>CM075065.1:68697500-69947500 GCA_037428765.1 Rubia yunnanensis
CCTTGTCTAGGCCTTCTTGTGTTAAAATGTGTGTGGAAATTGATTTGAAAAAAAAACTCCCATCTTCTATTAGAGTTGGAATTGAAGAGAATGGAAATGAATTTAATGTAATTAAACTCCCCCTAGAATTTGAGGATATCCCACCCTACTGTTTCCATTGCAAGTGTATAGGGCATGAGGATAACTACTGCATATATCTACATCCTGAGCTTAAAAGATCTTGGACTCAGAATAATGGTAAGTCTAATAACCATACTGAGCCTCAGCAAAAGAATTCTGCTGGGCAGGTAAATGAGAATTTTAAGATGAATCAGACTGGAAATTTAAGGGCTGGGAGCTCAGGGATCTCAATTATAGAAAAGCAGAAAAACTTTCAAGCCCAGAAGTTCATCTATGTCCCCAAAAAACAGCCGATCCCAGTTTCTGAACTAGAACCTGATAATCCTATCCAAATTGACATTGACTCTCCTGAGTTGGTCCCTAGGATTTCTGAGGAGTGTACTGATCAACAACAAGTGGTGTCACATAATGAAGTAGATCCTATTTCCTGTAAAATCCACAGAGATATCTCTGAAATAGAGAATGAGCACAAACCACAGTCCCCTGTATCTGAGGCTCAAAAGATTATTTCCTCCCCTCAAGTGCCTTTTACTAGTCCTGGTACATCAGAAAAACTGTCCAGGCATACACGATCGGCTCCAATTACTCGTACAACAGTTTTTGCAAAGGATGATCTACCTAGTAAAAGGGGAAGATCTTTCTCTCCTTTAAGTTCTATTATAGCTGCAAAAAACTTTATCTTTTCTCAGCAGAAACACAGGGCTAATAGATTCCTTCCTCTGGCTGAAGATGAAACATCATGTGATGAGGTTACTAATTCTGAATATCCAGCTAATGAAGTAGGTTCTCCCTTGCTGACATCAGACCAAGTTGATGATGATGACCAGGTATTTAGTAGTGGTGTTTCGCCTACTGCTTTTATCAAGCAAAAGAAAGGTAAGTCTGTAGTTAAAAATAACAATGAATCCTTTTTTGCTCAAAAAAACACTATTATGACTAGATCAAAAAGCACCTCTAATGTTTCCCTATGAGTACTACAAATTTAAAGATTAAAATGCTGGTTTGGAACATTAGGGGTATGGACACTTCTATGTTAAGGCTATCTAATCTCATTCATAGGCACAAATTTGAACTCATTTGCTTAATTGAACCAAAACATGATAATCTTCAGTGTGAATTATATAGACAAAGGCTTCATTTTGATAACTGCTTCTCTGCAACAAATGGTCAGATATTGATTTTTTGGTCTTCAAGTATTACTCTGTCAGTTCATTGTGATAATCTCCAATTTCTTGGTGCTAACCTAACTAGTTCTAATCTCAGTAAACCTATGGATGTTTTTTTCGTATATGGACTTCGAACTAGATCAGGTAGAAAATCACTTTGGTCAGATCTCAGATTATATAATCATGCTGAATCCCTTTTTATTGGAGACTTTAATGCCATTACATCAATAAATGAATATAAAGGTCCATCTACTCCAAAACTTGGGAGTTTGAGGGATTTTAATGACTTTATTAATGGTATGGCTTTAGAAGAAATTAATACGGCTGGGAACCTGTTTACTTGGTCTAATAACCGATTAAGATCTCCCACTGTTAAAAGACTTGATAGAGGATTGTGCACTTCAGCTTGGTCCACTTTTTTTCCTTCATCTTCAATACAGATTCTGAATAGGGTTAGCTCTGATCATAATCCTTTGCTGTTGACTGTAGGTAGTGATAATCCCTCCAACCCTAGGCCTTTTAGGTTTCTAAATACATGGTAATAAAAGATAATTGGGATGCTCCTTTGCATAATTCAGGAATGCTAGCTTTCTATCTAAAACTGGTCAGACTCAAGAAGGCTTTAAAAATTTGGAACAAAGACCATTTCGGGAATATTAATGACAATGTCTTACAAGCCGAATTGGCTGTGAGGGATCAGGAGACAGTATGTGATCAAACTGATTCTGTGGCTGAATTAGTTAAGCTCAGGGAGGCTAAAGCTAGATTAGTTAAGGCCATGTCTGAGCAAAAAAATTTTTGGACACACAAGGCAAAGGTAAAATGGCTGCAAGAAGGGGACAATAATACATCTTTTTTCCATAGATCTATCAAAGAAAGGAACAATAGATTAAAGATCACAAAAATTAAAGGAATTAATGGACAGTGGTTAGAAAATACTCAGGATATTGAGATGGAAGCCATAAATTATTTTCAGAATCTTCTGAGGGAGGATTGCCCTCCTGAAAGCTCACTTTTTCAGTTTCATTTTCTAAATCATATCCCAAATCTGGTCACTCAGGAAGACAATGAAAACTTGCTGCAACCGGTTACATTTGATGAGCTTAAAGAGATAGTCTTCAGTCTTAATAAATCCAGCAGCCCAGGTCCGGATGGCTTCTCAGCCAAGTTTTATATAAAATCCTGGGATGTTATAGCTAATGATCTTCTTTCTGCTGTTCAGGATTTTTTGTCTCCTTCTAACTTGCCCAGGGGTATTGGAAGTACATGGATCACCATAATTCCAAAGAAAAAAACCCCAATATCTTTTGATGACTATAGACCTATAAGCCTCTCCAATGTGATAAATAAGATTTGTTCCAAAGTGCTTATGGAAAGGCTTAAGTCTATTATGCCTAAGATAATTTCTCCTAATCAAACAGCTTTTCTTCATGGACGTGATATCTCAGATAATGTAATTTATCTTCAGGAAATGGTTAGGTTGCTTAATAGGAAAAGGAGGGATCCTAATTGTATAGTTAAACTTAATCTTAAAAAGGCTTTTGATAGAGTCAGATGGTCCTTTTTATACAAAGTCTTGGCTAAATTTGGTTTTCATGCAAAATTTATTTTCTCTGTCACGAAAAATCTATCCCAGGCTTGGTTTTCTATTCTAATTAATGGTAGACCGGTGGGATTTTTTCAATCCACTAGGGGCATTAAGTAGGGGGATCCATTATCACCTTTTTTGTTTAATATCTTCTCTGAATCCTTTTCAAGGAGTCTGTCCCTCATTTTTGCTAGTGGTAAGCTGTCATACTTTGATCTACCAGGTAATCCTCCAAGAATTTCACACTTATCGTATGCGGATGATACTGTTATTTTCTTTAAAGCAACTAAGCTAACTTTAGTTAGATTAAAAGCTTTCTTGTCCACCTTTGAGGAAGTCACAGGTCAATCTATTAACTATAATAAGAGTGATATCTACATTGGTAAGCATGCTTCGGTTCATAAGGTTCACCACATTAAAAGGATCTTAGGAATGAAAATTGGATCTTTTCCTTTTTCATACCTGGGAGTTCCAATTTTCACTGGTGCTGCAAAAAAGATATATTTTCAACCTCTTTTGGAGCTGATTGATAGTAAGATTAGTAACTGGAAAAATAGATGGATATCCATGGGTGGAAAAATTACTCTGATTGAGTCTTGTATCTATGCCATCCCACAGCATATTTGGCAGGTTTTAAAACCAAAAAAACTGATTATCTCCATCATTGAGAAAAAACTTAGCAAGTTCTTTTGGGGTGAGACTGATCTAAAATCTAAAAGATCATGGAGAAAATGGAAAGATCTCTGTCTTCCTACTGAGCAAAATGGCTTAGGTTTTAGGTCTATATCTACCATAATTAAAACATGTTCGGTTAAATTGTGGTGGAAGTTTCAAATGGCTGAGGCTCTGTGGACTCATCTTCTAGCAGCCCTCCCTCCTTCACATAGGACATCTCCAAATTGGAAGAGGATCTGCTCAGTCAGTTTTTGGGCAGAAGCTAATTCCAGAGTTATTATAGGGAGAGGGGACTGTAATTTTTGGACTGCAAATTGGCTTGATGCTGGTCCCCTCATTGATATGTGTGATCAGAATAGGGTGGATATTGATGGGGACTGCACAGTTTCTCAATTTATATCCAACAAAGCTATTCTCATCACAAAAATTGAACCATTCCTGTCAGCTAACATTATTTCCCTCTTGCAGGATTCAGAGCTTACTCCTCATAGAGCTGATAGGCTAATATGGAAACCAGGTATCCATGGGAATTTCTCTTTCAAGGATACATACATTTCTCTATGTAACTACACAGGTAGTATATCCTCCTCTCACGATTTTTGGAATTCTAGATTTGAAAAGAAAATCTCAGTTTTTATGTGGAAAGTGACTAACTCTTTGTTACCTTTTGATAATATCCTTAGAAAACTAAGATTTTGTCTAGCCTCTAAGTGTTGTTTGTGCAATAAACAGGAAGACTCTTTAGAGCACCTTTTTAATTCATGTGAATTTTCTTTGACTGTTTGGTATACTGTTCATCAGTTTATGGGGATTAGAGATAGGGCTTTTCCATCTGTTTGGGACAGATTATCCTGCTACCTAACCCTTCCAACTCTTTCTTCTTTACATTCTCTTATAATCCGCACTGCAGCTATTTTCACATTCTGGAATCTGTGGAAGATGAGGAATAGAACTTTATTTGACTCCTTAAGGCCTTCATCTACCTTAGTGCTTCATCAGATTAGAGATCAGATTTTTTACTCATTCTATGCTAAACCTGTTTATATATCCTCCCCCTTTGATTTCGGTATTGCAGACCACTCTTTCCTACCTCTTCTCAAACGTCCACCAAAGCCACAAATCTGGAAAATTGCTTGGGATAGGCCAAAATCTGGTTTTAAGATTAACGTAGATGCTTCTTGGTGCAGCAACACTAGTACGTGTGGGATTGGAATGAGTATTAGGGATAGTAGAGGTGGTTTTATAGGAGCTTACACATTATTCTCTAATGCTAATTCCTCTTTGGAAGCTGAATTAAAGGCTATCCGGTTTGCAATACAGCATTCCTCTGATTTGCCTCCACCTCTGTGCATTGAATCTGACTGCCTTAATGCATTGCTTTTTGCTAATGATCCACATAGAGCTCACTGGAAATGCTTTTGCTTAGCTGATGAGATTAATCACTCCTTGAAAGATATCAAACTTGTGCATATTTATAGACAGGCTAACTTGGTGGCTCATACTCGTGCAAAGAAATGTCGACAGCTTAAGTGTAATGAATCTTTTCAGTCAATTTCTGTGCTACCTAACTCAGCGCAAGGCTTGATTAGACTAGATCAAATTGGGACCCCTACTATACGGATAGTTAATTAGGTCGGTTGGGGACATGCTGCCACCAAACTATTTCTCTGGGTCTCCATCTTTTGGAGTTCCACAGTGTGACAACAAGAGATCTTCCCAGGGTTGAGCTTTTGCTCAGGATGGACTGATCAGGATCATGACAGGAAGCTAACAAGATGTGATTCTCAGGCTTGGAAAGCATAGTTTCTTTTGTTCATACATTGTCTATTGTCTCTTCACTTAGAAGAGGTTTATCATGGTTTAGGCTATGTGGAAGTTTCTGACTGTCTTGTGTTTCGTTGATTCGACTCACTAACAAGTTCGATGATTCTCTTCATAGCCTAATTCCATGTTCCTCCTATATAGCTCTCTCATATTTCATTATTCCTTTGGAAGCAATTATTATTGCTTCAAAAGCAGAATGTTCACTCATGTATAAACATCTAAGCCTCGGCTTTCTTTTCCATGTTTTGTTCTTATTTATGGGCTAGGGAAGGCCTAATATAATTTCCCCCATCTCCGGATGGTATTCAAAAAAAAATAAAAAAATAAGTTAAGACCGGTGCTATTTTTTTGCAAAAACCGCGGCTATTATTTAATTTTTAGCACCGGTTTTAAAAACTGGTGCTATTTTTTACCACAACCGGTGCTATTTTGAATTTTTGGCGGGAAGATAGAATTTTACAAATATTTAGCACCGGTTTTGAAAAACCGGTGCTAATATTTTCAAAACTGGTGCTATATAAATTTTTTTGGCTATTTCTTTGGCGAGAAAAATAAATTTTCTAATTTTTAACACCGGTTTTTAAAAATTAAAAAACCGGTGCTAGAGGTGGGTCTCTGTGGTAGTGAAGAAGTTCTAAGTTAATGTTCCTAGATTTTCCTGCAAAGGAGCTAAGGAATTCTTCACTTTCCTAACACCCTAACACTTCAATCATACAAACACTTCCTATTCTCAAACAACACATGACATAAATGAAGTGGAACATAGCATTAAGAACACATGAATGGTAAATAACAAAGGCTTCAAGAACAAATGACAAGATCTATTCACTACTTCCACTAATCATGCATTTACACAAGATTAGCCGAGAAAAATCGACATTCATTGACTTCTCTCATTTGCTACCTTACACAAACATGACAACGAGTTCAACATCATCACATTCATCTAGCAATAATCAACACATCAATATCATTAAGAAGCTCTAACTCATGCTTTTGGATTCCACATTAAAAGAGGGGAGAATTAGCTACTTTCTCCCAACCATAACAAGTAATCATACAAGTAATTCATATACTCAAGTTTCCAATAATATCAATGACTTTAACATATCACATTCAAATCTCAATAAATGCACAATAGAAAAAGTACCAAATATAAATCTATATATGTTTCTTACTACATAAAAATGAAAGCTTCAATCCATTGCTCCAAAGATAAAACTAAGCTAGACAATAAAAAGACGTGATTAACCTACAAAAAGTAGGGTTTTAAACCCAGAAAAATGAAGGAAGAACAGGCTGTCCAACCCTTCTTGAAGAGGAGAGGATAAGGTGAGTATTTGTAGTGCAAAATCAAGAAGGGTTTCTGACCCCTCGTCCGTCGTTAGTCGTGATGTGCTCATGACGGCCTTGAGCAGGACTCCAAGTTCAGCACCATTTCTTCATTTCTCCTTTTTCTTTCATATCCTCCCCTTCTCTTCACTTCTTCAATTCTTCAAATCTTCAAAATCTCAATTACAAGTCTTCAAATCTTCAAAGTTATTCCTCAAAGTCTTCAAACAAATTACAATGTCACACAAAATTCTCTAGAAAAGTAATTAAAGCATAAAAGTCACTTTTAACCCTCCTTAGAGAACTTCAAGGCAAAATGTCACATTTAGAGCACAAAAGTGTACAAAGGTGAATCCTTAAAGTCCTAATATAACCGTATAAAATGGGCACATCAGGATCATTTTGGGAAAGGTAAGCTAGCTACACTTATTTTCTTGGCTTACCTTTTTTCCACATTTTACTTTTGGGTGGTTAGATTGCTTATGCTCTTCACGGAGTGTGTGATTTGTGATATTCTTACTCTTTTTGGGGGAAACAGGGTAATCTAGGAAAAAGTTGGATGCCTCAATTAACTTATGCTTGAACGCTACAATTCGCTTAATTCTTTTCTTGTCCTTATTTACTTGAGGACGAGTAAAGGGTTAAGTGTGGGGAGTCTGATGTGCTTCATTATGTGTACATTAACCGTTGCATTCGACCTAGATTTTAGCTTGTTTTATTTGGTGGATTGCTAGTATTAGTTGAGTTTATGTGACAAGGGATTTAGACGGCCATGTTTTGTTCTCTTGTCTAAATCCTACATTTTGTAGACTTGATTAGTACTAATGGACATTTTGTATCCACGGGCTCCTAGATCTTCCTTGTGATCTTTAGTAGGTCACCTGTGGGTACTTTTTGGTTACATTCTATGTGAAGGCCGTTCGTAAGGACGGTAGAAAATATTGAAGGCAATTCACAAGGATGGTAAAAGAAATTGAAGGAATTCACCTCTAGAATGGTAGAAGACAAAGGACAAAAACATAAAATCATGGTAGAAGGAGATTGGAGCCAAAGATAGACAGCAACGGAGATCAAAGTGGCCAACGAAGAAACAGGGAATCGTGGTCCGATGAGTTGCGCCAATGTCTAAGACCGATCTAGGAAGAATTATCCTTCAAGGCTAATTCTAATGGTTTCAACTTCTTGAGTACTATAAAATCGACTACTAAAACTCTCAAATTGGACTAACAATTCACCCGTAGTGAAGGAAACAAGTTCAGCTGACCAAGGTACCACGGGTTGGCACATGTCGGTCATGGTTTGCATCAATGGTCTATGTCAAATGAGTTGGCCTGTGCCAACTGTGTTAAGCACAAGGCTATGATGCGGACTGCGCCAAATGCCATGGGATGCGCGCATAGGTTCTAATCCTCACTCAAAATCGGCTATGTTTTGGCACAGACTGGCAATTTACAATAGCCCTCGCCATTCCAAGTCCAAGATGTTGACACTAGCGGCGGGGTTAGAGAATCAGGCGGCTCATACCAAGTTTATGATTGAATAAAATCTCCAGACGGTGGTCGGCACTAAGGGTTGCATCTCGCACGATTAGAAGCTCAATTCCAGGCTTCCAGATGACGGCCCGCACCAAAGGCCATGGTCTGTGCCAAAAGTGTTGGCAAGCACTGCACCGGATCTCATACCCCACAGCAGCATAGAGCAGTGGCCCGCGCCAGATTCAATGCCCTGTGCTCGATCCAGCTAGCCACAACAAGTACACGACTTGGACAATGCCATCCACGACAGCCAGTGCCAGGCGGTGGCTGACCTAGGGTTTACTCATTTCTGGCCTATTTTGGGGCTACTTTTAGGCAGAATCCTTACTAATATAAATATAGCCTTAGTCTAGTAGGTTAGAGAGGCTGGGTCATTTTATTCATCATATTGTATTTGGAGAGCAACTTTAGAGAGAGAAAACCTCTCTCCTTTTCTTTTCATTCCTTTTACTTTTTCTTTTATCCTAGATCTGTAATTCAAATATTTATTTGAATTTCATATCTATGGGTTAGTTTCCATAGCTTAGGAAAAAGTTGTAGACATGTTTTCATTAAATGCTTTTGTGAGATTCACTAGATTCATCCTAATATTTGTGTTCATGATATTATTGTGACTTGTTCTTGAATGTTAGATTTGCATGAATAGTACACTCCATTAAACACATACTCTAGTCAATATTTATGTTGGTGCAAATATTGATGCTCCATTGGGAAGGGAAACATGTATTTTGTATGAGTAATTGGGCACGTTGGTCTGTGTGAGTGTGTGCACGAAAGACCTTAGTATTACTATAAATTACTTTCCATTGCACTAGTCTAAGATGAGTACATAAAGTCTTGTTATGAGGAAAAATGAGAAGAGTTGCCATGAACCTGATGGGAAGTAAGATGTGAATTGGGAAAGACCTTACAGAGTCATCGAGGCTTATCCACGAGGTAGCTATACTTGCCATGAATGGTGATCGCATTCCGAGGTGGTGGAACATTGTTAACCTGCGAAAATATCATCAGCTCTAGAAGAGTTGGCGTTGATGCATGTTGAAACTCTGCATCGAAGGTTTGATTTATATTATTAATGTTGAAACCCTGCATTGAATGTAAGATTGGAATGATGTATTTTGAAACATTGCATCGAATGTTAGATTGGAATAATGTATGTTGAAATGCTGCATCAAATGTTAGATTTGTATGATGTATGTTGAAATGATGAATAAATGATTGGATTTGTATGATGTATGTTGAAATGGTACATCGATATTTTTATGCTATGCACTGCAGCTAGTGGAATAAAACTTGCAGGCTGAAATGCTGCAACTACCTGCTATGTGTTGTAAGCCGAAACACTGCAATTATCTGTCATGTATTGTGTGCTGAAACACCGCAGTTATATTTACTTATCGTGCATTGTATGAAAAACTATTGTAATTAATATCCAAAGTAAAAGATACTATATTTGATGACAACATTCGATAAAATCAATCTCTAAGAGGATCAGGGTACAAGATCCTTCAAATTTTGTTCTATCTTCTTGATTTTGATACCCATGGAATGACTCAAGTCTAAAAGCCTTTATTCTGAGGGATACTCGGAAGGATTGAAAGAAGTCTGAACTCGAGGATAGTTTGAAGAATTATTTTCTTTCCTTAGGGGTTCGTTGGAGATAACTATAGGACCATCATGCCTTTGACTATTACTCCTACGCTTCGAAGTTCTGGCTTGGTTCGCACCTTTACAAAGCCTTCGAGGTCTTGTAGATCTCCTGGCTCGTGCACTGGTATTGTGTATTGAAGGGAACTCTTTTAACCATTTTGCAATTTTGTCGTATACATTCCTCTTAGCGAGGATTCCCTCGATGAATACTTTGCGCTTTTTACCCCAATTATCAACAACTTGAATAAGGAAACCCGGGATATCAGTGATGAGTTTCGGTTGAAGCACTCCATGATAGAGTCCATGAGCCTGAAAACTATCCGCGTAGAGCTTTAGGGTTGATTTAAGCTCCTTAATATCGAAAAAATTCTATAACTGTGGCTACATTAACCTGACACAGATGTAAGTGTGGAGGACGCATTCGTTGAATGCGTCCTCTTAGTTTTACATTTTTTTTGTTTTCTAATTGTGTGAGGACGCATTTGGCAAATGCGTCCTCGGTGAATTTTTTTTTTTCGTTTGGGAATGAAGAGGACGCATTCGAGCAATGCGTCCTCTGATTATGGTTTTTTTCCAGTCTGTTTCCAATTGCCACGTCTCAGTTTCTTCTTCTATATATGCACACATATATATACACATATATACACATATATACACATATATGCACATATATACACATATATACACATATATATACACATATATACACATATATATACACATATATACACATATATATACACATATATACACATATATATACACATATATACACATATATACATACACATATACACACATATACACACATACATATACACATATATACACACACATATATATACACACATATACACACACATATATATACACACATATATATATACACACATATATACACACATATATACAAACATATATATACACACATATATACACACATATATATACACATATATATAAACATATACACATATATACGCACATATATACACACATATATACACACATATATACACACTATATTCACCCAAAAAAAATATAAAGAATTTACAAATTATATATTTTACTGAATAAAATTACAATTTATATATTTTCCTATTCTAATATTCTAAAAAACATTATGTACATATATACATAAAAAATATTTAAAAAAATATGTACATATATTAGAATAATTTTCCATGTATATACATGTCAAATTCAATACCCGTTTTTAATAACACTGATTTAAAAAAAGGTATAATTCAAACAGTATTTAAAAATTTTTTTAAAATGATTCAAAGAGTTCAAACAGTATTTAAAAAACAATATTTAGACCGTATTTAAAAAATAGTATTTAAACAATATCTAAATAATTCATTTTAAAAAAAATTGAGGACGCATTCTGCGTCCTCCTAATAAAATTGTTAAAAAATAATAAAATATGAGGACGCATTCCATGAATGCGTCCTCTAAATAACATGCAGAAAAAAAATAAAAAAGGATGAGGGCGCATTATGTGAATGCGTCCTCCACATTTATATCCATATATAATACCATGCACAATTACATCCGATTTCTCTTTACCATGCACAGTTGGATCAAGTTCTCCTTAATATCCGCTACTATATGAGAATTTTCCCCAGGTAACGCAGTATCCACATAAAGTGAGAGCGTGGAATTCAATTCTTTGTTCTCCTCCAGTAATGGAGAATTCTCATTGGAGAGTGCTTCACATAACTTAGCATTCTTGGCCAAGGTTCTAGATAGCTCATCATACTTTCTCAAGGGTGATGAGGTGTTGTTTTATAGCTTCCGTGGTTTGAGCCCTGATCCTGTCAATCTCACCCATACAATACTTGAGCTATGTCCAGAAAACGAGGAGGTCTTTAGCATCTATTAAACACTTGGACAAGGAACCAAATGGACACATAATGTCGTGAATAGCTTCTTGATATCTCTTGTCGAAGGGGTCACCGTCTTCCTCAACAATATCGAGCACTACAGCCATGTTTTCGTTCCTTTTCTACTTCTTAGGAAAATTTGCATGGAAGGATGAGTACCATTGCGCCAGGGTTCTAACTTGGCATTACATTTTTTATATGAATCTCCTTGCGAAAACTCACGATTTGCGGAATTATATCTTTGATCTAGTAAAGGGATCTGCAAACCCGCACTATCTCGCACGAAATTCAGGAGTCTAGCCCTCGGGGTACGCCTAACTTCGACTTGCTCTCTAACTAGCCCTCAGGATTAGATTACAAGGTTTATTGATACTTAACTAGCCCTCGGGGTTAAGCAACAATGGAATAGCTCGCAAGCAAAGAGTATGAACTCAAAAGGTTGTATATTTGATTGATCAAAGGTTGTTATTTTCGTCCATAAGGCCTCCCTTTTTATAGGGTTACAATCTTGCCTCAAATCCTAATCACAAATGGAAACGGAATCAACTTATGGTAGCTTTAAGAAGCTAAAATAATATCTAACTAAAATACCTAAAATAAATGGTAATCTAAGGTAATCAGGTTGAATTCTTCAAGAAATAACCTTGAAGAATATTACCTTATCTAATCTTACCAAATATAATTCTAATCAGAATAAAACTGAATATACTAAACCATAATGGACTGTATTTTCGAAATTTAGCTCTTTAAAGCCCACATGGCCGAGCTATCAGTCCAATAAATCCAAAATGACATTATTTTACAGTGATCACACTACCTCATTAAAAACCCAGTGGGAAAAAAGAGTATAGTGTTCTTCATGATGTCTTCGGTTCGTCAACAATCTTGAATAATGAATCCAAGATATCCATGGTAACTCCTTCAATTCTTCATCATAAGGCGATCAATCAAAGCATTTAAAGAAGCATCCCTAAGCTTAGTTCTTGACCTAGTCATCGGCCCTGCCATGTCACTTAGAGGATCTCGAACATATCCTTTAAATGTTTGATCAAGTCGTGGAATGTCTTCATTTATGGTGGTAGTCGTCTTGGCATCTCCATCATTCCCTCCGTGGTCGAAAGGTTTCGCCCTCGAAACTGAATCGTCTTCAAATGTAAATGGAGATAAATCAGCAACATTGAAGGTCGCACTAACACCATAATGATCTGGTAACTCAATCTTGTAAGCATTGTCGTTCACACGATCCAACACTCTAAAAGGACCATCTCTACGTGAACTCAACTTATATTTTCGAGCATTTGGAAACCTCTCTTTCCGCAGATGAACCCAAACATAATCTCCCACGTTGAACCTCATCAACTTGCGGATTTGATTAGCTTTATCAGCATTATGTACATCAAAGCATTTGATATTCGTATCTATTTGGATAAATACAACATGGCCCTCAACATGTCTACCCTAGCGGTGTTCAGTTCCGTCTTAGTTTTGGCAAGTTCCTCCCTCACTTATGAAAACTATGGTAAACAACGAAAAAAGATTACCAAAATGTAAAGGAAATTATTAAACATTGCCAAAATAAAACAGGGTCATTGATTCATAAAAACAAAGAGCAAAAGATACAAATAAGGAGGAAAACTTCTATATCTATGGCTACAGTTCCTACCCATGGATGCAAGTGTGGAGGACGCATTAACACAATGCGTCCTCTATGTTTTCCAATTTTTGTTTTGGTTCAGTTTTCCCGAGGACGCATTTGCCAAATGCGTCCTCAGTGCATTAATATTTTTTTTGTCCGGGAAGGAATAGGACGCATTGCCGAAATGCATCCTCCATTTCATTTTGTTTTTAAAGTCTGATTATTTGGACTTGGCATGCGTCCTCACTGAAAACATTAGCCTTTGCAGAATTTGCATGCATGCAAAGTTCTAACCCCATGCAAAATTTGTCCTCACTCCACTCACTTTGCAGAATTTGTCCTCATGCGTTGGCATGATTATTTTTACCGCCAAAGTTGTTGATCTCATGCAAAGTCCCTCCCTGTGCCAAAATGAGCAAAAATCCAAAAATTAAATAAAATCCGAGGACGCATTCATGGAATGAGTCCTCTTCATAAATTTGTTTAAAAAATATATAAAAATACGAGGATGCATTCATGGAATGCATCCTCTTCATAAATTTGTTATAAAAAAATATAAAAATACGAGGACGCATTCATGGAATGCGTCCTCTAATTTACATGCAGAAAAAAAACAGTGTGAATGCGTCCTCACTATTTGCATCTGTATATAATAACATGCACAAATGCATCCTGTTTTGGTTGACCATGCACATATGGATCAAGAAAGATGATGTCATACATTTGCTACTCTATCTTCAGTATCTTCTTTATCTTTCGACTCGATGTTTGGCTCGAGGCACTGAGTCTTAGGTTCTTTGGCTCCCCTTTTTGAAGTCTCAGCTTTTGGATTTAGTTCCATAGAGGCAAGAAGGGCAGTGCAGTCAATCTGTTCAAGCTCTTCTGTTGTAAAACATTTCTTCGACTCATTAATAAAGTCGAGGAGTCGAAACGTCAGGCCCCATCCTTGACACTCTCCTTCCACTTTTCCAACAATTGCTCGCATCCACAAACCCAGCCATTATACCAGAGTGTTCTTGAGGTAATTTGGGAGTAATTGTAAAGTCAAGGAATTATTTTATTGGCAATTTTGTGTGAATTATTTTTGAACTGATATACAGACCATGTTGGAACATGGTACTGGAGCAGTAGTTACACCAAAGGATTTAACGGAATTCAAGCCGAAATATTGGAGTGTTTCAGAATTTATGGTAATTGTATATTTGGATATATATTAGGCGTGTGAAGCATAATTGGTTTTATGGAAAATCCCTACTTATAAGGAGAAGATTGATTCGAATATATGGGATAGAATGATATAAGGTAAATCCCTTTATTTATGGGATTTGGATATGCTTCAAGAATTAGATTTGGAATAGGAATATTGTGGAGATAATCAAGGAGTATTCAAGTCTGATTCGTGGATATAAATATGGGACAAACACGGATGCATACTTACGGTTTTACAGATAAAAATCTGCACCTAGATTTTGAGATCTTACGAAATTTGCAAGAGCCAATAAACTGTGTTCCAACACTATCCTGCCACACTAAGTTCAGAATCGTATACCTTAATTCCTCGGGAGGAGGAGATCCTGCGTCGACGGAGTTCGAGGTTAGAGGGAGTCTGATCGAGGCGGATCGGTAGCTAGGGGAGCTAGCAGAGTCCACACGTCATAGTTAGTAAAGATAAGTGTTTTGTAAACTGTACTCTGTATGCTATCTTTCTAATTAGTGGATTCATTCTGAACTGGGAGAGGCCCCGCAGATGTAGGTGATTTACACCGAACTGCGTATAAGGGTATTTATCAATTCACTGGACGAACTGGCGTGGTTTTATGTTGAGAATGAATGGAGTCATCCTACAGAAGATGCTACAAGTTCTAAGGCTGTGGAAGGGGAGTCAAGTCAACAACTCAAAGACAAGTCTAAATGGACTCCAGATGATCTTAAAGAATCACTGGCAAATTCGAAGGCACTGAATGAAATCTTCACCGCTGTTCATGAAAACCAGTTTAAGCTTATATCTACATGCTACCAAGAAAAGAAAGCATGAGATATTTTGCATACCATTCATGAAGGAACCAGTCGAGTGCGGGAATCCAAACTATAGATACTGGCTACCAAGTTTGAAGAACTCCAAATGGAGGAGGATGACACCATTGCCATATTCAATGGAAAGCTCAGAGCTATCTCCAACATGGCTTACCAACTTGGAAAGGTGTACAAAGAAACTAAGTTAGTAAAAAAGACATTGCAATCTCTCCCCAAAAGATTTGCAATGAAAGTAGCGGCAATAGAGGAAGCAAGAGACGTAGCCACCATGAGCCTAGATGAACTGATGGGTTCGCTACAAACTTATGAGATTACATTCCAGCAATCTACCAAGAGAATCTCCAAGGATTTAGCGTTCAAAGTTTCTCCAGACAAGGCGAGTCACGAGTCTGACAGTGATGATGAGTTTGAAAAACTGGCACTTATTACAAAGAATTTCTCAAAGATGCTAAAGAAGGTAGTTAACAAGAAATCCCAGGAGAGGTTTGGCGGAAACAGACAAAAGCAACAAGATTCGAACAACAATCGTGGGTTGAGATTTGAACAAGGAAATATGCAGTTCGGGAAAAATCAGAACAACGAACCAAAACATGCTGGATGAATTCAATGCAGAGAATGTGAAGGATTTGGTCATATTCAGGCCGAATGTGCTAACACCCGCAAGAAGCAAGGAAGATCATATGTCACCTCTTGGAGTGATGATGAAGATAATGAAAAAGATGAAGAAGAACTCACAAATAATTATGTAGCCTCTGGAGCAAAGGTCCATGATACACCAGAAGGTCAGTGTTCCAACACACTGAACAAAGAGAAAGTTGTATATTCCAACATGAATCTGGACGATGCTCACAGTGATGAAGATGATTTGTCTGTAAGTGATGAAGAGATTTATAGTACATACAAACAAATGTATGCCATGTGGGTTCAAGTAGCTGACAAAAACAAAGAGCTAATTGAAGAAAAAAGGAAGCTAATTGAAAGTGAAAAGGAATTACGATCCACAGTTGCAGAACTTGGAAAACAAAATGAAGAACTGAGTCAGAAATTGATAGCAGCAGTCAAGAGAGCCGAGATGTCTGAAGCAACTATTTCTAAATTGAATTCCAGGAAAGCAAAGCTTGATGATATTCTGGACATGGGAAAGAACTTTGGTGATAGACACGGGATTGGATACAGGAAAGAACCCGAGGTTGAAGTGCTCGAAAGACCAGTAACTCTCAAAGCAAGGATTCGAGAAGTAAAACAGAAGTATGGGAAACCTTATCAAAGAAAACCTCTAATCTGCGAATATTGTACGTACCAAGGACATGATAAACATTTGTGTAATAAACTGATCAGAGATCAAATGACAGGAAGACAACTGTGTTCCAACACAGTCGATACTCATACAAGAATCAGGAAGATATGGGTTATTAAAAGGTCCAGTACGTGTATGGTGGCACACACTTCTTTATCAGCCTATTCCAGTGACTCATGGTATTTTGACAGTGGTTGTTCTCGTCACATAACTGGCACTCCAAAATACCTTACGAACCTTACTCCATATGATGGCGGATACGTAACTTTTGGTGATGGAAAAAGAGCAGAGTGATTGGCAAGGGCGAATTAAAGATTGAAGGGTTTCCAGTTTTCACAAGTGTATTATTGGTTGAAGATCTAAAAGCAAACTTGCTAAGTATAAGCCAGCTGTGTGATGACAACATGATAGTGGAATTTCAGAAGGACAAATGTGTAGTAAAGTATGGAGAAAACAAGGTTCTTTCTGGAATACGATCTTCAGACGATTGTTATTTGTTGTAACAAGAAGTTCGATGCATGCTTTCAAAGCAGGATGAAGGAATTCTTTGGCACAGGAAGCTCGGACACATCAATTATAAAACACTGGTGAAAATTGCTAACATGAAAGCTGTACGAGGAATGCCAATCTTGACCAACAAGGATGAAATTGTGTGCGGACCATGTCAACAAGGTAAACAAACTCGTGCTCCTCATTCTTCAGTTCAGTTTATTACTACTTCTAGAAATCTGGAATTACTGCATATGGACTTAATGGGGCCAGTTAATACACCTAGCATAGGAGGAAAGAAATATATTTTTGTATGTGTTGATGACTTCTCCAGATTTACATGGGTAGCCTTCTTGAAAGAGAAATCTGATACGATTGAGGTATTTCGAATCCTTGTAGTAAAATTACAAACTAAAAAGGGAAGTCCTGTAGGAAAGATAATCCGAATTCAAAGTGATTATGGAAGAGAATTTGAGAATGAACAATTCAGTTCCTTCTGCGATGATCTAGGGATCCAACATGAGTTTTTGGCTCCTATCACTCCTCAACAGAATGGTATTGTCGAAAGAAAGAACAGAACTCTACAGGAGATGGCTCGAGTTATGTTGGCAGAAAAGGATATCCATAAGAAATGGTGGGCAGAGGCGATCAATACAGCGTGCTATACAATCAACAGGGTGTATCTTCGACCATCCACTGAAAAGACAGCCTATGAGATCTGGAAGGGCAGGAAACCAAACGTTTCATATTTTTATGTATTCAGAAGTACTTGCTATATTCTCAGAGATAGAGAACAGTTGACAAAATTTGATAATCGGAGTGATCCAGGAATTTTTCTCTGGTATTCCATCAACAGCCGTGCTTACAGAGTTTTTAATCATCGAACCAAAACTCTCATGGAATCCATAAACGTTATTGTGGATGATTCAGAAAAGGAACAACTACCAGAAGCTGTGGAGGAAGAATCGGCCAACTCTCAGGTTCCAACACAATCTCAATCTTCTGACAAAGCAAAACCCTCAGTTGATCCTACTAAACCAAATGAGCACCAGAACCCAAACTCTACTGAAGACGACCATGTTCCAACACAGTCCCTTCCTACGGACGACCATGTTCCAACACTCGACCGATCTGGCTCCACCTTGAGAAGCACTTGATCAGTACCTCGAGTTGATTATCGACGACTGGCTGGTCTATACTGTTTTGTGTCCCTAATTGAACCAAAGAACTATAAGGAAGCTTTACTTGATGAGTATTGGATTGCTGCAATGCAAGATGAACTCGGCCAGTTTACCAGGAATGATGTTCGGTACCTTACTCCTCGTTCCAAAGGCATTAATGTAATTGGTACAAAATGGATCTTCAAGAACAAGTCTGATGCAGATGGCTTAGTCACCAGGAACAAAGCCAGACTTGTTGCTCAAGGATATACACAAGTGGAAGGTGTTGACTTTGATGAAACCTTTGCACCTGTTGCCAGGTTAGAATCTATCCGTATTCTACTAGCTATTTCCTGCTCTTTGAACTTTACTTTGTATCAAATGGATGTTAAGAGTGCATTTTTAAATGGAGTGGTGAATGAGGAAGTTTATGTGGAACAACCTAAAGGTTTTGAAGATCCCCATTATCCGCATCATGTATATCGTCTCAAGAAGGCCTTATACGGATTAAAGCAGGCACCTCGAGCGTGGTATGAACGACTTACTACCTTTCTACTTCAGAAAGGTTATCGTTGAGGGGGAGTAGATCGCACTTTTTTTGTGCTTGACAAGTCCTCAAAGTTTCTAATTGCTCAAATATATGTTGATGACATAGGTTTTGGCTTTACTTCACCATATATGGTACAGGAGTTTGTCACCACGATGCAATCTGAATTCGAGATGAGCATGGTTGGAGAATTGACTTACTTTCTGGGATTACAAGTCAAGCAAGGACGGGATGGTCTGTTCATAAATCAAAGTAAGTATGCCTTGAACTTGATTTAGAAATTCGGACTTAGTAATGCTCGTGCAGTTCGAACCCCTATGCGAGTTTCTGATAAACTTGTGAAAGATGAAAAAGGAGTTTCAGTCGATCAGAAGTTATATAGAGGAATGATTGGAAGTTTATTATACCTCACTGCCAGTAGACCAGATATATGTCTCAGTGTTGGAATATGTGCTAGATTTCAAGCTGCTCCTAAGGAATCTCATCTTACTGCAGTCAAAAGAATTATCAGATATGTGAGTGGGACGTCAGAATATGGTGTTTGGTATTCAAAGAATCAAGATTCAGAGGTGATAGGATACAGTGATTCTGATTGGGCTAGAAATGCTGATGATCGAAAAGGTACCACTGGCGGATGCTTCTTTATTGGACCGAATTTGGTGTCCTAGTATAGCAAGAAACAGAACTCGATCTCTCCATCTACTGCAGAAGCAGAGTATCTTGCAACAGGAAGTTGTTGTGCACAATTACTATGGATGAATCAAATGCTGAAAGATTATGGAATTCATCAAGGCCCCCTAAAGATTTTATGTGACAATACAAGCGCCATTGATATTTCGAAGAATCCAGTTCAACACTCAAGAACCAAACATATTGACATAAGGCATCATTTTATTAGAGATCTGGTTGAAAGAAAGGAAGTGGAAGTGGTCTATGTTCCAACACACGAGCAGTTTGCTGATATATTTACAAAGCCGCTTGATGCCACCACTTTTGAGAGCCTCCGACAACACTTAGGTGTTTGTCAAATCTGAGGTAATATTTACCTTAATCACTTTTTGTTGTGTACATATTTGTGTTATTTACAGTTTACAAAAATTAGAAAAAGAACAAAAAATTGGAATGAAGAAACGACTTACTAAAATAGGAGAAGTTAAGTAAGGTGTGTTGGAAGTTAAATGAGGAATGACGTCTTGATGGGACAAGAAGAGAAAGGGGTATCATTACAATTTTTGGGAAATCTAAAAAGGCACTTCACGGGAAAAGAGGTAAGTTCATGAAGAATTGAAAGTTGATTCAAACTCTAAAACCCCTTTCGCATTCTCTCTCTCTCTCGGCCAAATATTTGTCTTTCCAAAACTCTTGCCAAAAAATCTTCTACTCAACACTCCTTATCTCGGCTTTGTGCGAAAGAATGTCAAGCCCAAATTCTCCGATAGAAGAAGTTTCGGTGCCAGAAATTATGGAGGAAGATCGGGGCTCTGTGAATTTGGAATTGGTGGTGATTAATGAGCCAAGAAGATACGTTGAATTGGGTGATGCACAAAGTCAAGATCAGAACAAAAGAAATGCTAACCATGAGGAGAATGAGGAGATAGCTGGAGCAGAGCCTGAAAAAGCTGAAGATGAAAAGGAAGAGGAAGAGGCATCTGTCAAGAAACAAAGTGGAGAGTCTAATGGTAAATCTGATGCTTGAGAAGAAGTGTCTGAAGGCAAGAAACAGAAAAAACCTAAGGTAACTGGTCCTGACCCTCGACCATTGAAATTCTTGGGTTTTGAAAGTAGAAGTGTGGATGATATTTTCGAATGGTTACAAGCAAATAGATATTCTGTGGATCTAAGCAAAATCAGGAGTATAAGAAAGGATTTGGAAGTGTTGCATGTCAAAATTAAGGAGATTGTTTCTGGTCACTTTCCTGATGTTTGGGATATTGAATATAAGAATGTGAAGTATCTGAGAGGAATGTATGGTCAGCTGAATGGAAAAGGAAAGGATAAATTTCACGTATTCTGTTGCATGTCTAGTCATAGCTATGTCTGGTTAAGGAACATTACTGATGAAGAAGCTGTTGGAATGGAGACAGTCAAGTATGGAGATAAACTTCAGGTGGGATTGTTTGATATGAATTCTGCAAGAAGAATGGAAGAATTAAGGAAACCTATTTTAATAGTTCTGTATGATAGTGAAGGGAGTGTTCCAACACAGACAGATGAACCGGTGTACATGGACTTGGATTCTGATGTAGATATGGGAGGAGAGAACACTGAGGAGTATGAAGGGAAGCAGGGGATTGAAGTATCTGATGGAGATCTGCCAGTTCAGGGTGATGATCCAGAAGAAGAATCAGCTGAAAGAGCAGACTGTGTTCCAACACAGGATGCCCCTGATCTGACATACTCCAGTGACGAGGTCTTGGATGATTTTTTTCAGAAGGAAAAATGAAAAAGGAAGGCTAGCTCTGCCATGGATGCTGGGGCAGCAAAAAGGAGTAAGAAGAGATGGGATAGCAACTCGAGGAAGATTCTGCCTCCTCCATCTGTCTCCCAGGCTTTTTCAGCAGTTTACTTTGATGAGAAAGGAGCAGAGATGGAAGGTTTCTTCTTTGAAAATAAATTTCTAGCTGAGAGACCATTGGACCTACAAGCCTATTAGGAGAGCGGGTTTACAGACTTCTTAAAGATGACAGGCATGACAGCTGCTGCAACTATTCAGCTACAGTACAACAGACAGGTTGTACTCGAGGTATATTCTAATCTCATGCCTGGCAATTTAGAAGTTAATTCCCCGTGGTTTGGTAGAGTATATGTGAGGGGGAAAATTATAGATGTATCTGCTGCCCGGATTAATAGGTTGTTAGGTCTGAGAACACCTGAGATAGGGGGAGTGTTTCCTGATGATTTGGAGTTGACTGACAATGAGATTTTGGCAATTATATCTGGGGGATATAAGGAGGAGTGGCCAGCTGTGGGGTACTCACAGGCATCATGTTTGACATCCAGATTCTTTGGCTTGTATCAAATAGCTGTACATTGCTGGTTGCCGTCAAGCGATACCACCGCATTGACTAGGGAGATGGCCAAGCTGCTTTACTGTGTTGGAACACAGAAGGAAATCAATCTTGGACTGTTAATTCAGTAGCATCTCATTAGATAGGCCACAGCTCCGAAAGTTAATGATGTAGTTATCTATCCAGCTCTAATCTCTGCCCTAGCCAAGAGTGCTAAAGTGAAGGGGAAGGCCTCAGACTTGATAGTTGACACTGAGTTTTTGCGGCCTAACAAGAAGACTTTCGGGCTCAGACATGTACATGACCTTCCGTGGAAAGCTTCTGGGCCAGCCTCCTCATCAGCAGCGGTAGACAGGAAGGATCGACTGTTGGTTGTCAATGCCAGACTAGGAGCTTTAGGAATACAGATTGCAGCCTTACAAGCAGAGCAAGCACGGTTGGAGGAAGAGAAGTCAAGGCTGGAAGGTTGATCTGAGTCGGATTAATTCAGGGGGAGTTCTAAAAACTGATTTTTATTTTTGTTGATTTCGTGTGATGAAGTCCCTTTGGCCTATGTGTGGTCCTAGGGGGAGTGATTTTGGAGTTTGGATAATTGGTTTTTCAATTTGGTTGTATAATTTTGGATTTCTGGAATTCTGGATTTTGGCTTTCATTATGTGAGTTCTGGTATTATGATCATTATTCTGCTCGTTGTATGTTGTTGATTCTGTGCTTACCATCCAAAATATTATGGGTCCACAAAAATGCCAAAGGGGGAGATTGTAAAGTAAAGAAATTATTTTATTGGCAATTTTGTGTGAATTATTTTTGAACTGATATACAGACCATGTTGGAACATGGTACTGGAGCAGTAGTTACGCCAAAGGATTTAACAGAATTCATGCCGAAATATTGGAGTGTTTCAGAATTTATGGTAATTGTATATTTGGCTATATATTAGGTATGTGAAGCATAATTGGTTTTATGGAAAATCCCTACTTATAAGGAGAAGATTGATTCGAATATATGGGATAGAATGATATAAGGTAAATCCCTTTATTTATGGGATTTGGATATGCTTCAAGAATCAGATTTGGAATAGGAATATTGTGGAGATAATTAAGGAGTATTCAAGTCTGATTCGTGGATATAAATATGGGACAAACACGGCTGCATACTTACGGTTTTACAGATAAAAATCTGCACCTAGATTTTGAGATCTTACGAAATTTGCAAGAGCCAATAAACTGTGTTCCAACACTGTCCTGCCGCACTAAGTTCAGAATCGTATACCTTAATTCCTCGGGAGGAGGAGATCCTGCATCGACGGAGTTCGGGGTCAGAGGGAGTCTGATCAAGGCGGATCGGTAGCTAGGGGAGCTAGCAGAGTCCACACGTCATAGTTAGTAAAGATAAGTATTTTGTAAACTGTACTCTGTATGCTATCTTTCTAATTAGTGGATTCATTCTGAACTGGGCCAGGCCCCGCAGATGTAGGTGGTTTACACCGAACTGCATAACCAAGTTGTGTGTCTTTTACGTTTCACGTTTTTTACACTTGGTTAAACTAGGCATGTTGGAACACACTAGTAAAAACTAGAAAAAGTGGTAAAACTAAATTTCAGTCATGTTGCCCACTGCTTTGTTGCATCCTATTTGTTTTTCAATCTTCAATAAGTAAATGAGAAACCTCTCTAAATTTGGAGTCTTCACCACCTTATTGGTGTTAGACTCAAGGTGGGAGTTTTAAGCAGTGGGACTGAGTTTTTGCTTCAGACAGAGCTTTTGAGACTTCGGATTCATAAGTATGCTTCTCTTCTTTGAGGGCTTTCAGCCTCTCGATCTCCATGTTTGCACCCAAAAGTTCCTCTCGAAGGCTGTGGCGCTCGAACTCATATTTCCTATGCAGGGCATTGGCCGCAGACTCAACAGGGGCCTTAACTAGAGATAAGAACTGGGAGGAAGAGGGGTGGAGGGTCACCGAAACCTGGATGTTACCAAAAGTTAGATGGTCGACTTCAGTACAGGAAGGAATCTGCCGGGCAGTATTATCCGAAGCTACGGTCGAAGAAGTAGCTCGGATTTGTGGAAAGTTTTGGGGCCCCTTTAAAGCATTGAGGATATTAACTGAAAAGAAAAAAGAGAAAATTGTCAGGAAGTTAAGTGAGGCATACAGAATAAAAGCTAAGTAACACCAAGGACATGTTCAAAGATCCCGAAGGATATGATCTTCAAGGGGGGTTCCGTATAATTTGAGAGGAATACATTCTCTTTCGTCCTCTTATGGCCTCTTATGTGCCCTCACCTTGACGATTGGATCCGAATATCCTTGGTCAAAAAGTCTGAAATTTCTCTTACTTATAAAGCGATATATATCCTTATATATCTCGGAAGGCCATTCTAGCCCCCCCCCCCCCCCGTAAACACTATTTACATCCAAGGCAGCTCTCCGTTGGAGATGGGTAACGTCGCTCTGAAGGGTAGGTGGTATTGAATACCCCTTGTTAGAGTCTCCTTGATGGGAATTCCGTCGAGCGACTTAATATGGACCACTGCAATCAAAGGTGTAGGCACTATCTTGCCATTTAGTTGTATTCGAGGGGGGAATGACTATCCTTTTTCCAGCATGCCTACTGGAGAAGGTATATGTGAATTTTTGAATCTCTACAGGCTGACATGAAGTATAAAGCTCGAAGTAACTCATATCAAGGTTTGATATCAAGCTCTTTACATATTTTCATGAAAGTCATGATGACAACCACAACATTTGGATGAAATTGGGCCGGTTAGCATTGAATTCCTTCATAAGTTTTGAGAAAAGTGGAGGAAAGGGAAAGCATAACCCGTTCCTAAAGTGTCGATGGTATACTATAGACCTATCAATGGGAAACATGGTAGGAGACTCGTCCTCTTTGAAAGGTTTCAAATTAGCATCGTTTGGTACATGCTACTAGGGAGGGGGAGTTGAAATATGCTTCGAAACCTTGGGAGGCATAACATATAACTCTACTGAAGTTTCGGTATTGCTTTTTGCAGGGATTTCATTCCCTTTGTGCTTCTTGGCCAATAATTTCCTCCTGGAAGGAATTATCGAAGGGGTTTCCTCAAGTTTAGCACCTCCAGACTATAAAGGACTCATTAAACCCTTGTCTTTCTGAGTTTTAGTTTTATTGAAATCCCTTCGGTGGATTCTTTATAAGAAAGACTATCATGATTTGGGCTAATTCATTTCCCTCAGAACAGTTCTTTCGGACGATTAAGTGGTGTTTTTTCCGACAGAATGGTCAGAATGAAAATCCCCCTTGCCAGAATTTTCCTTTATACCCAAACCTGAGACTTTATGTTCCTCATAGTGGCTATAAGGTAGGGAAGCTATTGAACTGGATAAAGAGAATGAAGAGTAAAAAAATTACTTGTGAGAATCTGAAAAGGTGTGGGTTTAGGAAGAGCACTAAGGATGGAAGTTCTCTGAGACGCTTTCTTAAAATACTTGCAAAATAGGAGTTGGAGGGCCTAAAGAAACGGTCTTAAGAGATAATAGGGGCTGAAGTTACCAAATAGGCAATGATTGCCTTGAAAAAGGGGGAAAATCTGAAAAGACGTGAAAATGTGGGAGGAAATACAATTAATAACCCCCACGCGTTAACGTATTTTTCTGCCTAAAAAATTTACATGCGCTACATACACACCACTACAAATTCAATAAAAATGACTGCCTACTTGAGAATTCGAATATTCAAACATAACGGTCTTTGCAATAATTCTAACATAATCATTACGCCTTAAGTTTTCTGGGAGTTTTTTATTATATTCTACCTATCCTTGGACTGTGGCCCATTAAACAAGAGTGAATGGGATGGCGGGGTGTAAGCAGCCTTAACGTATGTAGTCAAAGGCAACGATAATATAGCAAAGAGTTGTGCGGGAAATTAGTATTTCAGTTACACTCATTAAGTTTAGGGTTTTAGCATATAAATACCAATGTACCTTAATTAATTCTCATTCATTGATAATTATATAAAAGACCACTGCTGATTAAGGCATCAGAGAGTTTTCCCTTGAAATTTCTCGGGGCTTGTTTCTTGTAGATAACAACTGGGAGGTCGTCGTAGTACCTCTCAAATATAATACTTTTAAGCCCTAAATGCTTCCTATCTACAATTAAGTAGATAATGGCAAGTCGGGGTTGTCCATGAGAAGAGGGATCATTTCAAGTGTTTTAAACATATATAGGAGAAAACATACTAAGCATTTACATACATAGATACATATAAAAACATGTAAACAAGGGGGAGTGGGGTTTGGTTGGTTTGATCCTAAGTTATCAAATTAAAGTACAACAACTAGCAAAGCAAGAGAACGATGCTTATCATGAAATACAACTAAAGATAAGATGAAAATAACAATTGACGGAACCTTAGGCGCAATTGACTTCCACTTCCAAACCTCTTATCCATCATTGAACATGAAAACTAATTACTACTTTCACTACTTATTGTGAAGGCTAAAATTCTATCCTTCTTAGATAGTAGTTTGCAAGAGTGAATTTGACATCTCTTGTCAAACCTCACCAATGACTCCCGTAGTTGAAACACGACTCAAGGTATCCCATTGATGGTGTTTAGCATGAAGAAACAACAAGCTCGACAACACTTATAAACACTACATCGTGTCTAATATTTAACCGATTTATGCATTCACACAAGATTAGTCAAGAACGATCAACATTCATAGACTCCTCTCATTTGCAACAAGCAACAAAAATGACAAAGAATTCAACATTATCATATTCACCTAGAAATTATCAATCCATCAACACAATTAAAAGCTCTAAATCATACTCTTGGATTCCAATCAAGAAAGGGGGGGAAATCAACCCATTTCCCCCAAACCCTTACAAGCTTATCATACAAGTATTTCATATACTCAAGCATTCAATAACATTAATGACAACAACAAACACATTCAATGCTCCATAAATGCATAATAGTAAGAGTAATAAATAGGCTACAAATTGTTCTTAAGACATGGGCTTGGAAGCCTTAGTCAATTGCTCCCAAAAGATAGATTAGCTACAAGAGTTCATGCTAATCAATGCTAAACAACTAATCATAAACAAGAGAATTCAAAGATGAAAATGGAAAGAAAAAGGGTTCTGAACAGTACTGTGAATCGCAGATGATGAAGAATGAGAATGAGAGGAAATAGAGTGCTATTTATAGTACAAAGAAGATAAGGTGAAATTATGGCCACCAGTTGGTCACGACTCGCGACGGTCTCGTCGCAACTCGCAACGGTCTCGCGACGAGGCTGTCACGACTCGCGACTGATGCCAGAGTTTTGCATTGTGTCCTTTTCTTCTTCTTGTGGTATATAATCATCTTCATAGCAATTTCTCTCAGTTTTCAAGTCTTCAATGGTTACAAAAATGGTCTTCAATGGACTCCGGTCTTCATGTCTTCAAAGAAAGTCTTCAAAAGTCTTCGAAAGTGTGATCTTCAATGGCCTCCGATCTTCATTGCCTCCGTGTTCTTCCCTTGTCACGCAAAATCCACTTAGAAGAGGTAGAAGAGCGTAAAGTTTCTCTCACCCCTCCTAGGAGAATTTTAAGGTAAAACACTAGCTCTCGATAATAAAAGAGCACAAACGTGACCCAAAATAGTACTCAATTATGCATATAAAATGGATACATCAAGCCTCCCCACACTTGAACCTTACTCGCCCTCGAGTAAGAAAAGATCCAAGCATACGAAGGAAATGACATATCCTCATCCTAACTACTAATCCCCCAAGTCAATACCTCACGAAACTCTCAATATCACACATTCCAATGCTAAAGTCAAATGAGAAATTTCCCACAACCCCTATTCCTAAATCTACCCAAACCATATCAACCCATCAACTCATTGATATCCCTAAAACATCTCCAAATCCCGAATTGATATTCCCAAATCCAGTGATGCAAGGTGAAGCTAAAGACATGTATAAGGTTCCAAACACATGCTCCACTTTATATCAATATATCAACCTAAAAACGAAGCATATTAACGATCAAAAATTTTCACAACTTACTTCGTCTTCTCCCGCTAAATTTTCCACTCTCAAAAGGTCCTCAAGATGTAAGCTACCCGATCCATCTGTATGGTCACCGCAACCTTATGACTCCAACTCCGGCAAATGATTGAACACTTGAAAATTTTCAATTTTTCTTGTTTTCTCTCATTTTTCCTAGGAGCCATTTCGGATTTTCATCCAAGCCACACATCATGTTTCTTTGGATCACATCTCACATTTTTCCACGAATCTAGCCTCTCATTTTTTTCCTAGGTTTCCCTTTCGGGTTTTCGACCTATCTGGGCCCCCAATGTTGCCTAAGTTTCCCTCTCGGGTTTTCAACTTAGCGGGATTCTTCTTTTTATTTTTTCCTTTTTTCCAGCATTTTTCATGTGTCTCCCATCCAAAAAGTAGAAAAATGCTTTTCAAATGTTAAGGCTAAGAAAAGTATCAAAACCAACATTATCCAAGTACATCAAAAGAAAAAAAACATCCCAAAACAAAAGGGGGAAAATATGTGTAACAAAAAACAAGAGTTATGCAAAAGTATCTCCAACCCTAATCACCTCAAAATAGTAGATACCCTTCCCCATACTTAGAACACTACATTGCCCTCAATGTAGACAATAGGGAAAAAACGTACAAAATGAAGTATGGAAAGGGTAAAGATGTGGTGCTCACAAAATCAATGCTGTGATGATGAAGGGCCACCGCCAAAGTAACGCTGCTGGTACTGTGCCAGCCACTCTGTGCTCCTTTGCCTCCTTGCTCTCCGCCTCTCCGCTCCCGGATTGGGACCTGAAACACCGCCTAACTAGGACTGCAACTCATGGATGTGAGCTGATAAGTGGTCAATCTCCTCGTCCATATCAATCAAAGTCTGGGAGACAAATACACTGTGCTCCAATATCATGTTGTTTTATCGGTGGAATCCATTCTGCATAGTCTGCATCATCCGCTCATAGAAGTTCGGTGGGGGCTGGGAATAGTGAGGTGGAGCATCGTCCTCGTGCATGGGCTCCGTTTCCAGTGGAGGCTGTGTAGAGTGGTGCTGCTGCTGTCGCTCAGAGGGAGGTAGAGTGCTATCATCATGTTGAACAGGAGTTGGGCCGAGGTCACGAAGCTCGTGCTGGAAATTATCTCTACATGAGGAGTATGGTGAAATCGCCAAATCTCCCAAAGGTGTGTCAAACTCTAGCTTCATCTTACTTTGCTGAGGAAGTGCCATGAATGTGACCTTCCTCGCACCATATAACCAATAGAAGAGCCCCTTGGTCCATGTGACACTGAGCATCTCAAATATAACTAGCCTCTCAACGGTGATAAGATAGGACGTCCACCTCCCTAAGCGTGGAAAGTCAGCTGGCGGAACCAATCCCAAGTACTCTGCTAAAAGGCCTATCATGCCTCCAACCATGATCTTTCCCCTGGGTTTTCTTGCTACCTCTACGATTCTCTTCATCCACAATTATGCACACAGCCCATATCTGGCCCCTCACTCGTTAAGTGCCATAGAAAATGAATGTCATTGTCTGGCACATTGTCGGCTCCGCAGAGCAAAGTACTGTGCCAACCAAGAGTCGGTGCACATAACGGAGTGCAGGGTGGATAATGGCGCTACTCTTATCATTGGAGTTCTTTGGCCTCATATTGATGACATTCAAAAAATACATATCATTCTCCATTAATCGCTCCTGGGCCTGTGGGTCCAGCCTGGTCTGTATCTCGGCGGTGTCAAATAAATATAACTCTCGCAGGGTTGATCACCCCTCATACTACTCATAGGAATCGTGGACAAGAACTCTAATGTGTACCTCCAGTAAGAGGGCGCGCTCCTACTCATAAACCCTTCCATTCCCCCTTTTACGAAGAGGCATCTCACAGGCTGAGTGAGGCCAAGGGCATCTAATGTGGGCACATCGACAAAGCTAGTCTCCTTGAGTTGGCACTTCTCTAGGGCCTCCCACCTCTTCGCATAGGACCCGGTGATCCGGGTCCAACCCATGTACCTATCCGTAGGGGGAGGTACATCGTTCGATTCCGGAGCTGGTTCAAGAGGTGGAGGTGGAGTGGCGGTGTGCTCACCTCGTGGGGAAGCCCTAGGTCTCTTCGTTGGGACCATATCTATCAATCACAGCAAACACGTCAAATGCAGAGGAATATGTGTATATGCAATATTACAAATCCATAATCAACCTTAAACTATCACAAGCCAAATCAAAATCAAGTCAACTAGTTCAAGTCCTAATCGCAATTGCATATGCGTCGTTGCCACGACTTACTCACATCCTTGGAGCTTACTCAAAAATTGGATCGAGGAGATCAACGTCGTCTCCTTTTTCCTGCACAAAAGTCTCGTGGTAAGGTTTCAAACATTGTCCATTAACCTTGAAAGTATTAGACTTAGCTCGATCTAGAATCTCCACCACACCATGCGGGAATACCTTAACCACCTCAAAAGGACCAATCCATCAAGACCTTAACATACCTGGGAATAGGCAAAGGTGGAATTGGAATAGGAGGACCTTTTGACCAACGCCAAATTCCTTCCTAATGATCATCTTGTCGTGCCAAACATTTGTCTTCTCTTTATAGATTTCGGCATTCTCATAGGACTCCCTCCAGCTTTCATCCAGTTCATCCAATTGTAACTTTCTATGCAAGCCAGCCTCATCTACATTGAGATTAAATTCTTTAACTGCCTAGTAAGCTTTATGCTGAATTTCCACCGGTAGATGACAGGGCTTACGAAACACTAACCGGTATGGTGATATACCGATTGGTGTCTTATAAGCCATCCTATATGCCCACAAGGCATCATTCAACTGAGAACTCCAATCCTTCCGGTTAGGTTTAACCATTTTATGAAGGATGGACTTGATTTCCCAATTGGAAACTTCGGCTTGCCCATTGGTTTACGGGTGATAGGCGGTGGATGTCTTGTGAGTAACGCCATACTTTTCAAGAGTGCCTCTATGGTCCAGTTGCAAAAATGGGTGCCACAGTCACTAATCAAGGCTCGGGGTACCCCAAACCTAGAGAAGATGTTATCTTTAAGGAATTCTGCAACCACTTTAGAATCGTCAATTCTAGTGGGCTTTGCTTCAACCCACTTCGACACATAATCAACAGCAATAAGAATATATGTAAAGCCACAAGAACTAGGAAAAGGTCCCATAAAGTCAATACCCCAAACAATAAAGATTTCACAATACAAAATAGGTCTTTGGGGCATTTCATTCCTAGTGGAGATATTTCCTACTCTCTGGCATTCTTCACAAGATTTGCAAAAGGTGTATTCATGCTTATTCAACGTAGGCCAATAAAACCCACTTTCTAAAACTTTCCTAGCGGTCCTCTTTGCTCCAAAATGACCGCCACATGCATGAGAATGACAAAATTCAAAAATTGAGTGTACTTCACTATTAAGGACACATCTCCTAACAACTTGATCCGCACAATGTCTCCACAAAAAGGGATCATCCCACACATAATACTTAGCATCACTCTTTAATTTATCCTTTTGGGCCTCAGAGAAATGAGGAGGGAACTTACCGGTGACAAGAAAATTTACAATGTCGGCATACCACGGTTGGAGATCCCTGATGGTGAATAATTGTTCATCAGGGAATTCCTCCCATAGTTGCTCCTTCACTGCGAGATTTACCTCATTATCTTTGCATGGAGTCAACTGGCTCAAATGATTGGCCATAAGGTTTTCCGTGCCCTTTTTGTCTCACACCTCCAACTCAAATTCGCTCAAAAGTAGGATCCACCTAATCAATCTTTGCTTGGCATCTTTCTTCGTCATTAAATGACGAAGCGCTGCATGGTCAGTGTACACAATAACTTTTGTTCCAAGCAAGTAAGATCAAAATTTTTCTAAAGAAAATACCACTGCCTACAACTCCTTTTCAGTGGTAAAATAGTTTCTTTGGGCCTCATTGAGATACATTGATGCATAGTAGATGGCGTGAGGCACTCTCCCCACCTTTTGACCAAGAACCGCTCCAACGGCATAATCACTAGCATCACACATAATCTTAAAAGGAAATGACCAATCTGGGGATTTTATGACACGGGTCGAGACTAACCTTCCTTTCAATGTATCGAAGGCCCCTTTACACCCCTCATCCATCACAAATTCCACTTCCTTTTCCAAAAATTTGCATAGAGGAGATGCTATCTTCGAGAAGTCCTTAATGAACCGGTAATAGAATCCTACATGGCCAAGAAAAGAGCTCACTTTGCGCACATTAGTAGGATAAGGAAAAGTTTGAATTGTGTCTATCTTTGCCTTGTCAACCTCAATACCCTTAGAGGAGACAACATGGCCTAAGTCAGTGCCTTTCTTTACCATAAAATGACACTTCTCATAATTTAGCACAAGATTAGTATCACTGGAACGTTTAAGAACTTGTGCCAAATTTGCTAAACAGTTGTCAAAAGAATTACCATGAATGATGAAATCATCCATGAATACCTAGATAAAATTTTAAAAAAATTATGATAAAAATGCTTACCATACACCTTTGGAAAGTTTCGGGGGCGTTACATAACCCGAAAGCCTTTCGCCGGTAAGCAAAACGTACTAAAGGGGCACATGAAGGTGGTCTTTTCTTGGTCTTCCAGGGTGATAGCCACTTGAAAGTACCCCGAGTACCCATCCAAAAAGCAATAGAAGGGGTGGCTTGCTAACCTCTCAAGAATTTGATCAATGAATGGCAACGAGAAGTGATCCTTCCGGGTTTCCACATTTAGCCTCCGATAGTCAATGCAAACGCACCTCCCATTTTGAACTTGGGTTGGAACCATTTCACCCTTCTCATTTTCAACCACCATCATCCCACTCTTCTTTGGTACCACTTGAGTTGGACTCACCCATTTTCTATCCGAGATTGGGTAGATCATGCCCGCTTGGAGTAACTTGAGGATTTCCACCTTTACTACCTCCATCATAGGCGGGTTAAAATGACGTTGGGGTTGTCGAACGGGTCTTGCACCTTCTTCCAGCAAAATTCTATGCATGCAAGTGGATGGACTTATGCCTTTGATGTCGGTAATAGTCCATTCAATTGCTTCCTTATTCTCCCGTAACACCACCATTAACTTTTCTTCTTGCTCCTTGGTGAGCTTGTTTGAAATGATAACCGGAAGCGTCTCCCCTTCCCCAAGAAATACGTACTTGAGGTCATTTGGCAAAGGTTTAAGGTCAAGCACCGGGGCTTTCACAAGTGAGGGGAGGAATTCCATTTCCTCAGGTTCCTCTAAGAGTAGAGGAGGAGGTTTTGAGAGACTCGATCTCATTTCTTTAAGAAGGTTCAAATCCTCAAAGATTTCCTTCAAGTTAGTGCTCATAGAGTATACATTGTGGGTATCATTAATATCACATTGCAAAGCTACTAACAAAGAATCTTCACCACTTAGTTCAAAAACATCTTGCACAACTTCTTCAACAACATCTAGGGCATGACAAGCATGTTCTTCACTAGGATACTTCATAGAGTCATTTATGTTAAACTCTACTTTTATTCCATCAAATTCCATGGTGAGGGTACCTTAATGCACATCAATCATTGTCCTAGAGGTTTTCAAAAATGGCCTCCCCAACAAAATTGGGGCGGCATGTTTATCATGCTCCATGTCAAGGACATAAAAATCCATGGGGAAAACTAAGGAATCCACCTTAACCAACACATCCGCGACAATACCCTTAGGGTATGCACTAGAACGATCGGCCAATTGGATTACCAACCCAGTTTTATGCAATGTACCCATGTTGAGGTTTTCATATAAAGAGTAAGGAATCACATTTATTGATGCACCTAAATCAAGCATAGATTTTTCCAAATGTGCATAGCTTATGCACTGGATTGCAAACATGCCGGAATCGCTACATTTATGAGATAGCTCTTTTTGACACAAGGCGGAAACATGCTCACTTTTTCCATTTTTCAACTTATTCTTGGCCCTTTGTTTTCTATTCACAACACATAATCCCTTCAGAAATTTATCATATCTAGGAATTTGTTCAATGGCATTCAATAGTGGGATGTTTACCTCACATCTACGAAAGACTTCGTAGATGTCCTTGTTGTCCTCCTTCCTCCTTTTGTCTTTCAAGGCATCCGGAAATGGAGGTTCCGGTACATATGGAGGGATCTCCACCATCCTTTTTCTTTTTTGAGGGAGAGATGAAGGTTCCAGAATGGAGGTTGACTTCGGTCTTGGCATTAATATGTCCACCTCGCTTTCTTCTTCCTTGCTCTTTTTGGCTAACTCTTCGGTCTTCTTCTCATGGGCTTCTTCCTTCTCAACTCCTTTTTCAAACACCTCAATCCTCCTAGGCTCCTATTTAAAAATTTCATTATCTGGTGAAGTGCCAACCTCTCTACCACTTCTCAAAGCGATAGCACTTGCATTTTGTCTAGGATTGATTTCTAGTTGGGAGGGAAGTTTACCCTTTTCCTAGGCTTCCATCTGGTTCACCATTTGAGCTATTTGGCTCACTTGGGTTTCTAAGTTCTTGTTGCTTACTTTGGCTTCATCTTGGAATTTCTCGCTTTTTTTCGCGCACATGCCCAACCGGTGAATGGCTTGCATCACCTCATCCGTTGATAGCCCCGGGTTCTCCCCTTGGTCTCGAGGTTTGTCTTGGAGCCCTTGGGATTGTTGTTAAGGTGGCCTATATTTTTATTGAGGAGGCTGGTATGGTTGAGAGTTTTGGCTTCCTTGAGGGTTTCCATACCAGAGGTTCGGGTTATCACGATTTCCAGAATTGTATGGCCGATTTCGGTACCCTTGATACCCTTGGTAACCTTGGTGACCTTGGTTCCTTGACCACCTTGATACCCTTCGTTTCCTTGGTATCCTTGATTCCCGTGATACCCTATTGCACTCACGTCTTCGACGTAGTCTTCTAGCAAAGTGGGGCAAGTGTCCGTAGGATGCGCCGAGTAACAAATTTCACATGATTTAACATGTGGCACATTTTTGGGCATTGTCATCAAATATTTCACCATGGATGCAAGGGCCAAGACTTGATCCTCTAGCTTCCCACTATTGGAAGAGTCACTCTCGAGCATTGGATTTCTCCTTCTCAAATTGGCCCTTGAGCTAAAGTTTCGTGATTCTTCTGCTAGCTCCTCGTACAATTGCATGGCCTCGGAGGATGTTTTTTTCCCAAGGGTGCCACCACAAGAACTCCTTACCAACCTTTGATCTTCATCAAGAAGGCCATTGTAGAAGTAATAAACTAAATCCCCCTCTGAATAACCATGGTAAGGGCAACTTGCAAGAAGTTTCTTGAACCTCTCCCAATAGTCGAAGAGAGACTCTTCATGCCATTGAAGGATGTTTCTTATGTCCTTCTTCAAGGCGGCGGATCTAGAGGCCGGAAAGTATTTGGCAAGAAACTTTGTTTTCATATCATGCCAACTCTTAATGCTCTTGGGCGGTAAGTAGTGGAGCCAATCTCTTGTACCATCCTTTAGTGTGAACGGGAATGCCTTCAACTTATAAAAATCTTCATCCACCCCGTCGGGAAATGTACCACCGCACAAGAAGTGAAACTCAGTGAGGTGTTTGTTGGCATTCTCTCCTTGCCTACCAAGGAAGATGGGTAGCATGTTGATGAACCCGATCTTTAGCTCAAAATGTCCATTTGGTCCAACCATGGGGTACTCGATACCCATCGGTTGTTGATCGAGGTTGGGCACCATGATGTCTCTCAACAAAGGTTTCCCCAAGGGGATCTCTCTTTGGTGGAGAGGAGGATGGTGAGGTTCCCCTTTCGGATGCTCATCTTCATGCTTGATTTGATGTTCCATTGATGAAGATGTATCCGTAAAATGGTCACTAGGAGGGGTGTTATTCACACTTTCCAAAGAAATCCTCCTAGCCCATCTCAAATTCAACTCCAACTCGGGGTCGTAGTGTAGGGGTTCTGGTGAAGAGGATCGCGTGCAAACAATACACCAAGAACTCGAACAATACGTCTCCAAGCCAACTGAAAATGGAAAATCAACTAAGAAATCAAAATAAAAACCATACTAACAAATATTTACAAATAGCATATAAACACACATAATATGCTCAAACACTTAAAAATAAATGCCTCTTCTTCGGCAGCGGCGCCAAAATTAGGAGGTTGTCGCTGTACCTCTCAAAGTTATTACTTTTAAGCCCTAAATGCTTCCTATCTACAATTAAGTAGATAATGGCAAGTCGGGGTCGTCCACGAGAAGAGGGATCTTTTCAAGTGTTTTAAACATATATAGGAGAAAACATACTAAGCATTTACATACATAGATACATATAAAAGCATGTAAACAAGGGGGGGGTTGGTTGGTTGGTTTGATCCTAAGTTATCAAATTAAAGTACAACAACTAGCAAAGCAAGAGAACGATGCTAATCATGCAATACAACTAAAGATAAGATGAAAATAACAATTGACGGAACCTTTGCCGCAATTGACTTCCACTTCCAAACCTCTTATCCATCATTGAACATTCAACCTATTTACTACTTTCACTACTTGTTGTGAAGGCTAAACTTCTATCCTTCTTAGATAGTAGTTTGCAAGAGTGAATTTGACATCTCTTGTCAAACCTCACCAATGACTCTCGTAGTCGAAACACGACTCAAGGTATCCCATTGATGACATTTAGCACGAAGAATCAACAAGCTCAGCAACACTTATAAACACTACACTGTGTCTAAGCATTTAACCAATTTATGCATTTACACAAGATTAGTCAAGAACGATCAACATTCATAGACTTCTCTCATTTGGTAAAAGCAACAAACATGACAAAGAATTCAACATTATCATATGCACCTAGCAATTATCAATCCATCAACACAAACAAAAGCTCTAAATCATACTCTTGGATTCCTATTTAGAAAGGGGGGAAATCCACCCATTTCCCCCAAAGCCTAACAAGCATATCATACAAGTATTTCATACACTCAAGCTTTCAATAACATTAATGACATCAACAAACACGTTCAATGCTCCATAAATGCATAATAGTAAGAGTAATAAATAGGCTACAAATTTTTCTTAAGACATGGGCTTGGAAGTCTTAGTCAATTGCTCCCAAGAGATAGATTAGCTACAAGAGTTCATGCTTATCAATGCTAAAAAAACTAATCATAAAACAAGAGAATTCAAAGATGAAAATGGAAAGAAAAGGGTTCTGAAGAGTGCTGTGAATCGCAGATGATGAATAATGAGAATGAGAGGAAAGAGAGTGCTATTTATAGTACAAAGAAGATAAGGTGAAATTCTGGCCACCCTTTGGTCGCGACTCGCGACGCTCTCGTCGCGACTTGCAACGGTCTCGTGACGGATGCCCGAATTTTTCATTGTGTCCTTTTCTTCTTCTTGTGGTATATAATCATGTTTATAGCAATTCCTCTCAGTTTTCAAGTCTTCAATGGTTACAAAATTGGTCTTCAATGGCCTCCGGTCTTCCTGTCTTCGAAGCAAGTCTTCAAAAGCCTTCGAAAGTGTGATCTTTAATGGCCTTCGGTCTTCATTGCCTTCGTGTTCTTCCCTTGTCACGCAAAATCCACTTGGAAGAGGTAAAAGAGCGTAAAGTTACTCTTACCCCTCCTAGGAGAATTTTAATGTAAAACACAAGCTCTCGATAATAAAAGAGCACAAAAGTGACCCAAAATAGTACTAAATTATGCATATAAAATGGACACATCAACAACTAAGGACTTAGAGGTGTCACTCGATCGGATTCCAGATGCATTACAAGGCAAAACATAATCATGTTATGATCCCGCATCAGGTGAATAGTTGAATTGCATATTGGAAATGAACCTGCATAATTGAGGGTGTAGGATAAGTTGTTGCAGTCGTGAGGCTTGATGTCGATCTTGAGGAATGGGCGTTGGTGCTGCTCCAGAAGATATCATAATTCTGGAGAGTGGCGGAACCAGGAGTGTATATTAGGGGGGGCGAAAAAGAGCTTAAAATTTTTTTTGCGACGCTAAATGAAATATTTTTTAACAAACAACACTTACATAATAATATGAATACATAATAATTAGATTTTTACAACAAAAAACTATCACTGCATAAAAAACTACGTTCCAATACTTGGGTTGCTAGAACTAGAACCACTAACCGCAGGAGACAACTGTATCCTACGATGTTGCATACGCTGATAACGTTGCAAAATTGGTTCATTATCGATCCCAACAAAAATCGCCTTCTCAATATGCACTGTCATAACATCATTCATCCATTCATCTCCCATTCTATTGCGTAAATCAGTCTTGATTCTCTTCATGGCTGAAAAAACGCGTTCAACAGAAGCAGTTGCAACTGGTAGAACTAAGGTTAACTCAATAAGACGATATACCAGTGGAAAACATGTATGGCTAGTTGTTTGAACCATCTTTTGAGCAAGACTTCCAAAGTCCTCAATAGCCAAAAACTCATTATCAAGTTGCACATTATGAATGAAAGTACTAAGTTGTTGATGAAGGCGGTAACGATCTTCTACGGAGAAGTCACTTGGATATAATTCAGCAAGTCGAACTAACTTACCAATATCAAACTTAGAAAATGAATCTCTTGGATCAAGGCAAGCCATACAAGTGAGTAACTCCGTATTTGCTTCCGGAAATCGATTGTTCATTTCATGAATCATCCTATCAACAACCTAGTATTCAAAAAATAAAAGGTTAGCATGTAGCATTGAAAAAAATTACAAATCAAATCAAATAAGGTATGTAAATTATAAAAGTAATGCCTGGAGAAAAGTATCAACGCGAAAGAAATCACCATGGGTCTGCATTTGAGTAAGTCGTTTCCTACGACCTCGAATTGCTCGTTCATCTTCCATATTAACTACCGAGATGTCATGATTAACACAAAATGCGTTGACTTCATTTAACAACTCATCCCAACCAGTCTCTCTGTATTGTTGCAACTCAAACTTCATTGTATTCATCAAACTCACAGCCAACACAATATTTTGATTCTTTTGTTGCAAAGCATGGGACAAAGCATCTACAACTCCCAACAAATGCTTCATCATAAACATCACAAAAACAAATTCATAACTCTCCATTTGCTCAAGCAAACCGCTCGCTGAAGATTTACTCACATTTGCATCACCATCATCGTGGACATTTTCAATCAATTGCAAAATAGATTCCCACATAGTAATGAAACGAATAATAGTAGTGTAATGTGGCCCCCAACGAGTATCCCCCAGCCTTTTCAAACTAGTCTCTTGATTTTTGCCTCTTCCACTCACAATATCTCCATTCTCCAATCCCTCTACAATTCTGGCATGTTCTAAATCAAGAAGCATGTCTTTTCTTCTACATGAAGCTCCAGCTAAATTCACAATCATACCAAGATAAACGAAAAACTGACACACAGTTCGATTATCATTAGCAACAGCAAGAACAACCAATTGAAGCTGGTGAGAAAAACAATGGACGTACCTTGCAGATGAGTTTTCTTTCAATATCAAAGCTTTCAGTCCATTATACTCTCCTCGCATATTTGAGGCTCCATGATATCCCTGGCCTCTCAACTTTGACATTGATAATTTATGCTTTGCAAACAATTCATCAATAGCACTCTTCAAACTAATAGCAGAAGTATTACGCACATGCACAACACTAAGAAAACATTCAAGAACGCATCCTTGTTTGTTGACATATCTTAAAACAACCCCCATTTGCTCCTTTATTGATGCATCTCTAGACTCATCAACCAATATAGAAAAATAACTATCTCCAATATCATTAACAATAACATTTGTTACCTCACTTGCACAAGCACTTGATAGTTCCTTCTGTACTTTGGGAGATGTGAGCTTGCAATTTCCAGGGCCATTTTCATTCATGGTCTTAGAAAGAACATCATTTCGCTTGCAATACCAGTCAATCATTTCGAGATAATTGCCCTTATTCAAAGAATCCAGCCCTTCATCATGGCCACGAAAAGCCATACCTTGATTTAGCAAGAACCATGTCACATCCAAAGCAGCTGTCAAACGCGTGCGATATGCAATCTCTGATTCCCGCCCATGTGCCTGATAAGAATGAAGGATACTCTGTCTTTGACGCTTAAATGCATACAATTGTTGAGCTGCATCATTATGAGAGCTACCCGCTACGCCAATATGTTTCTTATAGATATCAAGCGCTTTCTTCCAATTGTTCACCCCACTCGCAGTAAATGCATCCTCTCCATCTCGACATCCCTTATGTGAATTCCTGAAGAGATAGCAACAAAAGCAAAATGTTGCATCCTTTGACGCGCTATACTCCAACCAATCAAACTTTTCATACCACGAAGGTTGAAAACATCTATAGTCATTTCCCTGCTTTGTCCTTGGAAAATAATGACCCTTAGGTTGGCAAGGACCTCTTAACACATATTCTCTCATCACTTGATCTCTAATAGAAACATCAAAATCCTTAATAGGTTTACGTTTCCCAGGATCATTTATAACATCATCCGAATTGAACTCAACACGAGAATGCTTTTGACTACTACCCTCTTCATTAATCCTTTCTTCATTTGGTTCACTCGGTCTCTTAAAAATAGATGATCCACTATTTCGAATTAAGAATTTATCCATATCCTATTTGACATAAAATAAGAAAAATATGTCAACTTAAATATCTATATGCTATTCAATATTCACAATTTCTCAAAAATATGTCTAGTTAAATATTTGTCAAAAATATGTCTAATTAAATATATCTAATTAAATATGTCGAATTAAATATGTCTAATTAAATATGCCTCAAAAATATGTCTAATTAAATATGTCTAATTAAATATGTCTAATGAAATATGTCTAATTAAATATGTCTAATTAAATATGTCTACTTAAATATGTCTAATTAAATATGTCAAATTAAATATGTCTAATTAAATATGTCTAATTAAATATGTCAAATTAAATATGTCTAATTAAATATGTCTAATTAAATATGTCTAATTACATACGTTAAATTAAATATATCTAATTAAATATGTCAAAATTATGTCAAATTATTCAAATCTATATTTAGCACAATTCACAATTTCAACACAATCACTAAATTATTCATAATTTCATATCTATATTCAATATTCACAATTTCATACAAATTCAAGTTATTCAACATAAATTACATAACAAAAATATATTGGCCCTTTGATACCTTGCCCTTGGTTGCTGGTAGTGGCTGTAGTAGGGATGGCGGCGGCAGGGAACGCCGGAACGGCGGTGGCAGTTGGCAGGCGGCAGGCGGCGTTCAAGCTGGAGCTGCTGGAGCTGCTGGAGAATTGGAGTTGGAAAATGGAGGCAATGTGGTACACTGGTCTCTTAATATGTGGAGATTAGGTTATATATTTTGGTTTGGGCCAATTGGGCTTCAGCCCAATTGGCCTTGATTTTTTTTCGGACTAGCAACTCAAAACGACGTCGTTCAGCTAAGCCAAAACGACGTCGTTCAGCTAAACCAAAACGACGTCGTTTTGTATACTTATACCAACAAAAAAAAAGGAAAAATATCGTCTTCTTTAGCCTCACTTGCCCGTCGTCTTCTTCAGCCTCACTGCCGCGCTCGCGCCTCCGGCGCCGACGATGCCTCAAGGGGGGGCGGAATCCGGTGGCTTCCGATGGCTCTAGGCCTAAATACCGGGCCACCGGATCTTAGGGGAGGCGCCAGCCCACCCTCGCCCCCCCTAGTTCCGCCGTTGCCCGGACCCAACCTGAGAAACATAAATGACCCATGATATGCACCATTGTGCATGCATTAGCCAATGCCTTTGGCATAATAATTAGTTTATATTATTTGTTGGATTGCTAGTATTAGTTGAATTTACGTGACAAGGGGTTTAGATAGCCATGTTTGGTTTTATTAACTAAATCCCACATTTTGTAAACTTAATTAGTACTAATGGACATATTGTATCCACGGGCTCCTAGATCTTCTTTTGTGATCATCTATAGTAGGTCGCTTGTGGATACTTTTTTGTTACGTTCTATGTGAAGACCGTTCGCAAGGGTGGTAGAAGATATTGAAGATTGTTCGCAAGGACGGTATAAGAGATCAAATGCCATTCACACTAGAATGGTAGTAGACGAAGGCCACTAACATCAAATCATGGTAGAAGGAGATTGGAACCAAAGATAGGCGGCATTGGAATTCAAGGCAGCCAATGAAGAAACGAGAATCGTGGTCCGAGAGAGTTGTAACAACTTCTGGGAACAAGCCAAAAAGAATCAACCTTAAAGGTTTGTTCCATTGGATTTTTCTCTTCGAAAACCATAGGATTGACTACATGAACTCTCAAAAAGGATTCACGGTTCATCCGTAGCGAAGGAAAGAGGTCCAGCCAACTGAAGTACAAATGGGTCAGCGTGAACCACTCATGGATGGCACCAACAGCCCACACCAGACGATGTGGTCCATGCCAGCTTCCTTTTGCATGGATGGTTCCAGAGTTCTGGCATAGACCATGCTGAATTGGATGGGCCACGCGTATAACTTCCAAATTTTACTCAAAACGGCTAAATATGGGCACAGACCGTCCCGTTTTTAACGGCTCATGTTGTTCCAAGTGAAAAATGTCAAAAATAGCCATGGGGATGTGAACAATCAAGTGGTTTGTGCTAAAATACTTGGAAAAACAATGTTTTTTTATGACGGCCCATGCCAAACGCCGCGTCCTGCGGATTCGAAGAGCAAAAATGAGGACTCTGCTGGCGGCCTGTACCAAACGATGCAGACCGCATGAAAATGACTCACAGGGGATGACATGGCCCGCGCCAAGGGATATGCATGGAACACGTCACATCAGACAGCTCACGCCAGAACAGACGTGGTACACGGCACGGAGCGCGCCATTCGCGATGGTCTGCCTCATACGATGGCCAAAATAGGGTTTACACTTTTTTGCCTAGTTTGGGCCTATTTTTAGGCTCAATCCCCTGCTAATATAAATATAAGCCTTATTCTACTAGAATGAAGGATCTTAGATAATATCTTAGATCTTATTTTCATATTCTACTCTTGTAATTAAGGAGCATCCAGAGAGAGAAACATTCTCTCTTCTTTCTTTCCTTTTTATTTTTGTTTCATCCTATGACGTGGATACAAATCTTTATTTGAATTCCATGTCTAGGGAGTAGATTATTTGGACTTGAACTTGTGCTTTATGAGAACTATGATGTATGCTATGTCATTGTGATGAAGCATTCATGCATTTATGGTAGTATAAAATCATGATAGGCTTTATTCCATCTTGGTAAGTGTTGGAATTGTGAGTAGGTAAAAAACACCGGGGAGATGAGTGCATTCATGTCCTTTGAGAGAAAAATCATTATATATGTTGGGAGGTCATCTTCGTACCTCTCAAATTTAAATTTGTAAGCCCTAATGCTTCCTATCTACAATTAACTAGATAATGGCAAGTCAGGGTCACCTACGAAGAAGATGGATTTTTGAAGCTTTTAAACATATAGAGCGAAAAACATACTAGGCATAAACATATATAGATACATGTAAAAGGGGGGGGGGGAGGGTTTGGTTTGTTTTTGGCCCTAAGTTACGAAATTGAAAGACAAGTTAACTAGCAAGAAATGGAACAATGCTAATCATGCAATAACTAAAAAGGTGACTAAATAACAATTAACTGAGCGTTAGGGGAAAATGAGGTTCACTTCAAAACTTCTTATAGATCATAGATTCATTCACTCATTCATTATCATTTATTTCCTATGGGGAATGCTATCACTTCCCATTCCCATTCGACATTTGTTTCTTATTAATATAATTCACGAAAGTGATTTGACGACCTTTTGCAAACCTCATTGACAATCACTCTAGGCGATAAACGACTATAAGGTTATTTCGTCAATGACAATATACACAGAGAACCATAGATTTGATAACAAAAATTCTTCTACCAACGACATTGCCATTTAACCAAACAAAACATTTATTTGGCTAACTCTAGAACAAACCACATTCAAGGTTCAACCTTTCTTTGCATCTATAGGATAAATATGAGAAACATCCACCTTAACATACTTATCTAGCAATAATCACAACATGTTATACACTAGAAGTTCTAAGTCCATGTTCTTGGAATTTCATGCCAAAAGAGTTAATAATTTGGCCACTTTCCTAACACCCTAACTTTTCAATCATACAAACACTTCATATTCTCAAACAACCCGTGACATAAATAAAGTAAAATATAGCTTTAATGTCACAATAAATGCTTCCCAATAAATGTTCATAAATAAGCAAAATCAAGAATCTCACTACATAAGTTTGGAAGCTTCTATCAATTGCTCCCAAAAGATTAGTTTAGCTATTACAATCTATAATAAAAAAAACAACAATCCAAACATAATAAAAGATAAAACAAGATGAAAAAGAGGGGAAACCTAGGTTTTTTTTGTAGAAATTGCGGAAGAGAAGAAGTGAGGAAAGAAAAGAAATAAAGTACTATTTATAGTACAAGAAAAACAAGATGGATTTCTGGCCACCCGTTCATCGCGAGTCGCGATAGGGTCCATCGCAACTTGCGATGGGCGCCCAGAAGAGAACATATTTGTTCTTCTTCTTATATTCTAGCCCTCAATCCATTACACATTCCTTTAACTCTTCAGGTCTTCAAGTATTCAGGTCTTCAAGTATTCAAGTCTTCAAATGTTCGAATTTACTCTTTAAATCTTCAAAGTCTTCAAAAGATGATGTTCAATGGCCTCCGGTATTCAAAGCTCGATGTTCTTTCCTTGTCACAAAAAATCCCCTTAGAAAAGGTAAAAGAATGTAAATTTTTTCTTACCTCTCCTAAGATAATTTCAAGGTAAAACACATTCTCTTGATAACAAAAGAGCACAAAAGAGATCCCAAAAGGTCCCAAAGTATGCATATAAAATGGACACATCAAACCTCCCCACACTTAAACCTTACTCACCCTCGAGTAAGAAAAAGTTTAAGCACACAAAGGAATTCAAGTATCCACATCCTAACTACTATTCCCCCAAATCAATACCTCACGAAACTCTCAATATCACACATCCCAATGTTAAGATCAAATGAGAAGTTACCCTCAACCCTCATTCCTAAATCTACCCAAACCATATCAACCCATCAATTCATTGATATCCATAAAAATATTTCTATGTCCCGAATCGAAAAACCCAAATCCAATGGCGCAAAATGAAGTCAAAAGAATGCATGATGTTCAAACACATACTTCACTTTATACCAATATATCATCCTAAAAATGAAGTATATCAACAATTAAGAATTTTATAACTTACTTCATTTTTCCCGCTAAATTACCCAATCCGAAGAGGTATCAAGATGTTGAGCTACTCGATCCATCTGTATGACAACCACAACCTTATAATTCCAACGCCGGAAAATGAGTGAAACCATAGCATTTTCCCTTTTTTTCTCTCTTTCTCTCATTTTTCCTAGGATCCTTTTCGAGTTTTCTATCTAGCCAAACATCATGTTTCTTTAGCTCACATTTCACCTTTTTTTGCACATTTTGCCTCTCATTTTTTCCTAGGTCATCCTTTTGAGTTTTTGACCTATCCGAGCCCTCAAAGTTGCCTAAGTCACCCTCTCGAGTTTTCAACTTAGCGGTTCATTTTCATTTTTATTTTATAAAATTTTCAATTTTTTGTCTTTTTTTTCATGTTTTTCCAATCAAAAAGTAGCAAAAATCTTTCACATGTAAAAGCTATTAAACCATCCAAATACATCACATGAAAGCATCCTAAAACATCCAAGTCTAAAGAGAAGAAATCCAAAGCAAAACAGTAAAAGTAGTGACTACCCCTCCTCAGACTTAAAATGCTACATTGCCCTCAGTGTAGATAAAACAGGGCCAAAACATACAAATCAAATCATGGGGAGTGCAAAACAATAAGCTCACATCAGAAATGAGATGGTCTAGCACCATCCTCAGAGTTCCTACCATATGTCTGTTGATATTGTGTCAGCCAATCAGCGTTCCAATAATGCTGCTCTCTCCACCTCGCTGCTCTAGAGTCAGGACCTGGGTCACCACCTCTCTCCGACTGCAACTCAAAAATCCTGGGGGAAAGATAGTCAATATCCTCATCCATCATAGAGGAAAGATAGTCAATCTGATCCAGAGTCAGGACCTGGGTCAGACTCCGGGAGATGAACAGGTTGTGCTCAACCTGTCCACGGAAGCCATGCTGGACTGTCTGCATCAGATGCTCGTAAAAATTAGGTGGATTCTGAGAGAAATGAGGTGTCACATGATCATTCTACATCATCTTGATCTGTGGTAGAGGTGATGGAGGATGCTGCTCACCCTGCGGCTCAGTGGACGGTAAGGCACCCTCGTCAGTCAGAGCTGGAGGTGGGGGTTGATTCTTAAGCTCCTGCTTAACCCTAAATGAAGTATCAGGTGCTATCGCCGAATCCTGGACTGAGTATCCAACTCTAGCTTGGCCCTATGGTACCGAGGAAGTGTCATAAAGATGACATTCCTCGCCCCATACAACCAATGGTACACTCCTGGAACCTCTATGGTATCAATCAGGCCAAATATCTTCATTCTCTCCATGGTGATGAGATATGAAAAATGTCTACCGAAGCACAGGAAACCATCTGGGGCAACTATACCAAAGTGCTCTGCTAGAAGGGTAATTATACCCCCCATGATAATCTTACCCATTGGCTTCTCAGCCACTTTGAAAACTCTCTTCACCAATAACTCATCCTACACTCCATATCTCATCCCATCACTCGTCAGATGCTAGAGGAAGTAAGTATCACTGTCCGGCCCATTCGTTGCCTCTGACGATCATAAAACTATGCCCGCTAAGAACCTGTGTACGAAAGAGAGTGCGGGATGGATAATGACGTTGCTCTTGTCATGGAAGTTCCTTGGATTCCTATTAATGATGCTCCAAAACAACATATCCTTATTGATTGAGCGCTCTGGAGCCTGTAGGGCCAACCTTTGTTATGTCACATCCAAAGGCTTCCTTAATCTACGAGAGTGTCATCTCTTGGGGCACATCGTCCAAGTGAAAGGTAATGTACTTATCACACGGCTCATCATTCCACATGATGCATAACCAGACTGTGGATAAGAACTTTAATGTATAGCACTTGTAGGTGGAGGCACTCTTGCCCATGAAACCATCTAATCCTCCTTGGTGAGGATGCAGCAAATCGGCTCTATTAGCACGAGAGCATCAAGTGTCATCCCATCGATGAAGCTCATCTTCGGGAGCTTGTGTGTGACCAAGATTCCCACCTATCCACATAGGACCTGGTGATCAGAGTCAAACCCTTGTACCAGTCTTGAGGAGGAGGTATAGGGTTTGGCTCCGGAGCCGGCAACAAAGGTGGAGTGGTGGTGCGTGCACCTCAGGGAGGAGCCATAGGTCTCTTGGTAGGGGCCATGTCTATCAATCACAACAAACATGTCAAATGCACAAGAATATAAACAAATGCAATAATTTAAGATCACAATCAACTCCAAAGTAGTCTAGCCAACCTCACACCTTTGAAGATGCAACAACTAAGTCCAAGCTAACTAGTTCAAGTGTCAACCATAATTGCATATACAACCCATGTCACAGTTAACATGCCAGCAATTTCAAGTTCATTAGGGTTTTCACATAGCTAAATATCCAATATGCCATATCCCATAATCACAATCATGCCTAAGTAGTTCAATTATTATCAACACTTTTAAAATGCTAGCATTTAAATTCCATAGCTAAAATACCTCAAGCATTACCAAAATTACATATAAATATCACACTATGTGCTACAAGACAACATACCTCATCTATAGCATAAGACACAAGTTATACTCAACCAATCCCAACAATTACAACTATGAGATTAAGACATAGCTATCATTTATTTTTTGCATTCACTGTATTTGTTCGTCTACTATGTCAACATAACAAAATCTTAACAATTGTGCATCACGATCACTTATAGCTAAAATATCAATCAATGTAAACCTATAACAACAAAAATCTACAGAGTTCTAACAATCCTATTCCATAAAGCATCACATATAATCGACACAATATCCAATAAATTCAAGTAGACAACATAATCACAATTCAAGCACAAGGAAGTGAGAATGTGAACCACTTAGATTCTTAGGAAGAAGAAGGGATGAAGCCCACAAACAAATTAAATCTAAGTTGCTCAAAATCACTAAACCCCCAATTCTAAGGCTTTTTGTTCTTCAATGAATGGGGCCAATTTGTGGTTAGAGATTGGGGAGGGTGGGTATGAAGTGTGGGGGTTGATTTAGGTCGGAGCGGCATTAATTGGTGGACGGAGAAGTGGAGAGTGTTGGTTGAGGGGAGAAGAATAGGTGGATTGGAAGAAATGTTGAAGGAGGAATGAAGAAAGACAGGGGTTCTGCCCATCTTGAAAAGACCCCGCACACTCGTCGTGAGTCACAATGGACTGGTCACAACTCGCCATAGGCAGATCAACAGGCACAAACAGTCAACTTTTTGGTCATGACTCGCAATAAGACTGTCGCGAGTCGCGACATCTTGAGCATGAGAACCATCATTTTTGCTACTCCTACTTGAATAACCATCGCTGCTCGCAATAAGACCGTCGAGATAGGACCATCATGACTCGCAACATCTTGAGCCCGAGGTCTCATATTTTGTGAGAAATTTCTGATCCTATTGTGAGTCGCGATGTAGTGGTCACAGCTCGCAATGGCCAATATGCCTGGTACTTAGAAAAAATTTCAATGTTACCAAATGTCCAAGCTTTTCCTTCCTTTCTCATTGCTTTCCTTCCTACTCAAGTCTAGCACCAAGCTCTTTAAGTTCCTTGACTCCTTGGCTAACTATTTATGTAAATCCATTGATTCCATTGAAGTCTTGTTCCCAAGGGTATCACCACAAGGACTCCTCACTAGTCTTTAGTCCTAATCAAGAAAAACATTTTCGAAATAGAATACCAAGTATCCCTCCGAATAGCCATGGTAAGGACAACCAGTGAGAAGCATCTTGAACCTCTCCCAATAGTAAAAAAATGACTCTTCATGCCATTGGAGAATGCTGCTTATGTCCTTCTTCAAAGCGGCGGACTTTGATGCAAGTAAGTACTTGGCTAGAAATATTTGCTTCACGTCAAGCCAAGTCTTGATGCTTTTGAGTTGTAGGTAGTGGAGCCTATCCCTTGCACCATCCCTCAATGTGAATGTGAATGCCTTTAATTTATAGAAGTCTTCATCTACTACGTGGAGAATCGTACCACCACAAACAAAGTGGAACTTTGAGAGATGTTTGTTGGAATTCTCCCCTAGCCTACCAAGGAAGATAGGTAGAAAGGACATCAACTCGATCTAGAGCTTAAAATACCAGTTTGGTCTAACCAATTGATACTCTATGCACATCGGTTGTTGATCAAGGTTGAGGGCCATAACATTACTCAATAAGGCTTACCTCAAAGAAATAGCTCCTCCAAGAGGAGGATCTCTCCCTTGAAGAGGAGGGTGTTGTCCTCCTCTCGGATGCTCATCTTCATGCTTGTGTTGATGCACCATAAAAGTAGAAGTATTCACAAAATGGTCACTAGGAGGAGTGTTATTCACACTTTCCAAAGAAGCCTCCTAGCCCGTCTCAAATTCAACTCTAACTCGGGGTTGTAATGTAGGGGTTCTTGTGAAAAGGATCGCGTATGAATTATACACCAAGAACTCAAACAATATGTCTTCAAGAAAAGCTTTGGGAGGTCGTCTCCATACCTCTCAAATTTGAATTTATAAGCCCTATTGCTTACAATGTACAATTAAGTAGATAATCGCAAGTCAGGGTCATCCACGAAGAAGAGGGATCTTTTCAAGTGTTTCAACATATAGAGCAGAAAATATACTAGGCATAGACATATATGGATACATATAAAAGCATGTAAAGGGGGGGGGGGGGGTTGGTTAGTTTTTGGTCCTAAGTTACGAAATTAAAAGACAAGTTAACTAGTAAGAAAGAGAACAATACTATTCATGCAATAACAACTAAAAAGGTGATGAAAACAACAATTAACGGAGCCTTGGGGGAAAAGGATATTCATTTCCAAACTTCTTATAGATCATATATTCAATCACTCATTCATTAACATTTATTGCCTATGGGGAATTCTATCACTTCCCATTCAAATATTAACATTCGTTTCTTCTTAATATAATTCACGAAGGTGATTCGACAATCATTTGCAAACCTCATAGACAACCACTCAAGGCGATAAATGACTATAAATTTATTTCATCAATGAAATTATACACGAAGAACCATAGATTTGAGAACAACAAGTCTTTTACCAACGACATAGCCATTTAATCAAACAAAGCATTTATTAGGATAACTCTAGAACAAACCACATTCAAGGTTCAACCTTTCTTTTCATCTGTAGGACAAATATGAGAACAATCCACTTTAACGACCTATCTAGAAAGAATCACAAAACATTATACACTAGAATTTCTAAGACCACATTCTTGGATTTTCATGCTAAAAAAGTCAATAAACTGGCCACTTTCCTAGCACTCTAACATTTCAATCATACAAACACTTCCTATTCTCAAACAATCCATGATATAAATGAAATAAAACACAGGATTAATGACACAATAAATGTTTCCCAATAAATGTTCATAAATGAGAAAAATTAGGAATCTCACTACATAAGTTTGGAAGATTCAATCTTTTTTTTTTAATTTTAAACCATCCGAGGATGGGGGGTGTTTATTAGGCTCCCCTTGCCGTTTTGATAGCCGAATTTGGTGCTAAAAGTTTCATAGTAATTACATTGACTACGTAGTTGTGGAGGCTATTACATCGAGTGAGTTACCAGAGAAGGTCTAGTGTCTGAAATAGTATTCTAAATATGGAAAAAAAAGCCTATGGCTGAGACACCGTGAACAGGACGGGCAATCGAAAACTCGAGAGCCCTATTTGTCAACAGTATTCCAGCCAAAGGAGTCAATACAGATGCTTGAATTTAAGATGTAGGATCTCGGGTCTTCAGTTATTGTCCAAAATATGGCATAGAATCGGTTGTGCATGTGCGTATAATCCAATCAGCAAGTTCGTTCCATAGCATCAGAAGCGGAAGAAATTATCCCAGAGGAGCTCTCTCAGTTTGTCAAGAAGCCTTTTCCCTGTATCTGTTTCCACCGCATCAGCAGACTGGCCAAGTACCTGAAAAAACAGAAAAGAGAGAACTAGCAGTATCTGAGCTTATAAACAGTGGCTGAAACTCACTGTAAAAGTGTTGTAAGAACCATAAGGCAAAGAGAAAATCCCCATCTATGTCATATTGGTATCCGTATGAGTAACAACCCTAATTGCTGGGAAACCAATAGAGTCTAATGATAACAGTCCTTTAAGGAAAATGGGGATTGATCTAAAATCTATATCACCTTGTAAGTTGTTTTCCTTAGCATGTTTTGCCAAGAAATCAGCCGACATGTTAGCTTGTCTAGATATGTGTTGAATTGGGTGTGAATAGTGATCAATATGGAGTGCATGACACAGGGAGAAAATTCTCCAGGGGCATCTGTTTGGGTTGTGAATACTCTTTACAGCAGATAAGCAATCAGATTCAATTACACAGTTAACTAAAGATAGATCAGAGCAGATTTTATATCCCATTTTGATTGCAAATAATTCAGTAGCTATATGAGAAGAGCTCTGAAAAGTGCTAACTCTCATTTTGACAACCTTTCCTCTCCAATCCCTAACAATTACTGCAGCAGAAGAGGAACCACCAGTGCTCCATGAAGCATCAGTGTTAACTTTATAGCCAAATAGTGGTTTTTCCCATGTAGCCACAGTTATTGTAGGTCTTTTTTTTGTAAAATGTGAGGAATGACCTTATTCTGAATCCAGTGAAAATGCCTAACTCTATTACCTTGCAGTTTATGTACTGTGAAGATTGAGTAAATCATTTGTTTGATATTTTGAAAACTGATCTCCAATGAAAAAGGTCTATTCTCAAATAGACAACTGTTTCTGCTGGTCCAGAGTGACCAGAAAGTAGTTATAAAAGCAGCAATTATCAATTTTGAGTGTAGCTTAGAGTCAGCTTTGAAAGATAAGTAAAATTCAACCCTGCTGTTTAGATTCAGAAAATCAATTTGTGGTAGCTTTAAAAGAGAGTGAACGTTATGCCAAATAGAATAGGAGCAAGGACATGAATTGAAAATATGATCAAGATTGTCCTTATTGACCAAACAGTGGGGGAATCTTGAAGCCAATGAAAAACCCATCCTGCTCAAAATGTTATCAAATGGAAGGATGCAATTTAGAGCTCTCCAAATAAGTATTGACATTTTTCTAGGAATGTAGGGAGACCAAACATTATGTATGTGCTGTATTACAGGGTTCCTCTGTCTAAAAATATTGTAGGTAGATCTTACTGTAAAGTTCCCATCAGTTTCAGGGGTCCAAACTAGCAGATCCTCATGGTGATGCTCCAGCTTTACTTCCTGCAAAATATGAATAATATTGGTAGCCAAGTAGGGCTCCGGGCTTGGTAAAAAGGCAGATTTGTTCATAATAAAAGACCTCAAGGAAAGCTCTTCAAAAGGTATGTCAATATCATCAGGCCAAATATAAAAGAGGTCCCCATCTCCCATCTAATTAGCATTCCAGAAGGAGCAATCTCCCTTGCCAAAGATAATTCTAGATAAACTATTTGCCATAGGTGTTACACCACTGATTCTTCTCCATATATGGGATTTTTTATAGGTCACAGGTAATGTCCATAAAAGTGTAGACCATTGAGTATCATTCTTTTGAAGCTTCCACCATAATTTACATGAGAAGGCATCTACTATGGCATTCAAATCCTTTAAACCTAAGCCATTTTCATTTACTGGATAACTCATCCTTTTCCATGACTTCCATCTTTTCCCATCTGTCAAATCAGATTTTCCCCAAATTAGACTAGATGCCATCTTTTCCATAGTTCTTAGAACTATCCTAGGGGGCTTTAAAACTGCAAAAATATGTTTTGGAATTGAGAGGAAACAATGATTAATCAAAATTATTTTACCAGCCGAGCTTAACCATCGATTCTTCCAATTATGTATCAATCTATCCATTCTTTCAATTACTGTTAAATAGTGCACCTTTAAATTCCTACCAGAGAAGATTGGCACTCCAAGGTATTTGAAGGGGAAAGAGCCTATTTCCATTCCTAGTATCCTTTTAACAGATTGTATTAGCTGCAGAGGAGTGTTATGTGAGACAAAGAATTCTGATTTTGCAAAGTTTACTTTTTGACCAGTAGTGAGCTCATAAGCCTTCAGAAAATGTTTGAAATGCCTCAAATTTTTGGGGTTAGTGTTCAGAAATACTGCAGTGTCATATGCATACATTAAGTGAGTAAGAGGAGAGCATGAAAGGGGGAGATTAAAGTACTGTAAGTACCCAGTGCTGAACAATTTCTTTAACCCCCTAGAAAAAGCCTCTGATAATATATTGTATAAGAATGGGAAGAGAGGGTCTCCTTGTTTAATTCCCCTTGAGGAAGAGAAAAAACCAGATATGCCACCATTTATTAAAACAGAAAAAGTGGCAGAAGCTATGTTTTGCATGATAAGTCTAACAAAATTGCCATGGAATCCAAATTGTAAAAGAACTGAATTAAGGAAAGACCAAGAGACCCTATCAAAGGCCTTTTTCATATCTAGTTTAATAATCAAGTTTGAAATCTTGGACTTTCTGGATAGCATTATGGTCATTTCATGCATAAGAATCACATTATCCGAAATATCCCTACCTTTAAAAAAGGCACTTTGCTCAGGGGAGATCATTAAGTGCATTAGTGGTTTAATCCTCTCCATTAATATTTTTGAAAAAACCTTATTTACAAAGTTTGATAAACTTATTGGCCTGAAGTCTGCGAAAGAATTTGGGATAGCTTTTTTTGGTATTAATGTGAGCCAAGTGCTAGACATAGCTTTAGGAATATAACCAGAGTTTAAAAAATCATTAGCAGCTTCTAACAAATCCTGGTTAATAATTTCCCAAAAGGTGATATAAAAGTCTCCCGAGAATCCATCAGAACTAGGTGAACTAGATCTATTAAGGTCAAAAACTGCAGTTTTCAGTTCTTGTGTGTCGATGGGATTAAGCAGAAGTGTATTCTGTTGATCATTTATTACATTAGGGATTTCCTGCAGAAAATGATTCAGATATTTCCCTTCTTTTTGTGATGTATCCTCATTCAGTAAATTTTGAAAGAACCTTACACCTTCTGTTTTAATCAAACTTGGATCAGTTATCCAATTTCCATCACCATCCTTAATTTTAACAATTCTAGATCTTAATTTCTTTTCCTTGATTGTATGATGGAAGTAACTTGTGTTTGCATCACCCTGTTTTAACCAGTTTAACCTAGCTTTTTGTTTCAGAAAAGTGTTATATTCATTCTGAGATCTTAGCAGTAATACTTTAGTTTTCAGAAGTTCATCTAATACTGACTCATCCTGAGACTGTTGGTGTAGTATTTCCAGTTCATTGACTCTTAATTCTGCTTGTGAAAGATTCTTATTTACATCACCAAAACTATTTTTGTTCCAATCCTTCATTACTATCTTAAGCCTCTTTAACTTATGTACAAATTTCTTCATTCCAAACAGAGGGGATGGTATTTTCCAATTAGATTCTACTACATCATGAAAATCTTCCCTGTTTGACCACATTTCCTGGTATCTAAATGGTCTAGGAGCAAATTCTACAGCAGATTGAATAGTTAAAAGGAGAGGAGAATGGTCAGATGTAATCATATTTAAGACCTGGATAGAACTGTTAGGGAAAAGGTCTAGCCACTCTAGATTACTTATTCCCCGGTCTAACCTTTGGAACTGTAAATCCTTTCCTTTTTCTCTATATCTATTGTTGCTCCAAGTGTAGGAGTTACCAACCGTGGGGATATCACGTAATTCCATCTTAGTAAGAAAATCATTAAATTGTTTTATGCTCTTCCTAGGGGTGGATTTCCTACCTTTATATTCTGTGACAGATGCTACTATATTAAAATCTCCAATATAAATTGATGGATCCAGTGTGGGACTTTGTAGATCTGACCACAAATTCTCTCTCAACTGTCTATGGACACTAGCATAAATGAAGTTAACATTCCAGTGGACAGAAGTAGCATTATCGGTTACTCTAGCCTTTATATACTGATCTGATTCGTTTTCAATTGTCAAACTGAGAACCCGATTCCATAGAAGCCAAAGTTTGGCTATATGAGCATGAAAAGCATTATTATAACCGAGTACATGTTTCAGGACATTTAAATTCTGATTTTAATGCCATGGTTCAATTAGACAAAGAATGTCAATCTTGTGTGTCCTGATTAGAGTTTTTAATCTATCCAGTGAAGTGCCATAACCCCTAACATTCCAAACCATTATTTTCTCAATTTTGGTGTATTTAATCATTTAAAACTAGGGGGAGTAGCTTTTTGTGATGATCTTAGTTTCCTTATTGTATTTACTGAGAGGTTTGTGTTTTTTCCTTTTTTATCTTCACCTTTCTTCAAAACATCTACAGAGGAAATACTTACCTGTGGTTGAGCAGTTTGTTTTGCATTAGTGCTATGATCTTCCAAAATGATTGAGTCTTGAGGTCCAGAGCAATGTTCTTGCAGTTCAGGAATGATCTGCTCAGCATCTGGATTTTTATCTTCAGGGGGGCACTGCACTTCTTCAGGGGCTTGATCTTCTGGAACACTCCGAGCAGTTTAAGTAGTGGTTGATACAACCACCATGTCTACCTTGTCAGCTCCTGTCTGAGTTATCAGAGTTTCCTGTGCATCATCTTCTTGTGCCTCAATATCATCATCCTGTAGGTTAGTTAGAGACTGGAAAGCATTTTATATAGAGACCATTTTCTTCTTAACTATATCTTCTTGAATAGGAATGAGTTCTGGTTGTTGAGTCTTTTTTCTCCAAAAGAAATTTGTGATAGGTTTGGAGATATCATCCAGGGAATAGAAGGGTGTATTTCTTTTCACATGAAAGTCTTGAGTTTCTTTTCTATGAATGTTATTTTCCAGGATAGGATCTGATCTCAGGTTCTGTAACTGGAAATCAGAATCCTTTTGGGAAATTGTCAATTTAGAGTGACCTTCTATTTCCAATGGTGCGTTTGATTCAAGACCAGTGTTAATCTGAATAGCAGCAGGTTGAGAATCATTCTTAACTATATCTTGTCTAACCTTTTCAACATTTGACTTAGATGTGTTCATATTGATTCTTCTAAGTTCTGGATGCAGGAAGGTACAGTGTGTCTCACTGTGGCCAATTATCTTACAGTGCTTACAATACAAAGGTAGCTGATCATATTCAATTTGGTAATCTGCCACTTTATTACCAATTCCTACAACAATGACGTTAGGGAGTTGAGACAGTAAGTCCACTTCTACACACACTTTAATTGCAGAAGGTCTAGATAGTGAATTTGTTGCAGCATCCATTTTGAGAAATTTACCAATCTAACTGCTAATGCCTATAATTGCTGATATATTGTAAAAATGTAAGGGCAGTTGATGGATGGTTACCCATGCTGGAACTATTGAAGATTCAGCTGTAGGAGAGAAATTTGGAGTCCACTTCTGGACTTTCATTGTTGCACCTTGGACTATCCATTGGCCCTTCATCCAGCAGCATTGATAATCCTCGATATCCTGAAATCGAATAAGAACATGTCGATAATCAATTGAGCCCAATTGAAACTTTGCCTTAAATCCAATAGATTTGAAAGCTAAAACAAGTTTTTCCATTGGGGGTTTCCCCCTGTTAAATTTTTCGACCAATGCATTCTGGTAATGAGATGCCAGAATTACGCATTCCTCAGGGGGAAGGATGAAAGCCAATTTGCCCTTGTATTCAGTAATTGGGTGCAAATTGGGCGTGTCTGGAAGAGAGGATATTAGTGGAGATGGCTTTGTGTTCAAAGCTTGAAGGAAGCTTTTGTTAACCGGTGGGTTGTGATCAGAAGATTGGTTAGGCGCCGGAGATGCCATGACCTTCGACCGGTAACAGAGCAAAAGAGTCGTTAGGTAGAAAAACAAAGAAAAGTAGAAGAAAAACAGTAACTGAAAGGAGGTGTGTTTTTCGCACTATGTGTCGCACATAGGAACAGTATTCAGGTCGGTCGTGAGTCGATTGGAAGATTCAATCAATTGCTCCCAAGAGATTACATTAGCTACTACAATCCATAATAATAAACAACAACAATCCAAACATAATCAAAGATAAAACAAGATGAAAAAGAGGGGAAACCTAGGGTTTTTCTGTAGAAATTGCGAAAGAGAAGAAGTAGGGAAAGAAAAGAGATAAAGTGATATTTATAGAACAAAAAAAAGAAGATGGATTTTTGGCCACCCGTTCGTCGCGAGTCCCGACAGGCGCCCAGAACAGAACATATTTTGCTCTTCTTCTTGTCTTCTAGCTCTCAATCCATTACACATTCCTTTGACTCTTTAAGTTTTCAAATGTTCAAAGAAATTATTCAAATCTTCAAAGTCTTCAAAATATGACCTTCAACGTCCTCCGGTCTTCAAGCCTTGATGTTCTTTCCTTGTCACACAAAATCCCATTAGAAAAGGTAAAATAGCGTAATTTTTTCCCTACCTTTCCTAAGAGAATTTCAAGGTAAGACCCAAGATCTTGATAACAATAGAGCACAAATTGGATCCCAAAAGTTCCAAAAATAGGCACATAAAATTGACACATATTTTGTTATACCATGATTCTGATTGGCTAGTTATGTGAGAAATCAACATGTTGGGCGATCGATTCAGTAATTCCAGATGGGGAAAATTACAGGCTTAACCTGATAGATTAGCGTGATTTTTTAAGAAACTAGAGTTGTGCCGACTTTAGAGTCATCACAAGGTGTCTTTTCCTTTGCCTCTTTAGGTCTAAGGATTTAGATCCCCATTGGAGTGTCCGAGATGTAATAAACATCACTACATATCCAAGAGTTGCAGCTTACGTGAGGCATTGCACTTTTAGGTGGGTTTTGGATTCCTCTAAGCGAGGGCGCGTTGGCCGTTGGAGTGAAATGACTAGGTAATGGTCTTAGGCATTAGTGGACAAGAGCACATTCCCTAAACTTATGGAGACGGTGAGATATGGGCATTGTCGTAAGTAACACATGTGATAAATGGGGGGAAATACCTGGCTATCTCCACACAGTGTGACATGAGCATAAGATAGGGTTTTAAGTCTTTATGTGAATGAATCGAGGATAGAAGCCATTTATCAAGCATGTTACGCAAATACTCCCAAGTGCCAGTTTATATAGTTTATGTTTGGTTTTACTTTCATGTTTGTAGTTGTTAGTCGAAAAATGTTTACTTTACTACCTATTCCTAACAACTCGTGCGGATTGACAACCCGTATGAGGTTGTGTTTAATTTGTTTTTAGGCCCCAACATCTCTGTGGACATACCCAAGGGTTATCGCTAAATGCCCTATTGGTAGCATAGTAGTGAGTTGGGTGTAAAACTATAAATCATATCTTTGACCTCCTTTGGCCAAGGGAAAGCCTTTGATCAGGTTAATTTGCTTCAATTAATGTCCCCATTTGAAGGCAGGTCAAATTTTAGCGCCGCTGTTAGGGATGCTATTCAGTGTGATTCTTAATTAGCATAATGTTTTAGTTGAGTAGTTAGTATTGTTTTGATCTTTTTATCATTTTGTTTGCATGATGAATGAAAAAGAAGAGCCTATCTTTTGAAAGATGGTCTTTCTATAATCCATGAAAAGACCAAGGTTTAAACTGTAAATTTAAAGAAATGAAGATAAAATTTTTGGATTGCATTAATCAGGCCATAAACATTATAACTATTACAACATTGTATAGTAAAATTTTAATATTACAACTAAAAATGTTTACCTTTTTGTTGTTGTATTAAAATCCCATCTTTCCATAAGCTTATGGAAAGACGGTCTTTCCCAAGACATTGCAGAAAAAGAAATTGAAAAAGAAAATTCCCAAAATGAAATCTTTCCTGATATTGAAACTATGCATGCCTTATCTTGTTTGAATGATATGTCTTACGATATTATTCTTGTTGAGAATGTTTCTTCTAATATGAATGAGGATATTTTACCTCAGAATCTCATAACTAGATGCAGGCACAGATTGGTTACTCACAAAGCACTCATTTGGCAGAAAATCATCACCCTCCTCAGCAGTCTGATAATTCTTCTCGTTTGTCAGATTGGTACCTTGTTTTCGGTGCTGCTAGTCATATGGCGACTTAGACCTTAGGCCTACATTTTCATTCCTTATACTGGTAATTCTCGTGTTCTTGTTAGTAATGGTGCTCCAGTTAGGATATCTCACATTGGTGATTCTAAAGTCTCCAAAAACTTGCATTTGTCTGCTGTTTTGGTTGTGCTTGATATTACTAAGAATTTACTGTCTATCAGTTGGTTAACCAGAGATATGGGTTTCCTAATTACATTTGATGACCAGAATTTTGTCACTCAGAACAAAGTAACTAGGTTCGTCATGGGTCGGGGGCATAGTGAGTGTAGATTGTACATTTTGGACCAGGGAAATGCAACATTTATTTTAGTTTTGCAATTATATAAGAGTCGAGCTTCATATGAGTTGTGGCATGCATGCCTAGGTCATTTTGTTCAGTGATTACTAGCTTACACAAGTATGGTTTACTTTCAGTTTCTTCTTTGTTGCCTAAACCTCATACGGTTGGCTTTTGTTGAGAATCCTAAACGTGCTAACAATGTTCTTAATTTAATATATTGTGATTTATAGGGTCCCTCCCCTTTTTCATCTACAAATGGTTTTTCGTATTATGCATTATTTGTGGATGATTTTTCAAGATTCACTTGGATGTACCCCCTTCATCGTAAATTAGATTTTGTTGACACTTATTTGTAGTTTGAGGAATTAGTTGAGAATCAATTATCTGCAAAAATAAAAGTTTTTCAAAGTGATGGTGGCACTAAAGTATTGAACACAAGACTCAGATCATACTTTGCAGAAAAAGGTATTTATCATCAGGTTTATTGTCTGGCCACTCCGGAACAGAATGGACACGCAGAACGCAAGCATTGCCATGTTGTGGAAATAGGTGTCACGATGATTTTTCCCTCCCATCTTCCAATTTCTTGTGGTGATGATGCATTAACCACTGCTTCCTACATTATCAACCATTTGCCTACTCCAGCTCTGTAGGGATCGACCCCTTATGGTTTTCTGTATCAGCGGGATCCTATCTATGGTAACTTTCATCCTTTTGGTTGTCGGGTTTTTCCGTTTGTCTGCCCCTTTGCTGAATATAAGCTATCTCCCATAGTAATCCATGTATCTTTATCAGTTATAGCTCGTAGTATAAGGGGCTTCGGTGTCTTGACTCTGTCACTGGCAATGTTCATGTTACTCGCCATGCTCGATTTGACAAGGCTTATTTTCCCCTGGCTCTGGCTTTGGGAACTCGGTCTCCCTCCTTATGGTTGGATGTCTATTCCTTTATTGATCCATAACGTGAGATGGCGCCGCCAGCAGCCTCGGCTCCATCTTCACCTCAAATCAGTTTTCCTGAAGATTAACCATCTTGACCTACTGACCCACATCTTCTGTCCCGTAGCATATTCAACTGTTGTGGTCTCTCATCCGTACCTAGTGGTCTCTCACCTGCACCTAGTGGACTCTCGTCCACGTCCGTGCCTAGCCATGATGGCTCACATCCGGCAGCAACGGACCCCCCGGATGGCCTCGACCTCAGGTGGCTACGGCTATACATGCACAGCCCTAGCCATATATAAACACAGCCACGGCTGAGGTGTGCTCACCCTCAGCTACCATGGGCCTCCTTCTTGTGCAGTCCAGATTGCCACGAGCCTTTTTTCCGCACCGCCATGCGCGGCATCGGTTGGTTACAGTTCGCTCCTTCCCGCACCGCCACACACAGCCACAGATGCTCCCAACTCACTCCATCCTATCTCGGTCACGGCCACGGCCGGTCATGGCTCTGCCAGTTCTGCTCCAGCTTCTCGCATAGTTACACGCTCTTTCACCGGAGCTATTCAAAACTAAGATTATTCAGATATTCATGCTCATGGTTTTCTTGCTACTCTTCTTACTTCTCCTCTTGCTCGGAGAGAACTGACTGATTATCGTTGAGAAAAACATAATCCTTCTTAGGTTTCTGCCATGGATGAGGAGATGGTTTCTCTTCGTAGTCAGCATACTTGGGATCTTGTTCTGCACCCTCTGGACGTCAACATTGATGGGTCCAAATGAGTTTATCGGCTGAAGTACAAACCTGATGGTTCAGTTTATCGCCATAAGGCACATTTGGTAGCTTAGGGTTTTTCTCAGATTCCTAGTTTTGACTTTAACCATAATTTCAGCCTTGTGGTTAAAGCTTCTATAGTTCGGACAGTTCTAGCTATTGCTACTATGCGTGCTTGATCTCTACATCTGTTGGACGTTAAGAATGCCTTTCTTAATGGCGTTTTTAATTCTCTCCAGTTTTATGGTGCAACCTGTTGGCTATAAGGATCCCACTCATCCAGACTATGTCTCTCATTTATTGAAGGTCATTTATGGTCTTAAGCAGGCACCTCGAGCATGGTTTCAGCATTTCAGTGCTTATCTTTTGAACCTTGGGTTTCGTTGCAGTTCTTCTGATACTTCATCATTTGTGTTGTCTCGTGCTTTGTAATTTTTGTATTTTCTGGTGATGATATTATTTTGACTAGCAATGATTCAACTCTTATTCTGCAATTCATTGATCGCACCCATCGGGAGTTTTCCATTAAAGATTTGGATGCTTCACATTACTTTCATAGCTTGGAGGTCACGCCCACTACTTCGGGACTTCTTCTGGGATAAATGATGTATGCTTGGGACATTCTTTCTCGAGCTGGTATATTGGATGGAGTGCCAGTCTCTACACCATTTCTGTCGAATTCTCGAGCTGGAATGTTGGATGCAGTGCCAGTCTTTCTCGAGCTGGTATGTTGCTTGGTTTTGGATTTTGTCATTAGTTTCTTTGTTTTTATTTATGCTTTTCAAGGGTTTTTGTGAAATTTTTTAGTTTTTAATGGGTAACAGTGTCTTTTTAATTTGTTAAAACTTTCTTAAAATGGGAAGTGAGCGGATTTTCCTGAGACACCCATAAAAGGAAAGTGTGTAGATTCCCCTGGGACTGAGGGAGTACATTATCTTTCTTATTATACTACGTAGTATAATACTCCTTCCATCCCACTAAAATATGCACACTTTTCAATCAATTTTTCATATCATATTTGACCACCGATAACATTATGTACACTGATGATGTATTCAAATTTATATTTAGAAAGTATGTGATGCAGATAATGCAATAACATCTCAAATGATGATATATGTGCTTATATACTTATTAAAAGTTTTGATACATCATTCCATGAAAACGTTGGTCAAAAAGTGAGCAGATTCGGCAGGAACAGTGGGAGTAACTTTTTGAAAACATATTATACTACTTCCTCTATCCCTGATAAACCAACTTACAAAGAATTTTCAACTTTTAATTTCAGCGATGTAAAATTTTTAAAACATCCTTATCTTATTCTTTTTCTTCAATTATTTCTGGCCTTCTCATCCTTCAAGTTTCCAATCATGTTTTTCCTTATGCTCACCTCCCTCAACAACTCTCCTTCCCTTGTCTCTCCCCACGTCACCGTAATGCTAGCCCACTACCATTCCCTCTTCCCACGTCTGCATCGATGCCAGCCCACCACAATCGTTGGCCTCTCCCTGCATCAGTGTCAGCATCGATGTAAGCCCACCACTATCCCTAGCCTCTCCCTGCGTCGGCGTAGACGTCAATGCCAGCCCACTACCATCATAACACAACACAACAGCTTCACTAGAAAACCACCCACCACTAGTGTCTTCCCCGACCAACCCACCGGCCCTACAAACTGAAATATTTTAGCCCTAAAACTTGGATGCAAAAGATCAACACTTTGGAAGAGAAAAGTTGATATTTTGGAAGAGAAATATTGAAAAGAAATAGAGAGTGTGAGGAAGAGAAAGTTACAGAAGTGAGAAAGAGAAAGTTATGTAAATGATTGTGCAGAGAAAGTGGGAAAAGAAAGACAAAAAACGTGAAGGGAAAGGGAATAAAGTGAGAAAGAAAGTGGAATTTTTTTTAATTTTAAAGAGTAATTGAGTCTTATATAATGATAATATTTTCCTAAAATGGAAAGAATCTAGATTTGCATGGGACAGACAAAAAAGGAGAATGTAGATTAGGTTTGGGATGGAGGGAATACTTACTCATAAGTTATACTCTCTTTGTCTGAAACTAAGCTGCACACTAACTATTTGATAGTTAACATTATCAAATTTTGACTACATATTTGAATAGATGTATAAATATTATATTATCGCATGTAATATGATTGGATTCGTCGTAGTAAGTGATTATCAAATATCGATAGATGGAAAAATGCACTATAGTACTGACGTGTATCATACCTTTCTCAAGAGACATCTATGCCTAGACGGAGAGAGTACCTTAATTAGAACTGTAAAATAAACTTCTTATCCTTATCATATCGACCTCTACATCTTTAGTTTTGTCCATAACTTTCTCAAGAGATCCATGATTACATAATATATTTAGGGATAAGTGCCAATATAACCCTATCTAGTTAAATAAGTGCTTATATAACCCTCAGATAATATTCAGTGCAAAATACCCTAACTAGTTGACATAAGTGCTAATATAACCCTAAGACGTTATTTGTGGCATTGAACGATGTTGACTACATATGAAATTACCCAAATACTCTCTAAAACATTGGAAAAGAAATTAAAAATGAATTTACTATTATACCCCTAATTCTCCTATCCTAAATCCTAACCCTAATTTCTTCTTCTTCTTGGTAGTCGCTCAACCAGACAACCAACATCGTCCCTTTGTTTTTCTTCTTCTCACGTCAGTCCCCCTTTCTTCTTCTTCTTATGCCTGAGTCAGCGTCGCCGTCGGTGGATCTTCCATTACCATCAACCTCTTAGTTTTACGTTGTCCGGATTCATAGGTTGCGACTTTCTCCACCGTCGCCACCATTCAGGTATGCATTGTGGGATTAATTGGGCATTAGGGATGGCCCATATCGAGCCCCTTCCTCGGTGCCAGAGACGCCTAATCTGAGGTACAACAAATCCCTCTTCTCCGCCATGGGAATCCTCCTTTCAGGGTTCTCATACCACTCGTTACCAACATGTTGATAGTGTCACCGGTGGAGGGGGTTGTGGTGGGGACCGGTGGTCGGCTAGTGGTGACAAGTGGAGGGGCTGGTGATGTGTTGTTCCAATTTTATACGGTTATATTAGGACTTTTAGGATTCACTTTTGTGCTCTAAATGTTACATTTTGCCTTGAAATTCTCTAAGGAGGATTAAAAGCGACTTTTACATTTTTATTACTTTCCAAGAAAATTTTGTGTGACAAGGTAATTTGTTTGAAGACTTTGAAGAATACCTTTGAAGATTTGAAAATTTGTATTTGAGATTTTGAAGATTTGAAGAATTGAAGAAGTAAAGAGAACATGAGGATTTTAAACAAAAAGAAGAAATAAAAAATGGTGCTGGAACTGGTATCCATCGCGAGGCTATCGTGAGCCCGTCGTGACTCGTGACGCCAGAAATTATTCTTTCTTTTTGTAATATAAATACTGACCTTATCATCTCCTCTAAATAGACGATTCCCGGCCTCTTCTTCCTGCGATTTTTCTGGGTTCAAACCCTAGTTCTTTCTTTTCTTAGTTTTTATAGGTTAATCATGTCTTTTAATTAAATAGCTTAGTTTTATCGTTGGAGCAATGGATTGAAGCTTCCATTTCTATGTAATAAGAACTATATCTATCTATTTAGTGCTTTTCCTATTGTGCATTTATTGAGATTTGAATGTGAATTCGTAATGTCATTGATAATGTTTGAAGCTTGAGTACATGAATTGCTTGTATGATTACTTGTTGGGGTTGGGAGAAAGTAGCTAATTCTCCCCTCTTTTAATGTGGAATCCAAAAGCATGAGTTAGAGTTTTTGAAATTATGTTCGTATGTTGATAATTTCTAGATGAATGTGATGATGTCGAACTCATTATAATGTTTGGTTTAGGTAGCAAATGAGAGAAGTCTATGAATGTCCACCGTTCTTGACTAATCTTGTGTAAATGCATGAATTGGTTAAATGCTTAGACACGGTGTAGTGTTTATAAGTGTTGCCAAACTTGTTGGTTCTTCATCCTCAATGCCATCAATGGAATACTTTTAGTCATGTTTCGGCTAAGGGATTCATTGGTAAGGTTTGAAAAGAGATGTCGAATTCATTCTTTATAACTACTATCTAAGAAGGATGGAATATTTATCTTCACAACAAGTAGTCGAAGTAGTGAATGGATTGTTTCACTCGTTCTTGAAGCCTTTGTTGTTTAGCATTCATTTGTTCTTAATGCTATGTTTTACTTCATTTATTCCATGGGTTTTTTGAGGATAGGAAGTTTTTGCATGATTGAAGTGTTAGGGTGTTAGGAACATGACGAATTCCTTAACTCCTTTACATGAAAATCTAAGAACATGAACTTAGAACTACTTGTGCATAATGTGTTATGACTCTTGCTAGATAAGTATGTTAATGTGGATTGTTCTCAAATTTATCCTATAAATGCAATGAAAGGTTGAACCTTTAATGTGGTTTGTTCTAGGTTTAGCCTAATAAGTTCTACGTTTGGTTAAATGGCTATGTCTTTGGTAGAAGTCTTGTTCTTGTCAAATCTATGGCCTTTTGTCAATGGGTAACAATTGTGATAGGATGAGTGAATGGTTCAATGATCTACATTAGGTTTGAAAGTTGATATCAATTGACCCCAACGCTTTGTTTTTGTAGTTTTAAAACCCCTTTTCTTAGTTTGTTTAATTATTAGCATAGTTACTTGACTTTGCTAGTTATCTTGCTTTTAATTTTCATAACTTAGGAAAACCAACCAACCAAACCCCTCATTTTTATGCTTTTATATGTATGCATATATATATATATATATATATCTACTTCTAGCCTAATAGCAACCTTTTGTGTCTTAACGCTTAAGAAAATCCCCCTTCTTCGTGGATGACCCCGACTTGCCATTATCTACTTAGTTGTAAAGAGTAAGCATTTAGGGCTAATAAATATTAACTTTGAGAGGTACGGCAATGACCTCCCAAATTTTGGCGCCGCTGCCGGGGAAGAGGCATTTATTTTTAAGTGTTTAGATATATTTGGTTGCATATTAGCTAGTTTTTTTTTTATTTTCCACTCCTTGGTGGTTGTTTTTGTTCAGAGTAGGTATTGCTTGAGTTCTTGGTAAATTTTTATCGAGATTCCTTGCAATATGATTTTGGACTTTTGAAAATTTTTAAAAAATAAAATAAAATAATAGAGCATCTTACCTTGAGGGAACTCATGATGAGAAGAGAGGCTCAACAAGCAGGGTTTTGTAGGATGTGTTATTCCAACCATCCTACCGAGTCTTGCTATTTGTTGTGGGAAGAGCACTATGAAGGGGAAAGAACCCTTGGTTTCCAAAACCAATGGTATTTTGAAGAGTGCTACCAAGAGGTAGGAGATGTTGGTTTTCAAGGGAAAGAAGCTCAAGAATGGTATCCATACCACAATTCTTACAATCCACAATGGAGTGGTAATCCGAATTGGGGGTATGAGAATGAGCCGGAAAATCAACAATACGAACAAAATAGTTGGCCATCACCACCGTATACCATACCCCAAAACAAAGCCCAACAAGGAAGTTCAAGTTTGACACGTAAGGGAGTCATGAATACAATAGCAAACTTGAACAACTTTACTAGTGAGGAGTTGGACACTCAGCTATCCTTTAGTGTTGAGGCTATTGAGGGGCATGTGAGGAGTATATTAGAAGTGTTGGCCCAAGTGGAATCTCGTGATTCCAAAAATAGACCATCCCAAATCAAATTCGAGGATTGAGTGAGTGAGGTCACCATGGGAAATGATCTTGATTTTGAAGGGGATGAGGAGTTAGTTGTTGAGGATTATAAAAAGGAGGAAGAGGTGATTGTGCCACATTAATTAGAATTGTTACACCTACCCAACCTATTTAACCAAATCCACCATTTTTGGAAGTTTTGAGGGAGATAAGAGAGGAGCCAAAAGACTATCCCAAGCCTTCTAACCACCCAGTTCCTTTTAAACCATCTCCACCTCAAAAAGATATTCCTCTTGATAGTTTTGTAGCCCCACTTCTCTACTTTTGGATACTCATGGTGAAGGGGTTCAAGCCTTCACCATATGGATAACATTAGGGTCATAGAAATGACCTTAAATATACAGAGCTTTGTTGTGTCGTCGACGTAAATAAACTAGGCCTTTTATTTTGGCATTTTATTGTTTAGTTTTTGTTATTTTGTCTTGTTCTTTTTACGGTGTGATTTTTTGTGATTTTGTAGCAAAGTGAAGTGCATTGCATTGGAGGAAATGAAGGAATGAGATCAATGAGAAAAGGAAGAAAGCTTGGAATGTTGGTAAGAAAAGATTGAATTTTTCCTAAGTGCTGGGAAATCATGTCCTCGCGATGACCTCACGAAACACCATCATGAGTTGCAATGTGATCAAAATTTTTTTGCTAAATTCAACTCCCGGCCTCCACTTTCCGTGAGTTGCAACAAGCCGTCGCGAGTCGCGACCAATGGGTCCTTGAGACAGCATCCCCTCGAGACCTCGAGACAGCATCCCCTCGAGACCTCGAGACAGCAAGCCCTTGGCTCGAGCAGAACTTGAAAGTCTATCACCCTCTCGAGGCCAGTTCTCGAGACCAAACCTTGTGACATCATCCCCTCAAGACATCAAGGCAGCAAGCCCTCGACTTGAGGAGAACTTGAAAGTCCATCACCCTCTCGAGGCCAGTTCTCGAGACCAACCCTTGAGACATCATCCCCTCGAGACTTCAAGAAAGAAAGCCCTCAACTCGAGCAAAACTTGAAAGTCCATCAGCCCTCGAGACCTTAGGTTCTCAAGAATGCAATACCCTTGACTCGTGTCAAACCCAAAAAAGCCATGAGTCCTCGAGACAATTATCCCTCGAGATCTTGACTCGAGCTAAACCCTTAAAGCTATGAGTCCTTGAGACCAATGCCCCTTGAGATGTCATCTTTCATCCTCAAGCCTAGCCAGACCCGATCCTTCCCTACTTGTCTTGACTCGTGACGATGCATCGCGAGTCGTAACCAGTGCTGTCGCGAGTCGCAATGAGAAATCCAACTTTTCATCTGAGCTTTAACACTACATAATCCTTTCTTCTTCTCCAAATACTCCCAAGAACCACCACATATCCACTCATTCCTCCACCATCTCACACATATTGACATACAAAAATGCTTGCATCTTTATAGTATCTTTGTTGATTGTAGTATGCTGAGTACATCATTCAGTCTTTAATTGCAATATTCTATAATGATGCTTGGATAGGTGTTGATATATGTTAGATAATTTATTGGACAATCTTATAGTGGTGATTGCATGATGGATTGGTTGTTCTTTGATAATACTATGGTTATTAACTCTTGATGCTAAACCTAGTATTACAAATCCTTATGTACTTGTGAGTTTGGTGTTGTTCTTTTTGGTGTTAGTCTTGATCAAACGGTGCCAAGGAGACAATTTTTTGCTCGAGGGGTGAGTTCTTCTACGATACTTTTGCTCCCCCTTTCGGCTCCGAAACCAATTTTGGGACTGATTCTATACAAGTACATTGGAATACGCAATATCACCGATGACTATGTGAAGAAATGGGTGTCACTCTACCTCTTACCTTGAGTTTTATTATTCTTTCCTTACATGTTTACATTGAGGGCAATGTAATGTTTTAAGTGCGGGGAGGGGTTAGAGGACTCACATGCATGCTAGCTTCATTTGGGATGCTTTTTGCTACTTTTGATTGGAAAAACATGAGAAAAGGAAAGAAAAAAAATTGAAAAATTTGAAAAAAATAGAAAGCAAAGAAAACCCGCTAAGTTGAAAACCCGAGAGGGCAACTTAGGCAACATTGGGGGCCCAGATATGTCAAAAACCCGAAAGGGAAACCTAGGCAAAAATGAGAGGATAAAATGTGCAGAAAAATGTGAGATGTGAGCCAAAGAAACATGATGTGTGGCTAGGATGAAAACTCGAAAGGGCTCCTAGGTAAAATGAGAAAAAGAAAGAAAAAGAAAAAATGCTATGATTCACTCATTTTCCGGCGTTGGAGTCATAAGGTTGTGGTTGTCATATGGATGGATCGGGTAGCTCAACATCTTTAGAACTCTTGGGATTGGGTAACTTTGTGGGTTGAAAAATGAAGTATGGGTATGAAATTCCCGATTCTTTCATACTTTGTTTTGGTTAATATATTGACATTGGATGAAGTGTGTTTTTAAACCTCCTCTATGGTTTTAACTTCATTTTGTGTCATTGGATTTTGGTTGATATGTTGCTATAAAGTGAAGTATGTGCTTGAACCTCCTAGATGATTTTAACTTCAATTTGTGTCATTAGACTTTGGGATTATCAATTCAGGCCTTTGAAATGCTTTTATGGGTAGTGAATTGATAAATGTTAGGTTTACTTAGATTTAGGAATCGGGGTTGTGTGTGTGAAAAATTCTCATTTGAGCTTTGATTTTGGGATTATTGATATTGAGAGTTTTTGTGAGGTTTTGATTGAGGGAATATTAGTTTAGGATATGGACATTCAAATTCCGTCATGTGCTTGAATCTTTTCTTACTCGAGGGCGAGTAAGGTTTAAGTGCGGGGATGTTTGATGTGCCCATTTTATACAGTTATATTAGGACTTTTAGATTCACTTCTGTACACTTTTGTGCTCTAAATGTGACATTTTTCCTTGAAATTCTCTAAGGAGGGTTAAAAGAAACTTTTACGCTTTTATTTCTTTTTTAGAGAATTTTGTGTTACAAGGTAATTTGTTTGAAGACTTTGAAGACATTAAACAATACCTTTGAAGATTTGAAGACTTGTATTTTAGCTTTTGAAGATTTGAAGAATTGAAGAATTGATGAAGTGAAGAGAAGAGGAGGATATGAAACAAAAAGAAGAAAGAAAAAACGGTGCTGGAACTGGAGTCCATCGAGAAGCCGTCACGAGGCCATCGCGACTTGCGATAAACCTATGGCCAGAAATTCTTCTTGTCTTTTGTAATATAAATACTCAACTTATCCTCTCCTCTAAAAAAACACGGATCCAGCTTCTTCTTCCTTCGATTTTTCTAGGTTCAAACCCTAGTTTTTCTTTCTTTCTTTTCTTAGTTTTTGTAGGTTAATCATGTCTTTTAATTATCTAGCTTAGTTTTATCTTGGGAGCAATGGATTGAAGCTTCCATTTCTATGTAGTTAGAACCATATATGTTTATTTAGTGCTTTTGCTATTGTGCATTTATTGAGCTTTGAATGTGAATTGTTAATGTCATTGATATTGTTGGAAACTTGAGTATATGAATAGCTTGTGTGATTACTTTTTAGGGTTGGGAGAAAGTAGCTAATTCTCCCCTCTTTTAATGTGGAATCCAAGAGCACGAGTTAGAAATTCTTAAATAATGTTGGTGTGTTGATAATTGCTAGATGAGTGTGATGATGTGGAACTGGTTATCATGTTTGTTTTAGTTAGCAAATGAGAGAAGTCTATGAATGTCGAACGTTAATGACTAATCATGTGTAAATGCGTGAATTGGTTAAATGCTTAGACACGGTGTAGTGTTTATAAGTGTTGCTAAGTTTGTTGGTTCTTCGTGCTCAATGCCATCAATGGGATGCTTTTAGTTGTGTTTCAGCTAAGGGAGTTATTGGTGAGATTTGACAAGAGATGTCGAATTCACTCTGGCAAACTACTATCTAAGAAGGATGGAAGATTTATCTTCACAACAAGTAGTCGAAGTAGTGGATAGATTGTTTCACTGTTCTTGAAGCCTTTGTTATTTAGCATTCATTTTTTCTTAATGCTATGTTTTACTTCATTTATGTCATGGGTTGTTTGAGGATAGGAAGTGTTTTCATGATTGAAGTGTTATGGTGTTAGGAACGTGACGAATTCCTTAACTCCTTTACATGAAAATCTAAGAACATGGACTTAGAACTTCTTGTGCATAATGTGTTGTGACTCTTGCTAGATAAGTATGTTAATCTGGATTATTCTTATATTTATCCTGTAGATGCAATGAAAGGTTGAACCTTTAATGTGTTTTGTTTTATGTTTGGCCTAATGAATACCATGTTTGGTTAAATGGCTATGTATTTGGTAGAAGGCTTGTGGTTGTCAAATCTATGGTCTTTTGTCCATAGGTAACAATTGTGATCGGATGAGTGATTGGTTCAATGATCTACATTAGGTTTGTAAGTAGATATCAATTGCCCCTAAGGCTTTGTTTTTGTAGTTTTAAAACCCTTTTTCTTAGTTTGTTTAATGATTAGCATAGTTACTTGACTTTGCTATTGATCTTGTCTTTTAATTTTCATAACTTAGGATAACCAACCAACCAAAACCCCCATTTACATACTTTTATATGTATGTATATATATATTTACTTCTAGCCTAATAGCAACCTTTTGTGTCTAAACGCTTAAGAAAATCCCCCTTTTTCATGGATGACTCCGACTTGCCGCTATCGACTTAGTTTTAGATAGTAAGCATTTAGGGCTTATAAATATTAACTTTGAGATGCTCTCCCATGGTGACCTCGGTTGCATTCGCCTTGTCCGTGAGTTTCAGACACCCGACTAGTCAATTTTTGAGTTTCCTAAAGGTAATTGAACCCTACATGATTTTACGAATTTGTTGAACGATTATGTGTTAGTTGTCCCACAATATTTGTTATTCAAATTGTGTGTCTCAATATAATTTGTGAAGTACCTGAAAAAATATTTTTAACATGAATGTATTGTATGATTGTGTGTACTAAGAATGAATATGTTTGGTGTGATGCTATGAAAGTGTAGAATGTGGATGTGTGACTATGTAAATCTAATATGTGAATTGTTTACTATTTTTTGTATTAGGCTTGTAGTAATAGTTTTATTAGTGTGGCCGAATCTATCACATATTTGAGAATAGTGTAATAGTTTGAAAATCGGAAATAGTGTATGAGGTGGTTGACCGACTGTAAAAGAATGATTTAAGGTTTAATGTTCGAGGAGTTGTATTAAATGTTATGTATTTGTATAATGTAGTTGTACGATGTTTTTAACGGTGTATCTGTACAAAGGGGGTCAGATTAAGTTTGATTTGACTGTGGGTGTGTATTATGATCCTCCCATACTGGAGAGGAATGTGACTCTGGAGAGGAGGTTCAGCCACTTCGAGTTAGTTGAATTAATTTTCACAAGGCTTGGTATTGATAGTGAGGGGTATCTGTTGAAAATATATTGCTGATGTCCTGAGCTGATTGGTTCAGCCGTATACTATCGTTGTTATAATGTGGAAGATGACAAGTCTACCGCATTCTTCTTCGACATTGTTGATCGAATGTCATTGTCCTCAGTGGATTTGTACATTGTTACGGAGAAGCTATCAGGTACCATTGACCCACCACGGTCATGCACGTTCATGTCATTGTTGAGCAACATGCAGAACATTACACCTGTACCAAGTTTACCACTCCCTGATCATTGCTGAGGTTTTTCCATTGGTGAGTCCAGCCAACCCAGTGCGTATTTTCACGTCGATTGCGCTCAGCCATCCACAAGTCGCGGTATATATGGTGGGGATCATATGGAGCCGAATGTCTTCGATGATTACGTTGATGAAATTGGCGATGATGTTCGTCATGTAGAGAGTGATGACGATGGTGAGAAAGTTGTACTTGATGAAGAAAGTGATGATGATTGTTCCTTATCAACTGATTCGAATCCTGGGGACGATGATGAACATGTGGTGTGCACAAAAAATGTATCCACATCATTCTATATTTTGGGGAATCCCGATACGGAGGCCTTCTTTAGGGATTATGGTGGCCCTGATGAGGATGGATATGACCCAACTAATTGTGGTTCCATGGTTTCTAATTATGTTCAAGCGACTGTGAAGTGGCATTGGGCATGCGATTCCAACCGAAGCCACAATTGGTAGAAGCTATTTCGAGGTGGAGTTCTGTGATGAATAGGGGACACAGAGTTGTCGAGAGCAGGTCACACACATGTTATACGAAATGTAGGGATGTTGTTGAAGGAACTGGTAATTTTCATTGGTTGCCAGAGCTAGCAAAACGACTTCACATGGCATGTGGAAGATCACCAAATGGGCTAGCAAGAATGTGTGTGTTGGTGCTGGTCGATTAACGGTTAACATGAACCTTGCATCAGTGATGATTGCCCGTTCAATTCACCACCACATGGATGTAAACCCTTCATACACAGTGACAATTGTACTAGAGCATGTGAAGATGGATTTCAATGTAACTCTTTCGTATAAGAACGCATGGTATGCTCGACATAAGGCTATTGATATGGTATTTGGAACATGGGAGAAATCCTTTGAACAGTTTCCAACATACATGGATGAGCTTGTCAAGGCGAATCTGAGCATCATTATTGATTGGGCTGACGTACCTGATAGAATACACGGGCTTGGGTGCAGGAAATTTAAATTTGTTTTCTGGGCATTTGGTCAGGCAATTGATGTTTTTCACCAGTGCAGGCCGGTGATTAGTGTGGATGGCACTCATTTGAGAGGTGCATACAAGGCCACAATGCTAGTTGTCGTGACGCACAACGCGAATGACTACATACTCCCCATCACTTATGCAATTATTGACATTGAAACTAATGAGAGTTGGCACTGGTTCATGCAGAGACTGCATCTCCACGTGGTTGGTGGTGATACCAGGCCAATTTTTATTATATCAGATCGCCATAATGATATTTTAAATGCAATGAGACATGTGGAGGAATGGATGGAGCCAGTTGGATACCACCAATTTTGCTTGCATCATTTTCAGTCAAACTTCCTTACTGCTAATAGCTGGTGGTTTAAGAAAGCCCTTCTGAAGACTCTAGTTTGGCAGCTTGGTGGTGTCAGAAGAGAGAGAAGGTGGAAGGAGTACAAGAAAAAGTTGGAGAGTATCGAACCAGCAGCTTGGGCTTGGTTGGTACAACAAGATCGCAGTAAGTGGTGCTTTGCCTTTGATGAGGGAGATCGACATTGGGGAATTCTCGCAACGAATCTATCAGAGAGTTACAACAACTGTTTACAGCGCACACGTCATCTCCTGATAACTGTGTGTGTCAAAGCGACGTTTGAGCGAACAATTGAAATGTTTACCCAAAGGGTAATGGATTCCACAAATTGTAGGTACTTTACTTATTCATTACAGTTAATTGGAGGTACATTTTTGTATGTGTTCGCATACTAGTTTCTTGATTCTAAATTGATGTTCATTTGTCTAGATCTGTGTTCCCTAGCAGGATTTGGAAAAAAGTTTCAAAAGTAAGACATATGGGCATAGGGACATATCATCACCGTGTTTGGTCATGCATCGCAGACTTATAGGTTGTGAAAAGGACCATTTATGGGAGCATTAGCGAAAGGCAGTACTCAGTCAAATGCCGGAGAAAGGAATGTACTTATCGAGAATGGAAAATATTCTGTTTCCCTTGTTCTCACACATTGGCCGTCTCTCGCCATAGGCGTGATGATCCTTCTATTCTATGTGACAAGGTTTATCACACGACCACCTATGTGCAACAATATAGTAAGGTTTATCACACGACCACCTTGTATGAGATCCATCACTTTGGTAATGTGCCAGTTGAAGTTTGATTCCTGGTGTTGACAAGTTTTGCAATATGAGGCATGGTCAGTTTGCAGAGAGAAGGATAAGGAATCAGATGGATGAGAGGGTTTCGGGTGAATCCAGAGGCGTCTGTAAGCGAGGCCGTGCTTCGTGTCCTATTTGTAATATGGTGTTTTTAATTTCTTTTTTTTGTAATTTCATAGTAGTATTACTTGTAGTATTACCTTTGTAATGAGGAATATTTATCACATGCTGTAGTATAACTTTAATTTGTCGAATATGTATCACATGTTCTAGTATTACGTGTATTTATGGTAATCTTGAATAATTAACTTTGACATGTGATTATAATTGTCACAGGGACACATAATGTATCATCCAGGACCCATTGAGGAGGATTTGTTGTACCTTCATCAGGAGCATTGTGCCCGTGCATTGTACAACAGTCATTTAGAGGATGAGGTACTGCGGGTGAGGTGGTACGATGGGGCATGCTGGACCGAACGAATGCCTGATAGAGTTATGCGCTATGTGCGTGAAGCTGGATTCCAGGGACTCCTAGGTGCTACACCAGACCCCAGTGCTATCAGAGGGGGTCGCATTAGGGCTAGCTGGTTGGGAAACTTATTGCACAGTCAACTCCCTAATGATCCTACTGAGGTACAATGTCAACAGTGGGCTAGGGTTTTCATTCTACTGCTGGTTGGGGGAATGCTCATGTCAGACACGTCCGGCCACCTTATCCCTTTGCTCTACTTGTCGGTATTGATGGATCTAGGTACAGCACATCAGTACAGTTGGGGGAGTGCCATTTTAGCACACTTGTACAGGTGCTTATGTGATGCTGCAAACCCACAAGTTAAATCCATATCTAGGCCACTTGTCTTGCTACAGGTAAAATTGTTGGTCAATCTAGTCAGTTGTACATAATGTCCACAATATTACTTTATATTAAATTTTATTTTAATTATTGGTAGTTGTGGGTATTGGAGCGCATACCATCCATCCGACTACCTGTGACAGTCACAATGAGTCCTCTTGGGTACCAGTACGTGTCGAATTAGTCAAGAGACACTTGTTAAACCACGGTCAATTCTAACAAATGGCTAATATAATTCACTCTGTTCCTCATAGGTGGAGAGCCTAGTACAATTTTTCACAATCACCGATGCATGTATTGAAAGTGTACCGCGATCAGCTGACATATCTCAATGACAATCAGGTATATGCCAATTCGGATTTCCTTTCATTGACTTGGTGGGGAAAATGGTTTTAGTTACCTAACTACAACGCCTACCTGTTATTTCAGTTTATTTGGCAACCATACACGGAGGATGTCATGGAATAACTCCCGTGGTACTGTACAACTGGAAGCAACAATTGGCTACTTTGCAATGACCTCATTTGCTGGCATGTCGTAGAGTACCATCATGCACATCATGTTCTCAGGCAGTTCAGCCTAATCCAGCCAATACCCACCCAGCCAATCATGCTTGTGGAACTGAGAAGATATCTCGATGCTTGGGAACGTCAATCCGATCAATAAGTAAACACACTTGGGTGTGCGGATCCATACACACCCAGTCGAGAATACATGGAGTGGTACTTTGGCAGGACAGTGACCCTGATTGATCAGCCAGGATGGCCCCTAACAATTACAGAGGGTTTCCATGGAGACAGAGCAACTATGGAGTATATGGTATTTTCTAAATTTCTAATATTGTTAAGGAATAATACTTAAGATTTGCTCAATATTAAATACATACCATATTTATCTCGTTTCTGTAGTTGCAGGCAATGACCGAGTTGGGCATCATGTCAGATATTGATTTGGATGAATGTCCCCCACGTTTTGCGGAAGTTATTAGGGGAATGCATGGTGTTGTCACACATACTCTACAATGTGCGCATGAGCCCTCCAGAGTGCAGTATTATCAGCCGTATGTGCTTTGTTAGGAGCCTCCCCCTGGTGAGAGATAAACTGACATCAGAAGGCACCGTCCGGCTCCACCTGATCTATAGGGAGGTCGGAGACTGCGTGCTCGGGGCCATACAGAACACATTGGTTCAACACAAGCCGGACCCTCACATGCGAGTCCAGTGATTGGCGGACCATCACATGGTGAGCCCTCACAGTTTGACATGACTATATAAGATTTCACTACATATCGTACTCCCACTGCTAGTAGGCCGGACCATCACATTGGAAAACCTCCCAGCATGACACGACTATAGCTGATTTCACTGCATATGTCACTCCCACAACTAATCATGCATACATGTCGCCTACCGCTCCATTAGATACAGGTAGTGTTCCACAAGTCCATTATGATTCGAATGAGGAGGCAGGACACGATATTGAGGAGGAAATACTAGAGGGAGCTCCACATGAGGACATACATGTATTTACTGCGATGGCTGTTCCACGATGGACATCCCGGACCATACATCCTCCCCCGTGTGGAACGGGTGGAATGCTTTGCAGAGGTTATCATTAGGACATTACATGCTATTCAACACTCATTTCATTACATTTCACAAGTCTTGTTTGGCTAATGTACATTTTTGCTAATTTGTATTCATTCCAACTCTATGCAATAATTCATTACTACTCTATATTCAAGACTAGTTAAAAAATTGCAAATCACACAATCCTAATTTATCGTTTTACTATTTTTAAAAATATTATCGAACACACACAAGTCTACTTATGCGCAATCTTCACCAAACACAAGTATATGAAAAATATTAACTTATACATTGCTGCATTCAAAAAAAATTATTACTTAATTTCACGAAGCATTTCGAAAAAAATGCATTTGTTGAATTCATGATATGTTTTTAAAACATTCAAGACGCATCCTCTACCGAATCTGCAAACTTTTTTTAAAACAACTAAAATTTTCTTCATACAAGACATTATTACAATTTTTCTTCAAACAAGACGTTATTACAATTTTTGGATTTTTTTTAAAGTCCCACCTCAGAAATTTCTGGAAAAAAATAATCCCGGTGAGGATGCTTTCAGAGAATACGTCTTCTGAATAAAAAATTAAATCAAGGTGAGGACGCATTCAGAGAATCCATCCTCGAAGTTTTCTGGGATAAAAAAAATCGACCAAGGTGAAGATGCATTCGTAGAATGCTTCCTCTGCCACCACCGGAAAAAAAAATGTCACTGAGGACGCGTCCTCCACCAAGATGTCCAAATCAGACAACATGCACACCCGCATTCAATTTTTAAAAATCATGCACACACAAACCAAGCACTCACCGACTAACGGGCAGAATTCCGTCGAAGTTGGGTGATCTTACATTTCTTTCCCTTCTCAACGTTTCATATAACAAACTGGTCGGAAACATCTCTGGTGGTCGCCAGTTACAAACATTTTCTGAGTCATCCTTCGTCGGAAACAAAGGACTCTGCAGATTTCCTCTCAACGTAAGCTGCAACCCTCACTTGGAAAGTAATGGATCATCATCTTCTTTAGCACATCCTCTTGTCAGAAAGAACATTGATTGGGAAAGATTAAGTGCTGCTTTGGGATATGTTGTTGGACTTGGAAGCATCATGTTGATGAATTTTCATGGTCCAAAATGGTGGAGAATGTTCAACGAAAGCATGCTTGAGTACCTCCTATTAAGGAAAATTAATTTTTTGTGAATATTAGTTGTATTTAAATTAGTATCATTTTGTTTATTTACTTAGATCTTTGTTACCATTATATAATATATCCCAAAGTTTGAATACAATCATATCATTTTCTAAAACCTAAACCACAAATATTTCGTCTTAAATTTTCCCTATACAGACACTGCTGCCATCTCTGCGTAACCTCCCCAGGCTGCCATTCGCAGCTGCTTTCCCGCCTTAATACCGATCGAAGCTGCCGCTACCCATTCCTAGTTTCCGCAGCTCCCCGTAGCCGTTCGCTTCATGCGCCACTTCTGCCGATATCACGCGCCACCGCCCTCACACACACCGTCACTGTCACCGTTACTTCTGCTGCCCAATCTGTTGTTCCATCCGAATTGCTGATTTCCTATTTATACGTGTCGCATGTGACATCCACGCACCGCCTTGAGCTTCACGCGTCGTCGTGCCTTAGTGGAGATCTGGTCCATTGCTCCTGCTGTTGATTTGATTTGTCAATCCTTTTATGATGACAACTATTACTTGTGTTCCAGCCGCAGGTGCTGTCATGCCCCGCAGTTCTCAGTTGCCGTCTGTCGTCGCAGTGATGTCACCGTAAGGATTTGTAGCAGCCGCCTCCTCTGGCAACCCTACTCGGTCTTATTTCAGTCATATTGTCACTACAAGGAAATGAACGTATTACTTCACCCTTTTTACCTCGGTTTTTAGGATTAGCTCAAAAAACTGAGGTAAAAAGTTCTTTTGCCTCCATATTTTTTGTAGTAAAAGATATTAATTACCTCGATTATAACAAAATCTCGGTCATAATTTTAACTGAAGTAAAAAGTATAAAATCGAGGTAAATGATGTTACCGATGTTTGTGCGACATCGCATTCATGTAATAAACTTATCGCCGAAATCGCGTGTTCTATCGATGTCACTGACAGAGCTTGAGATGGATGATCGATATCACATAAAATAAAATATAGAACATTTAGAAGTTAAAGTTGAGAAGGAATGACGAGGAGTTTTGTTATTCAAAAAATTATTAAGGTATGTTTTTTTATGTTACAATTGAGAATGGTTGTATAATTAATAGGGAAAATCACAACCACCATGAAAACATTTTGAATGGGGCGGTTGAATTTTTTTTTCAAAATCACGCACAAAAAATAACATTTTGTTAAAAAAGGTAGTCTAATTATTTGAAAAATCTTATTCACAAAAACCTCATTACAATTCAATTAGTACCAAATAATTTGAAAATCAATAATATATGTCTGAGCACCATTATTAGAATACAAATGAAAAGAAAATCAAGCCTCTCGAATTATGATAACCTTGAAGAAAATCTGCCCCCTAGCTTCAATGATTTCGAAGAACAAGGTGTCCCCAGATTTCGAAGAATTGGTTATAGTTGCAAGCAACCAGTCTTTCCTTGCCTTGTCGATAATCCGGAGGACGCCTCACCAACTATTTCTCTAACTAACATATAACCTAAGTGATGGTCTATAGATTTAATATGCTAGCAGTATTAAGACTGAGAAAGACCCAATTCATAACCAACAAACTCGGACGCTGAATTGTTAAATTAAGACTGTTGTTCCCTACCACTAATTTAAATGAGATCACAATTATGGATGATTAGTTCAATTAACATTAAATTAACTAACATGCTATCAAATATTGGCCACTACTCAATAACATGAAAGGCAATCATAAACATTATAATCAAGAACAACATATGCTAGCATCCAATCAAAATATAAAAAGCTAGCTAGATCTCACGAGAATTAATGCCAGTACTTCCTTGATCTTTACTGGAAAGGAAGAATTTAGCTAGAATACATAATTAAATTAACTATCAAAAGTATAAAAATAAATGATGAAAATTGTCTGAATAAAAAACTGGAAAACCCAAATCGCAAATACTGTTTTGCGAAGATGGACTGTGCGTACGTATATCTGTCTCTGTCTTCTTTCATCCAGTCTATGCGCATGAAATAAAAATAAAGAGTCTCCAAAAATATTACTACAACCAAAAGATAGATAAGGAATAAAATATGTCTTTTCTTATCTAATTAGAACTCATAGAGATAAACACAATATTCTCTTCTAACATTTAGGAGTCTTCAAATCAATCTTGATTCTTTTCCAACTACATTTTTTATTTCCATAACTCAGCACCAAATATCTCCATTATTATTCCAGCATCTCCATATTTTTCTCTTCTTCCATCTCCAAACACAAATGACCATAAACTGCAACATCTTGCCAATTCAACCTCTACATCTTTAAACTGCAAGAACATTACAAATAACATAAATTTCCAAGGATTTAATCAATCATTCAACTCAATAACAACCCAAAATATATGGTAAAATCAACCCCATCAAGGACATACTTAGAGAAGTCCACGAAGGGCTGTGTGGAACATATTAGGGCGACCAGAATGGTAGTAAGAAAAATTATCCGAGCAGGATTCTATTGGTCGATTATGTTCAACGATGCGCTCAACTTCATGCTTAAATGTAGGAGTTGCCAAATCTATGCTTCGCTGTCGTATAAGCCACAAGCAGCTCTGCAAGGAATATATAGAGCTTGGCATTTTGATAAATGGGGTATAGACCTGGTGGGGCAATTCCCAAAGGGCGAATGCAATGCCAAATTTTTTATCGTGGCAATTGATTACTTCACTAAAAGGGTGTAGGCAAAGACATTGGGATGAGTAACAGCTGAAGTAATGAGGAAATTTTCCTGGAAGAACATACTATGTCGCTTTGGGGTGCCACATACCATTGTCACAGACAACAATACACATTTCACAAGTAATATGTTAACTTATTGGTGTTCAAAGCTTTGGATTCTACAAAAATTCACTTTTTTGGTGCACCCTCGAGCCAATGGGCAAGTGGAAGTAATGAACATGACTTTCGTTCAAGGAATTCTGAAGCGACTGGAAGGAAAGCGAAGTTGATGGGTAGAAGAAATACCTAACACCCTATAGTCATATAGAACGACCATTCAAGGGCCTATGGGGCGGACACCATACAGTTTAGTCTATGGTCACGAAGCGATGATACCGGTAAAGATAGAAAATTCAAAAGCAAAGGGGATTGGCAATGATAACAGAAGCCATGTACAAAGAAAAGATGACGAGAGCTTTCAATCAAAAAGTGAAAGAAGCTCGATTTCAGATTGGTGATCTGGTGCTTAAAAAGAATGAAGCTAGTCTAGAGGAGGAACAAGAAAAGTTGTGCCCTAAGTGGGAAAGATCCTACAGGGTCATAAAATCTCAGAATTCCAACATCTACAAACTAGAAAGGCCGGAAGATACAAGTGTTCCAAAAACGTGGCATATAATTAACTTAAGAAAGTTTTATGTTTTGATTTGAGGGGAAGGATAGCGAACATACACTTGTATAGACACCACGATATTATCATTGGTTACTTTCATTCCATTGTTCCAAAGGCGACTTATCACGGTAGTATACTATCAATAACAAAACCACCTTGCTGGACCAAGATTACATTTCTCATTCTTTACTTATGAGTGTTCAAAGAAACTTTTTTTTGTAATATGTTACAATTATAACACCCCAACTTTACAAGTCAAACATATTCTGGATAAGATCAGGCTATATATTTTTCACAATTATCAATGTTTGAGTGCTATGGATCTTGCAACTTCGCAAGTCATCAATTGCTAGCTATGGATCTTGCACAACTAGCGATCCTAGAAAGCTTTATACAATGTAACTTCTCAAATTAAGCAATTTCAAACCATATATCTCACACAACTTACGATCCTTGAAAGCTTTGGATCTCGTAAATTTTCCAAATCCATGATTGCAAGCTATAGATCTTGCTCAAAAGTATATTTTCTCATAAAAGTAACACACGAGGTAGATATTGCGTGGCACAAAGTATAAGGTTCCTCTATAATAGCTATGCAGGATATGTATCTTGCAAATAGCCTGAAATCTTAACTAATCGGAATGACGCAATAAAAGCAAGTCATAGATCTTGCAGGTTCGCAACTTATGTCTCACAATGACCCACTCACCTAGCAAAAAGACATATATATAAAATAGAAGAAAGACAGTTCATTCCGCAATGACGAAGCTGCTAGGTTTGTAAAAGCATGAGTGAACTTATTAAAAAATTACAAGGAAGGATAGGTCGCTCAAAGTGACAAATCTATATGCGCCTAGAGGCTCACGAGGATCCAGATTATGACAAACCACCGCAGCGCCAAACACGCTCAGCTTTAAGAAGAGAATGCTCAGTTCTACGTCCATTCTCTTTAGCTGCTTGCTCTTTGCTAACCAAGTGCTCGTATCTCCACTTCATGTGTAAATATGCGGGATGGTGTATAAGACCTGTTCGCTTCATTTGCCCAACATATCTAGCATAATATGCTTTGAAATTATTAATAGGTCAAAACTCCTCGCGGTCCAATTGTATACTCTTAACATTGACGGTTTCTTCATACTTTTTAATCTTAACTGTCAAGTTCTATACCTTCTCTTCTAAGAGCTAAATATTCGATCAAACTACCTCAGACAAGTTAATCCATTGACCGTTAAACTCCATTGCAAGATCTCTGCGACCAGCAGCTCTTTGAGATGATGAGGGAAGAGCTTGGAGTGTTTCTTTGTATTCACCACAAGTCTGCTCAAGTTGATACACAGATCTATCAAGTTAATTGCACTCAACATGAAGCTCCTCATTTTTATTTCAAAACTGTGTGTTAATCACAAACTGCTCGTCAAATTTTGTCTGCGAACCAATAGCAGAGGTTGAGAGGTGATCGCATTCCTTCTACTTTTTCTTTAAGTTATTATACGAATTTTCAATATGGGTACACTGCTTGTCAATAATCACTGTTTTCTTATTGACTTCCCGCATCTTATTCGTGGTATAGTTCCTGGTCTTCTCCTATTGGCAAAGCATTTTTTTCATATTCAACAGTTGCCGAAAGATGAGATCATTTTGCTCGTTTCAAATTCTTCTCAGATCATAGACAACATCCTGTGTCTCCTTCACGGATTTGTCCCACTTCACTTCATGGTCATAAATGCCCAACAACATGTACTTCAATTAAATTTCCAAGGTTAGTGCCCATTCTTGAATGCGAGTGGGAAATTTGAGCGAATGCAAGTATACAGCAGATGACTCAAGGTCAACCAAACCACGAACAATATATCTACCAAGCGACTCATCATTATATCCATTAGGTATAAGCTTACTGCAAGGACAGCCTAAAGAAGAAAATGGTGTCGACAAATATACCGGTACATTCCATCCAATGTGCAATGGAATGGACTCCACACAAGAAAAGAAATCGGAAGAAATATGTTAGGAATATTCCTTTGATATACGCTTCATCGCTTCAATCAGGTCAGTAAACATTATGACAAGGAAAACAAACATAACACCCCAAATATTTGACAATTTTCAAATAATTTCGATCAACCATAATAACAAATCCCTACAAGTAAATAAATGTGAAAAAATAGGTCCAATTATGAAAAGAGAACAAAACGATCACATCAATAACCAATAATACAAAATCGTACAAACGTACTTGGAAATATTTTTATAAGTTACATAACACAAATTGAAAAAACTTTAGTCTAAGTGCTAGGATTGACTAACTTTAGAAGCAGAGGAGGGCAAAGTGCGGACAACACCAACAACATCCTCCTTACTCACAGGAGGAATGAGAGCTTTGTCGTTCAATTCACCACCAGGGTTCACAACATCATTGACATTGGAATTGTGCTCAAGATGGTGATCCTCAGAATTGGGGGACATGAAGGGAAGATCCTCATAGTAGTCGATCATGCACTTCTTCAGCTCGGCTGCAGAAGGAAGAGTAGGAAGACCATGGTTCACGATTTTACCTCCACATGTTATGTTTTAAAATTTTGAACATAATTAGGTCCCTCCACGAATGTGGGTAATGTGGAAATGAAAATTTAGAGATACCCTAATCTAATTCAAAATGTGATGACCAAGATGTTCTGATTTAGGCATAACTAGATGAATGGAACGGGGTATTCGAATTCATTTGTATTAGTATTTCCATTTATACCCTTTGGATATGTATTATCGGGACGATGATTTCCACCAAATAGAATCAAATGAAATTCCATATTTGAGGGTTCTTATGAAACTAAAATATAATAAAATCTCATCCATTAAATTTTAGAAAGCACTAGTACTTGGTCTAAAGTAAATTATAGATGGTTACTTATAAGTAGACAAAGGTTATTTGGTAGATGTTGACTAGGAGAAGTCTGAATGGGATCATGCCTGTTATGTAATCATTCTCGATGATTATAAGTTTGACTTGGAATGGGAAATAACGTCCCTTTTGGGACGTTTCGAATCAATTTTACCTCCATGGTTCACAATTTTACCTTCATGGTTAAAATTTATTTATATCGGTATTTCCATTCTAGGGTTCTTTTGAAATTCATTAAATGAAATTCCTTATTCTAGGGTTCTTATGATATTTTATGACACTTTTCAAAAAATACCAATTTTCCCCCATTTGTGAAGTCACGGGTATGTCGCCAAAAATGGATCCAAGACCGAATAGATACCAACGTCAATCACAACAAAATTTCGAGCGGGAAACCAAATTTTCATGCAAAATTTTGAAGCAATATTTTCTCCCCACAAAAATTTTAAGTCATTAAAACCACCACCATATTTTTCATCTATACACACTTTCTCCAAACCCTAGCTACAACATCTTCTCTAAGCACACCTTTAATATAACAGTTCAAGAGCTCAATCATTTTTTTCCCACATATGAACAAGTGCCCGATGATGGAGCACCTCTGGTTTCGAATTTGTTGAGGTAGTTTTCCATAGATTCAATAATAGTTTAGTAATTTAATTACCATAGATCATAGATCAAATCTTGTATATTTTTCTCATAGATCAAATCTTGTATATTTTCATAATGTATGATGATTGTGTTATATGTTATATAATGTATATTATTTTTGTTTCCACGGATAATACCATGTTTATAGGGAATGACAAAAAATGCTCAGATTAGGGGTGATTATGTACAATAATTACTTATTATTATGAACACGATTTGAATGTGCGACCTCGGTATCCGTCTGTTGGCCTCCACGATGTAAATTTGAATGCATACCAACGTCGCACATGTCAATGTAAACCATGAAATTAGTTGAAATGTGCGACTTTGGACTTAGGTCGGCCTTATCGATATCAATTATTGTAATATGCAACGTGGCTTCTACCCATATCAATTCTTTTCCAAGTTGACATTCACGTCGCCTAAGTCTTACTATATTATGTGTATTTTAATATAGTGCCTGCCCAATTCTAATTTAATTTTTGTTCGTTGTGTATTTGGTGTAACAGGAAAACTAGAGTTTATGGATGGACAGTAGATGGATGACTTGTCATTTCTCTAGTCGTCTTGACGGTTTTTATACCTTACAACGTAGTCAATTTGGAGGTTCAATACATTTTATACTTATGAACAACCTTATGTATTATTATATATTGTAACATGTATTTTTAAAATATATTATAGCTAGGGTTTAGGGTGTCATTATTAATTTTCCCATATATTTTGAACGGCAGTAGATTGTTGTATGATTTTCAACCAGTAATAGAGCACTCCAATACTAAATAACATGTAGTGGATGTCAGTTAAAACTATTTTTACCATCAAATATTTAATATTATATTATTTTATCGAAATGCCATCTCCACGAATCATTTGCGATGTCGCATATACTAGTACACATTTGACCCAAATGCAATTTTGCATATGGAACTAGAGTGTAATTATTTTTACAACATTACCGATACAAAACGACGTCATAAGTTTCGTCATTCCACATCAGTAGGGACACATCAGCGTCCCTCCCAATCTACGATGTCACAGATATTTAGAACGATGCCGACTGGAATGACATCAAAGACATTCCTCTTCGATCTCATGTCTTGTTCGTATGGCTGACGTTGATCATCTGACATCTCAACATTAATTTGAATAATGTTGCAGATACCGTATCCTGTCATCAGTCTTAATACTAAAATTGACGTCGCACATACAATCTGCCGACGTCAGTCTAACAATGAGGTAAAAATACCTTTTACCTCAGTTTCGAACCGAGGTAAAATGTAACCTTTTCAATTTACCCACATTTACTTTGTTTTTTAAGGGAAAAAAATGAAGTAAAAAGGTCTGAAAAATCAAGGTAATAGATGCTGTCGGTAGTAGTGTCTGTCTGATTACCAATGGAGTACGACCCTACATTTACTTAATCATTTCAATTCTCTAACTGACCATGGGTCAATTAAGCCTAATTTACCTTGGATTCTTAATTCGGGAGCCTCATATCACATGGCTGGTGACAAGGGTTCTCTTACTGAAATTACTACTACTGTCAAATACGTTAATGTTCTACTGCCTGATTGATCATGTCGCCTGCCACACATTATGGTTCTAGACACTTTGGAGATACCAATCTTACTCATGTGATTTATATACCTACCTTGCAATTCCATTTATTATCATCCTCTAGAATGTTGTCTACCTTCAAATGTCTAGCTTTGTAACTGAAAATTATTGTATTTTTATAGAACATTAGTACGAAGACTGTGATTGGCATGGGTGAAAAGAAAGAGGAGGGGGGGTGGGGTGGGGTGGGGTAGGGGGGTAGGGTTATTGGCTATGTCAGGTGGATACATGCGTTCAGTCTCATATCCTGTAGTCAGTTCTGATAGTTTCTTCTGTTGCTTCATTTGATTTATGGCATCAACTTTTTAGTCATCCATCCTCTACGTTGATGTCTTATGTACCTACTCTTGATTTTAGCACAAATAATACTTATATACCTTGCTTTGTGTGTCATAGAGAAAAGTAGAATAGACATAGCTTTCCTTTGATCTCTTCAAGTGCTAGTTCTTTGCTTGAATTGATACATTAGGATGTTTGGGGACCTTATAGCTCACCTTCCTCTAGTGGTATTTTTCATTTTGAAACTATAGTTGATGATTATTAATGAGCCATTTGGGTTTATTTATTAGTGGTTAACTCAGATGTAGCCTCTAGATTTGTAGAGTTTTGTGCTTTGATCAAGAACTAGTTTGGGCGTACCATTTGTTGTGTTGGTGTTAATAATGCTACAAAATTTGTACCCATGAGATCTTATTTTACTTAATTTGGCATCATCATTGATACTTCTATGGTTGATACACCACAACAGAATGGTCATGTTTAGCATAAGCATCACCATTTGTTAAACGTGGCTCGTGCTTTCTGCTTTGCTAATCTGCCTATTGATTTTTGAGGAGAATGTGTTCTTACTGCTACATTTTTGAATATCCAAGACACGAATGAAGCAACTCAAGAAACTCACACCATTTGAGTCGCTTTATGGATGAACTCCAAGCTTAAAGCTTTTGAGAGGCTCTGGGTGCTTGTGTTATGCCTCTTACATTCCCAGATGCCATGAAAACTTTCCTCCAAGAAGTCAACGATGCATTTTCTTTGGGTATCCTACTGGCAAGAAAGGCTATCATCTTTATGATTTTGAATCTTGCACCTTTTTCAATAGTCGTGATGCTGACTTTCATAGAGACCAGTTTCTATTTGCTGTGCCATTTGTACCTGTTCAGACTACATAGTCACAAACACACACTTAGTTTGATGATTCTCCGCCATCAGTTCCAACAGTGACTACTAGCGATGCCACCACATCTCCGTCGGTATCACCTTTGGCGTTGCCGTGGCCCCCGACTCCGATCATCGGCCAGCGCTTCTGGAAGCCGCTTCACCACTTGACATGGCTTCTCTACTGCCTGCCTCAGCTGATCCGCCACCTAGAGTGCATGTTCCACCACCGCCTCATGTGGCCGACTTTCCTTCTTCCTGACAGAGTGCTCGTGATCGTCAACTTCCTGTTTATCTTGATGATTAAGTGTGCTCTATGCCTACTATTAGAAACTCCCCCATTACTACAGTCATTCTTGCGCCATTACTATCCTCAGGTGTTTTCTATCCTTTAACTGATTATGTAAATTGCAATAAATTTTCTAGTATGCATTCTAGATTTTTGGGTGTTGTAACTTCTCGTGCATGTCCTACCACATATTCGGAGGTGTTAAAGCAAGCTCATTTGTGTAATGCTATAGTTGATGAGATTAATGCTCTTAAGTGCAATGATACTTGGACTATGGCTTTTCTTCCTCCAGATAAGACTGCAATTGGATGCAAATGGGTTTATCATACCGAGTTTAAGGTTGATGGTACTATTGAACGTCACAAAGATCGTGGTTCTGGGTAATTGTCAGATTGAGGGAATATACTATAGTGAGACATTTTCTCCTGTAGCGTTAATGAATTATGTTTGAATATTCTTATCTGTTGTAGTCATTTGTGGTTGGGAACTTGATCAGATGGATATTCACAATGCTTTTCTACACAGTGATCTTCACAAAGAGGTGTTCATGCGCCCTCCTCCTAGCCATCCTGCGTCCCCTGGCATGGTTTGTTGACTCCAGAAATCTCTTAACTGTTTGCGACAAGCTCCTCACAACTAGTTTTCCAAGTTGGCTCATGCTCTACAAAAATTTGGCTTTGTTTAGAGTAAGGCTGATTACTCTCTTTTTGTTTACTCCTATGGTTTGATTTCTTTGCATGTGATGGTTTATATGGATGATTTGGTGATTGCTGGTAGTTCTTCGTCACTCATCTTTGAATTCAAAAAATACTTGAGCTCTTGTTTTCACATGAAGGACACTTAAGTATTTCTTGGGTATAGAGATTGCTAGAAAAACGGATGGAATGTTTCTTTCTCAAAGGATATATGCCCTTGACATTTTATCAGATACTGGTTTGTTGGCTGTAAAACTGATAGACTTTCTGATAGAGCACCAACATGACCTTGTGCGTGTGGAGGGGCTACTTTACGACAATCCGGAGGAGTATTGGCATCTAGTTGGATGTCTCATTTACCTTACCATTACACATCTAAAGCTCAGTTATTCTGTGCATATGCTTGCTTAGTTCATGAAGTCACCTTATGTTCCTCACTGGCATGCTGTACAATGGGTTCTACACTACTTGAAAAGTCATCATGGTCATGGTTTATTCCTATCTTCAAGTAGTTCTTTACAGTTAACTGCTTTCTGTGATTCTAATTGGGATGCTTGCCCCATCACACAACATTCACTTTCTAGTTATTTTGTGATGATCGGTAATTCTTCAGTTTCATGGAAGACCAAGAAGCAACCTACAGTTTCTCATTCTTCTTCTGAAGTGGAGTTTTGTGCCATGTCGATTACTTGTTGTGAGTTATTATGGATTTAGTCTTTGTTTTGGGACTTAGGTGTTGTGCATTCTACCCCTACATGATTGTTTTGCGATAGTCAATTTGCTCTTCATATTGTTTCTAACCTGCCTCTCATGAACGTACAAAGCACATAGAAGTTAACTGTCATTTTATTAGAGATCCTGTTCAGTCCGGTATTAGTGTTACTCATCATATCCGCACTTCTCATTAGCCCGCGAACTTGTTCACGAAAGCTCTTGAACGTAATCAGTTTTAGCTATTACTTGGCAAGTTGGGCATTCTAGATCTACATTTCCTAACTTGAGGAGGAGTATTGAGGAAAAAGAATATTTTGTGAATATTACTTGTATTTAGATTAGTACACTTTTCCTTATTTACTTAGGTACTTTGTAACACTATATAATTTACCCCAGATTATAAATACAATCACATGATTACACCATTATTTTCTACACCCCGTCTTAAGATTATTGGGTGTTCACGTTAAAAAAAAAATCGTACAGATATCCAGTTCGAAGGTTTCAATAAATAAGGCATGTAGGGCTGGCCTTCATCGTGTGTATTCAGAATAATTTTTTAAAACGCATCCACACATAACAAATTCACCCCCTCCAGTTGTTCAAAATCTGTTTTCGTGGAGGACTTTACGGTCTTTGTTCTTATAATCATAAATTTAGTGGAGCCTGGCGTTCTTCAATGAAGTGGTTAAGGTAGCCCGTGTGTAGACATCTGAAGAAGCACTCCAACATCTCACGTTGATGGATCAGAAGCTAGGAACCAAGTAATAACGCTTGGGCCAAAAGGCCCAATACCAAGGCAAGGCCCAGCTAGCCCTGTTACCGCTTTGATGGGAGCACGTGGGATTGACCCAACAAACCAACAGAAAAATGGAGATGTGATAGGCATTGTCCCATCAAGCCACCAACTTATAAACCTAGGGATGCCACTCGCGAAAAGGTATGATCACTTATCCTACTTCCTAGACACGCCTCTTAGAAACCCTAGAATGGCTCTCTCGACTGACTTGTTCGTCGTAGCAGGCACGGCTCAGCGCTGGGCTACCTGATCGTTGTATCTCTGTCTTTTAGGTTTTCTACCAAGCCCAAGGAGTTGGTATCGTGATCCAAGCAAAAACCAAATATAGACTTAACATTGGCGCCATCTTCGAGGATCGCCTTGTTCATAACATCCACAAAGTTTGAAAAACACACCATGAAAGGACAAACACCAGTCGATTTGTTGGTATCGTGATCCATGGAAGAATTTTACGATTTGTTGATGGTCGCATCTCTGAAGACGATGTTGCCCCTGTTGATCTTGATGACTGGTATAGTGTCAATTCCATGCTCATCAGATGGGTTGTGCAATCTATTGATTCATCTCTACGATCTTCCATCACTTATCCAGAAACAGTTTTAGAGCTCTGGAAGGAATTACGTCATCGATTCTCTGTTGGTAACGGGCCACGTCTTCTTCAGCTTTGTGCAGACTTGGCAAATTGTTGCCAAAGTGGGAAAACTGTTGCGTCATATTATGGTGCTCTCAAGAAGATATGGGATGAAGTCCAGACATATGTTCCCCTTCAAGCATGTCTCTACACAAATTGTACTTGCAATTCCACGGCTAAACTTCATGCAAAATGCGATGTCGAGCGTCTTCATAAATTTCTTCTTGGGCTGGATGACTCCTTTGGAACTCTTCGCTACAACATCATGGCGCAAGAGCCCCTCCCGTCCATCAATCACATTTATGCTTTGGTCATGTAGGATGAACACCATAAGACTCTCTTGATTGAACGCGATACCAAATCTGATGGTTTGGCATTTGCGGCTCAGGCCAAGTCAGTCCCTGTGGAATGTGTTTAACCTCCCTCTGTACCTGACCAATCAGCCGATCGTCCCGTGTGTTCTCACTGTGGTAAGCACACACATGACGCCTCTAATTGCTGGAAGCTCCATGGAGTTCGTGAGTGGTTCTTGCACCGGTCGTCCATGGTGCGCAACGAGGGCGCTAGTCGCGGCCGTTGCAGTCCGCTAGCCGGAGTCACCCTCTCGCAGCAGTAGCAAGTTCCCGCTCACGCATCTGACGTCACGTCCTTCCCGAAGTCTGCTACTCGAGGCTCAAATCTCAGCCCCGACTAGTGGCAAGTAGTATTACAGATGTATAACATCATGAACACTCCTTCATATGCTACTGGTAAGCACTCTCTTTGGATTCTCGACACGGGAACTTCTTTTCATATGACTGGAAATCTTGCCATCCTACATGATATTCTCAATATTGCTCCTATGCCTATTAAGCTTCCAGATAATCATGTTGTTTTAGCAGTCAAGGAAGGTTCTTTGGTTTTCTCTCAGTCTGACAGGATTGACCATGTTATGTATTTTCCGATACTGGAATGCAATGTCTTATCCTTTGCTAGGTTTCTTCTAAATGCTTGTTTTTTTGTTTTCTTGACCAAAAATTTGTGTATACTTCCGGAAAGTGATACGAAGATAGTGATTGGTGTGGGTGATCAGAGACATGGTGTTTACTGGTTGCGATATTTCTCGGCAGCCGCCCATGCCTGCTCTGCGACCAAGACCGAGAAGGTGACCTCGGCCAAGTTGTGGCATCGAAGACTGGGCATCCCTCCTTTACAGATTTAGCATCCTTACCTGTTCCTTGTGCTTCTGTACGTAGTTCTATTTCTCGTGATATTTGTTTTCAACAAACCCGAGCTATTTTTTCGTTGAGTTCCAATAAAGCCACACACTTGTTTGATCTTATTCATTTTGACATTTGGGTCCATACAGAATTCCTGCTTCTTGTGGTGCAACCTATTTTGCTACCATTTTTTATGATTACTCTCGTGCTACATGGGTTTATTTAATTATGTCCAAGTCAGAGGTTACAAAACTAGTTATGGATTTTTGTACATTAAGTATCACTCAGTTTCAGACATCAGTTAATCGTTCCAGGTCCAACAATAGTACTACATTCTTTGGTCTTAAGGCTTACTTTGCTTCCCACAATATTCTTCACGAGACTTCATGCACTTACACATCCCAGCAGAATGGAAGAGTGGAATGCAAGCATTGCCATTTCCTAAATGTGGCACGTGCTTTGTGGTTTCAGGCTGTTCTTTTGATCAAGTTTTGGGGTGAATGTATTCTTACAACATGCTATCTGATCAACCGTACTCCCACGTCGGTTCTTTAAAATCAGACTCTTTTTCATTTATTTTTCCAAAGAGCTCTGAAGTACTCAGACTATTGGGTCTTTGGGTTTCTCTGCTTTGCCTCCACTCTCCCTCGGCCTACGGAAAAGTTTGCCACTTGTAGTCGCAAATGCGTCTTCATGGGTTATTTAAGTGGAAAGAAAGGCTGGTGTCTTTATGATCTTGAATCGGAACATTTTTTCTTCTCCAGAGATGTTGTGTTCTTTCAAGATATATTTACATTTCAGAGTTGATCCACTTCTTTGTCGCCCGCTTTGACGTAGGTAGACACTCATCCGGCTGTCTTCGATTGTCCGGATACTTCACCCCTCCGGGCCAGGGGGAGTTCTTCAATACTTTCTCCACCCTCCACGGTTAGGGGAAGCATCCATCCAGACCTAGGCAGCTCATCCACGGCTGTTTCACAAGCGCCGCTCCCATCCGCAGTCGAGCTTGCACCGACCGGCGACTGCTCCTCGTTGCCTTCTTCGGTCAGCTCACCAGCCGAGGAGGTTATTTTGGATGTTCAGCGTAACTCATGCCAATGTCAACCCATTTTTTACTAAAGTATTTTGAATGCAATTCCATGCATCGTGATGATACTCAGTCGATTATTTCCTCTACTCCATATCCGATCACTAGTTTTATCTCCTCCACTAAATTTGCTCCAGCTCATGCTCACTTCCTGGCCACGGTCACAGGAAGTGATGCAATACTCGCCAAAAATTAAGGTCCCTGAGAGAAATGACACCTGGTCTCTCACAGATCTTCCTCCTAACAAGAAACCAATTGGTTGTAAGTGGGTGTATCGCATCAAGTATAAGTATAATGGCAATATTTAACCCTATAAGGATCATCTTATTGTGTTAGGGAATCGCCAGGTTGAAAGCATTGGCTTCAATTAGACTTTCGCTCCCATTCCCAAGATGGTATAGCTTGTACATTTCTTTCCATTGCTGTTGTACAAAATATGGAACTGCACCAAGTGGATCTTCAAAACTCCTTTCTGCATGGTGACTTGGATGAGCTTGTCTTTATGACTCCACCACCGGGCTACTCCAAGGCACTTACTGGTAAGGTATGTCGCCTACATAAGTCCATGTATAGTCTTTGGCAGGCTCCTAGAAACTGGTTTTCTAAGCTTGCGCATTCTCTTTGCCAGTACGGGTTTCGCCAGAGCTATGCAGATTACCCATTATTTAGTCTTAATCATTTTGGTCATACTCTTCATGTTTTTATATATGTCGATGATCTCATTATTGATGGAGATAGTTCAATTGCCATGTCTACTTTCAAGTAGTACTTGTCATCCTGCTTTTATATGAAGGATCTCGGGATTCTTAAATATTTCTTGGGACTGAAAGTTGTGCGAAATCTATCAGGTATCTTTGTCTCTCAGCGCGAATACGCATTGGAGGTGGTGGCCAAAGCAAGTCTGCTAGGCTGCAAGGCCATTGCTTTGCATATAGATCTAACGCAGGCCCTTGCCAAAGCTCCAGGTCCGATTATGATCACCTTGAGCAGTATTATCGCCTTCTTGGGAAGTTGGTCTATCTTACTATCACTCGGCCTGAGCTTTGCAGTTCATACTGTTTCGCTGTTCATGCAGTGCCGAAAGTGGATCAATGGTCTGCAGTCCAGGACATGGTCTATTTCTTTCTCGAGATAGTAGCTTGGCTCTGATTGCCTACTGCGACTCAGACTTGGCAACTTGTCCTATCACTCAACGTTCTGTCACGGGGTATTTTGTCACCTTAAGCATCTTGCCAGTTTCTTGGAAGATTAAGAAACAACACACTGTTTTGCGTTCTTCCGTCGAGGCCGAGTATAGGGCTATGGCAAATGCTTGCTGCGAAATCCTCAGCTTCATTCTCTCCTTTGCTCCCTTCGTGTCTTCGACTCTTCTCCGGTTCGGCTCTTTTGTAATAGTTAGGCTACCCTTCACATTGTAGCCAGTCCGATCTTTCATGAGAGGACCAAACACATTGAGATCAACTACCATCCTGTTTATGATCTAGTGTCTTCGCGTGTCATTTCTACTCATCATATTTCCACTTTGGATTAGCCAGCAGATATTTTCACCAAGGCACTGGGACGAGAAGCTTTCAAGTTTGGCTTTCTCGATCTTCATGCTCCAACCTGAGGGGGAGTAATAAAGTTTGGGTTAGAGTTTGTGTTGTAATAGACTTGTACTTCACTTAGTTAGTCTAGTTAACTTGTATATTTGGGTATAACTCCCTTTCATTATGTGAATATCAAATCAGAAAACTCTTTCCCAAAATCCCTTCTTTCAGCAGACGAAGGGAGTTTAGAGGCAGATTAGTGAGAATGAGCTTAAACTAGCCTAGGACATTTTGGCAAAAGAATAACAAGCGGAGGACACTATATTCTAGGGTCTCAAGATAAACAACAGCCATTCCCTCAGGATGGTCCAATAAAGTTTGGTTGTAGAAATGATGTAGAACCCTAGATTTACGTCCTTAATCTTCTTATACTGAGGTCATACTTTGCCTCGGTTGGGTCACAAAAGGAATCAGACTTAAGAGGACCTATGTGGACGCCATGTTTCCCTAGGGGTTTAATCTAAGATTTCCTAAAAAAGGAATGAGAGAAGAAAAATAGTAAGACAAAAAGACAGTACCTGGAAGTGTGGAAGATAAAAAGGAATGTAAAAAATCAGGGAAGTTGAAGATGAAGAATGAATAAAATGAAAAGGAAAGAAATAAATAAACCACAGCACCACGTCCGACGCACTCTCGGGAAACCAAAGAGATGCGACGCCAAAATGATTAAGGCACTGGGGGTGAACAATTTTCTATTCCAAAGAAACACACCATCGCAATAAATATGAACGCATGGAAAATCTTAGGCACAAGATGCACCTATTAGAACAGCAAACATCAGGACCTCTGAAAGGTGTGACTTTTCAAAAATGCACTAATAGCGATTTCCCCCACAAAAATCTAAACAGACGCAGCAAGACACTCAGCCTCATGGCCTACACCGACCAAACGTAGGTCCTTGGGATTGGGGATGAAATATCCTTATCGTGCCTCACAAAGATAGTATTTATGGGCCCAAATTACGGCTAACTACTAAATAGTAGCTAGTGGTAAGACATGGTAACAAAGTGGAAGAGGGGTTTGGTTTGGAAAACACAACAATTTCTTTAAGCAGCTAAATTAACGAACGATTAAAAATAACAATGCAAACACAATCCCAAATAACACAAATAACTCAACTAAGATTATAATGAATCTTTAGCACAATTGGTTTACATTTCTAGTTATCCTTTGATAATCGACTAATTATCCTATTTTAATGCATTAACCACATATTGTGGAGAACTTTTCAACACCTTTCGAGTGAATACATTTCTCACCTCTTCTCGGTTATAGTTAAAGTGAGCGATCGGTGCCACACAATAACCCTTACCCTCGGGTCACTCTAGACGATCACCGTCATAGACTTACCCGAGAATAGCAATACATATGGAGACCCATCACAACTACCATTATGTCCTACAAGGGAGGAACATATAGATAGGACAAGGTATATCGACTAATAACAACTACGAGGATCGACCTTCATGCTAATCGTTATTAGTGACACACATTAATAATTAGCCAAACCCATTCAAATTCATCCCAAATCTAAGAAATTTTATCAATCAACAATTATAATTAGGTATCACTCCTAATTATTACCTAGCATTGACCAGCAACAATCATATTGAAATAAAGTCAAAGTCTTCCGGGTTTGACCAAAAACCTAGCAAATAATCAATCCACAATCATCAACTAGTTGATCATCCTAGTGTAAATCATGCATTTATCTCACAAGAAGGCATGAAACATGCTTGATAATCAAAGCACAAAATAGAATAAACCAAGTCTCATAATATCATACACGAAATGCTTATCAATTGCTCCCAAGATGAAATCTAGCCTAGATAATTTAAGCCTATAACAAATCTACAAGAATTAACGGAAGAGATTCAAAACTGAGAAAAGATGAAGAAAACTAAGGTGTGGAGGACCCCAAGTCGGGCTCACACAAATGGGGAAGAAGGTTGCTATCTATAGTCCAAGGAAATAGTGAAAAAAACCAAAAATGTCAAAATCTTGGCTATTCCGTGGCCCACAATACATCGGTCTGGCCCACACCTTGTAATCTGACATCTTCTTATTTCCTTTGCTATGGGTGAACCGCTGATCCATTTTGGGAGTTATTGTGGGTTTTTTTATCGTATTCACAAAGAAAAATCCAATAATGCCATCCATGGACACCAATTCATCTTCAATAATTCTCAGAAATTGGGTACAAAAAACTTGGATCATCTTTCCTTCATTATTTTACCTCTCTTCTTCAATCGATCTTCTAGCACTTTGTACGTGGTTTTCAGTATTCTACTATCCATGTGTATGACCTTCACTAAACTACTTTAAATTGCTTATGAGAAATCTAAAAATTAATTTCACAAAAAGGAATCTAGATGTTCATAAGGACCAAAAAATCATTAGAATCAAAATAGATTACAAAATGAAGGATTTAGATACAAAAACCAAAAACAGTTATCAAAACTTCTTATAATGTAAACCTACCTAAATCTGGCAATCTTCCAATAAAAAGATGACAAAGGAAATGTTAAATGATTCGTAAAGTACATGCATTTGATGTTTTATCAGTGGAATTCATAATGTATTGGGAAAAAGGCCAAATACCGAGGTAAGGCCCAGCTAGCTCGATTCCCAGTTTGACAAGGGCACGTGGGATTGACCCAACAAAGCAACAGACAAATGGAGACGTGACTGGCACTGTCCCATCAAGCCACCACTTATATACCTAGGGATGCAACTCGGGAAAAAGTATGATCACTTATCCTATTTTCCAGACACGCTTCTTAGAAACCCTATAATAAGTCTCTCAACTGACTTAATCGTCAGAGCAGGCATGACCCAATGCCAGCCTGCTTGACTCTTGTCTCTCTGTCTTGTAGGTATTCTACCAAACCCGAGGAGTTGGGATCGTGATCCAAGCTATAAACCAAATATAGAATTAACAACATGCAATGGATCTTTTAAGCTCTCAGTTACAGAATTTTGGAGTGAAATTTGATTAGGCCTCCACTGGGTTAGATCCAACCAATGGATCTTAAAAGATCATTAAGTCTATAACATCAGCAAGGTAGATACTCCCCCCATCTCTAAATAAAATGCGTACTTTCTATTTTGGTCTATCCCTGATTAAATTGCAAGTATTCTAAATTTTCCATTTTCGGCAATGTTGACCAGCTAAGAAAATACCAAACTGCCCCTGGACCCCCTCATATTTATAGCCGTTAAGGCTGATTAATAAGGGAAGTGGGACAGCCCCTAGACACGCATCTGAATAATGGTGGTAGGTGTGGGGATTAATTTTTAAACTCCCAACCCCCTTCCAGAGTTCACATGCATCCCGTTTACTCTTCCAATGCTCCATTATTGCTTTCCAAATCCTCCCGTTTGGCTTCCAGAATTCTTTCTTCAACACTCTTTTATCTCCTTATTCCTCTCATTTCTTACTCAAAACTCTCAGCCTCTCCTCTCCTCTCTTAATTCTAAAAACCCTAGCCACTTGTACTTTTTTTCAGCCTTGTTCTTTGTTGAAAACTTGTGTTATTTTCGTTGATTATACTGGTTTTATCACAACCTTTTGGCTCGGATCTAGGTTTTGATAAGTTTGTTGGGGGTTTTGAACACGAAATCGAATTCTTAACTTTTTCGATGTTAATCACAGCTTTTTAAGCCTTGATTAAGGCTTTTCTGGGTGATTTACAGATTATTGAACATAAATTGATGTTCTTTGTGGTCAGGTTTCGATCTAGGGTTTTTCTTGTGTGAGATTTGTGATTTTAGCCACCTTTCTTCGTTTTCGTTGTTTGAAACCAAATGCATGTGTCCGCTTTTAGATTTTCATTGTCATTCTCGAAGTAAATGATGTTGGGTTTGTGATTCCTGAACATAAATTAATGTTCTTTATGGTCTGGGTTCCGATCTAGTGTTTTTCTTGTGTTAGACCTGTGATGTTCGCAACTGTTTTTCATTTTCATTGTTTAAAACTGATTGCATGTGACATGTTTTTTTAATTTAAAGATCCATTTATAATTCAAACATGTTGGGGTTCTGATTAATGCTGCCATTGTTCATTTATTTTGGCCTATCTGTTATGTGGTATGCATGTCCTTGCTGATTTAGTCCCCATATGTTGATATTCTTTGTTTAGCCTCGATTAGGGTTTGACTAGTTCAGTTTTGGGTTTTTAAAAATTAATTGATTTTTAGGGGCTAGGGTTTGTGCTCTTCTGCCCAAACATTAGAAAATGCTTGCATGTGCTGATTTTATGATTTGTTCAACAATTTATCTAAGGATTCATGTTTGGGGTGCCAGTGTTTTACTGGACGTGTGATATCATGTCTATGGTCTTGCTATTTTGTGTTGGATGTGAATATAATTCACTTTTATCTTGTTTAGGTATTTGTACTGATTATATTATGTCATTTTTTTTCTTTGTATTAGCCACCATTGCTTTGCATTTGTGTTGATTACCCTGGGGTTCTATGTTTGTGTTGATTATCCTTTTCTTTTACTGAAACATGGGTCCTAGGGATAAGGTTATGGCTTGGTAGGATAAATCTGTCCCTTACCAACCCTTGAATGATTCCCATTATGAGTCACAGTTTGAGTCCGATATTGATCCCACACTATTTACTGGCTTGAAGATATTGACTCACAACTCATTCACACTGACGTCATCTCACCCCACCACCCCATGCTTGACACTGACTCATTTGGATCCTTGAATACACCTGTGGCCACACATTTTAGCCCTGTACCTTAATCTATCCCATACCACTCAGAATCAGATACTGATTCAGATGAAACACATGCCCCTAATATTAATCCCGATAAAACACAACCCCTTGATACTGATACTGATTTTGATGCAACCTGACCCCTTGATTTCGATAAAACCTAACCCCCTGATTCTGATTAAACCCAACCCCCTAATATTGATCTTGATAAAACATATCCCTTTGATACTGATCCTGATAAAATACAGCCCCCTGATCCTGACACTGATTTTGATGCAACCCAACCCCTTAATTCCAATGAAACTCAAGCCCCTGATTCTTATAAGGACGATTCATCTAAATCTTGGTGTGATCCACATCCTTCAGTGTACTTTAAGGGTAATGAATTCCCTAAGTATGGCGAGCCAGGTTTCTGGGATACTGGGGCTTGTCTGTATCCTAGTAACTGGCCAAAATATGTGCCTAAAAGTGATTCTGATGTTGAAAAATAGTTTCATTACTTACAGGTTTGTATTTTTATCTTCTTTTCAGTTCCGATTTTACCTTTGAATTTCAAATTGTTAAACATATACTAACTGTCTACCTCTTAATGCAGGACTGTTTATACAGTGTGGCTGTTGTTGCTTTTTACAGCAACTACTTCATTCCGTGTTTGTTTGTGGTAGCATGTGTGCTACTTGTCTGTGATACCACATGTGGTACTTTTTATATGCTGGGTTTTTGAATCTCTGTGATGTTTATGTTCAAACGTTCAACCACTCAGATTTAGACTTAGATTCAGTTGAAACCTTGGGTGGTTGTTCCCCATTTTTCAACTGAATCTGAAACTGAACCTGAGTCAGGAAAGACATGTTTAAGATCAAGGCCGATAATGAGAGAAGTAAATTTTTATGCATGTTTATGTGGCTTATATATGTAGCAATGCAGTGTTAGTCACTAGACTTACCTGATCTTGGCAGGGCATTTGTTTATTGATATCATAGCTAATATGTGTGCTAGTTGGGTATGTGCTGGTTGAACCCATAATTTATGATGTTGTTGTGATGGATAAATAAACATGCATCCATAATTATTAGTTGCTAAACATATCTAATCTTGGCGGGGCATGATGTGATTACACCCAACACTAAAATTATTTTCTTAGTTGACCCTGTTTTAGCTGTTAGCCACCCGTGATGATACCTTGCATGAACACTTTGGCAGCAACAATGTTTAACAAACATTAGGATGGCAACTTTATAGTGTTTGTCCCTTCGTTGTTATATGTGTGTTTTCCATTCCTCACGGTTTGAATGGTTTATCATTCTGGACTTACTTGTTTTTCTTCATACTTAGAAACAATTTTTTAAAAACAAACTCATTTTAAAAAGCATCAAACAAAAGGGAGTATAGCCCTCTCGGCTTTTACAAGGCTTCCCTATAAACATACCTTATCAAAATAACTTGTATGTTTTCCCTAAACCGGAATCTAGAAGCTCAACCCTAAAAAAGTACATGAGTTTTCATTTCTACACTAACTCTATCATGATAAGAAGATCCTGTATGTTCCTGGTTCTGCCAATAGACACAACTAGGACCAAGAATATACCTCGTTGTGGCCTATGTGATGTAGAACCGCCTTTTGTCGATGTGTATGATGTTGTTCATGGTCTTGAACTGCATGTTACACTCCAGTCTGCTTAAACATCATTCCAGCCTTGATTCTTTCTGGGCTGTTGTTAGGTATAGATTAACTGCATTTGTGTGTCTTCTTATCTCCTTGCTTGATATTGCTCTGTGTATGCTACTTTTACCAATATGCAATTTGGCGGTTGTGTTTTGGCATGAATGCCTGAACATCAGTGGCAACGCCATTAGAGCCTCTAGGTCGATTGGCTTCTTGCTTCATCCACAAAGCCCGTGTCTTCTCGAACGGGCGCGCCCAACCTCTCCATTTTGAAGCCACCGCCTAACCTGCGTCCAGATTGTGCTGATGGTCCTAACTAACCACGACCATCTTTCAGCTGCCTCGACTCTCTGTTGGTTCATAATCGGCCCATTTTTTATGTATTGAATGAGAAAATGGGCAATCTCCTCCCTTTCTTCATCAGTGAGGTTTCTCTCCACAATCACATCCCTACTTGCTCGATGATGAATATGAGAAAGTGGAATGGTTAGGTATTTATGAATTTTGTCAGTTCTAGAAGAACTCGCCAAAATGGATTTTGAGAGCATAGGTTTTTTCTTTTGTAGGGTGTGAATGGGTGTTGTAATAAATGACCCTATTTATAGACGAGGATTCTAATTTTAGAACTGCAATGAACAGTGACCGAAAAGTGTAAAATTGGCTCCAAAAAAAACTTTTGGAGCCAAAGGTAAACTTTTGGAGGGAATAATCACAACTTTCAGACTTTTAACACTTTTTTCGAACCAATTTTTGGGCCTGTAATTTTTTGATTTTGAAAAGTAACTTTTCAGCTTTTTGAACTCACATTAGCCCTTTTTCAACTGTTCAATTTTGCTTCCACTTTTCTCTTTCTTGCAATTTATTCAGGGATGGAGGGAGTAGTTAAATTAACTATTAATTGAACTATGTTACCTGGTGTCATGAAATGGTTATAGCTTCCTAGGCCAGAGACAAGATGTGCTTCAGCATAGGTGACTTTGTTAAACCTAATTGATGTGTCCATTTGATGTGCATAATTTAGTACCTTTTGGGGTCACTTTTGTACTCTTTTATTATCAAGAGGTTGTGTTTTACCTTAAAATTCTCTTAGGAGATGTAAAGGCTAATGTGGATTTTGCGTGACAAAGGAAGAACTTAGAGGCTTGAAGACTGGAGGCCATTAAAAGATCACTTTTCAAAGACATTGAAGACTTGCTTCAAAGACACGAAGACTTGAAGACCGGAGGCTGTCGAAGACCATTTTTTAACACTTTGATGACTTTCTTCAAATAGTGAAAGACTTGGAAAATGAGAGGAATCATTCTGAAGATAAGTGTTCACCACAAGAAGAAGAAAGGTAAAAAAAGGTTATATTCTGGCGCCGATCGCGAGTAGCGACGAACCCATCCCGAGTTGAGACCAACGGGTGGCCAGAACCTAACCTTATCCTTTTTGTACTATAAATAGCACTCTCTTTCCTCTCATTCACAACTTCTTCTCTTTAGCATTTGGTATTGTTTCTAACCCTAGTTTCTACCATTTTTCATCTTCGAATTCTCTTGTATTATGTTTGGTTTGTTAGCATTAATTAGCATGAACTCTTGTAGCTAAATCTAGTTCTTGGGAACAATTGACTAAGGCTTCCAAGCCCATGTCTTAAGAACAATTTGTAGCCTATTTGATACTTTTACTATTATGCATTCATGGAGCATTGAATGTGTTTGTTAATGCCATTAATGTTATTGAATGCTTGAGTATATGAAGTACTTGTATGATATGCTTTTTAGGGGTTGGGGAAGTGGGTTGATTTCCCCTTTTCTTGATAGGAATCTAGGAGTATGATTTAGAGCTTTTGATTGTGTTGATGGATTGATAATTGCTAGATGCATATGATATGTCGAACTCTTTGTCATGTTTATCGCTTATAGCAAATGAGAGAAGTCTATGAATGTCAATCGTTCTTGACTAATACTAACGTGCTTCATTTTGCATGCATTAACAGTTGAATCCAACATAGTTTTTAGCTTGTTTTCCTTGGGGGATTGCTAGTATTAGTTGAGTTTACATGACAAAGGGTTTAGGCTGCCATGTTTGGTTTTCTTGTCTAAGTCCCACTTTTGATAGACTAAATTAGTACAAGTGGACATCTTGTATCAACGGGCTCCTAGATCTTCGATTTAATCACCTTTAGTGGTCAGCTATGGGTACTTTTTGGTTACATTCTATGTGAAGGAAATTCTCAAAGGCGGTAGAAGATATTGAAGGCCATTCGGAAGAATGGTAGAAGAGTGGGAGGTTGTCGTCGTACCTCTCAAAGTTGCATTTTTAAGCCACAATGCTTCGTATCTACAATAATGTAGATAATGGCAAGTCGGGGTTGTTGATGTGCCCAATTTATACGGTTATATTAGGACTTTTAGGATTCACTTTTGTACACTTTTGTGCTCTAAATGTGATATTTTGCCTTGAAATTCTCTAAGGAGGGTTAAAATCGACTTTTACACTTTTATTACTTTTCTAGAGAATTTTGTGTAACGGGGAAATTTGTTTGAATACTTTGAAGACTTTAAAGAATACCTTTGAAGATTCAAGATTTGAAGAATTGTATTTGAGCTTTTGAAGATTTGAGGAACTAAAGAAGTGAAGAGAAGAGGAGTATATGAAATAAAAATGAGAAGGAAGAAATGGTGCTGGAATTGGAGTCTGTCTCGAGGCCATCGCGAGGTCATCGTGACTCACGATGGACAAATGGCCAGAAACTCTTCTTGCTTTTTGTACTATAAATACTCACCTTAACTTTCCTCTTCAAGAACACAAATCCAGCCTCTTCTTCATACATTTTTCTGGGTTCAAACCCTAGTTTTCTTTCTCTTCTTTCATAGTTTTTTTGTAGGTTAATCATGTCTTTTAATTGTCTAGCTTATTTTTATCTTGGGAGCAATGGATTGAAGCTTCCATTTCTATGTAGTAAGAACCATATATATATACATATATATTTATATATGGGGCTTTTGCTATGGTGCATATATTGAGCTTTAAATGTGAATTGTTAATAGCATTGATGCTGTTGGAAGCTTGAGTATATGAATTTCTTGTATGATTACTTGTTAGGGTTGGGAGAAAGTAGCTAATTCTCCCCTATTTTAATGTGGAATCTAAGAGCATGAGTAAGAGCTTCCTAAATGATGTTGGTGTGTTGATAATTGCTAGAGGAATGTGATGATGGTAAACTTGTTGTCATCTTTGTTTTAGGTAGAAAATGAGAGAAGTCTATGAATGTCGATTGTTCTTAACTAATCTTGTGTAAATGCATGATTAGTGGAATAGTGAATAGATTTTGTCATTTGTTCTTGAATCCTTTGTTATTTAGCATTCATGTGTTCTTAATCCTATGTTTTACTTCATTTATGCAATGGGTTGTTTGAGAATAGGAAGTGTTTTTATGATTGAAGTGTTAGGGTGTTAGGAAAGTGACAAATTCTTTAAATCCTTTGCATGGAAATCTATGAAAATAACCTTAGAACTTCTTGGCCATAATGTGTTGTGATTCTGGCTAGATAAGTATGTTAATGTGGATTGTTCTCATATTTATCCTGTAGATGCAATGAAAGGTTAAACGTTGATTGTGGTTTGTTCTAGATTTAGCCTAATGAATGCTTTGTTTGGTTAAATGGCTATGTCTTTGGTAGAAGGCTTGTTATGATTAAATCTATGGTCCTTCATGTACAATGCCATTAAGGAAATACCCCTATGGTCATTGTTTATTTATGGTGATCATCAATGAGGTTTGAAAATGGTGGTTGTTTGTCTTTGAAAACTACTCTTAAGAAGGAATGAATGTTGATCTTCCATTGGCATTCCCCTTAGGTAACAAATGTGATAGGATGAGTGAATGGTTCAATGATCTACATTAGGTTTGATAGTGGATATCAACGGCCCCCGAGGCTTTATCTTTTGTAATTTTAAACCTCTTTTTCTTAGTTTTGAGGATGATAAAAAGGAGGAAGAGGTGATTGTGCTACTTTCATTAGCATCGTCACCCCTGCCCCTACCTATTGAACCAACTCCACCATTTTTGGAATTTTTGAGGGGGATAGGAGAGTAGCCAAAAGAATACCCTAAGCCTCCTAGCCACCCAACTCCCTTCAAACCATCTCCATCTTAACGAGACTTTTCTCTTGAAAGTTTTGTACCCCCACCTCTCTACTTTTGGATACTCATGGTGATGGGGTTCAAGCCTCCCCATATGGATAACATTAGGGTCATGCTAACGACCTTAAATATACAGAGCTTTGTCGTCCTGACGATGTAAATAAACTCGGTCTTTTATTTTAATTTTTGATTGTTTAGTTTTTATTATTTTGTCTTGTTCTTTTTACGCTGTGTTTTTCTGTGATTTTGTAGAAAAGTGAAGTTCATTGCATTGGAGGAGATAAAGGAATGAGATCTCTGAGAAAGAGAAGAAAGCTTGGAATTTTTGTAAGAAAGGATTGAATTTTTTCTAAGTGCAGGGAGACTTTGGTATCCCGAATCACGACAACCTCACAATGGCCTCGAGATGACCTCATGATGGACCATTGGGGGTCGCGATGTGATCAAAAGTTTAATGCTTAAATTCAACTCCTAGCCTCCACTTTCCGCGAGTTGCGACAAGCTGTCGCGAGTCGCCACCAACGGGTCCTCGAGACAGCATCATCTCAAGACCTCGAGTTAAGCCGCACTCGAAAAGCCATCACTCCTCGAGACCACAATCCCTTAAATTGAGTGGAAACCTTTGAGGCATCATTCCCTTGAGACATCAAGTTCTCGAGACTGCAATCCTTCAACGCAAGTTGAATTCCTCGAGACCTCGGGTCCTCGAGGCTGCAAGACAAGCCCTTAAAAAGCCATGAGTCTCGAGACCTTCATCCCTTAAGATCCGTCCTTCGTGACCAGTTAGCCCTTGAGACCTCAGATCCTCGGGGCAGCAAGCCCTTGACTCGAGCAAAACTTGAATGTCCATTAACCCTCGAGACCAAACCTTGAGACATGATCTCCTCGACACCTCAAGCCAGCAAGCTCTCGACTCGAGCAGAACTTGAAAATCTATTAGCCCTCAAGACATCATCCCCTTGAGACCTCGAGGCCATAAAGTCTTTGGCTCAATCGAACCAAAAAGACCATCAGCCCTTAAGACCATTGTTCCTCGAGTCGAGCCGAAGCCCTTGAGGCATCAGCCCCTTAAAACCTCTGGTTCTCGAGACCACAAGCCCTCTATTTGATCTGAGCACCTGGAGACCTTGGGTTCTCGAGGCTGCAATCTCCAGGTGATGTCCTCGATACCTCGGGTCCTCGAGGCCACAAGGCCTTGATTCGAGCTGAGCTCAACAGTGCAAGCCCTTAAAGACCTCGTATTCTCGACGCCAAAAGCTCTCAACTTGAGTTAAAGCCCTTGGGACCTCAGGTCCCACAAGTTCTGGAGTGCTCAAGACCAAAATCCCTCGACTCAAGACGATGCATCACGAGTCGCGACCAGTGCTGTTACGAGTCGCGATGAAAAATCCAACTTTTTAGTTGAGCTTAAACACTCCATAATCCTTCCTTCTTCTCCACCAAATACTCCCAAGAACCACCACACATCCACTCACTCCTCCACCATCTCACATATATTGACATATGAAAATTCTTCAATCTTTATAGTATCTTTGTTGATTGTAGTATGCCGACAACATCATTGAGTCTTCGATTGCTATATTCTATAATGATGTTTGGATATGTGTCAATATATGTTAGATATTTTTATTGGATAATCTTATTGGGGTGACTGCACGATGGATTGGTTGTTCTTTGATAATACTATGGTTACTAACTGTTGATGCTAAACCTAGTATTACAAATCCTTATGTACTTGTGACTTCGATGTTTTTCTTTGTGGTGTTAGTCTTGATCAAACGACTCCAAGGAGACAACATTTTGCTCGAGGGTTGAGTTCTTCTACAACACTTTTTCTCCCCCTTCCGGCTTCGAAACTAATTTTGGGACTGATTCTATACAAGTACATTGGATTGCGTCATATCACTGGCCGATTCTCTAAATCTTACCTTGAGTTTTATTATTCTTGCCTTGCATGTTTACATTGAGGGCAATGTAATGTTTTAAGTGCGGGGAAGGGTTAGAGGACTCACATGCATGCTAGCTTCATTTGGAATGCTTTTTTCTACTTTTGATTGGAAAAACATGAGAAAAGAAAGGAAAGAAATTGAAAATTTTGAAAAAAATAGCAAGAAAAGAAAACCCGCTAAGTTGAAAACCCGAGAGGGCAACTTAGGCAACATTGGGGGCCCGGATATGTTGAAAACCCAAAAGGGAAACCTGGGAAAAAATGAGAGGCCAAAATGTGCGGAAAAAGGTGAGATGTGAGCCAAAGAAACATGATGTGTGGCTAGGATGACAACCTAAAAGTACTCCTATGCAAAATGAGAGACAGAGAGAAAAAGAAAAATATGCTTTGATTTCACTCATTTGTCGGCATTGGAGTCATAAGGTTGCATTTTTCATATGGATGGATCGAGTAGCTCAACATCTTTTGACCTCTTGGGATTGGGTAACTTAGTGGGTTGAAAAATGAAGTATGGCTATGAAATTCGAGATTATTTTATACTTCATTTTGGTTGATATATTGGCATTGGTTGAAGTATGTGTTTAAACCTCATCTATGGTTTTAACTTCATTTTGTGTGATTGGACTTTGGGATTATCAATTCAGGAGTTTGAAACGTTTTTATGGGGAGTGAATTGATAAGTGGTAGGTTTGGTTAGATTTAGGAATTAGGGTTGTGTGTGTGAAAAATTCTCATTTAAGCTTTGATTTTGGGATTTATGACATTGAGAGTTTTTGTGAGGTGTTGATTGGGGGAATATTAGTTTAGGATATGGACATATGAATTTCTTCAGGTGCTTGAATCTTTTCTTACTCGAGGACAAGTAAGTTTAAGTGTGGGGAGGTTTGATGTGCCAATTTTATACGGTTATATTAGAACATTTAGGATTCACTTCTGTACACTTTGGTCCTCAAAATGTGACATTTTGCCTCAAAATTTTGTAAGGAGGGTTAAAAGCGACTTTTACGCTTTTATTACTTTTCTAGAGAATTTTGTGTAACGAGGCAATTTGTTTGAAGACTTTGAAGACTTTGAAGAATACTTTGAAGATTTGAAGAATTTTATTTGAGCTTTTGAAGATTTGAAGACATGAAGAAGTGAAGAAAAAAGGAGGATATGACACAAAAAGGAGAAAAAAGAAATAGTGCTGGAATTGGAGTCCGTCTCGAGGCCGTCGCGTGCCCATCACCACTCACGACGGACGAATGGCCAGAAAATCTTCTTGCTTTTTGTACTATAAATACTCACCTTATCCTCTCCTCTTCAAGAACACGAATCCAGCCTCTTCTTCTTGCATTTTTCTGGGTTCGAACCCTAGTTTTTCTTTCTTTCTTTTCATCATTTTTTTTGTAGGTTAATCATGTCTTTTAATTGTCTAGCTTAGTTTTCTCTTGGGAGAAATGGAATGAAGTTTCCATTTCAATGTCGTAAGAACCACACACACACACACACACACACACACACATATATATATTTGGTGATTTTGCTATTGTGCAGTTATTGAGCTTTGAATGTGAATTGTTAATAGCATTGATGTTGTTGGAAGCTTGATTATATGAATTTCTTGTATGATTACTTGTTAGGGTTGGGAGAAAGTAGCTAATTCTCCCCTCTATTAATGTGGAATTCAAGAGCATGAGTTAGAACTTCTTAAATGATGTTGGTGTGTTGATAATTGCTGGAGGAATGTGTTGATGTCGAACTTGTTGTCATGTTTGTTTTAGGTAGCAAATGAGAGAAGTCTATGAATGTCGATCGTTCTTGACTAGTCTTGCGTAAATACATGATTAGTGGAAGTAGTGAATAGATTGTCATTCGTTCTTGAAGCCTTTTTTATTTAGCATTCATGTGTTCTTAATCCTATGTTTTACTTCATTTCTTCCATGGGTTGTTTGAGAATAGGAGGTGTTAGGAAAGTGATGAATATTTTAACTCCTTTGCATGGAAATTTAAGAACATGAACTTAGAACTTCTTGCGCATAATGTGTTGTGATTCTGGCTAGATAAGTATGTTAATGTTGATTGTTCTCATATTTATCCTATAGATCCAATGAAAGGTTGAACCTTGAATGTGGTTTGTTCTAGGTTTAGCCTAATGAATGCTACGTTTGGCTAAATAGCTATGTCTTTGGTAGAAGACTTGTTATCAAATCTATGGTCATTCAGATTCAATGCCATTGATGAAATACCCCTATGGTCGTTGTTTGTCTAGGGTGATCATCAATGAGATTTCCAAATGGTCTATGTTTGTCTTTGCAAACAACTGTTAAGAAGGAATGAATGTTAATCTTCCATTGGCATTCCCCATAGGTAACGAATGTGATAGGATGAGTGAATGGTTCAATGATCTACATTAGGTTTGGAAGTGGATATCAATTGCCTCCAAGGCTTTATCTTTTGTAGTTTTAAACCTATTTTTCTTAGTTTTGTTTGATGATTAGCATAGTTACTTGACTTTGCTAGTTATCTTGTCTTTTAACTTTCGTAGCTTAGGACCACAAAACAAACCCCCCCATTTACATGCTTTCATATGTATATGTGTATATATATATCTACTCCAAGCCTAATATCAACCTTTTGTGTCTAAATGCTTAAGAAAATCCCACTTCTTCGTGTACGACCCCGACTTGACGCTATATACTTAGTTGTAGATAGTAAGCATTTAAGGCTTATAAATATTGACTTTGAGAGGCATGGCAATGGCCTCCCAGTCATCCACGAGAAGATGGATCTTTTTAAGTGTTTAAACATATATAGGAGAAAACATACTAGATATACACATATATAGATACATATATAATCATGTAACTGGGGGGGTTGTTGGTTTTTGTTCCTAAGTTATAAAATTGAAAGACAACAATTAGCAAAGCAAGAGAACTATGCTAATCATGCAACAATGATGTGCTCATTTTATACGGTTATATTAGGACTTTTAGGATTCACTTTTGTACACTTTTGTGCTCCAAATGTGACATTTTTCCTTGAAATTAAAAGCAACTTTTACGCTTTCATTACTTTTCTATAGAATTTTGTGTGACAAGAAAATTTTTCTGAAGACTTTGAATAATACCTTTGAAGATTTTGAGATTTGAAGACTTGTATTTGAGCTTTTGAAGATTTGAAGAATTGATGAAGTGAAGAGAATAGGAGGACATGAAACAAAAAGAATAAAGAAAAAATGGTGCTGGAACTAAAGTCCATCGCGAGGTCGTCATGAGCCCGTTGCGACTCACGATGGACGTATGGACAGACATTCTACTTGTCTTTTGTACTATAAATACTCACCTTATCCTCTCCTCTAAAAAAACACGGATCCAGCTTCTCCTTCTTGCAATTCTTTTGGGTTCAAACCCTAGTTTTTCTTTCTTTCTTTTCTTAGTTTTTGTAGGTTAATCATGTCTTTTAATTACCTATCTTGGTTTTATCTTGGGAGTAATGGATTGAAATTTCCATTTCTATGTAGTAAGAGCCATATCTATCTATTTAGTGCTTTTGCTATTGTACACTTATTGACCTTTGAATGTGAATTGTTAATGTCATACGTGTTGTTGGAAGCTTTATTATATGAATTGCTTGTATGATTACTTGTTAGGGTTGGGAGAAGATAGCTAATTCTCCCCTCTTTTAATGTGAAATCCAAGAGCATGTGTTAGAGCTTCTTAAATGATGTTGGTGTATTGATAATTACTAAATGAATGTGATGATGTCGAACTCGTTGTCCTGTTTATTTTAGGTAGCAAATGAGAGAAGTCTATGAATGTCGATCGTTCTTGACTAACCTTTAGTAAATGCATGAATTGGTTAAATGCTTTGACACAGTGTAGTGTTTATAAGTGTTTCCAAGCTTGATGGTTCTTCGTGCTCAATGCCATCAATGGGATACTTTTGTCGTGTTTCGGCAAAGGGAGCCATTGGTGAGGTTTGACAAGAGATGTCGAATTCACTTTTGCAAGCTACTAGCTAAGAAGGATGGAAGATTTATCTTCACAACAAGTAGTCGAAGTAGTGAATAGATTGTTTAACTTGTTCTTGAAACCTTTTTTATTTAGCATTCATGTGTTCTGAATGCTATGTTTTACTTAATTTATGCCATGGGTTGTTTGAGAATAGGAAGTGTTTGTATTAATTAAGTGTAAGGGAGTTAGGAAAGTGATGAATTCCTTAGTTCCTTTGCATGAAAATCTGAGAACGTGAACTTAGAACTTCTTGTGCATAATGTGTTGTGATTCATGCTAGATATGTATGTTAATGTGGATTGTTCTCATATTTATCCTACAGATGCAGTGAAAGGTTGAGCCTCGATTGTGGTTTGTTCTAGGGTTTTCCTAATGAATGCTATGTTTGGTTAAATAACTATGCCTTTGGTAGAAAACTTCTTGTTACCAAATCTGTGGTCCTTCGTCCATTGGTAACAATTGTGATGGGATGTGTGAATGGTTCAATGATCTACATTTGGTTTGGAAGTGGATGTCAATTGCCCCTAAGGCTTTGTTTTTGTAGTTTTAAAACCCTTTTTCTTAGTTTGTTTGATGATTAATATAGTTACTTGACTTTGCTAGTTATCTTGTCTTTTAACTTTCATAGCTTAGGACCACCAAACAACCAAACCCCCCCTATTTACATGATTTTATATGTATATATATATATATATATATCTACTCCTATCATAATAAAAACCTTTTGTGTCTAAACGCTTAAGAAAACCCCCCTTCTTCGTTGACGACCCCGACTTGCCGCTATCTACTTAGTTGTAGATAGTCAGCATTTAGGGCTAAAAATTATTAACTTTGAGAGGTATGGAGACAACCTCCCAAACAACAACTAAATAGATGATTAAGACAACAATTAACGGAGTCTTGGGGGCTATAGACTTCCACTTACCAACTTCCTATAGATCATAGATTCATTCACTCATTAAATTACATTTATTATATATGGAAAATATTATCACTTCTCATTGGAAGATCAACATTCATTCTTTCTTAATAGTAGTTTGTAAAGACAGACAACGACCATTTTCAAACTTCATTGATGATCACCCTAGGAAAACAACACCATAGAGGTATTTCATCATGCATTTCACACAAAGGACCATAGGTTTGATAACAAGAAGCCTTCTACTAAAGACATAGTCATTTAACGAAACAAAGCATTTATTAGGTTAAACCTAGAACAAACCACATAGAAGGTTCAACCTTTCTTTGCATCGATGGGATAAATATGATAACAATCCACATTAACATACTCATTTAGCAAGAATCACTACACATTATATACACAAGAAGTTCTAAATCAATGCTTTTGGATTTCTTGTCAAATGAGCTATGAAATTTGAAACTTTCCTAACACCCTAACACTTCAATCATACAGACATTTCATATACTGAAACAACCCATGGTATATATGAGGCAAAACACAACATTAATGGCATAATAAATGGTCTGCAATAAAATGTTAAAAATAAGCAAATAGAGAATCTCACTACATAAGTTTGGAAGCTTCAATAAATTGATGCTAACCAACCAAACATAGTACAAGAGAAATCACAGGTGAAAATGGTGGAAAACTAGGCTTAGAATAGTACCAAAATTGGGTGGAGAAAATTTCGTGAATGTGAGGAAAAACAATACTATTTATAGTACAAAAAGTATTAGGTTAGGTTCTGGCCACCCATGTGTCGCGACTTGCGACTGGAGCCAGAACTTGCCCTTGTCTTCTTTTCTTCTTCTTGTGGAAAACACTCTTCTTCACAATAATTCCTCTCATTTTTCATGTCTTCAAATATTTGAAGCAAGTCTTCAAAAGTCTCCTAGCTCTACGCCTCTCTGCTCCAGGATCAGGGCCTCAGACACCACCTGCCTGGGAATGCATCTCATAGATGTGAGTCGATAGGAGGTCAATCTCCCCATCCATGTTGATCAAGCTCTGGGATTTAAACACGTTGTGCTTGGGAGGCCATTTCTGCACCTCTCAAAGTTAATAATTTTAAGCCCTAATACTCCCTATCTACAATTAAGTCGATAATGGCAAGTCGGGGTCATCCACGAGAAGAGGAATCTTTTCAAGTATTTAAAAATATATATGAGAAAACATACTAAGCATATACATACATAGATACATATAAAAGCATGTAAACAGGGGGGGGGGGGTTTGGTTGGTTTGATCCTAAGTTTTTTAATTAAAGTACAACTAGCAAAGTAAGAGAATATGCAAATCATGTAATACAACTAAAGATAAGATGAAAAAAAAACAATTAACGGAACCTTAGGAGCAATTGACTTCCACTTCCAATCCTCTTATCCATCATTGAAAATGAAACATATTACTACATTCACTACTTGTTGTGAAGACTAAACTTCTATCCATCTTAGATAGTAGTTTGCTAGAGTGAATTCGACATCTCTTGTCAAACCTCACCAATGACTCCCGTAGTCCAAACATGACTAAAAGTATCTCATTGATGGCATTTAGCATGAAGAATCAACAAGCTTGGCAAAACTTATAAACACTACACCGTGTCTAAGCATTTAACCAATTCATGCATTTACACGAGATTAGTCAAGAACAATCAACATTCATAAACTTCTATCATTTGCTACAAGCAACAAACATGAAAAAGAGTTCAACATTATCATATTCATCTAGCAATTATCAATCCATCAACACAATCAAAATCTCTAAATCATACTCTTGGATTCCTATCAAGAAAATGGAAAATCAACCCATTTCCCCAAAATCTAACAAGCATATCATACAAGTACTTCATATACTCAAGCTTTCAATAACATTAATGATATTAACAAACACATTCAATGCTCCATAAATGCATAATAGTAAGAGTATCAAATAGGCTACAAATTGTTCTTAAGACATGGGTTTGGAAGCCTTAGTCAATTGCTCCCAAGAACTATATTTTGCTAATACAAATCATACAAACATCCATAAACAAATGCATAGAGAAATGAAGATAGAAATGATGGAAAAAATGAAGAACGTAGGGTTGGAAAAAGAGGAATTTTGGTTAAGAAGGATAAGGTTTGAAGTGGGAGGCCAAAAATTCCTTTTAAAGTACAAGAGGGAGGAAAAGAAAAGCAAAAATCAAAAGTGTAGCAGGCTGGAATGTCCTCGCCCGGGCGGGAATGGCCTCGCCCGGACGGGAATTGCCTCGCCCTTGTGTCGCCTTGCCTTCAAATCCTCGTTTCTTTTTTGTCTTCAATCTTCAAAGCTAGTATTCAAATATCCAAAGTTTTCAAAAGGTGATCTTCAATGGTCTCTGGTTTTCAAGTCTCGATGTTCGTCCTTTGTCATACAAAATACACTTAGAAAAAGGTAAAGGAGCGTAAAGTTGCTCTTACCTCTCCTAAGAGAATTTCAAGGTAAAACACAAGCTCTTGATAGCAAAAGAGCACAAAAGTGATCCCAAAAAGAACTAAAATATGCACATAAAATAGACACATCAAACCTCCCTGCACTTATACTTTACTTGCCCTCGAGTAAGAAAAGATCCAAGTGGACGGAGGAAATAACGTATCCACATATCCACATCGTACCTACTATTCCCCCAAGTCAATACCTCACAAAGCTCTAAATATCACACATCCCAAAGTTAAGATCAAATGAGAAGTATCCCATAACCCCCATTCCTAAATCTACCCAAACCATATCAACATATCAATTCATCAATGTCCATAAAACATCTCCAAATCCCGAATTGACAATTCCAAATCCAATGGTATAAGGTGAAGCTAAAAGCATACATAAAGTTCAAACACATACTCCACTTTATACCAATATATCATCCTAAAAACAAAGTATATCAACAATCAAGAATTTCGTAACTTACTTCGTTTCTCCGCTAAATTTCCCAATCCCAAACCTCTTATCCATTATTGAACATGCAACCTAATTACTACTTTCACTACTTATTGTGAAGGCTAAACTTCTATCCTTCTTAGATAGTAGTTTGCAAGAGTGAATTTGACATCTCTTGTCAAACCTCGCCAATGACTCCCGTTGTCCAAACACGAATAAAAGTATCTCATTAATGGCAGTTAGCACGAAGAAACAACAAGCTTGGAAACACTAATAAACACCACACCGTATCTAAGATTTTAACCAATTCATGCATTTACACAAGAATAGTCAAGAGCAATCGACATTCATAGAATTCTCGCATGTGCTACAAGCAACAAACATGACAAAAAGTTCAAAATTATCATATGCATCTAGAATTATCAATCCATCAACACAATCAAAAGCTCTAAATCATACTCTTGGATTCCTATCAAGAAAGGGGGAAATTAACCCATTTCCCAAAACCCTAACAAGCATATCGTACAAGTACTTCATACTCAAGCTTTCAATACCATTAATGACATTAACAAACACATTCAATGCTCCATGAACGCATAATAGTAAGAGTATCAAATAGGCTACAAATTGTTCTTAAGACATGGGCTTGGAAGCCTTAGTCAATTACTCCCAAGAACTAGAATTAGCTAATCCAAATCTTACTAACATCTATAAACAAATACATAGAGAAATGAATAGAGAAAAGATGGAAAAATTGAAGAACCTAAGGTTGGGAGAAGAGGAATTTCGGCCAAGAAGGATAACGTATGAAGTGGATGGCCAAAAATTCCTTTTATAGTACAAGAGGGAGGAAAAGAAAAGCAAAAGGCAAAAGTGTAGCAGGCTCCCGCCCGGGCAGGAATGACCATTTTCTCCCTTGTGTCGCCTTGCTTTCAAATCCTTGATTCTTTTTTGTCTTCAATCGTCAAAGCTGGTCTTCAAATCTTCAAAGTCTTCAAAAGGTGATTTTTAATGGTCTCCGGTCTTCAAGTCTCGATGTTCTTCCTTTGTCACACAAAATACACTTAGAAAAAGGTAAAAGAGCGTAAAGTCGCTCTTACCTCTCCTAACAGAATTTCAAGGTAAAACACAAGCTCTTGATGACAAAAGAGCACAAAAGTGATACCAAAAAGTACTAAAATATGCATACAAAATCGACACATCAAACCTCCCCGCACCTAAACCTTACTCGCCCTCGAGTAAGAAACGATCCAAGTGCACGAAGGAATTAACGTATCCACATCCTAACTACTATTCCCCCAAGTCAATACCTCAAAAAACCCTCAATATCACACATCCCAATGTTAAAATCAAAAAAGAAGTTTCCCACAACCCTCATTCCTAAATCTACCCAAACCATATCAACCTATCAATTCATTTGATATCCCTAAAAAATCTCCAAATCCTGAATTGACAATCCCTATTCCAATGGTACAAGGTGAAGTTAAAAGCATACGTAAAGGTCAAACACGTACTCCACTTATACCAATATATCATCCTAAAAAAAAAGAGGTCTCAAGATGTCAAGCTACCCGATCCATCAACATAGCCACCGCAACCTTATGACTCCAACGCCGGCAAATGAGTGAACACTTAACATTTTTCAATTTCTCTCGTTCTCTCTCATTTTACCTCGGAGCCCTTTCGAGTTTTCATCCTAGCCACACGTCATGTTTTTGTTTTTGGCTTACATCTCACCTTTTTCCACACATTTACCATCTCATTTTTACCTAGGTCGCCCTCTCAGGTTTTCGACCTGTCTGGGCCCCCAATATTGCCTAAGATGCCCTCTTGGGTTTTCAACTTAGCCGGATTAAATTTGTTTTTAGTGTGTTTCCAACCAAAAGTAGCTAATTATGTACATGTAAATCATTAAACCCCCCTCCCCACACTTAAAATCATACATTGTTCTCAATGTAAAACACCTAAGGTAATAAGTTTCAAGTATAAGGACAAAGGAAAAACAACTTACAACTATTTATGCGACGACTCCCCCAAGCTCCAAGAGTCTAGCAAACAATTGACAATATAACACATCACCACAAAAAATTGTGAAATTTGGAAGATGGAAATGTATTATTTGGGGGAGTTCTTGAATTGGAGAAGAGAGGAAATGAACAAGAAATAATTAAAAACAATAATAAATAAATAAAAAATTGAACAATGCTCGCACGCACCGCACGTGCAGGGGCTTGGCCGCGCGGGTAGGAAGACTCCCAGCATCCGCGGCCAGCCAGCCTGATTCTCTTTTTTTTTGCATGCTCCCGTCGCCCTAGCGGGAGCATGGCTGCCCGGGGAGTAGAGCTCCCAGCTTCCCACAGCCAGCTCCTCTGATCATTTTTTTTCTCCTTCATCTTCATAGCCAATTATTTCGTTCCAAAACTGTTATTGATTCTCCAATGCTCGACCAATTTTGCTACAAAATTATGGAAAACACAACCGTGATAGAAATAAAATAATTCAAAACAATGAAAAATAACAGTAAAATTTTAAATTGAGATAACCTCGACGAAAAGTCACCAATGACAATTCGGATGATAAAAACCAAGTTTATTTAACGTCGTCGACACGACTTACTCCCCTTCTTGGATATTACTCACAAAATGAACCGAGATGATCGGTCTCCTTTAATCAATTCAGTTCAAAACAATCGGGATTCACATCATCCCTCAACAAAAACTTCTTCAAATAGCTAAGGGTTTCTTCATGTTCCCTCTACATTTCCAACAGCTCACCTTTTTGTTCCATGGTGATCCTAAGCACTTGAGTATTTTTGGGTTGCTTTCCTTCTCCAAGGGGTGAGCATTTAAGAGCTTTCGGTGGTGGTTTGCACTCTTCCACCGAAGTCTTCTCAAGAGAAGGAGGGAAAACCACCCTTATTGCCTTACCCGTGGACACACGACAAGTGTTGGATGTTGTTTTACCAAGAGTGTATTCGCCATTGTTGTTTTCCTTCAAGTTAGTACTAACAATATTTGAAATCAAGGCATCACTCAAAACATCATCTATGGAAACATTTAAGTAACTACCAGCTTTGGGCTCAATTACATCTTGCTCTTTATCATCAATAACATGAACAACTTGGCAAGAATGGTATCTACTAGGATGATCAATAGAATTATTAGTGACAAATTCTACCTTCCACCCATTAAATTCCATGGTCAATGTTCCTTTATGCACGCCAATTATGGTCCTTGAAGTCTTTAGAAATGGCCTTCCCAAAAGAATAGGTTTAGAACTATTGTCACCTCACATTTCAAGAACATAAAAGTCCACGGGGAATGTCAAAGAATCCACTTTCACCAACACATCCTTCACAATACCTTTCGGGGATGTACTAGAGTGATCGACTAGTTGGATAACAACCCCAGTTTTGTGCAAAATGCCTAGATTTAGACTTTTATACAAGGAATATGGGATTACATTGACTGAAGCACTCAAGTCTAACATGGCCTTGATAACACATTTGCCTCATATCTTACAAGGGATTGTAAACATTCCCAGATTATCACATTTAGGTATCATTTAATCATCAAACATGGCGGAGACATATTCACTCTTCACACTGTTTTTCTTAATTATCAATTGTTGTTTCCTATTGACGGTACACAATTATTTATGAAATTTAGCATACCTAGGAACTTGATTTAGTGCATTTAAAAGTGGAATATTTACCTCGCATCTATGAAAGACTTCGTAGATGTCTTTTTTTTCCTATACTTTAATGCCTCCGAAAATGGTGGTTCTGGCGCATATATAGGGATCTCCGCCCCTCTTGACTTCTTGTGTGGTGGGGATGAGGTTTCAGGATTTGATCCTTGTGTTGGCACAAATGTCTCCACCTTGATTTCTTCTTCTTTCCTTTCTTTTTCAAACTTCCCGGCCTTCCTTTCGTGGTCTTCTTCTTTCTCAACCATCCTCTCAACAACAACCCTTGCTTGGGGATCCTTCACTTCCATTCCACTTCTCAATAAGATTGCACTCACATTTTGTCGAGGGTTGATCTTTGGTTAGGAGGGTAGTTTACCCTTTTCCCAGGCCTCCATTCATAGACTTCTCTCATTTGCTACAAGTAAAAAGCATGACAAAAAGTTCAACATTATCATATTCTTCTTGCAATTATCAATCCATTAACACAATTAAAAGCTCTTAATCATACTCTTGGATTCCTAACGAGAAAAGGGGAAATCAACCCATTTCCCTAAACCCTAACAAGCAAATCATACAAGTACTTCATATACTCAAGCTCTCAATAACATTAATGTCATTAACAAACACATTGAATGCTCCATACATGCAAATAGTAAGAGTATAAAATAGGTTACAAATTATTCTCAAGACATGGGCTTGGAAGCCTTAGTCAACTGCTCTCATGAACTAGATTTAGCTCATACAAATTTTACTAACATCCATAAACAAATGCATAGAGAAATGGAGAGAGAAAAGATGGAAAAAATGAAGAACCTAGGGTTATGAGAAGAGGAATTTCTGACAAGAAGGATAAGGTATGAAGTAGGTGGCCAAATAATCCTTTATAATACAAGAGGGAGGAAAAGAAAAGAAAAAGGAAAAAGTGTATCAGGCTCTCACCAGGGCGGGAATGGCCTCACCTGGGAGGGAATTGCCTCACCTGGGTGGGAATGACCATTTTCATCCTTGTCTCACCTTGCCTTCAGATCCTCATTTTTTTTTGTCTTAAATCTTCAAAGCTAGTCTTCAAATCTTCAAAGTCTTCAAAAGGTGATCTTCAATAGTCTCCGGTCTTCAAGTCTCGATGTTCTTCCTTTGTCACACAAAATACACTTAGAAAAAGGTAAAAGAGCATAAAGTCTCGCTTACCTCTCCTAAGATAATTTCAAGGTAAAACACAAGCTCTTGATAACAAAAGAGGAAAAAAGTGATCCCTAAAAGTACTAAAATATGCACATAAAATGGAAACATCAGTGCTCCATTATCATGCTGTCCTGGCGGTAGAAACCATCCTGCACGGTCTGCACCATACGCTCATAGAAATCAAGTGGATGCTGGGAGTAGTGAGGTGGGGTATAATTGTCTTGTATAGGATCGATCTCTAGTTGAGGCTGTAGGGAGTGCTACTGTTATCGCTCAAAGAAAGGAAAGCTACTATTATCATTCTGGACAGGGGCTAGACCAAGGTAATGGAGCTCGAGCTGAAAGTCCTCTCTGCAGGAGGAGTCTAGTGAAATTTCTATGTCCACTAGGGGTGTATCAAACTCTAACTTTGTCTTGTTGGGCTGAGGAAGTGCCATGAATGTAACCTTCCTGGCACCATATAACCAATGAAATACCCCTGTGGTCCATGTGACTCTAAGAATCTCAAATTGCACCAACCTCTCTGCAGTGATGAGGTAGGAAGTGCGCCTCCCTAAGCGTGGAAAATTAGCCGAAGGGACCAATCCTAGGTACTCCGCCAAGAGGCCGATCATGCCTCCAACCATAATGTTCCCTTTGGTTTTCCTGCCACCTCTACAATCCCATTCATCCATAACTCAACCTTTAAACCGTATCCCAATCCCTCACTCGTCAAGTGCCATAAGAAGAAAATGTCGTTGTCCAGCACATTCTTTGGCTCCACTGAGAAAAGCACTGAGCTAGCCAAAAGTCACTGCACATAACGGAGTGTGGGATGGATGATGACACTGCTCTTGTCCTTGGAGTTCTTCACCCTCATTTTGATGACACTCCAGAACTGTATGTCATCCTCAATCGATCGGTTCTGGGCATGTGGGTCTAGCCTCGTTCGTATCTCAGCAATGTTCCATCCAAAGGCTTCCTCAACCAGCGAGATAGTCATCTCCCGAGGTATATCATCTAGGTTGAAAGTGATGTACCTCTCACATGGTTGATCATCCCTCGTGATGCATATCCTGACTGTGGACAGGAACTCTAGTGTGTATCACCGGTAGGATGGGGCACTCTTGCCTATGAAACCCTCCAATTCTCCTTCGGTGAGGAGGCATCGGACATGCGGGGTTAGCCCAAGAGCATCCTGTGTAGGCACGTCTAGAAAACTCATCTCCTTGAGCTGGAGGGTGGCCGAGGCTTCCCACCTCTCTGCATAGGGCCTGGTGATCTGGGTAAAACCCATGTACCTATCAGGGGAACGAGGTGTAGGGATCGACTCTGGAGCTAACGGCGGAGGTAGAGGTGGAGTGGCAGTGCGCCCACCTCGTGGAGGAGCCCTAGGTCTCTTGGTAGGGGCTATATCTAACAACCACAACAAACAAGTCAAACACACAAGAATATACATATATGCAATATCAGAAAATCATACTCAACCTTAAATAAGTTTTCCAACATCATAAACCAAATCAAATGCAACCCAACTAGTTCAAGTCCTAACCTCAATTGCATACACAATTCATGTCATATCCAATATGCCTATATTCTCAAGTCCATGAGGTTCTCACATGGTTAAACATCGAATATGCTATATCCCATAATCACGGTCATGTTTAACTAGTTTGGCAACCATTAGGACGTTTATAACGTTAACATTCGGTGCCATGGCCAAACTATCCTAAGCATAATAACATTGCATCCAAATATCAACTATGTCTTAACAGGGGTCAACATGCCTAATATCTAGTATAAGCCACAACCAATTCTCAACCAAAACAACAATATTAATAAAATGCAAGCACAACACCAGCATGAGCAAATCATTACAATCAAAGTGAGCATAATGCTATCCCACACCCAACCAAACCATAAGAACAATGTTTTCACAAAATCCCCATAAAATTAAATCACAAGCACAATATATTCACACAATCCCCATCAAACCAAATCACAAGCACGATATATTCAAAAGAATCTACAATGTTCCAACAATCAAAATTCCTAAAGCATCACACAAAATGCACACAATATCCCACACAATAAATTATTCAACATAATCGCAATTGAAGCTCAAGAAAGTGAAGAAATGTATCACTTAGATTATTAGGAAGAATAAGTAACTAAGCCCACAAGTAATTTAAATCTGAATTGCTAAATATCACAAAACCCCCAAATTCCAGGGTTTTGTGTTCTTCAACAAACTAAGGCAATTTATGGGTAGAGATTAGTAAGATGGTTTGGGGAGTTTTTTAGTGGTGTCTGTAGGTTAGTTGTAGGGGTGGGCACCGGTGAGTGGTGGCTAGAAGGCGGTGGAGCGGTGGAGGAGATAAAGGGAACGACGAAGAAGATAAGGGGAGAATGGAGATGGGGTAAAAACTTTGTTTCTGCCTATTTTTAAAACTGCTCTGTATGCCCATCATGACTTACGATGTGTTCATCACGAACGTGATGGGTAGGTTAACAGGCACCTCAGGTCAATGCTTTTGATACGACTAGCGATGGTGTGTTGCGACTAGTGATGGGACTGTCGCGAGTCACGAAAAGCGGAGCCTGAGAGCTCAATTTTTAGTAAAAACCTCTAATTTGGTTATGAATCGCAACCACTTCGTCGTGGCTCACAATGGTCTATAGCAACTTGCGACGAGGCCATCGTGGCTCACGAAAATTGGAGCCTTAGAACTCAATTTTCTGCAAAAACCTCTAATTTGGTTGCGACTCACGATGGTGTGTTGCAACTCGCAACGAGGCCATCGCGGCTCACAAAAAGAGGAGCCTGAGGGTTAAAATTCTCCAAAAGTTTCTAAGCTCGTCGCGACCCACGAAGAGGTGGTCGTGATACCCAACTGATACAAAGAATTGTTTTTTTAATCTTATCCATTTGCCCAAGCATTTCTCCCTTCATCCATCCAATGCCCTGGGTTCAAATTTCTACAAAATCATGGAAAAACAAAATGTGAAAAGCACAAAGCAAAGCAATGATACTAATGACAAAAACTCAAAACCAGACAACCTCAACGGAAAGTGACAAATGACGATCCAGATGATCAAAACCAAGTATATTTAACGTCATCGACACGACTTATTCCCCTTCTTGGAACTTATTTACAAAATGAACCGAGAAGATTGGTCCCCTTTCCTCGATCCGGGTCAAAACAATCGGGATTTGCATCACCCCCAACAAAACCTTCTTCAAGTAGTTTAGGGTTTCTTCATGTTCCCTTCACATCTCCAACAACTCCCCTTTTTGTTCCATGGTGATCTCAAGCACATGAGCATTCAGGGGTTTCTCTCCTTCTCCAAGAGATGAACATTTAAGAGTTTTTTATGGTGGTTTAGACTCTTCCACCGAAGTTTTCTCAAGAGTAGGAGGGAAAAACACCCTTACTGGCTTAACTGCAAATACATGAAAAGTGTTGGATATTGCATTCCCAAGAGTGCATTCGCCATTGTTGCTTTCCTTCAATTTAGTACTAACAACATTTGACATCAAAGCATCACTCAAAACATCATCTATGACAACATTTAAGGAACTACCATCTCTGGGCTCAATTAAATCTTGCTCTTCATCATCAATAACATGAATAGCTTGGAAAGAATAGTATCTACTAGGATGATCAATAGAATTATTAGTGTCAAATTCCACCTTCCACCCATTAAATTCCATGGTCAATGTTCCTTTATGCACATCAATTATGGTTCTTGATGTCTTTAGAAATGGCCTTCCTAAAAGAATAGGTTTAGCACTATTGTCACCTCCCATTTCAAGAACATAAAAGTCTACGGGGAATGTCAAAGAATCCACTCTCACCAACACATCCTTCACAATAGCTTTCGGGTATGTACTAGAGTAATCGGGTAGTTGGATAGCAACCCCAGTTTTGTGCAAAATACCAAGATTTAGACTATTATAAAAGAAATATAAGATCACATTTATTGAAGCACCTAAGTCTAACATGGCCTTGTTAACATATTTTCCTCCTATCTAACAAGGGATTGTAAATATTCTTGGATCATCACATTTAGAGGGCATTTCATCATTAAAAATGGCGGAGACATATTCACCCTTCACACTCTTTTTCTGACTTTTCAATTTTTGTTTCCTATTGATGGTACACAATTCCTTAATAAATTTAGCATACCTGGGAACTTGATTTAGAGCATTTAAGAGTGAGATATCTACCTCGCATCTACGAAAGACTTCGTAGATCTCCTTGGTGTTCTCCTTTTTCCTCATATCTTTTAATGCCTCTAGAAATGGTTGTTCTGGAACACAGATAGGGATATCCACCCCTCTTGACCTCTTGTGTGGTGGGGATAAGGTTTCGGGATTTGATCTCGGTCTTTGCACAAATGTCTCCACCTCAATTTCTTCTTCTATTCTCTCTTTGGCCAACTCCTTGACCTTCTTTTCATAGTCTTCTTCTATTTCAACTGTATGCTCAACAACGACCTTCCTTGGGATTCCTTCACTTCCCTTTCACTTCTCAATGAGGTTACACTCACGTGTTTTTAGGGTTGATTTTCGGTTGGGAGGGAAGTTTATCTTTTTTCTTGAGCCTCCATCTGATTCACCACTTGAGCTATTTGGCTCACTCATGTTTCCAAGTTCTTAATGCTTACCTTGGATTCATCTTGGAATTGTTTGCCTTTTTCCCCACACATGCTCAACCGGTGAATGGCTTACATCACCTCATATTTTGTTAACCCCGAGCTCTCCCCTTGGTCTTAAGGCTTGTCTTGGAACCTTTTAAATTTTTGTTGAGGTGGTATATATTGTTGTTGAGGAGGCCGATAGAGTTGAGGTTTTTGGTATCCTTGAGGGTTTCCATACCAGAGGTTTGGTTATCATGATTGCCCTAATTGTACGGCTGGTTTTTGTACCCTTGATAACCTTGGTAGCATTGGTTACCTTGATAGCCTTAGCCACCTAGATAATCGTGATTGCCTTGGTTTCCTTGGTAGCCTTGATACCCCGTGTCACTCACCTCCTCGATATAATCCTCTTGCAAAGTAGGGTAAGTGTGTGTAGGATACGCCAAGTAACAAATCTCACACGATTTAATATATGGTGCATTTTCAGGCTTTGTCATTAATGATTTCACCATAGAAGCAAGGGTCGAAGACTTGGTCCTCAAGATTTCCACCATTAGAAGGGTCACTTGGGGGTATTGGGTTTCTCCTTCTCAAATAGGACCTTGAGCTAAAGTTCCTTTACTCCTTCACTAGCTCCTCATACAATTGCATAGTCTCTAATGAAGTCAGTTCCTAAGGGTCCCAGCACAAGAATTTCTCACTAGTCTTTGGTCCTCATCGAGAAGACCATCGTAGAAGTAATAGACCAAATCTCCCTCTTAATAGTTATGGTAAGGACAACTTGTGAGAAGCTCCTTGAACCACTCCCAATAATCGAAGAGAGATTCTTCATGCCATTGGAGGATGTTTCTTATGTATTTCTCCAAAGTGGTGGATTTTGAGGCCAGGAAGTACTTGGCTAGAAACTTCGTCTTCATGTCAAGCCAACTTTTGATGCTCTTGGGTAGTTGATAGTGGAGCCAATGTTTGGCAGCTTCAACTTATAAATGTCTTCATCTACTCCATGAGGGACCGTACCACCACACAAAAAAGTGGAACTCGATGAGTTTTTTATTGGCATTCTCCCCTTGCCTACCAAGGAAGATAGGAAGCATGTTTATAAACCCGGTCTTTAGCTCGAAGTGCCCATTCGGTCCAACCATGGGGTACTCAATGTACATTGGTTGTTGATCAAGGTTGGGAGCCATAATTTATGTTAACAAGGCTTGCCCCAAAGGAATCTACCTTTCTTGGAGTGGACGAGTTCTCCCTTTAAGAGGAGGGTGTTAGTGCCCTCCTCCCGGATGCTCATCTATGTGCTCGTGTTGATGCTCCATAGAATTAGAAGTATCCACAAAATGGTCACTAGGAGGGGTTTTATTCACACTATTTAAAGAAAATCTCCTGGCAACGGTGCCAAAATTTGGGAGGTCGTCACCGTACCTTTCAAAGTTATATTTTTAGGCCTTAATGCTTCCTATCTACAGTGGAGTATATAATGCCAAGTCGGGCCATCCACGAGACGATGGATCTTTTCAAGTGTTTAATCATATATAGGAGAAAAATACTAGATATACGTATATATAGATATATATAAAAAAGCATGTAAATAGGGGGGTGGTTTGTTGGTTTTTGGTCCTAAGTTATAAAATTGAAAGACGGTAATTAGCAAAGCAAGTGAACTATGGTAATCATGTAACAACATTTAAAAGATAATTAAGATAAAAATTAAAGCAGCCTTGGGGGCAATCGAGGTCCACTTCCAAACCTCCTATAGATAATAGATTCATTCACTTATTCAATTACATTTACTATCTATGGGAAATGTTCTCACATCTCATTAGAAGATAAACATTAAATCATTATTAATAGTAGTTTGCAAACTTCATTGATGATCACCCTAGGAAAACCACACTATAGAGGTATTTCATCAATTAGATTTCACACAAAGGACCATAGATTTGATAACAACAAGCCTTCTACCAAAGACATAGTCATTTAACAAAACAGGGCATTTATTAGGTTAAACCTAGAACAAACCACATTCAAGGTTAAACCTTTCTTTGCATCTATGGGATAAATATGAGAACAATTAACATTAACATACTCATTTAGCAAGAATCACCACACATTATACAAAAGAAGTTATGAATCCATTATTTTTTGGATTTCATGTCAAATGAGCTAAGAAATTTGCAACTTTCCTTACACCCTAACACTTCAGTCATACAAACATTTCATACACTCAAACAACCAATGGTATAAATGAGGAAAAATACAACACTACTTGAATAATAAATGCTCTCCAATAAACGTTCATAAATGAGCAAATAGAGAATCTCACTACATAAGTATGGAAGCTTCAATCAATTGCTCCCAAGAACTGGATTTAGCTACAAGAGTTCACAGTAATTAATGATAAAAAACCAAATATAATACAAGATAAATCAAAGATGAAAATGGTGGAAAACTAGGGTTACAATAGTACCAAAATCGAGTGGAGAAGAAGTTGTGAATGAGAGGAAAAATAATGCTATTTATAGTACAAAATGGATAAGGTTAGATTCTAGCAACCCGTGCATCGCGACTCGCGATGGGTTCGTCATGACTTGCTACGGGTGCCAGAACATACCCTTGTTTTATTTTCTTCTTCTAATGGCAAGCATTCTTATTCACAATAATTCCTCTCATTTTTCAAGTCTTAAAATCTTTGAAGCAAGTCGTCAAAGTCTTCAGAAGATGATCTTCAACGGCCTCCGATCTTTAAGTCTTCAAAACTTTGAAGCAAGTCTTCAAAGTCTTTGAAAGGTGATCATCAATAGCCTCCGATCTTCAGCCCTCCATGTTCTTCCTTTGTCATGCAATATCCACTTGGAAGAGGTAAAAGAGCGTAAAGTCGCTCTTACCCCTCCAAAGAGAATTTCAAGGTAAAACACAAGCTCTTGATAATAAAAGAGCACACAAGTGATCCCAAAAGGTACTAAATTATGCACATAAAATGGACACATCAAAGAGATTGAAGGCCATTCACCTCTATAAAGTTAGTAGACAAAGTCTACAAATATCAATGCGTGGTAGAAGGAGATTAGAGTCAAACATAGGCAGTAACAAAGATTAAAGCAGCTAATGAAGAAATGGGGAATCATGGTCCGATGAGTTTCGCCAAAGATTGAGAGTGATCCTAGAAGAATTATCCTTCAAGGATGATCCCATTAGATTCATCTTCTCGAGCACTACAAAATTGACTACTATAACTCTAAAATCAAACTAATGGTTTACCCATCGCGAAGGAAACAAGTTCAGCCAGTCAATATACCATAGGTCAGCGCGGGCCATTTATGGTTAAGTACCAACGGTCCATGCCAAGGGAGTCATTCTGTGCCAATAGTGTGAAGCACAAGGCTATGGCATGGACCGCGCCAATTCTCATGGCCCGCATGCACGAGTTTAAGATATCATTCAAAATTGGCTAAGTATGGGCACAAACTGTCCATTTAGGATGGCCTGCACCTTTCTAAGTCCAAGATGCCAAGACCAGTTGATGGCCCACGCCAAAGGTCTTGGCCAGTACCAAATTTCTTAGCAGACTAATGCTCTAAATGATGGCCCACGCCAAGTTTATGAGCATACCAAGCCTACTCACAATGGCCCGTGCCAAGACTAGTACCCTGCAGTTCAGAAGTTCAAATCCAGCATGGATGTTGGAGGCTCGAGTCAAAGGCCATGGTCCACTCCTGCTAACGCATCATAGCCCGCGCCAGTTCTAGTGCCCCAAGCCAGATAAAGAGGCACGACCCAGGCTAAGATTTAGTGCCTCACGCTAGATGATGAAGTATGGCTCATGCTAGATCCTGTAGCCCGTGACAAGTACATGGTGTGGACTGCACCATCCGTGACAACCCGCATCGGGAGGCGATTGAACTAGGGTTGAAGCTCTTTTTGCCTATTTTGGGCCTATTGTTAGGCCTAATCCCTTTCTCCTATAAATATGACCTTTGTCTGCTAGGTTAGACATGTACAAAGTAGATTAGTTGATTAGGAGATCAACTTCTACAGAGTGAAACATTCTCTCATTTACTTTTCTTTCCTTTCATTTTTGTGTTCATCCAAGATGTGGAATTAAAATCCATATTTGAATTCCATATCTGTGGAGTAGTTTCCGTAGCCTGGGGATAATTGTAGCACATGTTTTAACTTATATTTTGTGGATTTATTAGATTTATCCTAGTATTTGTGTTCGTGATATTATTAAGATTTTTCTTGTATGTTTATATTGCATGAATAGCACACCACATTAGCACACACTTTGGGATATATTCATGTATGGTGCAATTATTTATGCCCTTAAGAAAGAGAAACATGTATGTTAGCATGGGTAAGGGAGTATATTGCATCTGTGTGGGTGTGTGCACGGGAGACACAAGTATTGCTCTGACTTACTTTCCATCGCACCAGTTTTAACTGATTATGTAAAGTTTTCTGATAGGTTTAGGGTAGATATAGGGAAACTTTAGAAATCTAGGGTTGTAATGGCTCAATATCATAGATAAGGTGCTAACAACTCTTGGCCTATTTGATAGGATCCAGGGGAAGTAGTGGATTCGTGGTGGAAGCCCAATATGTAATTGCACGGGGGAGAAACAGACCTACAAAAATGGTCGGTTACTTGTTGTACTCCCAAAATGGTCGGATGTTCATTGCCTTTGGGAAATGACACCAGACGGTAACTTTTACCTGAACTTGGTGGGGTCTTTTGTGGAGGAATATTTAGCAATAGGGGACAGAAAGAAAGGAAAGATATCTATGGGAAGTATGGTAGGTCTACTGGCACAGTACTTAGGGAATCTGGTCACACAGAGAACTGTGGCTAACTTGGAAAGATTAGGTACAAGGTATAATACTGAGAAGTTAACCAAAGCATCTTTGGTGGGACCTACGACATCGGAGGGTAGATATGTATGGTGGAGCGAGTACTTACAATTTCATGGTACTTCAACAGTCAAAGCACATCACCATCAACCATGACACACGCTTGGATGACATATTTATTGAGTCGGACAAGTAATTTGATAGAGACTTCTACATAGTTTTAGCCACCCCAGAGATAGATGTTGAGGAGCTTGAGGATGAGAGCTCTTTGAGAGCACCTCCTAGTTGTTGTGTATCCACAGTTATTATGGACCAATTGCAATCTCTTGGAGAAAATATTTTGAACTCTACCCAAGTTTTATAAGAGGTCGTCCTAGCAATGGAAGGAATGCGATCAAAATTGGAGAAGATGAGTGTGAGAATGGACTCCATGGAGGCAACAATTCAAGTAATGGGATACATTGAGAGAAGCTTCACGGGCCACGAGGATGAAGGCTCTTCGGGGCAACAAGAGTGAGTATCACTTTTTCCCAACCTCACTTATGTTTTGACATGCTTTGTTTTTGCAATGGAGACTATGCATCGATTAAGTGTGGGGAAGGGAGTAGTGAGCACTTTGGAAGTTTCATTCTTGGATTTCCTCGCTGCTTTTTCATGTTTTATTAGTAGTTTTTCTTGATTATTGGTGATTTTGGTTTTTGAATATTGACATATGTTTTTGGATTGATATTTGGTGGCATGATAGGGTTTCTAGCTTGCATTGGGTAGGTTGTTTTAGGATATTAGTGGTATATTTTTCTTTATTGATCTTATCTTTGTAGTACGAAGCCCATTTTTGGGGCCATTTGTGCTACACCAAAATAATTGGAAAAAATTGAAAAATGAAAAAAAAAATAAAAAAAACTTGGAAAAGTGGATAACCAGAAATGGCTACTTGAGTAATATTAGGAAAAGCCAGGATAGGTCAAAAGACCTAGGTAAAACTGAGAGGATAGGCCTTGCTAGGCTTACGAGCCTAGGAAAAAAATGAGAGGCCGTGTGAAAAAAGGTGAGAAGTGAGTACCCTTTGTGTGATAAAGCCAGGATGACAACCTGAAAGGGCTCCTTGAAGAAATGAGAGAAATAGAGAGAATTAAAACTAGGTTGACAATACAATTGACTCCTTGGTGGATTGTTTTTGTGAGAAGACACTTGGATTGATTTTAGGGATCATTTTGGGGGAAATTAAGCTATCTTTACACCTATCTTCTTGGCTTACCTTTTTCCACATTTTACTTTTGGGTTGTTAGATTGCTTATGTTCTTTGTGAGTGTGAGAGTTGTGAGATTTTTACTTTTTTGGGGGAAAACTTGGTAATATAGGAATAAGTTAGATGCATTTGTTTAACTTCTACATGCATGCTACATTTCACTTAATTTTTTGTCTTGTCTTTAATTATTTACTCAAGGACGAGTAAAGAGTTAAGTGTGGCGAGTCTAATGTGATTCATTTGCGTGCATTAACTGTTGCATCTAGTATAGTTTTTAGCTTGTTTTGCTTGGCAGATTGCTAGTATTAGTTAAGTTTACATGACAAGGGGTTTAGACGGCCATGTTTTGTTTTCTCGTCTAATTCATACATTTTAAAGACTTAATTAGTACTAATGGACATCTTGTATCTATGGGCTCCTAGATCTTCCATTTGATCATCTTTTGTGGGTTTCCCATGGGTACTTTTTGGTTACAATTTATGTGAAGGCCATTTGTAAGGGTGGTAGAAGATATAGAAGGCCATTTGCAAGAACGGTAGAAGAGATCAAAGGTTATTCACCTCTAGAATGGTAGTAGACGAAGGCCACGAACATCAATGCATGGTAGAAAGAGATTAAAGTCAAAGATAGGTAGCAACGGAGATCGAAGCGGCCAATGAAGAAACATGGAATCGTGGTCTGATGAATTGTGCCAAATTCTGAAAGTGATCCGAGAATAATTAGCCTTCAAGGCCAATTCCATTAGATTCATCTTCTTGAGCACTAGAAAATCAACTACTAGAAATTTTAAAATCAGACTAACTGTCCACCTATTGCAAAGGAAACAAGTTCAGTCGTCCAATGTACCACGGGTCAGCGTGGGCCAAAAATGGTTAAGCACTAATGGCCCACGTCAAGGGAGTCGTCCTGTGCCGACCATGTCCAGCACGAGGCTATGGCGCAGACCGCGTCAATTCTCATGGCCTGAGCGTACACCTTCTGGACTTCACTTAAAATCAGCTAAGTATTGGTGTAGACTGTCCCATTGATGATGGCCCACACTATTTTGATTCCAAGATGCCAAGACCAGTCGACGGCCCACACCAAAGGTTGCGCCTCTTTCTATGTTATTGAGCAGACCGAGCCTATAAACGGTGGCTCATGTCAAAGGCCACGGTCCGTTCTAGACGATGTGAAGAATCCCACACAAGATCCAGTGCCCCGCACCAGATGAAGGAGAATGGTCGTGCCAGATCCTGCTGCCTTGACAAGTACATGGCGTGGACCTCGCCATCTGTAACGGTCTGCGCCAGACTGCAGGTAAACTTGGTTTTAGTCACTTTTAGCATATTTTGGGCCAATGTTTAGGCCCAATCACCCTCTCCAATAAATGTAGCCTTAGTCTACTGTGTTAGGGACGTATATAGTTTTATTTCATTCTTAGGCTATTAGGATAGCATATTTAAAGAGAGAAACACTCCCTCATTTTCTTTTCTTTCCTTTTATTTTTTTAATCCGAGATTTGGAACTCAAATCCATCTTTGAATTCCATATCCATGGAGTAGTTTCCATAGGTTGGGGATAAATTGTAGGCGCATGGTTTAATCTTTTTTTGTGAGATTCTATAGTTTATCCTAATTTTGTTTTCATGATATTATTTTGATTGGTCTTGAATGTATGAATTGCATGAATACTACACCACATTAGCACACACTTTGGGCTATATTAATGTATAGTGCAAATATTGATGTCCCCTTGGGAAGAGAAACCTGGATGTTAAAATGGGTAAGGGTGTATCTTGTGTCTGCATGGGTGTGTGCACTGGATACCTGAGTATTGCTCTGACTTATTTTCCATTGCACGAGTCATAGCTGATTACGTCATGTTTTCCAATAGGTTTCGGGTAGAGATAGGGAAAACGTAGCAAGCTATAGTTGTAAGAGGCCCTAGTATCATATATAAGGTGCTAACGACCCCTTGACCTAATTGATAGGACCAGGTAGAAGTAGTGCATTTATGGTGAAAGCTCGGGACGTAACCGCACGGGGGAGAAATAGACCTACAATAATGGTTTGACCTTGTTGTACTCCCATAATTACGATGGTGATGTTGATGGAGGGTTACAAGCGTACCCAGCGTGACCTGTATGAGGAAGTGTATGCTATTGGGCACACCACGTGTTATGAACACTCTAATAGGTTGTCTGGTAAATCTTATATCTGAATGAATCGAGGATCGAAACATTAGATTAACCATGTTGTGCAATAACTCCCCAAGTGTTTATCTTTATAGATTAATTGTGTCTTTTTACTTTTATGCATTGTAGTTGTTAAGCTGAAAATTCAAACCCCCCCTCCCCGACCCCAATTTGTTTGCATTTACAAGCTATTCCTTCCACTCCTATAGATTGATGACCCGTACGAGTTTTATTTTTAGTTTATATAAAGCCCTAGCATCTCTGTGAACAAACCTAGGGCTTACCCTAACTACCCTTTAGGTAGCGTAGCAGTGAGAACGGGTGCCGAGCTATAAATATTATCTTTTACCTTTCCCATTGGAATGCCTCCACTCGGGTTAATTAGCTACAATTAATGACCCCAAATGAAGGTGGGCCAGTCTTCACATTGTGTGGACTTTTCTTTTTTCCTTAAATCTTGTATGCTCCACTATGGGTGAACCGCTGACCCGATTTGGGAGTTCTTTTAGTCAATTTTATAGCGCTTGAGAAGATGAATTCACGGTTCCACCCTTGGAGGATAATTCTTCTTGGATCATTCCCAGAAATTTATTTAATTGTCAAATCACAATTCATCCACTTCTTTGTATTTCTTCTTCAACCCTTCTATCTTCTTTCACATTTTTACTTGTGGCCTTTAGTCTTCTACCATCCTTACGAATGACTTTCACTAAACTACTCCGAAGTGCCTACGAGAATTTGACAAATTAAAGCTCACAATAATGGATCTTGACGCTCATAGTGATGTAGAGTCCATTAGATATAACTAATGTACAATATGAGGGATTTAGCTAAGAAAATAAAAAAAAATGCTCATCTAAACCCCTTGTAATGTAAACTCAGCTAAATCTAGCAATCTACCATACTGAAGCTAACAAAAGATATGCTAATGTCCTAGGTAGTACATGCTTCTAGAGTTTTATCAATTACATAAATGTCGGGGTGGGAAATGCGTGGACGGGTAATGTGGGTGATAAAAATATGGTTATGACCCATTTTGACCCATTTTATGATGGGTTTAAAATAGGTCAGATAAAAAATAGATCGGATTGAAACCGGCTCAACCCGCAGGTTGAAAATCACTCGACCAGTGGGCTGAAAATGGGTAAAACTACGGGTTTCAACTCACATACTTACCCATATGGGTTCTTACATACCAAACCATATGCTTATTTTCCAAGACAAAATTTCTCAATTCCATAACAAATCAAAAGCACACAAAATTCAATAATCATCTCCTTTGAGAGCTCCTCTTCAACAACTATCTCACGTTGTTCGAGGTTAGTCTTATTACCTTCCAAAATTAAGTCATCCTCTTGCACAAAATCTCTCTTGGTCTCACGTACCTTGTTCTTGCTCCTTAGCTTCAACGCACTCATGTTACTTGGATTCACCTCGAGTTGGGACAGTAGCTTTCCAGATTCTCCCGCCTCAACCAAGCTGACCAAAGTGGCAGGTTGGCCAACTTGGACATAGAGATTCTAGATGCTCAAAAATGCTCTCGTGCCTAGCTCATCAATCTCTTTCCTTGTTAGCTCTATGAACACATGGTTTTTCTTCGCCAATTGGCAATTGCATCTAGAATCTTCTCCCGGCCCCACTTGTACAAAGCAAAATTGTTGTTGGAAGTTCTTCCTTCGGGTTGGGTTGAGGTTGAGCACCTCAATTTTACCCTTGACCTTGGCTGTTCTCGCACCACCAAAAGTTGGGGTGATCTCGATATCAAGGATTGAAGGTATTTACATAGGGGTATTGCGTATCTATGCCCTAGTTCCCTCAGAACCGTTGTTGTTGTCCCCTTGAAATTTTCTATTTCCATAATTAAAGTCCAAAGCCTTCACTTCTTTAAAATCTTCAACTATTTACGGATATGTATCGGTAGGATGATCAAGACTACCAATGCCACACATATTTACTTGTTGAGCTCTCCCCTTTATAAATTCATTCATCATCGATGCAAGTTCTTGAACTTGTTTTTCCAATTTAGGGGAATGACTTAGCTCATCCAATGTCTTCACTCAGGATCTAGTTCCAAATCGTCTCGTTCCATTGGCCATTTCTTCAAATAATGCCATTGCATTCTTAGGGCTCTTGTTAGCTATGGATTCATTGCACGCAGCATTAACCATTCTCATATCCTCATCACAAAGTCCTTCGGAGAAATAGTACACAAAATCACCTTCTTTGAATGGATGGTAAGGGCCAATTTCTTGAAACGCTCCTAATACTCATAGAGGGACTCATTTTCCATTTGAGAGATGTTGGAAAGCTTTTTTTAGGCTCGTGGACTTGAAAGCGGGAAAGTAATTTTTGAAGAACCTCCACTTCATGTCCATCCACGAGGTGATGCATCCAGGGGGAAGGTAGTATAGCCAGTCTTTGGCTGCATCCCACAGGGAGAAAGGAAAAGATATCAAGGTGTAATCTTATTCTGATACACCGATGGCTTTATATTGGTGCCCACTAGGTGAAATTTTGACAAGTGTTTGTTTGGATCTTCACCGGCCATCCCACGGAAGGTGGGTAAACACTGGATTATTGATCTGCTTCATTATGCGTGCATTAACCATTGCATTTGGCATAGTTTTTAGCAACTTTTATTTGGTAGATTGCTAGTAATAGTTGAGTTTACATGACAAGGGGTTTAGACGGCCACGTTTGGTTTTCTTGTCTGAATCCCACATTTTCTAGACTTAATTGGTACTAATGGACATCTTGTATCCACGGGTTCCTTGATCTTCCTTGTGATCATCTTTAGTAGGTCACACATGTACTTTTTGTTTACATTCTATGTTAAGGATGTTCGTAAGAGCGGTAGAAGATATCGAAGGTCGTTCACAAAGACGGTAGAAGAGATCAAAGGCCATTCACCTCTAAAATGTTTATAGTTAAAGGCCATGGACATGAAATTGTTGTAGTAAAAGGATGGCGCCAAGGATAGGTGGCATTAGAGTTCAAAACGACCAAGGGAGAAATGGTGAATTGTGGTCCGATGAGTTGTGCTTAAGTCTGAGAATGATCCGCTAATAATTATCTTTCAAGTCTAATTCCATTAGATTCTTCTTTTCGAGCACTAAAAAATTGATTGCTAAAATTCTCAAATCTGACTAACGGTTAACCCGTGACAAAGGAAACAAGTTTAGCCGGCTGAGGCAGAAATGAGTCGGCGCGGGCCGTTCATGGATGGCACCAATGGCATGCACCAAAGGAGATATCCCACGCCAAAATTATTGAAAAGAGGCCTTGGCATAAGGCTAAGATTCATCCCAATATGTTCCACATGAGGTTATGGCGCGACCTACGCGAGACACCCCGAGCTGCTAGTACAAAGTTCAAATCCCACTCCAAACTGCTAAGTATGGGCGTGGGACATCCCAATTTCGACGTCCCATGCCATTCCAAGCTCAATATGCCAAGACCAGCCAGCAGGGTATGGGAAATCACACAGCCTATGCCAAATTTTCTAAGCGAGTACCCTCCTTGACAATGACCCGTGCCACTGGCCATGGGTGCGGATCAGAACTCTCATTTTTAACATCCTGATTGGGTCCCATGCCATGCGACGCAACCAGTGACAGGGGATTGACATAGCCCGTGCAAAGCTCCGCACCCCATGCCACTTGAAGATCCTCACGAACAACCAGATCTCGCACCCTGTGCCCCAATGACACGCCGGCATCATCATCCGCGACGGCCTACACCAAGTGGTAGCTTCTCACTATTTTTGCCATAACTCTCTCAATTTTCATCTGATTTCCTTGTACCATATATTTAAATCTTCATCTTCCCGAGCTCTATCTAATGCACTAAATTATAGCTCTAGAAGATTCATGGATTTGAGCATATTATTCGAGAAAGGTTCGGCTAGGGGAAAGGGTGACTAGGGTTTTAACCTAACTTTGGCCTATTTTGGGCCAATCTTTAGGCCCAATTATTTACTACTATACATAGGAGCCTTATTCTTCCAGTAAACCCTTAATAGCCATTATGAAGATTTTGCCTCTCTCTAGTTTAGAGAGAAGGAAGAGGAGAGTACTTCTTCTTTCTCCTCATTTTTTTTTCTTTTTATTTTCTTTCTTTTCATCTTATTTTCTTAGATTCATGGAATCTAACATAATATTTTCCATGGATCTATCTTTTCTAGAGTAGATTTATAGCTTGGGGATATATTATAGTAGCATGGTCTAAATCTATATGCTTTTCGAGAGTTTTTAGTTCTTCCTAATTTTGTGTTCATGATATTATTATGATTGTGTTTGATTCTTTGAAATGAATTAATAGTACACCACATATAAACACACACTTTGTGCTATATTCATGTATGGTGAAAATATCGATGCCCCTTGGGAAGAGAAACCTGGTTGTTAGAATGGGTAAGGGAGAATGCATCCGCGTGTGTGTGTGCACGGGGGCATCGATAATGCAACAATATGAAAGTAGACTAAGGTGTACGCCAACATAGTGTAAAAATCATTCAATTAACTAGAATGTAATGCACAAGTCAACATAATGTTTATAAGCATAAAAGGATATAAATATCTTATAATCTCACAAAATGAATACCAATACAAATCCCCAAGCTAAATTACTATTCCTTGAGCATTGAACCCAAATAATTCATTGGATTAAAAGCACTTGGGTAAAACTAGGAGAATTAAACTAAGAGAGAATGGTTAGCCCCTTTCTCTCTCTCTCTACCTACTCTTAGGAGAATGAAAATATCAAAAAGTAACTTTCAAACCCTAGTAGACATAGAGGGCACTTAAAACCAAGTAGCTGCCGAGCACGGGCTGTGCTATAGCACACAGGCCACTGGCTAGGCATGGGTCTCCGCCCTTTTGGAGTGCATGGTTGCATCTATCTCTAGGGTTCACCAACCAAAATAATTTCTTAATAAATTTAGTGGCATGAGCCATGTAATTTTTTGTGGATTGCTGGCTGGATGCTTGGTTTCACGTTCTGGACGGTGCGGATCGTGTATAACCTTGTAGGCCACATGGTGGGAGTCAATTTTCTAGCAAACTGATTGCGTGGGTGTGCAATTCTTCATGTCCATTGGGTTTTATCTTCACATTTTGAAATTTGAGTTGCACGGGCCATGCAATACTGCATGGTCTATGCCCATACTTAGCGGCATGAGGCATGATTAATTGTACAAGCCATTCTCTTCTTTTTAGCCCATTCCAAGGCTCTCTGAAACCTCCTGTGTTGGCTAGAAAGGCTCGTGTAGTATTACACAGTTGTGCGAACTTCAACTCCTTTCTCTTCTTGACCTACTTCTACCTTGTTTTTACTCGTAGCCTTATTTCTATTACCATACATACGAATGGCCTTCTGCTATCTAATACCACCCTTAAGGATGGATTTCTACAAAACTATCCCAAAGTGTTTAGTTACAATATACAAATAAGCTCAAAAAAGAAGATCTAGACACTCGTAAGGACATAGTGTCTATTAGAACCAATTAAGTCTACAAAACTAAATATTTAGATAAGAAAACCAAAAATGGTCATCTAAACCCCTTGTAATGTAAACCTAACTAAAGCTAACAATGAACCAACCAACACATAATAATAATTGTGTCAAATATATTAGTTAACACATGCTTTTAGGTGCATATCAGTACTACTACTAGCTAAAAGTTGTTACAGACTCAGAACTCATATCGGTCTTTTGGATATGATGAAACCAACCCATCTTGAACTCAGAACGACTATTGGATCCATGTTTTGAGATTGGAATAATTTGTGTTCAAAGTCACTTTCACATAACCTCCTTTAAAAGAACATAATTATAGGCGGTTGAAAGACGAACCAACTTTAATAAAAAATTAAAAAAGGTAGTTCCATATTAACTGCCTTTGTAACCAATGAAACCGCCTTCTAATTTGGGGGGTCCGAATGAAGCTAGTTCCAAGCTCGAAACCTCTCCTAGAAGGCTGTTCTTTAAAAAAAATATGGAATTGCCTTCTAACACTGCCTTGGATAAAGGCATCTCTATTCCTAGCTCCCTTTTCTTTGGGGGAGGGGGGATGGGTATGCTACAAACCTCTGCCTCAAGTTGCCCTCACCCTCCCTAACACTCTTATCCCCTACACCTATTTTCTCCAGAGTTATATATGGCGGTGTTGAGTCAAGAGGCTGAAGATAGTAGTCTGAATCTGGGCAAACTTTGTATTACTCTAAGCGGGGGCACGTTAGCATTGGGGGTGAAGTGATGTGGAATAGTTTGCAGCATCACTAGACTAGAGCGCTTTCCCTAATTATGGAGATGGTGAGATATGGGCACTGTGGCAAGTACCACGTATGCCAGACGCAGGGAAATATCTGGCTATCTCCACACTGTGTGACATAGGCATAAAATAGGTTTATATGTCTATATGTGAATGAATCGAGGATAGAAGTCATTTATCAAACATGATATGCAAATACCCCTATGTGTTTTTTAATATAGTTTACTTTCGTTTTAACTTTCATGTTCGTAGTTAATTAAAAAACATAAAACCCCTCATTTAACTCTATTAGCTATTCCTAGCACACAAATGGTTCAATAACCCGTACGTGGTTGTGTTTTAATTGACTATTAGGCCCTAGAATCTCTGTGGACAAACCCGTGATTGCCACTAACTACCCTATAGGTAGCTTAGTAGAGGGTTGGGTTAAGAATATAAATTTTATCTTTGACCTTCCTTAGCCTTTGTTCGAGTTAGTTACTAACAACCCCGAGGAAGGGGGGTCAAAACTTTTGCGCCCTTTCCAGGGATGCTAGTTTAAAAGTTTAACTGTCAATTAGAATAACGCATTAGTTGAGTAGTTTGTATTGATTTTTTTTTATTTGTTTGTTTTTGTTGATTGAACCTTTTGTGATAGTAATCTTGTTACCTTCAATCTGTTTTCTAGTGTTGCCTATGGTAAGGTATTGTTAAACCCTAGTTTGTCATACATATGCATACCACAAACTTCGGAGTTTTACACTACTCGAATGAGAACAATGGTAGTAGTAGACAAAGGAAGCAGAAAGCTAGAGATGGCAGAGGATAACAAGACACTTAGGGAGCTTATGTCCCTTAATTTTGAAAGCCAATCGTTGTGTATCATGTTCCGTCCATTGCCACCAAATGTGACCTATGAGTTGAAGAATGGGATGATACACTATCTTCTCACTTTCAACGATGTGGCAGAGGAAGATCCAAACAAAGAGTTGTCGGAGTTCTACCTTGTATGCACAAATATGAAGCCTCCAGGTGTTTCAGAGGATAACTATAACCTCAGAGCATTTATGTTCTCTCTTATAGATGGGTCTAAGGATTAGTTGTACTATTTACCCCCAGTTGTATAAGCTTCTGGATGGATATGAAGAGAAGATTTCTAGAAAAGTACTTTCTAGCATCCAAATCTGCTGGACTAAAGAAGCAGTTATCCAATATCACCCAGGGAGCTATTGAATCACTTTATGACTACTGAGAGCTTTTCAAGAGGTTCTTAGCAAGCTGCCCATATCCTCCTTTCTAGGAGGGAGACCTAGTCTACTACTTTTTTTGAAGGGTTAGGGGATGAAGACATGCAAATTGTGAATGCCGCATGTAATCAATAAATTGCCAACAAAAGCCCAAAAGAAAATTATGGCTGTCTTTGAAGAAATGTCCAATGGAATGAGACAGTTTGGCATAAGGTCAAGTTTTAAGGCCTTGGATGAACCCTCCCAGTCCCATAAGTTGGAAGAGTAGATCCAAGCTCTTGCTTCCATGGTGAAGGAGCTCTTAAGAGGGAAGGTTCATCAAGTTAAAGAATGAGGGGTATGCAACCTTGACCATTAAACTAAGGCGATTCCCCAAGTAACTGAAGAATTAGAAGTGGTAAGGTCCGGGGAATACTACAATGGAAATTGACGGAAGTTCGCTAGGGATCAACAACCATTAGGATTCTAGGGGAACCAAGAAGGGGAAAGGCTGGATCCCTATGCAAACTCGCTCAATTCAAGGTATCCGAACAATCCCTACATCCGTTGAAGGGAGAAGAACCAAGCTCAAGGGTATTGAGGCCTATCTCTACAATCTCCACCTCAACCATATCCAAGGGAGTCCTTCTAACAACCACACCTATCTCTACAAGTCAGATCTAGAAGAAATTTTTGAAGCCATCGGTCAATTTGGAAAGAAGTATGAAGTGTTCGTGGGAGGAAAAGGTGCGAAATAGGAGATCTTGGCACTAGGTCCTTCTTGAGTATCACTCGAGATCCAAGTTGGGTAACTTGCCACCTCGGTGAGTCGACTTGAAAGCATGGAGTTCAGAAAACTCACTTTTCAATCGAAAGTCAATATGAGGAATTGGAGCGCACTCAAGTTGAGAAGCGGGAAGGAGGTTTGTGATCCCAAGAAGGAAGTCTTGTGAGAAGACAATAGGATCTTGGAGGCCAAAAAGGCAAATTTTAAGGAGAATGATTGTTGTCAAAGAAGCACCCTCCAAGGAGTTTCCACCACCCAAGCCACAAGTGACCATCCATATGCCATTTCCAAATTCTTTGAGGGGGAGGCCAAAGGTGGCGACCAATGATGCAAGCATTCGAATGGTCTTCGTGAAGGTTAAGGTAACAATCCCGATTTTAGAGCTTATTTAATATGTGCAATCATATGCTAAATTTCTCAAAGTTACATGCACAAAAAAGGGAAGTATATTGGTACATTAGACCTAGCATCTCTATGGACAAACCTAGGGCTTGATGGCAACTACCCTCTAGGTAGCGTAGTTGTGAGAACAGGGTGCCAAATATAAATTTTGATCTTCTGACCATCTAACCTCCGCCTAGGTTAATTAGCTATGATTATATACCTAGAAGGGATGAAGGTCAAGCATCCCTATCCTGAGCTCACAAGTCAGATTCAGTGGCAAAGAGGGAAAGACAATGCATAAAGGTTGATTCTCCAAGTCTGAAGCCATCAACTCCCTAGCTGCACGATTATCTTCCACCATATCTACGAACTCCTCAGCAACATCTGATTCTTGTGGAACCCCTACTCTAGCGCTCCTACTTCTTCTTCTCCAATCACCTATGCTTTCGAGTAGGTGTTGTAAATTTCCTAGGTGTTTGGTTCAAGTATATACCATAAAATAGAAACAAGACAATACAAAACCCAAGAAAACACAAGCAAAAGGATTAGAAGTAACTGAAATAACTATCACAAAGGCTCAACAGAAAAAACTCAACCAAACAAACAAAAACAAGAACAACACTAACTACTCTACTAACAATTTGTGCAAGTTAACAATTAAAATTTTAAACTACCATCCCCAGCAGCGATGCCAAAATTTGATCTGCACTCCGCGGGGTTGCTAATAAACAAAACCTATTTACGGGAGATGATCTACTAACCCGCTGATTGCTTGGAATCAAAGTTAAAGTGATTTGTATTTTTGCTCCCATTTTTACTAAAAAATTACCAAAAGGTAGATAGTGGCAAGTAAGGGGTCGTCCAAAGAGATGCTAAGAATTTGAAGGTTAATTATACAAAGCCGTAATCAGGTCGTCAACCCGGTCACGTGTTAGGAATAACTAATGTTACAAAATAAGTTTGGGTGGGGGTGGGAAAATCTAACAACCACAATTATGCAAGAAACAAAGATTAAACTATAATAAGCTAGCACTTGGGGATATATGCATAACATGACCGACCGTATATTTTGTTTCTATTCCTAGATTCAATCACATACAAGATGCATAAACCTATCCCAATACTTATGTCACATAGTGTGTTCAATAGTCAAAAATTTCCCATATATGTCACATAAAGGTGCTCCCGTTTTCCTATATCGACACAACCTCCGTAATTTAGAAAGTGCATCAATGGCCCTGCCATTTTACAGATTTGTTTTTTCCCTTAAGATTATGTATAGAGCACTCCACTAGAGGGAAAGAGATTGACACGTTATCATTGACTCTAAGGTTGGAACGACATCGGTCTAACAGTTTCTACTAAACTATGTCTTATACGTAACCTATCAGGCTCCAGTCCAACTCAAACTAGTGTCCAATCATTGGAACGATGACTTGACGGCCCACATGCCTACACCCATATGGTCCCAGAATCTCACTCCCCCTATTACCCTAGAGGTGCTCCCCTAGGGATAGCCACAATTCACCAACATGAAATTAGAATAAGGTGTACACCAACATAGTGTAACAATCATGCAATTAACAAGAATGTAGGAAACAAGTAAAATAATGTTCATAAGCACAAAAGGATTAGGAGATCTTAGAATCTCACAAAATGACTACCAATTCATGAATACAAATATAAATCCAAAGCCAAATTACTAGTCTGAGAAGAATTATCCTTTGGAGTTGGTTCCATTGGATTTTTCAACTTGAGGGCTATGAAATCGACTACAAGACCAATGGTTCATCCGTAGCGGAGCAAAGAAGTCAGCCAGACAAACCATCAAAGGGCGGCACTGACCGGCCTCCCCTTGGGGACATTAATCGTAGCTAATTAACCCAGGCAAAGGATGGGGGTCAGGAGATAATATTTGTAATTCTATGCCGTGTTCTCACTGCTACGCTACCTAGATGGTAGTTAGCGGTAAGCTCTGGGTTTGTCCACTAGATGCTAGGTCTAATGTACCAATCAAAATACAACCTCGTACGAGTCGCCAATTCGTACAAGTGAAAGTAATAGCTAGTAAAGCAAACATGCAAAGAGGGACTTTTTGGTTTTTAAATCTAGAAACTACTAAGCATAAAAGTAGAAAAGCAAAGTACACTAATTTAAACTAAGCACTTGGGGAATCATTGAGTAACATGGTCAATCTAATGCTTCTATCCTCGATTTATTCACATAGATAACTAGGCAAACCTAATATTGTGCTCATAATACGTAGTTTGGCTGATGGCATACACTTCCCTGTCCCTCACAGCGGGTGCTCTCGCAACCTTCCATCGACAATGCCATCGTAACTAAGGGAGTAGAACAAGGTCCGACCTTTTTTGTAGGTCTGTTTCTTCCCCATGCATTTATGTCCTAGGCTTCCACCATGAATGCACTACTTCCCCTGGGTCCTATCAACTAGGCCCAAGTATCTTTGGCACCTTATCTATGATCTAAGGTATCTCACAACCCTATTTTTCTACAATTCACTATCTCTACCCGGAACCTCTCGAACAGCTTTACAAATTCAGCTAAGACTGATGCAATGAAAAATTAGTCAGAGAATTCTCGAATCCCCCGTGTACACACCCAAGCGGACGTGTTCTCCCTTACCAATTCTAACATCTAGGTTTTTCTTCCCATTGGGGCACGATGAGACGTCAAATGCATGTATTTTCCAAAATATTTACAACATGTCCTCGTAGTAAGTTTGTTCCTAATAGTTATAATGTGGAATCCCTTAGCAAGGATATTTTCCACAGTTTGGTTGATCTTTAATCTGCAGGTGCATTCATGCGGTTATTTAACCTCCCTGCCTATGTTCAAGAGTAGGTATTATCCTTAGGCATTCGATTGAAGTACATGCTTCTAGGTATTAATGATCTTAAAGCAAAGTGGGATAGAACTGTAAAGGACACTCAGGATGTTGTGCTTGACTTGCATAGGATTTGCAATGAGCAGAACGTTGACATTGAGCGTCAGCATTTAACACTAGTGAAAATGCTCTAACAATAGTAGGTTTGATGAGCAGTTTTCTATAAACACACAGATGCAAAGTGAAATTGAACAAATTTCTGCTGAGTGAAATTGGTTTGATTTGGCCGTGCACCAATACGAACAATCTTGTGTTGAGTACAAGGATAGACTTTATAATATTCCCTCGTTACCTCGCAAATCTACTAGTCGTGGAGATCTTACTGTGGGAATCGGTGGGCAGAGAATTAACTTGTCTGAAGCTAACCAATTGCAAATTCACTACCGAGTGGATGAAGTACAAAATTTAAGGACTAAAATTAAATGGTATGAGGAAACTGTTAATGTTATGAGTATGCAGCTAGATCACGAGAAGCTTGGCCCTATAACTGACATGAAGGCATATCATGCTAGGTATCTTGGTCATATAGAGCAAACGGGTTTAACACATCATCTCTCTTATTTACACATGAAATGAAAATATGACCATATGATTAGCGAGGAGCGTGAGGCTAAAGAAAAACATCATAGGGTTGAGCGTCTCCCCCACGATGCTGAGCATAGTCGCCACTGTTGTGGTTCATCATCTTCTAGATCATTACGAGAATCTAGGCGTGGATAATATGTAGTGATTTTGTTTTGTAAGCAATGATATATTTTATGTTGCTGTCTCTGGATGTTGTGGTTGTCTTTTTTCCATCTTCCTACTTTTGAATGTTCATGATTGGATGATTCCATTTTATTCACAAGATCTCTTCTTCATATATCTTTTTTGAGTAATGAAACTCTGTTTACCATGGAGCCGTAAGATTTATAGCTTGCTATAGTCACTATTTCATTGGCATATCTTCCATGTAGCAAGACCTATTAATTGCTTTATTGAGAGTATGTAATGTGCAAAGCTGCAAGATCTATTGCTTGCTTTTAAAACATTTTATGAGCAAATCTTCTTTTGTGCAAGATCTATAGTTTACGATCATATTTTTTGCCGAGTTACAAGATCCAAAGCTTGCAAGTATCGATAGTCATGCAAGATCTGTAGCTTGCAGTTGTAAGATTTGTGAATATCCAATATCTAAAGCTTGAGAGCAACTGTTGTGCAAGATCTTTAGCTTGTTGTTCTCAACATTATGCTTAATTTTTAGTACTGATCGCAATGTGCTACTAATGTACATGACATCTAAGATCTCTAATTAGAGATAAAAAAATGTAATTGCTTCTCAAAAAGATAGTTTTTTTAATATATATCGCGATGATGTCACATTAGGAACAATGGAATGAATACAACCAATGATAATCTCATGGTTTCTATACTGGTGGGTGCATCATATCTTCTTCTCTAATCTGGATAAAAATTTCTCAGATTGATCCCACACTGTTTGTTGGGATCACTGGTGCCATCCAACCTTTTAGTTCGTAGCAGTTGGACTTGTGAGGCTTCTTTGCTTTATAAGGTTCTTCGTGCTCTGAGCATAGCTTTCCTCTTTCTTCTGTTGGGTTAGAATTTTTCTTTCTTGAACCTAATTGTTAATCTAAAATAGTGTTTTCTTTGCCTTCTGATTGAAAGTTGTAGCCATTCTTTCCGTATGCTTAGCTTTTGAGATCGTTGCCAATTCTTTTTTCTCTTCCAGTTCCTCTAAATCTAAATTTATCATCCTTGAATTTTCCTTATCAATGTGACCGCATGATCGAAGGCATGAATTACCCGTCTTTACTGATATCACCATCTTGTGATCAAAAACCAAGCTGTATGGACACCATATCACTTTAGCTCTGTTTATCCATGACCTTCCAATGATGACCTTAAACGTACTTGGGGTATCTAAGAATACAAAGTAGCATATCATTGTGCAATTTATCCCATTTTTTTAAACAATGACAGGCAGCTGTATATTCCCCAGAGGTATATCTGCTCATCTCGTGAATCCTACCAGCGAGGACAAGACTTTTTTAGGCAGGTCTCTTAAAACCCTGCCTATCGAAGTAGTCTTGGAACAGTATCTCAACTGCATTTCCTTCATCTACGAACACTTGTGAACGTTTACGTTTCCAATTTTTGCTATGATTACCATGGGATCGTTGTGAGGCAAAGAATTAGGTACTGCATCTTTCTCGCTAAAAGTGATCATCTTATTAGAACAAAGCCTTTTATCATCCGGCTTTTGTGGGGGAGAGTATCTTTCTTTTGCTTTCCAAGCATTGTCGGACAATGACTTGGTGAATCCATGTATAAAGACGATTGTCTCGGGTACTTCATGGCCTGCATCATCATTACAATCCACCGCCATATTTATTTTTTGATTCTTTGCTATTGTGATCAATGTACCCTGGTATCTTGGAGATGGGTTCTATGTTTTTCTAGCTTCCCTATATTGGCTTGTCCCTTCCCTCTTATATCGGCTTAAGTAGACCTTTCTCGAATTTTCTTCAACTTCTCTTCTCAGGTATCTGCAATACTCAATGCCATGACCATGATCCTTGAGGAAGGCACAATAATACTCCATGGATATCTTTTTTGGTGGTGCTGGAATGAGTGTTGGTTCTCAAAATAGGTCCTAGTGTGCTCTCCATATCTTCTTCCATGATCTAGTTAGAGGCGTATCTTGGAATAAATTGCCTTGCAATCCTACTTCTCCCCATTTGAAAGTTACTCTTCCTTTGCCTTCCTTCATAAAACCATTCTGCAAATCCTCCATCATTTGCATTTCACCTCGTTCCTTCTCTATCCTATGGTTGTTCGCATGTGCTATTAAATCATCTTTTGCAGCTCTCTCAGGTTTTCGGGCATGTTCTTTTTTAGTTCCTTGTACAACTCTCCTGAGGTTGTTCGCATATGTCCCGTAGATGCTCCCAATGATGATTGGAATGACAAGTTGTGAAACTACAAACTTTTTGTGACGAACCTTCTTTGATACTCTGCCAGAATTTCATCACTTCGTTAGGCTATGTTATTAAGGTCCGCAATCATTTTTGTGAATTTTTTATTCTTATATAAGTGACCCAGGAATAAATATGATAACTGTGCCCATGATTTGATGCTTCCACTTGGGAGATACTTATACTGGGTGATTGTTGTTTCGGATAGGAAGATGGGGAATGCCTTGCACACAAATTCGATATTCGCAACTCGAAACCTCATACTGTTTCTATATGAATCTAAGAACTCTTTTGGATCTGTGGTCCCATCGTAGATTTTAACATGTACAGAATGTTTGAAATCCTTTTGCATCCAAAATTCATTCTCTACAGTCGGCGCCAAATAATGTGGCAGTCCTTTCAGGAAAATCACTTATTCACTCCTTCAACTATGCACCTACAAAGCCAGTCCCAGAAGTGATTTTGGTAGAAACTCTTCGACGATCAAGTCAGCTTTCTCATCTCAGAATTAGAATTTTTTCAGCCAGTTACACTTACCTTGATTCGTATCCTCCTTCTTGCTTTTATAGTGTATCACGAACATGGCTCTGCCTTATTCGGGCTTGAATTATGTGTCTGATCTTGGGATCAAGAAATCTTGTTTATAGCTTAAAGTTCATCAAGGTCTCTTCTATTCTAGGTTTGTGGGTTGACTCAACCTACCCAACATTCATTTGGCCGAACTCGTGCCACTGGTTAGGCTCTGGCCCTACTATGGTTTTAAGCTTGCTGCTTAGTATTTGGGCAGCAGTAAAACAGAGGGATGGTTGACCAGGAGGCAACGTCGCATTCGAGCAGATGGATCACAGTAACAACAGTAGAAAACCGGGAACAGTCTGGTCATTTCTTGCTTGACTAGGATGTTATCTGCTGTTTCTCTTTCTTTTAGAAAAGATTTTTGTTCTAGATAAATGAATTTGTGGATTACCAGACCTATCTTATCTACTAAAAGTTTAGAGAAAACCTTTTTATGAAGTTTGGTAGAGAAATAGGCATATCGTCTGAGAGGGTTGGTGGGGTATACATTTTTGAAATGAGATAGATTAAGGTACCGGTTACACTTAGTGGAAGAGGGGTTGCACACATGAATTCCTGGATACAAATAAGTAAATCATACTTAAATGTTTCCCAAGAAAATATATAGAAAATGCCAGGAAAGCCATTAGGGCCTGGTGCACTGTTATGTCCCACACTAAATACAACTGATTTCAGTACTTCCATTTGAATCATTTTTACTAGTTCATTATTCTCATATTCAGATATGAGACTAGGTATGAACTCTAAACATCTTGCCAAAGCATTTCTAGTTATGTCCTTGTAAGTATTAGTGAAAAGGGTTTTAAAGAATTGGACAGAATGATCACCTATTTCATCCTTATCTGACAACCACACTCAATGTTCATCTTCAATCTTATTTATTCTGAGTTTAGATTGTCTTATCCTAACCAAATTATCCATATGTCATTAGCCAGAATTCTATCTAACCTTTGATTAATTTGTTCAGATCCATTTCTACCATTTGTCCATGTAAATGGATTTTCAAATATAGGAATGTCATCTAAACCATTCGTTTATACAAAGGTATTGAAATCCATAGTTCCGCTAAAGTTTTGATAATATTGAAATCTCGTACATATCGATTTTGGGTTTGGGGTTGGCTGACTGTGTTCTCTAGGCTCTTATATAGAATCTGTCTAGGTTGTCTATTGTGTTTACCATAGATTGCATGAATATGGAAGTTGATATAAGCAGGTAAATTTACTGCACCTTTTTACAGAAAGTCCACATTATTAATGATCAGGGTAGGTATAAAACCATGCCTAAAAAATGTCCAGATTGTGGAATCCTATGAGCTTAAGGCATTGTCAAATCCTAGTTTTGTTCTAAAAGAATCTAGTTGTCTTGAGTCTGCTTAGGCTATGTGATTATAAGCACAGTCAGTTTGTGAATGTGTGTCAACTTGTGTAATCTAAGAAATGATGATACAATTCCCCTAAAATTCCAAGACATAATTTTAATGTTAGTTTAAACACTCATTTATGTTTTTTATCTTGATTTCAAGCGAGTAACAGCTATGTTAGGGGAATGGAAGTAGGATTTGGTAGAATCTGGGGTTTTACCTGGATGTCCTGACCTACCAATTGGAGTGTTCTCACCATCACTATCCATGTAAGATTCTTCTATTGTTGTGCCAACATTGCTATCTATGGTTGAGTCAATAATTAGGAAAAGGTCCCATAAATTCAATGCCCCAAGCATAAAATATTTTACAATAAAAAACAGGTAGTTGAGGCATTTCATTCCTAGAGGAGATATTTCCTATTCTTTGGCATTCATCACAAGATTTAAAAAATGTATATGCATGTTTATTTAAGGCAGGCCAATAAAAGTCACTTTCTAAAACATTGCTAATGGTTCTCTTTGCTCCAACATGACCTACACATGCATAAGAATGACAAAACTCAAGAATTGAATGCACTTCATTACCGGGGATACATCTCCTAACAACTTGATTAGCATAATGTATCCATAATAAGGGATCATCCCACACATAATATTTAGCATCGACTCTTGAGTTATCTCTTTGAACCTTAGAAAAATGATGAGTTAATTTACTGGAGACAATAAAGTTCACAATTTTGGAATACCACGGTAGGAGGTCCCTGATAGCGAACAATTGTTCATCAGGGAACTCCTACCATGGTTGCTCCTTCATTGATGAATTTACCTCAACATCTTTGCATGGACACAACAGGCTCAAATGATCGGCCACAAGGTTCTCCGTGCCTTTCCTGTCTCGCACCTCCAACTCAAATTTTCTCAAAATCAGGATCCACCTAATCAATCTTGGCTTGGCATCTTTCTTTTTCATCAAGTGATGAAGCACTGCATGGTTAGTGTACCGAATAACATTTGTACCGAGCAAATAAGATCGATATTTTTCCCAAGAAAATACCACCGCTAAAATTTTTTTTTCTGTGGCGGAGTACTTTCTTTGGGCCACATTGAGAGATATGGATGCATAGTAGATGGCATGAGGCGCTCTCCCTACCCTTTGACCAAGCACTGCTCCCACGGCATAATCACTAGCATCACATATGATCTCAAAAGGCAAAGACCAATCCGGGGGTTGTATGATAGAGGCCGAGACTAACCTTTCCTTCAATGTATCGAAGGCCCTTTTATAACCCTCATCCACCACAAATGCCACCTATTTTTACAATAAGTTGCACAAAGGAGATGATATCTTTGAAAAGTCCTTGATGAACCGGCAGTAAAATCTTGCATGACCAAGAAAAGAATGCACTTCGTGCACATTAGTAGGATAAGGCAGAATTTGAATTGTGTCTATCTTTTCCTTGTCTACCTCAATACCCTTAGAGGAGACAACATGTCCTAAGAAAATTCCTTGCTCTACCATAAAATGACACTTCTCAGAATTTGATACAAGATTAGTATCAATGCAAAGTTTAAGAACTTGTGCCAAGTGGATGTACTTATGCCCTTGATGTCAATAATAGTCAATCCAATTGCTTCCTTATTCTCCCTCAACACTGCAATTAATTTCTCATCTTGCTTTTGGGTGAGCTTTCTTGATATGATAACCGGGAGTGTCTCCCATTCAGTAAGAAATGCATACTTGAGGTCACTAGGCAATGTCTTAAGCTCAATCATCGGGGCTTTCACAAGTGATGAAAGGAGTTCCGGCTTCTTAGGTTCCTCTAAGGGCAGAGGAGGAGGGTTTGAGAGGGTTGGTCCCATCTCTTCAAGCAAGTACAAGTCCTAAAAGCTTTCCTTCAAGTTAGTGCGCATAGAATATAGATTTTATGCATCATTACTATCACATTTCAAAGCAACTAACAAAGAATCATCACCACTTATTTCAAAAATAGCTTGCATAACATGTTCAACAACATCTAAGGCATGGCAAGCATATTCTTCACTAGGATACTTGTTTGACTTATTTAGATTAAACTATACTTTTATATCATCAAACTCCTTGGTGAGGGTACCATTATGCACATCAATCATCGTCCTTGAAGTTTTCAAAAATGGTCTCCCCAATAAAATTGGGGCAACATGTTTATCATGCTCTATGTCAAGGATATAAAACTCCACGGGGAATACTAAGGACTCCACCTTAACCAACACATCCTCGACAATACCCTTAGGGTATACACTAGAACGATCAGGCTAATTGGATTACCACCCCAGGTTTGTGCCAAGTACCTAAGTTGAGGCTTTCATACAAAAAGTAAGGAATCACATTTATTGATGCACCTAGATCAAACATGGATTTTTCAAAATGTGTGTTTACTATTATACAATGGATTGTGAACATGCTGGAATTGCTACACTTGGGGGGGAGACTCAATTTGACACAAGGCGGAAACATGCTAACTTTTCCCATTTTTCAACTAATTCTTTGCTCTTTATTTTCTATTCACAACACATAATTCCTTATGATATTTAGCACTCGGGGGAGTGCCAACCTCTTTACCACTTATCAAAGTGATAGTACTCGTATTTTGGTAGGGATTCAATTCGGGTTAGGAAGGGATCTTTTCCTTTCCCGCGCCTCCATCTGATTCACGGCTTGTGCTATTTGGCTCACTGAAGTTTCTAAGTTTTTTATGCTCTCCTTGGCTTCATCTTGGAATTATTTGACTTTTTCCGCACACACACTCAACCTATGAAAGGCTTGCATCACCTCATCCTTTTTCAAGCCCAACTATGCCCTTTGTCTTGGGGCTTGTCTTAAAGCCTTTGGTATTGTTGTTAAGGTGGCTGATATTGTCTTTGAGGAGGGCGATACGATTGAGCATTTTGGCCTCCTTGAGAGTTTCCATACCAGAGATTCGAGTGATAACGATTTCCCAAATTGTAAGGCCAGTTTTGGTAGCCTTAATTTTCTTCATAACTTTTGTACCCTTGGTTTCCTTGATAGCCTTTCCTACCTTGATACCCTATAGCACTCACCTCCTTAACATAATCATCTTCTAAAGTAGGGAAAATGACCTTAGGATGCGTCGATGAACGAATTTCACAAGAATTTACATGTGGCACATTCCCGGACATTGTTGTAAGAGACTTTACCATAGAAGTAAGGGCTGAGAAATGGTCCTCAAGCTTTCCACTAGTGGAAGGATCATTTACGGGCATTGGATTTCTTCTTCTAAAATTGGCCCTTGAGCTAAAATTTCTTGACTCATGGGCTAACTCTTCATAGCCTTCATCGAAGTCTTGTTCCCAAGTGTGCCACCATAAAAACTCCTCCCTAGTCTTTGGTCCTCATCATGAAAACCATTGTAATAAAAACAGACAAAGTCTCACTCCGAAAAGCCATGGTAAGGGCAACTCGAGAGAAGTTTCTAGAACCTCTCCCAATAGTCGTAGAGCTACTCTTCATGCCATTGGAGGATGTTGCTCATGTCCTTCTTCAAGGTGGAGGACCTTGAGGTCGGGAAATACTTGGAAATAAATTTCATCTTCATGTCAAGCCAACTTTTGATGCTCTTGGGTGGTAGATAGTGGAGACAATATCTTGCATCATCCCTCAATGTGAATGGGAAGATCTTCAATTTGTAGAAATATTCTTCTACTCCGTGGGAAATCGTACCACCACATTAAAAGTTGAACTCAGTGAGATGCTTGTTGGCATTTACCCCTTGCTTGCTAAGGAAGATAGGTTGCAAGTTTATAAACCCGGTCTTGAACTTGAAGTGTCTGTTCGGTCCATTCAAGGGATATTCTCTGGAAATTGGTTGTTGGTCAAGGTTGAAGGCCATAACTTCCCTCAATAGGGCTTGCCTCAATTAAATCTCCCTTGCTTGGATGGGAGAAGCTCTTCCTAGGAGAGGAGGATGTTGAGGCCCTTCTCCCTAATTCTCATCTTCATGCTCATTTTGATGCTTCATAGAAGTAGAGGTATCCACAAAATGGTCACATGGAGGGGTGTTATTAACACTTTCCAAAGAAAGCCTTCTAGTCTATCTCAAATTCAACTCTAACTCGGGGTTGTAGTGTATGGGTTATTATGAAGATGATTGTGTACGAACCGGACACCAAGAACTCGAACAATACATCTCAAGCCAAGAGAAAATGGAAAGTCAATTAAGAAAATAAAATAAAATAAAACTAACAAATATATACAACTAGCACATAGTCACACATAATATGCCCAAACACTTAAAAATAAAAGACTCCTCTCCGGCAGCGATGCCAAAATTTGGGAGGTAATCACCATACCTCTCAAATTTAAATTTATAAGCCCTAATGTGTGCTATCTACAATTAAGTAGATAATGATAACTCGTGGTCGTCCATAGAGAAGATAGATCTTTTCAAGTGTTTAAACATATAAAGCGGAATACATACTAGGTATAGACATATATAGGTACATATAAAAGCATATCGGGGGGGGGGGTTGGTCCTAAGTTCCTAAATTGAAAGACAAGTTAACTAGAAATAAACTTTAATATGCAAAACACTCAAAAACAACTAAAAGGTGATCAAATCAATAATTAACGAAACCTTGGGTGAAATAGACTTCTACTTCCAAGCCTCTTATCCGTCATTAAACATGCAACCTATTTACTGCTTTCACAACTTGTTGTGAAGATAAATCTTCTATCCTTATTAGATAGTAGTTTGCTAGAGTGAATTCGACAACTCTTGTGAAACCTCACCAACAACTCCCTTAGTCGAAAGACAACTAAAAGTATCCCATTGATTGAATTGGGAACAAAGAATGAACAAGATTGGTAACACTTATAAACACTACACCGTGTCTAAGCATTTAACCAATTTATGAATTTACACAAGATTAGTTAAGAACGATCGACATTCATTGACTTTTCCCAATTTCTACATCATCACATTTATCTAGAACCCATAAACAAAATGAAAAGTTCTAATTCATACTCCTGGATTTCATATCAAGAAGAGGGAAACTTAGCTACGTTTTCCAAAACCCTAACAAGCAATCATACAAGTATTTCATATAATCAAGCTTTGAAGAACATTAATGACATTAACAACCGAAATTCAATTCTCTATAAATGTACAATAGTAAGAGTATTAAATAGGATAAAAATTGTTCATAAGACATGGGCTTGGAAGCCTTGATCAATTGCTCCCAAGAACTAGTTTAGATACTAAAACCCATATTAATTGACAACAATTCGAACATAAATAAAAGATGAAACAAGATGAAAAAGAGAGAAACCTAGTGTTTTGCTGCAGAAAAATTGCGAAGAAGAGAAGTCAGGAAAGAGAAGATAAAGTGCTATTTATAGTACAAGAGAGAGATAATGGGTTTCTGGCCACCCGTTCGCCGTGAGTTGGGATAGGGTCCATTGCGACTCGCGATGGGCACCCAGAACAGAACAGATTATACTCTTCTTCTTGTTTTCTATTCCTTAATCCTTTGCATAATCCGTCAACTCTAAAAGTCTTAAAGTCTTCAAATCTGAAAAGCTAGTCTTCAAATTTTCAAAGTCTTCAAAAGATGATCTTCAATGGACACCGGTCTTCAAGTATTGATGTCCTTTCCTTGTCACACAAAATTAACTTAGAAAAGGTAAAAGAGCATAAATTTCTCTTACCTCTCCTTAAGAGAATTTCAAGGTAAAACACAAGCTCTTGATAACAAAAGAGCACAAAAGTGATCCTAAAAAGTTCCAAAAATATGCACATAAAATCGACACATCAGTGATCATTTTAATTTTACAAGTGGGTCCTCCCAAGAGAGTGGGAGAGGTCGAAATGAAAAATTGGAGATAACATATTTTTATTCAAATTTTGACAATAATGAAGTTCAGCTATTGGCATGAACGGGTCGATGGACGGGCTGTAATCTTGAAAAAGTATTATTGCCCCTGGAATTTAAATTATGTGAGATGTCACACTTGTGTCGATTAATAAGACACTAAAACAAAGACAGACCAATGTTGGTCACTCTGAAATTTCAAGCGGGAAGTGAAATTTTAGTTGGAATTTTGAACCCCAAATTTCCCCCACCCTATTTAAAGCCAATAAATCTCAGCACTAACACCCATTTCCCATTTCCAACACCAATCCCACAACCCAAACTCCACACCATTCATTCCAATCACAACTTTACAAAATTTAAAGATCTAATCAAGTTGCTTCTGTCAAACATCAACAAGTGTCCAAGGATGTAGCATCTCCGACTTCTAATTAATTGAGGTTGATTTTCAATCTACTCCATGTTCAATAACCAATTATGTGATGATCATACTATATTTTTTTTCAATCAAATTGATCAAAGATTCTTACATTTCATGAGGTATGATTCTTGAGTTACATGTTATATATTGATTGTTGTTTTTCATTCCAAGATAGTGCCATGATTGTTTTGATTATGAAGAAACATGTTGATATTTGTATAAACATAGTTTGAATGTGCAACCTCAGTCACATTTCATTGACCCATGTGAAATATTACCGAACCAAGACCGACATCGCGTAGAACTCGGGATTGATGACAAGTCAATGAATGTCTGATGTTGCTTATTTGTCGGGCTTAGCGATGCCATTATTTCATACCTGCAACATCGCATTAAACTAGTTCTGTTACTTTTACCATCTCAGTTTTAATGTAGTTTACATTTTACTACATTATGTGTATTTCATTTGAGGACTTCCTAATCCTAACATTAATTTTGTTTCTTATGTATTGGTATTAATTGGACCAAGGAGAGTCATCGATAGACCTTCAACATGTTGATGGAATGACTTTTTCAATAGTCGTCCTCACAGTCTTAATGGTGTGCAACCCAGAAAATGGCTGTTCCATACTATTAATTATTCAATTTCAAATTAATTTTATGTTTTTCAATATATTGTGACATGTATTTGTATTATATGTTACAGTTTTGTTGGTTTGAACATGTCTTTTTCCCCCAAATTAATTGAAAACAATTGAATGTGGTATGGCGTTAAACCATTTAACCATCAAATATTAAATATTATAATATTGTACAAAAATTGAAGTCTAACCGACTCGTCGGTAAGATTGGGTAAACTGGTGCACTAGCGACACGTAACTGAAGTCGCAGTAATCGGCATTTTTTGCGGTGTTATTCAATCAAAGTGATGTCATTTTCATTAGTGTTCCACGTTAGCAGGCACACAACTTGGGTGCCCTATGGCGTGCAATATTGTAAGCTGTGTAGAGTGACATCGGTTCAAACAACGTTGCAACATTTAATCCCCTATTGACTACCTCCTTGCATTGGACGACCTTGCATACAAGTGGAAGCCAATGTCAATCGAAAGATATCGCATCTATGTTCTCCAATCATCAACCTTCTTTCTCTGACCGATATTGCAAACAATACCTACCGGCATCGGTTGAAAATTGAGGTAAAAATTTTTTTTACCTCAATTTTCAACCGCTGTAATAAATTTACTTTTTACTCCAACTTTTTTTACCTCTGTTTTTTCAGGACTAAAAACCGAGGTAAAAGTCTTGCAGAACCGAGGTAAAAGGTTTTGTTTCTCGCAGTGATGCCACCATTGTGCGGATTCCTTCCAAATAGGGATAAACCTCAAGGCCAGTTGACATATTCCCCTCATTGGGTACATGCAATGAACTCAATGGGAAAATCAAAAGAGAGACACTCGAATGCCCACATCAGACTTGAGGGAATATAGTGATTCAAATATGTTTAGAGGCTTACCCCCTAGTCAATGCTTCTCTTTCCTTCTTGCAGGTCTCTGGATCGTGTCGTCGTTACCCACTCTATTTTCTTATCTCTTGCTTGATCGTGGTCTTAATGGGGTGCATTGTGATAGTGGTACTTCAATGTTTAACATTGTTTGCAGGCAGGCCTATGGGGTTTGCTTCCATGCTCGATGTGTGTTAAAGCTAGGATGAAACCCAAAAGGGCTACTATGAAAAATGAGAGAAATTGAGAGAAGACAAAAAACTAGGCTGATGATACTCTTGCCTCCTTGATTTTAACTAGGTCAAGAATCATGATTTATCCCTATGTTACAATCAAGTCGATGACTCTTGGATTTCCTTGGTTGATTGTTTTTGGGAGATAACTCATTGATTTCTTTTGGGATCATTTTTGGAAAAGTAACCTAGCTTGACACTTATCTTATTTACTTATCTTTTTCCACATTTTTATTTGGGGTGGATAGGTTACATTAGGTTCTTTGGGGAGTGTGAGAGTTGTGAGGATTTTCACTTCTTTGGGGGAACTAGGGTAGCTTGGGAATAAGTTGAATGCATTGGCTAACTTATGCTTGCATGCTACATATCGATTTAGCTTTTTCTTGTTTTATTTACTCGAGGATATGTAAAGGTTTAAGTGTAGGGGGTCTAATGTGCACCATTATGCATGTGTTAACCAATACATTCGACATAATAAAGGGTTTGTATTACATGTTGGATTGCTAGTATTAGTTGAGTTTACGTAAGAAGGGGTTTAGACGGAATGTTTGGTTTTCTTGTCTAAATCCCGCATTTTGTAGACTTAATTAGTACCAATAGACATCTAGCATCCACGGGCTCCTAGATTTTCCTTTGTGATCATCTCTGGTAGGTTGCTCGCAGATACTCTTTGTTACATTCTATGTGATGGCCATTTGCAGGGGCGCTAGAAGATATTGAAGGTCATTCGCAAGAACAGTAGAAGAGATCAAAGTTCATCCACACTAGAATGGAAGTTGACGAAAGCTACATACATAAAATTGTGGTAGAAGAAGATTAGAGCCAAAAATAGGCGGTATTAGAGTTTAAGGCGGCCAATGAAGAAACGGAGAATCGTGGTCCAAGAGAGTTGTGCCATCTTCTGGGAACGATCCTAGATGAATCAACCTTTAATAATGGTTTCATTTGATTTGCCTCCTTGAAAACCATAAAGTTGACTACAATAATTCTCAAAACTGACTAACAATTCATCTATAGCAAAGGAAACAAGTTCAATCGGACGAAGTAAAAATGGGTCATCGTAGACCGTTCATTGATGGCACCAACGGCCCATACCAGACGATGTGGTCCGCGCCACATATCTTGGGCACGGAACATGCCAAGGCGTGACGTAAACTACATAGAACTCAATGGACAAGTGTGAAAATTCAAAGTCTGACTATAAAATGGCTAAGTATGCATGCAGACCACCGTATTTTTTATTTCCTGCACCGTTCTGGGTCCAAACTCTCAAGATAAGCTGTTGGGATGTGGAGAATTTAGCGGCCCATTCCAAACTACTGATAAAAATGAGGTTTTTGATGATGGCCGTGACAAATGTCCCGCCAGGGAGGTCAAAAGTGCAGTAACGAGGACTCAAATGGCAGCCCATACTAAACAATGCGGACCACGCGGACAAGACGTGAAGAGGACGACACAGTCTACACCAAAGAGTATGCACGGACTGCATCAGAGCAGATAGTGCTTACCGGCAGAGTAAGTACGGACAACACCGAATACCACGTCCAGTACAACTGCAGATCAAGTGGGCCGCACCAGATCTAGCGCCTCGCACCAGCACAAACCCAGTACATGGCCGCGCTAGGTGGCGGTTGGCCTATGGTTTCTGGGAGGTCATCGCCACACCTCTCAAAGTTAATATTTATAAGCCTTAAATGCTTACTATCTACAACTAAGTAGATAGCGGTAAGTCGGGGTCGTCCACGAAGAAGAGGGATTTTCCCAAGCATTTGAACATAAAAGGTCGATATTATGCTAGAAGTAGATATATATACATATAAAAGTGAGTAAATGAGGGGGTTTGGTTGGTTGGTTTTCCAAAATTATTAAAATAAAAGACAAAACAACTAGAAAAGTCAAGTAACTATCATAATCATCAAACAACTAAAAAAGGGGTTTAAAACTACAAAAGATGAATCTTTAGGGGCAATTGATATCCACTTCCAAACCTAATGTAGATCATTGAACCATTTACTCATTCTATCACATATGTTACCCATGGGGAATGCCAATAGAATATCAACATTCATTCCTTCTTATAGTAATTTGCAAAGACAAACAACAACCATTTGCAAACCTCATTGATGATCACCTTAGACAAACAACGACCATAGGGGTATTTCATCAATGGCATTTTATATGAAGGACCATAGATTTGACAATGACAAGCCTTCTACCAAAGACATAACCATTTAACCAAACATAGCACTCATTAGGCTTTACCTAGAACAAACCAAAATCAAGGTTCAACCTTTCATTGCATCTATAGGATAAATATGAGAACAATCAAAATTAACATACTTATCTAGTAATAATCACAACACAATATGCACAAGAAGTTCTAAGTTCATGTTCCTAGATTTTCATGCAAAGGAGCTAAGGAATTCGTCACTTTCCTAACACTCTAACACTTGAATCATACAAACACTTTCTATTCTCAAATAACGCATAGCATAAATGAAGCAAAACATAGCATTAAGAACAAATGCATGCTACATAACAAAGGCTTCAAGAACGAGTGAAACAATCTATTCACTACTTCCACTACTTGTTGTGAAGATAAGTCTTTCATCCTTCTTAGATAGTAGTGTACAAGAGTGAATTTGACATCTCCTGTTAGACCTCACCAATGAATCTCTTAGCCAAAACACGACTAAAAGTATCCCATTGATAGCATTGAGCACGAAGGATCAATAAGCTTGGAAACACTTATAAAAACTACACTGTGTCTAAGCATTTAAACAATTCATGCATTTACACAAGATTAGTCAAGAACGATCGACATTCATAGACCTATCTCGTTTGCTACCTAAAACAAACATGACAACGAGTTCAACATCATCACATTCATCTAGTAATTATCAACACATCAACATCATTAAGAATCTCTAAATCATGCTCTTGGATTCCACATCAAAAGAGGGGAGAATTAGCTACTTTATCCTAACCCTAACAAGTAATCATACAAGCAATTCATATACTCAAGCTTCAAACAACATCAATGCTATCAAAAATTCACATTTAAAAATCAATGAATGCACAGTAGCAAAAGCACCAAATAGATAGATATGGTTCTTACTACATAGATATGGAAGCTTCAATCCATCGCTCCCAAGATAAAACTAAGCTAGATAATTAAAAGACATGATTAACCTACAAAAACTAAAAAAAAAGAAAGAAGAGAAAAACTAGGGTTGGAACCAAGAAAAATCAAAGGAAGAAGTGTATCTCAATAGGAGAGGATAATGAGAGTATTTATAGTACAACAAAAGAAAGAAAGATTTCTGGCCATACGTTCGCCACGAGTCGCGATGGTGCCCAGTTCCAGCATCTTGATTTCTTTCTTCTTTTTGTTTCATTAACTCCTGTTCACTTCTCTTTTCTTCAATTCTTCAAGTCTTCAAAAGCTCAAATACAAGTCTTCAAAAGCTCAAATATTCAAAGGTATTCTTCAAAGGTATTCTTCAAAGTCTTCAAAGTCTTCAAAGTCTTCAAGCAAATTTCCTTATCACACAAAATTCTCTAAAAATGTAATAAAAGTGTAAGAGTCGCTTTTAAATCTCCTTAGAGAATTTCAAGGAAAAATGCCACATTTAGAGCACACAAGTGTACAAAAGTGAATCCTAAAAGCCCTAATATAACCACATAAAATGGGCACATCAAACCTCTCCGCACTTAAACCCTTACTCGCCCTCGAGTAAGAAAAGATTCAAGCACACTGAGAAATTCATATGTCCACATCCTAATCTAATATCCCCCCAAAAAAACCTCACAAAAACTCTCAATGTCATAAATCCCAAAATCAAAGCTCAAATGAGAATTTTCCACACACACAACCCCAATTCCTAAATCTAACCAAACCTACAGCTCATTAATTCACTACCCTTAAAAGTGTTTCAAAGTCCCGAATTGATAATCACAAAGTCCAATGACATAAAATGAAGTTAAACCCATTTAGGAGTTTCAATGACATACTTCACTTCATACCAATATATCAACCAAAGTCCAATGACAAAAATGAAGTCAAAACCATAGAGGAGGTTTAAACACATACTTCACTTCATGCCAATATATAAACCAAAATGAAGTGTAAAATAATCAAGAATTTCATAACCATACTTGATTTTTCAACCCACTAAGTTACCCAATCCCAAGAGGTCTAAAGATGTTTAGCTACCTAATCCATCCATATAACAACCGCAACCTTATGAATTCAACGGTGGAAAATGAGTGAAATCATAGCATTTTTCTTTCTTTTTTCATATTTTGCTTAGGAGCCCTTTCGGGTTTTCATCCTAGCCACACATCATGTTTCTTTGGCTCACATCTCACCTTTTTCAACACATTTGGCCTCTCATTTTTGCATATGCCGCTAGTTTCGGTTTTTATCTGAGCCCCCAATATTGCCTAAGTTGCCATCTCGGGTTTTCAACTTAGATGGGTTTCTTTTCTTTATTTTTTTTTCTTTTCTCTTTTTTTTCCAATCAAAAGTAGCAAAAAGAATTCAAAATGAAGCTAGCATGCATATGAGTCCTCTAACCCCTCCCCGCACTTAAAAAATTACATTTCCCTTAATGTAAACATGTAAGGCAAGAATAATAAATCTCACCGAAAGAGGTAGAGTGACACCCGTTTCTCCGTATAGTCACCGGTGATACAGTGCAATCCCATGTATTTCTATAGAATCGGTCCCAAAATTGGTTTCAGAGCCGAAAGGGGGAGAAAAAGTACCATAGAAGAACTCACCCCTCGAGAATGTTGTCTCCTTGGCGCCGTTTGATCAAGACTAACACCACAAAGAACAACATCAAACTCAAAAGTACATAAGGGTTTGTAATACTAGGTTAAACATCAAGAGTTAATAACCATAGTATTCTGAAAGAACAACCAATCCATCATGCAATCACCACTATAAGATTGTCTAATAAAAATATACAACATATATCGACACATATCCAAGCATCATTATAAAATATAGCAATTATAGTCACAATGATGTGGTCGGAATACTACAATCAACAAAAATACTCTAAAGATGCAAGAATCTTCATATGTTAATATATGTAAGATGGTGGAGGAATGAGTGGAGATGTGGTGGTTCTTGGGAGTATTTGGTGGAGAAGAAGGAAGGATTATGTAGTGTTTAAGCACAGTTGAAAAGTTGGTTTTTTTTTCATCGCGACTCGTGACAGCACTGGTCCTGACTCGTAATGAATCATCTTGAGTCATAACATGTAGGGAGGGCTCAAGTCTTACTAGTCTCTAGGATGAAATATTTGGTCTCAAGGGGCTCCGGTCTAGCTGGGCTCAACGATGATGAAGTCTCAAGGGGCTCCGGTCTGGCTGGGCTCGACGATGATGAAGTCTCGAGGGGCTCAAGAGGCAAGTGGTTCACGAGGGCTTAAAAGGCTTCACTTATCTCGAGGACTTCTGGCCTAGAGGACTCGAGGTCTCGAGAGGGTTACGTCTTAAGAGATGATGGACTTTTGGGTTTGGTTTGAGTCGAGAGCTTGTGGCCTCAAGGACTTCAGCTCGAGTCGAAGGCTTGCAGCCTCGAGGACTTTAGCTTGAGTCAAGGGATTGCTTCCTCGAGGACTAGTCTCGAGAGGGTGATGAACATTTGGGTTCAGCTCAAGTTGAGGGCCTGCGGCCTCAAGAACTTCAGCTTGAGTTGAGGGCTTGCAGCCTCGAGAACTTCGCCTCAAGTCAAAGGCTTACGGCCTCAAATACTTTAGCTTGAGTCGAGGGCTTGCGGCCTCGAGGACTTCACCTCGAGCCAAAGGCTTGTGGCCTCGAGGACCCAAGGTCTTGAGGGGATAATGTCTTTAGGGGCTGGTCTCAAGGGACTGATAGCTTTTTGGGTTTGGCTCTAGTCGAGGTCTCGAGGGAAAGATGTCTCTAGGGATGTCTCAAGGACCTGTTGGTTGCGACTTATAACAGGCTCATCGCGACTCACAAAAGTGGAGGCCGGGAGCTGAATTTTAACACAAAATTTCTAATCATGTCGCGACTCATGACCCCTCCATCACGACTCATGATGGTCCGTTGCGACTCCCGATGACAAGATTTCCCAGCACTTAGAAAGAATTCAATCTTTTCTTACTAGTATTCCAAGCTTTCTTCCCTTTCTCATGGTCTCATTCCTTTCTCTCCTCCAATGCAACACACTTTATTTTGCTACAAAATCACAGAAAAACACACCGTAAAAAGAACAAGACAAAATAACAAAAACTAAACAACAAAAACCAAAATGAAGGCCGAGTTTATTTACGTCGTCGGCACGACAAAGCTCCGTATATTTACGGTCATCGGAACGACCCTAATATTATCTATATGGTGAAGTCAGGAACCCCTTTACCATGAGTATCCAAAAGTATAGAGGTGGGGGTATACAAATTTCAAGAGGAAAGTCTTGTTGAGGTGGAGATGGTTTAAAGGGATTTGGGTGGTTAGGAGGCTTGGGGTAGTCTTTTGGCTCCTCTCATGGCTCCCTGATAACTTATGAAAATGGTGGAGTTAGTTCACTAGGTGGGAGAAGGGGTGATGATACTAATAAATGTAGCACAATCACCTTTTCCTCCATTTTTTCATCCTCAACAACCAACTCCTCATCCCCTCAGAACTCAAGCTCATTTCCCATGGTGACCACTCACCGAATCCTTGCGTTCGATTTGGGATGGTGTATTTTCAAAATCATGAACTTCCATTTGGCCCAACACTTATAACATACTCCTCACATGCCTCTCAATAGCCTTAATACTAGAGGAGAGCCAAGTCTCCGGCTCCTCACTTAAAGTTTTTCATGTTTGCTATTATATTCATGACTTTCTCACGTGTTAAACTTGAACTTCCTTGTTGGGCTTGGTTTTAGGGTATGGTATAAGGTGGTGATGGCCAAATATTTTGCTCGTATTGTTGGCTTTCTAGATCACTCTCATACCACCAATCTGGATTACCACTCAATTTTCGATTGTAAGGATTGTGGTATGGATACAATTCTTGAGATTCATGCCCTTGAAAACCAACATCTCCTACCCCTTGGTAGCACTCTTCAGAATACCCTTGGTTTTGGAAACCAAGGGTTCTTTCCCCTTCATAGTGCTCTTTCCAAAACAAATAGAAAGACTCAGTAGGATGGTTGGAATGACACATCCTACAAAAATGTGCTTGTTGAACCTCTCTCCTCATCATGAGTTCCCTCAGGCTCCATTATTTAATTTTTTAAATTTTTTTTTCAAAAGTCCAAAATCATATTGCAAGGATTCTAGATAAAAATTTACTAAGAACTCAAGCAATACCTACTCCAAACAAAAACAACCACCAAGGAGTGGAAAATAAAAACAACTAGCTAATACGCAACAAAATACACCTAAACACTTAAAAATAAATGCATCTTCCCTGGCAGCACCGCAAAAATTTAGGAGGTCATCGTCGTACCTCTCAAAGAAGCCCTAAACTCTTACTATCTACAACTAAGTAGATAGCGGCATGTCGGGGTCATCTACCAAAGACATAGCCATTTAACCAAACATAGCACTCATTAGGCTAAATCTAAAACAAACCACATTCAAGGTTCAACCTTTCATTGCATTTATAGGATAAATATAGGAACGATACACATTAGCATAATTATCTAGCAAGAATCACAACATATTATTAACAAGAGGTTCTAAGTTCATGTTCTTAGATTTTCATGCAAAGGAGCCAAGGAGTTCAACACTTTCCTAACACCCAAACACTTCAATCATACAAACACTTCATATTCTCAAACAACACATGGCATAAATGAAGTAAAACATAGCATTAAGAACAAATGCATGCTAAATAACAAAGGCTTCAAGAACGAGTGAAACAATCTATTCACTACTTCCACTACTTGTTGTGATGATAAATCTTCCATCCTTCTTAGATAGTGCTTTGCAAGAGTGAATTCGACATCTCTTGTCAAACCTCACCAATGAATCCCTTATCCGAAACATGACTAAAAGTATCCCATGGATGGCATTGAGCACGAAGGATCAACAAACTTGGCAACACTTATAAACACTACACAGTGTCCAAGCATTTAACCAATTCATGCATTTACACAAGATTAGTCAAGAACGATCGACATTCATAGACCTATCTCGTTTGCTACCTAAAACAAACATGAAAACGAGTTCAACATCATCACATTCATATACCAATTATCAACACATCAACATCATTAAGAAGCACTAACTCATGCTCTTTGATTCCACATAAAAAGAGGGGGCTTTAGCTACTTTCTCCCAACCCTAACAAGTAATCATATTAGAAATTCATATACTCAAGCTTCCAACCAAATGAATGCCATTAATAATTCACATTCAAAACTCAATAAATGCACAATAGCAAAAGCACCAAATAGATAGATATGGTTCTTACTCAATAGGTATGGAAGCTTCAATCCATTGTTCCCAAGATAAAACTAAGCTAGATAATTAAAATACATGATTAACCTACAAAAATTAAGAATAGAAAGAAGAGAAAAACTAGGGTTGGAACCCAGAAAAATCGCAGGAAGAAGCGTATCTCAAGAGGAGAGGATAAGGTGAGTATTTATAGTACAACAAAAGCAAGAAAGATTTTTGGCCATAGGTCCGTCTCGAGTCGTGACGGGTCCAGTTCCAGCATCTTGATTTCTTTCTTCTTTTTGTTTAATGTCCTCCTCTTCACTTCACTTTTCTTCAATTCTTCATATCTTCAAAAGCTCTAATATAAGTCTTCAAATCTTCAAATCATCAAAGGTATTCTTCAAAGTCATCAAAGTCTTCAAACAAATTGCCTTGTCACATAAAATTCTCTAAAAAAGTAATAAACGCATAATGGTCGCTTTTAATTCTCCTTAGAGAATATGAAGGCAAAATGCCACATTTAAAGCATAAAAGTGTACAAAAGTGAATCCTAAAAGTCCTAATATAACAGTATAAAATGGGCACATCAGTTTCACACTTTTTGACCAATTTTGGTCCTATTTTAGGCCCAATCCCCTACTACTATAAATATAGCCTTAGTATACTTGGGTTCTATCTAAGATCTTATTTTTCATTCTACTTTTGTAATTAGGAGAGCATTCCTGTGAGAGAAACATTCTCTCTTCTTTTTTTTCTTTCCTTTTTATTTTACTTTCATCCTATAATGCAAAATTCAAATCTTTATTTGAATTCCATGTCTAGGGAGTAGTTTCCATAGCTTGGGGATAATTGTATTCATGTGTTGATTTATGCTTTTGTGAGATTCTTAGTTCATCCTAATTATTGTGCTTGTTCTTTTATTGTGACTTTTTCTTAAATAGTATAATTGAATGAATTGCACACACACTCCATTAGCACACAGTCTAGTCTATATTCATGTTGGTGCACAAATTGATGCCCTCTAGGAAGAGAAACCTAAGATGTGTTATGGGTAATAGGGTACGGGCCTGCGTGGGTGTGTGCACGGAGGTCTTTTCCGAGTATTGCATTTGTTACGTTCCTGCACAGCAGTCTTAGCTGATTACGTAAAGTAGTCCAATGGGTTACGTGTAGAGATTGTAAAAAGTTGTAAGCTAGGGTTGAGAGGTCCTAGTGTCAAAGATAAGGTGCCTACTTCTATTTTCCTCCTTTATATGCCTAGGGAGTAGAGCATTCGTGGTGGAAGCTTGTGACGTAATTGCAGGGGGAGAAACAGACCTACAACAATGGTTGGACTTTGTCTTACTCCCATAATTATGAAGGTGATATTGATGGAGGGTTGCGAGCGCACTCAATGTGACAGGCACGAGGAAGTGTATGCCATCAACCACACCATGTGTTATGAGCACTATATTAGGTTTGTCTAAATCTTACATGTGAATGAATGGAGGATGGAATCATTAAATCAACCATTTTACACAATCATTCCCTAAGTGTTTAGCTATATATATTACTAGTTTTTCACTTTCATGCTTTGTAGATGTTAATCAAAAAACAAACCCCCCTTGATTTACTATACTAATTGTTCCTAGAAACTCGTACAAATTGAAAACTCAGACGAGGTTGTGTCTAATTGGTTTTTAGGCCCTAGCATCTCTGTGGATATACTCAAGGCTTACCGTTAACTACCCAATTGGTAGCATAGTAATGAGTTGGGTGTAGAATATAAATTTTATATTTGACCTTACTCAATCTCACTCAAGATAATTAGCTACAATTAACAACCCCAAGTGGAGGTGGGTCAGCTTCCCGTGTTGTTTGGTGCGGGTCATTGGCTAGAACATCATTTTAATTAGTAAATTGGTGTGGGTCGTGTCATCCATCACACCGTGTGGACTGGTCTTCATATTTTGGACCTAAAATGGCACAGACCATGTGAAACGGAATGGTCTATTATCATACTTAGCCAATTTAAAGTGAAACGGAGAAACAAGGACGCGAGCAGCTAAAACGGGCACTATCTGTGCTGGGCACTGTGGTAAAGACCTCCCCTCGTGCTGAGAGCAGTGGCACGGTCTTTGCTATTCGCCCTGGCATGGGCCATTCTAGCTACTGTTGGGCCGGCGTATCTGAGGTTCATGTCGATGCGTCTAAGGTCCATGCGCGCATGTCTGGCCTTGTGTCGGCCAGTTGACCGGCCTGCTGGTTGATGCCTTTTCCCATTTTTTACCTTTTGAAATTTAAACCTGCCTTTCTTGGCTCAATTCCATTTACTATCAAACTTTAAATCTGTGGCCTTCATATCTACTACCGTTTTTGCAAATGGCTTCCAAGTATCTTCTACCATTCTTGCAAACAGCCTTTTATACAAAGATTTTGAAGTATCAATGAACAACCTACTAATGAGATCATAAATGAAGATTTAGGTGCTCATTAACACAACGTGTCCATTAGCTTCAATAAAGTCTATAAAACTAGGGATTTTGACAAGAAAACCAACAATGGTCATCTAAGCCCTTTGTCTTATAAACCTAACTAAAACTAACAATCAAACAAGTAAAACATGCCAATTATTGTGTCGAAAGCATTGATTAATGTATGCAATTTGGTGCACTTAAATCCTCTCGCACTTAAACCTTTACTCATCCTCAAGTAAACAAAAACAAGAAACACACTAAGCAAAGTGTAGCACACAAAGATAAGTTAGCCAATGCATTCAACTTATTCCCAAGCTACCCTAGTTCCCCCAAAGAAGTAATAATATCACAACTGTCACACTCCCTGAAGATTCTAAAGTATCCTAACCACCCTAAATATAGTGAAGAAAAAGGTAAGCTAAAATGATGAACGTTAAACTAGCTTACTCCCCCAAATAGTCCTCCAAAAACAATCCAAGAGTCGTTGCCAAAATACCACAAAGGAAATCCAAAAGATCCCCAACTTGGTTGTAACTAAGGATAACTTCATACTCAACTTAGCTACAACCAAGGATAATGCCAAAGAATCGGCAACCTAGTTTCTGTTTTCTCTCAATTTCTCTCATTTTGCCTATGAGCCCTTTTGGATTTTCATCCTAGCTTTCACACATGTTGAGCTCACATTCTCACCTTTTTCCACATGACCTCTGATTTTTTCCTAGGTTCATAAACCTAGCTAGGCCTAGCCTCTCATGTTGGCTAAGTTGCCATTTTATGTTTCCAACTTAGCTAGGTATATATTCTTTTCATTTTTTTTTATTTTTCAGTTTTTTGGTGTAGCACAAAATGCCCCAAAGTTGGGCTACATACCACAAGAAGATAAGAAAACACAAAAAATTACACCACCAAAGTTTCTAAAATAACTACCCCAAGACAAGCTATGATTGCTACCAAGCAAGTCACACCACCAAATAAGCATCCAAAACTATCTCAAAACAAGTCAATCACCAAAATACCAAAGAAACAACAAAAACTACAAAGAAAACACCAAAGCACCAAGGAATCCCAAGATGAAAGCTCCTTAAGTGCTCACTACTCCCTCCCCGACACTTAACTTATGCATTGCCCTCAATGCACAAAAAGTAGAAACACATAAGTGAGGCCGGGAAAGTACTAACACTTGTATAAAAAAATCACCTTAAGTGCTCACTACTCCCTCCCCGACACTTTTCTTTTTTTTTCTTTTTTTAGGAGTCACCCATGAATCTGTGCCCTTTGAGCTATCAAAATCCTGCATCCAAAAACATGAAAACTAAGTCTAATTACATTCCATACCAGAAAAACTATCAAGATATTCATAAGAAAAAAAATTTCAAAATCTAACAATCTATTTTTTTTAATTTTAACCATCCGAGGATGGGGGGAAATATATTAGGCTCCCCAGGCCAAAATGAATGAAAGCCAAAAGGCGCAACATGAAAATGTACATTACAAAAAGATCATCCAATTGATGATCCAAGAGCCCTGATAAGCTCTTGAAGCAATTAAGCCTTGCTTCCAAAAGCAGAGAATACACCTATTCGAAGCTAAAGGAATTAAGAAGGCATTGGTGCACTGACAGGGGTTCTTATTATTCCAATAGACTAGTATACCATGAACATGTCGGGGAATCGAAAGCTCAAAACCCCTGTTTGTCAATGATATGCAGTCGAAAAGGAATAAAGAGAAGCAGACCATATGAGTGGCAAAATTTGTAGCACACAGTGGAGTAAGGGGAAGGAGAGCAGTGCACGCATCCTGCATAAAATCCAAAAGCTCCCTTTGCAGCATCATCTCAGCATCGAACCTGCAAAAAAAAGAAGAAACAGCAGTATCTATTCTAATGGGGAATAAGATGATTCTATGATTAACTATAGAAAGCCTCACAGTAAAATGAGAAAGCAGCAAATCATTTCCACAGAACCTAAGTCCTAATACTGTCCAAATGAGAGTCAATTCTAACCCCTGGGAGACCTTTGTTGTCTAGGAGTAAAAGTCCTCTAAGAAATAGGGGAACATTATCAATGTGTAAATCTCCCTGTAAATTATTTTCCATGGCAAATTTTGCCAAGAAATCAGCAGCATTATTAGCTTCCCTGAGAGTGTGTTGGATTGGATACACTAAGTGTTTTACATTTAGACTGCTGCAAATAGAGAAAACTCTCCACTGGCAGGTCATTGGATTCTGTATTCCTTTAACCGCCATTAAACAGTCAGACTCAATCACACAACAATTTAGATCCAATTCTGAGCACAGTTCATATCCACTTTGAATGGCTAAAAGTTCAGCATGTAATGGGGAAGGAGAGTGAAAAGTGTTAACTCTCATTTTAAAAACTGCCCCCTTCAATCCCTAACTATGACTGCAGATGATGATGATAGACCACCAAGTTTCCATGTAGAATCTGTATTTATCTTGAAACCTTTTAGTGGTTTACTCCAATTAACCGCAGTAATCAATTTTTTCTTTTTTGGTATGATTTTGGGGATGATTCTTTGTTGGATCAGATGCTTATGTTTATCTATATTACCTTTCAAATTATGAGATGAGAAAATTAGGTATATCAAATCTTTAATATCCTGAAAACATGCATCAGCTGAGAACGACTTTTCGTCGAAAATGATTTTGTTTCTGTTTATCCAAAGAGACCATGTTGTGACTAATAGAGCAGCAGTAATCAGATTTGACAGAATCTTAGAGTCAGCCCTAAAAGAAAGATAGAATTCTACTCTACTCTTGAGGCTTCCAAAAACTGTTTGTGGAAAATGTAAGAGATTATTAACTCTTTGCCATATAGCAACGGAGGCAGGGCAAGAGTTAAAAAATGATCCAAAGAATCAGAGTGGTTCTTGCATAGAGGGCATTTGGATGCTAAAGAAAAACCATACCTACACAGTATATTATCAAATGGAAGGATTCCATTGAGTGCTCTCCACATAAGGACTGACATCTTTTTAGGAATGAAAGGAGACCAAACCTTGATTATATGTCTGATAGTTGAATTTTTTTTGTCTGAAAATTTTGTATGCAGAGCTGATAGAGAAGTTCCCATCAGATGTTGGGGTCCAGACTAGCCTATCTGTATGGGAGTTGACCAGTTTTGCTTCCTGCAAAATATTAAGAGTATTGGTAGCCAATAGAGGCTCCAGGTTAGGAAGGATTGAAGCTTTGTTAGTTATGAATGACCTAAGTGAAATATCCTCGAAGGGAATATCCAACTCTTGAGGCCATTCATAACACAGAGCTCCGTCACCTTTCCAATTAGCATCCCAGAATGAACATTCTCCAATACCATAAATGACTCTAGAGAGGCTGTTAGCCTTGGCAGTAATTTTACAGATTCTATTCCATGTATGAGATTTTTTGTAAGATGCAGGGAGTGACCATAAATGAGCAGACCATTGAGTGTTGTTTAATTGCAGTTTCCACCATAATTTACAAGAAAAAGCATCAACTATAGCATTTAGATCTCTAAAGCCTATTCCATTTTCATCTATAGGAAGGCTCATTTTTTTCCAGGATCTCCACTTTTTCCTATCTATGTTATCACAATTCCCCCAAAAAAGGCTAGAAGCTAGTTTTTCCATTTTTTTTAACACTATCTTTGGAGGATTTAAAACTGCAAACATGTGTGTTAGAATTGAAAGGAAGCAGTGGTTAATCAGTATGATCTTGCCTGTAGTATTCAGCCATCTATTCTTCCAATTATTAATAGATTTCTCCATTCTTTCCAAGATAGGATGGTAATGAACTTGTAAATTATGACCTGGAAAGATAGGAACTCCTAGATACTTAAAAGGAAAAGAGACTTTCACCATTCCTAAAATCCTACACACAGATTGAACAATAGCCACGGGGGTATTGGGAGCAGCAAAAAATTCTGATTTAGCAAAGTTAACCTTTTGACCTGATGTTTGCTCATATGCTTTCAAGAAATTTTTAAATCTTTTCAAATTGTTGGAATTAGAGTTCAAGAAGACAGTTGTGTCATCAGCATACATTAGGTGTGAAACTGGTGGACAGGACCTTGGCAGACTAAAATGTTTATCCCTAGCAGATTCATAACGGTCAAATAACTGTTCCTACATGCGATCTTGGTGCGAAACACGCACTAACAAAATTTTCTGCTGAAATCGAAACAATCTTCCTTCTCTTCTTCTTCCTCAGCTGTGTAACGAATACCATTATTGTTTCTTCTTCACCTCTAATGGCGGCTCCTCCGCCTGGTCGCGGTGGTGCTACCGCGTCCAAAACTTTTCTGCAAGCATTAGGCAATAGGCCATCTCCTCTCAATATTTCCCTTCCTTTAAATCCCAAAATAATACCAAAAACTCAGTACAAGGGTGAAATCTCCTGTCTAGTGACTCGAAAAGAGGCTGAAATGCTAGCATCACATTACAGTAATGCCCTAGTTGGGAAGTTTGCTAGGGGGAAACCATCAATGGCTGCTCTGAATGAGGCTTTCAATTCCGTTGGTTTCAAAGGTAAGTTTCAATTGGGTTCAATAGATTTCAGGCATATTCTTATCCGATTTCAGGATAAGGAGGACTATCAGAGGCTATGGATTAAAGGTCAGTGGGTCTTTAACCAAGCTCCTATGAAAGTTCTTAAATGGAACACTGATTTCAATCCTGCAATCGAATCTTCTATTGTACCTGTTTGGGTCACAATCCCTTGTGTTCCGGTTTTCTTTTATAATATTGCTATGATAGAATCAATGGGGAATCAAATAGGCAATTACATTAAAATAGATGCAGCAACTGCTGCACTTTCTAGGCCCTCTGCAGTTAAGATGTGTATTGAAATCGATCTAAAAAAGAAACAATCATCTTGCATTAGGGTAGGTATTGAAGAGGATGGAATTGAGTACAATGTAGTGAAGCTCCCCATTGAATTTGAGGAACTGCCTCTTTATTGTCATCATTGTAAATCTATAGGGCATGATGATAGTCTCTGTATCTATCTACATCCAGAACTAAAGAAGCCAAGGTATAATAGGATGGATAAAGCAAAAATTGCACATAAGGACACTAATGAATAAAAAAAGGTGATTAACTACAGAGATCAACAGATTGGCCAAGAAAATATGACTAATGATGGAATAACTCTACCCTCAGAGGACCATAATAAAGCTGGTGGTTCGGGTCTCACTGCTAGTGAAAAAAATAAGACTTTGTATGGTCAGAAACTAAAGTACATTCCCAAACAGAAGGCTGTTCCTAGTGTTGGGGATGACCAATTGGAGGTTCCTGATTCTTCTATTCAGGGGGGAGATAGGAATGGTAAAAAAACATGTCCAGAATGATCAGTCTCTTGGTTTAAACATTGGAACAGTTAACACTAATGACAATCTTGTAGAAGTCCAAGCATTATCACTAAACCAGACTTCTGAGGCTCATATGATAGATGGAAATCCAAATGAGTCTCAGGGGGATGTTCAGGAGGTACTCATTGTCAGTCCTCAGTCTTCTACTGATTAGTATAAGATGTCCTTGTCTGCTCCTCCGAATCTTATAACAAGGACAGGTTTTGCAAAAGATGACATACCTAGCAAAAGGAGTAAGCTATTCTCACCCTTTAACCCTATTCTTGCTGCTAAAAGCTTTATTTTCTCCCAACAAATAGAGAGTCAGAATAGGTTCCTATTACTAGAGGATGAGGATCCTTCTGATGATCAAGTTGGCCCTACTGAAAAAAGAATTTCCCAACTGGAGGACAAGGATACTGACACTCCTGAGGTAAGTCAGGTAACTCCTGTACCTCCTCGATCTATTTTAGGGAAAGCAAAAGAGGGACATCATGACAGTAATGTTAAGGCATATAGTAATGAGAACTATTTAACCCAGTTAAATACAATAATGACTAGATCAAAAAACTCTATTAATGTTTCCCTATGAATAGCACAAATGTTCAGATTAAGATACTAGTTTGGAATCTTAGGGGAATGGACACTTCTATGATTAGGCTTCATAATCTGATAAATAGTCACAATTTTGAGCTAATATGTCTAATTGAGCCTAAGCATGATAATACACAATGTGATCACTATAGACAGTTACTTCACTTTGACAATTGCATGCATGCTAATAATGGCCAGATTTGGCTTTTCTGGAAAAATAGTGTTTCAATTGTATGTAAATCAGATAATCTGCAATTTCTAGCTATTCAAATGAATAGCACTATTCTGAATAAATGTATGGATGCTATTTTTGTGTATGGACTTAGAACTAGAAATGGTAGGAAAGATCTCTGGGCAGATCTTAAGAACTTAACTCAATCAGATTCTATCTTCATTGGGGATTTCAATGCTATAACATCCATAAATGAATATAGAGGACCTTCCACTCTAAAACTGGGTAGTATGAAAGATTTTAGTGATTTTATAAATGATATGGCCTTGGAAGAAATAACTACTATAGGTAATCTTTTCACATGGAGTAATAACAGACTAAGAAATCCAACGGTCAAGAGGTTAGACAGGGGGTTATGCACAGCTTCTTGGTCATCTAATTTTCCTAACTCCTCTGTGCACATTTTGAATAGAATCTCCTCTGACCACAATCCAATGCTACTCACCATAGGTAGTGATATTGCATCCTCTCCACGGCCATTTAGATTCCTTAATACTTGGTATAAATGGGATGGATTTAATGAGGTAGTAAGGCAGAGTTGGGATGTTCCGGTTCAGCAATCAGGAATGGTGGGTTTCTTCATAAAACTTTTGAGGCTGAAAAAAACTCCAAAAATTTGGAATAAAGAAGTGTTTGGAAACATAAATGATAATGTTCTAAAGGCTGAATTAACTTTGAAGGAAACAGAAGGACTGTATGACCTGAATGCTACAATAGATAACATGGTAAAAATGAAAGAGGCTAAGGCGAAATTGGTTAGGGCTTTGATTGAACAGAAGAGCTTCTGGAAACATAAAGCAAAAATAAAATGGTTGAAGGAGGGGGATAACAATACTAGTTTTTTTCATAACACGGTTAGAGAAAGAAAATGTAGGTTAAAAATCACAAAAATCAAGGGTGGAAATGGACAGTGGATAGATAATGCACAAGATATTGAGAATGAATGCATCCATTACTTTCAAGACCTTTTAACTGAGCAGTACCCCCCTCAAAGTGATTTTTTCAAACCTCACTTCCTAAGTCAGATCCCCAAATTGATCACTCAGGAAGATAATGACAAAATACTGCAACCTGTTTCAATTTCTGAACTTAAAAATGTTGTTTTAGGGCTTAATCAAAAGAGTAGTCCTGGACCTGACGGATTTACAGCAAAGTTTTATATTAAGTCTTGGGGAATAATTTGCAATGATCTTTTATCAGCTGTACAGGATTTTCTATCAGTGAGCAATATCCCTAGGGGGATTGGTAGTACCTGGATTACAATTATACCCAAAAAATGTACACCAACTACCTTTGATGATTACAGACCGATTAGTCTTTCTAATGTTATAAATAAGATCTTCTCTAAGATACTAATGGAAAGATTAAAGCCTTTAATGCCTAAAATTATCTCTGATCACCAAACTGCTTTCCTAAAAGGTAGAGATATTGCTGACAATGTTATCTACCTTCAGGAAATGGTGAGATTTTTAAATAGGAAACAAAGGGAACCAAATTGTATTGTTAAATTGGATCTTAAGAAGGCTTTTGATAGAGTTAGGTGGTCTTTTCTCTATTCTGTGCTCGCTAAATTTGGTTTTCATGCTAGATTCATTTTTCTGGTTATGAAGAACTTGTCTCAGGCTTGGTTTTCGATCCTCATAAATGGTAAGCCAGTGGGTTTCTTTCAACCTACCAGGGGAATCAAACAGGGAGATCCATTATCACCATTTCTTTTCAATATCTTTTCTGAGGCTTTCACTAGAAGCCTGTCTTTTGTTTTTCAGAATGGTAGTTTGTCATATTATGGTGTGCCAGGTAATGCAAGTCAAATTTCTCATCTATCTTATGCTGATGATACTGTGGTCTTTCTTAAAGCTAATAACAACTCTCTGATCAGATTTAAGGCTTTCCTTGCTACACTTCAGGAAGTTACTGGTCAACAGGTTAATTATAACAAGAGTGAGTTGTATATAGGAAAGCATGCAACTGTAAATAGAGTGAGTAGAATAAGGAGAACTTTAGGCATGAAATTAGGAAGGTTTCCCTTCACATACTTAGGGGTTCCTATTTTTACTGGGAGAACTAAGAAGATTTATTTCCAACCTTTAATGGAACAAATTGAGAGTAGATTAGGTAGTTGGAAAAATAGGTGGCTCTCAATGGGGGGGAAAATTACCCTTATTCAGTCATGTATATACTCGGTTCCACATCATATATGGTCAGTTATTAAACCAGGCAAGCAAGTCATATTAGCCATAGAAAAGAAATTGAGCAAGTTTTTTTGGGGGTATGATGATCTAAATCCTAAAAGAGTATGGAGGAAGTGGGATGCTCTATGCTATCCCACCATCCAAAATGGTCTAGGATTTAGATCAATAACCACCATTATTGAAACATGCTCTGTTAAGCTTTGGTGGAAATACCAAAAGGCTGATGCACTCTGGACTCAATTTGTGGCATCTCTCCCACCTTCTTCCAGATCTTCACCAAACTAGAAAAGGATTTGCTCCATCAATGAGTGGGCAGAATCCCAATCTAGAGTCATAATTGGAACAGGGGAGTGTAATTTTTGGACTTCTAACTGGTTAGATATAGGGCCACTTCAGGACCTTTGTGAACAAATGAATGTTAATATTCCATCTACCTGTAGTGTTTCTGATTTCATTGCTAATAAACCAGACATGATTGCTAAAATATTTTCAGTTCTTCCTGCTCATGTAATAAATCTTTTACAGGATTCTAAGCTATTTACTCATAGAAAGGACAGGCTAATATGGAAGCCAGGAATCAATGGTGAGTTCTCATTCAAAGCTACATATCTTCTGCTAAGAAACCAAAGAGGTAATGTGGCTTCTTTTAAACATCTGTGGAACCATAGAATTGAAAAAAAAGGTTTCAGTCTTCATGTGGAAACTGATGAATTCCTTTCTTCCATTTGATAATGTTTTGCATTCATTGAGAATTTCACTTGCTTTGAAATGCTGTATGTGTCATAATCATGAAGATTCACTAGATCATTTTTTCAATTCTTGTACATTTGCTGTGCATGTTTGGAAACAGATTCACTCCTTCATGGGAATTAGGGATAGAGGGTTTCCTTCTATTTAGGATAGACTATCCTTCTATCTTACTTATAATGGATTCAGTAAGGTACAATTGGAAATGATACATTCTGCTGCTTTCATAACATGTTGGAATTTGTGGAAAGTTAGAAATAAGTGTTTGTACGATTCTGACAATCCTGTGATAAGTGTAGTACTACATCACATAAGGACACATATCTTCTACATGTTCACTGCTAAACCGATCTCTGTTGCCTCTAAGATTGATAAGATAATTGCTGACCACTCCTTTCTGCCATTGATCAAACGACCTCCCAAACCAAAGATTTATATAATTGCTTGGACAAAACCAGGCATGGGGTATAAAATCAATGTTGATGCTGCCTGGTGCTGTCTAACAAAGATGAGTGAAATTAGTTTGATTGTTAGAGATTGCAGGGGTGGGTTCATTGTTGCTCATACTAAGATCTCCCCTGCCTTTTCCCCTTTGGAAGCAGAAATGAATGCAATTTTGTTTGCTTTACAAACAGGTTCAGAGTTAAGTTCTTCTTATTGCATAGAAACTGATTGTTTGAATGTTGTAAGGTATGTGGCTGATCCTTATAATGCTCCATGGAAATTATTTCTATTGGCTGATGCAATTAATAATCTGTTGGGAGGAATCCATCTCAGTCATGTTCATAGACAAGGAAACTTGGTGGCAGATAAATTAGCTAAAGATTGTTTAAGTCAGCTAACATCCTCCTCTTTCCTTCGGTTTTAGAGCCTAACTAATGTTGTTCAGGGTTTGATTAGATTGGATCAATTGGGTACACCTTCTATTCGGATTGCTATCGGAATGGATGCTACTGATTAGCTCATATTACAGGTGGACAGATTCAAATTGGATAGGATTTGCTGATTTGAGAATGAATCTGCAAGCTCGGAGTTAAGATGGATTTTGCTGCACTTTGCTGTACATAATCATCATCTAGGATGGTTTACTGGTTTACAAATAGTAATGGTTTATGTAAGTACTCCTGGGTAGTAGAAGATATGATTCTTACCTAGGTGGAGAGGATTGGGACTGCTTTGTGTCTCTTAACAGATTCACTAACAAGTTTTGATCATCTCTATCCTAGCATAAGAGCTTTTGGAATCCTCTAACGATTTGCTCATTAATTTTCTACTTCCTTTTGGAGGCAACAAGAGTTGCCTCAAAGAGCTTAGAGCTCTTCATTGTACATCTTGACTTAGCTACGGATACTCTACTTTGTACTATTATTTTCTGTCTATTTTATGGCTTGGGAAGGCCTAATAAAATTTCCCCCATCCCTGGATGGTTTTCAAAAAAAAAAAAGACTAAAATGTTTCAAATATCCTACACTAAACAGTTTTTTTAAGCCTCTGGAAAAAGCCACAGACAAAATATTATACAGAAAGGGGGAAAGGGGATCTCCCTATTTAATACCCCTAGAGGAAGCAAAGAAACCTGTGGTTATTCCATTTATTAAAACTGAAAAGTGAGCTACAGCAATGTTATGCATGATGCGATGCACAAATTTACCATGAAAACCAAACTGAAGTAGGATTGAATTCAGGAAAAACCAAGAGACCCTGTCAAAAGCCTTTTGCATATCTAGTTTAACTATCAGATTAGAAACCTTTGATTTCCTAGACAGAATTCTGGTCAACTCTTGCATTTTTATAACATTATTTGATATATCCCTACCTTTTATGAAAGCACTCTGTTCAGGGGATATTAGTAATGTCATTAGGGGTTTAATCCTTTCCATTATCATCTTTGAGAAAACTTTATTCACAAAATTAGGTAGGCTGATGGGTCTGAAGTCAGAAAAGGTAATAGGAATTGGTTTTTTGGGTATTCAGGTAAGCCAGGTGCTAGAGATGGCCTTAGGGATATTACCATTATTTAGGAAATCATTTGCAGCAGCTAGGAGGTCATTCTTAATAGTGTCCCAGAAAGAAGTGTAAAAAGCACCAGAAAAACCATCAGGTCCTGGAGCACTGGATTTATTTAGATCAAAAACCGCAAAATTGAGTTCCTGAATATTAAGAGGTAACCGAAGATTGAGATTTTGTTGGTCAGAGATCACTTTAGGGATTTCTGTTAGGAAATGCTGTAGTTAGGTTCCCATTTTTTGAGGGGCCTCTTCATTAAGTAATTCCTTATAAAATCTCACTCCTTCTTCTTTAATCAAATGTGGTTCTGATATCCAATTCCCACTAACAATCTATTTAATGACAGGGTGTGTTTGAAGTACTATTTGCATCAAAACTCCTAAGGAATAAGAGAATTCAAAATTTATGAACCTAAAATGAATTTTTTATCTAAAAATTCAGATTTTTCAATGATTTACATTTTTGGGTACAATTTCACAGCTCAAACGGGATGCCAACACGTATACCCTTGTGTCAAGGGCATCCGAGCATACCCCCTCGAGGCAAGCGTGTCTGGCACGGATCATATCTCGTAGAACGGGTTGTGCCCAATCCTAGCACAAGGCCCCTCATGCCAACATACTATGACACGATTTGTATCTCGTGGCACGGCTCATGCTAAATTCAGGCACGCGGTTGCCAAAATTTTGACCACTTTTTCCTTAGTTTTTCCCTTTTTTTCAAAAAATCTGTCACCCTTCAAGCCTTATTCCATCCAAACAAAATCACGAGACTCGAACTCACATTTACAAATCAACCAGAGTTTCATCTCAAAAAATCCTCATCACAAACAAAAACATGCAGAAAATATCTTTCCACTAAAAATTATGAAATCAAAGAAAAAGAAACACCGTATATTTACTGTTCTCCTCATGACTTATTCCTTTTTTATGCACCTTAGTTAGAACAACCTATTGTTGGGTCTTCTGAATTGCCATCGGTGACTCCACCCACGATGACATCATTTTGGAGAGGTCTCCACACCATGTCACCTTACCTCTAGACGCCTTGTTCGCCATAGAAGATGAATTCCCAAACATTACTAATGATGAGTCCCCCGCCTTAACTTTGGGTTCAGGAGAAGGTCGAGGGGTTCTTATTCCCTCACTACTACTTTCTAAACGTTCATTGTTAGTTAGCATGGAAAAAAATTCCAATATAGATATATTATAACCATCATCAGGCAATGTAGAGGTTCCATCATTAATGTCATCAATGTCATGGAATTCATCTACACATTCATTCTCATTGGTCATGCGAGAAGTGTCACATAGATCATGTTCCTTACTTAGGGTTATGCCTTTGCATGCAAAAGATGAGTTAGAAGAATTACTAGACATATATATGTCAAACCCAACCTTATCCATATCAATTTCTATGGTTAGGGTTCCCAAATGGACATCGATTTCAATTCGTGACATTTAAAGAAATGGTCTCCGCAATAGTGTTGGGAGTGCACTTCCATCATGTGCCACATCAAGGACATAAAAGTCCACCAGAAACATCAACTTGCCCACCCGAACCATCACATCCTTCACTAGCCCTTGAGGGATAGCTTGGGAGTGATCAGCGAGTTGGAAAATCACCCTAGTGTCCCTAAGTTCACCTATGTCTAGGCATTCATAAAGACTATATGGGATCACATTTTTTGATGCTCCTAAGTCTATCATTGCATTCTCAACTAGCTTTCCACCTAGTCTTAGCTGAATTCATAAATTTGTCCGAGAAGTTCCAGGTAGAGATAGCTAAATAGTAGCAAGCTAGGGTTACAAGAAACCCTAGTATTATAGATAAGGTGACTATGACTCTTGGGCCTAATTGGAAGCCCAGGACATGATTACACAGGGAAGAATTAGACCTGCAACAATGATCGAACATTGTTGTACTCCCATAATTACGATGTCTGTGTCGATGGAGGGTTGCGAGAGTACCTGTCATGGCAGGGATGGGGAATTGTATGCCATCAGCCACACCACGCGTTATTGACACTCTATTAGATTTGTTTAGATCTCTATATGAATGAATCTAGGATAGAAGCATTAGATTGACTATGTTGCTTAATGATTTCACCAGGTGCTTAGTTAATATTGTAGTTGTGTTTTTTTTTACTTTTCATGTGCATTTATTGAGCTTTGAATGTTGATTGTAAATTGAATTAATGTTGTTGGAAGTTTGAGCATATGAATTGCTTGTATGATTGCTTGTTAGGGTTGGGAGAAAGTAGCTAATTTTCCCCTCTTTTAATGTCGAATCCAAGAGCATGACTTAGAGCTTCTAAATAATGTTGATGTGTTGATAATTGCTAGATGAATGTGATGATGTTGAACCCATTTTCATGTTTGTTTACGTAGCAAATGAGATAATTCTATGAATGTCGATCGTTCTTGACTAATCTTGTGTAAATGCATGAATTGGTTAAATGCTTAGACACGCTGTAGTGTTTATAAGTGTTTCCAAGCTTGTTGATTCTTTGTGCTCAATGGTCAATGCCATCAATGGGATACTTTTTGTTGTGTTTCGGCTAAGGAATTCATTGGTGAGGTCTGACAAATTCAGTAAGAGAGGTCGAACTCACTCTTGCAAAATAATATCTAAGAAGGATGGAAGGTTTATCTTCACAACAAGTAGTTAAAGTAATGAATAGATTGTTTCACTTGTTCTTGAAGCTTTTGTTATTTAGCATTCATGTGTTCTTCATGCTATAATTTACTTCATTTATGCCATGGGGTGTTTGAGAATATGAAGTTTTTGTATGATTAAAGTGTTAGGGTGTTAGGAAAGTGACAAATTCCTTAGCTCTTTGGCATGAAAATCCAAGAACATGGACTTAGAACTTCTAGTGAAAAATGTGTTGTGATTCTTGCTAGATAAGTATTTTAATGTGGATTGTTCTCATATTTATTCTATAGATGCAATGAAAGGTTGAACCTTGGATGTAGTTTGTTCTAGGTTTAGCCTAATGAAAGCTATGTCTGGTTAAATGGCTATGTCTTTGGTAGAAGGCTTGTTGTTGTCAAATCTATGGTCCTTCGTGTGAAATTTTGTTGATAAAATACCTCTATGGTATGGTTTGCTTAGAGTGATTGTCAATGAGTTTTCAAATGGTTGTTTATCTTTGCAAATCACTATTAAGAAGGAATGAATGTTGATCTTCGATAACATTCCCCATAGGTAACAAATGTGATTGAATGAGTGAATGGTTCAATGATCTACATTGGGTTTGGAAGTGGATATCAATTGCCCCCAAGGTTTTATCTTTTTAGTTTTTACCCATTTTTCTTAGTTTTTTTTTATGATTAGCATAGTTACTTGACTTTGCTAGTTATCTTGTCTTTTAATTTCATAACTTAGGAAAACCAACCAACCAAACCCCTCCTCCCTTTTTGAATGCTTGTACATATCTATATATATCTACATCTAGCCTATTATGAACCTTATATGTTTAAACAATTAAGAAAATCTCTCTTCTTCGTGGACGACCCCAATTTTTCACTATCTACTTAATTGTATTTAGTAAGCATAAAGGGCTTATAAATTATAACTTTGAGCGGTACGGTGATGACCTTCCACATATTTATCGCCAACCTAGTTTTTTTTCTCTCATTTTACCTAAGAGACCTTTTGGGTTTTCATCCTAGCTTTAAAAAATAAAGGGTACTCACATTCTCACATTTTTACGCATGGTCTCTCATTTTTTCCTAAGCTCGTAAGCCAAGCCAGGCCTAGCCTCTCACTTTTACCTAGGTCTTTCGACCTGTCCGGGCTTTTCCCAATATTGGATAAGTTTCCCTTTTAGGTTTCCAACTCAGCCAGGTATATATTTTTTCAATTTTTTATAATGCTCCAAAATGCTATTAGAAGAGCTATTAGTTACATAGAAACAACTGAAACATCATAAGTGTTATCTAATCCCCTCCATTACACTTAAAATTTGCATTTCCCTCAATGCATACACATAATCATAGAACATATGTCAAAGGAATGAAATTAGAGAACACTTACAATAAATAAAAAATAAACAATAAAATCTTCCCTTGATTGCACAATCATGGAATGTAACGAACAAACTACCATCACCCCAATATACTACCCTTAACCTCTAATTAAGAAAGTTCAATATAACCACTATCATGCACCACTAATCGAATAAAGAATTGAATCACAATGGAGGGTTACCTCTTAGGTCTCGATGTGTGCGTTTCAAGGGTTTTGATGGTAGGTGTTTTTGGGTGGTACTTTGGTGGTGGTAGGGAAGAAATTGTGATTGGGGTGTAGGAAAGTATGTAAGTTTCATGGGTCGTGCACGTCTACACTCCCTATGAACTTGGGGTTTGGTTCTCCTCCTTGTCCACCATTTTGAGCATCATGAACCATGTACGTCTACATGGTCTATGAGTTGGACTCCCCATTTGCTCACCTTCCTCCAAGAACCATGAGATTCCTATAAAATAAACATGCACATCAAGTGTAATAGTGTTCCCAAACTAAAAGCTACAAATAGGAAGATACATCAATGATGTGCCCATTTTATAAGGTTATATTAGGACTTTTGGGATTCACTTTTGTACACTTTTGTGCTTTAAATGTGACATTTTTCCTTGAAATTATCTAAGGAGGGTTAAAAGTGACTTTTACACTTTTATTACTTTTCTAGAGAATTTTGAGTGACAAAGCAATTTTTTTTAAGACTTTGAAGAATACCTTTGAAGATTTGAAGATTTGAAGACTTGTATTTCAGCTTTTGAAGACTTGAATAATTGATGAAAAGTGAAGAGAAGAGGAGGACATGAAACAAGAAGAAGAAAGAAATCAAAATGCTGGAACCCCCGTCGCGACTCGCCGCGGCGAACCCGTCGCGACTCGCCGCGGCGAACCCGCCGCGACTTTGTACTATAAATACTCACCTTATCATCTCCTCTTGAAGAACATGAATCCATTCTCTTCTTCCTGTGATTTTTCTGGGTTCAAACCCTAGTTTTTCTTTCTTTTCTTAGTTTTTGTAGGTTAATCATGTCTTTTAATTATCTAGCTTAGTTTTATCTTGGGAGCAGTGGATTGAAGCTTCCATATCTATGTAGTAAGAACCATCTCTATCTATTTAGTGTTTTTTCTATTGTGCATTTATTGAGCTTTGAATGTGAATTGTTAATGGCATTGATGTTGTTAGAAGCTTAAGTATATGAATTGCTTGTATGATTACTTGTTAGGGTTGGGAGAAGTAGCTAACTCTCCCCTCTTTTAATGTGGAATCCATGAGCATGAGTTAGAGCTTTTTAATGATGTTTATGTGTTGATAATTGCTATATGAATGTGATGATGTTGAACTCGTTGTCATCTTTGTTTTAGGTAGCAAATGAGAGAGGTCAATGAATGTCGATCGTTCTTGGCTAATCTTGTGTAAATGCATGAATTTGTTAAATGCTTAGTCACGGTGTAGTGTTATAAGTGTTGCCAAGCTTGTTGATTCTTCATACTCAATGTCATCAATGGGATATTTTTAGTCGTGTTTCGACTAAGGGAGTCATTGGTGAGGTTTGACAAGAGATTTCGAATTCACTCTTGTAAACTACTATCTAAGAATGATGTAAGATTTATCTTCACAAGTAGTACAAGTAGTGAATAGATTGTTTCACTCGTTCTTGAAGCCTTTGTTATTTAGCATTCACATGTTCTTAATGCTATGTTTTACTTCATTTATGCCATGTGTTGTTTGTGAATAGGAAGTGTTTGCATGATTGAAATTTTAGGGTGTTAGGAAAATGATGAATTCCTTAGCTCCTTTGCATGAAAATCTAAGAACATGAACTTAGAACTTCTTGTACATAATGTGTTGTGATTCTTGCTTGATAAGTATGTTAATGTGGATTGTTCTCATATTTATCCTATAGATGCAATGAAAGGTTGAACCTTTAATGTGGATTGTTCTAGGTGTAGCCTAATGAGTGCTATGTTTGGTTAAATGGCTATGTCTTTGGTAGCAGGCTTGTTGTTGTCAAATCTATGGTCTTCGTGTATAATGCCATTGATGAAATACCCTATGGCCGTTGTTTGTCTAGGGTGATCATCAATGGGTTTACAAATGGTTGTTGTTTGTCTTTGCAAATTACTATCAAGAAGGAATGAATGTTGATGTTCTATTGGCATTCCCCATAGGTAATAAATGTGATAGGATTAGTGAATGGTTCAATGATCTACATTTGGTTTGGAAGTGGATGTCGATTGCCTCCAAGACTTTATCTTTTGCAGTTTTAAACCCCGTATTCTTAGTTTGTTTCAAAATTAGCATAGTTACTTGACTTTGCTAGTTGTTTTGTCTTTTAGTTTCATAACTTAGAACAACCAACCAACCAAACCCCCCTTTTACATGCTTTTATATGTATATATATATATATATATATATATCTACTCCTAGCCTAATATCAACCTTTTGTGTTTAAACGCTTAAGAAAATCCCTCTTCTTCGTGGACGGCCCTGACATCCCGCTATCTACTTAGTTGTAGATAGTAAGAATTTAAGGCTTATAAATATTAACTTTGAGAGGTTTGGCGATGGCCTCCCAAATTTTGGTACCGCTGGCGGGGAAGAGGCATTTATTTTTATGTTTTTGGGTATATTTGGTTGTATATTAGCTATTTGTTTTTATATTCCACTCCTTGGTGGTTGTTTTTGTTCGAAGTAGGTATTGCTTGAGTTCTTGGTGAATTTTTATCGAGAATCCTTGCAATATGATTTTTGACTTTTGAAAATTTTAAAATAAATAAATAAAATAATGGACCATCTCACCTTGAGGGAACTAATAATGAGAAGAAAGGCTCAACAAGAAAGGTTTTGTAGGATGTGTCATTTCGACCATCCTCCCTAGTCTTGCTATTTGTTGTGGGAAGAGCACTATGAAGGGGAAAGAACCCTTGGAGATGTTGGTTTTCAATGGCAAGAAGCTCAAGAATGGTATCAATACCATAATTCTTACAATCCAGAATGGAGTGGTAATCCAGATTGGTGGGATAAGAATGAGCCGGAAAACCAACAATACGAGCGAAATAGTTGGCCATCACCACCTTATACTATACCCCAAAAATAAAGCCCAACAAGGAAGTTCAAGTTTGACACGTGAGGAAGTCATGAATACAATAAAAAAATTAAACAACTTTACTAATGAGGAGTCGGACACTCGGCTCTCCTCTAGTGTTGAGGCTATTAAGGGGCATGTGAGGAGTATATTAGAAGCGTTGGCCCAAATGGAAACTCATGATTCTGAAAATACACCATCCCAAATCGAACTCAAGGATTCGGTGAGTGAGGTCACCATGGGAAATGATCTTGAGTTCAAAGGGGAGGAGGAGTTGGTTGTTGAGGATGATAAAAAGGAGAAAGAGGTGAATGTGCTACATTCATTAGCATCGTCACCCTTACCCCCACCTATTGAACCAACTCCACCATTTTAGGAAGTTTTAAGGGAGACAAGGGGGGAGCCAAAAGATGATCCCAAGCCTCCTAACCACCCAACTCCCTCTAAACCATCTTCACCTCAACAAGACTTTCCTCTTGAAAGTTTTGTACCCCCACCTCCCTACTTATGAATACTCATGGTGAAGGGGTTCAAGCCTTCACCATATGGATAACATTAGGTCGTGCCGACGACCTTAAATATACGAAGCTTTGTTGTGCCAATTACGTAAATAAAATCAGCCTTTATTTTTGTTTTTGTTGTTTAGCTTTTGTTATTTTGTCTTGTTCCTTTTACAGTGCATTTTTCTATGATTTTGTAGCAAAGTGATGTGCATTACATTGGAGGAGATGAAGGAATGAGATCCATGAAAAATGAAAGAAAGCTTAGAATGTTGTTAAGAAAATATTGAATACTTTCTAAGTGCTGGGAAATCCTATCATCGCGACTCGATACGACCTCGCGATGAACCATCATGCGTCGCGATGTTATCTGAAATTTTGTATTAAAAATCAGCTCCTAGTCTCCACTTTTTGCGATTCACAATGATCCTGTCGCGAGTCACGACCAGTGAGTGCTCGAGACTGGCCTTGAGACGTCGTCTTTCATCCTCGAAGCCACAAGACCTCGACTCAAGCTAAACCTGAAAGTCCATCACCCCTAGAGATGGCAATCCCTCGACTCGAGCTGAAGCCCTCGAGATCTTGGGTCCTCTAGGCCGCAAGACCAGCCCCTCTAGACCTTAGGTCCTCGAGATGGCAATCCCTCAACTCTAGCTGAAGCCCTCGAGACCTCGGGTCCTCTAGGCCATAAGACCAGCCCCTTGATACCTCGACTCAAGTCGAACCTAAAAGGCCATGAATCCTCGAGGCCACAAGTCCTCGATTCGAGCTAAACCCAAAAGTGTATTATACCCTCGAGACCTCGTGTCCTCGAGGCCACAAGCCCTCGATTCAAGCTTTACCCAAGAGTGTATCATACCCTCAAGACCTAAGATCCTCGAGGCCGCAATCCCTCGACTAGAACTAAAAGCCCTCGAGACATCATTCCCTTGAGATCTTGGGTGCTTAAGACCAAAAGCCCTCAAGACCGGTGAAGCTTTTTTAGCCCCTGGAGACCAATGCCCCTTAAGACCCACGCATCTCGAGACATCATCTTTCATCCTCGAGCCCAACCAGACCCGAGCCTTCCCTACCTGTCTTGACTCGTAATGATGCATCGCGAGTCGTGACTAGTGCTATCGCGAGTTGTGATGGAGAAACCAAATTTTCAATTGTGCTTAAACACTACATAATCATTTCTTATTCTCTGCAAAATACTCCAAAGAACCACCACACATCCACTCGTTCCTCCACCATTTCACATATATTGACATATGAAAATTCTTGCATCTTTATAGTATCTTTGTTAATTGTAGTATGCCGACTACATCATTGAGTCTTTCATTGCTATATTCTATAATGATGCTTGGATATGTGTTGATATATGTTGGATATTTTTATTGGACAGTCTTATAGTGCTGATTGCATGATGGATTGGTTGTTCTTTGATAATAATATGGTTATTAACTCTTGATGCTAAACCTAGTATTACAAATCCTTATGTACTTGTGAGTTTGATGTTGTTCTTTGTGGTGTTAGTCTTGATCTAAGGGCACCAAGGAGAAAACCTTTTGCTCGAGGGGTGAGTTCTTCTACGGCACTTTTGCTCCCCGTCCAAAACCAAGCTTACAACGTATGGAAAAAGATAAGTGACTAAAGATCGGAATAAAGCCAAGCTTACTTTTCCCAAAAGTAGTCTCAAAAGGAATCAAAGAGAAATTCTCAAGCAAAAAAATCCACCAAGGAAATCCAAAAGCCATCGACTTGGTTGTAATATAGGGATAACTCAAGATTCTCGACCTAGTTGCAGCCAAGGAGTCTAATGTATCGTCAACCTAGTTTCTTGTTTCTTTAAATTTTCATTTTTTTCTCAATTTATCTCATTTTGCCTAGGAGCTCTTTCAGATTTTCATCCTAGATTTATCCCACAAAACGTTCTCACCTCTCACCATTTTCCACATGGCCTCTCACTTTTTCCTAGACTCGTAAGTCTATGTGGGTCAAACCTATCACTTTTACCTAAGCCTTTCAACATATCCGGGCTTTTACACATGTTACCCAAGTTGCCCTTTAGGGCTTTTGACTTGTCCAAGTTTTAAATATTTTTTTTCATTTTTATTTCCAGTTTTTTTGGTATAGTACAAAATTGCCCCAAAAGGGAGCTTCATACTACAAAAGATAAGTAGAAAAACAATACACAACAAAATCCTAAAGCCACATTCCAAATGCAAACTAGAATCCTGAAATCATAGCATAACATGCAAACCACCAAAATTTTCCAAAAGCACCCCAATCACAAGTAACCAAAAATCTACCAAGAAAAGCAAACAAAGCATGCATGCACAAAGAAATCCATGAATGAGAATTCCTAAGTACTCACTTATCCCTTGACTCCCCACACTTAAACAGTGCATAGCCCCTTATGCACTGTCATGTCAAATCAAATGTGAAGTAGGTGAATAAGTGATGAATTCCTCGTGACTCTATGAAGATGAATGGTACTAAAGAAAAAAACCTGCATTCAAAAAAATGAAACACAAGCGTAATTCCATTCCAAACAAAATCACAAATCTTAGTAGCACAATGAAACATTTTGCACACAACTCAAACTCATATCTCAAGAACAAACTTTCATTTAAAAATAAATCTTTTACAACACAACCACAATGCTAATAAAGCTTGTAAACAAATAGCTCACCAAGAGTTCGTGTGTGTAAGTGTTCCTTTAAGAAGGGAGAGAGTGAAAATGATGAAATCAAGTGGAAAAACATGTATTACAAGGATATGCACAATCTATCTCTAGAAAAATAAAAGGAATTGTATATTTATTGTTATCGCACAACTTATTTCCTTCAATTCAAGGTGTCATTAGTTTTGTTCCCCAAGGAAGGGGTCATTCTCCTTGTTCTATTCTAAAGCTCTCCGCTTAAGATAAGGCTTCAACCTTTGCCCATTAACCACTAGATTTGTGCCTTCTTTTTCACTCCTCACTTATATTAATCTGTGATCAAAAACCTTTTTCACTTCATATGAACCTTCCCACCCTTATCATAATTTGCCAGGAAAGAAACAAAATCTAGACTGGTAGACGAGGACTTTTTTTCCCACAAAGGAATTTTTCTTCACCATATTTTCATCATTTCTAGCTTTTGTCCTTTCCGTATAGATCAAAGAAGTACTATAGGAATTTCTCCTAAGCTCTTCAAGTTCTAGAAACTGCGACTTTCTTTGGTTCCCAACTTCCCTCAAGTATAAATTCATGCGCTTGATGGCCCAATGTGTTTCGAACTCAAGTTCAACTGGTAAGTGGCATCTTTTACCAAAAAGGATCTTGAAGGTGGCATGCCAATTGGGGTTTTGTATACAGTGTGGTAGGCCCGAAGAGCATCACCCAACCGAGAACTCCAATCCTTTGTAGAGGTGTTAACTCTCTTCTCGAGGATGGCTTTGATTTTGTGGTTGGATATTTCTGCCTGGCCATTTGTTTGTGGGTGGTAAGTGGTGGAAGTTCTATGAGTCATTCCATATTTATCCAGCAATATTGCCATGACTTTGTTGCAAAAATGGGTTTCTCTGTCACTGAAAAGGACTCGGGGTACCCCGTACCTTGAGAAGTTGTTGGATTTGAGGAAGTTAACAACAGTTACTGCATCATTCTTCTTTATGGCTTGGGCTTCTATCCAATTGGATGCATAGACAATTAGAACCAAGATGTAGTAGTTCCCACCTAAATTTGGGAATGGACCCATGATGTTTATCAAAGACTTCCACTGGCATTGAAAAGGCTTGAGGCATCTCGTTTCTCGATGAGATGTTACCTACCCTTTGGCATTGATCACAAGATGCTGCAAAATCTCTAGCATCAGCAAGTATGTTAGGCCAGTGCAGACCATAATCTGCTACCCTCCTTGCAATTCTATGATAACCAAAATTTCCCTCCAACTTGGGATGAATGGCACATCTCGAGAACACGTCTGACATCATCATCTGGTACACGTCTTCTTATTTCTTGATTGAACAATACTTTCACGGGTAGAGGTAATCCCACACATACTCCTTCACTTCATTCATCAACCTCTCATTTCTTGATTCGTTAAAGAATAGAGGAAAGTCCCCGGTGGGGAGGTAGGTCACTATATTGGCATACCAGGCTGGCTAGTCACTACCTCGAACAACTGCTCATCGGGAAAATCTTCCCCAATGGGTTCCAGCTTTGCCTCCTCTTTGACTAGTTCTGGGCTTTCATGAATTAGTAACTTGCTGAAATGACCAGCCATTACATTTTCCGAGCCCTTTTTTTTATCTTTCGCCTCTAGTTCAAACTCACTCAAAAAGAGTATCCACTGAATAAGTCTCGGTATAGCCTCTTTATTCGCCATTAGATGATGAAGTGCTGCATGGTCAGTGTATACAATGACTTTCGTAGGAGGTATTGACAAATATTTTCAAGGGCAAAAAGTAAGACCAGTAGCTCCTTCTCGGTGGTACAGTAATTGGGTTGAGCATCATTGAGGGTTACTGACGTAGTGTATATCACATGTGGTGCTATCCCCACTCTCTGACCCAAAACAGTGCCTATGGCATGATCGCTTCCATCACATGTAATTTCAAAAAGAAGGGACGAATCTGGAGATCGGATAATTGGGACAGTCACTAACTTGTCTTTCAAGGTTTCAAAAGCCTTTTTGCACCCATCATTGACAACAAAGTCGGCATCATTTTGTAGCAGCTTGCACAAAGGTGAGGATATTTTGGATAAATCTTTAATGAAACATCGGTAAAAACCGGCATGTCCTTAGAATAATCTCACATCCTTGACATTGTTGGGGTAAGGTAGGGATTTAATCGCATCTACTTTGACTTTATCAACTTATATCCCTTTAGCTGATACAACATGCCCTAACACTATACCTTGTTCCACCATGAAATGGAATTTCTAAGAATTTAGCACAAGGTTCGTGTATGTACATCGCTCTAGCACCTACGCTAGATGATATAGGAACGAATCGAAGGAATCTCCATGGATAGTGAAATCATCCATGAATACCTCAATAACTTTCTTGATAAATATAGAGAAAATTATAACCATGCACCTTTGAAAAGTGCCTGGGGCATTACAAAGACCGAAAGGCATACGCCAATAAGCAAAGGTGCCAAAGGGGCAAGTGAATGTGGTCTTCTTCGGGTCTTCTAGATCAATGGCTATCTGGAAGTATCCAAAATATCCATCAAGGAAACAATAGTATGCATGATAGGCTACGCTTTCGAGCATCTGATCAATGAAAGGTAGGGGAAAATGATCTTTACGAGTTACCGCATTCAAGTAGTGGTAATCAATACACACCTGCCACCCATTTTGAATACGGGTACGTACCAAGTCCCCATCCTTGTTTCTTACCACTCTGACTCCACTCTTCTTAGGCTCTACTTGGGTGGGACTTACCCAAGTACTATCATAGATAGGGTATATTACCCCAGCCTTAAGTAGCTTAAGGACTTCACCTTTCACTACTTCCAACATAGGCGGGTTTAATCTCCTTTCAGGTTTGCGTAAAAGTATTACACCCTCCTCTAATAGGATATAGTGCATGCATGTTGAAGGGATTATCCCCTTGATATCAGCCAATGTTCACCCTATTGCACACTTGGTTTTTTTAACACCTCAATCAACCTACTATCTTGGTCACTAGACAATTTGCTTGAAATTATCACTGGCAATGTCTCAATTGCACATAAGAATGCATACTTCAAATGCTCAGGAAAAGGTTTAAGCTCCACTGTAGGTGGCTCTTCTACTGAAGGCTTGCTTTCTGGCAACACTAGTTCATCTAAGTTCTTAGGAAAGGGTTCCACACAATCCTTACCCAAAGGTTCAATCCCTTCTGCACTCCCTACAAGATTAGCTTACAAGGTGTGATTATATATATCATTCAAAGCATTATCCTCCAAAGCTAACCCCTTGTCTATGTCAAAAATTTCTTGCACAAAATTGTCATAAATATCAATCATGAGGGGGAAGGGGTAATTTTTATTAGGATTAATCAGTTCATGCTCAAATTCATGTTCAGAATCACCCATTTTCTTTAGCAATGCCTTATATTTATGAAAACAAAATGAGGGTGTCAAAAGAAATATCACTCATCTCATTGTGATAGATTTCCACACGTGACTCTCTTTCCTCAAGTCTCTCAAAATGAATTGCTAGAGTTGCCTCCTCGTCTGTGAGCTTACCCCTTCCAATTAATTGGTTCATTGCGTCTAGTAGCTCATTCAACTTTTCTCCTATCCTGTCAATACCAGAATATATTTATGCCCCACAATTCTTAATGCAAGAGAATACTTGGTTTTTGTAAAGTTTCACTAGCTTTGAAAAACTGGTTAGAGCTTCAAGTTACTCTTCACATGTAGACTTGGGGGGTGAGATCGGTCCGGGTGAGTCGTGGTAAATGAATCACTCTCGCTCCCTCTGATCTTGCTGAACTTAAAGCTCCATCTCTCTCCCATGGTTACTTAACCACGAGCAACACTTCGTAGGGTGATCGAAATGACACACCCTACAAAGTTTCATCTATTGAGTGGCATTGCCCCACATTATAAGAATCTCACTGAATCAAAAGAACAAGGAAACTATGACCAAAACTCCACTCGCAGCGAACAAAAAAAACAAAATAAAAACAATAAAAGAAACTACTAACTACTCTACTAACCTGTCATGCTCAACTAATACTTGAACTAAAAAGCATCTCCAGAAGTGGCGCTAAAATTTAACCTGACATCGACTCGACCGTCATTAAAGTACGAGTCGAGGGGCTTACTGGTCAAAGATAGAGATTTATATTCTACACTCGTTCTTACTACAAAGCTACCAAGGGGTCATAAGTGGCAAGCCCTGTTTGTCCACAAGGATGCTAGGGCTGAAGTACTGATTAAAACACAACCTTGTGCGGGTCTTTAATTTACACGAGTGAAAGGAAAAACTAGTAGTGTATACATGCAACTAGGGGGGATGTGGTGTTTTCAACTAACAACTATAAGCATGTAATTGAAAAGCAAGTAAACTACTTATACTAGGCACTTGGGAATAATTTAGAAACATGGTAGTTATAATGCTTCAATCCTCGATACACTCACATATAGACATACAAAAAACCTATCAAAGTTTTTACAACACGTGGTGTGGATGATGGTATACACTTCCCCAACCTTGTCATGGTGGGTGCGCTCACAACCCTCCATCGGCACCGCCATCGTAATTAGGGGAATACAACAAGGTCCAACCATCGTTATAGGTCTGTTTCTCCCCCATGCTATTACATCACAAGCTTCCACCACGAATGAAACGACACCCCTGGGGTCCTATATACGCAAGGTCCAAGGTTTGTAGGCTCCTTATCTGTGATACTAGGGTTTTAACACAACACCTAACTTGCTACTATTCACTATCTCTACCCACAACCTCTCTGAAAATAGTTACGAAGTTAGCTAAGACTGGTGCAACGGTAAATAGTTCATCGCATTCTCAAATTCCCCGTGCACACACCCACGCGGACGCGTTCTCCCTTACCCAATCTAACATCTAGATTTCTCTTCCCAATGGGGTATTAGTAACATTCATGCATTTATTATGGTGGTGGGTACTACTCATGCATTTATAACATTCAAGAACAATCACAATAATATCATAAACACAAAGGTAGGATGAATCTAATAAATCTCATAAAGCATTTAGAACATACCAAGTGCCAAAATGAATCCCAAACTAATTTAACTACTCCCTAGACATGGAATTAAAATAAAAATTTGAATTCCACATCATTGGGATAAAGAAAGAAGAAAAGAAAATAAAAGTTAACAAAACCTACAAAAGGAACTCCTTCTTTCTCTCCGAGCTCTCGTCTCTCCAAATGTGTTTTGAAATATGATTAAACCTCTTCAAATGAGTAGAATAGGGTCCTATATATAGTAGTAGGAGATTGGGCCTAAAAATAGACCAAAAATAGGCCAAAACAAGCAGAACTATAGGCTAGCTGCCAAGGTTTCACGAGCTGCCAAGGATGCCACAGTCCGTGAAGCATGCATAGCCCAGGATGCCAGATCTACCATGGTCTGTGAATGTTCATAGCCACGCCCAGTAGGATCTGGTGTGATCTATGAAGCTAGGATTGTGCCACTGTCCATGAAGGTTTTCACTGATCGCAAGCAGCATGCAGTTTTTGCTCAGAGTTTTCCCACGATCCATGAAGGTTTTAACAGACCGCGAACAGCTTGTGGCTTCTACTCAGAAATTTTGTCTTGGCCCATGAAGGTTGGGAGCAGTTTGTGGTTTTGTCAATTTTTTTTCTCACAGTCTCTTGAGGTTTTCACGAACTGGCTCCATACTTAGACAAATTCTTCAACTATTCATCCCCTTGCTTCATAGCCCGATACTTTTATCACGTCTCGGTGCCTTGCCTGGTGGAGGTCTCATGCTGGTCTCATGCAAGTCTTCACAGAACCTTTGAATTCTTTTGTAATGCAATCCATGAATATTATTACAGGTTGTTGGTGCTTGACCATGCACGGTTCATGACCGGTCGCTGGTGCTTCATGGGCTAAACTTCGTTTACTTGTCACGGGTGAACCATTAGTCCGAATCGGGAGTTCTAGTAGTTAATTTTGTAGTACTCAAGAAGACTAATCCAATGGAATTATCCTTGAAGGATAATTATTCCTAGATAATTCTAGGAATAAGGAAACACTCCTTGGACCATAGTTCACCATTTTCTCCCTTGATCATCCTGAACTCTGAAGCCGCCTATCTTTGGCTTCAATATCCTTCTATCATGCATTGATGATCATGGCCTTCGTATTCTACCATTCAAATATGAATGGCCTTCAAATCTGCAACCGTCAAAAGCAAACGGCCTTCGCAAGAATGTAATGTAACAAATATAATTCACGAGTGTCCTACTAAAGGTACTCATAATGAAGACCAAGGAGCCCGTGAACACGTGATGTTAAGAATCACTAATTAAGTATACAGAATATAGGATTTAGAATAGAAAACCAAACATGGTTGTCTAAGCCCCTTGTCATGTAAACTCAACTAATATCGCCAAACCACCAACTAAAATTAACTAAAAAGTATATCAAATGCATTGGTTAAAGCATGCAAAATGGTGGAGATCAATGCTAGGGCCCAAAAGTCAATCACACACAATGATGTCCAGGTTGTCAATCTGTACGTGTTGCTAGGAATAGATAGTATGGTAAACAGGAGGAGGGTTGGTTTTTCAACTAGCAACTACAAAGCATGAAAGTAATAATCACTTAAACTTTATTAGATAGACACTTGGGGCATGCTTGTGTAACATGGTTGATTTAATACTTTGATCCTCAATTCCTTCACATGTGAGATTTAGACAACCTAATTTAACACTCTTAACAAGTAGTGAGGTCGATGGCATACACTTTCCCCTACCTGTAACGTCGGATGCTCTTGCAACCTTCCATTGACACCGCCTTGTAAGTAGGGGAGTATAACAAGGTTCAACCATTTTTGTAGGTCTGTTTCTCGCACATAAGATTATGTCCCGGGCACTCCACCACAGATGCTTAAATCCCTAGGCCTATAAACAAGGCAAAGGGAAGTATGCACCTTATCTATAACACTAGGGCCTCTTACAACCCTGGCTTGCTACTTTTCGCTATCTCTACCTGTTGCCCATCAGACTACTTTATATAATTCACTAAGACCGATGTTCTAGCATTGTAACAGTAAAAGTTAGAAATGCCAACGTGCACACACCCAAGTGAACTCATACCCTGCTACCAATAACACATTCGAGGTTTCTTCTCCCCCAGGGGTGGGTATTAAATATTTGCACCAACATGAATATAGACTAGAGTGTGTGGTAATGGAGAGTAGTATTCATGCAATTATAACATTCAAGAACAAGTCACAATAATATCACAAGCACAATAATTAGAATGAACTAAGAATCTTACAAAAGTATAAATCAACACATGAACACAATTATCCCGAAGCTATGAAGATCTACTCCCTGGAAAATAGATCCATGGAAAATATTAGGTTATATGCCATAGATCTGGGCACTGGCGTAGGGAGTGGGATATGGTGCAGACCGTGCTAGGCGCTAGCGTGGAGCGTGGCATCCGGCGAGGACTGTGATAAGCACTAGCATAGGGCGTGTGATCTGGCGCAACCCAATTGATCTACACTAGCATGGACCAAAGGATCTTGCACGGTCTGCGCCTCCTCCTTGGCTTGGGCAATGTGATATAATGTGGCCTACACTGTCTCCTTGGCACGAGCTGTAGCATCCTCTGCGAATCGTGTCCGGTGCAGTCTGTGGCGTCTGGTGTCGCCCATCATGAAAATGGTTATTTTTTTACTTCTGATTTGTAGGATGCATCGTTTCGTGTGGGCTGTCATTAGAATTATTTTTGACTGAGTATTTTGGTGCGGGTTGCTCAAATCTTCATATTCCGCTGGTTGGTCTTAACATTTTTCACTTGAAACGGTGAGGGCCGTTAAAAACAGGATGATCCACGCCTAGACTCAGCCTTTTTGAGTGAAATTGGGCACCTTAGCACACAGCCCATTGGGATTGCATGGTTGGCCTTGGAACAACTCATGACAAAGACCCTTGGTGTGAGCCGCATTGCCTAATGCGGGTTGTTGGTGCTACCCATTTCTGCTTTGGTCTGCTGGACTTCTTTTCTTCGCTACGGATCAACCATTAGTCCATTTTGAGAGATCTTGTATATTTTATGGTCCTCGAGGAGAAAAAACCAATGGAACCAACCTTGAAAGCTAATTCTTCTTGGATCATTATCAAAATATGGTGAACTATTGGACCATGATTCTCCGGTTCTTCCTTAGCCATTTTGAACTCCAATGCCACCTATATTTGGCTCCATCCTTCTACTACCACGATTTGATGTCTGTGGCCTTCATCTACTACCATTCTAAGGTGAATGGCCTTCGCCTTCTACTGTCCTTGCGAACGGCCTTCACATAGAACGTAACAAAAAATAGAATGTAACTAAGGATGATCATAAAGGAAGATCTGGGTTCCCGTGGATACAAGAAGTCCATTAGTACCAATGAAGTCTACAAAACGTGGGGTTTGATAAGAAAACCAAACATGACCATCTAAACTACCTTTCACATAAAATCAATTAATACTAGCAATCCAAAATTTAAAACAAGAGTCAATCATTCCGCTGAATGCCATAGTTAAAGCATGCATAATAAAGCATAAAATTGGTGATAGAATATCGGATCTGTTGGAATTGATGTTGCATTGTGTGGAGATCGTCGACGATAGTGCGTGGCAGATGGTGTTTCCACGTGTAGGATAGGCGCAGGTGGATAGGATCGGTGGACGGCTCGGAAAACTGCGGTGAGGTGGAGGATAATGGCGGCGGTCGGCTAACAAAGATCGGATGTCGAGCAGTGGCGGGAATGTGGCGATGCGTATGATAGATGCATGATTGGTGGCGAAGGCAGCGAAAAAATATTTAGGGTTTAGGGTTCAGGATTTTAGGCTCTGATACCATGTAGAAAATCAGAATGTAATGTTGTAATGTATACAGGATCTGGGTTACAGTATATAGAGGTACAAAAGACCTATACAGAAAAGGAAAAGGAATCCACTCTAAATACAAGTAATATTCACATAATATTGTATCCCTTAATACTTTTTTATGATTTGTTTGGAATCAAATATTGAAACTGGTGTTGTTTTAGGATTTTGCAATCTATTTTGTAAATTTAAATACTTGTATAAAATAGTCATTTTGTAAATTAAAAGCAATTTCATTTTATATTTACCAAACACATTAACTGCTTTTATCAATAAAATATCACTCATAAGCTAACTTATCAGACATGAAAAATGTTTTGCTTTTCAACTGCTTATTCTCACAGATAAGCAGAAGCCAGCTTTTCTTATAAGCGCAACCTTGCCGAACAACGGTAATATACCCTTCACTTTGTCCTCCTTCATTTTTTTGGTTATTTTCAATGCTTCCCTAAAACTATACTTAAATTGCAGACTTACTTTCTTACACTATTCGCTAATAAAGTTTGACCGCATATGTAAATAGGAGTATATCTCCAAACAAGCGGCCTGCCCATAAGCTTATGGACAGGGAGGGCTTGTTTGCAAATGATGCAAAGTTAAACAAAAAAAACATGAATAATGAAACCAAAAAATTCACTGCAATCACAACACAGTTTCACAAAGAAACAAACACTACTCTTATTTTCTTCTCTGAAACGCTCTCAACAGAAATCCAATCTTCCTCACCTTTCCAATCTTCTCGCCGGCGCATTTCCAATCTTCTCATCCCCGGTATTTTCCGATGTCCTCCAGCAACAACAACCGGCTCAACTTCGTCGGCTCAATTTCGGCTCAACTATATCTATCGTTAAAACCTACTGAAGTAGAAGAAATTTGAAGTGCTTTGATCGTAAAAATAACTAATGTCAAATCGGAATCTACAGGAGAAAACACGATTGTAAACTGCATGATTCAACTTCATGCAAATGAAATTTTGTTCCAAGAAGCTCAAATATTACTGAATTCCAATAAAGGTGTGATTTTCTCTCATCAGACTGAAATTCTAGTGTTAAATTGCAATCGAAATGAATAGAGCTATTTTTGAAACTTCTGCACATTGAAATTCGACTGCTGTGAACATGTGGAAACATTAGTAATATAAACTATATGCTACATAGAAATTTCGTATACTTTATGCATTTGTTAAATTAAATCATGTATAGTTTACAAATAAACATGCATTAGATTAAAATGAACAAAAAACATAAAATGCATTTGTCAATTACAACTTTTGACAAACTTGTGCGTTGTTCAGATTATAACATGTACAAAATACAGTATACCTTACATATGTTACACCACAAGAAGTGTTTGTTATGCTTATCAGAACAGACCTTCTATAATTTTAAAGTGCATTGTTCATATTATAACATGTACAAAATACACTACACCTTACATATGTTACACTACAACTAGTATTTGTTATACTTATCAGAACAAAGTTTCTATAGTTTTCTAGTGCATTGTTCAGATTATAACATGTACAAAATACACTACACCTTGCATATGCTACACTGCAAGTAGTGTTTGTTATACTTATCAAACAAGATCTTCTATAATTTTATAATTTTACAAATTTACCTGAACATTTTACATAACTTACATTAAAACATGCATATCTTACATTAGAAAATGTATTTTTATTGTTACAAGTATAGATTTTCCAAAATTAAATGAAATTGATGCCACTGAAAATCTTACAGGCGTAAAAGCAATAAGTTTGGAAGCACTACATGCTCTGTACAAGAAGCATGCAAATGTTATTGGTTTCAGCTACAAGAAAGATTGTCAACGTCTGAATAGTAAAAGCCAGATTTGTAAAAAGTACTACAAATGCTCTTCTGGAGGCCAACCAAAAAAATTGAAAACAAACACTACAAGTCTTGTTCCTTGCGTGGAGAATGAAATCCATTCTGAATAGAAGAAAAAGAGGATGGGAAAGTACCTGATTACAAAAATAGGATGCTCAACTGAAATTAGAGTGAAGTTAAAGCAGGATTATTACATCGTAGTACACCACATCACCATACACAATCACAAGTTAACGAGACCAGCCCGACAATATCTCAGTAGGAGTGAACGGAGCATTACATAAGACAAAGGAAACGCCATCACAACAATAGAACAAGTAGGTTTAAGACCCATTGTAGAATATAAATACATGTCTTTTGAAGCCGGTGGAGAAGAAAATATAGGGCATACGATAAAAGGCCACCTCAACTTTGTGAGTTGACTTCGAATGAAAGAAATAGAGAGTGGTGATGCTAGGAAACTTATTGATACACTAATGGAAATCAATGACAAGGACAAAGATTTCTTCTTCAAAGTCAAGTTCGACGAGGAAACAAAACCATCAACAGTGTTTTGGAGAGATTCAATGATGCTGGAGGAGTACAAACTCAACGCAGATGTCACCATATATGACACTAAATACACCATAGTTGATTTGTGCACCGATAGTTGGAATCAACTATCACTGGAACATAACATTGTTTTCTTGTGCTTTTATTGCAAATGAGTTGGCTGATACTTTCGTTTGGCTCCTCAACACTTTCAAGAAATCGATGGAAGGGAGAGAACCTATCACAATATTCATAGATCAAGATCCTTCAATGGGCAAATCAATAAATGAGGTATGTTATGAAAATTTGTTACTTACACTTCTGAGCACTGAATATGCTCTGTTAGAAACTGCATATTTTACCTTATAGTATGTATTAAATAGCTTATAAGCTGCAGTTGTTCGTTTAGAAATCAGGTTTCCTGAAAATGATGCAACTTCAGAAATTTTATTGCTTACATACCTGATACTGACCTGCAACTTCTATTTCTTGGTTCAACTTTCAGATATTCCAAATCACAAAACACAGGTTGTGCTTATGGCATATAAAACAGAATGCAATACATCAATATGAGAGATTAAAGAAAGATGAATCCTTCAAAAGAAATTTAGACTGCTGTATGAAAATATGTCGTAATCCAGCAGAATTTGAAGAAAAATGGACCTCAATGATTAACACATATAAACTGGAAAGTAGTACCTAGTTTCAACGCCTGTACATCATCCATGAAAAATGGAGCACAACATTCAGCAAGGATATATTCTCAGCAAGCATCTTATCATCACAGTGAAGCAAAAACACCAACCACGCACTATGCTTCAGAGCAAACAAAACAACAACACTGACACACTTCTATGAGCTCTTCAACTAAACAATCAGAAAGTGGAGGAAAGATGAAGCAGAAAAGGAAAACACATGTACAAAAGCAAAGCCAAAATTTGAAAACCAAGTAGGTATGTTTACCTTAAGAATGTGTATTAATTAGCCTAGAACTCGAATTTGTTAATTTACAGTGTGCATTTGTTTCCCAACAACTGGGCCTATACATGTTTGGTTAAACATGCTGCTCAGGTTTACACAATTGCATTGTACAAAGGATTCAAAAAGGAATTTTCTCTAGCAATGACAACTAAGGTCAAGGAACTATTCTCAAAACCACCGTCAAAAAAATATGAAGTCAGCCTAGAACATGACGGATCTAAATACAAGACAGCCGAGTACAAAAATAAATATGGGCGAGTTGAAGTACAATGCAAATACAAATGCTTTGAAGTGTCAGGTATGTTGTGCTTTCATATTCTTACAGAATTGCACCTCCACTCCATCAAAGATATACATGAGAAGTACATCCTCAAAAGTTGGACAAAATAGGCCAAAACAGAAGTATGGGACAAGGTTCTTGGACAAGAAAAACAATTAACAGAAAACATCAATGGTGCAGTTTCATGAAGGAATAATATGTCCAGCAAATTCTCTAATTTAGTTCTAAAGAGCAAAAGAAACTCAGAAGCTAGAAGCACTCTTCAAGTGATGTTTGACACATGCTCAGCAAGAACAGAAGACTTGTTGGCATTGAAGACCAATGCCAGTGAACAATCAGCCACAAGTAGCCAATGCCACTCAAGCATAACGAGTGCATCTAAGGTACTAGATCCAGCCTAAGTGAAGACAAAAGGAATAGAAAAAAGGCTGAATTTAGGCATGGAAAAGAAAAAAATCAAGGAAGAAAACTACCAAATTTGGCACAAAAATACCAGATATAAAGACACTGTAATGAGTAGCATTATTTAGGATACATGTTGCATTTGTTTACCTAAATATTGTATTTGTTTTTCATTATCATACTGCATACCTAAGATTTTTGTTTACCTAAAATTTTTATACATTCAATAACATACTGTATTTTTTAGCTTACAACTATAAATTATCAAATTATAACTTACATTTGTTTTGCTTTCCCAAGCACCAACCTTTGTTTCAAAAAACAATTTTGATATGCAATCACTGAACACCAATTAAGTGATGTATAATTACTTAGCTTACAACTATAATTGGTTAACCTATAAATGGCATTTGTTTTCATATAAGCTCAAAAATCAACACAATAAACCACATAATATACCTAAAATGTAACTAGGTATTAATAATCATACAAATGTTACTTCTTAACATTCAGCATGCACTTGTTTACCTAAAAAGTGACTTTTATTATATTTCACATAATTTTAGTGATACGAAAACAACTGAATACATGTAGAACTACATAGCTTACACTTGTAATTTATTAACCTATCAATTGCATTTTTTTCCTATAATCTCAGAAAATCAACACAATGAACCACATGAAATAATTGAAAAATAAACTTGGTTTTAATAACCATACAAATAGTACTCCTTCAAATTCAACATGCATTTATTTCATACAACCTTCAATCATAAAAAAAAATCCTAAAACGGCGTCTTAAATTCGCTCAACATATCACCCACAAAATAATCACCCACAAAATAAGCTAATTACAAATCATCCAACAACAATTCAAAGATGCTACAACTAAATATCATCAAGTCATTCAATCCCAAGGGAAAATGAAGGAATAAAAGAACGAATTTTCTTCATGTATTCATCAACAATCTTATCAACCCACGCATGTGTCCTTGGATCTTCTATAACTTCCTAGGTGGTCATCACATGCTCAAGAACCTCATTTTCAGCAGTTGTGCCTTCTTGTTGTGCTTCTGACTGCGGTTGTGGTCGCACAATCAGACTGGAATTTCCCCCCTCCAGGCTCTACACCAACACGAGTGTAATGACCTCAATGTCTCTTTTGAAAATGAGACAGGCCCTATTCAGAGGCTGGCAGAAAAGGATAAAAGTCAATCAAACATAAAATTTAGAAGCTGTTTAAAAAAAATGAACTGTAAACTTCATTAGATTAACTAACATCTGCATTAGTTTTAAAACAACATGCACTAGTTTTTAAAAACTGTAAAAAAATAGAAAAAATAATTACATTGTTGGTAGCTTTGTCAATATATTCATTGCTCATCACACCACTAGGAATGCAATACGAAATAAATACTAGCTCCCGAGCAATGCCATCGAATGCAGCAAACGGTGTATGAAGCCCCTCACAACCAATATTCTCATTGTGAGTTCCCTCAACTTGCTGTTGGCTGCTTCTTTTATCGTTCACTATCACATCCTTAGTCAAAGGAAAACCAGCCTCTACCATAGCCTTCTTATCATAACCCATTTTCTCAAGATAATGAGCCCTGTCGAGCAAAGATTTGTTCGATCAATGCATGCATAAGGGTAGTCTAGTAGGGTCAGGCTGACCTCTAAAAGGAAACCTATAAATATAAGCCAATAGCAATACAAACACACAACCACTAACACAAGACACATCCCTTTTATCATAATCATATTTGAAGATACTAACACCCTCACAGAGACGATCAAGCACTAATCCACACCAATCAAGACTCTTAATAGTCCCCACATTCTCTAAGGCACTAAACAGCTTAAAATCAACCAAATTTCTTGTAGTTGGGGCCAAGAAAGTACACATGATGTACATAGCAAAAAATCTCTAAAAACAATCACGACTATCACCTAGTTTACCCAACTCCTCAAAAAATTTAGCATGTGAAACATTGACATACTTATCACCACCTAACACATCCCTCCATCTATTCCTAACATCCATATCCCTTGACAAACCCCTCCCATTATTCCTAACCAAACCAACTTTACAACCTAGAATCCTAGGAATACAAAGTATGTCAAAAATATCATCGGGGGTGATGATGTACCTTGAGCTAGCTATTTCTTGAACACAGCCAACAAGATCAAACCTAGAACAAAAAAATAAGAAGTCCGCCTAGAACAACTTGAAGTCAGTATAAAACAATATGAAATCAGCCAACATAATCAAACATGTCAACCAGTCAAGGAACAATTCCAAAAGGTAAGGATGAGATGTCAAAGGCAAAAAGTCTACCAAAACCTATCTCTTCAACATCTATCTTTTGAGCGGGAGTGAGCAATGCAATTAAAAATATTAGCATAGAAGGACAACAGCTAGTTGAGAAATTCTTAGCAAACCTAAAAAAAAATGAAAAATGAAAATTGTAAGCATACATGTCTTAAAAAGTGTAAGTTTAAATCTAAGACAAAAAGATCAGTCACACATGACATACTTAACTAAGACAACATGAAGACTAATATATACAATATTTTTTACAAACAAAAAATGTTTCTAAATAACATTGAACACACAACCTGTTTGGATCAGAAACATTTACATGGAAATAAAATAAAAAATACACTATGAATGTCATATGCAACATTTGAAAAAACAAAAACAGTTTCTTAACAACATTTAGGAAAACAAAAACTAAAGACACAGAAACTGTGAATAACAAGTAGACACTGAATATTATCAAATGCAACATTTTATAAAACAAATACAGGTTATAACATGTTCAAATAACACTGTAAATAGGGGAAAAACATTTACTTGTTACCCTCATCATCAATACGCTCAACCACTTGCTTCTTCGGACGGGTGCACTGTTGTTTCGCAGCTCTTTTCTCACTAGCAACCATTTTTCCCAACCCCGAAGCTTCACCAACAACATTGTCCGCTTTCCTCTTCAAACTAGGGTTTTTGTCCTTCTCAATAGACTCAATCTCAACTTTAGCAGATTTCTTCTCATTTTCAGCACCTTTCTTCACAGCAACTTTTTTAGTCTTTGTCTTCTTCACCTTCTTAACAGGCGACTTTGCAGTAAGTTCTTCCGCCTTCCTTTTAATCTATCTAGTAGAGGTCTCTCGTTGTTTACCCTTCTCCTTGCTCAACATACGAGGTGAGGACCTTTCCTTCAAGCCAACTACATACTTCTTCTTCTTCAAACCATCTGGTAACTTCTCCTTCTCTCCTTCAAAAGAGACCACCATAGTAAGTCGAGCATTAACACTCTCACCCATATCCATATCAGCTTGATCACCCTCACTCTCATTCCTAAAATCTTGACTCTCACCCACAACCACATTAGGTTTATCAACCTCAATCTCTCTCACGCGCAGTCGCAGTGGCTTGCGTTGCCTCCACCCTCTCAACTGCATCTAAAATATAACGATGTTCACTAATATAGTCTCTAATCATACTGTCAGTAACTGAATTATCCAATAACTGACACTCATCATCATCCCTAGACCCACCTTCACCATCATCCTTAAAATGTACATCAACTTCAGCATCAATTTCTGCTGAAACATCCTTCCCCACAAGACCGTCAACCCTCAATGCCCTTAACACCCTCAACACCACCACCTTCAATACCAACATTAGCATTAACACCTTCAACACCAGCATTAGCATTATCAATCATCACATCCAAAACCTCCATAATATCTTTCTTCACTACCCTATCCACATCAACCACAGAATCCCCATCAACAACATTAACACTATCTAAACCACCAGCAACTACCTAGTCTACATCACCAACCAATGCACCCTCATCGACAGCTCTAGAAACCTCACAGCCTCTACACCAGATTCCTTCTCATAAACCTTAGAACCCTCATCACCTACCTCACAACCTCCTGCCTCATCAACACTAGCTGACTCACTAGTCATTCGAATAACATCAGTCAGCAGTGTGTCATAGTTAAATTCTTGACTTGATCCACCTTCACCCACAGTTTATCCAACCTTCACAATCTTTTAGCTTCTTCACACTTACATTCATCTGTTACTTATTTCCCCGCTTTGGAAAAGTAGGAACTGAAATCTCTGGAGTAGCACCACATTCAATTCCGGCATACCTACATGCCAATGCAGCTACTACACAAAAAAATGAAAAACAAAAACTTTATAAGCAGATATTAAAAAAACAAACATAATCACACAAATAAAATACATGTAAAAATAAAATAACCTACAGAAGCATAAGACTTCTGAACTTTCTTCAGCTCATCTTGAAGATAAGATCCATCCTTCTTTTTAGATTTTCTAACTACCATCTGAAAACAACATAACATATTTGATTAAGTAAATGTATAAGCAAATAATAACTAAATGTACAGAAAAATTGAAATCAACTTCTTCTATCTCAGGTTCTTGATGTTGAACTATATCTTCACCTCCTTCAGACATGGCTAAAAGTAATCATATACCATACAGTCAGAAACTCATGCATAAAGCATACTAATATATGCAAGTTGTAATTAAAAAAATGCATGCATACTCTGATAGGCAATAAGCAATCTAATCTGGAAAATACACAATATAACTAACTAAGGCATAAACTATACTAATATATGCAACTTGTAATGAAACAAATGCATGCATAGTCTGACAGTCAGTAAGAAACATAATATGACATACACACTATAACTAAATTATGAATATAGTAAACTAACATAAGCAACTTGTAATGAAACAAAATACATCCTAGCAAATCAGGTTAGATAACAACAAGTTGCTAACAATCAGGGAAAATCAAAACACAGACTAAGTAACTAATACATATGTTATATTAACATATGCAATTTCTAAGACAACAAGTGCACAATATAACAATTAGTCGACAACAAAGTAAGTAACTCGAAAAATAGAGTAAGTAACTTATACATACGTTAGCCTCACATATGCAACTCCTAAGAAAACAAATGCACATTATAATTGGACTGCTAACATACAGTAAATAAAATAAATAGAGCAACTAACTAATACATATCTTACAATAACAGATGCAACGTCTAAACAATCAAATGCATGCTATAAAAAAGACTCCAAACATTCAGATCTAACTTACAAAAAAGTCAACATCAACAACTTGTATGCAGATCTGACTTACAAAAAAAATTATAAAAATCAATGAAAATCAAAACACGGACTAAGTAAATAATACATATGTTATATTAACATATACAACTCTAAGACAACAAGTGCACAATATAATAATCAGTTGACTGACTATCATCCACTAAAAATCGAAAACCAGAGTAAGTAACTTTTACATATGTTACACTAACATATGAAACTTCTAAAACAACAAATGCACATTATAAAACAGAGTCAAAACATGTGGATCTAACATACAAATCAGAAAAACAAGATGACTAACTAATAAATCTGTTAGCCTAACATATGCAACTCCAAAGAAAACAAATATGTATCATAAAAACAGAGTCAAAACATGCGAATCTGACATACAAATAAAAAAAATAGAATAACTATTTTACACATATGTTAGCCTAACATATGCAATTCCTAAGACAACAAATGCACATTATAACTGGACTGCTAACATACAAGAAAAAAAAACAGAGCCACTAACTAATACATATCTTACAATGACAAATGCAACGTCTAAGCAATCAAATGCAAGTTATAAAAAAGATTCAAAACATGCAGATCTGACTTACAAAAAAGTCAACAACAACAACTTGTATGCAGATCTGACTTATAAATAAACATTCTAAAAAAGTCAACATCAACAAGACTAAAAAACACAAATACACACAACAAAGAACAAAAAAAGCGCAAAACTTTAAATATTCAAAACGGAAAACAATAATACGAACCAGGAGAAGGAGAAGGTTGAGACACCTTTTCAACTTAAGGAAGAAGACCTTTACCCTTCGTCCTACCCAGAGACTAGGTCAAATACACAAAAAAAACCTTACATCAGAATTGCAAACTAAAAACCAAAAACAGAAAAGAACGACAATGAAATTTGAAAACCTAGAATGTCAGACTTACCGAATCCTATTCCTGGTGAAGAAATTGATCGGCGACGTTGAACGGCAATCCTATTCCTGACGAAGAAATTGATGGCGACGTTGAACGACAAGATTGCGCAAAGTTGAACGGCCCAATTTTGGTGAGATTTCGTGAAGAATGAAGAGAGGAATTAAAGAAAACGAACAGAGCGGAGAAGACACAAAAATGCAGAAGAAGAACACATTTTACAGTTGACAAAGCAGAGAAGACAAAGCAAATATCAGGACACGCGTGAATAAATTGGATTGACAGCTTTCAAAAAAAATTGATCAAAACCGCCGACAAAAAAGAAAACTAAAAAGGAAGAAAATAAAAAATGGACAGGCCGCCTTAATTAATTACTAGCTACCCCATTTTTTAATTAATTACAATATGTACCCCATTTTACATATTAGTCCCTGGTATGTTCATAAACTTATGGACATGCTGTCTTTCCTGAGACTCTCCCTTTAGATAGATATATGAGCAACGATATATTCGTGTGTGATATTGCTGAATTTACTGTAATAAGTAGTTTATAAATATCAACTTTCTATTTGCCGTTATTACACATTGTTAAACATATTAACTGTCAACCGTATTTTTTTAATAATGTAATAATGATTACTATTCAATGCATCACGCTTTCAGAGAAGCTAATGGAGCTGCGGACTCCCTCGCAAAACTAGCCAGCTCCAAACAGGTAAACAATCTTTTCGGTTCGACAGATTTGCCCAACTTAGTGTCTGCACATGTCAAGCTTGATGCCGAAGGAACTCCTCATGTTAGGTTAATGTAATCAATTAATCATGTAACTTTAGGCCACGAACTTTTCTCTGTTGATCTTCAGGTTAGTAATAGATTTATGTTTAGATTATAAGATCATCAGATGAATCCCTAAAGGTACGGTACTAAGTCCCCTCTTTCTTTGTATCCTTCTTTTATTTAATAAACGGGTAGGGGTCTGCCTAATCCCCCACCATCAAAGGTGGATTTATTAAAAATAAAAAATGATTAGTAGGCAATTTAAGTTTGGAGGGAGGGAGAGCATTTTATAAATGATTTTTTAAGTAAAAAAGATACAAAAGCAAAAAAGAAAAATACAGAGCTCCGTAGTCTACTCCATCGAACTTGTAACTACAACTGATCTGCAGGTCTGCACAAATCTGGAAATGGCTGTCACAAATCTGGAAAATAATTCTCCAAGTGTAATACTTAGTACTCCTGTTAGAAATAAGCCAAAGCAGGCAGGCACTCCTATGCAATCAGGAACTGGCACTCTAGTGATCCCTGAGCATTCAATTACCAGATTAATTAATGAGACTGAAAAAGCTAAACCTGCCCGGATTCCTTATGCTAAAGATGATCTTCATGTTGGTTCACTGATGGAGCCAAGCACTACTAACAACCCTACACTTTCCTTACCTGGAAAGATGTCAAACAGATTTTCTGTTTTACAGGATGAAGGCTGCTCTTCCCAGTTTCATGAGGATAAAAATGAAGGGACAACAGAGGACCTGCAAAGGGCAATGGATATAGCATCCTCTGATCAACAACAGTTACAGGAGGCTTCTACATCAGATTCCCCAGGTAAGTATGTACAACAAGGTAAGATAAAAAACAAGAAGGTTACCTACTTGAGTCAGCTCAATAAAATGCTGTTGAGATCAGCCACTAAAGGTAATAATTCCAATGAAATATGATAATGAAGACCAACATTAATTTTCTGATATGGAATCTTCGTGGTATGGAAACTTCAATGACTAGACTTCTTAGTCTGATCAAACTAAGGAAAATTCAGTTGCTATGTGTAATAGAGCCTATGCATGACAATTCTAAAGCACAGTACTACATGAATGCACTTAATTTCTCTAATAATATGGTACTTCCTAATGGGAAGATATGGTTTTTCTACTCTAATCCTTTATCTGTGACACTACTTTCCTACCATGAACAGTTTATTCATGTGAATATCTCCCATCTCACCACTAATCTTTGTATGGAGGCTGTTTTTGTTTATGCTTTAACAAGTAGGGAGGGTAGGAAAAGCCTTTGGACAGATTTAAATCTGATATCTAAGGGGGATACTATTTTCATAGGTGATTTTAATACTATATCTTCTGTGGCTGAATATAGAGGTCCCTCTAACCCTGGCCTTGGTAGTATTAGAGATTTTAATACATGGATGAACTCTAATGGAATTCAAGAGATAAACACAGTAGGTAACTTGTTCACTTGGTGTAACTCTAGACTTAGAAATCCAACATCTAAGAGATTAGATAGAGGACTTTGCACTTTATCATGGTATACTAAATTCCCTTCATCAACAATTCAGATTCTTAATAGAAATACATCAGATCACTCACCATTACTCCTCCAGCTAAACAATTTAGTTGTCTCATTCCCAAAGCCATTCAGATTTATCAATGCTTGGTTCCAGAGATTAGAATTTTCAGCATTAGTTCAGGAAAATTGGAATAAGCCATTACAGGAGACAGGAATGCTCAGATTTTACCTGAAACTAATCAGACTTAAAAAGATGCTAAAAATATGGAACAAGGAATGTTTTAGGAACATAGATTCAAATGTCTCTCTAGCTGAGGAGGCTCTAAGGTTACAAGAACTGACTTATGACCTGAACCCAACACTGGTGGAGAGAGTCAGTCTTAACCAGAAAAAAGCTAAGCTCCTAAAGTCTTTAAAAGAGAAAGAGAAATTTTGGAAACAAAAAGCTAGGCTTAAATGGCATAAATTGGGGGATAATAATACTCAGTTTTACCATAAAGTGGTACAGGAAAAGCAATGTAGGTTACAGATCAGTAAAATCAAAAATCATGAGGGTCAATGGATAAACACACAAACAGAAATTCAAAAAGAAGCTGTTAGATATTTTACTGATTTGCTAAATGATCCTAATCAGAACAACTCAGATACATATAGCTCTCATTTCCTGTCCCATATCCCCACAATAATGACTGATAGGGATAACCAATTTTTATAAGCCTTAGTTACTGATACAGAACTTCAAGCAGTGGTAAACAGCCTAGACAGTAACAGCAGTCCAGGACCAGATGGGTTCACACCAAAATTCTACAAGAAATGCTGGACTGTTGTTAAGCAAGATCTGATAGATGCTGTTAATGACTTCATTTCTGGCTCTCAAATCCCAAAAGGTATATCCAGTACTTGGATAGCCCTTATCCCAAAAAAAGCCACACCTTGCTCTTTTGGAGATTTTAGACCAATTAGTTTATCTAATGTCATAAACAAAATCTGCTCTAAGGTCTTGATGGAAAGACTAAAGCCTCACATGGAGGCTTTAATCTCTCCTAACCAGTCATCTTTCCTGAAGAAAAGGAATATTTCAGACAATATTTTATATCTTCAGGAAATGATAAGGTTCCTGGATAAGAAAAATAGAGTTCCAAACTGTATATTGAAACTGGACCTCATGAAAGCATTTGATAGAGTTAATTGGCCTTTTCTTAGTCAGGTCTTAACTAAATTTGGATTCACTGGGAAATTTTTAAATGCCATTATGAATAATTTATCCCAAGCATATTTCTCTGTCTTGGTAAATGGGAATCCATCAGGGTTTTTCAAAGCTACAAGAGGTATTAAACAAGGTGATCCCCTTTCTCCTTTCCTTTTCAATATTTTCTCTGAAGCATTCTCTAGAAGTTTGTCATTCATTTTCTCAAATAATAAGATTACTAGCTTCCAAGTTCCTGCCTCTATCCCTGTTGTTTCACACCTGATGTATGCAGATGACACTATCATATTTTTGCAAGCATCTAAAAACAACCTGGTTAGGATCAAAGCTTTTTTAGATATCTTTGAAATCACTTCGGGACAGAAATTTAACTTTGAGAAGTCAGAATTTTATATCAGCAAGAGAGCTTCAGCTTTAAGATTCAACCAAGTTAGGGCTATACTGAAAATGAAAAAAGGCACATTCCCATTTACTTACCTAGGTTGTCCTATTTTCAAGGGTAAAACCCTTAAAAGATATTTCCAACCATTGATGGCTAATCTTGACACTAAACTCCAGAGTTGGAAAAATAAATGGCTTAGTGCGGGGGGTAAAATGGTTTTAATTAAGCATTGCTTATACTCTTTACCTCAGCACCTGTAGGCAGTCACTAATCCCCCTAAAGCAATCATTAGAACCTTTGAAAAAAGACTAGCCAGATTCTTCTGGGGAGAAACTGAGGGAAACAACAAAAAAATCTGGAGGAAATGGTCTGCAATTGCAGTCCCCACTAAGATGAATGGTCTTGGGTTTAGGTCAATGAATGCTATCATAGATACCTGCTCTGCAAAGCTATGGTGGAAAAGCCAGTTAGGAACAACTTTGTGGGCAAAACTGCTTTGGGCTCTGCCTATGTCATACAGGAAATCAGTAACTTGGAAACGAATTTTAGCTGTAAACTCTTTTGCTGAGAGGAATACAAAAGTTATTCATGGTAAGGGAAGTTGTAGCTTCTGGCTGGCTAATTGGTGCCCAACTGGCCCCCTTATTAATAGTATTCCTCAGAACATAGTTTCTGAAATGCCATACCTATCTGTTTCTGACTTCATCCAGGATAAACTTTCTGTTCTATCTCAAATCAACTCTTTCCTAGATTGTGATACTCTGACTTTTCTCCAGGATGCACAACTAATGGAGGATAGAGATGACAGACTAATCTGGATGCCTGAACCCTCTGGTAATTTTACATCTAAATCAACATACAGAGCACTAACTCTGCATACAGGTAATTCACCAGCCTCTAAATTCATCTGGAATAATGCAATTCAGAAGAAGGTAGCTATTTTTACTTGGAAGCTGTTACATTCCTATCTTCCCTTTGATGAGGTTCTCATAAAATGTGGGTTCAGTTTGGCATCTAAATGCCCTGCTTGCTGTAATTCTGATTCAATTCAACACTTTTTTATATCATGTCACATTGCTAGAGCAGTTTGGAGTAACATTGCATCAATAGTTGGCTTTTACATCACTCAGGAGCACTCCCTATCAGAGAGGTTTTTTCTATTCTGGGATTGTCATGATCTACTGGGCTGGAAGCAATTCATATGCAAAATTGTGCCATCCATAACATGCTGGTCATTGTGGAAAGCTAGAAATAGTTTTATTTTTGACTCTAAACCCTTCTCCACACTGGCTATTACCAAGGATGTACAGGAGCTGATTAAAATGTCAATTTTCTCCTCACCAAGAACACTTTTCTCCCATCCTGTAATGGATTCTCCTCTAAGCCAATGGATACCTTTTACTCGACCACCTCCTAAGCCTAATATTTCCATTGTTAGATGGGAGAAGCCACCTGTAGGATCAATTAAAATCAATATAGATGCATCATGGTATATAGATAAGGCCTCAGTTGGTTTAATTGCTAGGGACAACCTAGGGAACCCATTACTTGTTTTATCTGCTCCTACTAATGCTGATTCACCTCTTGAAGCAGAATTGAAGGCTATTTTAGTGGCCTGTAATAATTTCCATGATCAGGACCATCACTACCTTTTTGAAACTGATTGCCTCCTTGCTGTTCAGATGATAAATGAGCCATATAGGGCAAATTGGAAGCTTTTTGATCTGGCCTATAGAATTCAAAAATTGCTGAGATCATCACATATACAATATGTGGCCAGAGAATGCAATGTAGTGGCACATACTATTGCAAAATTACATCATAGCTCGGTCCAGAGTATTAATATGCAGAACATTCCACCACACATTAAGGGGATGATCTCCTTGGACAAAGTTCAGACTCCACATATTAGAGTACATCGCTTTCCTCAGAATTGATACTGTTCTTCTGTTTATGCAGGTTGGAGATATAAAAGCACTATGACTGTATCGAGCTGGTTCCTTAAATCCCTCATTCAAAACTTTGGTGCTGATGCTCACTTGATACTACTGGTGCAGATTGCTACTTAACACATGCAGTTTGGATTTTGGAGTTGCCTGGCCACAAGGGAGAACTAACACAAGGGGTGGAGGTTCTCGCTAGTGGATCGCAACTCCAGTACAGTAGTTTGTAAAGTCTACATCCTAGCTTAGTTAGCTAAATTACTTTTGGAGGCAACGGGGTTGCCTCACCATAGTTTCAATTGCGATATCTCTATTCTGGTTTGTTTGAAAAAAACATTTCCGTTTGGCTGGGACTGGGGAACCCAATATATATCCGAGAAATTGCTATAATTGTTGCTACAGTAGCCACAAATGGCTACCCAATATAGAGGACGCATTTCCGAAATGCGTCCTCTCAATTTTTTATTTTTTATTTTCAAATTTTAGTCCAAAATTCTGATAAAAAATGTCGGGTGCCACGTGGCCGAATGGGGCCTTGCCACGTGGCAGAGGACGCATTATCATAATGCGTCCTCTCTGGCCGTGAAAAGTTTGGCCCAAAATCTGGTCAAAAATGTTGGGCGCCACGTGGCCGAATGAGGCCTTGCCACGTGGCGCCCAAGGCTATTTTTATTTTTTTTTTTTAAATTTTTTTTAAAATTTTTTTTTTTTTACAATATCTGGTCAAATTTTTTTAAAAATTTCTGGTCAAATTTAAATATTTATATTTAAATTTAAATTCATAATTATATTTGAATTGATATATATGTATATATTTATATTTATTTTATATTTTAAATTATATTTGAATTGATATATATGTATATATTTATATTTATTTTATATTTATAATTATATTTGTATATATATATATATGTATATATTTATATATATATTCATATTTATATATTTCTTTATTTATATATATTTTTTTATATATATTTATATTTATATTTATATTTATATTTATATTCATATTCATATTCATATTCATATTTATATTTATATTTATATTCATATTCATATTTATTTTTATTTTTATTTTTATTTTTATTTTTATATTTATATTTACATTTATTTATATATATATATATATATTTATATTTATATATATGTATATCTTCATATTTATATGTATATATATATTTATATATATATGAATATATTTATATATATATATTTATTTATTTATATTTGTATATATATCTTTATTTATATTTATATTTATATTTATGTATATTTATATATATATATATGTATATATTTATATATATATATTCATATATATATATATATCTTTATTTATATTTATATTTATGTATATTTATATATATATATATATATGTATATATTTATATATATTTATATATATATATATATTCATATTTATATATATATATATCTTTATTTATATTTAGATTTTTATATATATATATATATATATCTTTATTTATATTTAGATTTATATATATTTTTATATTTATATATATGTATGTATTTATGTATATATATATATTTATATATATACATATATATCTTTATTTATATTTATATTTATATTTATATTTGTATTTGTATTTATATATATGTATACATTTATATTTATTTTATATTTATAATTATATTTATATTTATATATGTGTGTACATCCACACATTTACGTATGTACATACAGACATTTACGTGGGTACATCCACACATTTACGCGTGTGTACATCCACACATTTACGCGTGTGTACATCCACACATTTACGCGTATGTACATCCATCCACACATTTACGCGTGCGTACATCCACACATTTACGCGTGCGTACATCCACACATTTACGCGTGCGTACATCCACAAATTTACGCGTGCGTACATCCACACATTTACGCGTGCGTACATCCACACATTTACGCGTGCGTACATCCGCACATTTACGGGTGTATACATCCACACATTTATGCGTGTATACATATTTATATATATTTATATATTTATATATTTGTAATATATATATATAATTATTTATATTTACGTATATATTTATACATATATTCGTATATATATATTTTTTATATATTTATCCGTATATTTAAATTCTTCAGTAAAAAATTGAACTATTGCCAGGTCTGAGGGCTCCTTTCAAAAACGATTCCTCCAAATACTTTCAAAAAAACAATTCGCCGGATCTGAGGAGTCGCTCCCCAGAACGAGTGCTAAATTGCGTTAAAAAATTTCGGAAGAAAAAATTTCGGCAGAAGAAAAAATTTGGAAGAAGAAAAAAATTCCGGAAGAAGAAAAAATTCCGGAAGAAGAAAATATTTCGGAAGAAAAAAAAGTTTCGGAAGAAGAAAAAATTCGATCAAATTAAAAACCAAATAGAAGAGGCCCAGCACCGGGGAAAAACAAAAAGAGAAGGAGATGGAAATTTAAAAAGGGGAGGACGCATTATGGAAATGCGTCCTCAACCCTTTGCTTCCAAATTCCGAGAGTACCATAAAGTGGACCAAGATTCCACTTTATGCGATAGTAAAATCATGCACTCATATATATCCCCCACCTACGGGTGTTTTCATTAAAAAAAAAAAGGTCTGCAACCTTGATAATTAGACTTTTAAACTACCAAATATATGCTGGCTCCGTCTAGAAGAGGCGGATACTGACTTGTAGAGCTCAAAACCTCTTTTATGAATAAGTAACTCCTTCATGATCAACAGATCTTATCTTATGGGAGGTTTGCGCAATCTCTCGCCTCCCCCCTAGTTCTGCTCAGACAAGTGGATGGTAGACAACAAAAACAGCCGCCAAAATTTGAGTACCTCAAGGTATATAATCAGTATTCATCATTTTAGATTGTCCATGATTATTTTTGCATGATCGAGACCCTAAGACCATTACTGTCAATGAGAAAAGTTAAATTCTCTCTTATTTTTATATGATAATCAGATATGTGCACAAGTAACAAGCTAGTTGCTTCAAGGATTCAAATTTCTGTTCCTAAAGATAATCATATTATCTGTTCTCTTTATCGAGCTGCCCAGATTTTGTAACCTAGTAAGATCCTTCTGTGTCATTTTGTTTCTTACACTAACACGTATTTCTATTTGGTTTTCCAAAATAAATCCAATATTTCGTTTCTTTCCTGGATCCGTTTTAAAATTTGATTTAGTAAAGCTTCCCGTCTTCAGCTGAATACTAACACATCTGTTTGATTGTAATAGAATCATGGGCTTCTATCATAAAACTAATTGGTTCTATGTAGAGATGACACATGATCTTATATACTGAGTTATATGACTGTCAACCACTAATGTGGGACTAACCTTAACACGCCTCCTCACGTACAGCGGCATGAATCATCGCGCAAACGTGACAGAATGGGGTAACGGGCCAACCTTGGGCTCTGATATTATGAACGTGTGTAATTCACCATGTTTGGTGTGTCTATCATAGATGGAATAAATAAAGTACAATGAGCTAGTTACATCGAACCTAGATTGTTCTATACATGTACAGTATCAATCCTAATCAATCTAAAATCAATCAGGATATTCTATCTATTCTATCACCCACAAGCTAAGCATATGACTACATGAAACGCAAAGCTTGGAACCAAACAGATCAGAAAGATTGCGAGACAGACCCTTAGTGAAAATATCCGCAATCGGTAAAGAGGATAGAACATGACTAACACGGAGCCTACCAGAGGCAACAAGTTCATGAACGAAGTGGTAGTCGATGTCTATGTGCTTGGCCCGTTTATGAGCAACTGGATTTTGAGCAAGAAAAATGGCACTGTTGTTGTCGCAAAGCAGGAGAGGCGACGACGAAAGGGGAACCCGAAGCTCTTTAAGCAGATTGCACACCTAGGTAAGTTCAGCAGTAGTATTCGCCATAGCGCGCTACTCGGACTCAGAACTGGATCGAGACACTGTCGGTTGCTTCTTAGCACTCCAAGGGACAAGATTGCCCCCAAGAAAAATGGCATAGCCATAAGTGGAACGTCGGGTCTCGAGACAATGGGCCCAATCAGCATTGGAATAGCCCAGAAGGCAAAGACCACTACCAGATGGTCGAAAAGACAGACCATGATGAAGCGTTCCACGGATATACCGAAGAATGCGAGTGACAGCCTGATAGTGATCCTCTCTAGGTGACTAGAGAAACTAGCTAACAGAGTTGACCACATAGGAGAGATCGGGGCTAGTGATGGTCAAGTACTGCAAGGCACCGACCAGTGAGTGATAATGCTTGGGGTTCGAGAAATCAGACCCCAAGGTGCTGTGAAGCTGAGAGCTAGGAACAAAAGGTGTAGAAACATGAACATCATCTGTCATACCCGCGCGCTGAAGTATCTCCATCGCCTACTTAGCCTGCCCCAAAAAGAGTCCAGATGAAAATCAAGAGACCTCCAAACCCAAGAAATAGTGAAGTGCACCAAAATCCTTAATGTCGAACTCACGATCAGTGCGGGTGATGAACCGACGAATAAGAATAGGATTATTGCCCGTTAGAATGATGTCGTCTACATATACTAGCAAATATAGAATCTTCGATCCCTGGGAGAACATAAATAAGGAAGTGTCGACAGAACTGCACCGGCATCCCAGATGAAATAAATAGGATCTGAATCGCTGAAACCAAGCCCGAGAGGCTTGTTTGAGACCATAGATAGCCTTGCGAAGACAACAAACATAATCAGGATAAACGAGATTAGTGTAATCGGCCGGTTGCTCCATGTAGACTGGTGCATCAAGAGAACCGTTAAGGAATGCATTCTTAACGTCTAACTGATGAAGGGGCCAAGAGAAAGTAGTGGTCAAGGATAAGATAATTCTGACTGTGGATGCCTTGACGACCAAACTAAAAGTGTGGATGAAGTCAAATCCTGACAGCTGAGAATATCCTTGCGCAACAAGTCGAGCCTTGTACCGATCAATGGTACCATCCTGGCAATGCTTGAGACGATAAATCCATTTGGAGCCAATATTGTTGACACCAGTAGGGCGTGGAACAAGATCCCAAGTATGTTGCTGACGAAGGGCACTCATTTCTTCATCCATAACGGCCACCCAGTGAGGATCCTTATGGGCAGACCGATACCGTCGAGGTTCAGTTTGTGCTAGTAATGCTGCAAGAAACCCTGAAATCACATAGTCTGGATACTTTTTTTGCGTGTTCCTACTCTCAACACGAGTGGTGATCCCGTGAATATCATGGAAGATTTCATTGTTTTTCTGATCTCTACCCTTTATGATGCACTGTTATTATATAAGAGTCATGTGGTTGAAATGAAGGATCCGTTGCAAGCACTTTATGAAGGATAGAGATCCTTGAGAACCATTCTTACGAAGCAGTGAAACAAGTGTGAGAACAAAATAATGGACATGACTGCCACTGCCATATGTGATGCTAGAGTCATGACATTTTCTCTTGAGAAAAGAGGTTCTGTCATTAACCTTAGCCTTCCATGTTTGCTGGAGAAAAAAATGATGTTCGGAGGGTTGGTGAGCAAGTAGTGAGAGTTATGAAGTTCAGCCTTCCTAAGACCGATGTATTGGGCTTTCTAGATCTTCTCTTAGACTCTTTGACAGGGCAAAATTCTATATCCATGGCTACAGTGCATGGCCATGGATACAATTGTGCAGGACGCATTAGCACAATGCGTCCTCTATATTTTCCATTTTTTTGCCTGAGGACGCATTTGCCAAATACGTCGTCAATGCATTTAAAAAAAATTTCGCCCTGGCAAGAAGAGGACGCATTGCCGAAATGCGTACTCAATTTAATTTCGTTTTTGCAAATCCACGTTGGATGAGGACGCATTGTGCTAATGCGTCCTCCCTGAAAAGTTTCGTCCAGCCTGAAGTATTTGACTTGGCATGAGGACGCATTATCCTCATGCGTCCTCCTTGGCCAGAGATATTGCATACGCATGATTTAACCCTTGCATACATGATTTGACAATTGCATGCATATGGGCCATTGCATGTGAATCACCTGACAATTGCATGCAATCTCTTTCTTGGTCAAATATTGCATGCGAATTAATTTAAGGAATGCCAATGATTTGACAATTGCATGCATTATGACCATTGCATGCGAATATTTGGCCATTGCATGCATTAAACAACTGTAGAACCCGTGCCTTGAGGTTTCTATATAATGTTCTCCATCTGTTTCTCATTCAGCTATTTACTCCTCTGTTTCATCCTTCTTCATATGCAATTCAAACGCTTTTCTTCATTTGCAATTCAAACCATTTTCTTCATCTGCAATCCAAACCTGTTTCGGCCTCTTGCTCCGTCATTGGTCGAGTTTTGTCGCCGTCCTTCATTTCCAAAGTTGTCGGGTAATTGTTCTAGCTTTCCTATTGTTGTTTGGTTGTATGTTTTTTTATTTATCGTGATTTGTTTTCGAACTTTGCAGCCCGAGCATTCTCGATCCGCCGTTGACCGCCGGTGATCGCCGGTGACCGCCATTAACCGTTGTTGTCCCCTTTGCAAATTTTTGTTATCTTGTAAAGGTATTTAAAAAATTCATTATCGTACGAATGTGTTTATTGATTATGTGCGATTTGGTGTCCTATTTTTTCGATCGAATTAGGCGTGAAATTATTATTTATGAAGTACTTGTAAAGTTCTTGTTGATGATAATGTTTTTAAAGATTGTACGTTGTTTGAGTGATTATGTATCTTGATTCTACTAAATTGTTGAAAGAGAGTGAGTATGTGTTTATTGATTATGTGTGATTTTTTTACTACTGTTTGCATTAAAGTTGTAGTAATAGTTTAATTAGTGTGGTACTATTGTTTGGAAAATGAAAAAAGCTTAATAGTGTACTGTCGTTATGAATATCGAGTTACATGTTATTTGTTTGTATAATGCAGTAGTTCGATGGTTTTGCTTGTGTACCTGTATAGAGGGGGTCAAATTAAGTTTGACCCCACTGCGGGTGTGTATTATGACCCTCCTATACCGGAGTGGAACGTGACTCTGGAAAGGAGGTTAAGCCACTTGGAGCTAGTTAATTTAATTTTTACAAGGCTTGGTATTGCGAGTGGGGGGTTTCAGTTGAAATTATATTACCATTGTCCGGAGCTAATTGGTTCGGCCATATACCATCGGTGTTACAATGTGGCAGGTGATGAGTCAACCGCGACATTCTTCAACATTGTTGAGCGAATGTCCTTGTCCTCAGCAGAGTTGTACATCGTTCTGGATAATGTGAGAAGCACTACTGACCGTGCGGGTGATATTAGTTCGGGCACTTTTGTGTCATTGTTGAGGAACATGCAGAACTGTACACCTTTGCCAACCTTACCATCCCCTGTTGATTGCCAAGGTTTTGTCGATGGTGAGTCCAGCCAACCCAATGCATATGTTCACGTCGATTGCGCCCAGCCGTCGACAAGTGGTGGTATATGCGGTGGCCATCCAGGAGACCTGAATGAGTTCGATGATGATTATGTGGGTGAAATTGGCGAGTATGTTGTCGGTCATGTTGGGAGCGATGGGGATGGTGATGAAGGGAAACTTGGACAAGGCAGTGAAGATGATCATTCCTTGTCAACTGATTCGAATCCAGGGGACAAAGATGAAGAAGTGGTGTGCATGAACATTGTACCCCCATCGTTTCGTAATTTGGCGAATACTGAAATGGCGAGCTACTTTAGGGATTATGGGGGCCCTGATGAGGATGGCTATGACCCAACAAATTGTGGAGATGAATTTACTCGTTATGTTCAAGCGACTGGCGAATTGGATGTCGGTATGCGATTCCGGGCGAAGCCAGAATTGGTAGAAGCTATTTCGAGGTGGAGTTCCATGATGAATAGGGAACACGGAGTCGTGGAGAGCCGGTCACGCACATGGTATGCGAAATGTAAGGATGTGGTTGAAGGAACCGGAAATTGTCAATGGGTTGCTAGAGCCAGCAAAAAGGCTTCGCATGGCATGTGGGAGATCACCAAATGGGCAAGCAATCATTCTTATGTTGGGGCTGGGCGATCGATGGGTAACACTAACCTGACATCATTGATGACCGCCCATGCAATTCGCCACCACATTGACGTTAACCCTTCTTACACGGTGAAAGATGTACAAGTGCATGTGAAGACGGATTTTAATGTGACCCTTTCCTATAAAAAGGCATGGTATGCTCGACAGAAAGGTATTGATTTGGTGTTCGGAACTTGGGAGGAATCCTTCGAACAGTTGCCCACATATATAGATGACCTAGTTAGGGCAAATCCGAGCACCGTTGTTGAGTGGACAGATGTACCCGATAGAATACATGGCCGTGGTTGCCGGAAATTCAAGTTCATTTTCTGGCCATTTGGTCAGGCTATCGATGCATTTTGCCATTGCAGGCCGGTGATTAGCGTGGATGGCACTCATTTGAGAGGTGCATATAAGGCCACAATGCTAGTTGTCGTGACAGATGACTCGAACAACTACATACTCCCCATTGCTTATACCATTGTTGACGGTGAAACCAATGACAGTTGGGACTGGTTCATGCGGAGACTACGTATCCACGTGGTAGGTGGTGATAATAGGCCAATCTGTATTATATCTGATCACCCTGATGGAATTTTAAATGCAATGAGACAAACAGACGAATGGAGGGAGCCAGCTGGATACCACCGGTTTTGTTTGCATCATTTTCAATCAAGCTTCCTTAGTGATGACAGTGGGAAGTTCAAGAATGCACTTCTGAAGACTCTAGTTTGGAAGCTTGGTGGTGCCAGAAGAGAGAGCATGTGGAGGGGGTACAAGGAGGAGTTGGAGAGCATCGAACCGTCTGCCTGGGAATGGTTGGTAAAACATGATACCAGTAAGTGGTGCCTTGCATTTGATGAGGGTGATTGACGTCGGGGAATTCTAACAACCAATTTGTCAGAGAGCTTCAACAACTGTTTAAGGCGCGCACGACATCTCCCGATAACTGCGTGTGTCAAAGCGATCTTCGAGCGAACAGTTGAAATGTTTTCTCAAAGGGTAATGGATGCCACGAATTGGAGGTACTTTCTAGATTCATTACAGTTCTTTATGGATTGTTGTCCTAGTTTCTTGACTTTGAAATGATGTTCAAATGTTTAGGTCTGTGTTCCGTTCTAGGATTTGGAAAAAATTTCAGAAGCAAGACATGTTAGCACAGGGACATATTGTCACTGTTTTTGGGATTGCATCACAGACTTATAGGGTTGTGACAAGGACCATTGATGGCAGCATCGGTGAGAGCCAGTACACGGTCAAATACCGGAGAAAGTTGTGTACTTGTCGTGAATGGCAAATTTTTCGCTTCCCATGTTCACATGCGTTAGCTGTCTGTAGGCATAGGCGTGACGACCCAGCTACTCTATGTGACAAGGTATATCACACGACTACCTACTTGCAGCAATATAGTCAAGGTTTCATGCCCTTACGAGATCCATCACTATGGCAATGTGCTAGTTGGAGGCTGATTCCCGATATTGAAAAGTTCCGCAACAGGCGGCGTGGGCAGTATGCAGAGAGAAGGAGAAAGAATCAAATGGATGAGAGGGTGCCGGGTGATTCCAGAAGCCGCCGTAGGAGAGGGCGTGACTAGTGTCAGTTGTTTGCTACAGTATTTGTTACTTTATGTTTGGGTATTCGTGTGTTTTAGGCGCATTTGAATATTTACGATTATGTGTACTTGTCTAAATTGAAGCTACTGCAAACTTTCGTTTGAATATCAATGGACCTGTAATTTTGTTACTTATTTGGAGAGCTTGATTCTGCTTATTTGCCAGGTGATTCTGATTATCAGCAGGTATACACCATGTATCATCCGGGTCCCATTGACGATACATTACTGTACCTGCACCAGGAGCACCGTGCACGTGCTCTGTACAATGGTCAATTAGAGGATGAGGCACTGCAGGTGAGGCGGTGTGATGGGGCTTGTTGGACTGGTCAAATCCCTGATCCAGTCATGCGCTACGTGCGTGAAGCTGGATTCCAAGGACTTTTGGATTCTGCTACGATTCACATTGATGATTCTCTGGTCACAGCCTTAGTGGAGCGTTTGAGACCTGAGACTCACACGTTTCACCTACCAATTGGGGAGGCTACGATAACTTTGCAGGATGTGGGCATGTTATGGGGTATACCGATTGATGGCATGCCGCTTACTGGAGTGGACACTAGCCGACGCATGGAGGACTGGCAGACAATATGCGGAGACTACCTAGGGGCTACACCGAACTCGAGTGTTATCAGAGGAGGTCGCATAAAGGCCAGCTGGTTGGGAGAATTGTTACATAGTCCATTCCCTGTTGATGCTACTGAGGTAGATTGTCAACAACGGGCTAGGGTTTTCATTCTACTCCTGGTTGGTGGTATGCTATTGTCAGACACATCCGGACACCTTATCCCTTTGTTGTATTTGTCTGCAGTGATGGATCTCGGTGCAGCACATCAATACAGTTGGGGTAGTACCATTTTGGCACACTTGTACAGGTATTTATGTGACCCTGCCATCCCATAAGTGAAATCCATATCTGGACCACTAGTCTTGCTACAGGTAACATTGTTGGTTAATTTTGTCAGTTGTACATACTGTCGATCGTGACCCCGTATATTATATTAAATTTTATTTCTTTTTTTTTCAGTTCTGGGCATGGGAGCGAATCCCATGCATTCGTCCGGCCGGACGACTCCCGGTGATCGCTACAATGAGTGCTGTTGGTTCCAGGTACGTATTGAATTCGTCGGGAGTTACTTTTTTAACTACAAGGAAATTACTAGGAATGACTTATAGTATTCACTATGTTCCTAACAGGTGGAGAGCGCGACACGATTTATCCCAATCCCCTATGCATGTACTTAAAGTGTACCGCAATCAGCGAACATCTCTTCATGATAGACAGGTATATTGACATTCGAATTTCCTGAACTTCGACTGATGGTTATAAGGGATTCTCAGACCTAACCACAAGACCTACCTGTTATTGCAGTTTATTTCGCAGCCGTACACAGAGGATGTCGTGCAACAACTCCCATAGTATTGTACGGCTGGTAGCCACAACTGGCTATTGTCTATTGACCTCATTAGCTGGCATGTTGTAGAGTACCATCATGTACATCGTGTTCTCAGGCAGTTTGGCCTCATCCAGCCAATACCCATCCAGTTGGTCAGTAAGGATGAACAAAAACTACTTCATACTAGAGACCGTCGCGGGAAGTCAGGATTGGACTGGCATGTGGAACTGAGAAGATATATCAATGCTTGAGAACGTCGAGGACAACGACAAGTTTATGTGCAAGGGCTAGCGGATCCGTACACACCCAGTCGAGAATACATGGAGTGGTATTTCTGGAGAACAGTGACCCTGGTTGATCAGCCAGGCCGGGCTGAAACAAATGCGGAGGGTTTTCATGGAGATGGGGCAACTTTGGAGTATACGGTATTTCCTTCATGTCGGCTAGTTTTCACAATTACTACTATATGTTTCCTCAATATTATTTAACTAACATATTCACCTCATTGTTGTAGTTGCAAGCAATGTCTCAGATGAGAATCATGTTGGATATGAATTTGGACGACTGTCCCCCACGTATCACGAACATGATCAGGGAGGTACGCGATGTTGCCACCCGTACTCTACAGTATGCACATGAACCCTCCAGACTGCAGTTCCACCAGCCATTTGTGCACTGTGATGAACCTCCACCGGGTGTGAGTTACACTAGCATTAGAAGCCACCGTCCAGCTCTACCTGGTCGACAGGGTGGTCGGCGATCGCGTGCTCGTGCCCATACAGATCGCATTGGTTCATTACAAGTTGGAACTTCAAATGCGTGCCCGACAGACGCTGGAGCATCACACGGTGGACCGTCACAGTATGACACTACTGCGACTGATTTCAATGCATATCTTACACCCCTTCCTAGTCATGCCGGACCGTCACATGGTGGATTCTCACAGTTCGATATGGCTGCAACAGATTTCACGTCATATGTTACTCTCAATACGAGTCATCAATACATGTCACATGCTGCTCCATTAGATATTGGTGGTGTTGCACATGTCCAGCAGGGTTCGTGGCAGAACACGGAAGATGATATGCAGGAGGATTGTACAGAGGGAGTGCCAGATGGCGCCATCCATTTTTCTCCTGAGATGGTCGTCCCAAGACGCACATCCCGCACCATACGTCCTCCACCATGTGGAACAGCTGGAAAGCTTTGTAGAGGCCGCCGTTAGTAGATAACATGATGACATTTAGCACTAATTTATTTACATTTGACACGTCTCCTCCACATATTGTACATTTATGTTTAATTATATTCATTCCTACTATATATTACTGCAATTTAAAGAATAACATAAAAATATAAAGAATAATATATAAATTAGATATTTTATTGCTTATAATTACAATTTATATATTTTTCTAATAAAATGTGGGACATAAAATAAATTGTGTACGTAAATAATATGCATGTCAAATTCAATACCCGTTTTTAATAACACTGATTTAAAACAGGTATAATTCAAACAATATTTCAAAAAAATTTAAAATGTAAATTAAATACATTTGTTTATTTCAAAAAATAAATTCACGACGAGGCATTCATGTAATGCGTCCTCTAAACAAATCCGTTACAAAAATTTTTGAAAAAATTGAGGACGGATTCTACCAATGCACTATATTCACCCAAAAACAAATATAAAGAATAATTTACAAATTATATATTTCACTGATTAAAATTACACTTTATATATTTCACTAATAAAATGTGGGCCTAAAAAAAATTATGTACAATACTAATATATGTGGGCCTAAAAAAAATTATGTACAATACTAATATACATGTAAAATACAATGCCCGTTTTTAATAACACTGATTTAAAAAAGGTATATTATTTTGGAATGCGAAATGTATATTAACCGGAATGCGAAATGTATTATTTTGTCAAATTCAATACCGGTTTGGAATGCGAAATGGAGATGAATATATTATTTTTTAACAATTTTAACAATTCGACACAAAAATTGTAAAATAAATTGTTAAAAATTGTAAAAATAATTTTTACCAAAAATATTTTAAAAAATTAAATAAAATCCGAGGACGCATTCATGGAATGCGTCCTCTAATTAAATTTGTTTTAAAAAAATATAAAAATATGAGGACGCACTCATGGAATGCGTCATCTAATTCACATACAGAAAAAAAAATTATAAAACAGTGAGGATGCATTATGTGAATGTGTCCTCCATATTTGCATCCATATATAATAACATGCACAAATGCATCCTGTTTCGGTTGACCATGCATATATGGATCAAGTTATCCTTTGACAGAAGTGAAGAGTTCCGATGTTATTTCAGATGTCCAAAGTTGTGTGCTGAAAATCCAAGAGGATCTTGTCTTCTTAAGATCATTTATGGGAATATTACTGGAGTTGGGGAATCAACAAGAGGAGCTTCATCAGGCTCTTTGGAATCTTTTTGTAGAACTGGCCTACAAGATAGAGATTCTCATCGACCAATTGGTGCTCGGTAATATTCAAGATTCTTTCTTTGCGTCATTTCAGCATATCACTGAAGACACCAGGATTATTCGGGGGAAGTCATTGGAGATTTAATGTGACATGAAACAAGAGATCGAAGTCCAAGAAGTCACTTGGACATCTCCTTTGGTGCCATCACAGATTAGGAGTCAACAAGTGATGAATTTGTGGGTTTTGAAACAGAGAGATCATCAATTACCAACCGGCTTATTAAAGGGATAAGGAAATTGCAGGTTGTTGCTGTTTTGGGTATGCCTGGATCGGGAAAGACAACTTTATCCACACAAGTTTACAATGATCCTTCTGTCAGTCACCATTTTCATGTTCGTGCATGGTGTTCTGTTTCTCATGTATTCCTCATCAGAAAAGTCCTACTTGAGCTCTTACATCACATTCAAGGAAAGGTTCCTGATAAAAATAAGAATGAAGAAGATTTGTCCCAAGAGCTCTGGCTTTCTTTGAAATGACGTAGGTATCTCATATTTCTGGATGTTATATGGGATGTTCAAGCATTAGATCGCTTGAAAGAATCATTACCTGATGATTGCACTCAGTGGCGGAACCAGGAGTGTATATTAGGGGGGGCGAAAAAGAGCTTAAAATTTTTTTTGCGACGCTAAATGAAATATTTTTTATCAAACAACGCTTACATAATAATATGAATACATAATAATTAGATTTTTACAACCAAAAACTATCACTGCATAAAAAACTACGTTCCAATACTTGGGTTGCTAGAACTAGAACCACTAACCGCAGGAGACAACTGTATCCTACGATGTTGCATACGCTGATAACGTTGCAAAATTGGTTCATTATCGATCCCAACAAAAATCGCCTTCTCAATATGCACTGTCATAACATCATTCATCCATTCATCTCCCATTCTGTTGCGTAAATCAGTCTTGATTCTCTTCATGGCTGAAAAAATGCGTTCAACAGAAGCAGTTGCAACTGGTAGAACTAAGGTTAACTCAATAAGACGATATACCAGTGGAAAACATGTATGGCTAGTTGTTTGAACCATCTTTTGAGCAAGACTTCCAAAGTCCTCAATAGCCAAAAACTCATTATCAAGTTGCACATTATGAATGAAAGTACTAAGTTGTTGATGAAGGCGGTAACGATCTTCTACGGAGAAGTCACTTGGATATAATTCAGCAAGTCGAACTAACTTACCAATATCAAACTTAGAAAATGAATCTCTTGGATCAAGGCAAGCCATACAAGTGAGTAACTCCGTATTTGCTTCCGGAAATCGATTGTTCATTTCATGAATCATCCTATCAACAACCTAGTATTCAAAAAATAAAAGGTTACCATGTAGCATTGAAAAAAATTACAAATCAAATCAAATAAGGTATGTAAATTATAAAAGTAATACCTGGAGAAAAGTATCAACGCGAAAGAAATCACCATGGGTCTGCATTTGAGTAAGTCGTTTCCTATGACCTCGAATTGCTCGTTCATCTTCCATATTAACTACCGAGATGTCATGATTAACACAAAATGCGTTGACTTCATTTAACAACTCATCCCAACCAGTCTCTCTGTATTGTTGCAACTCAAACTTCATTGTATTCATCAAACTCACAGCCAACACAATATTTTGATTCTTTTGTTGCAAAGCATGGGACAAAGCATCTACAACTCCCAACAAATGCTTCATCATAAACATCACAAAAACAAATTCATAACTCTCCATTTGCTCAAGCAAACCGCTCGCTGAAGATTTACTCACATTTGCATCACCATCATCGTGGACATTTTCAATCAATTGCAAAATAGATTCCCACATAGTAATGAAACGAATAATAGTAGTGTAATGTGACCCCCAACGAGTATCCCCCGGCCTTTTCAAACTAGTCTCTTGATTTTTGCCTCTTCCACTCACAATATCTCCATTCTCCAATCCCTCTACAATTCTAGCATGTTCTAAATCAAGAAGCATGTCTTTTCTTCTACATGAAGCTCCAGCTAAATTCACAATCATACCAAGATAAACGAAAAACTGACACACAGTTCGATTATCATTAGCAACAGCAAGAACAACCAATTGAAGCTGGTGAGAAAAACAATGGACGTACCTTGCAGATGAGTTTTCTTTCAATATCAAAGCTTTCAGTCCATTATACTCTCCTCGCATATTTGAGGCTCCATCATATCCCTGGCCTCTCAACTTTGACATTGATAATTTATGCTTTGCAAACAATTCATCAATAGCACTCTTCAAACTAATAGCAGAAGTATTACGCACATGCACAACACTAAGAAAACGTTCAAGAACGCATCCTTGTTTGTTGACATATCTTAAAACAACCCCCATTTGCTCCTTTATTGATGCATCTCTAGACTCATCAACCAATATAGAAAAATAACTATCTCCAATATCATTAACAATAACATTTGTTACCTCACTTGCACAAGCACTTGATAGTTCCTTCTGTACTTTGGGAGATGTGAGCTTGCAATTTCCAGGGCCATTTTCATTCATGGTCTTAGAAACAACATCATTTCGCTTGCAATACCAGTCAATCATTTCGAGATAATTGCCCTTATTCAAAGAATCCAGCCCTTCATCATGGCCACGAAAAGCCATACCTTGATTTAGCAAGAACCGTGTCACATCCAAAGCAGCTGTCAAACGCGTGCGATATGCAATCTCTGATTCCCGCCCATGTGCCTGATAAGAATGAAGGATACTCTGTCTTTGACGCTTAAATGCATACAATTGTTGAGCTGCATCATTATGAGAGCTACCCGCTACGCCAACATGTTTCTTATAGATATCAAGCGCTTTCTTCCAATTGTTCACCCCACTCGCAGTAAATGCATCCTCTCCATCTCGACATCCCTTATGTGAATTCCTGAAGAGATAGCAACAAAAGCAAAATGTTGCATCCTTTGACGCGCTATACTCCAACCAATCAAACTTTTCATACCACGAAGGTTGAAAACATCTATAGTCATTTCCCTGCTTTGTCCTTGGAAAATAATGACCCTTAGGTTGGCAAGGACCTCTTAACACATATTCTCTCATCACTTGATCTCTAATAGAAACATCAAAATCCTTAATAGGTTTACGTTTCCCAGGATCATTTATAACATCATCCGAATTGAACTCAACACGAGAATGCTTTTGACTACTACCCTCTTCATTAATCCTTTCTTCATTTGGTTCACTCGGTCTCTTAAAAATAGATGATCCACTATTTCGAATTAAGAATTTATCCATATCCTATTTGACATAAAATAAGAAAAATATGTCAACTTAAATATCTATATGCTATTCAATATTCACAATTTCTCAAAAATATGTCTAGTTAAATATTTGTCAAAAATATGTCTAATTAAATATGTCTAATTAAATATGTCGAATTAAATATGTCTAATTAAATATGCCTAAAAAATATGTCTAATTAAATATGTCTAATTAAATATGTCTAATGAAATATGTCTATTTAAATATGTCTAATTAAATATGTCTACTTAAATATGTCTAATTAAATATGTCAAATTAAATATGTCAAATTAAATATGTCTAATTAAATATGTCTAATTAAATATGTCTAATTAAATATGTCTAATTACATACGTTAAATTAAATATATCTAATTAAATATGTCAAAATTATGTCAAATTATTCAAATCTATATTTAGCACAATTCACAATTTCAACACAATCACTAAATTATTCATAATTTCATATCTATATTCAATATTCACAATTTCATACAAATTCAAATTATTCAACATAAATTACATAACAAAAATATATTGGCCCTTTGATACCTTGCCCTTGGTTGCTGGTAGTGGCTGTAGTAGGGATGGCGGCGGCAGGGAACGCCGGAACGGCGGCGGCAGTTGGCAGGCGGCAGGCGGCGTTCAAGCTGGAGCTGCTGGAGCTGCTGGAGAATTGGAGTTGGAAAATGGAGGCAATGTGGTACACTGGTCTCTTAATATGTGGAGATTAGGTTATATATTTTGGTTTGGGCCAATTGGGCTTCAGCCCAATTGGCCTTGATTTTTTTTCGGACCAGCAACTCAAAACGACGTCGTTCAGCTAAGCCAAAACGACGTCGTTTTGTATACTTATACCAACAAAAAAAAAAGGAAAAATGTCGTCTTCTTCCGCCTCACTTGCCCGTCGTCTTCTTCAGCCTCACTGCCATGCTCGCGCCTCCGGCGCCGACGATGCCTCAAGGGGGGGCGGAATCCGGTGGCTTCCGGTGGCTCTAGGCCTAAATACCGGGCCACCGGATCTTAGGGGAGGCGCCAGCCCACCCTCGCCCCACCCCCCCCCCCCCCCCCCCTTAGTTCCGCCGTTGATTGCACTGAAAGTAGAATTCTGGTGACCAGTCGACATTGTGATGCTGCAATAGCCGACAAGAAGCCTCACCTTCTTCGTGAATTCACTCACTGAGTGTTTGGAGTTACTAAAGAAAAAGTTATTCCCGGGTAATGAATGGCCTCCATTATTATATGGATATGGGATGAAAATTGCAGAAAATTGCAGAGGGTTACCCCTAACTGTTGCCATTGTTGCTGGGCTTTTAACAACTACAAAGAAAGAGGTTTGAAGGGATGTTCTGAAAAGTCTAAGGTCAGGTGTCATTTCTAGTACAGATCGATGCGAAAGCACAATAGCGCTCAGCTATAAACATTTACCAGATCATTTGAAGCCATGCTTTAGCTTGATAATCTGGACGGATTCTGTAGCTTGAGCTTGACAGTTTATCTACCCTATATACTCACAATTGGGAGATAATGGAAAAGCAGTTGAGAAAGTTTCCCAACATCCGCCGGCTAAAGTGCAGCCTCTTTGAATTTGGCGATGATCCTGCACATAGTAGCAATGTCATGGAATTTTCATTTTTGAGCCAACTAGAATCACTTAATGTGTCATTTCATGAAAACTTTACTCAGTTTGAGTTCAGTATTCCTAAGAATATAAAAAAGGTGACTTTGCATGGATGTGGTTTGTCTTGGAAAGGAATATCAAGAATTGCAGAATTACCTAATCTTGAGGTACTCAAACTACTTGGTGAATCCTTTATTGGGGATAGATAGCATGTGGAAGAAGGAGAATCTCCAACCTGAAGTTCCAGAAGTTGGAATCCTTGGACATAGTGAATTGGACAGCTTCTGACTATCAGTTTCCCTATCTTCAGAAGTTAGTACTAGAATACTGTCATGAGTTGGAAGAGATTCCTGAATGTTTGGAGAATGTTGAAAATCTTGTAGTCATTTAGGTTTTAAACTGTCCAGATTGTATTACAAGTTTAGTCGAAAAAATTGAGGAGTGCCAGAAGGATCTGGGAAATTCTGCTCTGCAGGTTCATGTGCGTTCTACCAACTAGGATACTTGGTAAAGGTACAATAGCCATTGTTTCTTCATCTATGTTGAATGCATTTGATAAGCATGAAGCATCGATCTCTTAGGTCTTTTGTTGCATATGGTATTCTTCTGCAAACATCCAACATTACCTTTTGCTTCATGTGTTCTTTGTTTTCTGTGCTTGAAACAAAATCTATTACTATGGTTGACTTCCTATGGTTCTCTAGGTATGATTTTACACCACCATAGTTAAAATCTAACAGTACTTGTCATTGGTGGTCAGAGTATTTACTTGTGCATGCCATGAATAATATTGTACAGGCGAATTCAACATTGTGCTCAGTCTAAAACAGATTTCTAATTTCTCTTTAGTTGCATCGGCTAATCTGAACTCTGGAACATTCATTTCTTTGCTTTTATTTGTGTTATCATGTTTTTGTGTAAATTACCTCTGAAAGGGTTAACTTTGAACTTACTGTGATTGTGTGCAGACTGACTCAATTAAAAGGAGACCTCTATCGACTTCAACGCCTACCATTTACTACATGTCTTGTTTCATCGTTATGTCCCTGGTGGTGGAAACCCTTGGTATACATAGCGATGCCTGCCTAACTGGAATTCTTGCCTCCGATCTGCTGCAGAGAGATTGCGAGTTGTGTATATGTCATTTTCTTGGTTTAAATCTCTAACCCGTGCTTGGTTGCTCTTACTTTATTTTGTAACTATGCCTAAACAAGTCCCCTTCAGAAGGCCTACATCTCAATGTTTTATGTGCATATAATTGTCAACCTCGAGGCTGCAAAATGTAAAATTCATTGCTAAGTATGAACCAAGAAATTATGTTTGATAAGGCTATTGTTTGTACTCCCTCCATTGACTAGTGCAGAAATAGGCTACGACGGTGCCAATAGAAAGCGGTTTCAAATAAAATATGAATAACCACCTCTACAAGGAATTCCGATGGAGGTTCCAAAGTTGAAACATCAATTTAGTGCAATTTATATTTAGAACCACCTTTAAAAGGGGGTGGTTCCAATATGAGGTTCAGCGTTGAAAGCATGATAAGGACTTCTTTGAAGAAAAAGAAGCCACATGACAATTAAACATAGTTTAGATGAATGGTCAATTGAATCGTTATGCGTGTCGAACAGTACTGATATGATGAATAAACCATGCCCTTGAGTGCCAAACCTGTAAGACTACACCTCGTCACCAAACCTGCAAGACATCGCCCACGAGATATTGAGGGGAATACTCTCCGAGACTAAAAAATCAAAAGTGCTTGCTCTAAATATTGACAATATATTGAAGAGAATGGACACATACTGCAAATAGATTGAATAGAAATGAGACATACTGCAGTATTTATAAGGATTGATCCCTACAGGTTCTCCCAATCACTTTGGGAAAAATATGCACAGTCCATGTAAGAATATGTGTCTTACCATAGTAGAATTACAATGTATTTTGTGAATATACTTGGAGAAGAAGTATGTTTGCATAATAGATTTGGAATTGGAGATCTTCCTTCTGTATTGAGGTTCGACCCAGTGGTAATAGTAGAATACAAGTGCATGGGTCTCGGTCCAAGTTGTAGGCTTTCTCCCAACCACCATCAATACCCCTCGAGAGAGCTGCGGGCTTTCTCAATAATATTCTCTCTCTAGCTCTGGGGCGAAAAAAGAAGAAAAAAGGCGCAGCCTTTCTTCCATCCTTTGGAGGCCGATTTCTTCAAATTTCATTCACTTTTCACCGATGAATTATGGTTTAACGGATTCACCTCTTGAATCTGCACAAAATCATATGCAATTTGTGGCGAGTGCTTGATCTTAATCGGCCTTGGAGTAGGGTTTGAATACGGAAAAGGAAAGTTCTTGGTGGATCTTGTTTGCGATTTGGGTTTGGATCTTGGATATGGATTCAGATCGGGAATTGGGTAGGAGATCAGATTGGTTTCTTGCTTTGATTCCTTGTTGGAGTTGGAGATTTGGTTGAAAAATCCAATCTTTTTTGGATTTTGGTTTGGATTTGGTTGCGCAAAGGGGTTTAAAAGGGTTTGATTAAAATTTTCAACACACTTTTTAATCAAATTCCTATCTCCTTCATCGGATTTGCATCAAGGGTTTGGAGGATTTGCATCGGACATCAAGAAGAACTCAAGGTTTTGCGATCGGATTGCCACGGTTTCCACGGTTTCCAAGTTTTTCGGTTCAATTCCTTGCGGTTTAATTGTTTCTCGGTTTGGTGCATTGTTTTGTTGATTCCGTTTTGTTTGTTGGAGGATTTGGGTTTTGAATTCAAGCATTGTATTAATTTGTTTCGTAGTTTTTGGTGAATTCCAATCGGTTTGGGTTAATTCCGATCGGAATTGTGCTTGTTCGTTGAGTTCGTTTGATTTTTGTGGTTGTTTATGTTAAATCCGATCGGTTTGGGTTGATTCCGATCGGATTGGTGGTTGTTTTGCGTGATTTCCGATTGGTTTGTCTATTTCCGATCGGATTTTGTGCTTTTTGTGTGGTTTCCGATTGAATTGCTTGTGTGGTTGGTTATCAGAATTGCATTGGTGAATCCGATCTGTTTAATCGGAATTCACACTTTGGGGTTTGATCTTACTCCATCGGAATGGTGATCAATGTGGAGTCTTCCAAGGGTAACAAGAGCAATCTTAATCTTCGGAAACAAGGCATGGCCGAAAGTGATAGTAACGAGAGGCAAAATCAGCAAGTGCATCCAAGAGAATGGAATGATCCAAAAATCGAGAGAAGGAGGCTATGGAATGATCCAGACATCCTCATGAACAAGTCGACTATTGAAATTGTTGCAAACAGTGGAGATAGTGTCGACTTTGTTCTCACTGAGGAAGAGATACATAAAGACCTATACAAACCCTTCTATGGATTCTTGGGTGTATTTCCGGGATTCTTCCCTGGAATGTATGCTATTAGAACTCTTTTGGTGGCAAAGTGGAAGGTGGCATGTACTGTTCAGAGCAAGCAGAATGGCTATGTCATGTTCAGGTTTAACTGCGCTGAAGATAGAAATTTGGTGATGAATGGTCCAGACCATTATCTTCATGGAAAGAAACTGTTCATGTTGTTAGTAGATGAATCTGGGCAGTATGATGCGATCATCCAGGCTACTAAACCAGTTTGGATAAGGATGGAGCACTTGCCAAAGATGTATTGGCATAAGAAGGCATTGGAGAAGATTGCTACTTCACTGGGAGATCCAATCCTTATGGATAATGGTACTCTCGAGTTGAGGGGCTACTATGCACGTCTCTTGGTATGGATTGGCACATCCAAAAAGATCAAGGAGGAGGTGAGCTTTCGTGTTCCAACTGGTGAGGTGATTGTGCAAAAAATCATTTATGATTATTGCAGACCTTGGTGTACGAATTGTTGTGAAAACAATCATCTCATGGAAGTGTGCGATGATTACTGGAAAGCCAAGGAGATGGAGCAAAAGAAGCCTACGGAAGACAACAAGGATATGAAGGCGAAGGGAAAGAAACACTGGAGATCTCGATATAATGACTAAGTTTGGGTTCGGAAGATGCAAGCTGAAACCATTGGAGATACTCTAGGTTCAAATTCGGTTGGAGGGGAGGAGCATGTGATCATTGAGGATGCCTCTTCGGACAATGAGGAGGTTGAGAGGCGAAGGAATGGTAAGGGAAAATTGGTTGAAGGCATAGTCAAAAGCATTGAGAAAGCTGGAAGTGCTAAAAAAGGGCCTGGTATAACCATTGGTGGAATGCAGGATGAGGTTAACCAGGCAATTGTTGCACTGCCAGCAAACCTGTCCGCATCGCCAACGCCTGGAGCTGGCGCTGGAAACCGTGGCGTTGGCGCTAAGTCTGCCCAAGCAGCACCTGGAGATGTTGGCGCTGGAAATCGCGGAGTTGGCGATAAATCTGCCCAAGTAGCGCCTGGAGTTTCTGGCGCTATAAATCAAGCCCAAGCAGCGCGTGGCAGGAGCACTGAGCGCTTGAAATCCAGCACCCGTGCTGCCAATTTAACAACTTCAGTGCCCAAGGAATCCGATACGCAACAACAAGCATTTGGAGATGATGATAATCCGATTGAAGGTGCTGGAAAACTGCCTAAGCAAATGATTCATCTGGATGCTCGAGGCTCAAAAATTCCAAGGCTGCATAGGAGCAAGAGTAAGAGTAGGCCTCCCCCCACTCCAGGGGCTTTGACTAGGTCTAGAAGTAAGAGCAGGACTCGAATTAATGAGAAGGGTGTTCAGAAACCTTTTCAGCGCATGTTATCAGCTACGAGGAGTCATTCAGACAGTTCTGGAAGTAAATCACTGGAAGGCGGCGGTCCGAAGCCAAAAGGGACCTCTGTTTCCCAATGAACACATCAGCAATGAATGTCAGGGGTCTATCGGCCCCTGTAAGGAGGAGATGGGTGAAAAATATCATCTCCACAAATAGGGTGGGACTGTGCGGGTTGTTGGAAACGAAAATGGAGGATAAGGTGTTGCAGATTTTCTTAAAGGGTTTTAAGGGATGGAAGTTTATGCACAATTTTGAACTGTGGCAGAACTCGAGGATACTCATTATCTGGGATCCGAAAGGCTTCTTGGTTGATGTCCTTGGGAAATCTCCGCAATGTATTCACCTGAAAGTTCGCAATCTTGCTTCTGGTATTGAGTTTTTCTGTACATTTGTGTATGGGCATAGTGAGGGACGTCTGGCGCATTTACCACTATGGGAGGAATTGAAGTCTTTTGGAGCTAACCTGAATTCGCCTTGGATGGTTCTTGGTGATTTTAATGCAATCCTTAGTGTTGATGATCATTACGGAGCCACTGTCCCTAGCTTGTATCCGATGAAGGAGTTTCAGGATGTTTGTGTTAAGTGTGGATTAAGGGATGTGCCTTCCATAGGTGAGCATTTAACCTAGCATAGCGCTGATTGGAAGATTTGGAGGAAGCTGGATAGGGTGCTTTTAAATCATGGATGGGATGGAGATGCTTGTCGCACAACTTTCTTACCAATCTCGGGTCAGTCTGATCACTCTCCTATGGTGGTTGACATGTTGCAAGAGATTGATGGAAAGGGTAGGCCTTTTCGATTTCAAAACATGTGGTTAGGTCATCCGAATTGTGGACAAATAGTGGAGGATTATTGGAGCCCGAGGGTTGAAGGTACTAAGCAATTTTCGATGACCAGAAAGCTATTTCGAATGAAAAACCCATTGAAGGAATTGGGCAAATTAGATTTTAATCATGTGTCCGAAAAGGCCAAGTTTGCAGATGCGGAGTATAATAAAGTCTTTGATGAATTCGATGCTAAAAGTGCTTCGGACAATGATGTTGTGGTTTTGCGAAGCTTAAAGAAGAATGCTATGCTGTACTACCTTGTGGAATCATCCTTCCTTGCTCAAAAGGGAAGAATAAATCATATTACTTTGGCGGATAAAGGATCTAAGTATTTCCATACAATGATCTCGGCAAGGAAAGGAGGAGGTATCCCAGCGATTATGGATAGTGAAAATAGGATTGTAACTTCAAATAGTCGAAAGGGAGAGTTATTTGCAAATTTCTACAAAGGCTTGTTCGGCACAAGAAGGGAAAGAGTGCCCATCGACTCGGGTATTATGGGAGAAGGAAACAACCTCACGGATATGGACAGGGCCTTCTTAAATAGAAGGTTTCAAACATGGAGGTTAAACAAGCTTTGTTTGCAATGGCGGATGATAAGTCTCCGGGTCCGGATGGCTATACAGCTGCTTTCTTTAAGAAGCAGTGGGACATTGTGGGTGAGGAAGTGACAGCTGCGGTGTTGGAATTCTTTCAGACAGGTGATCTCTTGGCCCAGCTTAATCATACTTCGGTTGCATTGATACCTAAGAAGCCTGATAACTTAAAAGTAAGTGACTTTAGACCAATAGCGTGCTGCAATGTGGTTTATAAAGTTATTACAAAAATCATTGCGAAAAGGCTGGAAGGAATTCTGCCAGGGATCATTGACCCTTGTCAGGGTGCATTTGTGAAGGGTAGAAATATCTCTGATAATGTAATGCTAGCTCAGGAGTTTGTTCGGGGATATGGAAGGGTTTGGAATTCTCCAAGATGCATGATTATGGTGGACCTACAGAAAGCGTTTGATACAGTCTCTTGGGAATTCTTGGAAGAAGTTTTACTCGGCCTTGGATTTCTGGAGAGACTGACGGATAAAGTCATGACATGTGTTCGCACCTCTTCATTCTCGATTGCAGTTAATGGCAAACTGTGTGATCACTTTCAGGGGCAAAGAGGAATTCGTCAAGGAGATCCATTGTCGCCTCTCCTGTTTGTGATTTGCATGGAGTATTTCTCGAGATTGTTGAAAAGGAGAATGGATTCAAGACACTTCACTTTTCATCCGAGATGTGAATTGTTAAGGATCACGCATTTGGCATTTGCAGATGACCTTATGCTATTCTCTAAGGCGAACACAAGTTCTGTTCATATACTGAAGGAGCCTTGAATGAGTTTGAGCGCACTTCGGGGCTTGGCATTAATGCTGCAAAATCGAAGTTCTTTGGAGTAGGCATAAAAGATGACTTGAGTTTCACGGGTATTCCTTGGGCGACATTCCCTGTTCGGTATATAGGTGTGCCATTAGACTCCAGCAAGTTGAAGGTGACATAATTTGGTACTTTGTTAGGGAAAGTTGATTCGGAAATAGCAAAATGGAAGGGGCATACTCTTTCTTATGCAGGTAAACTGGAGCTTGTACAATCAATTGTGGGAGGTATTGCAGGATTCTGGATTCAGAATTTTGTTATTCAATCTGCGGTTTTTGATGCTTTGGAGCAAAAATGTAAGCGCTTCTTATGGGGAGGCAAATACAAGAACAAAGTGGCGTGGAAAAAGTTGTGTACTCCTAAATCTTTTGGGGGACTCGGTTTGCGAGACTTTGGCACTTGGAATCGAGCTTCAATGGCGCAGAGACTATGGGATATACATATGAAGAAGGATAGTTTGTGGGTATGTGGATTCACTCGTTCTACCTTCGGGGTGTTGATTTCTGGGACATAAATCCCAGGATCCAAAACGGAAGATTGGGCGAAAGGTATTCAAGCTACTTTGGTGACTTATGTAAGATTCAAGATGACTTGTGTGGCATGTTTCATGGAGATGTGAGTGAAGTTCAACACCATCTTGGTCTTTGGGCTAACTCAAGGAAATTTACGTCAAAAGCTTATGTTTTCATGCATCGCCACCAACACCCGAGGCTATATGAGGAAAGTGGCCGAAATTGCGAGAAGGTTTTCAATAGCATCTGGAAAGGTTTTGTACCTCCAAAGTTCTCGTTTATAGCATGGCTTGCTACAATTGGAAGACTCTATACAAAGGACAAAATCCGAACTGAGGAAGGGGATAACTCGGACAAGGTTTGTTCCTTATGCCACCTAGAGGTTGAGACTAATGAGCATTTGTTTTTTAAATGTGAATTTTCAGAGGTGGTGTGGGGTCGTATAAGGAATTGGATGGGGCTATGGAGAAGAACAAATGCGATATCGAGTTCACTGAATTGGGTTAAAAGGCAAATCAAGGGTTCTAAAGTTCGTAAGAAATTTGGTATCCTAGCTTTGATAGCTACGGTTTATCGTGTTTGGAGAGAGCGTAATAATGTTGTTATGGATGGCGCCTCCCCTAGCTCCGATCGAGTGGTAAAGTTAATTATGAAGGATTGTTATATGGTGATGAATAGGCTATTCCCTGATGAACACTTGTTTTAACATCTCGGATGGAATAGATGAAATAGGTGCTGATTGCTATGCGCTAGGTGCTATATGCTTTGTGCTATATGACTTGGTTTCTGGCGTCGTGGGCTGGGCGCCATCCGCTACAAATTACCGGATCTCAGCAATAGGGCCATTATCATGTAGAGGTTATTCTGGGTCTGGGCACTGTTGGGAGGTGCTGGGTGCTGTGCACTGGGTGCTGCAGGTTGTGGGCTAAGGGACTATGTTCCTGGCGCTGTGGACTGGGCACCAGTCGCTGCGCGGGCTTGCTATGCGCAACGATGGAGCACGGCAAAAGGGCAAATGCAAGGAGAGGTTAATGGGCACGTGGCGCTGGTTCTGGGCGTCAAGGCCAGGTGCTGTTTGGCACTGTTTAGTGCCATATCCCGGGCCAATTTAGCGTTGTTTGAGCCCGATGGAGTCAAGGGTTTTTCTCGGATTTCTTCTGGTTCTTTCAGGATGAGGCAATAGGTTTGAGAGTATGGATATACACTCTAATGCTCTTGCTCCTAAGCCTAGCTTTTACTTATGAATTAATGATTATTTATGCGCTCTATGCTCGCGCTACACTCTGTGTTAAATTAGCATAAAGCTGTCCATTTGCTCAAAATGGAGTGGGCGATTACATAATCGCCACGCTTGATGCATGCGGTATAAGTGTATTCATTCTCACATCCTCAGGAGGCTGATTTGAATGGGATTCACAAAGGTTGGAGGCACAGCCTCATCTAATCTTTGCCCACAAAATCATTCTCGGCGTTTACAAGAGAATGCTTGAAGGCCAATAACATCCCTCTATCTCCACCTTAGGGATGTATATGGTAGAAGCAGATATTCATCTGTGCCAGTATGGTGCAATTTGGATCATGGGCTTTAAATCTTTTATGAGACATCCAAGACCCGGGATAGACTCTCGGCTGCACTCGGATTTCAAATCATTTGACATTGGATTTTTGTTACTTCATCAGCGTTCCAGCAACTACATTAGTTCAAGACCCGAGACACACAACTCTCGGCTGCATCTTGGAATCAAAATGAAGATGGCCCCATTTGTTAGGGGTAGAAGCGGATTTTTGTTGATAGGTAGTGAGTTTGTTCTCACCCCATTCCCTCGGTTGTTCTATAGCCTGTGTTTTTCCAGGTTGCTTTGTTCTCCCTTTGCCCGATTACCTTGCTTAGGGTGGGTAGTTATTTTACATAGTTAAAAGGGGGGGGGGAGTGTTTATCTATCGGATTTGCACTCTCTCATCCCCCCCCTCCTACTTCTTTGCAGATTTACTCCTTAGGTTACCTAAGGTTGGATTCTTTTGTATTTGGTGGGGTCCTTTTAGGGCTCTGCTGTAGGTTCCATCGTCTATACTACTTACCTATTTACGTCGAGAGAGCTGCGGGTTGCACTTTAGTGGAGACCTTGGGTTTTCTCAAACATTAATGTCCGAAGGTCAAGCAAGGTAAGGGACCCTTGATTTTCTCTGTCATTAACAATTAATCTGGTCATTGATTCATTCATCTGCCCCAATTAAGGTGTGCTATGTCAAAGTTTTGGGCAAGTAAAAGGCCTTTATTTAATGACATACTCTTCACATGCTTTTAAAGAGGCCCTTTATGGCTCATTTTTTTCAAGGAGGCGCTTGGGATGGCTGGCATAAAACCCAGAGTTTTCCTTTTATTCTAACAACTTTCATTCTTTCTTCTTTTGATGCAAGAGCTCTAGGGTCAATAGATAGCTCCCACTGGCCCGATCGTTTTCCTTTTCTGTAATTTTCACTCCCAGGGAGCCTTTTAGTTTCTTTTTTTCTCCCATCGATGTTCATGATGTAAAATCGAGTTTTTACTGGAAGAGGGGTAAACTTTTCACTAAGAAAGAGGGGTTTCCCCTATCCGAGTATCTAGTGTCTCAAGCGAGACACTTATTACTAGTAAATGCTCACTTAGTTGTCCCTCGAGTGGGTAAGAAATTCTCAAAATTCCTTTATGTTTTATTGTCTTGTTTATTCTTTGTTTATTAACACCTTGATTGGTGTATTTCCAATAACATCTACTAGCTAGAATGCCAAAGATGGGGATGAAGTTTTTAGGCTTCTCGTCGTGCAAGTTAGTCAGCAGGGACAAGGTGGCGGTCCTTTGTGATCTACATGGTTCGCGCATGGCCCCACTGACACATTGGTAAGGAAGTTGAAAATTCTCAATGCCCATGCTAATTCTCTAGGGGTCTTTAGCTATGACGAGGTGATGTAGCTTTGAATAGGTGGTGCAGTGGGAGAACGACTATGCATTTCTGATGTGTCCATTTTATATGCTTTATTTAGTAGTATTTAGGATCACTTTTGTGCTCTTTTATTATTGAGAGCTTGTGTTTTACCTTGAAATTCTCTTAGGAGAGGTAAAAGTAACTTTATGCTCTTTTACCTCTTCTAAGTGGATTTTGTGTGACAAGGGAAGAACACGGAAGCAGCGAAGACCGGAAGACATTGAAGACTATACTTTCGAAGACTTTTGGATACTCACTTCGAAGACATGAAGACCGGAGGTCGTTGAAGACCATTTTTGGAGCCGTTGAAGACTTGAAGATTGAGAGGGATGGCTATGAAGAAGACAAAGAAACAATGCAAAACTCTGGCTCCCGTCGCGACACCATCGCGACCATAGGGGCACCATCGCGAGTCGCGACGAAACTCGTCGCGAGTCGCGACTAACGGGCGGCCAGAAATCAACTTTATCTTCTTTGCACTATAAATACTACTCTCTTTCCTCCTCTTCTCCAGTTTTGCTCAGCCCGTTTTCTCTCTCTCTCTAGGTTTTTCTCTCCTTTCTTTTCTTTGTTTTTTCTTAGTTTAATTATGTCTTTTGTTGTTCTAGAGTAGTTCTTGTACTTGGGAGCTAAGGATTGAAGCTTCCACTTCTATGTATTGAGAACCATTTCTATCTATCTATTTGGTGTTTTTGCTATTGTGCATTTATTGTGCTTTGAATGTTAATTGTTGATTCCATTGATGTTGTTGGGAGCTTGAGGATATGAATGCTTGTATGAATTGCTAGCTAGGGTTTGGGGGATTTGGGTTAATTTCCCCCCTGTTCTTGTTAGGAATGTATGAGTGTGAATTAGAGCTTTTGATTGTGTTAGTGTGTTGACAATGTGCTAGACGAGTGTGATTGATGTTGAACTCTTCGTCACGTTCGGTATGTGTAGCAAACGAGAGAGTCATATGCTCGTGGGTGAATGTGCTTGCACGTTCATCCAATCTCATGTAATTGCATGAATCGGTTAAATGCTTAGTCACGGTGTAGTGGTCATAGGCGTTGCCGAGCTTATTGGTCCTTCGTGCTAAATGCCACCAATGGTACCTCGAGTCGTGGTCGCGACTCGGGAGTCATTGGTGAGGTTTGACAAGCGATGTCGAACTCACACTTGCAAACTACTAACTAAGAAGGATAGAAGTTTAGTCTCCACGACAAGTAGTTGAAGTATTGAATAGATGATTTAAATTCATTCTTGAAGCATTTGTTATTTGGCGTTTATGTATTCTTGACGGTGTGTTTTACTGCATGTGTGCCATGAGTTGTTTGAGCATAGGGAGTGTTTGTATGGTTGAATTGTTTTGGTGCTAGGAGCGTGACGAACTCCGGGACTCCTTTGCATGAAAATCTATGAGCATGAACTTAGAACTTCTTGTGATGTATGTGTTGTGATCCTGGCTAGATGGGTATGTGAATGTTGAGTCATGTATGCTATATGATGGAATGAGTGAATGATTCAATGACCTACGTATGATTTGGAAATGGATATCCAGTGCCCCCAAGGCTTTTTATCTTTGTAGTTTTAAAACCCCTTTTCTTTAGTTTCGTTTGATGATTAGCATAGTCACTTGACTTTGCTAGTTATCGTGTCTTTTTATCTTTGTTAATTTAGGAAACCAACCAACCAACCCCCCCCCCATTTACATGCTTTTATGTGTGTGTATATATAGTTACTCCTAGCCTAATATCAACCATTTGTGTGCTTAGACGCTTAGGAAGATCCTTCTTCTCCTTGGACGACCCCGATTTGCCACTATCTACCTAGTTGTAGAAAGTAAGCATTTAGGGCTTATAAATTATCTTTTGCACGGCAGGCGCGACGACCGCCCGCCTGTCAAAATGGCGCCGTTGCCGGGGAAGAGGCGTTTATTCTTAAGTATTTAGGTGTATTTGGTTGTGTATTAGCTAGTTGTTTTTATTTTCCACTACTTGGTGGTTGTTTTTGTTCGGAGTAGGTATTGCTTGAGTTCTTGGTGATTTATTTTATCGAGAATCCTTGCACTATGATTCCGAACTTTTGAAAAAAAAAATTTAATGGAGCGTCTCACCTTGAGGGAACTCATGATGAGAGGAGAGGCTCAACTAGCAAGGTTTTGTAGGATGTGTCATTCCGACCATCCTACCGAATCTTGCCCTTTGTTGTGGGAACAGCACGATGACCGAGAAAGAACCCTTGGTTTCCAAAACCATGGGTACTATGAAGAGTGCTATCAAGAGGTAGGAGATATTGGTTTTCAAGGGCAAGAAGCTCATGAATGCTATCCATACCACAACTCTTACAATCCGGAATGGAGTGGTAGTCCGGATTTGTGGTATGAGAATGAGCCGGAAAACCAATATTACGAGCAACCTAGTTGGCCATTACCACCCTATACCATACCCCAAAACCAAGCCCAACAAGGAAGTTCAAGTTTGACACGTGAGGATGTCTTAAATAGGATAGCAAACTTGAACTCCTTTACTAGTGAGGAGCCCGATACCCTGTCCTCCTCTAGTGTTGAGGCCATTGAGGGGCATGTGAGGAACATATTAGAGGTATTGGCCCGCATGGAAGCTCGTGATTCCGAAAACACACCATCCCAACTTGAACTAGATGATTCGGTGAGTGAGGTCACCAATAAAAATGATTTTGAGTTTGAAAGGGATGAGGAGTTGGTTGTAGAGGATAGACAAATGGAGGAAGAGGTGATAGTGCTACATCTATTAGCATTGTCACCCCTTCTCCCACCTAGTGAACCAACTCTAATATTTTCGGAAGTTTTGAGGGAAACGAGAGAGGAGCCAAAAGACTTTCCCAAGCTCCCTAACCACTTAATTCCCTTTGAACCATCTCCACCTCCACAATACTTTCCTCTTGAAGGTTTTGTGCCCCCACCTCTCTTATTTTGGATGCTCATGGTGAAGAGCTTCAAGCCTTCACCATACGGATAACATTAGGGTCGTGCCGACGACCTTAAACATACGGAGCTTCGTCGTGCCGACGACGTTAAATAAATTCGGCATTTCTTTTAGTTTTTGTTTCTTTTAGTTTTTGTTTCATAATTTTTTTTGTTTTGTTTTGTTCTTTTTATGGCATGTTTTTCTATGATTTTGTAGCAACATGAAGTGCATTGCAATGGAGGAGATGAAGGAATGAGATCAACGAATGAGGGAAGAAAGCTTGGACAGTTGGTAAGAAGAAGAAAAAAATTTTAAGCCTGGGATACCCTGCCGTCGCGAGTCGCGACGAACAGGGGAGAAAAATCACTTTCAGCGCCAACTTTCCGCGAGTCGCGATGACAACGCGAGGCACCGTCGCGAGTCGTGATGAACACCGTCGCGAGTCGCGACGTGCTCAGAAATTTTTGAGCTTCCGGACTGAACTTTCCGCGAGTCGCGATGACTTCGCGAGGCTTGTCGCGAGTCACGACACACTTCGTCGCGAGTCGCGACGAGCTCAGAAAATTTTGAGCTCTCGGACTCACCTTTCCGCGAGTCGCGATGACTTCGCGAGGCTCGTCGCGAGTCGCGACGAACCTCATCGCGAGTCGTGACGTGCTCAGTAACTGTTGAAAACTTTTTGAGCCCGGATTTCAAATTTCTAAGCTTCCAAGTTTCCAAATGATTTTAAACATTGCATGATCCTACCTTCTTCTCCACCCAACACTCCCAAGAACCACCACATACCCACTCATTCCTCCACCATCCTACATATGTTGACATATGAACATTCTTGCATCTTTATAGTACATTTGTTGATTGTAGTATGCCGACTACATCATTGTGATCGTAAGTGTATATCCTATAATGATGCTTGTATACATGTCAATATATGTTGGATATTTTTCATGATTATTCTTATAGTGTTGGTTGAGTGTGATTTGGTTGTTCTTTGAAAATACTATGGTTATTAACTCTTGATGCTAAACCTAGTATTACATATCCTTATGTACTTGTGAGTTTAATGTGTTCTTCGTGGTGTTAGTCTTGATTAAACGGCGCCATGGAGACAATGCTTTTCTCGAGGGGTGAGTTCTTCTACGGCATCTTTGCTCCCCCTTCCGGTTCCGAAACCAATTTCGGGACCATACAAGTGCTTGGATTGCGCCATATCACCGGCGAATTGCGGAGACACGGGTGTCACTCTATCCCCTTACCTTGATTTTTATTGTTCTTGCCTTACATGTTTACATTGAGGGCAATGTAATGTTTTAAGTGTGGGGAGGGGTTAGAGGACTCATATGCATGCTAGATTGTTTTGGAATGCTTTTTGCTACTTTTCATTGGACAAACATGAGAAAAAAGAAAAAAATATATAGAAAAACAAAAAGGAAAAAAAATTAAAAAAAAAAGAAAAAAGAAACCCGCTAAGTTGAAAACCCGAGAGGGCAACTTAGGCAACATTGGGGGCCCGGATAAGTCGAAAACCCTTAAAGGGCGGCCTAGGCAAAAATGAGAGGCTAAAATGTGCGGAAAAAGGTGAGATGTGAGCTAAAGAAACATGATGTGTGGCTAGGATGAAAACTCGAAAGAGCTCCTAGGCAAAATGAGAGAAAGTGAGAGAAATTGAAAAATGCTATGATTTCACTCATTTGCCGGCGTTGGAGTCATAAGGTTGCGGTTGTCACACAGATGGATCGGGTAGCTCAACATCTATAGACCTCTTGGGATTGGGTAGCTTAGTGGGTTAGGAAACGAAGTGTGGTTATGAAATTCCTTATCTCTTTCTACTTCATTTTTGGTTGATATATTGGCATTAGGTGAAGCATGTGTTTAAAACTTCCTCTATGGTTTTAGCTTCATTTTGTGTCATTGGATTATGGGAATATCAATTCTGGGCTGTGAAATATTTTTATGGGTAGTGAATTGATGAGTGGTAGGTTTGGTTAGATTTAGGATTGGGGATGTGTGTGTGCAAAATTCTCATGTGAGCTTTAATTTTGGGATTTATGATATTGAGAGTTTTTTTTGTGAGATTTTGATTGGTGGATTAGTTTAGGACATGGCCATATGAATTCCTCCGTCTGCTTGGATCTTTTCTTACTCGAGGGCGAGTAAGGTTCAAGTGTGGGGAGGTTTGATGTGGCCATTTTATGCGGGTATTTTAGGGTTTTTAGGATGTGGATATGTCATTTCCTCCGTGTGCTTGAATCTTTTCTTACTCGAGGGCGAGTAAGGTTTAAGTGTGGGGAGGTTTGATGTGTCCATTTTAAATGCTTTATTTAGTAGTATTTAGGATCACTTTTGTGCTCTTTTATTATTGAGAGCTTGTGTTTTACCTTGAAATTCTCTTAGGAGAGGTAAAAGCAACTTTATGCTCTTTTACCTCTTCTAAGTGGATTTTGTGTGACAAGGGAAGAACACGGAAGCAACGAAGACCGGAAGACATTGAAGACTATACTTTCAAAGACTTTTGGATACTCACTTCGAAGACATGAAGACCGGAGGCCGTTGAAGACCATTTTTGGAGCCGTTGAAGACTTGAAGATTGAGAGGGATGGCTATGAAGAAGACAAAGAAACAATGCAAAACTCTGGCTCCCATCGCGACCCCGTCGCGACACCATCGCGCCATCGGGGCACCGTCGCGAGTCGCGACGAAACTCGTCGTGAGTCGCGACCAACGGGCGGCCAGAAATCAACTTTATCTTCTTTGCACTATAAATACTACTCTCTTTCCTCCTCTTCTCCAGTTTTGCTCAGCCCGTTTTCTCTCTGGTTTTTGGGCGAAAACTCTAGGTTTTTCTCTCCTTTCTTTTCTTTGTTTTTTCTTAGTTTAATTATGTCTTTTGTTGTTCTAGAGGAGTTCATGTACTTGGGAGCTAAGGATTGAAGCTTCCACTTCTATGTATTGAGAACCATTTCTATCTATCTATTTGGTGTTTTTGCTATTGTGCATTTATTGTGCTTTGAATGTTAATTGTTGATTCCATTGATGTTGTTGGGAGCTTGAGGATATGAATGCTTGTATGAATTGCTAGCTAGGGTTTGGTGGATTTGGGTTAATTTCCCCCCTGTTCTTGTTAGGAATGTATGAGTGTGAATTAGAGCTTTTGATTGTGTTAGTGTGTTGACAATGTGCTAGACGAGTGTGATTGATGTTGAACTCTTCGTCACGTTCGGTATGTGTAGCAAACGAGAGAGTCATATGCTCGTGGGTGAATGTGCTTGCACGTTCATCCAATCTCGTGTAATTGCATGAATCAGTTAAATGCTTAGTCACGGTGTAGTGGTCATAGGCGTTGCCGAGCTTATTGGTCCTTCGTGCTAAATGCCACCAATGGTACCTCGAGTCGTGGTCGCGACTCGGGAGTCATTGGTGAGGTTTGACAAGCGATGTCGAACTCACACTTACAAACTACTAACTAAGAAGGATAGGAGTTTAGTCTCCACGACAAGTAGTTGAAGTATTGAATAGATGATTTAAATTCATTCTTGAAGCATTTGTTATTTGGCGTTTATGTATTCTTGACGGTGTGTTTTACTGCATGTGTGCCATGAGTTGTTTGAGCATAGGGAGTGTTTGTATGGTTGAATTGTTTTGGTGTTAGGAGCGTGACGAACTCCGGGACTCCTTTGCATGAAAATCTATGAGCATGAACTTAGAACTTCTTGTGATGTATGTGTTGTGATCCTGGCTAGATGGGTATGTGAATGTTGAGTCATGTATGCTATATGATGGAATGAGTGAATGATTCAATGACCTACGTATGATTTGGAAGTGGATATCCAGTGCCCCCAAGGCTTTTTATCTTTGTAGTTTTAAAACCCCTTTTCTTTAGTTTCGTTTGATGATTAGCATAGTCACTTGACTTTGCTAGTTATCGTGTCTTTTTATCTTTGTTAATTTAGGAAACCAACCAACCAACCCCCCCCCATTTACATGCTTTTATGTGTGTGTATATATAGTTACTCCTAGCCTAATATCAACCATTTGTGTGCTTAGACGCTTAGGAAGATCCTTCTTCTCCTTGGACGACCCCGATTTGCCACTATCTACCTAGTTGTAGAAAGTAAGCATTTAGGGCTTATAAATTATCTTTTGCACGGCGGGCGCGACGACCGCCCGCCTGTCAATTTCCACTTCTTCTTCTCCATGCATCTAGATCACCTTCTTCTTCGAGGAGGGTGAGGCCCAAGGAGGATGCTCTTAAACCAAAGGGTCTCAATGTTGAGCGCATTTTTGAGGAAACAAAAGAGGTGGAGAAGCCGAGATAGAAGAAATTTTTTAAGTTTCAAAGTAGCGAAGCTTCTGCCAAACAAAATGCTTAATCCACAAGAGCTATTTAGGTCTTCAACATTCTAATTTAAGTTATTAACTGATAAGATAGCCTAAGTTATAATTCTTAGTTTTTGTAAACTCAAGAATATTATGAATAAATAAATTAACTTTCTCTTTTTCTCTATTGGATTTGTTGTTTGTTGCTTCTGCCACCCTCTCCACCACCCCCCCCCAGTGCAAAAACTTACTCCTCGGCTAGCCCTTTAAGAATGATTTTTTTAGAACTCCGATGGGATTTTTGTGAAGGGATCATACCATTGTAAAGGGGGTCTTGACCCTTTTTATGTATCCATCCATTGAAAATATAAGCCTAGTAAGGCTTCAAATCGGCCAGGTGGTCATCACCACTCTAGCCTTCACTTTTTTGTCCCCTTAGGGTTCTGATGGGATATTTGGTAGATAGTCGATGGAGATTATCCTCTGATGAGATATTTGTCAATGGAAATTATCCTCTGATGGGATATTTTTTGAGTGTGATTATCCTCTAATGAGATAGCTTCCAATACGCACAATCCTCTGATGGGATATTTGCCAATTGTGGCTATCCTCTAAAGGGATATTTCATCGATGATGGCTATCCTCTGAATATCCCTTGAAGGGATGTTTTGCCGGTGGAAGATATCTTTTGAAGGGATATTTCACTAACAGAGACCTTCATCATGTGGAACATGAATATATGATTTATAAATGATAAAATGTATGTGGCCCAATAGTACCTCATAGGGTTAAATACTCCCTAAGCATCAGACTATATATAAAAAAAAGACTATTTTCATCCTATGGCTATTTTTCAGGGAAACTACACCCTGAGTGGAACACAAGATCATCATGGCGAGGAGCCTTGGCTTGTCGATTTCATTTGTGAGAAGCTTAGTAAATTGTGGTTCACCTGTAGTGCATTTTGAGATTGTCGATATTCCACCTTCTAGAACCAAATTCCCTATCGTGTCTTCTAGCATGTAGCTTCTTCCAGCATGTGCTTCAATGGCTTTGTACAGGACTTCCAAGTTGTCTACCATTTTTCCTTCTTTCTCCTGTTGACTTTTATCGTTCCTTCTCAGCACTAATTTTCCATTGATGAATGGTGTATTTCTTAACCTTCGGTCATGGTATTTCACATTATTTTTCACTTTGATTTGAGGGAGCCTAGATTTTTCTCTTTTTTTCATCTAACATATCTTAGTGTGTTCAACTTTTCATCATTCTTTCCCCAATCCAGTCAGGTCGCCGAAGGCAGGGCAGGCTTATCTCCACTTAGGTTACAACTTTCATCCCATAAACTAGGATGAATAGTGGCGGTCTTCTCAGTTATCCGATTGGACTGGAATATGCTGGGGATCTCATTCACCCAATTACCTTCAGCCCCTTACCAACCAAGACCTTATGAAAATCATTTTGTTATTGACTTCAACTTGGCTTTTGGCTAGAGGGCGATAAACCAAAGTGAGTTGTTGTTGTATATTAAAGCCTTTACACCATTTATAGAGGGGCCGTTTGGGAATTTCCGACCATTGATCGTTATGATAGTCTTGGGTATACCGTACATGCATACGATGTTTGTTCATCAATGTTTGATGCAACTCTTACCTTTTAGGGTTGTTAATGTATCAGCCTCGATTAACTTGGTTGACTAGTCAATGGCTACAATTACGTTCTTCACTCCTCCTATTGCTTGTGAGAATGGAACTAATAGGTTAATTCTTCACATTTTAAATGGCCATGATCCATGAATCCTCATCATCTCTTCCTGGGGGGCACATACTAATAGAGTGTGTTTCTAGTATGGTGGGAAAGTCGGGATCAGTTCGAAAGAATCTTTAAACATCTTCGGCCAGTAATGTCATACTCGAAGTAGTTTTTGGTGATTGAATAGGATCCCAGGTGAGATCCACACACTTCTTGATGAACTTCTTTAAGGAGATACTTTCCTTTCTCTAGCACCACACACTGTATAAGGGGCACTAAGTACCCTATTTTGCATAAAGTGTAATTTTATATCGTGTATCTTGGGATTTTTGCTTTCATTTTCCTTACTTCAACCATATTTTTGGGTAGTGTATAGTTCATTAGATATCTCATGATTAGCATCATCCAAATCTATGTTTTCTCATAGTTGTAACACTTTCTTTCTCATAGCTGCAACACATCAAGGTTTCCATCAACATATTCTTTTGAGATTATAGCCTTAAATAAATTGATGCTATTTTCCTTAAGGCATCAACCATTGTTTCTTGTCAAACCATGATCTGAATGCCTAACCTTTCTTCTACTCATCGAACCTACAAAAAAAACTCCTTGAGGATGCCGAGGGAAGAAGTTTCGATGGCAAAGTCAAACGAAAAGTATTAAATCTGATTGTGTATAATTGAATGAATAGATTGGAGGCATACCTCGGTATATATAGGGGTTCATCCCCTGGAATTATCCTAATAAAGTTTGTTTTAATGTGCATACTTCATTTAGGAATAGGTGTCTTACCAAAGTAAAATTACCATATATTCAATATATTATAAGTGTACTTGGAGAAGAAGTATGTTTCCATAAGTAGACTCAAATATGCAGATATATCCTTGTACTAGGATATAGTCGGGTAGCCTTTGGCCATTATGGTGAGCTTCAAGTCAACCCTTATTAGGTTATGCTTTGGTAAAGACCTTTGCTTCGCTCATGCACAGGTATTCAAAGGGCACACATCATGGGTGACCCTCAAGTTTCCCTCTTTTTAAAGTGATTGTCAAGCATTTGAATTGTTAGCATGTTTTTCATTTATTAAGGCTTCACATCATGACCTCAAGCTGAGAGAAAATAAATTCTTGTGCGGCACACACTATCCCTGGTTTTCAAGGTGACAATAGTTACCCTCAACTCTGACGTCAAATAAATATTATCCTTCTCAAAGATTATTAAAAAACACTGGACTTCCGAAGACCATTCATATTTATTTCTCCCCTCCCCTTTGAAAAAATTCACATCTAAACTCTTACCTAAGAACCTACCAACGGTTTCGTCAAAGAACTAGAAGCTTTGGGAGGGGGACACCCTTTGTCCCCAGTTTCCACGACTTTCCAGGTGAGATAAGGAAAAGAGGATGAACTATAGCAGAAGAAGCCCTTCTTCCATTTTTTTTGAAGAAGTAATAACGAAAGGGATTGGCTTTACCAACTTCCTACAATAAAGATTGAAATGTTCTTATTCGTCCTACTAGGATAAAGTTCATAGAATGACTGGAGAAGAGGAAGACAAACATGGATTGTCAATCAGCTGCACAATATTAGAAATCCTATGATGAATAAAATGTAATTAGGATGGATTTGGCCCATTTTAATGATATGAGGATTTCCATTCGGGCCAACATATTCTCCGGGATCAGTGCATTTCAGGCTGATCACCTTGCGTACCTGTAAACATGGTCTTGGGGAGATCCCTGGGATTGAACTCTAACACTCAAGTCAGTTTTCATTCTTATCCACGAATTCTATTGAGGAAATATCCATTATCTCTTTCATTATCCTTGGTTTTCATTTATGGTTAATGAATCCTGTGATCATGATCCACGTTGATCATTTTATTGTTGGATCATTATCTTGTTAAGATACTCGTGGCATTAATCATCTTCCTTCTCAATATGGGGTGTGCCGCACATTTTTTGGACTTTTCTTTGTGCTTGCTGATTTAGTTCGCTGATGCGAGGTGTATATATTTTGTTTTAGACTTCGCTTGATTTGGGAAACTAGAAACACATACTTGCCCATAGAAATACATCCCTCGTTCATAAACCATTACACATCCCCCATCAAGGATTAGTTACAAAAATCTTAGCAAGAAAAGGACTTAGAACATGATAGAATGCTTTTAGCTACATAAGAACTAGCTAGAACCCCTCTAACATATCCCGTAGTGCATAACCTTCACTTGCCCCACTTATTTTTCAAGAATATCCTATAAACTCCATCGCATGTGTAAATACATCTCGTCTCTGTGCTATAGACGACATCTATACGCCACATATGTTTCACGAAATAGGACTTGAATGTGATCTATGATAGGTCTGATGTCTGAATGACCTAACTACATAATCATTAAGTAGACAGAGTATGCATAAGTATATAGGTCTTGCTTTGAACCCTCTACGTGTTCCAAACAGTAAACACAAGCCTTGCAACCTTCCTCAATAGTACTAGGATTAGTACGTAAAGTCTTAGTAATTTTAGCACGAAGGTTACCATTTACCTCATGTTGTTCTTTCAATAAATTCTTTAGCTCCCGACACCTTTCCTTTGCCCAAAAAACATTGTAATTCCTCATGCTCAAGATTTCCCTCCTGCTTCTCGTACTTTGCTTAAAGTCAAAAGGAGAAATCTTGTTCCTTGTCAAACCACACTCTTCATTCCTAAATTCCCGTCTTTAGTCAGCAACATTCAACCTCCAATTTATCCTTCCCATGCAGCAGACGATCCACTTGGTCAGCTTGTTTCAATATAGTAACCTTCAACCGCTCGGAATTTATCTACCAAACACTTCTTCCATTCTTCTTCATGACACATAACATCCATAAATTCCTTGTTCAAACAGATGGGCATCATACTTATCTAATAACGCAAGATTCTTCTCTAAGCATGCCCTCCACCCTAACTCAAACTCAATAAAACTTAACAGAAGGACACTTATACGACCCCCAGCTTTATTAGCCACCCTTGGCCTTAAACGAAACCCCCAAACCATTAATATATTCATGGACTTGATCCAGATTCAGTATACTAGCTCTCACAGCCTCAGTTAAGTCACCATAAGAATCATCATTAGGACACACATTTTAATAGTCCGACCAATCATAGCCACCTCAACCCTAACATTTTGAGGAAACCCAATCACCCAAGACATATCTCAACGAATCACACCAGCCAAAAAACTCCCTATAGAAGCCTTCCCTACCAATAGAGCATACAAATTCCCATCATAAAAAAATAAAAAATAATAATAAAGTACACTCAACATTATCATTTGGTTAACAAGAGAAATACAGATATCAAACATAACTAGCCTACCTTAGGACTAGGTGCTTCATCCCTGGAAATAGAACTACTAGGCAAACCGTCTCATTCACCCACTACAATTACACTAGCACAATAATCCTCAGTTGCAGTGCCACCCCACAATTCACCACTAACCCTACCAGGCTCAATAAGAGCTGCACATTGATCAACCTCAAAACTCTCTATCTCTCATATAGAGGGAAATCATCCATCATAGCTAGCTCTCTAATCAAACTAAAAGTAGAACCCCCCTCATTTTACCATCTTGATTAGACCTTCATCCACAATACCAGCCCGTCACCTTTTCTGATCCCTCCTCTAAAATGTATCCCTTACCCAACCTAGCTATAACAAGTTATAGACTTTGCTTGCAGAGGAAAAACATAGCCCCACACCTCCCAACCTCATTCATATTTACTTACATATCCCTGAGTAACCCTAAAAAATATCGTGTACCTATTAGCCTATCAACTAACACACGTCGATAACCCAAAAAAATAGGTGCATCTTCCTTTAGAGCTTTAAGCTCACCACGCAGAGCGAAGTTGGAAGTGTTTTTCTCCTCATAGAGTGCATAAAATCTGGAAAACTTTGTTTCTATCTCATTACTACTCGATGCTCCCCTTTCTAGAAATGGTACAAGTAATTCCAGTTTCTCCCTAAACTCTTTAATCTTACTTGCATACTCAAAACCACGTTGGGCAGCACCAGTAAGGGTATCGGCAACCTATATAATTACACTAATATTTGAATAACAAGGAACACAAATACATAACAAACAATTAAGAAAGTAACATACCTCCTTGGTGGATAAATCACGCTAACAAACTTGTAAATATCAATTGCAGAGTCTCGCATCAACTCTTCGGTATTCACAACCGCAACCGTGTCTTCCAACCTTATCACCTTTGAAGGAGCTTCACCAAGTCCCTAACCTTCACTAGCTTTACACTTTGTGGCACAAACATCCTCCCGCTAGCTTCTTGGATAGGTTGAAAACCCGAAAGGGAAACCTATGCAAAAATGAGAGGCCTTATGGTGTGGAAAATGAGATGTGAGGTTTGAAAGAAAAGAGAGGTTAGGATGAAAATCCGAGAGGGCTCCTAGGCTAATAGAAATTGAGAGAAATTGAAAAACGTGAAGATTTTCTATTCTCTTTGCCTATTTGTGGGATCTCCGGGTAGAATAGGCTATCTTCTTGTTTTTATTTGGATCATTATTCCTCATTCTTATTATGGAATGATTAGGTGGTTTAGGATAGACTAAATTATTGTTTTGGTACCCAACATATGACTCAATACCATCTTTTGGTCACTGAGGCCAATAAATGTGCCCATTCAACAACCAAAAATACTAAATGATTTGTTTGGTCTAAAAACCAGATTCCGGGTGGTTTTCAGGTAAACCGAAATTATTTTTCAATATAGCTAGGGGTAATTTTGTAATTTTATTAATTTAAAAACATTTTCAATTGAAAATTCTCAAAACCCATCTACTTCCCCCTTCTCCGATAGCATATTCTCGGAAAACATACCTACTTTTTGCACTCTCAATATCAGTAATGTGTATCTTAATCCCGTCAGCGCATTCTCAGCTCTACTCATAGGAGAAGTTCCCGAACAATATGGTGCACTCTCACTGCAACGAATTGTCCATTATGAAGTCCCCCCTTCAATTCCCTTACAACCAGGAAAAATGTGCATTTCCCTTGTATTCGTTGCTACTTCGGCAAAACAGGAAGGGTGGATTGTGTGGGCCATCAACCCAACAAGCACAGGAATGGTAGGTGCCCAGGGTTTGATCGCGTTCAGGTGAAAATGGTAAAAAGATAAATCCATACGTACCTTAAATTCCTCAAACAATTCAGAACGGAAAAAGTAAGATATCAATTCCAATGGCAATTTCACCGGAGTTACTCTAAAGGCTTTTCAAAATTGAAGTCAAATCTTTCGCTCTCTCCACCGCTCCAGACGGTGGCACTTTGTATGTCAGGATCTCCCTCGCTGGCATGAACCTCCACCTCCACCACTAGGTGCCACCGCTCCAAACGAAGCACTCGATGCCGGAGAATAACAACGAATTCACGTGGAGCCAGAGGTTCATCCTCTCCATGGCAGAGAGCTTCATCTCCGACAAGAGCTCCTTTATCTTCTTCACGGGGGTGAAGGTGAGAAAGCTCATGCCCGATGTGGTGCTAGGTCAGATCTCCTGCGCCGTGTGAGCCATGTTTTTTTGGATGGGTGCATGAATTATGACGACGGCGGCGCGTGGGGAACAAAGTGTGTGGAGCCAAAGATCTAGGAGCAGGAGATGTTTGAGAGCGGCGGTCACCAGATCCACCGCCGCTGATTAGTTCTCCGCGGCGGTGGAGGTTACGAGGCTAGACTTCTCAAAAGCACAAAAACATATGGGTTTTCCGAGAAGATTCCATTGGAGAGGGGAAAAACAAATAGGTTCTAAGAGTTTTTAATTAAAAATATTTTTTAATTAGTAAATTATGAAAATACCCCTGCCTATATCAATAATTTTGATTTATCTGAAAACCACCTGGAATCTGGTTTTGGGACCAAACAAATTATTTTATATTTTTCGATTGTTGAATGAACACGGTATCGGCCTTGGGACCAAAAGATGGTATTGCATCATATGTTAGGTACCAAAAAAGCAATTTAGTCTTTAGGATATCTTAGTTTGGGATATGCAATTTTTGTTATTTTTATATTTTGGGTTAGGATAGTCTTAGGGAATAATTGTTGCATGTTCTTGGGAAAACATTTGCTTAGATATACCATTAGATCTTTGGCTTTTCTTTTTTACTTAAGGACGAGTAAAGGTTTAAGTGTGGGGAATTTGATGAGATGGGAAAATCATGTTCTTTTAGAACACTTAATGCCACTTTTTAGATATTTTTTATGGTGGATAGCTAGACTATTAGGTGTTTTACCAAGTAGGGGATTATAATAATCTTGTATGTTTTTCTCCCCTAATTTCCCTATTTTGTAAGCACTTAGTAGCTAATGTGCTTTACCTCTATGATTTGGTTGATTTCTACTTGTTTTGTGAGCTTATTGAAGTGTCCATTTGATGTGCATATTTTGGGACTTTTTGGGATCACTTTTGCGCTCTTTTTTTTATCAAGAGCTTGTGTTTTACCTTCAAATTCTCTTAAGAGAAGTAAAAGAGACTTTTACGCCCTTTTACCTTTTCTAAGTGAATTTTGTGTGACAAGGAAAGAACATCGAGACTTGAAGATCGGAGGCCATTGAAGATCATCTTTTGAAAACTTTGAATATATGAAGACTAGTTTTGAAGATTTGAAGACTTGAAAAGTCGAAGGAGTGTGTAATCGATTGAAGGGTAGAAGATAAAAAGAAGAGAAAACCAGAAATTCTGTTCTGGGCATCCATCCCAACTCGCGATGAACATGGTTATGAGTCGCGAATGACAGGTGGCCATGATTTATTCTCCTTTTTCTTGTACTATAAATAGCACTTATCTTCTCTCTCTCCTCACTTCTTCTCTTCTCGATTCCGAGCAGCAAAACCCTAGGTTTTCCCCCCTCCCCTTTTTCATCTTACTTTATCTTTGATTATGTTTGTGATCTACACCATTTCACATGCTTAAACCAATGCATTTGACATAGTTTTTAGTTACTTTTGGTTGGTGGTTTGGCGACATTAGTTGAGTTTATATGACAAGGGGTTTAGACAACCATAGTCTGATCCACACTATTTCGCATGCTTTAACCATTCCATTTAACATAGTTTTCAGTTACTTTTGATTGGCAGTTTGGCAACATTAGTTGAGTTTACATGACAAGGGGTTTAGACAACCAAGTTTGGTTTTCGATTTTAAATCCCACGTTTTGTATACTTAACTAGTGATTCCTGACATTTCATGTTCACGAGCTCCTTGGTCTTCATTATGAGTACCTTTAGTAGGTTTCCCGTGAATGCTATTTGTTACATTACATTGTTGCAATGGTTGTTTTCTTTTAACAGTAGAAGATTTCAGGGCCATTCACATTTGAATGGTAGTAGACAAAGGTCAAAAACATCAATTCGCGGTAGAAGGAGATTGAGGCCAAAGATAGGAGGCTTTGGAGTTCAATATGGCCAAAGGAGAAAATGGTGTATCGTGGTCCAAGAATTGTTACCTAAGTCCGAGAACGATCCAGAAATAATTTTCCTTGAAGGCTGGTTCCATTGGATTCGTCTTCTGGAGTACAAAATCAACTACTAGAACTCCAAATTTGAACTAACGGCCGGTCATGGACCGTGCATGGTCAAGTACCAGCGGCCTGTGACAGTCTTCATGGCCTACACTACACAAGAATCCAGGGTTTTCGTGAAGACCTGTACGAGATCAACACGAGACCTTTACGAGGCAAGGCACTAGGCTGTGACAAAAGCACCAGGCTGTGAAGCAAGGGGATGAAGTGTTGAATAATTTGGCTAAGTATGGAGCTGGACCATGAAAACCCTCATGGATCATGACAAAATTTCTGAGCAGAAGCCACATGCTGTTCGCTGTCCGTGAAAACCTTCACTGATTGTGGCACAATCCCAGCTTCATGGACCTCGCCAGATTCCATGGGCCATGGCTATGAACATTCACGGACCATGGCAGCTGGCATCCCGTAGCTATGTATGTTTCACAGACTGTGGCATCCGTGCCGACCCATGAAACTTTGGCGGCTGACCTAGGGTTTTGCTACTTTTGGCCTATTTTTAGGTCCAGTCTCCTACTACTATATATAGGACTCTAGTGTACTCATTTGAGAGAGGTTGGATCATATTTGGATACACATTTGGATACACATTTGGATACATATTTGGATACATATTTGGATACACATTTGGAGAGAAGAGAGCTTGGAGAGAAAGAAGGAGTTTCTTTTATAGGTTTTGTAATATTTTCTTTTTTCTTTTTTCTTTTTCCCAAAGATGGGGAAATCAAATCTATATTTGAATTCCTTGTCTAGGGAGTAGTTAGATTAACTTGGGATTCATCTTGACCTTTGGTATGTTCTAAATGCTTTATGAGATTTACTTGATTGATCCTATCTTTGTATTTATGATATTATTGTGATTGTTCTTGAGTGTTATAAATGCATGAGTAGTACACCACATATAAGCACACATTTTGGGATATACTCATGTATGGTGCAATTATTAATGGCATATTGGGAAGAGAAACCTGGATGTTAGAATGGGTAGGGGAGAATGCGTCCGCGAGGGTGTGTCACACCATGTGTTGTGAACACACTGATAGGTCTTTTGTATGTCTATATGTGAATCAATCGAGGATTGAAGCATTAGAACAACCATGTTGCTATATGATTCCCAAGTTCCTAGTACCAATAGTTTACTTATTTGTCAAGTACATGCTTGTAGTTGTTAGTTGAAAGCACCAACCCTCTCCCCTCAAAGTTGCTTGTCTACACTACTAATTGTTCCTTTCACTCGTGCTGATTTACGACCCGCACGAGGTTGTGTTTTATTTGGTACTTGATCCATATCATCCTTGTGGACAAACCTCGAGTTTGTTGTTTACTACCACTTGGTAGCTTAGCAGTAAGAATGGGTGCAGAATATAAATCTCTGTCTTTGACCCGTAAGGCCCTCGGCTCGTGTTTTAAAGACAACCAGGTCAGGGCAGGTAAAATTTTGGTTCTGTTGCCAGGGATGCTTTTCAGTTCAATTATTAGTTGAGCATGACATGTTAGTAGAGTAGTTAGTAGTGTCTTTTTTTTCTTTTGTTTGTTTTGTTTGCTACGAGTGGAGTTTTGGTCATAGTTTCCTCGTTACTTTGATTCTGTTTGCTATTGTGACATTAGAAGGATAGTGTAACCCTAATTTATTGTACATACCCGTACCACAAATCTAGTTGTTTTGCATTCTCTAACTAATTCCACAGGTAATCTGATGAGAATGAGAAAGAGAACTAGACTGAGGCTCAACCTAGGGGTTTGAATTTGGAGGAAGCATTGCACAAGATATTAGAAGATAATCACTCTTTGAGAGAGCTCACAGCCCTGAACTTAGAGAACTAACCCTTATGTATCACATTCCCACCTTTGTCTCCAAATGTGACATGTGAGCTGAAAATTTGGATGATACATTGCCTTCCTACTTTCCACAATATGGCAGGAGAGGATCCGAACAAACATTTTTAGGGTTCCATTTGATGTGCACAAATATGAAGCCGTCGGGAGTATCGATAGATGATTACAACTTGAGAGCATTCCCATTTTCACTGCAAGATGGAGCAAAAGATTGGTTCTATTATCTACCTCCAGGTTGCATTGGGTCGTGGATTGATATGAAGCGGCAATTCTTGGAAAAATAATTTCCAATATCTAAGTTGGCCGGGTTGTAGAAACAATTGTCCAACATTACTCAAGGAGCGACCGAGAGCCTATATGATTATTGAGAGAGGTTTAAGAAACACCTAGCTAGTTGCCCCTGCAACATATTTAAGGAAGGATATTTGGTCTATTACCTCTTTGAAGGCCTTTGTGACGAAGACATGAGGATGGTAAATGCCGTATGAAAATGTTCTATTGCCAACAAGAGCCCAAATGATGAAATTTCACTTTTTGAAGAGATGGCTAATGGGATGGAGAAATTTGGTACAAGGTCTAGGGATAAGGTCTTGCATGAACCTGTACACACACCAAAGTTGGAGGAGCAAGTCTAAGCTCTTGCATCTATGATGTGTGGGGTTTAGAACCTCGACCACCACTCCAAAAATTCCCTGAGGTTGTTAGTGATGTGAAGAAGTGAACGTTGTGGACTAAAATAATCGGGAGGGACCTCAATTTTCTAGGGGTCAACAACAAGGGTTCTGGGGGAACCAAGGCAAAGCAAGACCGGACCCCTATGCAAATACATTCAATCTTAGGTGTAGAGATCACCCTAATTTCTGATGGAGGGATGACAATCAACCTTAAGGATACAGGGGTGGACAATCACCACCTCAACCTTATCCTAGGGGTGAAGGTAAATCCAACAATCATACCATACTTCACAAGTCGGATAGGGAGGAGATCTTGGATGTCATTGGTCAATTGGGGAAGAAACATGAGTTCTTCACGGAAAGGACTAGGAGGGAAATTGAAGACCTTGGTACTAGATCCTTCTCAAGTATCAAGAGCCTTGAGATTTAAGTTGGCCAACTCGCCAACTCGATAAGCCAACTTGAAGCAAAAGAGTTCGGTAAACTACCTTTCCAACCAGGTTGAATCCAAGAAATGTGAGTACACTCAAGCTAAGGAGTGGGAAGGAAGTTCGCAAAATTGAGAAGAAGGTGACATAAGAGGACGACGAGTTAGTGTAGGTAGTTGTCAAGGAAGCACCCTCCAAGGAGCTCCCACCACCAGAGGCACAAGTTGCTATTCCACGTCCATTTCCAAGTTCTTGGGGGTTAAAGCTAAAGGTGGAGAAAAATGAGGCCAACATTCGGAAGGTCTTTGAAAAAGTGGAGGTATCTATCCTTATCTTGGAATTTATTGACAATGTGCCTTTATATGCAAAATTTCTTAAGGTTGCATGTACTAAGAAAAGGCATAGACCACCTAAGAAGTTAGGGAGGCTAAAAATTGGGGAAGTCACCATTTTGAATCATAAGAATTTGCATAAGAAATGTGATGACCCCAGAATGTTTTCTATCCCAATTTCTTTAGGCGGAACACTTGTTGAACATGCTATGATAGATTTAGGAGCTTCTATCAATGTGACTAGATTTAGTCTGTTTCAATGTCTTGAAACTGGTGAACCTAAAGAGGCTAGAGTGATTGTTCAACTTGCCAATCACTCTTATGCTAGCCCTCATGGGCTAGTGAAGGATGTGATGGTGCGAGTAGGCAAGTTGATTTTCCGACGAACTTTTATGTCCTAGACGTAGCGCACGATGAAAGTGCACCCCCAATCCTTTTGGGTAGACATTTTCTAAAAACTCCTAGGACTAAAATTGATGCCCACTCAGGAATTTTGACTCTAGAGGATGACATAGACAAAGTGGAATTCAACATTTACAAATCTAGGCATGATTCAATAAAACCTTCTCTTATGTACAAATATGTGACACTTTTTGATGAGCATGATGTTCTTAAACCTTCTTGTGTCACCAATGAGCATGAATCTCTTGTTAATAAGTTTGTGAAGGACCCCAATGAATTTCATGATTTGGTCAATGATATACCCGTAGTAGATTGTTTTTCTTTGTTAACCAAATTTCAGCGGGAAAAGAGAAGCATCAAGGATTTGATACCTCTTCGACCTCCTCCTAACCCCAATGTGACATTCAAGGAGTCAAGGTTGGCAAAACAAGGAGATACATTTCTAGGTGACAAGAAGGGTTACAAAGGTAAGGATGGCTCGTTGTTGAGACCTCTCCACAATGACGTCATCGTGGGAGGAGTCACCGATGGAGATTCCAGAAACCCATCAGTAAGTGCTTCAAATTAGAATGCGTGAAGAGGAAATAAGTCATGATGACGACAATAAATATACGTGGTTCTTTTGTTTTCTTGTTCGAAGTAGTGACTTGGTAGAATTTGCATGTCTTGCTTGAAATAAAGGATCCTTTGAATGAAATTATTTCTTGATTTGGAGATTTAGATGTGAAAAATTGTGCTTAGGTGAAGATGGAATGGATTTTGATGGGTGACATAGTTTTCTTTTAAAAGTTGAGAAGAAATAAGGAATAGTGCAAAATCTGGGGTTTGCTTCGTGACAATGCTTGTCACAAAGGGTAGGTCTTGTGCCATGATGATGGCCACGAGACTCTGTCTCGTGAAGGTGGGAAAACAGGGCAGAAAATTCTTTTTGTCAATTTCTGATTTTCCACCCCCAACTTGTCCAAAAAATGCAACTTTTCGAAAAGGAAGTTTGGATTTAAATATTAAAAATGCATTTTTGATTCTAGAAGTGAGATTTCTTAATTACTTAGTATTTTTTATGCAATTACTAATTTCAACATTTATTGATTGTACTACTTTTCCCCTAATTTGAAATTCCTTCTTTGTCTACAATTTACCTCTTATCTCTCTCTCTCCCTCTCCCTCCTTCTCTCTTTCACCTCTGCTGAGATTTCATTCTCATGGTACAACTCTCCACCAAAATTTCATCATATACACACTCTTTCTTCTCAATGAAACACTCAATCACACAAACTCTTTGGTGAGCTAAAAAAAAGTGAAGCTTTTCTCCCAAAACTTTGCAATTTTTGCTTCTTCTTTTGTGGATCTTACACTTCCTGGCTTAAAATTTTGGGCAACCTTTTGATATATTTGTATATATACTTGATTGACATTGTGGTGTTGTTATGAAAAGCGTGATATTCAAATGAGCTTGTGTTGATGTGATGATGTTTGAGCTCGTGTGTCCAATATTGTGATGATGAATTTATGGAAGACTTGAATGTGCTATTGATCTTGAATGATGTGTTCTTCATTTGTGGGCGATTAAACAGATCATGAATCTTGTTTGTATGAATCCTTTGATAGGTTAGTGAAAGGCATACATTTTGTTGTTGGTTGATGAGGAATATTCTTGTTTAAATGGCCTTTATGCTTATACCATCATGCTTTGAATGTTTGGTCTTTTTGGGAGAATGTTCTTTATTGGATGACATCATGGGCCATGCATTGTTTATTATAGCATTAACAGTCTTCTCCTTCATTGTGTTAGGATGCCTCTGAAAAGGGTACTTCGGAGAAAGAGAAGTCTTCACGGGGTGAGAAATGGAAGAAGCCAGTAAAGTGTACAAATCCTAAATTGGCACCTCCCAACGCGCACTCAAAAACCTACATAAGGTGCACTTTAGTGTTTCTAGCTACTATTTGGAAGGTCACAGACGAGGAGGGTTACAGGGCGATTAAGTTCAACTTGGATGATAAGGAGTACCAAATGACATATAGAGAGGTGGAATTAGCTTTTGGATGGAAGACCTACTGGGACATTCCATAGACTCATCGCCAAGGAATTCCATTCTCCCTTGGGAATTTTTGGAGACAACTAACTGGTTTCGATAGGAAGAATCTAAGCAAGAGCACCTGGCAATAGATAGGGCATTGGCCAATATGGGTAGGTAGGGATTGACCTATACAATTGAGAAGTTATCTAGGGAATTAATAGTGGGAACTACAACTTTGGAGGATAGATTTGTGTGGCTTTACGGTAGAGAACCTACTTACAATTTCATGATTCTTCCACAACCGGAGCGTACCTCTATCAACCTTGATACGAGCCTAGATAACTTGTTTATTGAACCCGATCCATGATTTGAGAAGGACATTTATAGAGTATTGTCCAACCCAGAGATAGACCTAGAAGAGGCCAAAGGGGAGACATCTTCAAGAGCACTTCCAAGCCGATCTCATCTTCCCACTGGCATTATGGATCAAGTACACCTACATAGGGAGAAACTCTCAAGTTCTTCCCAAATGGTTCAGGATAAAGTTCAAGCTATTGGATGAGTGAAGGCACAAGTTCAGGAGATAAACACAAGAGTGGATTTCCTTGAGGCCACAATCCAAGCAACGGGATTCATTGAAAGGTTTTTCACTAGCCACAAGGAGGCGGCCCTTCGAGTTTGGAAGCGTAAGTATCACTAGTTTCCCTAATTCACCTTTGATTTAACATGAGAATGCATAAGGGACTATGCATTGTTTAGGTGTGGGAAGGTATTAGTGAGTACTTAAGAATTCTCATTCATGAATTTCTTCGTGCATGCATGATTTATTTTTCTTGGTAGATTTTTGGTTACTTGTGATTGGGATGCTTTTGGAAACTTTTGGTGGTTTGCATGGTATACTAGGATTTTAGGATTCCAGTTTGCATGGGGAATGTGGCTTTAGGATTTGGTAGTGTAATGGTTTGTTGCTTATATTTTGTAGTATGAAACTCACTTTTGGGACAAATTTGTACTACACCAAAAATATTGGAAAATTTTTGAAAAGATTAAAACTTGGACAGGTCGAAAACCTTAAAAGGGCAACTTGGGTGACATAAGGAAAATCCTGGATAAGTTGAAATGCCTAGGTAAAAGTGAGAGGCTTGGCCTGGCTTCAGAGTTCAAGATGGTCAGAGGCGAAAATGGTAAATTGTGATCCAAGGAGTGATGCCTTAGTCTTATAATGAACCAAAAATAATTTGTCTTCAAGGGTGGTTTCTTTGAATTTGTCTTCTTAAGTTCTATAGAATTAACTACTAGAACTTTCAATTTGGACTAAAAGTTCACCCGTGAGAAGCAAAAAAAATTCAGCCAATGAAGTACCAGCGGCTGGTCACGGAACGCACATGGTTAAGCACCAGCTGGTCGTGCTAATCTTCACGGCCTGCACTATATTTGTGTTATGATATTATTGTGATTGATCTTGAATGTTATAAATGCATGAGTAGTACACCACATATAAGCATAATCTAGGATATACTCATGTATGGTGCAATTATTAATACCACTTTGGGAAGATCGTAAATGCATGAATATGATGAACCAAAACATTTGTGGCCAAAGATTGAACAAAATCTGGAAGAGAGTATTGAATTACTACTCTAAATTCCACTCGGCTAAAACAAACCTGAATATCAGATGGGTAGGGGAGAACACGTCCGCGTGGATTCTAGAATGCTCTGGCCTATTTCCTATCACACCACTCTTAGCTAAATTAAAAACTATTGTTCGAGAGTTTGCAGGCAGAGATAGTGAATAGTAGCTAGCTAGGTGTTGGGTTGAAACCCTATTATAACAGATAAGGTGCCTATGAACCTTGGGCCTAACGTATATAGGACCCGGGGAGAGTAGTTGCATTCATGATGGAAGCCCAGGATGTAATAGCACGGGGGAGAAACAGACCTGCAATGATGGTCAAACTCCATTAAACTCCTCTAATTACGATGGCGGTGCCGATGGAGGGATGTGAGCGCACCCACCATGATAGGGTTGGGGGAGTGTATGCCATCAGCCACACCACGTGTTGTGAACACACTGATAGGTCTTTTGTATGTCTAAATGTGAGTAAATCAAGGATTGAAGCATTAGAACTACCATATTACTAAATCATTCCCAAGTGCCTAGTACAAATAGTTTACTTGTTTGTCAAGTACATGCTTGTAGCTGTTTGTTGAAAACACCAAACCCTCCTCCCAGTTGCATGTCTACACTACTAGCTATTCATTTAACTCGTGCAGATTGACGACCCGGACAAGGCTGTGTTTTAATTATTACTTGAGCCCTAGCATCCCTGTGGACAAACATAGGGCTTTCCACTTTCTACCCCCTGGTAGCATAGCAGTAAGAATGGGAGCAGAATATAAATCTCTATGTTTGACCCGTAAGCCCCTTAGCTTGTGTTTTAATGACAACCAGGTCGGGACAGGTCAGTTTAGATTGTTGTTGTTCATTAGTATGGATTCTAGTAACTAAGTTAATCTCTTTGGAGCAATTGATTGAAGCTTCCAAACCTATGTAGTGAGAGTCTTAATTTTTCTCATTTATGAACATTTATTAGGAAGCATTTATTGTACCATTTATGCTATGCTTTACTTCATTTATACCATGGTTTTTTTTAGTATATTAAATGTTTTTATAATTGAAGTGTTAGGGTGTTAGGAAAGTGTACAATTTCTTAGCGTATTTGACATCAAAATCCGAGAGCATGGATTTAGAACTTCTTATGTAAAATGTGTTATGATTCTTGCTAGATAAGTATGCTAATAAGGATTGTTCTCATATTTGTCCTATAGATGCAAAAAAAGTTCAAACATTGAATGTGGTTTGTTCTAGGGTTAGCCTAATAAATGTTTTGTTTGGTTAAATGAATATGGCTTTGGAAGAAGGCTTGTTGTTATCAAATCTATGGTCCTTCGCGTGAAATATCGTTGATGAAATAACTTTAGGCATTGTTTGTATAAAGTGATTGTTAATGAGGTTTGCAAAATTTCATTGTTTGCGTTTGAAAATTACTATTAAGAAGGAATATATGTTGCTCTTCAATTGGGAAGTGATAGAATTCCCCATAAGCAATAAATGTCAATGAATAAGTGAATGAATCTAGGATCTATAAGAGATTTGGAAGTGAGGATCAATTGCCTCCAAGGCTCCGTTAAGTTTGTATTTAATCATCTTTTAGTTGTTCCATGATTAGCATTATACTCTTGCTTTTCTAGTCACTTGCCTTTTAATTATGTAACTTAGAAAAACCAAGACCCCCACCCCATTTATGTGCTTTTATATATATGTGTACATCTATGCCTAGTTTGTTTTCCACTTTATATGTTTAAATACTTGGAAATATCCTTCTTCTCATGGACGATGCCGGCTTTCCATTATCAACTTAATTGTATATATGAAGCATTTAGGGCTTAGAAATATTAACTTTGAGAGGTACGACGACGACCTCCAAAATTTTGGCATCCCTACCTGTGGGACGAGGCATTTATTTTTAAGTGTTTGGGCATATTATGTGTGAGTATGTGCTAGTTGTGAATATTTGTTAGTTTTCTTTTGTTTTTGGTTTGTAGTTGATTTGTCATTTTCTCTTGGCTTGGAGACGTATTTTTTGAGTTCTTGGTGTATGGTTTGTACATGATCCTCTTCACAAGACCCCCTACACTACGACCCCGAGTTAGAGTTGATTTTGAGAAGGGCTAGGAGGCTTTCTTTGGAATGCGTGAATAACACCTCTCCTAGTGACCATTTTGCAGATACTTCTACTTCCATGGAGCAAGAAGATGAGCATCCGGGATGAGGACCTCAACATCCTCCTCTTGGAGGGGCTATTTCTTCGAGGCAAGCTCTATTGAGGGATGTTATGGCCCCCCAACCTTGATCACCAACTGATGTGCATAGAGTATCCATTGGTTGGACCAACCAGGCACTTTGAAGAAGGACATAAGCAATATCCTCCAATAATATGAAGAGTCATTCTACGACTATTGGGAGAGGTTCAAGATGTTTCTCTCGAGTTGCCCTTACCATGGCTATTTGGAGGGAGACTTGGTCTACTATTTTGAAATGGTCTTCTTGATGAGGAACAAAAACTAGTGAGGGGAGCTTGTGGCGGTTCCATTGGGAGCAAGACATTGACAAAGGCTATGGAGTTTAATGAGGAGTTAGCCGAGGAGTGGAGGAACTTTAGTGCGATGGCCGATTTGAAAAGAAGAAATCCCCACACCACGAGTTCCTTGTGGACTAGTAAAGGATGTGATGGTGCGAGTTAGCAAATTGGTTTTTCTGGCGGACTTTTATGTCTTAAACGTGGCACATGATGGAAATGCACCCCCAATACTTTTGGGAAGACCTTTTCTTAAAATGTCTAGGACTAAAATCGATGTCTACTTGGGAAATGTAACTCTAGAAAATGACATGGATAAAGTGGAATTTGATATCTATAAATCTAGGATTCAACAAAGTCTTCCTTGATGTGCAAAGGTGTAACCCTATTTGATGAGCGTGATAAATCTTCTTGCATGACAAAAGAGCATGATTGTTTGAATGAATCCCATTTTGTTGATAATAATGATGAATTACATGATGCAATGGATAATATGTCTAAACTAGATTTTTTTCTATGCTAACCGGTTTCCAGCGGGAATGGGAGATTTTTGAGATTTTAAAACCTTGACCTCCTTATAACCCCAAAATGACATTCATGAACTCAATGATAGAAAGACATGGGGATTCATTTGGGAGGTCGTCGCTGTACCTCTCAAAGTTAATATTTATAAGCCCTAAATGCTTACTTTCTACAACTAGGTAGATAGTGGCAAATCGGGGTCGTCCAATGAGAAGAGGGATTTTCCTAAGCCATCAAGCACAAATGGTTGATACTAGGCTAGGAGTAACTATATTTACACACACTTAAAAGCAAGTAAATGGAGGGGGGGGGTTGGTTGGTTTCCTAAATTAACAAAGATAAAAAGACACGATAACTAGCAAAGTCAAGTGACTATGCTAATCATCAAACGAAACTAAAGAAAAGGGGTTTTAAACTACAAAGATAAAATGCCTTGGGGGCAACGGATATCCACTTCCACATCTAATGTAGTTCATCGAATCATTCACACATTCCATCATATAGCATTCATGACTCAACATTCACATACCTATCTAGCAAGTACCACAACACACACATCACAAGGAGTTCTAAGTTCATGCTCATAGATCTTCATGCGAAGGCGCTACGGAATTCGTCACGTTCCTACACCTGAACAATTCAACCACACAAGCACTACCTATGCTCAAACAACTCATGGCACACATGCAGTGAAACACACCGTCAAGAATACATAAACGCCAAATAACAAATGCTTCAAGAATGAATTTAAATCATCTATTCAATACTTCAACTACTTGTCGTGGAGACTAAACTCCTATCCTTCTTAGTTCGTAGTTTGCGAGAGTGAGTTCGACATCTCTCGTCAAACCTCACCAATGACTCCCGAGTCGCGACCACGACTCAAGGTGTCATTGGTGGCATTTAGCACGAAGAACCAACAAGCTTGGCAATGCCTATGACCACTACACCGTGACTAAGCATTAAACCAATTCATGCAATTACACGAGATTGGATGAACGTGCAACGCACATTCATCCACGAGCATATGACTCTCTCGTTTGCTACACAAACGAACATGACGAAGAGTTCGACATCAATCACATTCGTCTAGCACATTGTCAACACACTAATCACAATCAAAAGCTCTAAATCATACTCTCACATTACTAACAAGAACAGGGGGGAAATTAACCCAAATCCCACAAACCCTAGCTAGCAATTGATCCAAGCATTTCATATCATCAAGCTCTCAACAACATTAATAGAATCAAAAATTAACATTCAAAGCACAATAAAAGCACAATAGCAAAAACACCAAATAGATAGATAGAAATGAGTTCTTGCTACATAGATAATGGAAGCTTCAATCCTTTACTCCCAAGAACAAAAACTACTCTAGAACAACAAGAGACATAATTAAACTACAAAAACTAAGAAAAGAAAGAGAAGAAAACAAAGGGTTTTGGAGCCCTAAAACCCAGAGAAAAACGGGCTACAAAAGCTGGAGAAGAAGAGGAAAGAGAGTAGTATTTATAGTGCAAAGAAGATAAAGTTGATTTCTGGCCGCCCGTTGGTCGCGACTCGCGACGAGTTCGTCGCGACTCGCGACGGTCTTGGCCGCGACTCGCGATGGTGTCGCGACGGGGTCGCGACGGGAGCCAGAGTTCTGCATTGTTTCTTTGTCTTCTTCATAGCCATCCCTCTCAATCTTCAAGTCTTCAACGGCTCCAAAAATGGTCTTCAACGGCCTCCGGTCTTCATGTCTTCGAAGTGAGTATCCAAAAGTCTTCGAAAGTATAGTCTTCAATGTCTTCCGGTCTTCGTTGCTTCCGTGTTCTTCCCTTGTCACACAAAATCCACTTAGAAGAGGTAAAAAAGTACAAAGTTGCTTTTGCCTCTCCTAAGTGAATTTCAAGGTAAAACACAAGCTCTTGATAATAAAAGAGCACAAAAGTGGTCCTAAATACTACTAAATAATGCATCTAAAATGGACACATCAAACCTCCCCACACTTAAACCTTACTCGCCCTCGAGTAAGAAAAGAACCAAGCACACGGAGTAAATGATATATCCAAAACCTAAACTAATCCCCCAATCAAAGCTTCACAAAAACTCTCAATATCAAAAATCCCAAAATAAAAGCTCACATGAGAATTTTTTCACACACATCCCCAATCCTAAATCTAACCAAACCTACCACTTATCAATTCACTACCCATAGAATATTTCACAGCCCAGAATTGATATTCCCAGAATCCAATGACACAAAATGAAGCTAAAACCATAGAGGAAGTTTTAAACACATGCTTCACCTAATGCCAATATATCTACCAAAAACGAACTAGAAAGAGATAAGGAATTTCATACCCACACTTCGTTTCCTAACCCACTAAGCTACCCAATCCCAAGAGGTCTATAGATGTTGAGCTACCCGATCCATCCGTGTGACAACCGCAACCTTATGACTCCAACGCCGGAAAATGAGTGAAATCATAGCATTTTTCAATTTCTCTCAATTTCTCTCATTTTGCCTAGGAGCTCTTTCGAGTTTTCATCCTAGCCACACATCATATTTCTTTAGCTCACATCTCACCTTTTTCCGCACATTTTAGCCTCTCATTTTTGCCTAGGCCGCCCTTTAAGGGTTTTCGACCTATCCGGGCCCCCAATGTTGCCTAAGTTTCCCTCTCGGGTTTTCAACTTAGCGGTTTTCTTTTTCTCTTTTTTTTTCTTTTTCTCTTTCCATTTTTTTTTCTATTTTTTTTTCTTTTTCTCATGTTTTTCCAATGAAAAGTAGCAAAACGCATTCCAAAACAATGTAGCATGCATATGAGTCCTCTAACCCCTCCCCACACTTAAAACATTACATTGCCCTCAATGTAAACATGTAAGGCAAGAACAATAAAAATCAAGGTAAGGGGAAAGAGTGACACCCGTGTCTCCGCAATTCGCCGGTGATATGGCGATATCCAAGTACTTGGATGGTCCCGAGATAGGTTTCGGAACCGGAAGGGTGAGCAAAGATGCCGTAGAAGAACTCACCCCTCGAGAAAAGCATTGTCTCCATGGCGCCGTTTGATCAAGACTACACCACGAAGAACACATTAAACTCACAAGTACATAAGGATATGTAATACTAGGTTTAGCATCAAGAGTTAATAACCATAGTATTTTCAAAGAACAACCAAATCACACTCAACCAACACTATAAGAATAATCATGAAAAATATCCAACATATATTGACATGTATACAAGCATCATTATAGGATATGCACTTACGATTACAATGATGTAGTCGGCATACTACAATCAACAAATGTACTATAAAGATGCAAGAATGTTCATATGTCAACATATGTAGGATGGTGGAGGAATGAGTGGGTATGTGGTAGTTCTGGGGCGTGTTGGGTGGAGAAGAAGGTAGGATCATGCAATGTTTAAAATCATTTGGAAACTTGGAAGCTTGGAAATTTGAAATCCGGGCTCAAAAAAAAATTTTCAACAGTTACTGAGCACGTCGCGACTCGCGACGAGGTTTGTTGCGACTCGCGACGAGCCTCGCGAAGTCATCGCGACTCGCGGAAAGGTGAGTCCGAGAGCTCCAAATTTTCTGAGCTCATCACGACTCACGACGAAGGGTATCGCGACTCGCGACGAGCCTCGCAAAGTCATCGCGACTCGTGGAAAGTTGAGTCCGAAAGCTCAAAATTTTCTGAGCTCGTCGCGACTCGCGACGAGCCTCGCAAAGTCATCGCGACTCGCGGAAAGGGGCGTCCGGAAGCTCAAAAATTTCTGAGCACGTCGCGACTCGCGACGAAGGGTGTCGCGACTCGCGACGAGCCTCGCGAAGTCATCGCGACTCGCGGAAAGGTGGCGCTGGGATTGATTTTTCTCCCCTGTTCGTCGCGACTCGCGACGAAGCCCATCGCGACTCGCGACGGCAGGGTATCCCAGGCTTAAAATTTTTTCGTTTTCTTACCAACTGTCCAAGCTTTCTTCCCTCGTTCATTGATCTTGTTCCTTCATCTCCTTCATTGCAATGCGCGTCACTTTGCTACAAAATCACAGAAAAACAAGCCATAAAAAGAACAAAACAAAACAACAAAAACTAAGAAACACAACTAAGAAACACAAACTAAGAAACAAAAACTAAAAGAAATGCCGAATTTATTTAACGTCGTCGGCACGACGAAGCTCCGTATGTTTAAGGTCGTCAGCACGACCCTAATGTTATCCGTATGGTGAAGGCTTGAAGCTCTTCACCATGAGCATCCAAAATAAGAGAGGTGGGGACACAAAACTTTCAAGAGGAAAGTCTTGTGGAGGTGGAGATGGTTCAAAGGGAATTAAGTGGTTAGGGAGCTTGGGATAGTCTTTTGGCTCCTCTCTCGTTTCCCTCAAAACTTCCGAAAATATTAGAGTTGGTTCACTAGGTGGGAGAAGGGGTGACAATGCTAATGGATGATGTAGCACTATCACCTCTTCCTCCATTTTTCTATCCTCTACAACCAACTCCTCATCCCTTTCAAACTCAAAATCATTTTTATTGGTGACCTCACTCACTGAATCATCGAGTTCAAGTTGGGATGGTGTATTTTCAGAATCACGAGCTTCCATTCGGGCCAATACCTCTAATATGTTCCTCACATGCCCCTCAATGGCCTCAACACTAGAGGAGAGCTGGGTATCCGGCTCCTCACTAGTAAAGGAGTTCAAGTTTGCTATGGTATTTAAGACATCCTCACGTGTCAAACTTGAACTTCCTTGTTGGGCTTGGTTTTGGGGTATGGTATAGGGTGGTGATGGCCAATTAGGTTGCTCGTAATATTGGTTTTCCGGCTCATTCTCATACCACAAATCCGGACTACCACTCCATTCCGGATTGTAAGAGTTGTGGTATGGATAGCATTCATGAGTTCCTTGCCCTTGAAAACCAATATCTCCTACCTCTTGATAGCACTCTTCATAGTACCCATGGTTTTGGAAACCAAGGGTTCTTTCTCGGTCATCGTGCTGTTCCCACAACAAAGGGCAAGATTCGGTAGGATGGTCGGAATGACACATCCTACAAAACCTTGCTTGTTGAGCCTCTCTTCTCATCATGAGTTCCCTCAAGGTGAGACGCTCCATTAAAATTTTATTTTATTTTTTATTTTTTTTATTTTTCAAAAGTTCGGAATCATAGTGCAAGGATTCTTGATAGAATAAATCACCAAGAACTCAAGCAATACCTACTCCGAATAAAAACAACCACCAAGTAGTGGAAAATAAAAACAACTAGCTAATACACAACCAAATACACCTAAATACTTAAGAATAAACGCCTCTTCCCTGGCAACGGCACCAAAATTTGGGAGGTCGTCGCCGTACCTCTCAAAGTTAATATTTATAAGCCCTAAATGCTTACTTTCTACAACTAGGTAGATAGTGGCAAATCGGGGTCGTCCAATGAGAAGAGGGATTTTCCTAAGCCATCAAGCACAAATGGTTGATACTAGGCTAGGAGTAACTATATTTACACACACTTAAAAGTAAGTAAATGGGGGGGGGGTTGGTTGGTTGGTTTCCTAAATTAACAAAGATAAAAAGACACGATAACTAGCAAGGTCAAGTGACTATGCTAATCATCAAACGAAACTAAAGAAAAGGGGTTTTAAACTACAAAGATAAAATGCCTTGGGGGCAACAGATATCCACTTCCACATCTAATGTAGTTCATCGAATCATTCACACATTCCATCATATAGCATTCATGACTCAACATTCACATACCTATCTAGCAAGTACCACAACACACACATCACAAGGAGTTCTAAGTTCATGCTCATAGATCTTCATGCGAAGGCGCTACGGAATTCGTCACGTTCCTACACCTGAACAATTCAACCACACAAGCACTACCTATGCTCAAACAACTCATGGCACACATGCAGTGAAACACACCGTCAAGAATACATAAACGCCAAATAACAAATGCTTCAAGAATGAATTTAAATCATCTATTCAATACTTCAACTACTTGTCGTGGAGACTAAACTCCTATCCTTCTTAGTTCGTAGTTTGCGAGAGTGAGTTCGACATCTCTCGTCAAACCTCACCAATGACTCCCGAGTCGCGACCACGACTCAAGGTGTCATTGGTGGCATTTAGCACGAAGAACCAACAAGCTTGGCAATGCCTATGACCACTACACCGTGACTAAGCATTAAACCAATTCATGCAATTACACGAGATTGGATGAACGTGCAACGCACATTCATCCACGAGCATATGACTCTCTCGTTTGCTACACAAACGAACATGACGAAGAGTTCGACATCAATCACATTCGTCTAGCACATTGTCAACACACTAATCACAATCAAAAGATCTAAATCATACTCTCACATTACTAACAAGAACAGGGGGGAAATTAACCCAAATCCCCCAAACCCTAGCTAGCAATTGATCCAAGCATTTCATATCATCAAGCTCTCAACAACATTAATAGAATCGACAATTAACATTCAAAGCACAATAAAAGCACAATAGCAAAAACACCAAATAGATAGATAGAAATGAGTTCTTGCTACATAGATAATGGAAGCTTCAATCCTTTACTCCCAAGAACAAAAACTACTCTAGAACAACAAGAGACATAATTAAACTACAAAAACTAAGAAAAGAAAGAGAAGAAAACAAAGGGTTTTGGAGCCCTAAAACCCAGAGAAAAACGGGCTGCAAAAGCTGGAGAAGAAGAGGAAAGAGAGTAGTATTTATAGTGCAAAGAAGATAAAGTTGATTTCTGGCCACCCGTTGGTCGCGACTCGCGACGAGTTCGTCGCGACTCGCGACGGTCTTGGCCGCGACTCGCGATGGTGTCGCGACGGGATCGCGACGGGAGCCAGAGTTCTGCATTGTTTCTTTGTCTTCTTCATAGCCATCCCTCTCAATCTTCAAGTCTTCAACGGCTCCAAAAATGGTCTTCAACGGCCTCCGGTCTTCATGTCTTCGAAGTGATTATCCAAAAGTCTTCGAAAGTATAGTCTTCAATGTCTTCCGGTCTTCGTTGCTTCCGTGTTCTTCCCTTGTCACACAAAATCCACTTAGAAGAGGTAAAAGAGTACAAAGTTGCTTTTGCCTCTCCTAAGTGAATTTCAAGGTAAAACACAAGCTCTTGATAATAAAAGAGCACAAAAGTGGTCCTAAATACTACTAGATAATGAAGGGACACAGCCCATGCCAGGCCTCGCACCCCATGTTAAGGACGCTCCACAGGCCACTTCATCTTAGACGCCCTGCGCCGGGCGTCGGCTGAGGTACGGTTTACCCTATTTTTGCCTATTTTGGGCTTATTTTTAGGCCCAATCTCCTACTACTATAAATAGAAACTTTATCTACTAGGTTAAAGAAAACATATCATATCTTCAAGAGTAGCTTGGAGACTTTCTCCTTAGTAGAAACTTTATATTTTTCTTTTCTTCATTTTGCTTTGATCCTAATATGTGGAATTCATTTTTTTATTTGAATTCCATGTTCAGGGAGTAGTTTCTATAGCTTAGAGATAAATTGTAGTAGCATGGTCTAATCTATATACTTTTTGAGATTCTTTAGTTCATCCTAATTTTGTGTTCATGATATAATTGTGATTTGTTCTCAAGTTTAAATGGATGAATAGTACACCACATATAAGCACACACTTTGGGCTATGGTCATGTATGGTGAAAATATCGATGCCATCTTGGGACTAGAAACGTGGTTGTTAGAATGGGTAGAGGAGAATGCATCTGCATGGGTCTCTGCACATGGGATTCAAGAATACTCTGATCTACTTTTCATCTCACCAGTCTTAGCTGACTTTGTAAAGTTGTCCAAGAGGTTCCGGGTAGAGATAGCTAATACTAGCAATATAGGGTTACAATAAACCATAGTATCATAGATAAGATGCCTACGACCCTTAGGCCTAATTGATAGGACCCAAGAGAAGTAGCGCATTTGTGGTGGAAACCTGAGACGTAATTGCATGGGGGAGAAATAGACCTACAATAACTGTCAGACCTTATTTTACTCCCCTAATGACAATGGTAGCATTAATGGAGGGTTGCGAGAGCACCCGCTATGACAGGGACGAGGAAGTGTATGCCATCAGTCACACCACGTATTATGGACACTCTATTAGGTTTGCCTAAATATCTATGTGGATGAATCGAGGATACGAGCATTAGATTGACCATGTTTCTCAATAATTCCCCAAGTGCTTAGTTTAATATTGTTCTTGTGTTTTTTACTTTTGTTGCTTAGTAGTTTATAGATTAAAAAACCACCTCCCTATTTGCATGTTTGCTATTCCTTTCACTCGTACGAATTGACGACCTGTACGAGATTGTGTTTGAGTTGGTACATTAGACTTAGCATCTCTATGGACAAACCCAGGGCTTACAGCTAACTACCATGTAGGTAGCGTAGCAGTGAGAACATGGTGCATAACTATAAATTTCTATCTTCTAACCACACCGCCGTTGCCTGGGTTAATTAATTATGATTAACGACCCCGGAGGGAAGCAGGATAGTGCTTGTGTGTGAACTTTCAAAACTATCATTTAAACCCCTTTATCTCTGTGGACAACACCTGGACTTACCACTATCTACTCTATAGTATTTAGGAGTGAGTATAAGAGAAACACTATAAATCTCATCTTTGATTGCGACCTTGCGAGTTTCTAAAGATGCTTGGGGGGTCCCTTCAAATTTCATGGTTCATGATGCTTACATTGTGGACAAGAAGAAGAACCAAACCCCAAATCTTTGAGCCGTGTGGACATTCGTGATCTGTGAAGCTCACACATTCTTCCATTTCCACATCACAAATTCTTCCTTACCACCCCAAAATACCACCCGACCCTATTTACCCTTGACTCAGTTGAAACACGGAACTCAAAAACTAATAAGTAACCCTACATTGCAATTTCAATGCTTTATTTGATTTGTTGTGTATGATAATGATTGTGATCAGACTTGCTTGATTACAGAGGTTATGGGTTCTATATTGTGGCGAAAGTAGTTTGCTCATTGGATCTGATAATTATGCCACTAAGGGTAGATTTTGGTGTTCATTTATAATTGTAAGTGTGCTCCCATTTCCTCTCATTGACATATGTTCTAGAATGTGTATATGCATTGAGAAAAGTGCAAGGTTTAAGTGTGTGGGGGGGGGGATTAGATGATAATTATTATTTGTAGTTGCGTTTGTGTAGTGAGTAGCTCTCTTAAGAGCATTTTCAATTGGGAAAAAAACTTATCACCATAATGCTTCCATCTTCCACTTTGCCTCTATCTACAGGCACTACATTATTCGATAAAGGCATCGATGCACCCTCTGCACACTGGACAGAAAGAAACTTATCTTTCAACCCCCCCCCCCCCCACAATATTAGAAAATCCCTGCAATATCTAATGACATAATGGGGTAAAACGTAACCCAGGACTCAGCCACCCACTCCTTTCGAAGCTGAAAAAATGAAGAAAACAACTCAACCTTACAAATTTTCCTGGCCCTCTAGCTAACCTCCTTAAATCCAACAATCATGACCACAACCTAAGAATGAAACTGGGAAAGAGCAACACAATAAGCCTCCAACACACACAGAATGTAATCCAGGATAGATACGGTCAACTCGTACTTCACATAATACTCATACATAATGAAAAACCTCAAAGGAGGGCCCTGCACCCTCTCTCTAGCACCAGGTATCCTAACCTCACATTCAATCAAAAAGGAATGATGTTTTTTCAAATAAACTAAATCATTTATGGTCATAAAACTATCACCATATGTACCTTCTTGACCACGGCCTTTGTTAACTACATCCTCCTCCTGAGTGATCACCTCACCATCAACCTGCACATCACTATTACTCACCTCAAAGCCAACTAGGAATGGTAGGGGGAGAAGATGACCCATGACTTTAATTTACCATAATTTTGAAATATGAATGATTGAGACAAATAATTTACCTTTTGCGCTATATAGCCTACTTGAGGAATTTACTGACTTCTGAAATCTTAAAGAGAGTAATAGACACAAGGTAAGCATCCCAACAAACACCAACTTATATAAAAACATAAAGTGTCACAAACCAATATGATTACTTTTTTCTACAAACGACCTTCTTGAGGAATTCAATAACTTGTGTTAGTTAAAAATTGGATTTGTCACTCTTTTAGAATCCACGCTTAGCAATGATTACTCCACATACCTTGGAATTCATGCTTTAAAGTTACCCCTTATTTTTTGGACATTACTAACCACTCCTCGGAACTAAAGAAATACTTATCGGCCACCGTTAAATTAATTTAAAGTCATTCATGATATATTTTACGACCTTGAATACTCTTACCCACAAAGTCATTTTTAGTTTTGCGTCCACCATTGTGTTTCTAACAAATAGAACTGGTGTATACCGCTCTCTCACCCCACTTCGCTTTAAGAAAACATCATTCACTTCACTACGAGCAGCCACCACTCGCTTCGCTAGCCATGCCTCTGCGGCTGGGAGTGCTTATGGTATATATATATAACTCACCAATCCCAATTAGGAACAGCCAAACATTAGAGTAAAAAATTTTCCAGAACAATTGTTACCTAGACGCACATCTTCCAACCATAGCGTTTCGTCTTAAGGTAACCTACCCCAGAAATGGTAGAAAGGTATTACTCACCACGATAGCCCATGCTAGGCCACGATCTAGGAGAGATGAGCACAATACATTGTCCATGATCACATTATCTAGGCTATATAAATAAAGACGAAAAACAACAAACCCAAAGAAGAGAATTTTTTACTAAAAGAAACTTAGACTGTAGCCAACACTAACTTAAGCGTCAAAGATTCCTCCTTGGGGAGCACCCTAGGGACTTTTTGTAGGTGCTCAAAGAGGCTAGACTGACTGTAGCTAATTCCGGGAACTATCACTAGTCGAAAGGAATCCCCCTGCATTAGGTGGGAAGAGAAGTGAGGAAAAAACCAACTCCAAAAACCCTAGTCAAAAGGCCAGGCACAGACCGTGCTAGAAAAGCTGTGCTTGGCAAGGCTTATAATTGTTTTGCTTATAAGCTAAGCATCCTTTTAGTGTTTGGTAAACTACTAAAAATGATTATTTAAGAAGCAAAAGCTATTTGGGGAAAAACACAAATTGATCTCCTCTATAGTTCAAAATAAGCCAAAATAAGTTAGATTTTCTTATAAGCAGAGCACTTCCAAACACATCTAAAATACAGCCCGTTCCCTGGGGTATGTTTTTGGGGTTTGAACAGTCTGAAAAATAGGGATCGTGCAAATTTGCACAGTCTGTTCCATAGGGATCATTTTAGGACCTTCAAACATTCTGAAAAATACGGCCATGCATATTTCCCTGGTCCATTCACTGACCTAGATTTCCATCTTCTTCTTGGCTTCTGAAAAATACGGACTATGCAGGTTGGCGCGATCCGTGCTTCTAGACATGATTCTTGCCTTGGAAACTTATGAAAAATACAGTCTGGGCCGGTTGGCATGAATTGTCCCCTCAACCTTCATCTTGCCCTTTCGCTTCTTCTAGATCCATTTCCTCTCTTCTTCTAGCTCCATTTCCTCTCTTCTTCCTTCCTATGAAGCAATGTTCTACCACTAAATTAGCGGCCTTCATTCTACTATCATCCTCACGAACGGCCTTAGTCTACTACCACTCTTACTAATTACCTTCTCCAATGATTGATCCCCAATAAGCACACAACACCTTCAATTAATAATCCAATCATAGAGGAAAACACGCTAGGTAACCAAATGCTTACAAAATAGGAAAATTAAGGTTAATAACCACACAACATGATTCTAATTCCCTATTCGGTAAAACATCTAATTTTCCAGCTAGCCACCAACAAGACACAATTAAAATGAGTGTCGATTGTGTTAAAAAGATAGCGTATTCACATCTTATCAACCCCAAATCCAATCTGAAACTTTGATTGCAAGAGTTGAGAGGAGAAACCGTGATAGATATTGGCCTTTGATCATCACTGTCATTTAGAATAAGCCAACCACATCATTAATGCTAATTTTTGTTGGGCTCAAAACCCAATTTCAATACTTCAGAACCTCAAAATGAATAGTCGAACCCATCCCAAAAACCCAATTTCAATACTGTACTTCAGATGCTCAAATGAATTATATCAAAAACTAATATTCGAACCCATCCCAAAAGGTCAAAATCCTCATATCATAGTATACCATCCCTGAATCTAGGCATGTGTAATTCTCAATGAGTCCAAAAATGAATTAATAATCTGACCAAAGCCTAAGGAAATAAATGTATTTTGCAAATATTATACTCCCTCCGGCTCTGATCAAATCGCAGATTTTAATATTTTACATTATTTACTGTCAAACTTTCACCGCATATTTAAATAGGTGTATAAGCAATAATATTATCGAATGTGATATTATTGGATTTATCATAACTAGTAGTTTATAAAAAGTAATTTTTGTTTGCCGATATTAACGATCATACATTTTTCCTGATAACTGTGAAAAAACTTCTATGCAATTTAATCTGGTACAATGAGCAGTAACTAAGTAACCTTTTTGAAATGTATATTCATGGATTGGATCACACACACCCACGGGTGTACCCCAGCAGTTGGGACAAGTTGATTCAGGGGGGCATCCCGAGTTCGAGGCTCGCAAGCGACCGTGTGGGATGTCCTTGCTCAAAGCATGGCCTTCTGGGCCATGTGACGGGTGGGCTCCTGTGCGCGGTGAGTACGGGTTCCAGCTTAGGTCCTGGCGTTGGGCTACCGTGACTTACCTCTCACATATTAACTGTGATGTCGGCTGGTGTGAGTGGCCCAGGGCTAGCTGAAATAGCCTTTTATGGATTGGATCACACGATGGAATCCTTGCTTGCAGTGACGTTGATAGATATCTTATGGTTCATGGGTGGGTCTCCATTTATAGACTATTAAAGGTGCAACGACCTAACACGCACGCCATTTTCTCCTTTTTATTTGGAGCTTCTCCCCTCCGTGTTAAGCCAGACAGGTCCAGTTAACATTGATCTCTCCAAACAACCGTTGAGGTACAAGTCAACCCTATGCCTATTTCCATGTATTTCTTAATTTTTGTTAATTTCTGGCTTCATTTAATTGTTTAGATTCGCTTCCGAAAATCTTAACGTAGGCAGGTCCAGTATTAGTATCTAATTTGGTATGTATGGGTAAACAGTAGCTATATTTCCTGCCTAGTGTTTTTCTGCAGACTTGAAATTTGCTCTGTTTTTATTCTGGGCAGAGAGAAAATTATGCTGTTTTGTGAAAGAGAAGTCATAGAAATGCCAGAGTTTACTATAAAATTTATAAAGGAAAAAGAACTCTGTTGTGATTGACAGAGAGACCGGTCTTGAGGGATATTTTAAGATCTTAGTTCCGGTTGTAACGATTTCTATGATCCCAAATTAAAAACATCTCGTATCCGATGTTGGAATGTTCCTTAGGATTGTGATTGATTTTACAAATTACAATGGAAGCAATCCTTGTTAGTGTGATGTTTATGTTGGATCATTCATTGCAGAGAAGGGTGAGTATGGCATCATTTCGATCATTTTTTAACAGTCCGATTGGCCCTAAGACAACGCACTTTTGGGGTCCCTTGGCCAATTGGGGATTCATTTTGGCAGTAAGACTCACGAATTTGTTTAATTTATTTTTTTCTCAACTCCAAATTCTCAACTCACGAATCCATATTTAATTTATTTTTTTTACCTTAAAATTTGTTATAGGAAGTTGATTTGCATTCCCTCAAAAAATAATAAATTAATTAATATTTGCTTAATAACCTGGCAGGGATTGGCAGATACCCAGAAACCTCCGGAATTGATATCTGGCCCTATGACTGGAGGTTCGTTTTTTTCTTTTTGCCTTTTCCTTAAGTTGATTGTGTTTTAAGTTAAAGGTGTTAGGTTTATTGTTTGAAACTAGATTCTAATGATGGTGTATTTTGATTTTTTGTAGTACTATGTGTGTACTCAGGTCTGTTTATTCGGTTTGCTTGGGTGGTTAACCCTCGGAACCATTTTCTTATGGTCACACATGCCTCCAATGAAGTGGTTCAGCTATACCAGCTATCTCGTTGGGCCAAAGTGCAAGGGCAACCTACAACTCCAACCCTTGATGCTGCAACGATTGATAGGAATGACTAGTTTAAGAAATTCTACATCATAATTTTACTTGGTTAGCACACAAGATACAATCTTGGCACAACCACTTAAACATAATTGTATAAGGTTAGTTTATGCATTGACCGAAAAATAATTTTAAAAATTAAAGTAAAATAATTTCTATGTAGGAATGGAGTGAAAGGATGATGAGTTGAGAGACTAGCACGTGATGATTTTTTTTCGAAAAATGGTGTGGTATGGGATGGAGTGGAATGAAGCACTGCATTTGCTTCTTTTCTTTTTTTTAAATAATACCCATGTTATGGGAGGAGGTATATTTGGATCCCATTTCCCGTAAGCAATAAGGTTTGAGAGAGTTACAAAAGATAGTTCAAGATGTGACTTGAACATATTAGAGTTTGCTTTGTACAAAAGGCAATAGTATGCCAATATGTAAAAGATCCTATTGCAGAGGAAAATATTGTAGATGATTCCAATCGTTACACCTCCACCTCTCGTGTTAATGTATTTTTTTTATTGGAAAGACACCCGAAGGTGGGGGTTGGTATATTGGTACCCCAAGCCATAACAAGCCAAAGTAGTTTTGTGTTTAAATTTACAGAAGGCGACATCGTTGCCCGCAAAATGGTATGACCAGCCTAGTCTATGAATTATATATAACGAGAGGGTCTACGTAAGTTGCGATTCCAAATCTGCGAATCTCCAGACCCCGTGTTAATTCGCAATTTGGCCAGGCAACTAAACAAAAGTAGACATGAGGGGGGGGGTATTCGTGTTGATGCGTCTTGTGCAGTAGTCTCAGTAGAGGTGTATGAACAAAATCATATGGAGTTCCACAGTGGAAATTCAGTCGGACGAGTACCTGCATCAACAAAATTACCAGCAGTATCTATTCACTCAGCAGCAGTCAGGAAGAGACTCTAATCTGCGGATATTGTTCCATGTCTAGTGCAATTAGCCCTTTAATTTGAGTAGGAACATTAGAAAGATTCAAAGATTGATTGTGAGTAGAGTGGTGTTTTACAATCGCATTGGCCACAGAATTACCTTCCCTAGGTATACGTTTAAGCACAGCACCAGCCAGCAGCAGATTAACATTAAACGCAATATTAAACAATGGCCAGTGAGCAACATAAGGATCATTTATCATGTTGACAGCTAGAAGAGAGTTAGATTCTATGATTACAGAGTCATTCAAGAGGCCAAATTTTTCACAAGGAAATTTAATAGCAAGGATTTCAGCAAGTAGAGTAGAATCTGCAGTAATGGATTCAGAGCTGATCATTATAGGTAAACCTGTGCTATTTCTTACCACTATACCAACAACAGCCTTTTCTGGGAACCAAGATGCATCAGTGTTTATTTTAATGTGATTTTGTGTAGGTCTTTCCCAATTAACAATCCTAATGATAGGCTTTGGAGGAGGTCTATGTTGGGGAAAAAGACATTGTATCGGGTGTGGAATCTCAGTCGAAGACCTTAGATTTGTAGGATTGGCAAATAGGGCGAGCCTAATGAGATCTAAAGCATCATTACGAATGTAGTCTGAAGAGAACGGAATCTGGTCATACAGGTACTTGTTTCTAGCTTTCCATAGGCTCCAGCAAATGATAGGTGGGATTATATTGCATATGAGCTGGAGGTATTTTGGAAGATCACGGCAGTTCCAAAAGATGTAGAAAGCTTGTGATAAGGAATGTAGTTCAGATGTGGAAATGAACAAGTGAAGCCATATAACTCCAGATAGATGTAGCTAGGGAGCATGAAACAAAAAAATGTTCAATTGAATCTATATGGAAACAAACAGGACATTTAGAAGCAATACTGAATCCACAGGTGATAAGTACATCATCAATTGGAAGTAAGGAATGTAACATTTTCCAAGTGAAAATTGAGATTTTTTTAAGTATCCTGTTCCACAGCAGCTTAGATGCCAGAGAATTACCTGGTGGTCCTGCCAGGGCATAATATGCAGACTTGGAGGAGAAATTACCCATTGGGTCAGGTTTCCAAATAATTCTATCTTCTCTAGTCTCCCAAAGTGTAGTATTCTGCAAGAAAGAAAGAGTATCATTTTCCAAGAATAGAGTAACAAGATCTAAAATAACATTTTTATTACTCACAAATTCTGTAACAGAACAGAATTGAAACTGTACAATGATATGACTAGGCACAAGATTGATTAATGGTCCATTTGGACACCAGTTTGCATTCCAAAGGTTACAGGAACCTTTACCATGTATGATGAGTGAATTTTGTTCTGCAAAGAGGTTAACTGAGCAAATTCTTTTCCAAGTTATAGATTTTCTATGAGAAACAGGAAAAGACCATAACAGATGGACTCATCTTGCAACTCCAATCTCTCAGTGTGGCTTAGGACTTAGATCAATTCGAACTATTATAGATGTTTGCTCTCGTGTTAATTTAAAACGATTGGCCAAACCTACAATTTTCCCCTAAGCAATCTAAAAGGGGTTGATATGGTGTATACATGTGATAACCATCTCGTTCTTTTCCAAAAGAGAGAGCATCAAATTTAGATCCTAAAATTGCAGCTGAAGCCTTCCATGGTGATTACTGTATAAAATTGCAACAACAATTTGTCCACATTAGTAATTTGCAGCAGCAGTTTGGCTTGATCAGTTTGCCAATGGAACAGTTTACAACAGCAGGTGTGTATATGTGGTGTGTGCTCTTTTTTCTTTCATTTTGGCCATCTTTGTTCTCCAGCTGAGCATCACCTTAACAACATAAAGCACATAATAAGTAGCATCTATTCCAAAACCTCAACTCTGCATCCTAATAGCTGGAGTTCTAGCTATGTCTAGCAATACTAGCTCCCTTCTTTTCACATCAAAATCATTAAAAGAGAGTATAGACGAGGAAGGTATCATTATATTAGCTAATTTGGCTAATCTACCAGCAACTAGATTACCTTCCATGTAGGTGTGTGTCAATTCAGCACCTTGCAACAATGAGCATAAGGTAGAAGCAGTATGGAAACATGGCCAGTGAACATTAAGTGGTTTTATGATAGAGTTAATAGCTAGCAAACAATCAGTTTCAAGGATAAAATCACTGATATGCATGGATAAGTCCAGCTTATAGCCTTCCAGGATTGCCTACATTACAACATGTAGCGAGGAAATAGCCTTAACAGTGAGGAAATAGCCTGTATAACCTTACCCTCATTATCTCTAGAAATTATACCCAATCCACTATGTATGTTGTTCTTGCTCCATGTAACATCCACATTGATTTTAAAATTCCTTTGTTTAGACAAAATTACTGGGATATCTTAGGTTTTGGAGGTGGTTTGAACTTTGGTATTAAGCCTGGGATATACCTGTGTGTCCTGACTTTTGCTACTAAAAATGGAATTATCTATGAAGGTAGAAAAAAGATCATCTCCGACTTGGTTTAGTAATTTCAGAGGCTGACATATTTTTTTCTTCAAACAAGAATGAGTTTGCTGCTTTCCGTAAGTTCTAGCAGATTAGGGAAGGTAGCATATGAGTGATAGTTGTATGGATTTTTCTTGTGTCGGTTAAGGTCCAGTAAAAAGTAAGTCTGTCAAATATAGAGTCAAAATGAGGGGTTCTAATCCCTAATGTGGTGTTCATCCAATCCCAAAGGTATGGTGCAATTATGCAATTATTAAAAAAAGTGGGAAATTGTGTCAGATTGGAAGCAGAAGGGGCATTTAGATGCAAGTTAATGTTTGAGAATATTAGGATGTCATCAAATGGAAAAGAAGCATTAACCAATTTCCAAATGAAAACAAATAATTTTTTGGGGAGTTTATTATGCCAAACATGCTTATAATTTCCTAGTTGTCTTCTTTGTTGGGCAATGGTTTTGTAACCACTTTTGAAAGTGAAATTACCATTCACTGAGGGTTTCCATATAAGTTTGTCTTATCTCTTCTCATGAATTTGAGCCTCTTGCAAGAAAGTAAGGCACTCTGTTGGCAATTGTGTTAAAGCAGAGAGATATGTAGCTTTTTTCCTTATTGAAATCATCAATGGTTAAGTGGTTAGGGATCTCTATTGGTGGATTATAATCAGCGCCAAAGCCAGTCCAGTTTGATGTCAGAAAGTTAGCTAGCATGTTTCCATGTATCACCCTTGCATTTTCCTGAGCAATAGGGTTTATTTTTACAATTCTTTTCCATTTAGGTGAGTTTCTATGATTATGGGGAAGAGACCATAGAAACTGAGACCAGGGAGTGATCCCTAACTGAAATTTCCAAAAAGGTTTGACGGAGAATGTGTTAAGTATATCCCTGAATGTTATAAGTCTAAGCCCATTTTGTTCTATAGGGTAACACATTTTGTCCAAGCTAGTCCAAACTATTTTATCTCCTGAAACAATATTACCCTTGAAAAACATTGTTATTTTTCTTTTCAGGGTGTTGAGGACTGTCTGTGAAGGGTTCATCACTACCCAAAGATGCTAGGGTATAGAAAACATTACTGATTTTATTAGAACTAATCTCCCTGCCATGCTTAGCCGTCTATTTTTCCTATCTTTTAGCTTTCTATCACAGGCCTCAAATAGTGGCTGGAAATGGGAAATTTTATTTCTACCAATGTATATGAGGCACCCTAGGTATGTAAATGTCATATTTTCAGGGATCATGTTAAGCTATTTCCTAACCATATGTTTTTGAGCTAAGTTTGCATGTCTACTCAAGAAGAAATTACTTTTTTCAAAGTTGATCTCTTATCTTGATGTTAGCTCAAAAATGTCTAGAAAGGCTTTGAGTCTAACTAGTGTTGACTTAGTTTCATTTAGGAAAAGAACAGTGTCATCTACATAGCTAAGGTGAGAGTAGGTATAATAGTAGGAGAGAGCTTAAAGTACCTTGGTTTTCTGTTTTGGAAACAGAAGTATAAGATTCTGGAAAAGGCTTCAGAGAAGAGGTGAAAAAGTAAAGGGGATAGGGGGTCACCTTGCTTTATCCCTCTAGTAGGTTGGAAAAAGCCAGCTACTTTGCCATTTATAAGTATGGAAAACCAAGGGGAGGAGAGGTTTGACATAATGATCCTAATAAACTGAGTACAGAAACAAAAACTCTGTAAGACTGATTCTAGGAAAGTCCATCTAACCTTATCAAAATCTTTGTCTAGGTTTAGTTTTAGTATGCAATTGGGGGAAGCAAATCTATTATTCAGAAACCTAACCATTTCTTTAAGGTGGATGACATTGTCAGCTATTTCCTTACCTTTGATTAAAGCTTTCTGCTGAGGAGAGATTAGTTTAGGCATTATATGTGTTATACTATTTACCAACATTTTTGATAAAATTTTATTAATAAAGTTAGATAAAGATATGGGTGTATAATCAGAAAAAAAGAGACTGGGATCTCCCTTTTAGGGATCAAACATATCCAAGCACTTGAAATACCTAGTGGGATTGTATCCCCTTTCATGAAATCAATTGTAGCTTCTTTAATATCCTAGGATATAATATCCAATATATGTGTAAAGAAATGAGTTGTAAAACCATCGGGACTAGGGGATCCATTTTGGTTAAGTGAGAAAATGATATCTTTGTTTTCCAGTGAGGGAGGGCTCTTTTAATAACATCTGATTTTCATCTTCATCAGGTGTTACTAAATTAGGGATACGAGCTAAGAAGTGACTTTGGATTTTTTTTTTGGAATCCAAATTTTAATCTTCTTTGAGCAAGTTTTGATAGAAATGAATTGCTTAATTTTCTATCTTTGCTGGTGTGTCAGTCCATTGACCTGTGCTCAGTTTGATCTTGGTGATGTTTTGCTTAGTTCTTTGTTGTCTCACTGAGTCATGGAAAAACTTAGTGTTTTCATCACCATCTTTCAAACATTTGAGTTTAGCTTTATGTTTCCAGAAAAGCTTCTCCTCATGGAGTGCTCTAAGTAGCAAGGTTTTTTTTATGTTTAACCTCAATTAAACCATAGGTAGAGCAAGAGTTCTCAAATACTATTTCTTGGATTCAAACTTCCTCCTCGGCCTTTTTAATGTTGTCATTAATGCCACCAACGGATGTTATATACCAAATTTTAAGTTACCCTCTATTCTTTAAGCTTTAAAAAGAGTTTCATCATTCCCCTTTTCCTCAGAGGTTGTTCCCAGCTTTTTTGAGTGATTGAGAGGAGGTCTTCTCTTGTTGTCCACATGTATAAAAACCTAAAGGGCTTAGGCTGCGATGGCAAATTTCTACCTACTGTTAGCAGTAATGGGCTATGATCTGGTGAAAACTTATTTAAGGTGTGAATGGATCTGTTAGGGAAATTTATGAACCATTGATCAACTGCAAGGCCTCTGTCTGACCTTTCCGGTGTAGGTTTGGCTATCATGTTTAACCATGTAAAGGAATTACCTAAAGTGAATATGTGGTTCAAATTATTTATTTTGATGAAACCAAAGAAATCACTAATACTTCTAGGGTTAGGTCTAGAAGGTCCTCTATATTCATGCACAGTGTTGATTGCATTGAAATCACCAATTAACAATTTGTTATCAATGTTTGAGTCACTTAGATCTTTCCACAGTTCTTTCCTATCCTTCCTATTGGCGGAAGCATGTATGAATATAGCAAACATTTTCTTTTGGAAAGAGGTTATAGAGATTTCAGCATAAGTAAACTGTTTATTAACTGTTTTGACATGCAGTTGTACACAATTATTCCATAATAGCCAAATATTATTACTAACAGAGCTGAAAGCATTTTCTAAACCAAGCCTTTGTCTATATGTATTGCTGCATATAACCGCTATGAACCACTGCATTTGCTCTAACTTTGTCTTAGGGAATCAATCTCACTCTTTTTAAAAAAATAATTGAATTTCAAATTCTATCTACACATATATTTTCCAGTGACTCTTGGCATTTCAACACATATTTCAACCATAATTTTTGGCTAAAAGATAGAATTCTTTTTAGTTAAGACAACCTTTAAGGGACTATAAACTTGATAAGTAAGACAATGTTTCTCTAGCAAAGACATGCTTCTCACAAAAATGTAACTTAGTTTTTTCTCAATTCTCATTGCTGCCTAACCAAGTACAAGGACTAATTAGACTGGACCAAATGAACACTCCCTCTGTGAGAATTGATCATTAGTTGGAAGCTACTGTTTTCTTTCATGTTTTTCCATGGCAGGACAAAGATTGGATCTGGTTTTCACTGCTGGACTCTGATATTGAACAAGTTTGGATGCTACTAACTTCCAATTTTTTGGATGCAGGTTTTCAGGATGCAGGTTTTTAGGATACCCTCCCTAAGGATATCCTAAACAAGCTCAGATGCTACTAACTTCCAATTTTTTGGATGCAGGTTTTCAGGATGGTCACTATGGATGGATCAAATCAAGCTCCAGCTCAGAACAAGCTCACAGGAATCATTAAATCACTCAAGCTCAACTCAAGCTCACCCGAATAGGATCCGATGACACAACTGAGGCCATAATACCAGGTTGCTGCGAGCAACATTAGGTTTCAAGTCTATGTTGCTCTACTGCATCCTTTTCGCTTCAACAACCTATACACGGCTCTCAAGATTCTCAAGTTACAAGCTCCTAAATGAGCATGCTATGGTCAGCACTGATCATCCAATTTGGAGTAGGTTGTTCATCAGTTTTGAGTAGGGAAATGAGAAAGCTCATCAGTTTTTTCTTCTTTCCACTACAATTTGCTAGTTTTCACTTGTTTTTGCAAACTAAGAGACTATGCTTATGGTTGTTCTCTCTGACTGACCTGTGTCTCGACGTCGATTCACTAACAAGTTCGAGAGTACATCCTATAGCATCCAAATACTCTAGTTCATTCTTTTGGAAGCAACTTATGGTTGCTTCAGGAGCAATCCGCTCAGTCTGTACATTAACTTAGCCTTCTGGCTTCTTTATTTTTGTTTTATTACGGCTCGGGAAGGCCAATATAATTTCCCCCATCTACGATGGTTTCATTTAAAAAAAAAAAAAAAGATAAGTAAGACAATGTTAGTGAGACATGGAGAGTACAATAAAATGAGTCATAAACTAGACATCACAAATCAAAGTCGTCACCTAGACCTCAAAACCCTTGGTCGCCAAGGTCATCACTTAGGTCTCCGCTAAGATGGAGCGGACCTGGTTTGGAGCCATTTAGTACCGCAATCAGACAAAGCCTTTTTCCTCCAAAAGCATAGAAGATTTTTATTTTGAAAACCTACAATGATAACAAGAATTTAGTAGATTACATGTATGCCCGTACTTAATATTTATGGATTTGATGATAATTGGATCTATAAATTACTGTTTGACAATGTTGGAAGAACCGGCTAGAGAATGGTCTAAAGATACAACCGTTAGATCAACTTGAAGCTTTGAACATATTAGGAAACCCTTCTTTCTTTTTTTTTTTAATTAAACCATCCGAGGATGGGGGGGGGGGGGGGGTTTATTAGGCTCCCCGAACCGAATATAAATAAACCAAAATAGGCGCGAAATGTCATAGTTCATTACAAAAAACTAATGATCATCAATGTGCTAATAGGGGACTTTCTTAATATACCATCTAGCTGATATACCATGTACAGGTCGGCGAAACGAAAAATCGAAACCCCTGTTTGTCAATGATATGCCTGCCGAATGATAAGTAAGATGAAGCCTGGTTTATAATGTGGAAGTCACGGAGACAAAATTCATGGAGGAGCTGTATTGTTATGCAGCAAGTCTAGAACTTTGCTGCGTACAGGTAGAGAAGTTTGATGCGCACAGTCCATGTCTTCAGCTTCCCGTCAAGAGCTCATCGAGGACTACAAGTATGCTGGATGGCTTGAGTGTAATCGCTTGTTGACCGGAGCAAGTGGCAAACCTGAGGCAGTTAAAACAAAACAAACAGTAGCTTCCATTCTAAAAAATTCATGCAAATTGTTAATATGATTAGGGAGCTCAGTCGAGTCAAGTGTTAAAAATAATAACCAATAGTCGAGTCAGAGAATTAACCAATCAAGAACTAATTCTAATAACAGGTAGACCACTTCGGTCAAGTGTTAAAAGTCCCTTAAGGAAAGGGGGAGCAGTCCGGAAGTCAATATCTCCTTGGAGATTGTTTTCTAGGGCATATTTATCAAGATAGTCAGCAACACAATTAGTCTCCCTATGAATGTGTCGAATTGGATATTTAAGATGTTTATAGCTAAGTAAACTACAAATGGAAAAAGTTCTCCAAGGGGAGCTCATGGGATTTTGAATGCCCTTGACAGCTACTAAGCAATCAGATTCCACCTCGCAAGGAGAGATGTCCAATTCTGAGCATATTTCATATCCATATTGAATAGAGATTAATTCAGCGTGTAAAGGGGATGTGGATTGGAATGTTTTAGTTCTCATTATAACCACATTTCCAGTCCAATTTCTAACTATCACTGCCGAAGAGGAAGAACCACCAATTTTCCATGTTGCATCTGTATTGATCTTGTATCCTATGTGTGGCTTCTTCCATGTTACAGCTGTAAAGAGTTTCTTCTTCTTTTGAAAAATGTGAGGGATAATTTTTGACTGAGTCCAGTACTTATGCTTGTCTATTCTACCATATAGGTGATGCACAGTGAAAATATCATAAATCATGCTTTTAATCTCATTTAAACAAGCAACTGTGGAAAAGGGTTCATTTTCATATAAGATTTTGTTCCTTTTGATCCAAAGGAACCATATAGTGACAAGAAGAGCAGCCGTGGTACTGTTAGAATGAATCTTAGATTCAGCCTTCAAAGACAGGAAGAACTCAACTCTGCCCTTCAGATTTTCAAAAAAAGAATGCTGCAAATGTAAAAGATCACATACACTATCCCAGACAGAAATAGAGACAAGGCACGAGTTGAAAAAATTATCTAAATTATCTGTATGGTTCCTACATAATGGGCATTTAGATGCTAATCTGAAGCCAAGCCTAGCTAAGATATTATCGAAGGGAAGAATCCCATTCATTGCTCTCCACAGAAGAACAACCATTTTCTTAGGGATGAAAGTAGACCATACCTTGTTAAAGTGTCTGATTTTGGCTTTCTTCTGCCTGAAAATGTTATATGCGGAACGTATGGAGAAAAAGCCATCTGTGCTTGGAGTCCAAACCAGCCTGTCTTCGTGAGAGTGCTTCAAATCTGCAGCCTGCAAGATATCATATAAATTGGTAGCCAGATATGGCTCCAGCTGAGGAAGGAGTTGAGCTTTGTTATTTATAAAAAGCCTGAGAGAAATATCCTCAAAGGGGAGATTTCTCCCATTAGGCCATTTATATTAAAGAGCACCCTCTCCTGTCCAGTTAGAATTCCAGAAAGAGCAATCCCCAATTCCATACAAAACCTTAGTAAATCTGTTTGCCTTAGCTGTGATGTAGCATATTCTGGTCCAAGAATGGGATTTTTTATAGGAGTTAGGAAGTGACCGTAATAAGGAAGTCTACTGGTTTTTATTATGTTGAAGTTTCCACCACAATTTACATGAAAAGACATCCACAGTAGCTTTTAAATCCCTAAAACCGATACCATTTTCATCTATAGGTAAACTCATGTTTTTCCATGACCTTCATATTTTCCTATGTGAGTTGTCAGCATTCCCCCAAAAACATTTTGATGCATTTTTCTCCATTTTTCTTAAAACAATCTTTGGTGGACACAGAACAGCAAAAATATGTGTTGGGATTGAAATAAAGCAGTGGTTAATGAGTACAATCTTACCAGCAGTGGAAAGCCACCTATTCTTCCAGTTGTTGATTGTTTTCTCCATTCGTTCGAGTAGTGGTTTGTAGTGGACCTGTAAATTCCTACCTGAAAAAATAGGGACTCCCAAATACTTGAAGGAGAAAGAACCTTTTTCCATTCCAAGTAACCTCTTGATAGAGAGGATGGTTGGTAACGGGGTTTTGTGAGACACAAAAAATTCTGATTTTGTAAAGTTAACCTTTTGTCCAGTGGTCTGCTCATATGCTATCAAAAAACTTTTAAACCTCCTCAAGTTTGTGGGTTTAGCATTGAGAAAAACTACAGTATCGTCAGCGTACATTAGGTGAGAAACAGGTGAGCAAGACTGAGGCAGACTAAAATTCTGGAGATATCTAGTGCTAAATATTTTCTTTAAACCTCTTGAAAAAGCTTCGGAGAGTAAATTATACAAAAAAGGTGATAGGGGATCACCCTGTTTTATGCCTCTAGAAGATGTAAAGAATCCTGAGGTAACTCCATTAATTAAAACAGAGAAATGGGTTGTAGCTATGTTATGCATGATGATTTTCACAAAATTTCCATGAAAACCAAAATGAAGAAGTATGGAATTTAGGAAGGACCAAGAGACTCTATCAAAGGCCTTTTGCATGTCAAGTTTAACAATCAAATTGTGAGCCTTAGATTTCCTATTCAAAATTCTGGTCATCTCTTGCATTTGGATTATATTATCTGTGATATCTCGTCCCTTGATAAATGCACTTTGTTCAGGAGAAATTAAAGAAGGCATTAGTGGTTTGATCCTTACCATTAACATTTTAGAGAAAACCTTATTAACAAAGTTAGATAGACTAATTGATCTAAAATCAGAGAAGGAGGTAGGGATTGGTTTTTTGGGTATTAGGGTCAGCCAGGTGCTGGAAATAGCCTTAGGGATGTTTCCAGTGCATAGAAAATCATTTGAGGCATCTAGCAGGTCCTGTTTAATGATTTCCCAAAAATTGGTATAGAAATTACCAGAAAAACCATCACAGCCAGGGGCACTAGAGTTATTTAAATAAAAAACTGCATACTTTAGTTCCTCAATTGTGAACAGTTGAAGAAGGAGTTTATTTTGCTCTTCAGTAATTACTTTAGGTATTTCCAGTAGAAAATAATTAAAGTAGGTTCCTGATTTTGGATGGAATCCTCATTTAGTAAATCCTTATAAAATTGAACACCTTCTTCTTTAATCATTTGAGGATCTGAAATCCAATTCCCTAGACCATCTTTGATTTTACTAATTCTTGATCTAGCTCTTCTTTCCCTAATGGTGTGGTGAAAATAGCTAGTATTTGCATCTCCATCCTTAAGCCAATTTAACATAGCCTTTTGCTTTAAGAAAATGTTTTTTTTCTTTCTGAGCTCTGATCAGTAAAGCTTTTGAGTTATTAAGTTCAGCTAAGTCTAACTCATGTTGCGATTGTTGAAAAGTTATTTCCAATTCACTAACTCGAGCCTCGGCTTGAATCAGGTTTAGATTCACATTTCCAAAGCTGTTCTTATTCCATTCTTTGATTTCAAGCTTAAGCCTCTTGAGTTTAAAAACTAACCTGAACATTCCTCGAAGAGGAGATGATAAATTCCAGTTTTTAGCCACTAAATCATGGAAATCTTGTCTAGGAGACCACATATCCTGATATCTAAAAGGCCTGAGAACCATTTCATCAGCAGATTGAATAGACAATAATAAAGGAGAGTGATCAGATGTCAATCTATTTAAAACTTGAATTGAACTATTCGGGAATAAATCCAACCAATCCAGGTTACTTATGCCCCTATCTAATCTTTGGTAGGTAAGGTCCTTACATTTATCTCTGACACGGTTATTACACCAAGTGTAAGTGTTACCTACCGTTGAAATTTCATGCAGGTCCAGATTATTAATGAATTCATTAAACTATTTCATGCTTTTATTGGGGATTGATTTCCTTCCCTTATATTCAGAAACAGAGGCAACCGTGTTAAAATCACCAATATATATGGAAGGTTCAGTGGGTGGAGTACTTAGATCATTCCAGAGTTCTTCCCTCATTTGTCTATGAACACTAGCACATATGAAGAAACAGTTCTAACTAACTGATGTAGATATTTCAGTGATCCTAGCTTGTAAATATTGATCTGATTCATTGATACTGATTACATTAAAAGATTGGTTCCATAGAAGCCAGATTTTTGCATTTTGAGCCGGGAGTGCAGAATTAAAACCTAGATCATGCATTAAAGTATTCACATGTTGTTTATCATGCCAAGGTTCAATCAGATAGAGAATATCAATTTTATGAGTCAACTTAAGAGCTTTTAATCTATCCATTGATGTTTCGTATCCTCTAACATTCCAAACTAGTATGTTTCCTATGATTGTGTATTTAATCATTTAAAACCTGCTGGGATTGCTTTGTGTGAGGATCTAAGATTCCTTAGTTTTATGGTTGAGGCCCTACTATTATTACCAACTATAGCCTCTTCTTTCTCATTACTACCATAAGTAGATTTCTTTGTAGGAGGACTTACCTTAGTCTGATCTCTTTTGTCACCCTTTGTATCCTGATCAGAAGAGACCGTTTGCTCTCCAACCTAGGTAGCTTCAGGGATAGTTGGTGATTTTATTGCTGAGATGAAAACTTGATCTGGAAGACAGCCATCTTGTTTATTTCCAGGAGTGTGTGGTCCTTCTGGTGTGATTGAAGGCTTGTAATTTGTTGTTGAGGGTATCACTAACTCATGAGATTCCAAAGATTCATGGAAGACATCTGCAGCATCTCCTTCCTGTTCATCTTCATTAAAGAAATCTAAAGTTTGGAAGCATTAGATATTGATACTGTGTTTGTTATTACTAAATCTTCCATATTAAGGGATGTTACTGGCTGTTTGTTCTTTTTTCTCCAGAAGGTAGCAGTGATTGGTTTTGATATGTCATCTAGGGAGTAGAAATCGGATCTTTTCTTGTGACTAATAGTAAAAAAATTGAAGTTATTTTCCTGATGGGAGCCAGAGGTATTTCTTTGGATTTGAAAATCAATTTCCTTTTGAGACATAGTTAGGGCTGAGGAACCTTCAGCATTTGCTGCTACTTTAGATTTAGGATCTAGTAGTTTCTGTGAATCTACTTGTTCTGGGTTCCTACTTTCCTTTTTACCATTTATTGTATTTGTTTCCTTATTCTTTTTCTTTAGCTCAGGATGCAGAAAGTTGCAATTTTCCTGGTTGTGACCTATTATCCTGTAGTGAGTGCAATAAGTTGGGAGTTCATCATATTCTATGGGATACTCTGCAACTTTATTACCTATTCCTACCACAATAGATGATGGGAGTTGAGACAGAAGATCTACTTCAACACAGACTTTAATTGCAGAAGGTCTAGTCCGAGCAGATGTAGCAGCATCCATTTTTAGATATCTACCTATCTGACTACTAATTCCAATGATGGCCAAGGTATTGTAAAAATGAAGAGGGGGTTTATGAATTGTTACCCACGCTGGAACAATAGAAGATTCCGCAGTTGGAGAAAAGTCTGGAGACCATTTCTGGACTTTCATGAAAGATCCCTGAATCATCTATTGCCCCTTCATCTAGCATCTCTGATAGTCTTCATGATCCTGAAATCGAATGAGCACGTGACGGTAATCAATAGAGCCTAATTGAAATTTAAATTTAAAGCCAATAGATTTGACAGCAGAGTGGAGAAGCTCCATGGACAGTTTTCCTCTGGTGAACTTTCCAACCAATGCGTTCTGGTAACGGGATGCCAGTCATTCACCTTCCTCCTGGGGAAGGATGAAAGCTATTTTTCCCTTATACTCAGTGGTGGGATGTAGGTTGGGGGTGTCGGGAAGGGAGCTGAAGAGCGGTGGGGGTTTAGCAGTAAGGGCTTGGATGAAGCTTTTATTGTTAGCGATGCTCATATCAGTGGTGGGATTGGGCGTTGGCAACGCTATCAATGGCGGCTAGATGACTGTTAATGGCCAGGTGACCGTTAATGGCAAAGAGTTGTGACAGGGAAGGTGAGAAAGAGAGGAGGAGAAGTGAGTGTGTGTTTCGCACCAAATTCGCTAAATTATCGCACGCAGTAACAGTAAAAGAGAGTAACAGTAAATTATCGCACGCTGTTTGAGAGATTTATTAGGAAACCCTTCATCCCTATGTTTATAGGGATTAAAAATTTTCACCAACCTCATTTATACCATAACATCATTAAGCATTCCTATGATGAGTCAACTAAAAACTATAGTCAAAGGTTCAACACACAAACACACAAGCCATGAAAGTAAGGGGGATGTGTCCATTTTATGTGCATAATTTAGTACTTTTTGGGGTCACTTTTGTGCTCTTTTATTATCAAAAGCTTGTTTTTAACTTGAAATTCACTTAGGAGGGGTAAGAGCAACTTCACTCCCTTTTACCTCTTCTAAGGGGATTTTGCGTGACAAAGGAAGAACATGGATGCTTGAAGACCGGAGGCCATTGAAGATCACTTTTCAAAGACTTTGAAGACTTTCTTCAAAGACATGAAGACTTGAAGACTGGAGGCCATCGAAGACCTTTTTTTGAAGAATTTGAAAACTTTCTTCAAAGAGTTGAAGACTTGAAAAATAAGAGGAATCATTGTGAAGATGAGTGTTTACCACAAGAAGAAGAAAATAAGACAAGGTTAAGTTCTGGCGCCCATTGTGTGTCGCGACGAACCCGTTGTGAGTAGCGACCAACGGGTGGCCAAAACCTAACCTTATCTTTTTTGTACTATAAATAGAACTCTCTTTCCTCTCATTCATATCTTCTTCTTTCTGAGTTTTGGTACTATTTCTAACCCTAGTTTTCACCCTTTTTCACCTTTAAATTCTCTTGTAGTATGTTTGGTTTATTAGCATTAATTAGTATGAACTCTTGTAGCTAAATCTAGTTCTTGGGAGCAATTCATTGAAACTTTCAAACATATGTAGTAAGATTATATATTTTCTCATTTATGAAAATTTATTGGAGAGCATTTATTATGCCATTAATGTTGTGTTTTTCCTCATTTATACCATGGGTTGTTTGAGTATATGAAATGTTTGTATGATTGAAATGTTAGAGTGTTAGAAAAGTTGCAAATTTCTTAACTCAGTTGATATGAAATCCAAAAGCAAGGATTTAGAACTTCTTGTGTATAATATGTGGTAATTCTTGCTAGATGAGTGTGTTAATGTGGATTGTTCTCATATTTATCCTATAGATGCAAAGAAAGGTTGAACCTTGAATGTTGTTTGTTCTAAGTTTAACCAAATAAATGATTTGTTTGGTTAAATGACTACGTCTTTGGTAAAAGGCTTGTTATTATCAAACCTATGGTTCTTTGGGTGAAATGCAATTGATGAAATACCCCTATGATGTTGTTTGTCTAGGGTGATCATTAATGGGGTTTGCAAATGGTTCTTGTTTGTCTTTGCAAACTACTATTAAGGAGGAATGAATGTTGATCTTCGAATGATAAGTGATAACATTCCCCATAGATAATAAATGTAATTGAATGTGCAAATAAATCAATGAGTTATAGGAAGTTTGGAAGTGGAAGTCTATTGCCCCCAAGGCTCCATTAATTATCATTTTAATCATCTCTTTAGTTGTATTGCATGATTAGCATAGTTCTCTTGCTTTTCTAATCATTTTCTTTCAATTTGATAACTTAGATTGATTGTAAGATTTTACAGGGAGGGTGAAAAAAATTCATTTTCAACCCCTTCTTGAGCAGATTGATTGTAAGATTGGAAATTGGAAAAATAAATGGATTTCCACAGGGGGTAAGATTACACTTATTGAATCATGCATTTACTCTTTACCTCAACACATTTGGTCAGTTATAAAGCCTAATAAAATTATCATTAAACTCATTGAGAAAAAACTAAGCAATTTTTTTTGGGGGGATACAGACCTGAAACCTAAGAGAGCATGGAGAAAATGTTCTGCACTTTGCTTTCCAACTAATCAAAATGGTATAGGCATTAGATCATTATCCACCATTATCAAAACTTGCTCTGTTAAGCTTTGTTGGAAATACCAAAAAGCAGATGCCTTGTGGACTCATTTAGTGGCAGCTCTTCCTCCCTCATATAGGTCCTCTCCTAATTGGAAACGAATTTGTTCAATCAACTCATGGGCTGAAGCTAACTCTAGAGTTATTATAGGGAAGGGGGAATGTAATTTCTGGACATCAAATTGGCTAGATATTGGTCCACTTGTGGATCACTGTGACCTAAACTTGATTGACATCCCAGTGGATTGTACTGTGTCTGATTTTATATCAAATAAAATCAATTTCATCACCAACATCAAGCCTTTTTTATCATCTGAAGTTATTTCTCTTTTGCAGGAAGCAAAGCTATCTCCACATAGGAGAGATAGGCTGATATGGAAACCGGACATCAATGGTGATTTTTCCTTCAAAGCTACTTACCTGAGACTCTGCAACACCTCAGGTTTTTCTGCATCTGTTCAACAGTTCTGGAATCACAGGATTGAAAAAAAAATCTCAGTTTTTATGTGGAAAATGTCAAATTCATTTCTCCCTTTTGATAACATCCTCAAGATTCTGAGATTTAGCTTACCTTCTAAATGTTGTATGTGTAATGTGCACGAAGACTCCTTAGATCATTTTTTAATACTTGTAGTTTTGCTGTGAATGTCTGGAAAACAATTCATCAGTTTATGGGAATTAGGGATAGAATTTTCACATCAATTTGGGAGAGATTATCCTGCTATATTACTTTTCCAACCCTAAGTTCTTTACAATCCAATATGGTCCAAATTGCAGCTGTTACTACTTGTTGGAACTTGTGGAAGATGAGGAATAAATTCATATTTGAGTCTATAAAGCCTTCCACAGATCTAATACTTCATCAAATCAGGGATCAAATCTTTTACACATTCTGCTCTAAACCAGTTTTCATTAGATCTTCTATTGATGTGAGTATTGCTCAACACTCATTCTTGCCTCTGATCAAAAGGCCTCCGAAACCAAAAATTTTTAAAATAGCATGGGAGAAGCCTTACTCAGGTTTTAAGATTAATGTTGATGCCTCTTGGTGCTGCCATACGAACTTGTGTGGGATTGGAATGATAATTAGGGATAGTAGAGGATCTTTTCTGGGAGCATTCACTGTATATGACTGTGCTTATTCTCCTCTGGAAGCAGAAATGAAGGCAATTAAGCTGGCCATTCAGAAATTTTCACATAACTCTCCACCTGTTGTTATAGAAACTGATTGCCTCAGTGCTGTTCATTTTGTCAACGATCCTAGCAAGGCTAATTGGAAGGTGTTTTCATTGTCTGATGAGATTCACCAATCTCTTGGTGCCTTTAATTTAGTTCACATTTATAGACAGGCAAATCTGGTTGCGCATACCCTTGCAAAAAATAGTTTGGCAACTAAGTCTACCTCTTCTTTTCTTACTTTCTCTGAGCTTTGTAACTCTATCCAGGGACTTATTAGACTTAATAAAATGGGTACTCCGTCCTTACGGATGGTGAACTAGTTTGGATGCTACTGATTCTACTCTCTCTATGCAGGTTATATACATTAGGATGTGGCTCCTCATCAAAGGGAGGTTCTTAAACTGATACGGCTACTGTGTTCTAAGTTTTTGCTGGCTAACTGCAACTTCTAATTATGGATTCATGTGGTGCAAGCTGGGAAAGGAGCAAGCTTTTGCTAGGTTAAGGGAGACTCTCTCCTGTCTTCACTTTCGGATGGCATCACTACAAACAGTCTCCTGCTCTCATTGTTGAAAGGATTTAGATCAGATAGTGCGTTCTAACTGCATTCTTTGTTAGTAGAGGATATGCTCTTAGTTCTAGGTGGAAAGATTCGGACTGCCTTGTGTTTCGTCAACTCGACTCACTAATAAGTTCGATGACCTCAACTTAGACTAAAAGCCTTTGTAATCCTTTATCTATCTTTTGTTCACTTACATTCTTTTGAAAGCAACAAATGCTGCTTTACGAGCCTACTGCTCACATCTGTATATTACAACTAAGCTACGACTTCAATTATTTCTCTGTTTATTTAACGGCTTGGGAAGGCCTAATAGAATTTCCCTCATCCTCGGATGGCTTAACAAAAAAAAAACTTAGGATAAAAAACTAGCCAATGCCCCCCCTCATTTGCATACTTTTATATGTATCTATATATGTATATGCCTAGTATGTTTTCTCCGCTATACACTTGAAAAGATCCCTCTTCTCGTGTACGACTCCAACTTGCCGTTATCTACTTAATTGTAGATACGGAGCATTAGGGCTTAAAAGTATTAACTTTGAGAGGTACGATGACGACCTCCCAAATTTTAGCTCCACTGCCGGGGAAGAGGCATTTATTTTTAAGTGTTTGGGCATATTATGTGTAATTATGTGCTAATTGTAAATATTTGTTAGTTTTTTTTGCTTTAAATTTGTTTTTAATTTACTTGCCATTTTTTCTTAGCTTGGAGACGTATTGTTTGAGTTCTTGGTGTATGGTTCATATGCGATCCTGTTCACAAGAACCCCTATACTACGACCCCGAGTTAGAGTTGAATTTGAGATGGGGTAGGAGGCTTTCTTTGGAAAGTGTGAATAACACCCCTCCTAGTGACCATTTTGTGGATAATTCCAATTCTATGGTGCATCAACATGAGCACAAAAATGAGCATCCGGGAGGAAGACCTCAACATCCTCCTCTCTAAGGAAGGGAGAATCCTTTGGGGCAAGCACTGTTAAGAGAAATCATGGCACCTAACTTTGATCAACAACCATTGTGTATTGAGTATCCCTTAGTTAGACTGAACAGGAACTTCAAGTTAAACACTGGGTTCATAAACATGCTACCCATCTTCCTTGGTAGGCAAGGGGAGAATGCCAACAAACACCTTAACAAATTTCACTTTTTGTGTGGTGGTACAGTTCCCCATGAAGTGTATGAATACTTCTATAAGTTGAAGGCATTCCAGTTCACACTAAGGGATGGTACAAGAGATTGGCTCCACTACCTACCACCCAAGAGCATCAAGAGTTGGCTTGATATGAAACGAAGTTTCTAGCCAAGTACTTCCCCACTTCGAGATCCGTTGCCTTGAAGAAGGACATAAGTAACATCATCCAATGGCATGAAGAATCTCTATTCGACTGTTAGGAGAGGTTCAAGAAGCTTCTTGTAAGTTATCCTTACTGTGATTATTTGGAGGAGGATTTGGTCTATTACTTCTACAATGATCTTCTTGATGAGGATCAAAGGTTGGTGAGGATTTTTTGTGGTGGCACCCATGGGAAAAAGATGTCATCCGAGGCTATACAATTGTATGAGGAGCTAGCGGAAGAATCAAGGAACTTAAGCTAAAGGGCTGATTTGAGAAGGAGAAAACCAATGGCCGCAAGTGACTTTTCCAATAGTGGGAAGCTTGAAGAACAAGTCTCGACTCTTGCATCTATGGTGAAATTATTGATAACGAAGCCCAGAAATGCACCACATGTCAAATTATGTGAAATTCGATACTTGGCGCATCCTACGAACACTTGCCCTACTTTGCTAGAGGACTATGTCGAGAAGGTGAGTGCCATGGGATTCAAGGAAATCAAGGCTACCAAGGGAACCAAGGATATTAAGGTGGGCAAGGCTACCACGGTAACCAAGGCTACCAAGGTTATCAAGGGTACCAAAACCAGCCGTACAATTTGGGAAATCGTGATAACCCCAACCTCAGGTATGGAAACCCTCAAGGAAGCAAAACCCTCAACCATATCATCCTCCTCAACAACAATATAAGCCACCTCAACAACAGTTTCAAAGGCTCCAAGACAAGCCCTGAGACCAAGGGGAGAGGTCGGGGTTAACAAAGGATGAGGTGATGCAAGCTATTCACCAGTTGAGCATGTGTGCAGAAAAAGACAAAAAATTCCAAGATGAAGCCAAGGAAAGCATCAAGAAATTGGAAACTCAAGTGAGCCAAATAGCTCAAGTGGTGAATCGAATGGAGGCTCGAGAAAAAGGCAAACTTCCCTTCCAACTGGAGATCAATCCCTGCCAAAATGCTAGTGCTATCACTTTGAGAAGTGGTAAAGAGGTTGGCTCTCCCCCGGTTGGTGAAGTTGTTGAAGACAAACCTAGAAGGCTTGAAATACTTGAGAAAGAAGTGGAGGAAGAGAACGAGGAGGTGCCCAAGGAGCAAGCAAGGAAGGGAAAGGAGAAGGAAGAGGAGATCACCATTGAGAAATCAACCTCCAATCCCAAACCTTCATCCCCTCATCACAAGAAGGCAAGAGTGGTGGAAATTCCCCCATATGTGTCGGAACCACCATTCCCGGAAGCACTAAAGGACAAATGGAGGAAAGAGTCCAACAAGTATATCTACAAAGTCTTTCGTAGGTGTGAGGTAAATATCCTTCTTTTGAATTCTATTGAAAAAATTCCTAGCTATGCAAAGTTTTTGAAGGAATTATGTGTGGTAAATAGGAAACAAAGAACAAAGAACAAGCTTAAAAATGGGAAAAGTGAACATGTCTTCGCTTTGTGCCAAAGGGAGTTACCCCCTAAATGTAGAAATCCCTGCATGTTTACAATCCCTTGCATGATAGGGAATACACATTTTGAAAAAGAAATGCTTGACTTAGGTGCATCAATAAATGTGATTCGTTACTCTTTGTATGAAAGCCTCAATCTTGGTACTTTGCACAAAACCGGGGGGGGGGGGGGGGGGGTGATCCAACTAGCCAAATGTTCTAGTGCGTACCCTAAGGGTATCGTCAGGGATGTGTTGGTTAGGGTGGATTCCTTAATATTCCCCCCTGGATTTTTATGTCCTAGACATGGAGCATGATAAACATGCCGCCCCAATCTTGTTGGTGAGGCCATTTTTAAATACCTCTAGGACCATTATTGATGTGCATAATAGTACCCTCACCATGTAATTTAATGGGATGAAAGTAGAGTTTAACATAAATGACTCTATGAAGTGTCCTCTTGTCATGCTATTGATTTTGTTGACAATGTTGTACAAGATATTTTTGAATTGGGTGGTGTGATTTCTTGTTAGTTGCTTTGGAAAATGATGTTAAAAATGCATGTCTTGGATATTTTATAAGTACTAACTTGAAGGAAAGCATTGAAGAGTTATGCATTCTGGAGGAAGTGGTGCAAAGTCCCGACCATCTAGTCTTAGAGGAAACCGAAGAACCGGAATTCCTCCCATCACTTTTGAGAGCTCCGGTGATTGAGCTGAAACCTTTTCCAAGTGACCTCAAGTACACATTTCTTGGGGAAGGGAAGACGCTTCCTGTTATCATTTCAAGCAAGCTCACCAAAGAGCAAGAAGAAAAGTTGATGGTGGTGCTACGGGAGAATAAGGAAGCAATGGGATGGACTATTGCCTACATAAAAGGTATAAGTCCATCCACTTGAATGCATAGAATTTTTTTGGAAGAAGATGTAAGACCTGTGATCTATCCAATCTCAAGTGGTAGCCAAGAAGAGTGGGGTGAAGGTGGTAAAAAATGAGAAGGGTGAAATGGTACTCACTCGAGTTCAAAATGGGTGGCGTTTTTGCATTGACTACCGGAGGCTAAATGCAGAAACCCTGAAGGATCACTTCCCGTTGCCATTCATTGATCAAATGCTCGAGAGGTTAGCAAGCCACCCTTTCTATTGCTTTTTGGATGGGTACTCGAGCCATTTTAAAGTGGCTATCACCTTGGAAGACCAAGAAAAGACCACCTTCACGTGCCCCTTTGGCACGTTTGTCTATAACCGTGACTTTCGAGATATGTAACGCCCCCGCAACTTTCCAAAGGTGTATGGTAAGCATTTTCTCATAATTTGTTGAAAACTTTGTCGAGGTATTCATGGATGATTTCACCATTCATGGTAATTCTTTTGACAACTGTTTGGAAAATTTGGCACAAGTTCTTAAAAGTTGCATTGATACTAATCTTGTGTTAAATTATGAGAAGTGTTATTTTATGGTGGAGCAAGGCATTGTCTTAGGCTATGCTGTCTCCTCTAAGGGTATTGAGGTTGACAAGGCAAAGATAGACACAATTCTAACTTTTCCTTAACCTATTAATGTGCCCAAAGTGTGCTCTTTTCTTGGCCATGCAGGATTCTATCGCCGGTTCATCAAGGACTTCTCAAAGATAGCATCTCCTTTATACAAGTTGTTGCAAAAAAGAGGTGGAATTTGTGATAATTGAGGGTTGTAAATGGGCCTTTGATACATTGAAAAGAAGGTTAGTCTTGGCCCCTATTATACAACCTCTGGATTGGTCGTTACCTTTTGAGATTATGTGCGATGCTAGTGATTACACCGTTGGAGCGGTGCTTGGTCAAAGGGTGGAGAGGGCACCTTACACCATCTACTACGCATTCATGTCTCTCAGTGAGGCCCAAAGAAACTATTCCACCACAGAAAATGAGTTGCTAGCAGTGGTATTTTCTTTGGAAAAATTTTGATCTTACTTGCTCGGTACAAAAGTTATTGTGTACACTAACCATGCTGCAGTTCGTCACTTGATGATGAAGAAAGAGGCCAAACTAAGATTGATTAGGTGGATCCTGCTTCTTAGTGAATTTGAGTTAGAGGTGTGAGGCAATAAGGTCACAGAGAACCTTGTGGCTGATCATCTGAGCTGGTTGGAACCATGCCAAGGTAGTCAGGTAAATCTATCAATGAAGGAGCAACTATGGGAGGCGTTCCCCGATGACAAATTGTTCGCTATGAAGGACCTCCAACCGCGGTATGCCGACATTGTGAACTTTCTTGTCTCTGGTAAATTTCCTCCTCACTTTTCTAAGGCACAGAAAGATAAGATAAAAAGCTATGCTAAATATTATGTGTGTGATGATCCCTTTTTGTGGAAACATTTTGTAGACCAAGTTGTTAGGAGATGCATCCCCGATAATGAAGTGCATTCGATTCTCACTTTTTGTCATTCTCATGCATGTAGCAGTCATTTTGGAGATAAAAGAACTGCTAGGAAAGTCTTGGAAAGTGATTTTTATTGGCCTACTTTGAATAAGAATGCATACATATTTTGTAAGGCTTGTGAAAAGTGCCAGAGAGTAGGAAATGTCTCATCTAGAAATGAGATGCCCCAAAAAGCTATGTTATATTGTGAAATCTCTGACGTTTGGGGTATTGACTTTACATTACCTTTCCCTAGTTCTTATAGCTTTACATATATTCTTCTTGTCATTGATTATGTGTCGAAGTGGGTTGAAGCAAAACCCACTAGGACTAACGATTCTAAAGTGGTTGCAGAATTCCTGAAAGATAACATCTTCTCTAGGTTTGGTGTACCCCAAGCCTTGATTAGTGACCGTGGCACCCATTTTTGCAATCGAACAATAGAGGCACTCTTGAAGAAGTATGGCGTCACTCATAAGACATCCACCACCAATCACCCGTAAACTAATGGGCAAGCCAAAGTTTCCAATTGGGAAATCAAGTCCATCCTTCAAAAATGGTTAACCCTAATCAGAGGGATTGGTGTTCTCAATTTAATGATGTCTTGTGGTCATATAGGACAACATACAAGACACCATTTGGTATGTCAACATACCGTTTAGTGTTTGGTAATCCCTGTCGCCTACCGGTGGAAATTCAACTTAAGGCTTACTGGGCGGTCAAAGAATTCAATCTTGATATACATGAGGCCGGCTTACATAGGAAGTTACAATTAGATGAACTAGATGAGATCCGAAGGGAGTTCTATGAGAATGGTGGAATCTATAAGGAGAAGTGTGGCACGACAAGATGATCATTAGGAAGGAATTTGACGTGGGTCAAAAAGTCCTCCTATTCCAATCCCACCTTTGCCTATTTCTTGATAAGTTGAGGTCTCGATGGATCCATCCTTTTGAGGTGGTGAAGGTATTCCCGCATGGTGTGGTAGAGATCTTAGATCGAGCTAAGTCCAATACATTCAGAGTCAATGGACAACGTTTGAATCTTTACCACAAGAATTGTGTTCCGGAGAATGAGAGGGAGAGGATGTTGATCTCCTCAATCCGTTTTGTGAGTAAGCTTCAAGAAAGGGAGTGAGTCGTACCAACAATGTTAAAAATACTTGGTTTCAATCAACCGGATTGTCATTCGTGACTTTCCGTTGATGTTTCTTGGTTTTGAATTTTGTCATTAGTTTCATTGTTTTGCTTTATGCTTTTCATGGTTTGTTTTTCCATAATTTTGTAGCAATTTGAAACTAAGGCATTGGAATTTTGATGAGAGAAATTCTTGGAGATTAGAAGGAAAAACTTGGACAAGAGGTGAAATCATAAAAAGTTTCCAGGTGGGTAGCCCGTCGGGCGTCGCTACGGGCTCTGAAATTTTTGTTAAAATTTTGAACCTGAACCTCCACTTATTGCAAGCTACGATGGCCTCATCGGGAGCTGTGATGTACCATCGCGAGTTGCGACGAAGTGGTCGTGAGTCGCGACCAGATCAGGGATTTTGGCTAAAAAAGAGCTCTCAAGCTCAACTTTTTGCCAGTCGCGATGGTCCCATCGCGAGTCACGATGGAAAATCATGATTCACAATGATATGATCATGAGTTACGACAAAATTAGAGCTTTTGCTGATAAATGGAGCTCTCGGGATCCACTTTTTGCCAGTCACGACGGTCACATCACGAGTCGCAACGGACCATCGCGAGTTGCAACGAAATGGTCGCGAGTCGCGACGTGAATGTTGACCTTAGGTACCTTTTGACCAACCTGTCACGAGTTGCGACGGTTGTGTAGAGCAGTTTAAAAAATGGGCAGTAAGTAAAATTTTCATTCATTCCCCATTTTCCTTTCATCTCCTCCGTCATTCCAGCCGCACCACCTCCTTTTGGCCACCACTCACCGCCGTTACCCACAAATCTCCACCCACAAAGATCTACACCACTTCCCAATCAAACATGTTCCCAATATCTACCCACAAATCACCATAATACTTTGTAGAACATGAACCCTAAAATTTGGGAATTTTTGTGATTTTTGGCAATCTGAATTCAAATTGATTATGGGCTTCCTTCTTTCTTCTTCTCAAGAATCTAAGTGGTACATTTCTTCACTTTATTTAACTTCAATTGTGATTATGTTGTATAATCTATTTATTTGATATTGTGTAGATTATGTGTGATGCCTTAGGAAATTAGACTGTTGGAACTCTGATGATTTTTGTGAATATATTGTGCTTGAGATTTGGGTTAATGGAGATTATGTGAATAGATTGTACCTATGGATTGGTTGGATATGGGATAAAATCATTGTCACTTTGAGTGTGTTGAGTTGCTCGTATTGGTTTTGTGCTTGCATTGTGCTATTAGTGTTGCTTTGGTTGAGAATGGATTGTGGCTTATACTAGATATCAGGCATGTTGGCCCTTGATTATAAATAGTTTTTATTTGGATGCAATGTTATTTTGCTTAGGATATTTTAGCCATTGACTTGAATGTTGATGTTATGAATGTACTAATGGTGGCTAAACTAGTTAGGCATGGCTGTAGTTATGAGATATAGCATATTAGATATTAAACTATGTGAGAACTTCATGGACATGAGAATATGGGCGTGTTGGATTTAACATGGATTGTATATGAAATATTGATTAGGACTTAAACTAGTTGGCGTGGATTTGATTTGCTTTGTGATGATTGGCAAAAACTAGTTTAAAGGTTGAAAATGATTTTGTAATATTGCATATGTGTATATTCCTATAGGTTTGACTTGTTTGTCGTGGTTATTAGATATGACCCTTACCAAGAGACCAAGGGCTCCTCCACGAGGTGGGTACACTACCGCTCCACCTCCGCCTCCACCATCGGCTTCAGAGTCGAGCCTTGTACCTCCTCCTCCTGATATGTACATGGGTTTGACCAGGATCACCAGGTCCTAAGATGGGAGACCCTGGCCGACCGTCAGCTCAAGGAGATGAGTTTTGTAGACATGCCCACATTGGATGCTCTTGGACTCACCCAGCCAGTCTGATGCCTCCTCGCCAAAGGGGGGATGGAGGGTTTCATGAGCAAGAGTGCCCCCTCTTACCGGTGATATACACTGGAGTTCCTATCCACGGTTAGGATATGCAACATGAGGGAAGACCAACCAAGAAAGAGGTATATCACATTCCACCTAGATGATATATCTCGAGAGATGACTGTCTCACAGGTTGAGGAAGCTTTTGGATGGGACACTGTGGAGATACGGGCGAGGTTGGACCCATAGGCCCAAGAACGATAGATCGAGGAGGACGTGCAATTTTGGAGTGTCATCAACATAAGGCCGAAGAACTCCCACGACAAGAGCAATGTCATCGTCCACCCTGCACTCCATTATATGCACTGACTGCTGACTGGCACAGTACTTTGCTCGGTGGAGCCTTTAAATGTGCCAGACAATGACATTCACTTCCTATGGCACTTGAAAAGTGAGGGACTGGGATATGGGTAGGGGGCTGAGGTATGGATGAAAAATATTGTAGATGTGGCAAGGAAGCCAAAGAGGAATATTATGGTTGGAGGTATGATAAGCCTCTTGGCAGAGTACCTAGGATTGGTTCCACTGGCTGACTTTCCGCGCTTTGGAGGTGTACTTCCTATCTCATCACTGCAGAGAGACTAGTCCAATTCGAGATGCTTAGTGCCACACGGGCCATGGGGTTACATTGGTTATATGGCACCAGGAAAGTCACATTTATGGCACTTCCTCAGCCCAACAAGCTAAGTTGGAGTTTGATACACCTCTAGCAGATTTGGCGATTTCACCCGACTCCTAGTGGAGAGAGGACTTCTAGCACGAGCTCCAAAACCTTGGTCCAGCACCTATCCACCACGATGAGAGCATCCTGCCCAGCAGCACTTCCAGCAGCCTCCACCAGAGACTGAGCCTATGCAGGAGGATAATGTGCCACTTCACTACCCCCAGCCTCTACCGAATTTCTATGAGCATATGATGCAGACCATGCAGGATGAATTCCACCACCAAGATAGCATGATACTGGAGCACAACATGTTTGTCTCCCAGAGCTTGTTCGACATGGATGAGGAGATTGATCACCTATCAGCTTGCCTCCATGAGATGTAGTCCCAGGAAGGCAGTGTCTAGGGCCCTGATCTGGGAGCAGAGAGGCGGAGAGCTTGGAGGTAGAGGAGCATGGATTGACTGGCTCGTTATCACCAATGCTATTTCGGTGGTGGCCATTCCTCCTCGCATTAGTGATTTGTGAGCATCATATCCTTACCCAGTTCATACTTTGCTTTGTACGCTTTATCCCTATTTGTCTACATTGAGGGAAATGTAGTGTTCTAAGTGTGGGGAGGGGTATCTATTGATTTCACGGTTGGGGTTGGAGATATTTTGTTAGACTTGCTACTTTTAGATAATTCTTTTGCTTTGTTTTGGATATTTTTCCCTTTTGTTTTGGGATTCTTTTCTGTTGATGTACTTAGATGATGTTGTCTTGAATGAAATAATTTAAACAAGGAGTTTCAAAATCGAATTGAAGCTTTAGCTAAATTTTGGATTGGAGAAACATTAAAAAAATTGAAAATTTTGAATAAAAATAGAAAATGAAAAAATATATAAATAAAAAGAATCCCGCTAAGTTAAAAACCTGAGAGAGCATCTTAGGAAATATTGGGGGCCTGAATAGCTCAAAAACCCGAGAGGGTGACCTAGGAAAAAATTAGAAGCTAAATGTGTGGGAAAAGGTGAGATGTAAGCCGAAGAAACATGACTTGTGGCTTGGATGAAAACCCAAGGGCTCCTAGGAAAAATGAGAAAAAGAGAGAAAAAGGAAAAATTTTATGTGTTCACTAATTTGCCGGCGTTAGAGTCATAAGGTTGCGATGGCCATGTGGATAGATCGGGTAGCTTGGCATCATGAGACCTCTTGGGAGTGGAAAATTTAGCGGGGGAAGACGATGTAAGTTATGAAACTCTTGATCGTTAATATACTTCATTTTTAGGTTGATATATTGGTATAAAATGGAGTATGTGTTTTTGAACTTTATGCATGTCTTTAGCTTCACCTTGTAACATTGGATTTGGGATTGTCAATTCGAGATTTGGAAATATTTTATAGATAGCAATGAATTAATGGGTTGATATGGTTTGGGTAGATTTAGGAATGGGGGTTGTGGGAAACTTCTCATTTGATCTTAAAATTGGCATGTGTGATATTGAGAGTTTTGTGAGGTATTGACTTGAGGGAATAGTAGTTAGGATGTGGATACGTCATTTCCTTCGTATGCTTAGATATTTTCTTACTCGAGGGCGAGTAAGGTTTATGTGTGGGGAGGTTTGATGTATCCATTTTATGTGCATAATTTAGTACTTTTGGGGGTCACTTTTGTGCTCTTTTATTATCAAGAGCTTGTGTTTTACCTGGAAATGCTCTTAGGAGGGGTAAGAGCAACTTTATGCTCTTTTACCTCTTCTAAGTGGAATTTGCATGACAAAGGAAGAACATGGAGGCTTGAAGACCGGAGGCCATTGAAGATCACTTTTCAAAGCCTTTGAAGACTTGCTCCGAAGACATGAAGACTTGAAGACCGGAGGCCATCGAAGACCTTTTTTTTGAAGACTTTGAAGACTTTCTTCAAAGAGTTGAAGACTTGAAAAATAAGAGGAATCATTTTGAAGATGAGTGTTTACCACAAGAGGAAGCAAAGAAGACAAGGTTATGTTCTGGCGCCCGTCGCAAGTGGCGACGAACGGGTGGCCAGAACCTAACCTTATCCTTTTTGTACTATAAATAGCACTCTCTTTTCTCCCATTCATATTTTCTTCGTTCTGCGTTCTAGTACTATATTTAACCCTAGTTTTCACCCTTTTTCACCTTTAAATTCTCTTGTAGTATGTTTGGTTTGTTAGCATTAATTATTTTTGAACTCTTGTAGCTAAATCTAGTTCTTGGAAACAATTGATTGAAGATTCCAAACTTAGGTAGGAAGATTTTGTATATGCTCATTTATGAAAAATTATTGGAGAGCATTTATCATGCCATTAATGTTGTGTTTTTCCTCATTTATACCATGGGTTGTTTGAGTATATGAAATGTTTGTATGATTGAAATGTTAGACTGTTAGGATAGTTGCAAATTTCTTAACTCATTTGATATGAAATCCAAAAGCATGGATTTAGAACTTCTTTTGTATAATGTGTGGTAATTCTTGCTAGATGAGTATGTTAATGTGGACTGTTCTCATATTTATCCTATAGATGCAAAGAAAGGTTGAACCTTAAATGTTGTTTGTTCTAAGTTTAACCTAATAAATGTTTGTTTGGTTAAATGAATGTGTCATTGGCAGAAGACTTGTTATTATCAAACCTATGGTCCTTTGGGTGAAATGTCATTGATGAAATACCCCTATGATTTTGTTTTTCTAGGGAGATCATCAATGAGGTTTTAAAATGGTTCTTGTTTGTCTTTTCAAACTACAATTAAGGAGGAATGGATGTTGATCTTTGAATGAGAAGTGATAACATTCCCCATAGACAATAAATGTAATTGAATGAGTGAATGAATCAATGAGCTATAGGAAGTTTGGTAGTGGAAGTCTATTGTCCCCAAGGCTCTATTAATTATCACTTTAATCATCTCTTTAGTTGTATTGCATGATTAGCAAAGTTCTCTTTCTTTTCTAATCATTGTCTTTCAATTTGATAACTTAGGATAAAAAACCAACCCCCCCCCATTTACATGATTTTAATCGTTCTCTTGCTTTACTAATCGTTGTCTTCTCGTAGATGACCCCGAATTTCCATTATCTACTTAATTGTAGATAGGAAGCATTAGGGCTTAAAAGTATTAACTTTGAGAGGTACGATGACAACTTCCCAAAAGGATTGTAGAGAGGCCATAAAAAATCTACAGTCATTAGTGGATAGACAAAGGGCGAGCTGAATAGAAAGATAGCTACAACTTACCTGGCAATAACTAGGGAGTTAGCACAAATAGTTGAAAGGTTTACGTGAGGAGAAGAAGTAGACCTAGAAAAATGAGAAAATTCTTACAATGATACATGCGAAATAAAGTGGGACAAATCAGAGAATTTAGAAAGAAAAAGGAGACAATAGAATGATAAGGGAGGGGAAAATATTTCTACAAAATAATGCCAACACTAGTACAGAAATAGCCATTAACGGCTCGATTGCGCAGCGATTGTGGAATTATGGCCTGGTACCATCGTCCAAAGAACTTTTGATATCTAATAAAGTTGTATGATTCCAAATCCTTTAAACGACGTTTGCAGCAAACCAATACTTGGCGGTTATGTAACAACTGTCGCGCAATGTGTTAGGTTCAATAGTCTTGGATGTCTAACCACCATGGATTGGGAAAATTAATGACACATATTCCAAAATGCCATGTATTCGTACATATTTTAACTTTTTTCTACTTCCATGGACTCGTCGGTTGGAAAGACACTCGATATCGGGACATACATAAGAAGGATTGTTATAAGTAATATAGTTACTCCTTTGTACACAGAGTAGTTTTCGACCACGTGATCAATTTAAGAATGTACACTTGCTATTCTAAGAACCAATGATTCTGAGTTCCAACTTTGGAAAAGTATAAATGGGTAGCCCATTAATTCCTAGGTTAAAACGGTTGTATGCAAACAAGAAAGATTCAAAGCATTTGACATGGCATGCTGACATATTGAAACCTGTCAACGATGTGATCTGACATACCTTGGGCGGTGATCAGTGGAAGAAAACTGATTATGTGTACTCGAAGTTTGGCAATGAACCAGAGAATATGCACCAAGGGCAATCTACCAACGATATTAACCCCTTTGGAAATTTGAATAGTACTCACAGTTCATAGCCCGTCATGGTGGTGATTTACAATTTACCCTCTTGGTTAGCGATGAAAAAAAAGTATGTTTTTCTATCATTGTTGATTCCAGGTCTTAAACAACCTGGTTACAACATTGATGTATATATTGCACCCTTAGGTTACAACCTGCAAAAGATTTGATGCTAAGAGAACTGGACGTGTGATGGTTTCCATGGAGGTGGCTTCAAGATGAAAGAAATGTTGTTTTGTACTATTAACAATTTCTCGGAGTATGGAAATGTGTCTGACCATTCACACAAGAGCATTCACGTATTGATTAAGGGAATTTTTTCGGAGAGGGGGCCAAACTTAAAAAGTAAAGTGGTTGTCTCAACGACCATTGACCATTTTCAACTCCTTCGATGGGTTTGACATTAATGGATATACTTTTGAGATCAGGTAGTAGGATACTAGAGGAGTATCTCAAAACAACAGAGTGTCACTGAAATCAGAGGTGCTACATGTACCGAATAGGAACGAGCCTAATGGAAATTACGCTCAAACGAGTTACTTTGGTACAATTACATATATATATATATATATATATATGGTAGTTGAATGATGTGACCTTAAAAGTTGTTTTCAAGTGTGATTGGGTGAACGAGACCACCAGAACTAGGCTGGAACCCTTAGGCCTTATGTTGGTGGACTTTAGGAGATGGGAATTTTGCACAGATTCATTCATAATGACTCAACAGGTGCATCAGATGTTTTACATGAAGGATCCTACAAACATGAACTGGGAGATTGTTGTGGAGGGAAATCAAACTTTCGTGGACGACGAATCGATGGAACATTTCATTTTAGGGAACGAATAAGTTCTGCTCCAATATATCAATAATGATTCTTGGTTACCTAGGATGATGCAAGTTTGAAAATATTTCTAACAATAAGTGCCCACAATGAAGGGCTTAGGTTGGATTCTCGTGGAAATATTGTCAAGATCAAGTTGAAACGAATGATCAAGAAGGGATGTCCACCGAAAACATAGTTATGACAGCATGAATTATGGTTCTCCCCGACATGTACCAGTATTAACGTTATCTATTTTTTATACTGTACAATGTTCAACCCCAATCTAAATAGCTAGTCCATCAAAGTTCACTATTTCTGACTTAGTTTCCGACATCGGAACAAGAAGTTGTTCTCATATATCATGAATTTCTGAGTTTGGAAAGCTCACCGTACGATGTTTCAGTAGATAATTAGATTATTAACCAGTAATCCTCCTCCTTGATTTCCACACACACAATACACATACACATTGCACACACAACGCACAAGTAGAAAGGAGACTGCAGCTTCGCATACCCCTGGAAAACCACCAGCCTCGCGATACAAGTAATATTTCTCTTCAATTTCCACATATGATGCACATAGATGTTACACACACAACACATCAGTAAAAAGGAGGCAGCAACGTCGCTTACGAATGGAAAACCACCAGCCTCGTGACAAAAGCAGCACTCTAGTACTCTTTACACACAAAACACACATACACAACACAAATCTCATCTCAAAAGTAAGATAGCAACAAACAATGACACCTTAAGGAAAACAAACTTTTAACCCTTAGACTCCTAATGTATTAACTATTCTTCGGTAATTAAGTATGCTAGCATAACCAAAAACCTACATCTTCCCCATTGAAACATGTCGTATAGTTACCATCTAACATAACCACATAGCATAACACCCCGCCATTACTAGAATTAGCCATAGCATAAGAATAGCTAAACAAAGTTAGATCTCATATAAAAAAGCTTAAACTTCACATTCATTAAAACACAATTCGAAGTCAAAGGACATAAACTAGCATACCCCAAGCAATAGCAAATGAGTAATAATATCTAACAAAATACATACTCATATGCAAAATTATCCAGTAGACTAAGATGATGCCACCTCATATAACCAGGAGGTGTCATCTAAATTCCCCAAGTAAGAATGAACAAGTAAAGCTTCAAGGATTTAGCATATCCAACAATTTAATCATTATACCTCTGCATATCCTAAATACTTCATTTAGTTAACAAGACCATACCTCGTAGGACCACAAGAAAGTCTCATACTATTATAATCCATAAAAGGTTTTAGCATACTTAGCCTAAATCACACACATATGCATAGGAACATAGACTAACACAACAAAAAGCATGGCATATTTTAGCGCAAAAAGAACTTAAACACTAAATTACTTTAATACATAATAGTACAAAGGATATAAGTCCCAACCCTTACAACAAAACACGAAATATGAGGTCAAGTCACCCTAAAACCTGCCCCTAGAATCAATCTATCAGCCACAATCTTTTCCATCCACCCTATCCCCTTCTAACATCACTAACTCCTGCTAAAGAGCCAAGTCAAGAATATATTTTCATTGCATAGCGTGCACAACCTCTTCTGCTCCAAGTCTAGATTAGAACCTCTAGGTACTACACCACCACCTGAGTCATTACCCACATGGTAATTGCTAAGAACACTCATTCCCAGTTTAGGACAAAAGCCATCCTCTGACCCTAAACACATAATAGCAATAAGACTGATAAGATACTAAATAAATTACCATGTTTTCCTATTGAAATATATAATGAAAAACATAACACCTTCTTGACTTGTAAGTCTCTCAACCACTACTACATGCACACACATTTCAGTAAGAAAACCCAACCGACTTCCCACATTTGCCTTCGACCTAAACTACATTATAATTCCAAAATGGCATCATATTGGACTCATTACAGGTACTAAGAAGATAACTAGCCACCCAACATTCGCAGACGTTGGACAAACATTTCACAACATCACTCACTGAGTTGTTAGGTTTAATTGTCACCTAGGGCTTGGTTTTGGAGACACTATAGTAAGCAAAAAATAGACCTAAGCTAAACAGAGCACCGACCTTATGGCATATCCACTCAAAACCAATCAATATCTCCACCCCATGAAGGTACAATTAAGCTAGAGCAATCTTATACGAATTTAACACACATAAAAAATATTCAAGATTAGGAAAAGTGAAACCATATTGCAGTTGACACTCAAAAACACTAACCATGCCCGCTGGTGGTTGTATCATTGTATCATGGATAGTAGAATAACAACCTCATATGCAGATAAGAAAGGATAAAAATCCTTTAAAAAAGAGACACCAGTTAAGGTCAAAACACTGCAGTTGGCCATTTCTATATTAGACGAAGGAAGGAAACTAGTACCTAAGAATAAGGACTAAGCTTAAAGCAAGAAACTCTTAAGCGAAGGTACAACTAGTCTAGACTAAACCCTTTTTATATTAACCCCATGGAAATATAATCTCTACAGATTCACAATTCTCTTTACCCAAGTAGTCCATACTCACTACGGCGTTAATTACAAACCTCATAATGCACATTTAATGATTAAATGTCCTTTAATTTAACTTCAATTATGAATTCTGAGTTCGCAATGACTCCTTGGCTAGGGGGAGCTTATGATATACACCTACTTTAGCCACGCAAATTCCAAAGCTAAGACAATACCTCAAGACCTACAACCAAGTAAAGGACGGTTCACGGGGGAAGAGAGATAACCTTGCTAATAGTAACACCTCTCCTAGAGCGAGCCATCCTAGGAAAACTTGGAAGAAGAGACGATTTTTACCTATAACCTCACCACTAAAGTCATGATTTAATAACATGGTCCACGATCTGCAAGGATTGCAGAACACTAAATAGTTGATTCATGCCGAAGAACGGGTAATGCATCGTTTCCATAAATTCCTTATACATCATTCCTATACTGATTTAAACATCAGAGGAAGAACCCGGGAACTTCCCGGAATCTTATCTTTTAGGAATTTTGGAGCTGGCATGGAACATTAGGCCTATCTCAGGTGTTATGAATGTCTGGAAGGAATTCCCTGCATCAAGCTAAGATTATTAGAGATGGTTGGAGCCGAGATGAGATTATCAAAGATGAGATGAGATTAAAGTAGCTAAACTAAGCTGAATTGGATAGGGCTTAAGTCGTATGGAGTTGAGCCAATGACAAATATCTAACTAATTAGACCTCCAACATAGGCACCGAGCTCACTTAGATTTGATTTGTGATGATAAAATGATGGAGGTGGATTTGAGCACCATTATTAATTATGGAATGTACACATATGTCCAACATGAACATGAAAAAATCGTATCTAAAAGATCTACTCCAAGGTGGCTAGAAAACGTTCTAGCCATGATTTTAGCTATGAAAAAACTATAAAGGAAGGAAAATGTGGGAAGTAAGTGAATCTATAATAAGAAAGGAAAAAAAAACTAAAATACAGTAGCAGTTGCAACAACTATTGTGAAATACAGTGCAACTATAGTTTTTTTTAATGGAAAGCACCCGAGGGTGGGGGTATATATATTTGGTACCCCAAGCCAAATAGAACCAGTGTATAGAGAGTGAAACTTTACAGAAGGCAGCAGCATTCCCCGTAAAAGTAAGTCTACGCTAAAAAGCAGTACATGATCCAAAAATATCGGTTAGGTTTTGTTAGTTGCGTTTCCAAAGCTACGAATCTCCACACCCCGTGTTAATTCGCACTTTGTCCAGGCAACTAACAATTAAAACTAGTTATGAAGTGATGTAGCAAGAGTGGTATAGCCATGCTAATTGAGGCAGATCTTCAGTCACAGGGTAGCAATTAATCTCCAAAAGGTGGCCGAGTAGCAGCACAGCAAATGGTGAAGTCAGTTGGGAGTGAGATTTCCAGTGCTGAAGTCAGTAGGGGGTGAACTGCATGATTGGAAAAAGGACCATCAGTAGTATCAATCCTATCACAAGCCATGGATAGAAGTCCTAATCTGTGGAGTTTGACTTCTGTCGAGAGCAATAAGACCTCGAATATGCACAGGAACATGATTGAGATCCAAAGATAGATTATGTACAGAATGATGATATTTAGCAATTGCATCTCCAACCAAATTACACTCCCTAGGAACATACTTAAGTATAGCACAACTAAGAAGTTGGTTAACTTTGTATACAACATCAAAAAGAGTCCAATGAGCAGTATAGGGTTCACATATCATCTTTACCGCCAATAAAGAATCAGACTCAATGATAACAGATGCGTTAAGTTGATATAGGACTGACAAGCAATTTTAACCGCAAGTATTTCAGCAAGTAAAGATGAATTTGCAGAGATGGAGACAGATTTGATCAGTAAAGGTGAACCAGTGTAATCCCTGATAATTACCCCCACAGAAGCCTTATCCGGGAACCAAGATGCGTCAGTATTAATTTTAATACAATGTTGTGTAGGTCTCTCCCAAAAAACAGATCTAATAATCGGTTTCGGAGGAGGTCTGAGCTGAGGCAATAGATTCTTTATAGACTGATGCATGCCATTTGTGTATTTCAGATATGTAGGGTTGGAGAACAGAGCTAGCCTGATAATGTCAATAGCTTCCTTACAAGTGTAATCAGTAGTGAAAGGAATGTGTTCGAAAAGATATCTATTTCTTGATTTCCAGAGGCACCAGCAAGTAATGATAGGAATTATGTTGCAAAGCAACTTATAGCCTTTAGGTAAATCACTACAATCCCAAAACGTGAAGAAGGTTTGAACTAAGGTTTGAGGTTCAGGTAGTTGGAAATGAACCAAAGAAGCCATGTGTCTCCATACAGATCTGACCAGGGGGCATTTGATGAAAAAATGTTCCAGGGAGTCCCTATGACAACAAAAAGGACATTTTGATGCAAGACTAAAACCGCATGTAATGAGCACATTATCAAATGGAAGTAGAGAAAGCAAAATCTTCCAAGCAAAAATTGAAATCTTTTTTGGTAAAGCCCTATGCCATAGAAGTTTGAAAACCAGGGAGTTACCTGATGAGCCAGTGATTGCATGATATGCTGATTTTGAAGAAAATTTTCCAACAGGATCCGGTTTTCCAACAGTGCAACTATAGTTGCGCAATCTTCCACACACTATTTTAGGTTTATATTGGATTGTTGCTTTTGTGAGTCATCCAATGTATAATGTAAAATTTGTGTCCATTGGAAATGTTTCAATTATTTTAATTAATGGTGTTTTCATGAATTAACTAAAGATAAATTTTTATGTTAGACCGATTAACGGTTAGACCAATCATGAAAAGCTTCATTTTAAACATTTTTAGAGTTAAATTATAACTATATATATTGCAATACATTTGAAAGTTTCTTAAAGTTATAAGAACCTCGTTGTAATAAATAAATAAAAAATATTCAATCACATCATTAGTTACATCAATTATAAAATGACCATGTCTAAAGGTTAGTGGGTCTAAAACACGACTTTGCATTAAGTAAATGACTTTATTTCTTAAATTATTTTCACTTTGAGATGATCTCCTGTGAAGCAGTCTAAAATTTATACAGGGTCCTTTCTGCAACAATTAACGCAAAACTTCATCTTCTTCAAACTTATTCGCAACTTTTAAAAAGAATCTCATCCCAATCAAATTTTTCATATTTGTATAATAATCTCTTCCTAAAATTTAGACTGCCGAATACAAGACTTGGTGTTTCACTTTATATATTTTATTAATATTCACATTCCTTATATATTTTCAATTTCCAGTACTCCTTTTTCAATACAATTCAAATACTTCCAATATAAAGTCAAAGGAAAGACAAAAAAAATAAGAGCATCTCCAAGGCGGCATTTATTTGGGCAAATGTTGATTGCCACGTAATACAAAGAGACTCATGAACCAAAATAATTGATAGACAGGATTAGTTGTCCGTAGTTGTCAAGCGTAATCATAGGACTAGCTGTCATATATATGTAGCTGTATTACCATATTTGTACTCTTGTATCAGTATATATTCTCATCAATATAATGCAATCCTATCAAGGGGTTTCATTCACTTCCAATCTCCTTCTTACATGGTATCAGATTAATATCGATCCTACAATCTTTCTCATTTTCTTCGTCATGTCTTCCTCTGCTGATCAATCATCGTCGGAAAATGAAACCCCCGTCAATACACCTAACCCTCCAAAAACTCCCTCTCAAATAGCTATGGCTCAAGCACTTCATGTTGCATCAATCAAAACTCACTTCCCTTGCACCCTCGATCTCACCGAATCTAACTATAATACATGGCGCACTCTATTCCTTGTTACAGTAGGCAAATTTTCCCTTCTTTCTCATATTGATAATTCAACCCCTCCGAACCCCACCGATCCCGAATGGCAGATTCTTGATTTCACCATCCTGGCATGGATTTTTGGATCCATTACCCCCAATATCTTTGATATTGTAGTGCAAAAAGATGCCACCGCTCAAGAGGTATGGAATCGCATTGAAAACCTCTTTCGAGACAACAAGAAAAGTAGAGATATTCAATTGGAGACAGAATTCAGGGGCCTTGTTCAAGGTTCTCAACCGATTTCCGATTACTGTCAGAAGTTGAAGACTTTGGCGAACAACTTAACAGATGTTGACAGTCCCATTTCAGATGAGACACTTGTTTTGCAAACCATTTGGGGTCTAAACGATGACTTTCAAACCATGGATGCTATCATACCAATGCAAAGGCCTTTTCTAACTTTCCAAGAATGTCGAAGTATTCTCATGTTAGAGGATTCACGTCGGGCAAACAACTCATCTAACTCGACTATGGAGACTGCTCTCAATGTCAATGCTACACCACAATCTGCCCCCCTCCCAATCCAGTACCACAACAAGCATCACAAACTAACAATTCATCCAACTATCATGGTCGCGGACGCGGTCGTGGTCGAGGTGGGGGTCGTGGTGGTCGCGGCTGGTCCTCTTGGAATCAACCATGGCAGTGGCAGCAACAAACACCATCTTGGAACTCTCCAGCACCAAACTGGTCTCCCGGTCTTCTTGGTTCTGGTCCTCGGCCGCATCAGCAGCACTTCCCATCTTCTCCACAAGCAATGGTTTCGCATCAATGGGATCAACAACCCTAGTCAATGCCCTCAATACTATGTCACTTTAGCAACCCAATGACGGATGGTACATGGACTCCGGTGCTTCCGTACATATGACCTCCAATACAGGTAATCTCTCGTCTAGTCTTAATCCTAGTATTTACTCATCTTCTAACATTATTGTGGGAAATGGAAACAGCCTTCCAATAACAAATACTGGCCACACCACTCTTTCCAAAACCCCTCCCTTAAACTTAAATCATGTCCTCGTAACCCCTGGTCTCATCAAAAACTTAATATTTGTTCGTAAATTTACAAGAGATAATAGTTGTTCTGTTGAATTTGATCCTCTTGGTTTTCTATAAAGGACCTTTCTACCAAGACCGAGATAGCAAGATGCAATAGTCGAGGTGACCTCTACCCATTCGTTCCACCATATACTAAATCAAGTCAGTTTGCCTTCATGGCATCTCCCTCTCAATATCAACTCTTGTGGCATCGCCGTCTTGGCCATCCTGGTGCCCATGTTCTTCAACAACTTTGTTCGAGTCGATCAATATTTAGTTCACCAACCCAGCCGTCCCCTCTCTGTCATTGCTTGTCAACTTGGAAAGCATCAGAAATTGCCATTTTCTCCATCTACATCAATTACTCGTGCTCCGTTTGATGTTATTCATTGTGATTTGTGGACTTCTCCTGTTTTTAGTAATTCCGGTTTGAAGTATTATCTTGTTATTTTAGATGATTTCACTCATTATGTATGGACTTTTCCCTTACGCAATAAATCTGAAGTTTTTCATACATTCTGTCACTTCATGACTTTTGTACAGACTCAGTTTCAGTATAACATAAAGACTTTTCAGTGTGATCACGGTGGTGAATTTGACAGCCAGAAATTTCACCTTCTTTTTAACAAAACCGGCACTCAATTCCGCTTCTCGTGTCCACATACCTCTCAACAAAATGGGAAAGCTGAGCGCATGTTGCATACCTTAAATAACATTGTGCGAACTCTCCTCTTCCAAGCTAATCTACCGCCGTTTATGTGGGCTGAAGCTCTTGCTACTGCCACTCACATTCTGAACTTAATTCCTACAAAAACAATAGCTCACTCAACACCGCATGAAAAGCTTTACAAAACAGCCCCATCTTACACTCATCTCCGAGTCTTCGGATGCTTGTGTTATCCTAATCTGTCCTCTACTATGCCTCACAAATTGTCACCTCGGTCTACTCGATGCATTTTTCTCGGCTATGCTCAAAACAACCGTAGTTATAAATGTCTCGATCTTTCGACTAGAAAAATTATTATCTCCAGACATGTTGTTTTTGATGAGACAAAATTCCCTTACCAACAAAAACCATCACCCAAAAATACCTATGATTTTCTTCAATACATAATGGAAAATCCTACGTGCCCTGCTGAACCCTTACCAAATAATTCCACTACACCTATATCCCCACGTAATCCTACTCCCAGTAACCCATTTTTATTAAGTTCTCCTCATATCATCTCACATAATAGCTCACCTCAGCCTACCACACATAGCTCTCCTCATCTCTCCAATGATCCTCCCCATCCCACAAACCACCACCACATGCAAACTCGTGCCAAAAGTGGGATTCATAAACCCAAACAAGTCCTTAACCTTCATACCACTGTCTCACCCACACCCAAAAGCCACAAAACAGCCATACACGATCCCAAATGGCGTCAAGCAATGGAAGATGAGTTTAATGCTTTGATTACGAATAAGACTTGGGATCTTTTACCGAGGCCTGTGAATGCTAACATTATTTCAGGAAAGTGGCTTTTCAAACACAAATTTGGCGCGGATGGAACTCTAGCTCATTATAAAGCTAGATGGGTTTCTCGGGTTGATTTTGATGAAACCTTCTCTCCGTTTATCAAGCCTGCTACAATTCGCACAGTGCTCTCTCTTGCTCTTGCTCGTGATTGGCCAATATATCAGCTTGATGTGAAAAATGCATTTCTCCATGGGACTCTTCAGGAAACTGTGTACTGCCAACAACCGTCTGGCTTTGAAGACCCTGCTCATCCAAATTACGTGTGTCATTTAAAGAAAGCACTGTATGGCCTAAAACAAGCACCTCGGGCTTGGTTTCAAAGATTTTCTCAGTATTTGTTGCGCATTTGTTTCAAGGGAAGCAAATCTGATCCATCTCTCTTCATCTACAAGCAACACAATAGAGAAGCCCATCTCCTTGTTTACGTGGATGATATTGTGCTAACTGCCTCCAGTGATGCCTTTCTACGTCAACTTATTTCTTCTTTAGGTTCTGACTTTTCTATGACTGATATGGGAAGTCTGCATTATTTCCTTAGCATTTCAGTCTTGCAGAATAAGTCTGGTTTACTTTTAAGTCAAGAAAATTATGCTCGGGAAATCTTGCACAAAGCTTGCATGTCTGGTTATAATCCGAGCAGAACACCGGTCGACACATCTCCCAAACTCAGTCAAGACGATGGTGCTAAAGTGGCTGATCCGACCATCTATCGTTCTCTTGTGGGTGCTCTTCAGTATTTAACTTTCATTAGACCTGATATCTCATACGCCGTTCAACAATGTTGCTTGTTCATACATGATCCCCGAGAGAAGCATTTTCTTGCTCTTAAGCGCATTCTTAGATATGTTCAAGGGACACTCTCTCATGGTCTTCAACTTACTCAGAGCTCAATCACAAATTTATATGCTTATTCTGACGCTGATTGGGCTGGTTGTCCAGATTCAAGAAGGTCTACGTCAGGCTACTGTGTTTTCTTGGGTAATAATCTTGTCAGCTGGTCTTCGAAATGACAAACGACTGTTGCCCGTTCAAGTGCCGAGGCTGAGTACCGAGCGGTCCCTAATGCCGTCGCTGATACATGTTGTCCTTGTAGTCTCTTGTTTGAGCTCAACTCTTCCATTACTGCTGCCACCTTAGTGTTTTGTGATAATGTTAGTGCAGTTTACATGTCATCCAATCCTATTCAGCATCAATGCACGAAACACGTGGAGATAGACTTACATTTTGTGCGGGATAAGGTTGCACTTGGTCAGGTTTGTGTTCTACACGTTTCTTCCACATATCAGTTTGCTGACCTGCTCACTAAAGGATTGCCTTACTCTCTCTTTCAAGATTTTCGGTACAGTTTATGCGTTCGTCTAGCTCCCGATACAACTGAGGGGGGATGATAGATAGGATTAGTTGTCCGTAGTTGTCAAGCGTAATCATAGGACTAGCTGTCATATATATGTAGTTGTATTACCATATTTGTACTCTTGTATCAGTATATATTCTCATCAATATACTGCAATCCTATCAGGGGGTTTCATTCACTTCCAATCTCCTTCTTACAATAATGTCTTCAACGCTATAGTCATTGGAAGCCTCGAGTCTGACGTGGATGTAATTTTAATTGACCTCGTCGAATAGAGCTTCTATATTTAGAGCATCTCCAATGCTAAAAGAGTCTTCGCTATTTATCGGATACACATGGCAAGTATTTATTGGTACTTTAGTATGAAGTAATAAAAAAACTTTTGACTCTTGGATTCTTTTAGAATTTTCTTCTCCAATTTAGCGGTCAAATAGAAAAACATTTTATGACGTGTACACAAAGAAAAAGCTCCAAACAAAAACTCCTTCCTAGAAAAAATTTTAACAAGACACTATCCTTTATTGTAAACCAATTTCATCAAGGCATTATCCTTTATCGCATCTTTTTTTTTCTTTTTTCTTTTTTTTCAAGATAGATTGCATATATGAGTCATCATCCTCTCGCAACTTTCTCAACTACCTACTGTCCTCGCCGGTAACGGCTATTGCCGCCGTTAACGGCAAACCCAACTGTGAACATCTGAGTGACTGAGAAGGCCACTGACGAGCCGGTCGCGACAAAAAACTTTTTTCCTTTTCTTTCATACCGTTATCTGACAATAACGGTCATAAACGGACAGATCCCCCCCCTTTTCTTATGGCGGCACATCCGCCTGCCCGCGGTGGCAACGCGGCGGGCAAAACCTTTCTCCAGGCCCTAGCAAACCACCCCCCTCCACTGCATGCTAACCTTCCGTCCAATCCTGAAATTGTCCCCAAGACGCTATATAAAGGAGATATAGCTTGCCTTGTCACGCGCAAAGAAGCCGAAATCCTCGCATCACACTATGAAAATGCCCTCGTAGGCAAATTTGCAAGAGGCAAGCCACCGATGGTCAAGCTAAATGAGGCATTTCAATCTATCGGTTTCAAAGGTAGCTTTCAAATTGGCTCGATTGATTTCAGACATGTCCTGATACGGTTCCAAGAAAAAGAAGACTACCAGCGTTTTTGGCTAAAAGGCCATTGGATTTTCCTTGGTGCTCATATGAAAGTGCTGAAATGGACAATGGATTTTTCTCCAGAAGCAGAATCCTCAATCGTTCCGGTATGGGTTACTATCCCTTACGTACCTGTGTTTTTCTACAATACTGCAATGATAAAGTCGATGGGCAATCAAATTGGTAATTTCATAAAAATTGATGCTTCTACTGAGGCTCTATCTAGGCCATCTGCTGTCAAACTATGTGTGGAAATAGATCTTAAGAAAAAAAAACCTACCTTCATTAGAGTAGGAATAGAGGAGGATGGGATAGAATATAATGTGATGAAACTCCCTCTGGAATTTGAAGAGCTTCCACTGTACTACTACCACTGTAAATCCATAGGTCATGATGACAATCAATGTGTACATCTCCACCCTGAACTTAAGAGAAGTAGACCTTTTAAGAAAGTTCATCCTACCACTGATGCCACTATGCTATATAAAGATGGAAAAGATGTGGTTCCTCCTGGTTTGAATGCTAGCTCATCTGGAGTTTCTGCTCAAGACAAGGTTCAGACAATTAAGTACCAGGAAAAGGCTCATAAATCCAAATATGTGCCAAAAACAAAAGTAGCGCTTACTGATGACCTGATGGTTGAAAATAAGGCTGCAAACACTGAAGATGGAGTTATTGAGGAGGTTACTAAAGTCAATGAGGTCACTAAGGTCACCGAAGTCATCACTGAGGATAATGGGGAACTAGAACCTCCTATTAAGTTTGTGAATGATGTACATCTTTCTATGGATGTTCCTGAAATTGTGGACATCACGGAACAAGAAGAAACCTCTCAACAAGAAGAAATCAATGAAGATTCTCAGTCAAAGGCCCCTGTGGTGGTCTCTCTAGCAGAAACTTCATCTGGATTCCATCTCCAGCACTCCGGCACACCTGCACAACAACAACTTTCCCCCACTCAGGACCTTCACCCCAAAACCTATGCTGGCAATTCCTCCTCCTCTGCACCACCACACTTTAACAGTAAGAAAGCATCTGCTAGGGATGACACCCCGGCCAAAAGAGGTAAAACTTTCTCTCCTTTGAATACAATTTTGGCTGCTAAAAATTTTATCTTCTCTTAGCAGAGATCCAAACAAAACAGGTTCCTTCTCCTGGCTGAACCTGAAAACCCTGTGGAAGTTTCTGAATCGGTCTCTGAGGCTCCTGCTACCAGTGCTGAGGGTCCGGCTCCCAGTACTGAGGTTCCAGAAATCCCTGTTTTAAATCCTCCTCAGGATATGCCCCACCATGTGGCACAGGTAAGTCCCACAAAGAACCAGAAAAAGTCCTCCAAGTCTAGGAAACCTGCTAAATTAGACAAGCAGGGAAAATCTAGCACTTCAGCTAATGAGACCTGTTTAACTCAGTTAAATACTATCATGACTAGATCAAAAAGCACTAATGATGTTTCTCTATGAATAGCACAACTATAAAAATAAAATTCCTGGTTTGGAATCTCAGAGGAATGAACACTTCTATGCTTAGACTTTCTAATCTAATCACTAGGCACAACTTTGAACTTCTCTACATTATTGAACCTAAACACAATAACATGCAATGTGAACATTATAGGCAGCTACTTCATTATGACAATTGCATGTATGCCAGTAATGGACAGATTTGGCTTTTTTGGAATACCAATTTTTCATTATCTGTTAAAGCTAATAATCTTCAGTTTCTAGCTGTAACTTTGAACTCTCTGACTCTCAATAAAAGTATGGATGCATTTTTTGTTTATGGTCTGAGAACTAGAAATGGTAGGAAAGATCTATGGTCTGACCTTAGGTCTTTTGTTCACTCTGAGTCAATTTTTATTGGAGATTCAATGCTATTACACCTATAAACGAATATAAAGGTCCTTCTACTCCCAAACTTGGTAGTATGAAGGACTTTAATGAGTTTATTAATGTAATGGCACTGGATGAAATAAACACTGTTGGGAATTTTTTTACTTGGAGCAACAACAGACTTAGGAACCCTACTAGACAAAGGTTAGATAGAGGTCTCTGTACATCATCATGGTCATCCACTTTTCCTGATTCTTCTGTTCAAGTTTTAAATAGAGCTTCTTCTGACTACAATCCTATGATTCTTTCCATTGGCAGTGATATTCAATCTGTCCCTAGGCCTTTTAGATTTCTGAATACTTGGTATAAAAGGAAAGAATTCAGGGATGTTATCAAATAGAACTGGAATCTTCCTATCCGTGAAATAGGAATGCTTGGCTTTTTTCTTAAATTAATAAGACTGAAGAAGGAGCTTAAAATTTGGAATAGGGACCACTTCGGTAATGTCCATGAGAATGTGATTAAGGCTGAATCAGTTCTAGGTTTCCATGAATCTGAATATGATATAAATGCTTCCATTGAAAATCTGGTTAGAGTAAAAGAAGCTAAGGCTAGGTTGGTCAAAGCTCTCACAGAGCAAACGAATTTTTTGAAACATAAGGCTAGGGTAAAATGGCTAAAGGAAGGGGACAGTAATACCAAATTCTTTCATAATTCTGTTAAAGAAAGAAAAAGTAGGCTTGACATCACAAAAATTAAGAGCAGTAATAACCAATGGCTAGATAACATGCAAGATATTGAGAATGAAGCCATTAACTATTACAAGGATCTCTTAACTGAAGATAGTACCCCTGATAGCAACCTGTTTCAATCTCATTTCTTAAGCCAAATCCCTAAATTGATCAACAGTGAAGACAATGCTAAATTGCTACAACCTGTTGTACTTTCTGAGCTTAAAGAAATAGTTTTTAGCCTGAACAGAAATGGAACTCCTGGTCCTGATGGATTCACTCCCATTTTCTATATCAAATCATGGGATGTTATTGCCAATGATTTATTGTCTGCAGTACATGATTTTTCATCTAGCAGCAACATTCCTAGGGGTATCGGTAGCACTTGGATCACAATTATCCCTAAAAAGGATATTCCCGTGTCTTTAGATGATTATAGGCCAATAAGTCTTTCTAATGTTGTGAATAAAATCTGCTCTAAGGTGCTTATGGAAAGACTTAAACCCCTTATTCCCAGGATTATCTCTCCACAGCAAACTGCCTTTCTTAAAGGAAGAGATATCTCTGATAATGTTCTCTACCTTCAAGAAATGGTCAGATTCTTGCACAGGAAAAATGGAACTCCTAATTTTATTGTTAAACTAGACCTCAGGAAAGCATTTGATAGAGTTAAGTGGTCCTTTCTATATTGTGTGCTAGCTAAATTTGGTTTCCATGCTAAATTCATTTTTAGTATTATGAAGAATCTATCACAGTCATGATTCTCAATTCTGATAAATGGTAAGCCTGTGGGTTTTTTCCAAGCATCAAGAGGTCTTAAACAAGGTGATCCCCTCTCTCCTTTCTTGTTCAACATTTTTTCAGAAGCATTTAGCAGGAGCTTAGCTTTTATTTTTCAAAATGGTAAGCTAGCCTACTATGATTTACCTGGTCAGGCTCTTCAAACCTCTCACCTCTCTTATTCAGATGATACAGTGGTTTTTCTCAAAGCCAATACTCAAACTTTGATTAGGTTTAAAGCCTTCTCATCTAAGTTTGAGGATACTACTGGCCAAAAGATAAACTACAACAAGAGTGATATTTTCATTAGTATGCATGCTTCTGTTCATCAAATTACCTCTGTTAGGACAATTCTTGGCATGAAAATTGGTAAACTTCCTTTTAAATACTTAGGTGTCCCCATCTTTCATGGCTTCGCAAAAAAAATATTTTTCCAACCATTAATGGAACAGATTTATTCTAGGTTAAATAGTTGGAAAAATAAGTGGCTTTCAACTGGGGGAAAAATCACTCTCATTCAGTCATGTATTTATTCTACTCCACAGCATATTTTGTCTGTTCTCAAACCTTCAAAGGAGATTATTCACACCGTGGAGGGAAAACTGAGTAGATTTTTCTGGGGGGTGCATGATCTGAAACCTAAAAGGGCATGGAGGAAATGGGATGCTCTCTGCTATCCCATTAACCAAAATGGCCTAGGTTTCAGATCAATTCCCACCATCATTACCACCTGCTCAGTAAAATTGTGGTGGAAATATCAAATTGCTGATGCCCCATGGACCCATTTTATTGCTTCTCTGCCACCCTCCTTTAGAACCTCATCAAATTGGAAAATAATTTGATATGTTAATGCATGGGCTGAGTCTCATTCTAGAGTGATAGTTGGTACAGGTTCATGTGATTTCTGGTCATCCAACTGCCTGGACTTATGTCCTGTTATGGATTTGTGTGACCAGAGTCTTATTGACATTCCAACTGACTGTGCAGTGGCTAATTTCATCTTTCACAGGGACACTCTTCTTCCTAAAATCTCCCCTTTTCTCTCACCTAATGTTGTCTCTCTTTTGCAGGGTGCAACACTCTCTCCACACAGACAGGATAGGTTAATATGGAAACCTGACAAAAAGGGAAGATTCTCCTTTCACTCTACATATCAATTGCTCAGATCACAAAGTGGTAATATTGCCTCAATTCAGCACCTCTGGAATCCAAGGGTTCAAAAGAAAGTCTCAGTTTTTATGTGGAGATTGATTAACTCTTTCCTCCCGTTAGATAATGTTTTGAAAAAGATGAGTTTTTGCATGCATTCAAGATGTTGTATGTGCTATCAGCATGAGGAATCTCTAGATAATTTGTTTAATTCCTGTCCTTTTGCCATTCACATTTGGAAGACAGTGCATGAGTTTATGGGTATTAGGGATAGAATTTTTCCATCCATATGGGAAAGACTGTCATGCTACCTCACATATTCTGGCCTCGGATCTTTACACTCCTTGATCATTAAATTAGCACCTTCAATAACTTGCTGGAACCTCTGGAAGGTCAAGAATAAATATCTGTATGACAATGTGCCTCCACTGACCAGCTTTGTTGTTTCACAGATCAGGGATCAGATCTTGGATCAGATCTACTATTCTTTCAGTGCTAAACCTGTTTATATTTCTTCTGTTTTTGACTTGGGTATTGCAGATCACTCCTTTCTTCCTCTAATCAAATCTGCCCCTAAGCCAAAATTTTTTAAAATTGCTTGGTCTAAACCGTGCATAGGTTTTTAAGTTAATGTTGATGCTGCATGGTGTGGTCTTTCTAAAAAGTGTGGGCTCGGTATGATCATCAGAGATAATAGAGGTGGTTTCATTGATGCACACAGGAAGTATACAAATGCTGAAACTCCTCTAGAAGCAGAACTTAGGGCAATTTTATTTGCTCTTCAGAGGCTGCTGGTTGCATGCTATTCAATTCCTATCTGTATTGAATCTGATTGTCTTAATGCAGTCTCCTTTGTTCTGAACCCATCAACTGCTCATTGGACATTGTTCCAGTTGGCTGATGACATTAACCTTCTTCTGAATAATATTACCCTAACGCATGTATATAGACAAGCTAACCAAGTTGCTAACAGCATAGCAAAATCATGCCTCCAAGCTCAATCTTGTTCAAACCTATCTTTTAGTTCCCTATCTAACACTGTACAGGGACTGATTAGACTTGATCATATTGGTCTACCTACTATCAGAATTGCAACTTGAACGGATGCTACTGATCTTACTTGTTTTCTGACAGGTGCACACCTCTGACTAAGGATGAATGCCAAAGATCAATTTTCGGCTCAGGAGTTTCTCCTTTCCAGCTCACTTTTTAATTCTAGCTCCACCTTTTGACTAAATTGTGCTTCGTTTTATACGATCACTAAATTTTTCGAGGGTACGGAGCTAAAATTATTGGGTGAACACAGATACCTACTGGATAGATTTTGGCTGATCAGATGGTTCGAGACCTCGAGGGGTTTCGTGACCTCGATGGGTGGTTTCGGGAACTAAAGGGTTTTGGGACCTAAAGGGTTTCGAGACATCGAGACCTCGCACATGGTGGATCGAGGAGTGTTTTTTTAGCGGTTTGGAGACCTTGAGGGGTGTTTCGAAACCCCGAGGGATGGTTCGAGGCCTCGAGGGGTGGTTCAGGACCTCGAGGTGGTTCGAGACCTCGAGGTGGAATTAAAGGGTTACGGGACCTAAAGGGTTTTGAGACATTGAGACCTCGCACATGGTGGTTCGGGACCTCGAGGTGGTTCGAGACCTCCAGGGGTGGTTTCGAGACCTCGAGGGGGTTCGTTATGGAATTAAAGGGTTGCGGGACCTAAAGGGTTTCGAGACCTTGCACATGGTGGATCGAGGATTCGGCGGTTCGAGACCTCGAGGGGTGTTTCGAGACCCCGAGGGATGGTTCGAGGCCTCGAGGGGTGGTTCTGGACCTCGAGGTGTTTTTCTGAGACCTCGCAAATGGTGGATCGTATCCTAAATGGGCTGTGACAGATTTGCGGTTCGCCAGGGGCTGTGGCAGATTAAGGCTGATAAAGTGTTTTCGAGACCTTGACGGGTGGTTCGAGCCCTCGAGGTTTTTCCTCACAGTTCGGGACGTCAAAGGTCGGTATTACCTCGAGACCTCGAGGGGTGTTTTCGACCCCTCGAAATAGTAGGTTGTTTCAAGCCAGTATAGATTTTCAATTCTCAGCAAGTCTACTCCTTTTCCCTGCACACTAACATAGGTTAGTACTATTCTTTTGGAATAAACTAGGGTTGGTTCGAGGGTGTTTCAACTCTCATATGTATCTCATATGATCCAAACTTAGCGATGGCTACCTGTATTTTGTGAATGTTCTTTTTAATGGTTTAGGGGGGCCAAATAAAATTCCCCTCCATCTCCGGATGGTTTCATTAAAAAAAAAGTTATCAATTTATCAAGGTAAATAATATTTGGGTTTCTACAATTTCAAATGTTCAGTTTTTGCGTATACTTTCTGTGTGATGCATAAATTTACTGCTTCTAATCGATATGATCAAAACAATCCTTTACTGGAATTTAGATGGGATGTCCGCTTTATGAGTGTGTCTAAATAATGCTTCCTTCATACTCCGTATATTGTATATATTAGTGTGGTGAATGGTTTGTAATAGAGGATTCCGTCTTCTTTAACGCTCATGCTCTTAGGCACGATTCCCAAGATTTCCAACGAAAAAACGATTTCAGTATCTCTTCCATCTTCTGCCTGCCATTAATGGCTTCCTCGCCAGAAACGGCTAGCCCATAGCATCAACCAGTAAGGATAGTTGCCTCTGTTGCCGGCCAATATGGCCGCAACTACCAGTGATCAAACCCCCCCCCCAAAACCTTTGCAACTGTGGTACAAAACAAATCTCCACCTCTTTCCAGAATCCTTCCTAACAACCCTGAAATTATCCCCAAAATGAATCACCTGGGGGATCCCTCATGCCTATACTCAGAGGACCAGATTGCCACTCTTTCTGCCCATTATGCGAACGCATTGGTGGGTAAGTTCACTAAAGGGAGAATCTCAATGGATCTTCTGGAGCAGGCTTTCAAAACGGTGGGGTTTGAAGGTAAGTATCAGCTTGGCTCACTAGATTTCAAACATGTTTTAATTAGGTTTGAGCTGATAAATGATTACCAAAGATGTTGGATGAAATGTGTGTGGAATTTCAATGGAATTTCTCTAAAGATCTTAAAATGGACACCTGAATTCTCTACTCACATTGAATCTCCAATAGTCCCTATCTGGTGTACAATTCATGAAGTTCCCATGTATTACTATAACTCAGCATCAATTGAGGCTATAGGGAATAGCATTGGTAGTTTTATTAAGAATGATCTTGCCACAGATATGCTAACAAGGCCATCAGCTATAAAATTCTGTGTGGAAATAGATCTCCTAAAACCTTTGAGTCATTTCATAAGGCTGGGTTCTGTAAGCAACAATAGGAAATACCAGGTAGAATACGAGGATGTTCCTCTGTACTGTGATCACTGCATAAAACTTGGTCATTCTCAGTCCCAATGTAAAGCTAAACCTTTACCCAATGAAGGAATAACTCAGGATACAAATTTATTTCAATCTTTACCCCAATCACATTGGCAACCTACTGGTAAAACATTTGATAAGGCTCCTTTGATTTTAGACTCTGTGGAGGATCAATCTCCCCCTCTGATTGATAACAATGAAGGAATATCTAATGGCTCTAATCAGAAGCTAACACACAGCCCTCCTCCCCTGGCTATCATTAGTACTGTGACATCTCCTAATACTAATCCTCAGACTCAGGATAGCCCAGATAACTCGATCAATAGGTTATTAAATGATACGGCTATTTCCAAACCACATATTTTGTCATATGCTAAAGATGATATCCAGATAGGATCATTCTCAATACCTATGTATAGCCCTAATCATAATATGGCACTTTCCCAGCCTGGAAAGATGGCAAATAGATATTCTGTTTTGCAGGATCTAGAGGATTGCTCTAATAAACAAGGATTAAATCCTGAGGCTGGCATATCTATGGTAGCCAATTTTCATAAACAAAATTGTACCACCTCTGCTTCTACAGGTACGCAACAAGGTAAGGCTAAATCAAAGAAAACTAATTATCTGAACCAATTAAACAGAATGATGCTTAGATCAGCAACAAAAAGTAATAAATCTTGTGAACAATGATAGTCAACTCTCAAGTAAATTGTTTAGTGTGGAATCTTAGGGGGATGGATACTTCTATGCTTAGGCTTTCAAATTTATGTAAACTCAAGAAAATACAGTTGCTTTGTATCATTGAGCCGATGCATGATAATAGCTCTTGTCAGTCATATATGCAGAAACTTCCATTTGTTCATAATTTGACACTGTATAATGGGAAAATTTGGTAAATGTGGACAAATTCACTCTCTGTCTCTCTGCTCTCTTCTCATGAACAATTCTTGCATGTTGCTATTCTGCATCATCATTTTAATTGGAATATGGAGGCAGTTTTTGTTTATGCTCTTAGAGATAGGGATGGCAGGAAAAACTTATGGAAAGATCTGCAGCCTATCTCTAAAGGAGAAACAATTTTTATTGGTAATTTTAATACAATTACTTCCCTGTCTGAGTATAGAGGCCCTAGTTCTCCGGCCTTAGGAAGTATTAGGGATTTTAACTCTTGGATCAACTCGAATAGAATACAAGAAATCAGCACAGTTGGAAATCTTTTTACTTGGTGTAATGCTAGGCTTAGGAACCCAACTTCTAAGAGGCTTGATAGAGGTCTAAGTACCATTTTTTGGAACTCTAAATTCCCATCCTCTTCCATTCAAATCCTGAATAAACAGACTTCGGACCATTCACCCCTTTTCTCCAAATCTCTTCTCTGACTACTGCCATTCCAAGGCCTTTCAGGTTTATTGATGCCTGGTTTCAGAGAATGGAGTTTACTGGATTAATTGAAAATTGCTGGAACTTACCTTTAGTTGAAACAGGAATGCTTAGGTTTTACCTAAAGTTGATTAGACTGAAGAAAGTTCTCAAGAACTGGAACAGGGATAGTTTTGGTAATATTGACCTTAATGTTAAGCAGGCTGAGGAGGCTTTAAGAATTCAGGAAATTAATTTTGGTTTGAACCCCTCTACTTTGGAATGGGTAAAACTTAATGAGAAAAATGCTTTACTGCTTAAGGCTTTAAAGGAAAAGGACAAATACTGGAAGCAGAAAGCAAGACTTAAATGGCATAAGTTAGGTGATAACAATACAAATTTCTTTCATAAAGTAGTGCAGGAAAGAAATTGTAAGTTGCAGATCACTAAAATAAAAAATGGTGTTGGTCAATGGATAAACTCTCAGATAGGAATTCAAAATACAGCAGTTGAATATTTCTCTGAATTGCTCACTGAACCCACTCAGGAACCTGATGAGACCTATTACTCTTATTTCCTTAGTCAGATCCCCAACATCATTAAGGATAGAGATAATCAAATACTTGCCTCTCAAGTCACTGAATCTGAGCTGGAAACTGTCATTAAAGGGTTGAATAAGATGAGTAGTCCAGGACCGGATGGATTTTCCCCCAAATTTTACTCTAAGTGTTGGCCTATCATTAAAATAGACTTGATTTCTGCTGTTAATGATTTCATTGCTGGATCTGTTATGCCTAGGGGAATTTCTAGCACCTGGATTACTTTGATCCCTAAAAAGCCTACCCCTTGCTCATTTGATGATTTTAGGCCAATTAGCCTTTCTAATGTATTGAATAAAATATGCTCTAAAGTGTTAATGGAAAGTTTAAAACCTTATATGGAAAGCTTGATCTCTCCTAATCAAACAGCATTTATGAAAAAAAGAGACATATCTGATAATATCTTGTATTTACAAGAAATGATCAGATTTCTTGATAAGAAATACAGAACTCCAAACTGCATCTTGAAATTGGATTTAACAAAGGCATTTGACAGAATTAATTGGAACTTTCTTAGACATATTCTGCTTAGGTTTGGTTTTAATGGGAAGTTTTTAAATGCGGTTATGAACAATCTGTCACAAGCACATTTCTCTATATTGGTAAATGGAAATCCTATAGGTTTTTTCAAGGCATCAAGGGGTATAAAACAAGGTGATCCTCTCTCGCCCTTTCTATTTAACCTATTTTTTGAAGCTTTCTCTAGGAGTTTATCTTATATATTTCAAAATAATAGAATGGCTAGTTTTCAGACTTCTGCTTCTATTCCTTCTGTTTCTCATCTTATGTATGCGGATGACACGATTATTTTAATGCAAGCAGCAAGGTCGAATCTAATTAAGATCAAAGCATTCCTTGAAATATTTAAGTACACCTCGGGTCAAAAATTTAACTTTGATAAATCTGAATACTATCTAAGCAAAAGAGCAAGTTCAGCTAAGCTTAACCAGGTCAAAACGATTTTAAGAATGAAAAAAGGATCTTTTCCTTTTAAATATTTAGGCTGTCCGGTCTTTAGAGGAAGAACCCTAATGAGATATTATCATCCTTTGTTGGCCATCATAGACCACAAGCTTCAAAATTGGAAAAATAAATGGCTCAGTGCAGGAGGGAAAATGGTCTTAATAAAATCTTGTCTCTATTCTATTCCTCAACATATTTGGACTGTAACGAATCCCCCTAAAGGTACCATTAAATCTATTGAGAAATAATTGACACATTTCTTCTGGGGTAAATTTGATGATAAAAACAATAAGGTTTGGAAAAAATGGACAGACCTGGCTAAGCCAACAAAACTGAATGGGCTGGGATTTAGATCTTTGAAGGCCATAGTTGAGGCTTGTTCTGTAAAACTATGGTGGAATTGTCAACAAGGTATCTCTTTGTGGTCAAAATTGCTATGGGCACTGCCACCATCCCATAAAAAATCAGTCACTTGGAAAAGAATATGCCTTGTTAACTCCTTTGCTGAAGCTAACTCCACTATAATTCATGGCAAAGGGAGTTGTAGTTTCTGGTTGGCCAACTGGTGTCCTAATGGCCCTCTGATAAACTATATTCCGGACAATATTTTATCACACATGATTAACATCTCAGTGGCTGATTTCATTATTAACAGGAACTCAATTTTGGACCAGATTTCTCCCTTCCTGGGGCATGATACTCTTCTGTTTTTGCAGGGGGCTCAAATCACAGAGGAAAGGAATGATAGAAGATATTAAAACCTGAGTTCTCAGGTAATTTTACTTTCAAGTCATGCTATAAGGCTTTAACATCAGAATCAGGCATCTCTCTGGCAAATACTTCTCTTTGGAACACTTCTTTGCAGAAAAAGATCATTATTTTTACATGGAAATTATTGCATGCCTTCCTTCCATTTGATGATGTGCTTATTTCTTGTTGTTTTAGTTTAGCATCTAAATGCCCTTCCTGCAGTCATTCTGACTCGATCCAGCATTTCTTTATAACTTGTCATATAGTTCAGCCAGTGTGGTCTTATTTTGCATCCCTGCTTCACTTCAATCTAAATGCTCTTCATTCCATTGCACAGAGGTTTTTTCTGTTTTGGAACTGTGATGATTTACCAAAGTTTGAGCGCATTTACTGTAGAATCCTACCTTCTCTGATTTGTTGGGGCCTCTGGAAAGCTAGGAATGGTTTCCTATTCGATAATAAGCCCCTACAAGTTAATTCTATCTGTAAAGAGGTGCGGGATCTTATCAAATTCACATTGCATGTCTGCCCCTTGAAACTAATCACCCCTGGTCATATCCCACCCTCATTTAGGCATCTATCACCCATGCTTAGACCCCCTCCTAAGCCAAACATATCGAAAATCTGTTGGAAAAGGCCCAAGACTGGTTTTATTAAAATAAATGTTGATGCCTCCTGGACCCATAACAAAGCCTCTGTTGGTCTTATTGCTAGAGACTCCACTGGTTGTCCAATTCTCATAAGTTCTGCTGCCTCTTCGGCGGTGTCACCTTTATTAGCTGAAATTGATGCCATTATGCATGCTTGTCACATTTTCCCTCAGCTTGACCAAACCTTTATAATCGAATCGGATTCAAAACTTGCGGTCTCTATGATAACTGACCTCTATGCTGCGCATTGGGAAATTTTTGACAAAGTTTATAAGGTGAAGGCATCGCTTGGTCTAGCTGATCTTCAACATGTTCTAAGAGAGGGCGACACTGTTGCTGATGCCCTTGATAAATATCATTCGGATTTGGAACCTGGCCTTTCTATTACTAACATCCCTACACATATTAGAGGTCTTATTACTTTAGACAAACTTTCTGTGCCTTCCATCCGAGTACAAAGAAACGATATTGTATTTGAATAGATACTGCTGATTTTTGTTGTACTGATGCAGGTCGGATTAACTAGGTAGGAGTGCTGATACATCTGTTGCTGCTCCGTTGCTGCTCCGTTGCTGCTCGTTGGTTCTTCATTACCACATTGAGAAACTGGAAGAGCCCTTTCTTGGTGCTGCTTCTATCATCTTTCCTCACTTCCGGTTTACAATAGTTTTAGTTCGTACATTACTTTACTTAGAGGTTGCCTGGCCAAGGTAGAGAATTCACACAGGGGGTGGAGATTCTCTCTCTTGGATCGTAACCTCTCTACTGTTTTTACTAGCCTTGTATAGCTATCTATATTGATAGTTCTAATACTTTTGGAGGCAATAAGGTTGCCTCAATGTCTAGGGATCTAGACATATTGATGTACGAACTGTTTAATTTTGCTAAAGGGCCTGGGGAACCTAATACATAACTCCCTCACCTTAGGGTGTTTTCCATTAAAATATATATATATATTAGTGTGGTGGGTATGCTTCTTTCATGTATTTTATGTATCAAGCAGTGCTTCTCAATTTTCATTGTTGTATAGATGATGATGGTGAATTATGTTTTGGTTCATATTGAGGTCTCAATGTTAGGGTGATAATGAATTAAATCTTATTTTTTGGTTGCTACGGTGGGTTTCAACATGTTTTGATCTCTATATATTCCCACACTCTAAGTATGATGCAAATGTGAAATTTCAAATCTCTTTGTCGCTAATTCGAGTTTGAAATTATAATTTGTTTTCAGGTATAGAGATGTCTTTAGATTTGAATCTGATTTAGAGTTAGATAATTCGAGCAATGAATCAATGTCCATCTCAAAAAGGTTGTTTGACGAACAGTAAGAATATAATGGTACAGTTTCCCTGAAAATAAGTTATATGAAATCCCTTTCTATTATGGTTCTCGCCTCAGTTTTGATGATATCCATAGATAAAAAGCAACCACATAGAGGCGTTATTCCCGGATGGTGGTATATAAAGTGTAAAAGACATAAACGTCATGCGTTAATTATCAATGATTATTTTAAGGGAGATGATACAAAATGTACATCTGAACGATTTCATCGTAATTTTTGAATGAATGTAGAACTATTTAATCATATTCTACATGTAGTTGGGAGTTATAATCAATATTTTACCCCCAAGGTCAATGCAGTTGGTAGGTGCGGGATAAGTCCTTTACAAAAAATGGTTGCAACTTTGCGTATGGTTGTGCTGCATATGTTCTAGATAAATATGCTCAAATTGGTGGGAGCACCACCATTGAAAGCCTCAAACATTTTTTTATGCTATAGTAAATATTTTTTAAGAAGAGTATTTGAGGAGACCGAATGAGAGGGATATTGAAAGGTTACTTAAAGAAGGGGAGAAATGTGGTTTTCCTGAAATGCTTGGAAGTCTTGATTGTATTTACTAGCAGTGGAAAATTGTCCCACAGCTTGGCATGGTAGACATACAAGTGGAATTAATAAGACTCCCCCTCTCATCCTTGAAGCCATGACATAAAAAAATATGTGGATTTGGCATTCTTTCTTTGGTATGGCAGGTACAAATAATGATATTAATGTTCTCAATAGGTCCCCATTGTCCGATGATCTTGTTAATGGTTTTGCACCTCCATGCCATTTTGTGGTAAATGGTATGATATGGGATATTACCTATCCGATGGAATTTATCTGCCATATGCAACTCTTCCAATCAATATCATCGCCTTGTTCTGAAAAAGAAAAGTTGTTTTCCAAATGCCAAGAGGCCATGAGAAAAGATGTAAAATGAGTTTTTGGAGTGTTACAAAGTAGATGACACATTGTGAAAGGTCCGAAATGTATGTGGAATGTCAAGGATCTTGGGAAAATTATGAAAACATGTATCATATTGCATATTATGATCATTGAAAGTGAGAAGTGTAAAGGAAAAAACTTTAAATATTGGTTTCCTCACGCGGTAGAAATGATTGATAATGTGAATTTGGAGCATAAATACTCCATCATTGTCTCTAAAGTGATCAAGCGACTTAAAGAAGTACAAAGCACAAGCTTCCGCAAAGACTTGAAGGATGATCTCATAAACCACTTGTGGGAGAGACATGACAGCATAAACTTAATTTTTTTTCTTTTATATCTCGAAAAACATTATTTATTTATTTTTCTTCCTTGATTATATTCACATTGAGAAAGTATGTCTTTTTACCTAGGATGCCAGGAAATCTATTTCAAAAATTTTTACTATGTATATGCCTGGCCTTGATTTTACTTGTTTAGAATTTGTAGCAAGTTAAACGCCTCACATGAACGAATTTCCATCATACATTTTAGTTACAATCTGATTGTAATTGAGGGGTGGTAATTTGTGTGTGTTCGTGCCTTTTGTCTTGTGTGGATTAATAAATGAAATTTGAACGAGTTCTTATGATCTTGTTTGGAACAGAGAGACACTTAGTTTGAAGCTATGAACATGATGCGCATTACGCATCATGTAGCGGTGCTGATATAATACGCATGGTCTGGAGTAAAAGCGATTGTAATATGAGGTCGTGTAATGATCCTGTGTGTTGTACTTAAATGATGGAACCAACTTGCTTCTCAATTTATAAGAAGCTTCTGAACACCCACGGGCAAAATCCAGTGTTTGGGACGTGAGGGGGGCTTTTTTTTTTTTTTTTTTTTGAATAAACCATCCATAGATGGGGGAAATTTTATTGGCCTTCCCGGGCCGTAATAAACAAAATAAAGGAAGCCAAAGCTAAGTTTTAGTACATACGGAGCATATTGCTCTTGAAGCAACCATAAATTGCTTCCAAAAGAATGAGCTAGAGAATGTGAGATGCTATAGGATGTTCTCTCGAACTTCTTAGTGAATCGAAAAAACGAAACACAAGTCAGTCAGAGAGGATAACCATGAGCATATCAGCTAGAATTTTGGAAACAGAGACGAGCAGTAAGAAAAAAGAATGGACTCATTGATGTGAGCTTTCGTTATGTCCCAATTCAATGTGACTCCAACGGTGAAGAATGATCGTTGCTATCTCCATCAATACTTGTATCTTCGAAGGATTTGCTAATCTTCAGAAACTGTTCTTGATACACTTGGTATTACAGGAGACTTGTGTGATGAGGCATTCCATTCAGGTGTGTCATCGGATCCTATTCAGGTGAGCTTGAGTTGAGCTTGAGTGATTTTAATGATTCAGGTGAGCTTGTTGTGAGCTTGAGCTTGAATTGATCCATCCATAGTGACCATCCTAGAACCTGCAACCAAAAAATTGGAAGTTAGTAGCATCCGAGCTAGTTTAGGATATCCTTAGGGAGGGAGTACCGATTTGGTCCAGCCTAATAAGCCCCTGGACCGGATTAGGAAGCTCCGAGAATCTATGGAAGGAAACATGATCCTTAGATTGCAAACATTCCTTAGACAAGGTGTGAGCCACCAAATTAGCCTGCCTGTAGATGTGAGCTAGATTAAATAAACTCAGGGATTGATGGATGTCATCCGAGAGATTGTACAGTTGCCAGTGAGCTCTTAATGGATCCTTGGAAAAATTAACTGCATTCAGGCAATCTGATTCAAGAAAAATAGGAAATGGTAGGACAGTAGCATGTTTAATTGCGAACTGAATTGCCTTTAATTCAGCTTCAAGAGGGGAATATGCATAGGTATATAAAGTATGTGCCCCCCTGAAACCTCCCCTACAATCTCTAATAATCATACCAATACCACACATGTTTGTATTGCTGCACCAAGAAGCATCCATATTAAGCTTAAGCACTGAAAGAGGTCTTTGCCATGCAATTCTAAAGATTTTAGGCTTAGGTGGAGTTTTTATCAGAGGTAAGAAGGAGTGATCCGCAATACTTACATCAATAGCAGAAACTATGTAAACGGGATTGGCACAGAAAGACTGATAAATCTGATCCCTGATGTGCTTTAAGATTAGAACTATGGAAGGTTTGGTAGATTCAAATAAGAATTTGTTTCTCATTTTCCATAGATTCCAACAAGTGATAATAAAAGCAGTTCGGATTATGGTGGCATGTAATGTGCTTAGGGCAGGAAAAGTAGTATAAACTGATAATCTTTCCCAAATAGATGGGAATGCTCTATCCCTAATTCCCATGAACTGATGAATAGACTTCCATACCTTAATAGCAAATTCACAAGAGTTAAAAAAATGATCAATGGAGTCTTCCTGTACATGGCACATGCAGCATTTGGAAGCCAAACAGTATCTCATATTTCTGAGTATATTATCAAAGGGCAGGAGAGAGTTAGTCATCCTCCACATGAAGATAGACATTTTCTTCTCTATTCTAGAGTTCCAGAAATGTTGTAAGGATGCAATGGAGCCTATGTTTCTGCTAAGTGCAAGGTAAGTAGATTTGAAGGAGAAATCACCTGATATACCTGGTTTCCAAATTAACCTGTCTTCCCTATGTATAGCTAGCTTGGCCACCTGTAGAAGATAAATAGTTTCAGTTGACAGGAAGGGAGAAATTTTGGGGAGAAGAGTGGATCTATTGGATATGAAATCAAAAACTGTACAGTCATCATCTATCTCCACCAGGTTCTGATCACACAGGTTATCAAGACAACCTTTATCTAGCCAATTTGTTTTCCAGAAGTTACAGTTTCCTCTTCCTATGATAACTCTGGAGTTTACTTCAGCCCAGGAGTTGATATTGCAAATTCTTTTCCAGTTAGGTGAAGTTCTATATGAAGGTGGGAGGCTAGCTAGTAAATGTGTCCACAAAGCCCCAGCTATCTGGTACTTCCACCATAATTTGACAGAGCAAGTGTCAATAATAGTGGCAATAGATCTAAATCCTAACCCATTTTGGCTAGTAGGAGTGCAAAGGGCTGACCATTTTCTCCAGCTTCTTTTGGGATTCAGATCAGAGTCACCCCAAAAGAAATTACTTAATCTCCTTTCAATGGTTTTAATGATCAATTTTGTGGGTTTTATAACTGCCCATATGTGATGTGGAAGAGAATAGATACAGGACTCAATTAATATCATTTTCCCACCTTTGGAGATCCATCTGTTTTTCCAATTTCCTAATCTGTTATCAATTTGTTCAAGGAGGGGTTGAAAATAGACTTTCTTTGCTTTCCCAGTGAAAATTGGCACCCCCAGGTATGTGAAAGGAAATTTACCCAGTTTCATTCCCAATATCCTCTTAATAGAGTTAACTTTTTGGGCTGTAGCATGTTTACTTATGAAGAAATCACTTTTATTGTAATTAATTTTCTGGCCGGAGACTTCTTCAAAAGTAGACAGAAAGGCTTTCAATCTGATCACAGTAAGTCTAGTTGCCTTGAAAAACACAATTGTATCATCAGCATATGATAAATGGGAAATTTGAGGAGGATTACCTGGAAGATCAAAATACGACAGTTTACCATTCTGAAAAATGAAAACCAAGCTCCTGGAGAAGGCTTCAGAAAAAATATTGAACAAAAAGGGAGATAAAGGGTCTCCCTGCTTAATACCTCGAGTGGCTTGAAAGAAACCAACCGGCTTGCCATTAATCAAAACAGAGAACCAGGATTGGGACAGATTTTTCATGATGTAATATATGAATCTAGCATGGAAGCCAAATTTGGCTAAGACACCATATAAAAAAGACCATCTAACACGATCAAAAGCCTTTTGAAGGTCCAGTTTCACAATACAATTAGAAGCCCTATTTTTTTTGTTCATAAACCTGATCAGTTCCTGTAAATAAATTACATTGTCCGAGATGTCTCTACCCCTAAGGAAGGCTGTTTGATTCTGGGAGATGATCCTAGGCATTACAGATTTTAACCTCTCCATAATCACTTTAGAACAAATCTTATTAATCACATTTGAGAGGCTTATATGTCTGTAATCATCAAAGGAGGTAGGAGTCTTCTTTTTTGGGATTAGTGTAATCCAAGTACTACCAATTCCTCTAGGCATTACATTAGCAGAAAGGAAGTCATGAACTGCTAAAAGAAGATCATTAGCAATGATATCCCATGACTTAATATAGAACTTAGCTGTGAAACCATCCGGGCCTGGAGTGCTTGATTTATTTAGACTGAAAACAATGTTTTTAAGCTCAGTTAATGTAACAGTTTGGAGAAGTTTTTCATTATCATCTTGGTTAACCAGTTTGAGAATGTGATTTAAAAAGTGAGATTGAAAGAAGGAGCTATTTGTGGAACTGTCATCAGTTAGCAGATTATGGTAGTACTGAATAGCATCCCTTTCAATATCATTAATATCATCTAGCCATTGACCATGCCTATTTTTAATCTTTGTTATCTTCAGTCTATTTGTCCTTTCTATAACAGAGTTATGAAAGAACTTTGTGTTGTTATCCCCTTCTCTTATCCATTTCAATTTTGCCTTGTGTTTCCAGAAATGCTTCTGTTCAGCCAAAGCCCTAACTAGCCTAGATTTAGCAAGTTTGAGTTTAACCACTTCAGTATGAGAATCATTATGATCAGAAATTAGTTCCTGTGCCTGTAGAGCCAACTCAGCTTGCACTACATTGTCATGTATGTTGCCAAACTTATCCCTATTCCAAATCTTTAATTCTTTCTTGAGCCTGACAAGTTTAAGGTAAAAAGCTAACAGACCAGACTTATGTAGAGGAACTTCCCAATTCTGTTTGATTATGTCATTGAAATCTTTCCTCTTGTACCATGTATTTAGGAATCTGAATGGTCTAGGATTAGTTGGGATAGCACTACCAACAGTTAACAACAAGGGGTTATGGTCAGAACTGGTCCTATTTAAAATCTGGATTGAGGAATTAGGGAAAGATTGGGACCAAGAGGGAGTGCATAAGCCTCTATCTAATCTTTTTAATGTGGGGGATCTTAATCTGTTATTAGTCCATGTGAAGAGGTTACCTACAGTGTTTAGTTCCTCTAAGGCCATTAGGTGAATGAAATCATTAAAATCTTTGATACTACCCAGTTTTGGAGAAGCAGGACCCCTATATTCATTTATAGATGTGATGCAATTAAAGTCTCCTATGAAAAGGGATTCAGAGTGAGTAAAAGAACTAAGATCATACCACAGAGATTTCCTGCCAGCTCTATTCCTGAGTCCATAAACAAAGAAAATATCCATAGTCTTAAGGAGGTTAATACTGTTTAGGTGGATTCCCAGGAACTGAAGATTATCATGTTTGACAGTTAGGATTAAATTTGAATTCCAAAAAAGCCAAATTTGTCCATTATTAGCTGAGATGCAATTTTCATATTTCAGCAATTTCCTATATGAGTCACACTGGGAGTTGTCATGTTTAGGTTCAATTAAACATACCAGCTCAAAGTTATGTCTTTTGATCAAATCACAGAGTCTTAACATGGAGGTGTCCATACCCCTAATGTTCCAAACTAGCATGTTAATCTTAATTGTTGTGCTATTCATAGAAAAACATTGCTAGAGCTTTTTGATCTGGTCATGATTGTGTTTTTCTGGGAGAAAAAAGACTCATTTTTTAATTTGGACTTAATCTTTAGCTCCTTGTCATTTTTCTGGTTGCTAGGGTTAGAAGCTGATATTGGGGAACTAACCTTACTTACCTGAGCTTCTCCTTTAGCAACAGATTCCTGGGTAGCAGAGATGTCCTGTGCATCAGAATGAGCTTGGAATCCTGTACGATTGTCCTTGGAAGTTCCTTCACTTGAAAATTCTTCATCAGCCAGAGCTAGAAACCGATTTCCTTTGTGTTTCTGCTGAGAAAAGATGTAATTTTTTGCAGAAATAATAGAATGAAAAGGTGAGAAGGACCTGCCCTTTTTGCTAGGTAAATCATCTTTAGCAAAGATTGGAGGAGCAGACAGTGAATGCTTGTTTAATCTTGTTGAACCATCGATATTAGGAGAAGGAGAATGAGAGCCCCTAGCATTATGCTGATTTTGTTCAAATTCCAGAGGCTGAGGATGAGGGTGGGCTACCTGTTCCTTGTAACTATCCTTAGGGGTAAGGGGGACAGAGGGAGGGGGAATATTATTAATGCCCGAGTTAGGATGATCATCCTTGTTTGATTCAACATGATCTTGGACAACAATCTCATCCTCAGCCTGATCTTGAACAACAATCAGGTCAGGGGTATGATCATCATGGGTACCATCCTGGGTCACATGATCAGTTTGAGGATCATCCTCAAGTAATATGGTCTTATTAATGTCATGGTCAGTCGGGGGTTCTGTAACATTCTGTTTCTTAGGAACATATTGGAATTTTTGTCCATAGAATGTTTTTTGTTTTTCCAACACAGAGAAGCCTGAACTTCCAGCAATAGTATTAACAGTCTGGGTATGATTAGCAGTCATATTCCCATCCTGTTTGGCAATTTTTGTAGCATCAGAAAGATCCCCTAGATTACCCGCTGTTTTATCATTTTTCTGGGATTTGATTCTTTTGAGCTCAGGGTGTAGATAGATACAACAGTTTTCATTATGTCCTATACATTTACAATGGTGACAGTAAGGAGGGATATTTTCAAATTCAAGTGGTAATTTGATCACATTATATTCATTCCCATCTTCCTCAATACCAACCCTTATAAATGAAGGGAGTTTTTTTGTCAAATCAATCTCAACGCACATCTTAACACAAGAAGGCCTAGAGAGGACAGCAGTAGCAGCGTCTACTTTTATAAAATTGCCAATTTGATTTCCAATGATTTGGAGCATAGCAGTATTGTAAAAGTATATTGGGACATGAGGAATAGAAACCCATACCGGAACGATCGATGATTCAGCCATAGGGGAGAAATCTGAGGTCCATTTGAGTACCTTCATCTGAGCATTGTAAAAACTCCATTGACCCTTTAGCCAAAATCGATGGTAATCCTCTTTCTCTTCAAATCTTATCAGCACATGCCTGGAATCGATTGATCCGAGCTGGAATTTTCCTTTGAAGCCCACGGAGAGAAAAGATTCGTTTAGCTGATTCATGGATGGCTTGCCCCTAGCGAACTTTCCGACGAGAGCATTGTTGTAGTGAGAGGCTAGGGTGTCGGCATCTTTGCGACTGACAATACAGGCAATATCCCCTTTGTATTGAGTTTTGGGGATGATCTCTGGGTTCGAAGGAAGGGAGTCAGATAGTGGAGGGGGACGATTTGCTAGAGCTTGAAGGAAGGATTTTCCACCACCGTATGGACCACGGCTGGGCGGAGGAGCCGCCATGGCGGCGAGAGACGCGGTCAATGGACAGGAGAGAGGGGGAAAGGGAAGCTGAAAACGACCGGTAGAGTAGTCGTTTTTGTCAAATCGCACCGTAGAAACTTAAAATCGCACACAGTTGGAGCCAAACAAGTTAAAGTTTATAACATCGAGGGGGGCTTGCAAATCGCCTAAATTCGAGTCTTGGCAGACACCGTGTGGGGAGTTTGTGTTTGCACAGCTCCCTGGTGCTCACCAAGCTAGTGTTCCGTCCCACGGGTCCTGGTGCTGGGTTACCGTGATTCACCTCCTCGGTGATGGCTGTGGTGTCGGTGCGGCCGGGACCCTGAGGGCGAGGGTATCGCCTTATAAGAAGCTTCTGAGGACCCCATGAAGGCAGAGTTACTTTTTCAAGGCTCGGTTTTGTCATCATTTACAGCAGATGTCACAATTACATGTTTTAACAAGCAGAAAACCAATTTGTGTTCTATGTTCTGTGTCTCACTAATCGTGAATGACCTCGCAACCATCATCGAAAAGTTATCTTTATCCACTGCCACCTTGCTTAATCCATACTAGACAAACCAGAAATAACATTCAAGTATGAGAAGATTAAAGAGAGATCATCATTTTCATAAAGAGAAAATTTGATGATCTCCAATCCAAACATGTTCCTTGCTGACTTCTAATTCCATTTAAATAACAATACACCCAGGGTATTTTTATTACACAGTAGAAGAAGAGAAAAAGGAGCAAGGAGGGGAGGGGTGGGAAGATACAATTGACTGTGGGCATGAAAAATAATCATGAGAGAGACAACAAAAAATCCCAAGGAGGTATAAAGAAATAGAATTGGAGAATTAGACATTACAGTGATTAAAGAAATCAAATTCCTCAAAACTTTCAATCAAAATATAATGAATGATTTCGAACAAAAAGTAAAAATTAAAGTTTTACCGATGAAAACTTTACTTGGTTCTGCACAATGTTAAATGTGAATCATATAACCACAATATTTTAATCAGAGATTAGCAACCAGAAAATCACTTACAGCAGAACTTTCACCATGTCGCATATCTCGCAACTAGGCATCAAACTTGTTTCATAAGTATGTATGTCCATAGAGAATACTAGAAAACAAAGCTTGAAAATGAATTTAAAAACATTTAAACAAACATTTTGTATTCTCAAACTAAAAATTAAACAATTAAAATATAGAAACATTAGATGTCAATATCATCATTGGAAAACACATCTCCAAAAAATCCATCGTTTTCTCATTCCTTTAATATCCGAGCTTGCATTATTTCAATTGTTTTGTGCACGTTTGGACTAAACTTGGTGAGATCTTTCTCCAATATGCATTCCTCTTCCTTTCGCTTCTGAACTTTCTATTACATCATTTGGTTACTCCTTTTGGGTTCAATCTCCACATTGAATATTTTTCCCTCAGTTCATACTTTTTCTTCTCTCTTTCTTTCTTCATATTGAGCTCTTCCCTATTCAAATCAAATTTCCTTTCAAGAGAGGTTTGAAATTTACCAAGAGCATAAACCACACCCTTTTCTGCTACAACCTTTTCTTCTGATCTTTTAGTCCTTTTCTTCCAGCAATTGGACGAGCAACTCCTTCATCATTCGTGTTTTCCAATTCATCAACTTTTTTTTTGGAACAAACATTTTCATGTGAATCTGAACTTGAAATGATAAAATAGTACACTTTCATTCCGTTGGTTGGAGTTTGAGACCAAATTCTAATAGAATTCAAAGACTGTATGGTGTCCGAGGAATCAGTTATATTTGACTGAGAAAATTGCTGAAACTCTTCAGAATCCATGACCTCCATGAAATCAAAGGTAACCTACACAAGTAAAAATCAATGCATACCGATGCAAAAACTAAATAAATATACTACAAATATAGAACATAAGTCTACATGAAAACTTCTAGTGTTTAGAATGAAATGTTTTTTTAAACCTAACTGATGACCAGCTCTTTTATCTTTTTTATAAAAAATTCAACTATATAACACGAGTCTGTTTCTTGAAAGACGACATTTTCATAAGTCATGGAAAGACCAAGGTTTAAGCTACAAATTATAAGAAATGAAGATAAAATTTCCGGGTTGCATTAATCAGGTCATAAAATTTATAACTACTACATGTTGCATACTAAATTTTCAATATTGCAACTAAAACAATTTACCTTTTTATAAATGATCTATGTCCAAGAACATTGCGATCATAAACTCACCACCGCTGCCTACAATGAGCGATCCGGACAATGTCGTCAATACACCGCCGGCTCCGCCCTCCTTCGGCGATACTCCACCACCGGTGCCGCTTCAAACGTCCATGGAGTCGGTGGACCTCAGCCACTACAGTGACCTCTGGATCATTCTTCTCCCTTCTACCTTCACCCTTCGGAACACCCGGGCCTGTCTCTCTGTCCGGTTGTTCTTAAGGGCGATAATTATTAGGAGTGGACTACCTTGATGAAGAACGCACTCAAGGCTAAACGTAAATTAGGATTTGTTGATGGTCACATCTCTTAAGATGATGTTCCCCCTATTGATCTTGATGACTGGTGTAGTGTCAATTCCATGCTCATCGGATGGGTTATGCAATCTTATGATTCATCTCTACGTACTTCCATCACTTATCCAGAAACTGTATTTGAACTTTGGGAGGAATCACGCCATCGATTCTCTGTCGGTAATGGGCAACGTCTCCTTTAGCTTCGTGCAGACTTGGCAAATTGTAAGGTGGGAAAACTGTTGCGTCATATTATGGCCCTGTCAGGAAGATCTGGGATGAAGTACAGACATATATTCCCCTTCAAGCATGTCTCTGCACAAATTGTACTTGCAATATCACGGCCAAACTTCGTGCAGAACGTGATGTCGAGTGTCTTCACCAATTTCTTCTTGGGCTGGATGACTCCTTTGGAACTCTTCGCTCCAGCATCATGGCGCAAGAGCCCCTCCCATCTATCAATCGTGTTTATGCTTTGGTCGTGTAGGAAGAATGCCATAAGACTCTCATGCTCGAACGTGATTCCAAATCTGATGGCATGGCATTTGCGGCTCAGGCCAAGTCAGTCCCTTTGGCGTGTAACCAACCTTCATTTGCACCGGAACGATCAGCTGGCTGTCTCGTGTGTTCTCACTGTGGTAAGCACACGCATGACGTTTCTAAGTGCTAAAATCTCCATGGAGTTCCTAAGGGGTTCGTGCACCGGTCAGCCTTGGTGCGCAACTAGGGCACTGGTCACAGTTGTGGCAGTCTACCAGCCGGAGTCGCTCTCTCGGCGCAGTAGCAAGTTCCCGCTCACGCGTCTGACGTCATGTCCCTCCCGGAGTCTGCTACTCGAGGCTCGAATCTCATCCCCGACCAGTGGTTGGCACTATTACAAATGTACAACACCATGAACACTCCTTCTTCAGATGCTACTGGTAAGCACTCTCTCTGGATTCTCGACACGGGTGCTTCTTTTCATATGACTGGAAATCTTGCAATCGTATATGATATTGTCAATATTGCTCCCGTTTCTGTTAATCTTCCAGATAACCGTGTTGTTCTCACATTCAAGGAAGGTTCTTTGGTTTTCTCTCTGTCTGCCAGAATTGACCATGTTCTGTATCTTCCAACATTGGAATGCAATCTCCTGTCCTTTGCTAGGTTGCTTCTACATGCTCATTGTTTTTCTTTTTTAACCGAAACGTTGTGTATACTTCAGGAAAGTGATACGAAAACAGTGATTGGTGTGGGTGAGCAGAGACATGGCATTTACTAGTTGCAGTATTTCTCGGTAGCCACCCGTGCCTGCTCTGCGATCAAGACCGAGAAGCTGACCTCGACCGAGTTGTGGCATCGACGACTGAGGCATCCCTCCTTTACAGTTTTAGAATCTTTACCTGTTCCTTATGCTTTTGTACGGAGTTCTGCTCCTTGTGATATTTGTTTTCATTCCGAACGAACCCAAGCTATTTTTCTGTTGAGTTCTAATCAAGCCACTCGCTTGTTTGATCTTATTCATTGTGACATTTAGGGACCATACAAAACTCCTGCCTCTTGTGGTGCGACTTATTTTGCTACCATCATTGATGATTACTCTCGTGCTACATGGGTTTATTTAATTAAGTCCAAGTCAGAGGTTCCCAAACTGGTTATGGATTTTTGTGCATTAACTATCACTCAGTTTCAGACTTCAGTTCATCGTTTCAAGTCAGACAATGGTACTGAATTCTTTGGTCTTAAGGCTTACTTTGCTTCCTATGGTATTCTTCACGAGACTTCACGCGCTTACACACCTCAGCAGAATGGCAGAGTGGAATGCAAGCATCGCCATCTCCTAAATGTGGTGCGTGCTTTGCGGTTTCATGCTGCACTTCCGATCAAGTTTTGGGGCGAATGTATTCTTACAGCATGTTTTTTGATCAACCGTACTCCCACGCCAGTTCTTCAAAATCATACTCCTTTTCATTTGCTTTTCCAAAGAGCTCCGAAGTACTCAGACATTTGGGTCTTTGGGTGTCTCTGCTTCGCCTCCACTCTCCCTCGGCCCATGGACAAGTTTGTTGCTCGTAGTCGCAATTGCGTCTTCATAGGTTATCCAAGTGGAAAGCAAGGCTGGCGCCTTTATGATCTTGAATCAGAATAGTTTTTCTTCTTCGAAGATGTTGTATTCTTTGAAGATATATTTCCATTTCAGGGTTCCTCCACTTCTCCGTAGCCGCTTCGACGCAGGTAGACACTCATCCGGCTGTTTTTGATAGTCTGGATACTTCACCACTTCAGGCCAGGAATAGTTCTTTGCAACTTTCTCCACCCTCCACGGTCAGGGGGAGCATCCATCCAGACCTAGGCAGCTCATCCGCAGTCGTTCCATCTGCATCGCTCCCGTCTGCAGCCGAGCTCTCCCCAACCGGCAACTACTCCTCGCTCCCGTCCGTGGTCAGCTCGCCAGACAATGAGGTTATTCCAGACGTTCGACGTAGCTCTCGCTAACATTAACCCAGTGCTTTACTCAAGGATTATCTCCTCCACTCCTTATCTGATCATCAGTTTTGTCTCCTCAGCTAAATTTGCTCCAGCTCATGCTCACTTTATGGCCACAGTCACCTCAGGCCATGAACCAGTTTGCTTCTCAGGGGCTATCCAGCAAGCTCCTTAGCGTGATGCCACGCACGCCAAAATTGAGGCCCTCGAGAGAAATGGCACCTGGTCTCTCACAGCTCTTCCTCCTGACAAGAAGCTAATTGGTTGTAAGTGGGTGTATCGCATCAAGTACAAGTCTAATGGCGATATTGAACGATATAAGGCTCGTCTTGTTGTGTTAGGGAATCGTCGGGTTGAAGGCATTGATTTCAATGAGACTTTCACTCCCGTTGCCAAGATGGTAACAGTTCGTACATTTCTTTCCTTTGTTGCTGTACGAAATTGGGAACTGCACCAAATGGATGTTCATAACGCCTTTCTGCATGGCGACTTGGATGAGCTTGTGTTTATGACTACACAAGCGGGCTACTCCAAGGCACTTCGTGGTCAGGTATGTTGCCTACATAAGTCCCTGTATGGTCTCAAGCAGGCTCCTAAGAACTGGTTTTCTAAGCTTGCGCATGCTCTTCCCCAGTATGGGTTTTGCCAGAGCTATGCAGATTACTCACTATTCAGTCTTACTCGTTCTGGTCATACTCTTCATGTTTTGGTGTATGTCGATGATCTCATTATTGCTGGAGATAGTTCAACTGCCATATCTACTTTCAAGCAGTACTTTTCATCCTGTTTTTAGATGAAGGATCTCGGGATTCTTAAATATTTCTTGAGACTGGAAGTTGCGCAAAATCCACCAGGCATTTTTATCTCTCAGCACAAATACGCTTTGGAGGTGGTGGCCAAAGCCGGTCTGCTCGGCTGCAAGCCCATTGCTTTGCCTATGGATCCAACGCAGGCCCTTGCTAAAGCTTCTGGTCCGGATTATGATCACCCTGAGCAGTATCATCGCCTTATGGGAAGTTGGTCTATCTTTCTATCACTCGGTCTGAGCTAAGTTTTGTAGTTCATACACTTTCGCAGTTCATGCAGCAGCTAAAAGTGGATCATTGGTCTGCAGCTTTGAGAGTTCTACACTATGTTAAAGGTAGTCCAGGACAGGGTTTATTTCTTTCTCGAGATAGTAGCTTGGCTCTGATTGCCTACTGTGACTCAGACTGGGCAACTTGTCCTATCACTCGACATTCTGTCACGGGGTATTTTGTCACTTTGGGCGTGTCGCCAGTTTCTTGGAAGACTAAGAAGCAACACACTGTTTCGCGTTCTTCAGCTGAGGCCGAGTATAGGGCTATGGCAAATGCTTGCTGCGAAATCCTTTGGCTCCGTTCTCTTCTTCGCTCCCTTGGTGTCTCCCACTCTTCTCCGGCTCAACTCTTTTGTGATAGTCAGGCTGCCCTCCACATTGCAGCTAATCCGGTATTTCATGAGAGGACAAAACACATTGAGATCGACTGCCATCTTGTTCGTGATCTAGTATCTTCGCGTGTTATTTCTACTCATCATATCTCCACTTTGGATCAACCAGCGGACATTTTCACCAAGGCACTAGGACGGGCAGCTTTCATCCATCTCAGTTCCAAGTTGGGCATTCTCGATCTTTATGCTCCAACTTGAGGGGGAGTAATAGAGTTTGTGTTGTAATAGACTTTGTACTTTACTTAGTCTAGTCAACTTGTATATTTAGGTATAAATCCCTTTAATTTGTGTGAATATCACATCAGAAAACTCTTTCCCAAAATCATCAATCTTCCTCGTTTCATCAATAACTTCAGAAGGAAACTCAAACAGAGACTAAAAAGAGAGACAAAAAACTACAACATAAACCTCTAAACAACATTAAAAACCAGCTCTTTTTGTAGTTTGCAAGAAAATAAAAGAATTAGTCTATACTTACCATGTTAAACAAAGATAAATTTAAGGCAAGCCCGGAGAAGCTTTCCTCGAAAACAAAATAAAACATAAACATAGGAGATATTTCAAAAAAAACATAAACATAGGAGCAAAACAATCAAGGGGCAAGGAAGAAAATGATTATCAGATGAAGGCAATCTTGAGTTTGAGTAAACAACAGATTAGTTAGGCTTAATAACATTTCTACAAATGTATATTTTCTTTAAACAACAAAGATGACTTTTATTTCTGTGTGGCTCCACCTTACTACAACAAAGCCATAAAAGTTTAGTTATGAAAATTTTTAATATATCATGGTTTCATATATATAAAAAAAAAAAAAAACCTTTAGACAACTGATATGGGTATGAATTTTCAAACCATTAAGCCATCACCTTTAAATCACATCAGCTAATCACGATGGAAGCTTGAAATTAATGATTAAACCTCCTCCATAAAGTTCATGTCCTATCGCTCAAATGTCAAACTATATACTCGTCCTATTAATTAATTTACCTATCTACTCTACTATATATTGATCACTAATTTCATTTATGCACTTCTACTAGATGTCAAAGGAAACTAAGTATGCAACAAATTCAACACAATGCCACAAAGTTGCGACTCACTCGTGTGAAAAGTCAAACTTACAAGCTCAAGCCTCCAAATAATTTCTAATCAAACACAGATCAAAAACCCACAATCAGAAAGCAAAAAATACAAGGAAACAAAAAACTCAGTACCTCAAAGGATTATTAAGGGGAAGAAAGTGCAGAAACGGGAAGCATGAAAGGGTAGAAACGGGAAACTAGAGAGAGGAAGCGGAAACTGATTACATCAGTTCTCAGATAAGTTTACGAACCTAAAATTGACAAAAATACCACCCTATCACTCTTACAAACAAGATTTCGACTAGAAATTGATAAAAGTTCAAGGTGAAGAAAACTCGCTTCTCGTGGATATAGATTTTGGAATTTTATAAACATAATTGTGGGAAGAAGAAATAGAGAGCGCATATAATCCGCAAAGAAAAAAATATGAATCACCCACCCTAATTTTTGTTGATTTGGCAAAGTGCGGGCGTCATTTTCACCCTCAGAAATGAGAAAGTCACTTTGACACGATGTAATTTTCAGCCACTTAATTATCGACACTCGTACTTGATCCTTGGGTTGGAGAGGAACATCCTTCTCTCTCTTCTCTCTGAGCGAAAATACCGATTCCTCGTACAGTAACCTAATCCCACCGGCGCCGGCTATAACGGTCATAAAACAGCCTGCAATATTGACGCCACCGTCAATGGCGGAGGCTCCTCCCCCCTTGGGGGGGAAATCCTTTATTACCGCTCTCAATGCAAGACCCCAGCCATTAAATCCCTCTCTCCCCTACACCCCTAACCTAACTCCGATAAAAGAATTCAAGGGGGAACTTGCCTGTATGTACACCTCGGCACAAATCGAACAGCTCTCGGTTCATTACCAAAATGCCCTAATCGGAAAATTCAACAAAGGCCGACCTGCAATGGAGGTTCTGGAATCGGCCTTCAAGACGATCGGGTTCCAGTCGCGATATCAACTGGGGGCAATCGACTACAAACACCTGCTAATCAGATTCCAGTCGAAGGAGGACTACCAGCGCTGTTGGCTTAAAGCTAACTGGACCCTGGGGGGACAGCAGATGAGAGTCTTCAAGTGGTCCTCTGACTTCTCCACATCAACGGAATCTCCGATCGCACCAGTGTGGCTCACAATCCGAAATGTACCAATCTTCTATTATAATCTTGCCACAATCGAGGACGTGGGGAACCAGCTGGGTAAATATATGAAGATGGATGCTGCAACCCTATCACTTACACGCCCTTCGGCAATCAAGCTCTGTGTCGAGGTAGATGTGAGTTCACCCCTCCCCTCTTTCTTAAGACTAGGTTCTCCTGAACATAGTTTTAGGTGTGAAATAGAATATGAAAATGTTCCTCTGTTTTGCAACCACTGTAAGAAATTGGGTCATAACACATCCAACTGTAAACATTTGAACCCTAATAAGCCTCAACCCAGACCTCCAATTGTCCCTAAATTAGGAGAGAATACTATACTAGCAACATATACAAATGAGCAATCTGTGGGTATACTGGGACCTTCTCCCAGTCAGGTGCAAGATGCCAATAACCTTTCCCAACATACCTTCTGGAAACCCACAGGCAGAATTGTAGTACCTGAATACCTAAGAAGCTCTAGCCAGGAAGATCCACTGAGGATGAAGTCCATTGATCAAGTTCAGGTGCCAGTATTACCAAACAACCTTGACCAACCATCCTCCTCCACTCAATCAGGTTCACAATTTAATCTACAACTCCACCAGCCTCTTCCTCATGCCCAGGAACCAGAACAAAACCTTGAAAGGGTTAATGAAATTCTCCCTCCCGAACCAATACAGCCTGATTCACCTTTTAGGACGGATATGGGGGATTCTGTAGCAGAAGATCTTCAACAATCAGAGAAACACACAAAATGCTCTTCTCAAAAGAATCAATTGCAAAGTGAGACCGGGGTAAACCTCTCTGAGATGGAAAGGCAAATGTGTTCTGCCATTGATTTATTCCCACGGATAAAACTGCATTTCAGCCAAGACGACCTCACAGGTAAAAACCCTAACACTGTTCAGATTGATTTACACTCTAATGTTTCTTCTCCTCCTCAATCTCCTAAGGAACAAGTGCTTTCACCAAATCGGTTCGAGATTCTGGGACAACTGTTGGACACAGAAGAACATGAAGGAGATGTTTTACTACCTAATCAGGAGGCTATAAATGCTCCAACTCCCCTTTCAAAATCAACCACCTCCAGAAGTGAGCTATCTCTAGGGGAGGAGCTGGAAAAGAAGTTAGGTAAGGTTGCATCTGCTTCTAAGACTGAAGCAGGGAAACAGGTACTCCAAACTTTCTTCACTCAAGCTAATTTGAGGAACTTAAGATCCTCAACAAAAAGATCAAAGCTTAGTTATAAATGATAGACAAATCAATCATGCAAAAGTTTTTAATTTGGAATGTTAGGGGCATGAATCCTGCTATGCTAAGATTGAAGAGACTGCTGAGAATACACCATATAGATTTACTGTGCATCATTGAACCAAAGCATGCTATTATAGAATGTTCTCAGTATATGAATGAGCTAAGATTTGAAAAATGCATCTCATCAAACACAGGAAAAATCTGGATAATGTGGAACGGAAATGTCAATGTATCTGTTCATATAGATCACCCTCAGCATTTATCTGTTCATATTGAGTGTTGCACATTAGATAGAAAAATGGAAGCTTCTTTCATATATGGTCTCCACAGTAGAGCAGAGAGAGAAATTTTATGGAATGACCTATCTCAGATTTCTGACTCTGAAAGGCTATTTATTGGTGATTTTAATGTAATCTCATCTGTCACAGAATATAAGGGACCTAGCACACCTAAAATAGGAAGCATTAATGACTTTGCTGGTTTCATTTCCCATAATAATCTTCACCAAATTAACACTGTGGGAAACTCCTTCACCTGGACAAATGGAAGAAAAATCCCAACTTTTAAAAAATTGGACAGGGCCTTATGCACTGCAACCTGGAATACTGTTTTCCCAAATAGCTCGGTTCATAATCTGAATAGGCACCCATCAGATCATTGCCCTATGCTTCTGACATTAGGCTCTGAGATACCTGCAACCCCAAAACCTTTTCGTTTTATGGATATTTGGTTTCACAGATCTGAATTCCTTCAGTTAGTGGAGAACAATTGGCATCTCCCGCTCCATGAGGGGGGAATGTTAGGTTTTTCACTTAAACTAAGGAGACTAAAGCCTGTCTTAAAACAATGGAACAAAGACATTTTTGGCAATGTCAATGAAAATCTCAACAGAGCTGAGGAAAACCTCAACACACAAGAGTTAATCTTCCAGGATAATCCTACAGAAACTGAACTAATCAACCTTAATTTAAAAAGAGCTTTACTGGTTAGAGCTCTTAAAGAAAATGAAGGTTTTTGGAAGCAAAAGGCTAGGATTAAGTGGCTAAAAGACGGAGATAATAACACATCTTATTTCCATAAGGTGGTTCAAGAAAAAAGAGCTAAGATTTTAATTACTAAGATAAAGGATTCCGATGGTGTCTGGAAAAACTCTCCACCAGAAATTGAAGAAGCTGCTGTCAATTTCTATAAGAATCTGTTAACTGAACCTTATGAACCAGAAGCTGGGCTTTATTTCCCTCACTTTCTAAGCCAAATCCCAAAACTGATCACTGATGAGGATAATATCAAACTAGTCCAACTAGCCACTATGGAGGAACTTAAGAAGGCAGTTTTTAGCCTTAGTAAGAATAGTGCTGCTGGTTCTGATGGCTTTTGTGGTTCTTTCTACTGTGGAGCTTGGGATGTTATATCTCAGGACCTACTTCAGGCTACAAATGAATTCTTGTGTGGAGTTAATATCCCCAGAGCAGTATCCAGTACTTGGATCACACTCATCCCAAAAACCAAGTCCCCTTCCTGTTTCTCAGAATACAGACCTATATCCCTATCAAACTTCATCAATAAGATTTTCTCAAAAATCTTAGTTGACAGAATGGAGCCCCTAATGCACAAAATCATTTCTCCCCAACAAACTTCTTTTCTAAAAGGTAGGGATATTGCAGATAATGTGATATATCTTCAGGAGATGATAAAATTTCTAGGCAGGAAGGCTAGAGGTCAAAACTGTATCATAAAATTGGATCTCATGAAGGCCTTTGACAGGGTTAACTGGGGTTTCTTGAACAGTATCCTCTTAAAATTTGGTTTCCATGGTCATCTGGTTAGGAATATTTTGAACAACATTTCTGATGCATGGTTTTCTATACTGATAAATGGCAAACCGCATGGCTTTTTTAAAGCAACCAGAGGCATTAAACAGGGAGACCCCCTGTCTCCATTCCTATTTAACATTGTTTCAGAATCATTCACTAGGATTCTATCCTTCATATTTTGGAATGGAAAGATAGATTACTATGACTTGCCAAGGAATACTATTCCTATTACTCATTTAAGCTATGCGGATGATACTGTAATTTTTCTAAGAGCTAATAAGCTAAATCTGATCCGTATAAAGGCTTTCCTCCAGAAATTTGAACTAACAACAGGACAACAGATAAATTACTCCAAGAGTGAATATTTTGTTAGTAACTTGGTCAGTGCTAATCGAGATAGAATCATTAAAACCACTCTTGGTATGAAAAAAGGAGGCTTTCCTTTCAGGTATCTTGGATGCCCTATCTTTGTTGGAAGAATTAAGAAAACCTATTTCCAAACTTTATTGGAAACAGTAGCATCTAAACTATCAAATTGGAAAAATAAATGGCTCTCAATGGGTGGAAAACTTACTTTGATCCAAACATGCCTATACTCCATCCCTCAACACATCTGGGCAACCATAAATCCACCAACAAATGTGATCAATGCTCTGGAAAAAAAAATTTTCCACATTTTTTTGGGGAGAAACGGATGGGAAGAGGAATAAAGTTTGGAGAAAATGGAGGAAACTTTGTTTTCCGGTACAGGAAAATGGTCTTGGCCTCAGGGATATAAAAACTATCATTACAGCTTTCTCTATAAAGCTGTGGTGGAAATTCCAACAGGGGGAATCCCTTTGGTCCAGGTTTCTATGGTCTCTTCCAATCCCATCTAGAAAGTCTAGAAATTGGAAGAGAATCTGCAAGGTAAACTATATTGCAGAATCCTTCTCCAAGACCATTCTTGGAGTTGGAAACTGCAACATGTGGACTTCCAACTGGTCCAAATTTGGCCCCCTAGAGGACTTCCTATCTCAGGATTATCCACAAGAACTCATGAATCTAACTGTCACTCAATTTCTGGAAAATAGAAATGCAATTCTCACGGATATTGGGACATCACTGCCTCAACCAATTATCCACATGCTGGAGCAACTCACTTTAACATCAGACAGAAAGGATAGGATGATTTGGCAACCATCGTGGAATGGCTCTTTTACATTCAAGAGTGCATACAATCAGATCAGGGAATCAAGGCAGAGAGTGATGGCATTGAGCAAAGTATGGCACACCAGAATACCAAAAAAGATAAGTATTTTCACCTGGAAACTTTTAAATAGTCTACTGCCTTTTGATAATGTGCTGCAAACTATGGGATACAAATTAGTATCAAAGTGTTGTTGCTGTTTACATATAGACTCCATCTCACATTTTTTCAGTGCATGCAACTTCACTTTACTTGTGTGGGATGAGGTTCATAATTGGCTATCCTTACCTATAATTCGATTCAATTCTTTGTGGGATAGGCTGCCCTATTACTGGACATCAGAGGGCTTCACTAACACACATACTGCACTTATACATCTTCTACCCATACTAGCTTGTTGGCATCTGTGGAAAGCAAGGAATAAACTGATTTTTGATGAGATCAAATTGAACTATGTCATCATTTTAAGGGACATTAGGAAGTCACTGCATGATATATCCACTATCCACCCCTTTCTTTTAGGCAGTGAACTTGATAAAATATGGACAGCATCAAACATTGTGCCTTTCTTGAAAACAAAAAAAGTCAGGAGAATCATAAAGGTAATATGGAAACCACCTGATCATTCCATCAAAGTAAATACTGATGCATCCTGGGATTCAAAGTCAAAAAAATGTGGCATTGGTCTGATTGTTAGAGATGAGTTTGGTAAATGTTTGACGGCAAAAGCTATCAGCATTGATGCCTCCTCAGCTCTGAATTCCGAGTTGATTGCAATTCAGAAAGCTTTCGAACTAATGCAGGACAAAAACATACTGGATTTTGAGGTGGAAACTGATTGTATGAATGCTATCTCTTGTGTAATGAATCCTTTCACTGCCCCTTGGACAATGTATGAACTATCCGATGAGTTACATAATCTTTTGGGAAACAAGAAACTTTCCCATATATTTAGACAAGGCAACATGCCTGCGGACTGCTTGGCAAACAGGGCCAGACTAGAGAACTTAAATACTATGCTCAATTTTGATGACCTGGATGTCAAGACTAGAGGCCTAATCCATTTAGATAAAAGGGGCGTTCCCTCACTTAGAGTTGCAAATGAAATCTTTGAATAGAATCTACACAATGAGTTGTTTTCTTTTCTATGTGTCTACAGGTCTTACAACTTGGCATGGATAGCAACACCATGGCTGTGGACAGCATCAAAAGGCGGCAGATAGCATCACAATGGAATGAACAGCATCAAAATGGCTCAGGATCTGCTGTAGACTACATCTACAACTCGGAAGGAAAACATCTTCTCCCCTTCTTGTCCTCGGAGCTTTTCTCAAGAGCTTTTTCAGATTTGTCACCATTTCGCTGATTTATCATTGACAAACTGGAGTCTCGAATATTCGATTCGCCGACATGTTCGTGATTTTCGGTTAAATGGTGGATATGGACAGCACCCTGCTCCATCATCGATGCAGATTAGATTAGTATATATTTAGCATTACTATAGAAGACTACAACGCTTTTGGGAGCAAATTTTTGGTTGCTTTGAGAGCTAAATACACCCCCGAGAACATCTTTAGGATGATCCCTTTTGTATGGAACCTATGCCTCCTTTGCTTTGGGGGTCTCTCTGTTTTTCTTCTATCCCTTTCTTTTCTCTAACGGTTTGGGGAGCCAAATATATTTCCCCCCATCTCTTTGATGGTTTAATTTAAAAAAAAAAGGGTTGGAGAGGAAATTTAGAGTTGGAAGTCATTAAATCCTATGTGGCAATAGAAGTGTACAAGAAAGAATGCTGCTTTGAAGATGCTCTTAAACCCCATATCAAAGAACTCGCTTTGACATGTATGTATATTTAACCAAAATATGGTAATTTAACCATATTCAAACCCAATGAAATTCAAAGTAAAAATTTTAATAATTGAATAAATAACTTTAGAATTAAGAAGCTATTGTTAAAGATAATTAACAAAGAGTATAGCCCATAATTTTGTATATACTTAAAACCCAATTAATTTAATTAAATTGAGAATATAATTACAAATTATGAGTAGTGAATATGAATTAAAAATTTTCATTAAAAAATTTAAAAATTATTTACACATGAATTAAATGATATTAAATATTTATTTTTCTAATTATTATTTTTAATAATGAATTAATAGAATTTAAACCCTCACATATCGATCCTGATCAGTAATTGCACGTGATTATATTTCTAGAGTGTTTTAAATAACTTATTAAATGTAGGGTGGAAATAAGAAAACAAGCAGTGGGAGGTCGTCACCGTACCTCTCAAAGTTATAATGTATAATCCTCTTATGCTTGCTAAATATAATTAAGTAGATAGTAGAAAATCGGGGTCAACCACGAGGAAGAGGAATTTTCTTAAGCGTTTAAACATAAAATGTTGATATTATGCTAGAAGTAAATAAATAAATATATATATAGAGATATATATAAAAACATGTAAGGGGGGTGGTGGATTGGTGGATTGGTTGGTTGGTTTTCCTAAGAAGTTAAAGGACAAACTAACTAGAAAAGATAAGTAACTATGTTAATCATCAAACAAATTAAGAAAGAGGGGTAAAAACTACAAAACACAAAGCCTTGGGGGCAATTAATATCCACTTCCAAACCTAATGTAGATCATTAAATCATTCATTCATTCTATCACTTTCGTTACCTATGGGGAATGCTAAAACTTCCCATTCGAAGATCAACATTCATTCCTTCTTAATAGTAATTTGTAAAGATAAACAACGACCATTTGCAAACTTCATTGATAATCACTCTAGGCAAACCACACCATAAAGGTATTTCATCAACGGCATTATACACGAAGGATCATAGATTTGATAACAACAAGCCTTCTACCAAAGATATAGTCATTTAACCAAACATAGCACTCATTAGGCTAAACCTAAAACAAACCACGTTCGAGATTCAACTTTGCCTTGCATCTATAGGATAAACATGAGAACAATCCACACTAACATATTTATCTAGCAAGAATCACAACACATTATGCACAAGAAGTTCTAAGTCCATGTTCTTGGATTTTCATGCCAAATAAGTTAAGAAATTTGCAACTTTCCTAACACCCTAACATTTCAATCATACAAACACTTTCTATTCTCAAACATGGGATATAAATGAAGTAAAACATCACATTAAAACACATGAATGCTAAATAACAGATGCTTCAAAAAAGAGTGAAACGGAGGTTCTTACTACATAGGTGTGGAAGCGTCAATCAATTGCTCCCAAGTACAAAACTAAGCTAGATAATCAAAACCCATAACATAGAACAAAGATCTACAAACAAAGAAGTAGAAATGGAATAAAATGGTGAAAAACTAGGGTTTTGGAGCCCCCAAGAAGGGGGTGGAAAGCTATTTATAGTACAAGAAAAAAAGGGAGTAAAAAGCAAGTTGCAGGCCAATTATCGCTAATCGCGATGCCTCTATCGCGAGTTACGACCAGATCGGGAAATTGTAAGCTCTCAGGTCAACATTTCGCGAGTCATGACACACTCGTCGCAAGTCGCGACGGAAAAAAGTCCCATTTTGTTTTGCTTCCTCCAGGTGAACCATTGATCCATTTTGGGAGTTCTTGTAGTCGATTTTATAGTACTCGAGAAAAGGAATCCAATGGTACAACTATTGGAGGCTGATTCTTCTTAGAAAATTCTCAAAATTCTGCTTCAAAACATAGATCATCCTTCACCCTTTGCTTGGCTCTCCTTTCTTCACTTTATCTTCTACCACTTTGTGAGTGGCCTTCCATCTTCTACCATCCTTTCAAATGGCCTTCACTAAACCACTCCTAAGTCTTCATGAGCAATCTACAAATTAAGCTTACAAAAAGGAATCCAGATGCTCATAAGGACCAAAAGTCCATTAGACTAAACATAGGTTACAAAATGAGGGATTTAGATATAAAAACCAAAAATGACTATCTAAACCCCTTATCATGTGAACCTACCTAAATCTAGCAATCTTACAACTAAAATATGACAAAAGATGTGTTAAATGCTTTGAAAAATACATGCATTTGAAGCCTTGTTAAGCAGTTTAGCGTTGAAGTGCAAAATTTCTAAAACCAAAGAACTCCATATACGTTATACCATAACCGTATTACAATTTGACATGTGTCTACTATATATACGAAAAACTCTCGTAGTATTGGAGATGCCCTAAGGCCCTGTCCAATTCAGCCTATTTCATCTCCAATAAACTCAGCTCAACTTAAATCAGCTTCAATAAACTCAGGCTACTCTATTCAGCTCTCCTCAACTCCAATAAACTCAGCCAAGTTCCATTAAACTTAGCTCAGCTCCAATAAACTCAATTATACTCTCTTCAACTCCAATAAATTTAGCTCTGCCACTTTGAACTCTTTTCAATTCTTTCTCATTTAGATTGTTTTGAAATTTATTTTAAATATTAAGCTTAAAGTAAAGGTTATTTAGAATGGATTTAAGAAATATTATATTTATTGTGATTGTGAAAATATACATATTATAAATGTTTAATTTTAGTTCAACTAAATTTTTTTCCCATGATTTTCAAATGTATTTATATTATTTTTTTAGTTTAGTTCAGTTCAACTAATTGAATGGATTTCAATTATGTCATTTCTTTCATCTTATTCAATTATGTTGAATTAGTTTAGTTCAGTTTAGTTGAATTTAGTTATGTTCAAATCAGTTCAGTCCGGTTCAGTTTAGTTTGGTCATGTTCAACTAATTTCATGAAAAACATGCATATTATAAACGTTTAATTTTAGTTCAATCAGTTCAGAAGAATATTGTATAGTTTATCTGTAAAAAAATGCTCTCTTCTCCCTTTCTGTCAACCAACGGTAACAATCGTACCACCATCGCCCACCATGGCTGTGTCGGCAACGGCTAAGCCACCGCCACCTCGTACGTTTCTACAAGCTTTAGAAACACCGACTACTCAATTCAAAGGCGAATCCACTTGTTTGTACTCCAAAGCTGATATCCACCAACTGTCAGCTCACTATGCAAATGCTTTAATAGGAAAATTTCAAAAAGGAAGGTCGAGAATGGGCATACTGGAAGCAGCCTTCAAAACCATCAGATTCAATGGTAGTTATCTGCTAGGAGCTATTGACCACAAGAGGTAGGGGATTTCCACCGATGTTGGATGAAATCACACTGGGATTTCAATGGAGCAACAGTGAAGGTGCTCAAATGGAATCCCGAGTTTTCGCCAGACACATAATCTTCTGTGGTTCTAGTTTGGATCACAATAAGAGAGGCTCTGTTATACTAATACAACACAGCTTCAATTTAATCGATAGGAAACCTCATTGGCAGTTACACAAAGATGGATGCAGTGACGGCGGCGTTGACCCAACCTTCTTCAATCAAAATCTTCGTGGAAGTGGATGTTCAAGCATCACTCCCCGATATACAATTAGATTAGGGTCCTTGGAAAATAATGAAAAATATGTTGTTGAGTACGAGGAAATCCATGAATACTGTGTTAAATGCAATAAATTAGGATATCACGAGTCAAAATGTAGATTTGGCATGGCTAGAATACCACAGACATGGATCAGAAGTAATAATAATGAGGCTCAAAATGATAAAGATAAGAACTCACACATTACTAATGATGAAAATATCCTAAGTATATATGATAATGAGTGTGGATCATATTGAGGAAGTGATTATATAGAACCTTGCTAATCGGAAACAAATCCCTACTCAACCTCAGAATATTTCCCCCACTGGTTCTAGTCATAAAAGAAATACCTCAACAAGCCCTGAGAGAAATGAACAATGGAAAGTGGTGCAGAATAAAAATTCACAAGTCTCAAATACTAACTATAATCACAATGAAAAGGAAAATTCACGAAGCATGAAAATCACAAGTCTTGAGACTCGAATTGAGAAATCTGATACTGTGCTTGATCATATGGCCTTTAAATAAAAGCTTAAGTTTTCATCTGATGACACGGAAATAAAAAAAAAAGTATCCCAGCTCTTTGTAACTGAAACCCAGTTACAACCTAATAAGTTGTTTAGTGTGGAAAGGATACTTAAGAACGGGTTCAACATCCTGGATGAGTCAGATAAGGAAGGCTTTTCGGGCTCCATGAGGAATTCATTAATGAATTCCACAACTGCTAATCAAGAGGAGCATGAAGTAGGAAGTAACAACGAGACAACACTCTCAACTCAAGTAAGTCATCTAACTTAGACTTAGGAATTGCTACTCAGTCACTTCCACCATCACTAAAAGGGATTTCTAAAATTGAAAGGAAGAAAAAGGCTAGCAATTTCTTCACTCAATTACATAAAATGACCCTTAGATCTAATTTTTTTTTTTTTTAATTAAAAAACCATCATAAGATGGGGGGGTATATATTGGCTCCCCAGACCGATAAAAATAGACCAAAAATCAGCCTGTAAATCATAAAGTACGAAGCAATTACAAAAGGACAACCTATAGGATGAATTCGACAGTAAGTGAATCCCGATAGAAGATGTTTCAATAAACTAATAACCAACCAGGGTTCCTATGAATCGAAATAACCTCTAAAAAGGACATATCGCGAACAGAGCGAAGAAACGTAAAAAATGGAACTTCTATTTGTCAACGATGTGCCCTTTTAGAAGGTGGTTATCTCCCATCTGTAGTTATCTCTCGTCTCGGATGTATCAAGTGTCAGCTACTCGTATTCCTTTCATTCCTTCCTTGATGAGATGCTCCTTGATGAGATGCTCCTTTCCTGCATGAAGTATGAAGAAGACCAGCAGTTTCCATTGCAGACAATGAAGAAAACCAGAAATTGCAACAGATAGAATCAACCAATAGTACAGGGAGTTACACGGATTCCTTTGATTCCCATTTTATCCAACAAAATGAGACCTTTGAAAAAAAGTGGAGCCATGTCCATGTTAATATCACCTTTCAGATTGTTTCCAGTGGCATATTTTGCCAAAAAATCAGCTGGAGCATTAGACTCCCTAGGTATGAATGAAATTGGATTAACTTTATGCAACTCATTCAAAGAACTACAGATAGAAAAAACTGTCCAAGGACAAACCATAGGATCCTGAATTCCTTTTACAGCTGAAAGGCAATCATATTCAATCATGCAACCATGTAATTTAAGTTCTGAACATAGCAGATATGCCTGTTGAATGCCTACAAGTTCTGCATGCAATGGGGATTCTGAGTGAAAGGCATGAGTTCTAAGTTTAATCACTTCACCATTTATATCCCTCACTATCACAGCAGAGGAAGACAAACCTCCAGTCTTCCATGTAGCATCAGTGTTAAGTTTCACATGAACAACCGGTTTTTCCCATCCTACCACTGAGACTGATCTTTTCTGTTTTGGTAGTATATCAGACAAGAGGCCTGCTTGGATTAGTTCTTTGTGTTTTTCTTTATTGCCTCTCAAAGGGTTTGCAATAAAAATTAGCTTGATCAGGTCCTTAATATGATGGAAGCATGAATCTATTGAAAAAACCTGATTTTCAAATATACTCTTATTCCTATGAATCCACAGGGACCATGATGTAACTAAGAGGACTGCAATGTTCATGCTAGAGGATACCTTAGAATCTGCTCTTTTGGATAAATAAAATTCTACCCTGTTTCTAAAGCTTCCTACAACTGGATATTGAAGATGAGTGAGTGTGTTAATTCTGTTCCAGATTTCAAGTGAAATGGGGCAGGAGTTAAAAAGGTGATCTAGGGTATCCGAATGATTCCTACACAAAGGGCATTTGGAGGCTAGGGAGTATCCAAATTTGCATAATATGTTATCAAATGGTAGAATTCCATTAAGCGCTCTCCAAAGAAGAATTGACATTTTGGAGGGGATAAAAGAGGACCAAATTTTATGAAGATGCCTGATTTGTGTACCTTTTTGTCTGAGGTTCTTGTAAGCTGAGCTAGTGGTGAAGTTGCCATCCACTGTAGGGGTCCAGATTAGTCTATCAGCATGTGTGTTTGTGATTACAACCTCCTGCAGAATTAGATTGGTTGTGGTAGCCAAATGAGGCTCCAATAATGGAAGATAGTGGTTTTTGTTAGCAACAAAGGAGCTCAAATTTATGTCAGGAAATGGAATTTCCATACCTTCAGGCCATTCATAGAACAAAGCCCCACTACCATTCCAGTTAGCATTCCAAAAAGAACAAGAACCAGATCCATAAATAACTCTTGTTAAACTATTTGAGATTTCTGTTACCTTGCAAATCCTTTGCCATGTGTGAGAATTCTTGTATGATTCTGGGAGAGACCACAAATGTTGGGTCCATTGAGATTTATTGAGCTGCAGTTTCCACCAGAGCTTACAAGAGAAAGCATCCACTGATGCCTGAATATCCCTGAAGCCTATACCATTCTCATGGACAGGGATGCTCATTTTTTTCCATGAACGCCATCTCTTTTTATTTCCTGTGTACTCATTATGTCCCCAAAATAGACCTGAAGCTAACTTTTCCATTTTTCTTAAGACTATTTTAGGAGGACTGAGCACTGCAAACAGATGTATTGGAATGGAAAGGAAACAATGATTAATGAGGATAATTTTCCCTGCTGAGCTTAACCACTTATTTTTCCAATTGTTTAATGTCTTTTCCATTCTCTCAAGCACAGGAAAGTAGTGGACTTGTTTATTCCTTCCAGCAAAAATAGGAGTCCCTAGATATTTAAAAGGAAAGGTGCCTTTTGACATACCTAAGGTCCTGGAAACTAAAAGCAATCTATCATCTGGTTTTTTTGGATCAGCAAAATAGTTAGATTTAGCAAAGTTAATTTTCTGACCCGAGGTATGCTCATATGCCAAAAGGAATTTTTTAAATCTTTTCAGATTTTTGGGATTGCCTTTCAGGAACACTGCAGTATCATCCGCAAACATAAGATGGGTTAATGGTGGACAATTCCTAGGCAGATTAAAGTTCTGTAAATAGCCTATCTGGAATAATTTTTTTAACCCCCTTGAAAAAGCCTCTGACAAAATGTTATAAAGAAAAGGAGACTTTGGATCCCCTTGTTTAATTCCTCTATTAGATGCAAAGAATCCTGAAGTGACACCATTAATTAATACTGAAAAATGAGCTGAAGCAATATTCTGCATTATTCTGTGCACAAATATTCCATGGAATCCAAATTGCAACAGGACTGAATTAAGAAAAGACCATGATACTCTATCAAAAGCCTTCTGCATGTCTAGTTTAACTATGAGTTTAGGGATTTTTGATGTCCTGCCTAATCTTCTAACCATTTCCTGCATCATAAGAATGTTATCAGATATATCCCTACCTTTTATGAATGCACTTTGTTCAGGGGATATGAGAGAATCCATCAGTGGTTTGATCCTTTCCATGATCATTTTAGAAATGACCTTATTCACAAAGTTAGACAAACTTATGGGCCTAAAATCTGAGAATGAAACTGGGGTAGGCTTTTTGGGAATTAATGTTAACCAAGTACTAGATATGGCCTTAGGTAAATATCCACTTGTTAGGAAGTCATTAGCAGCATCAAGAAGATCTTCATTGATGACTTCCCAAAAGGTGGTATAAAAAGCTCCTGAGAACCCATCAGGACCAGGAGAGCTACATCTGTTTAGGTCAAAAACTGCAGCCTTAAGTTCTTGATGTTGGAAAGGGGATAGGAGCAGTTCATTTTGCTGGTCTGAAATTACAGTAGGAATTTCTGAAAGGAAGTAATTAAAAAAGGTCCCCTTTTTTTGAGCAACTTCCTCATGAAACAGATCTTTGTAAAATCTTACTGCTTCTTCTTTGATTAGAGATGGATCTGAGATCCAATTACCTTTTACATCCTTAATGTTGCTGATTCTTGTCTTAGATCTCCTTTCTCTAACCGAGTGGTGGAAGTAGCTTGTGTTAGCATCTCCAAACTTAAACCAGTTAATCCTAGCTTTTTGCTTTAGGAACATGAATTTTTCTTTTTGAGCCCTCATAAGCAACTGTTTTGACTTATTTAACTCACTTAGGGTGGTTAAGTCATCACTGTTTTGCTGAAAAGTGATTTCCAGATCTTTAACTACATTCTCATAGTGTGTCAAATTTTGTGAGACATTACCAAAATGATTTTTATTCCATTGTTTAATTACCATCTTAAGCCTCTTCAATTTAAAAACCAGCCTATACATTCCTTGAAAAGTGGAGTCTAATTTCCAGTTTGTTGCTACCAGATCCTGAAATTCCTGTCTGTTTGACCACATATCATGGTATCTAAATGGTCTAGGGGCTTGTTCTTCAGAAGATTGAACAGAAAGTAGTAACGGGGCATGGTCCGAAGTCAGCCTATTTAAAACTTGAATAGAGCTATTAGGGAAGAGCTCCAACCAATCTAGGGAGGCTAAGCCTCTGTCTAACCTTTGAAACATTAAATCTTTGCATTTTTCCTTAAATCTATTATTACTCCAGGTGTAAAAATTTCCAACTGTAGGAATATCATGCAAATCATTTGAGTTTATGAATTCATTAAATTGTTTCATGCTCTTTTTAGGTGTAGACTTCCTACCCTTATACTCAGAAACAGAGAGCACAGTATTAAAATCACCTATATAAATGGAGGGTGTGTTTCCTGTCACTTTTAGATTATCCCATAAGTCCTCTCTTAATTGTCGATGCACACTTGCATAGATAAAGTAGCAGTGCCAGTTAAAAGAGGAGTCAGCATCAGTTATGTTAACCTGAACAAATTGGTCTGTCTCACTTAGATTTGTAATGTTAAAAGTTGGATCCCATAAAATCCAAATTTTGGCCGATTGTGCAGCTAGAGCATTATAGTATCCAAGTTCACGCTTTAAAACTGTTAGCATCTGTGTATCCTGCCATGGCTCTATCAAACACATGATATCAATCTTATGATTTAACTTAAGAATCTTTAATCTTTCTACAGATGTTCCTATTCCCCTAACATTCCAGACCAAGATATTTCCTATTATGGTGTATTTTATCATTTAAAAACTTTAGGGGTAGCTTTTTGTGATGATCTTAGTTTTCTCACTAACTTTGCTGAAGTCTTACTTTTGTCACCTGACTTACCATTACTTTTATCTATATTTAGAGAGGTAGGCATCTGCTCAGAAATACTAACCTTAATCTGCATTGCCTCATCATTTTCTGATCCAGTCTGATTAAGAGCCTCTGAGTTAACCTCTGTGTTAGCCTCTGTATTAACATCTGTGTTGGCCTCTGAGATGATTTGCTCTGAGTCACCTGTTAGGAGTATCTCAAAGACAGGATGGTTAGGTGCAGGGATTATATTTTTATCAAGATCCTGTGGTTCCTGATTTTCATTAAGCTTCTCAAATACTTCCTCATTCACATTTTCATGAATCATCTCTACTACTTCCTCTTCCACATCATCATGTAAGTCATCAAGCAATTTAAAAGCATTTGAGATAGTTACCACATTACCATTAAAATCATTTCCTTGGGATTTGGTAACATCAGGTGACTGGCTTTTTTTCCTCCAGAATGAGGTGGTTATTGGTTTTGATATGTCATCTAGTGAGTAAAAAGAGGCATTTCTCTTTTTATGACTAATCTTTTCCAGCTGACCTAGAAATGATTTTTGATTTTGAAAATCTTTCTCCTTTTGTGAAACAGTTAGTGCAGAGGAGTTTTCCTTATTTGTCACATCCATAGGCTGAGGTTCTATATTTTTGCTCTCCTTGTGAACATATACCTCAGGTACCTCAAGTTTTTTCAGAGATGTTTTCCTCAACTCAGGGTGCAAATGATTGCATTTAATGTTATTATGTCCAAGGATTTTACAGTGAGAGCAGTAGAGTGGCAAATCTTCATATTCAATAGGGTATTCTGCCACCTTGTTGCCTATTCCTACCACTATTGTGTTAGGGAGCTGTGTTAACAAGTCAATCTCCAAACAAACTTTTATAGCTGATGGTCTAGTAAGCGCTTTGGTAGCAGCATCCATTTTGAGGAATCTACCTATCTGTGAGCTGATTCCTATTATAGCAGAATTGTTATAGAAATGAAGAGGCAAATTATGTAAAGTTACCCAGACCGGCACGATTGAGGATTCCACCGATGGTGAGAATTCCGGCGACCACTTCTGAACTTTCATCGTGTATCCTTGAATTGTCCATTGCCCTTTCATCCAACATCGTTGATAATCCTCGCTTTCCTGAAATCGAATAAGAATATGTCGGTAATCTATTGAGCCAAGCTGGAATTTGGATTTGAAACCTATAGATTTGAAGGCCTGCAATAAAGAATCCATTGGAGGTTTCCCACGAATGAATTTCCCGACAAGGGCGTTTTGGTAATGGGATGCTAGTAGTTCTCCTTCTTCAGGTGGGAGGATATAAGCAATTTTCCCTTTGAATTCTGTGATAGGGTGTAGGTTTGGGGTATCAGGGAGTGTCGAGAGGAGAGGCGATTGTTTGGTGTTAAGTGCTTGAAGGAAGCTTCTGTGGGTTTGTGGAGTGGGATCCGGTGGCGGAGGAGGCGCCGGAGATGCCATAGCCAGCCCCTTGAATTGGAACAGCTTCCGTCTATAATCGTTAGAAGAGCAGAATTGAGATGAAGAAGAAGATTCACAGTGACAGTGTGTGTTTCGCACACAAAAATCGCACGCAGTAACCGTTCTGACAATTGACTATAATGTTGAGAACAGGTTCGGCCACGTCATGCTCGCATGCTTCACCCTTAGATCTAATTCAAAAAGCTCTTCATCTGGTTATCATGGTTGATTCACACAAATAGTTTAATACAGTTAAACCTCTATAAATGAATACTCTTGGGACTAGGAAAAAATATTCATTTAGCGAGATTATTTATTTATCGATAAATGAATATATTATTCATTTATCGATAAATGAATTTTTATTCATTTATCGATAAATGAATTTTTATTCATTTATCGATAAATGAATTTTTATTCATTTATCGATAAATGAATTTTTATTCATTTATCGATAAATGAATTTTTATTCATTTATCGATAAATGAATTTTTATTCATTTATCGATAAATGAATTTTTATTCATTTAGATAGTATTGAAGAAATTATATTAGTAATACATGAACTGTATGTATGTGGACTAAGTACAAAAATGTACATATGTACATTGTATTTGAGACTACTAATAAGATAGTATGTACTGTATGGAATATCTAGAGTCTTAGAAAATGTATCTAGCCTACACTACAAACTACAGTATGTATGTGGACTAGGCACAAAAATGTACATATGTACATTGTATTTGAGACTACTAATAAGATAGTATGTACTGTATGGAATATCTAGAATCTTAGAAAATGTATCTAACCTACACTATAGAAATGTGATGGACGTCGAACATTTTTTGAACTATCCTAACGAGAATGATGTTGTTATGGAATTGCCTACCGACGATGAAATTATTGAGTCTGTACTGAATGATGAGAATGATCCAGAACCAGATGATAGTAGTGTCACACCAAATGTGTCATCAAAAGAAGCATATCAAGCAGTAATCACCTTACGGAACTACTTTCTACAACACGAGCAGAATACTCCTAAAGTTTTGTTTGCGCTAGGAAAAATCAAGGATGAGATGAATTTTGGTGGGAAAAAAAGCAAAAAACTATAGACTCCTTTTTTGTAAAAGAATGATTTATTGTATGAACATTGTTGATTGAAAAAAAAAATCTTTTTTAATATATATATATATATATATATATATATATATCTAATGAAATGTGATGATTATTCATTTATATTTACATAGGGTCTTTAAGGATTTCAAGAAAATTATTCATTAATGCATTTAGCGAGGTTATTCATTTAGCCCCTTAGCCCAAGTCGGGACCGAAAAAAATTATTCATTTGTCGAAATTATTCATTTATCGAACATTCATTTATCGAGGTTTAACTGTATGTTGGTCTAGAATGTGAGAGGTCTATCAACATCTACTAAGAGACTGAAAAGACTGATTAAGATGTACAATGTTAATTTCTTATGCATTATAGAGCCTAAGCAAAAAATTCAAATGCTGAAAACCCTTAGGCTAGGCTAAATTTTGATTTCACCCTAATATCACTCAATTCTATCATTTGGTTGTTATGGAAAAATGATTATTCAGTCACATCAAAAGAGACTCTGGAGCAATACCTTTCGGTTAGGATTAATTGTAGTAGTTCCCAATTCCAGTGGGATGTTATCTTTTTATACGCTTTGCACTCTAGGGCAAAGAGACAGGTTGTATGGAACCAACTATTGCAGATGGATCATAGGGCAGAACAAGCATGGGGGATTTTAACACCAAGCTTCGATTTCTAAATACAAAAATGCTAGCTCTCCCTGTGAGATGAAAGAATCAATACCTTGAGTAGGGAAAAGAGGAGAAGGTTTTGGAAGGAACTCTTGTTTTGCAAAAATGAAAGCTTAGTCTTGAAAGAGCAAGAGTACAATACATATAGATAAGAATAGTGAATGACTAAACTACCCTTAAGCTAAACTAATGTAATTACATATATGTTAACATCCCCCCTCAAACTCACGATGCTACAGCAAGAAGCATTGAGAGTTTGTCTGATAAGAAACGAAAGCGAGCAGTGGAGTGAGCCTTTGTGAAAAGATCCGCAATCTGGAGAAAAGAGGGAACAAATGGCAATGAGATCGTACCAAGGTGCAAGTGATGGCGCGTGAAGTGACAATCAATCTCAATGTGCTTGGTGCGCTCATGAAAGACAGAATTGCATGCAATGTGAATAGCACTCTGATTATCACAATGCAATGGAGTGGGTCGTGAAAGTTTGATGCCAAAATCATATAGTAACCAACGCAACCAAACAATCTCAGCTGTAGTCGAGGCCATGGCACGATACTCAGCTTCTGTAGAAGAGCGAGAAATGACATCCTGTTTCTTACTCTTCCAAGAAATGAGAGAGTCGCCAAGAAAGATACAGAATCCGGTAGTGGATTTGCGATCCTCAACATCACCAGCCCAATCAGCGTCAGAATAAGCACGCAACTCCAAAGATGATGATGAAGGAAATAGGAGACAACGAAACTGGGTGCCTCGGAGATATCTGAGAATGCGAAGAACAGCAGCCCAATGAACCGATGTAGGAGCAGTGATAAACTGACTAACCACATGTACAGCATGCGCAATGTCTGGGCGAGTGACTGTAAGATAAACCAAGCTACCAACCACTGTACGATAAAGTGTGGGATCTGACAGAGGAATCCCATCATTCGGAGAGTAATGAGCATGAGTCTCAAGAGGAGTGTCAACCGTCTTATTGTCTGTAAGACGGGCACGCTGAAAAATATCAGCTATATACTTCGACTGAGACAACAGATAACCCTTAGCAGAAGAAGCAACCTCAATACCCAAAAAATAACGGAGCACACCCAAATCTTTCATAGCAAAACAATAAGCCAAATCACGCTTCAATGATTCAATACCCTCGCAATCATCACCAGTAATAATCATATCATCAACATACAAAGAAAGGAGAATACGACCCTTACTTGTATGCTTGATGAACAAGGCCGAGTCATAAGAGCTGGGACGAAAACCAAGAGAGGATACCACAGTGGAGAACTTCTCAAACCAAGCTCTAGGCGCCTGTTTGAGTCCATAAAGAGATCGGTGAAGCCTACAAACATGCCCCGGCTCATGTGGTACACCGGGAGGAGGAGTCATATAAACCTCCTCGTGAAGATCACCGTACAAAAAGGCATTTTTCACATCCATCTGTGAAATCTTCCACTGAGAAACAGAGGCAACTGCAATCAAGGTACGAATGGTGGTCATCTTGGCAACAGGAGCAAAGGTCTCATCATAATCCATCCCATGCTCCTGTGAATAGCCCTTTGAAACAAGGCGAGCCTTGTATCTCTCAACAGATCCATCAGACTTGGTCTTAATCTTATAGACCCAACGAGAACCAATGGTGTGCTTTCCCGAAGGCAAAGGTACCAAATCCCAAGTGTGCGTCTGATGCAGGGCAGCAAGCTCCTCAGCCATGGCAGCCTGCCAAAGAGGATTACAGACAGCCTCTCTATAGGATGTAGGTTCAGACAGAGAGTGAATGGAGACAAGAAATGAAGCAAATGAGGGAGAATAAGAAGAGTAAGAAAAATCAGGCTTCTGAGTGGACTTACAAATACGAGTAGACCGACGAGGGGGTGGATGCGCCGCAATCTCAGAAGATGGTGGAACAGGCGGTGAAGGCAATGGAGTGGGAGAGCTCGGAGGAGTATCTGTATTCAGAGGATCAGAGTCTGGTGGCGGAACATCATCGGTGGTGACATCAAAAGGATCAATGCAACGAAGATCTGACTGAGTCAACTGATGGGAACTACGTGGAACAGAGAAAAAAGGAATATGCTCTAAGAACACAACATGACGAGAAACATATAATTTTTGACTTACTGGATCAAAGCAACGATATCCCTTCTGACCACTACCATAACCCAAAAAGACACACAAGGCAGACTTTGGGGACAACTTAGAGCGCTCAACATGAGGTTTAAGGACAAAACAAGTGCAACCAAAAACACGCAACAAAGTATAATCAGGTGCAACCCCATACAGCCTCTCAAAAGGTGACAAACCTGAGTTGTGAGAGGTTGGAATTCTATTAATGACGTGTACAGTAGTGTGAATGGCTTCCCCCCAAAATATCCTAGGAACATCTGCTGACAACAAGAATGAGCGAGCTGTCTCAACCAGGTGACGGTGTTTCCTTTCGGCAACACCGTTCTGCTGAGAAGTATCCGTACAAGAAGTCTGACGTATGGTGCCATCAGAAGACAGAAGCTGGCAAAAAGCATTAGAGGTGTATTCACCTCCCAAATCACACCTAAAACACTTAATGAAAGCAGAATGTTGTGTCCTAATAAGAGCTCTAAAATCACGATAAATATCCAAGAAATCAGATCTATGCTTCATAAGGTAAACCCAAGTATAACGAGTAAAATCATCAATAAAAGAGACGTAATATCTAGAGCCCCCTTTCGTAGGTACGGGAGAGGGTCCCCAAACATCAGAATGAACAAGATCAAAAGGAGCAAGAGATGATGAAGTACTGTTCTGAAAGGGTAAAGCAGAAAATTTTGCAAGTTTGCAACCACTACAATCAGAAATATCATGAGAGTTCAATGGTCCTAAAGCACCCGTAGAGGTTAGAAACCTTAAACGGGATGCAGAAACATGACCCAAACGAGAATGCCACAAATAAAAGAGTGAAGACGAACTACTCAAACGAAAAGATGACAAATCCACACTAGAGGCAGCAACATCATCTGACATTCTGAGGTGGTCCAAAACATAAAGTCTCCCCTGCCTATGGCCTGTCCCAATCATCATCTGAGATCGACGGTCCTGAATAAGACAATGAGAATCCGAAAACCAAACATTTAGACCAGAATCACACAATTGACCAACAGAACATAAATTTAAGGCAAGATTTGGTATATAGTAAACATGATCAAGAAGGATAGAAGGGGTGACAACAGAACCAATACCTTCCAATGGCATAGAAGTGCCATCAGCGGTCACAATAGGAAGCGACAAATGAGGAGATAATGAAACAAAAGACTCAGACTGAGGGGACATATGATGAGTGGCACCAGAATCTATGATCCATGTACCTGAGACAGATGATGATGGTGGCAAACCTGAGGGAGAGGCAGACATAGCATGAGGCTGTGAGGCGAGGAACTCCTGGATCTTCTCTAGCAAATGAGGATCCACAGAAGGAGCAGCCGCTAGTGCATTAGGCATCTGAGGTGGACGAGATGCCCAAGGAGCCACGGGCCGAGTAAGGGGCCGATAAGGAGGTCGTGGCTGATAAGGAGGTCGCGGCTGATAAGGAGGCCGCGACTGTGATGGAGGAGGAGGACCACCACTGCGGGACAACAATGGACACTGAGACTTCCAATGACCCTTTTGATGGCAGAAAGCACACTCATCAGAAGAGACTCGAGCATAAGTACTAGATTTCCCACTTAAGGGTCGATGTGGGACAGCAAAAACTGATGACATAGGAAGGAGAGGAGTCTCCTTATCTCCCTCAGACTTAAGGCGAATTTCCTCAGCAAGCAACTCATTCACCACAGAATCAACCAAAGGCAGGGGACTACGATGGAGGATAGCCCCACGCAACCCCTCAAAGTCATTACGAAGGGCCATCAGAAACTGAACCAAACGCTGCTCTTCACGCCTCGCGATATAAGGCTCAAAGGCCCTCAATTCCTGGGACTCAGTGAGTGCCAACTGATCCCATAAGGAAGACATGGCAGAATAGAATTCCTGAATACTCAACTCATTCTGTCTAAGTGCTCGAATATCAGTCTCCAATTGGTATTGTTTTGCAAAGTTAGACTGTGTATAAATCCTCTCCAAATGCTCCCAAACCTCCTTTGCAGTCTCATACTTAGCCAACTGAGCACCAATCGAGTGAGTCACGGAGTTATTAATCCAAGTAAGAATCTTCGCATTCTCAGATTCCCAAGTATCCGACAAAGTATCATAATCCTCAACTCCTAACGTAGGCAGTCTCTTCACACCAGAGATATACCCCCACAAACATTTGCCACGCAAAAAATTCCGCATCACATAGCTCCAATGCGAGTAATTCTTACCGTCCAATTGCACACTAATTGACTGAAGGGAATCATCCCTACCACCCACCATGATTACAATTCCAGAAATTCAAATGCACAAATAACACAACCAAATCCGAGAGCAACAAACTGGTCGAAAATAACTCAATCACCAAATCGACAACAACTATAAGCCCCACAATCAGAAATCCAACAATCACAAACCCAAATGATCCCAATAATAAACTCCAATTAGAAAAACCCCAAACAATAGCAAACCCTAAATACGCATACCAACAATCCAAGCAAACAGCCCCAATTCGAAAGAAATTGAACAACCCAATACTAATAATCCAAATATCAACTGTAAGATCCGAAAAATACCTTCACGAAAAACACAAGTCCTAAAAAATCACAACCAATGCTCTGTTGGGCATCGGATCACAATCTACTCCAAGAATCACAACCAATGCTCTGATACCATGTGAGATGAAAGAATCAATACCTTGAGTAGGGAAAAGAGGAGAAGGTTTTGGAAGGAACTCTTGTTTTGCAAAAATGAAAGCTTAGTCTTGAAAGAGCAAGAGTACAATACATATAGATAAGAATAGTGAATGACTAAACTACCCTTAAGCTAAACTAATGTAATTACATATATGTTAACACTCCCAACATAAACCACATTAATGATTTTGCTGAATTAATAAATTCAACGAACATATATATATATATATATATATATATATATAATGTGGGTAATCAATTTACTTGGTCAGCCACTAGAATCCATGGCCCAGTATGGAAGAAACTGGATAGATGTTTGGCTAGTGATTTATGGTCAGATCAGTTTCCAGGTTCATCTGTACACATTTTAAGTAGAACAACCTCAGATCACTCTCCAATGTTAATCAAAATCAGGAGATTGGATAACTTGGAACCCAAACCATTTAGGTTCTAGGATATGTGGATACAGAGAGAGGATTTCTTAACTATGGTACACAATAGCTGGTCACAACCACAAGAAGAACAAGGGATGCTGGGTTTTACTCTAAAACTAAAAAGATTAAAGCGGAAACTAAAAGAACGGAATAAGGTTTCCTTTGGGAATCTTACAGATAATATTAAGAAAACTGAGGAGCTAGTTTGGGAAAGTGAGTGAGTTTTTCAGAGAACTGGGACACAGGATGATTAAATGAATCGGAATGGGGCCTTACTACTTAGAGCTTTAAATGAAGAGGAGATTTTCTGGAAACGGACTTTTAGAGTTAAGTGGCTTCAATGTAGAGATTCCGAAACGAAATTCTTCCATAATTCATGTAAAGAGAAAAAGCATAGACTAAGCATCACAAAAATCAAAGACAGTAATGGCCAATGGATTGATGAGCCAGACTTAATAAAAATGAAGTTTTCTAGTTTTTCAGAAAACTTCTGGCTGATGAGACACATCCTGGAGCTGGAATTCAGTACGATGAATTTCTAAAACACATTCCTAGGTTAATAACAGAGGAGAAACTGGAAATTAATAGGATTAGCTTTTATGAAAGAGGTCAAAGAAGCTGTACAAGGACTAAATAAAAATGCAGCTGCTAGGGCAGATGGATTTAATTGAAACTTTTACCAGTTAGCCTTCGGTGATGTGTCCATTTTATATGCATTATTTAGTAGTATTTAGGATCACTTTTGTTATATTTTTTGTGTAAGATTGCTAGATTTACGTAGGTTAATATAATAAGGGGTTTAGATGACCATTTTCGGTTTTTATATCTAAATCCTTCATTTTTGTAACCTATGTTGAGTCTAAGGGATTTTTGGTCCTCATGAGCATCTAGATTCCTTTTTGTGAGCTTAATTTGTAGATTTCTCATGAGCATTTAGAAGTGGTTTAGTGAAGGCCATTTGAAAGGATGGTAGAAGATTGAAGGCCACTCACAAAGTGGTAGAAGATAAAGTGGAGAAAGGAGAGCAAAGCAACGGGTGAAGGATGGTCCAGGGTTTTCGGAATTTTCCGAGAAGAATCAGCCTTCAAGAGTGGTACCATTGGATTTCTCTTCTCGAGCACTATGAAATCGACTACAAGAACTTCCAAAACGGATCAACAGTTCACCCGGAGGAAGCAAAACAAAACAGGGCTAGATTTTACTAATCTGGTCGCGACTCGCGACGACAGCGCGAATTCAGCCATGCAGTAGCGCTTTTTCTCCCCTTTTTCCTCCACTATAAATACCTCTTCACCCCTTCTTCTCCACAGCTCTAAGTCCGACTTGGGGGCTCCAAAACCCTAGTTTTTCACCATTTTCTTCCATTTCTTCTTCTTCCTTTGTAGATTTTTGTTCTATGGTATGGGTTTTGATTATCTAGCTTAGTTTTGTACTTGGGAGCAAAGGATTGAAGCTTCCATTTCTATGTAGTAAGAACCATTTTTATCTATCTATTTTGTGCTTTTGCTATTATGCATTTATGGGTATTGAATGTGTCTGTTGATATCATTAATGTTGTTGAAAGCTTGAGCATATGAAATACTTGTATGAATTGCTTGCTAGGGTTTGGGGGATTTGGGTTAATTTCCCCCCTTTTCTTGTTAGGAATCTATGAGTATGATTTAGAGCTTTTGATTGTGTTGATGGATTGATGATTGCTAGATGAATGTGATGATGTCGAACTCTTCGTCATGTTTGTTTTAGGTAGCAAACGAGAGAGGTCTATGAGCGTCGATCGTTCTTGACTAATCTTGTGTAAATGCATGAATTGGTTAAATGCTTAGGCACGGTGTAGTGTTCATAAGTGTTGCTAAGCTTGTTGATTCTTCGTGCTAAATGCCATCAATGGGATACTCTTAGCAATAAGGGAGTCATTGGTGAGGTTTGACAAGAGATGTCGAATTCACTCTTGCAAACTACTACCTAAGAAGGATAGAAGATTTATCTTCACAACAAGTAGTTGAAGTAGTGAATAGATGGTTTTACTCATCCTTGAAGCATTTATTATTTAGCATTTGTGTATTCTTGATGGTGTGTTTCACTTCATTTATGTCATGAGTTGTTTGAGAATAGGAAGTGTTTGTATGATTGAATTGGTTAGGTGTTAGGAACGTGACGAATTCCGTAGCTCCTTTGCATGAAAATCTATGAGCATGAACTTAGAATTTCTTGTGCATAACGTGTTGTGATTCTTGCTAGATGGGTATGTTAATGTTAAGTCATGTAATGAATGTGATAGAATGAGTGAATGGTTCAATGATCTACATTAGGTTTGGAAGTGGATATCCCTTGCCCCCAAGGCTTTTTTATCTTTATAGTTTTAAACCCCTTTTTCTTAGTTTTGTTTGATGATTAGCATAGTCACTTGACTTTGCTAGTTATCTTGTCTTTTTACTTTCGTAACTTAGGAAAACCACAACCAACCAAACACCCCCCCCCCCATTTTACTCGCTTTTATGTGTGTATATATTTACTCCTAGCATAATATCAACCATTTGTGCTTAAACGCTAGAGAAAATCCCTCTTCCCGTGGACGACCCTGATTTGCCGCTATCTACCTAGTTGTAGAAAGTAAGCAAAAAGGGCTTATAAATATTAATTTTGAGAGGTGCGACGACCGCCTCCCACTCGGATATTATTAAAAATGACCTATTAATGGAAGTATATGAATTTATCTGTGGGGTATCAATTCCAAGATTTATATCCAGTACTTAGATTGCTCTGATACCCAAAGTTCAAAATCCTAGTTCCTTTTCTAAATTAAGACCAATCTCACTATCAAACTTTATCAATAAGATCTTCTCTAAGATCTTAATGGAAATAATGAAAGTGCTTATGCGTAAAATTATCTCATTGGAACAACCAGCTTTCTTAAAAGGCAGTGGCATTGTGGATAATGTGATTCTAATGCAAGAAATGATGAGCATTTGAAACAAATAGATTGGAAAAGATAATGTAATTATTAAATCATATATCATGAAAGCTATTGATAGAGTGTCTTGGTCATTCATTAACTCGATCATGCTTAAGTTTGGATTTCATGGAAAGTTTGTACATAATGTCCTTAACATTATCACTTCTGTGGGTTTTCAGTTGTTTTAAGTGGATCACCTTGTGGATTTTTCAAATCCTCTAGAGGGATTAAGTAGGGAGATCCACTTAGTCCTTTTCTATTTAATACACTCAGTGAGGCCTTTATAAGGTCACTCAAACAAAAAGTTCAAGATGGGTTCTTGAAATATTTTAATATGTCAAGGGACTCTCTTAATATAATTCATCTGAGTTATGCGGACAACACACACCTATTCATAGGAGGAAACCCACAACACCTGAAAAGAACTAAAGCATTTTTAAATGAATTTGAAGCAGTTGCGGGTGAGAAGATAAATTTCATGAGAAGTGATTTTTATTTCAATAGAATACAACTCAAGATTTTAAAAAAATGACTAGGGACAATCTAAATATGAAATTAGGCACCGTTCCATAAATATTTAGGATGTCCAGTCTAGTTTGGAAGGATGAAAACGATTCTTTTTCAGCCATTAATGGGAAAGATAGACAACTCGTTAGGGAATTGGAAGAATGCATGGCTCACACAAGCCAATAGGCTCACATTAGCTAAACATGTCCTTAATTCATACCCACAACACATTTGGTCAACTTTGAACACACCCCCCCCAAGAGCATCATAAATGAAATACAGCTCAAATTTGCAAAATTCTTTTGGGGCACTTCAGAATTTGGTCAAAAAACATGGAGAAGATAGAAGAATATGGCCTTTCCTAAATTTGAAAATGGTCTAGGAATTAGGGACATAAAAACATTGTGAGAACATGCTCTTTGAAATTAAGGTGGAAGCTACAACTTGGGGAAACCGTTTGGTCAATACTTCTATGGTCTTTTCCAAAAACTTATAAAGATTTCACACCTGGAAGAGAATTTCCTCTGTAGCACAATGTAGTTTTTGGCTAGGGTACTGGGTCGGTAAATGGTTGTTAATTGATCACTGGTTAGGTCAAACTCCGGTGACAATGCGTAATCTAACACTTGCAGATTCTATAGAGATTAGGGATCAGTTTTTTCACAGCCATTTGCTTTTTTTCGCTTGTACTGCACTCATTTTTACTGTAGGTTCAGATAAGTCCTCAATTCATGATCAATTTGGTATGGATACATGAGACTAATGGTAAGTTTTCTTCAAAATCTGCATATCATGTCTTCAGAAATTGCATAAACAATTGTTTGGGCTATACAGGTACCTCCAAAGATTTCAATCTTCTTTAAAAGGCTTTTAAACAACCTGCTGCCATTAGATGACAATCTGAAATTATCTGGAATTTAGTTTGCTTCTAAATGTTGTTGCTGTGATTACATGGATTCCATAAACCATTTCTTCCATGGATTCCATAAACCATTTCTTCCATGGATGTTCTATTGCATCTGTTGTTTGGGAAAAATTGTGTGACTTAGTGTTGCCTAGATTAGAATTTCTGAATATACGGGAAATATTCTCACATAGATGTAACTATTATAGATGTAACTAATGATGTTCTTATAACAATCTTGCCTATGTTTATTTGCTGGTCATTATGGATAGTGAGAAATAGGAAAATTCATGATGGGGTAGACTATTCAGTAGCTGTTGTATTGAAGGAATTTAAGGAACGTCTGAAAGATTCATTAGAAGCCTTTCCCTTAAAACAATCGAGAAAAAAATGGAAAATATCGGATTGATTGTGGATTGGTGCCATTTTTTAGGAAAAATCAAAGATATTCTGTTTAGTTAAGTGGGACAAACCTATAAATGGTAGGTTTAAAATCAATACAGATGCATCATGGAAATCTAGCTCTGAAAATAGTGGTTTATCTGTTGTGCTCAGAGATGATAATAGATCTCTCATTACTTGCAGACTTCGGCATTATCAGTGTGATACTCCAATTATTGCTGAAATAAAAGCCATTCAACTTGGCTATGAACTTGCAAGAGAGATGAACATCCACTTAAATCTTATGACCATTGAAACAAGTTGTAAACTTGTTGTTCAGGAATTAGGGATCCAGAAAATGGGCCCTGGATGGTTTATCAAACTCTCTTGCTAATGCAACCTTCATATTCTTATTTATATTTTTGTTGCAAGGAGGCAAACCAGGTAGCAGATCTCTTATCAAAGAGATGTAGAATTCATAAGTGGAAGCATATATTGTAGATCATGACATGAATCCAAAGGACAGAGGTCTTACCAACCTTGTTAGGACTGGCATGCCAACAATGAGAACTAATGAATGAAGGATACAAGAACATATCTCACAGGAGCTCTCAAAAACATAATTGGGAGCCTGGATCATACTAGTTTGACAACTCAAATTATGAGGTCCAGCCAATATTTTGTTCGACACAGGGGGTGGAGCTCGTTATACTTAGAAGTACCTCTAAATTTTGGAGTTATCTTTTGAAGACATTCACTTTGTCAGATAATAAATCGGCACAATCTAATTGTTCAATCAATTTGAATGTTTTGTAAAAGACTACACGGATGTAATCAAATTTTTGGTTTTATTTTCTGGTTTGGGGTGCCAATATTCTTAATTTTTTTAATAAAAGAAGAATAAATAGAATGATCAACTTAAATAGATTAGTGAAAGATAGTGATGTTTTCTCCAGGAGCCATCAACGTATGAATCGATGTGCTTTTAACAAGTTTTGTGAGATGGTTAGATATATTCATTGCTTCAGTGATACTGAGCATATGACTACACAAGAGATTGTTGCAATTTTCTTGTCTACAATAGCACACCACCAAAGGAGTACATGTGTGGGAGCCTATTTTTACTAGAGTGGTGAGACGGTTAGTAGACAATTTAATTTGTGCTTGAAGGAATTTTTGAAGTTGTACGTTGTGTTATTTAGGAAGCTTTCGCCTATAACGGAAGATTATAATGATGGAAGATGATAGTATTTTAAGGTAGCAAAAACAAAGATCCCATTTCTTTAAAAAAAACAAAATTAAAGAATCATGATATTAAATCATCTAAAATGGTTGTATATTTTCTAGTATTTTTTAGGTGCACTTGATGATACAATTACTGATGTAACATTACCATCAGAGGCTCGATCCAAATATCGGACAAGAAAGGGTACAATTGCAATAAATATTTTAGGAGGTTGCTCATCGGAGATGGAGTGCATTTACGTTTTACCTGGTTGGGAGGGTTCAACACATGATGGTAGAGTACTACGTGATGCTAATTCTAGGCATGGAGGTTTAAAGGTTCCTAGAGGTAAATGAGAATATGAGTACTTAATAGCTAAAATATAAAAAATTATGTACTAAAATCATTTTTTTGTGTAAAGGTTGTTATTATCCATGTGACTGATGGAGAGGGATTTCTTGCACCATTTAGAGGACATATTTATCACCTTAAAGAGTGGAACAATAGTCCTCGTCAACTGCAAAGCGCCGAAGAGTGTTTCAACTTAATACATGCAAGGGCTAGAAATGTGATAGAACGATGTTTTGGGGTACTCAAGGGGGATGGGAATACTTAGAAGCCCTTCCTAGTTTAGTTTACAATCACATGGCAGTATTGTCATGAAATGTTTTTATTGCACAATTTGATAAAGAAATATATGCCTCCCGGATCTATTTTTGAGGACATATATGGTGATGAGGATTCTGATTCTGATAGAGGTGACGATGGGGACGACTGTGAAGTTGGTTACATAACGTGTATTGATACATCTGATCCTTGGAATAATTATTGAAATTCATTGGTGTAAACAATGTTCAACAACTGGCGAGCTAGAGTTTGAAGAGACTGATTTTTATTTATGTTATAGAGACATAGTTCATATTTTTCTTTCTATACGTATTAGAATAAAGATCAGGAACTTTTAAATTTTAAGTATGTAGCAGCTTTATTTTCAACTTTCAATAATCATTTGCGATTTTGGTTGATTAATTGAGTTCCCCGAGTTTACTTGATTAATTTATATATGGCCATAAGTTTTTAAACTGCAATATATTAGAAATGGCTATATGATTAATTCTTGGTTTGGTGAATAAATGTAATGCTAATTTCTTTTTAAGATGCATTCCATTAAGTTATATTTTAGTTTATTTTTTGTGTGGTTATTGTCATTGGATTTAAACAGCTCTACCATACTACCACGTGCTATCTTGGAGACTGATTTTTTTTGTGTTCTGTTTTGTATGTTAATGACTTAGTGTGATTTTGTAGGTGAATGACTTCAGTGTGGGTATGGTTTATTTATATTATGTTTGTCTTTATTGATGAATTGAAATTTATGTGAAAAAATTGATGGATGAAAGTATGTCAACTAGTGATGCTAGTGGAAGGGGTAAAAATAAACGATATTGGACTAGTGAAGAAGACAAGACCCTCATAGGAGTTTTGCATGAGTTATCTACTGATCCACATTTGAAATGCAAGAATGGATTTAAAAATGGCTATATGATTTGCTTGGAGGAATTTATTGGGAAGGCAATGCTGGGATGTGGTTTGAAAGCTACACCTCACATTGATTCTCGATTAAAAACTCTTATCAGCAAATTTAGAACCATACTTAACATGTTGGGAATGAGTGGATTCAAATGGGATTATCAAGGCAGGTGATATCCATGGAAAGATCTATGTACGATGAATATTGCAAGGTAAACTAAATAGATACAATGCATTTGTACACTATATATATTTCTTTTGTACTTTTTATATGATTATAATTTTTTCATTTTCTAGGCTCATCCTTCTTGCAAATATTTATATGAAGTGCCTTTTCCTTATTTGCATACCTTGAATTAGAGATTTATGGTAAGGGCTATGCAACTGGAAAACATGCTGAGGGATTTGAAGATGCAGTGGGGAGCTTGGAAAATGAGAGAAATGTGCAAGTTGACATTAACTCAAGTGATGATGATGGTGAAGTTGAAACTCTTGAGTCTACTCCTTCCTTGAAGAAGGTTAGAAAAGATAAGACTTCTAAGAAAAAGGAAAAGTACGAGGTGATAGAGAAGGTAACTAAGAATTTTAGTGGCTCGGAATTGGCAACCTTGCAACATCATGAAAGATATGAATAGTCATATTTCTACAAAGGCTAATGTTTGGGTTCGAGTTGATAATCATGAGCAAAAAAATGGTTGATAAGTGTAGCAAAGTTTTGGGTGAACTACTTGATTTGGATGGCACCAATTGTGGCAATGGAGGCAGTAAACGTTCTAACACTACTGGGAGGAACCCCCCATAGGCACACGTAGAAGCCCACCATAGGCACCGGTTATTTGCCCTATGGGATACTGGTGCGTATGTGACCAGTGCTAAAAAGTCGTCGTAATAGCACCGGTAAGACATACCGGTGCTAATAATTCACCAATAAGTTGTGTACCAGTGATAAATATTTTGGATACCAGTGCCCAAATATGTCAGCTAGGCATAATTTTCTAGCACTGATAGTAAGAACTAGTACCGGTGCTAAAAGTGGAGTACCCGTATGTTATGAGCAGTGCTCAAAAATTAAATTACAAGTGAAAAAAATCGACATGCCAGGTACAGTTTTTGAACACTGGTAGTAAATATATGTATGATAGCGGGCGGTCGTTGCACCCCTATTCAAAGATAATTTATAAGCCCTTTTTGCTTACTTTCTACAACTAGGTAGATAGCGGCAAATCAGGGTCGTCCAAGGAGAAGAGGGATCTTCCTAAGCACTTAAGCACAAATGGTTGATATTATGCTAGGAGTAGATATATATACATACACATAAAAGCATGTAAAGGGGGGGGGGGTTGGTTGGTTGGTTTTCCTAAGTTACAAAAGTAAAAGGACAAGATAACTAGCAAGGTCAAGTGACTATGCTAATCATCAAACAAAACTAAGAAAAGGGGTTTTAAAACTACAATGATAAAAAGCCTTAGGGACAATGGATATCCACTTCCAAACCTAATGCAGATCATTGAACCATTCACTCATCCTATCGCATTCGTTACTTGGCTTACCATTAACATACCTCTCTAGCAAGAATCACAACACATTATGCACAAGAAGTTCTAAGTTCACATTCATAGATTTTCATGGAAAGGAGCTACGGAATTCGTCACGTTCCTAACACCTAACTAATTCAATCGTACAAACACTCCCTATTCTCAAACAACTCATGGCATAAATGAAGGGAAACACACCATCAAGAATACACAAATGCTAAATAACAAATGCTTCAAAGATGAATAAAACCATCTATTCACTACTTCAACTACTTGTTGTGTAGACTAAACTTCTATCATTCTTAGGTAGTAGTTTGCAAGAGTGAATTCGACATCTCTTGTCAAACCTCACCAATGACTCCCATTCTCGAGACCACGACTCAAGGTATCTCATTGATGGAATTTAGCAAGAAGAACCAACAAGCTTGGCAATGCTTATGACCACTACACCGTGACTAAGCATTTAACCAATTCATGCAATTACCCAAGATTGGATGAACGTGCAACGCACATTCATCCAAGTGCATATAACTCTCTCGTTTGCTACACAAATGAACATGACGAAGAGTTCAACATCAATCACATTCATCTAGCACATTATCAATCCATCAACACAATCAAAAGCTCTAAATAATACTCATACATTCCTAACAAGAACAGGGGGGAAATCAACCCAAATCTCCCAAACCCTAGCTAGAAATTCATACAAGTATTTCATATGCTCAAGCTCTCAACAACATCAATGAAATCAACAATTAACATTCAAAGCACAATAAATGCATAATAGAAAAAACACCAAATAGATAGATATAAATGGTTCTCAATACATAGATATGGAAGCTTCAATCCTTTGCTCCCAAGGTAAAAACTAAGCTAGAACAACAAAAGACATCATTAAACTACAAAAACTAAGAAAAGAAAGAGAAGAAAACCAAGGGTTTTCAAGCCCTAAAACCAGAGAAAAATGGGCTGGGCAAAGCTGGAGAAGAGGAGGAAAGAGAGTGGTATTTATAGTGCAAAGAAGATAAAGTGGATTTCGCGACGGGTGCCAGAATTTTGCATGTCATCTTCTTCTTCTTCATAGTCATCCCTCTCAATCTTCAAGTCTTCAACGGCTCCAAAAATGGTCTTCAACGGCCTCCGGTCTTCCTGTTTTCGAAGTGAGTATTCAAAAGTCTTCAAAAGTGTAGTCTTCAATGTCCTCCGGGCTTCGTTGCTTCCGTGTTCTTCCCTCGTCACACAAAGTCCACTTAGAAGAGGTAAAAGAGCATAAAGTTGCTCTTACCTCTCCTAAGAGAATTTCAAGGTAAAACACAAGCTCTCGATAATAAAAGAGCACAAAAGTGATCCTAAATACTACTAAATAATGTATATAAAATGGACACATCAAACCTCCCCGCACTTAAACCTTTACTCGCCCTCGAGTAAGAAAGATCCAAGCATATGAAGGAAATGATATATCCATGTCCTAACTACTAATCCCCCAATCAAAACCTCACAAAAACTCTCAATATCATAAATCCCAAAATAAAAGCTCACATGAGAATTTTTCACACACACATCCCCAATCCTAAATCTAACCAAACCTACCACTTATCAATTCACTATCCATAAAAATATTTCAAAGCCCCGAATTGATATTCCCAAAGTCCAATGACACAAGATGAAGTTAAAACCATTTAATAGGTTTAAGAACATACTTAACCTAATGCCAATATATCCACCAAAATTCAATGACATAAAATGAAGCTAAAGCCATATAAGAGGTTCAAACACATGCTTCACCTAATGCCATTATATCAACCAAAAACGAAGTAGAAAAGGATCAAGAATTTCATAACCATACTTCATTTTCCTAACCCACTAAGCTACCGAATCCCAAGAGGTCTATAGATGTTGAGCTACCCGATCCATCCATGTGACAACCGCAACCTTATGACTCCAACACCGGCAAATGAGTGAAATCATAGCATTTTTCAATTTCTCTCATTTTCTCTCATTTTGCCTAGGAGCTCTTTCGTGTTTTCATCCTAGCCACACATCATGTTTCTTTAGCTCACATCTCACCTTTTTCCGCACATTTTAGCCTCTCATTTTTGCCTAGGCCGCCCTTTCGGGTTTTCGACCTATCCGGGCCCCCAATGTTGCCTAAGTTGCCCTCTCGGGTTTTCAACTTAGCGGGTTTTCTTTTGTCTTTTTTTGTCTTTATTTTTTTATTTATTTATTTTTCTTTTTCTCATGTTTTTCCAATGAAAAGTGGCAAAAAGAATTCCAAAACAATCTAGCATGCATGTGATTCCTCTAACCCCTCCCCACACTTAAAATATTACATTGCCCTCAATGTAAACATGTAAGGCAAGAACAATAAAAATCAAGGCAAGGGGGTAGAGTGACACCCGTTTCTCCGTGTATTCGCCGGTGATATGGCGCAGTCCAATGTACTTGTATGGTCCCAAAATCGGTTTCGGAACTGGAAGGTGGAGCAAAGATGCCGTAGAAGAACTCACCCCTAGAGAAAAACATAGTCTCCGTGGCGCCGTTTGATCAAGACTACCACCACAAAGAACAACATTAAACTCACAAGTACATAAGGATTTGTAATACTAGGCTTAGCATCAAGAGTTAATAACCATAGTATTTTCAAAGAACAACCAATCCACCCTCAATCACCACTATAAGATTATGCATTAAAAATATCCAACATATATTGACATATATACAAGCATCATTATAGGATATGCACTCACAGTCACAATGATGTAGTCGGCATACTACAATCAACAAAGGTACTATAAAGATGCAAGAATGTTCATATGTCAATATATGTAGGATGGTGGAGGAATGAGTGGGTATGTGGTGGTTCTTGGGAGTGTTGGGTGGAGAAGAAGGAAGGATCATGCAATGTTTAAGATCAGTTGGAAACTTGGATTTTTCATCGCGACTCGCGATTTAACTGGTCGCGACTCGCGATGAGTTCGTCGCGACTCGCGAAAAGTTGAGGCCGAGAGCAGTTTTTTAGCAAAATTTTTCTGATCACGTCGCGACTCGTGACCTCTATGTCGTGACTCGCGATGGCCCATCGCGAGGCTGTCGCGACTCGCGGAAAGTTGGTTCCGAAAGCCCAAAAATTTCTAAGCTCATCGCGACTCGCGATGGGTTCGTCGCGACTCGCGATGGGTTCGTCGCGACTCGCGACGAGATCTCGCGATGTCATCGCGACTCGCGGAAAGTTGGTGCTGGGAGTGGATTTTTCTCCCTGTTCGTCGCGACTCGCAACGAGCTCATCGCGACGAGCTCATCGCGACTCGCGACGGCAGGGTATCCCAGGCTTAAATTTTTTTTTTGTTTTCTTACCAACTATCCAAGCTTTCTTCCCTTGTTCGTTGATATCGTTCCTTCATCTCCTCCATTGCAATGCACTTCACTTTGCTACAAAATCACAGAAAAACACGCCATAAAAAGAACAAAACAAAATAATAACAAAAAACAAACTAAGAAACAAAAACTAAAAGAAATGCCGAATTTATTTCACGTCATCGGCACGACGAAGCTCCGTATTTTTAAGGTCGTCGGCACGACCTTAATGTTATCCGTATGGTGAAGGCTTGAAGCTCTTCACCATGAGCATCCAAAATAAGAGAGGTGGGGGCACAAAACTTTCAAGAGGAAAGTCTTGTGGAGGTGGAGATAGTTTAAAGGGAATTGAGTGGTTAGGGAGCTTGGGATAATCTTTCGGCTCCTCTTTTGTTTCCCTCAAAACTTCCGAAAATATTAGAGTTGGTTCATTAGGTGGGAGAAGGGGTGATGATGCTAATGGATGTAGCACTATCACCTCTTCCTCCATTTTTCTATCCTCAACAACCAACTCCTCATCCCTTTCAAACTCAAAATCATTCTTATTGGTGACCTCATTCACCGAGTCATCGAATTCAAGTTGAGACGATGTATTTTCGGAATCACAAGCTTCCATGCGGGCCAATACCTCTAATATGTTCCTCACATGCCCCTCAATGGCCTCACACTAGAGGAGAGCTGGGTATCCGGCTCCTCACTAGTAAAGGAGTTCAAGTTTGCTATGGTATTTAAGACATCCTCACGTGTCAAACTTGAACTTCCTTGTTGGACTTGGTTTTGGGGTATGGTATAGGGTGGTGATGGCCAACTAGGTTGCTCGTATGGTTGGTTTTCCGGCTCATTCTCATACCACCAATCTGGACTACCACTCCATTCCGGATTGTAAGAGTGGTGGAATGGATAGCATTCATGAGCTTCTTGCCCTTGAAAACCAACATCTCCTACCTCTTGGTAGCACTCTTCATAGTACCCATGGTTTTGAAAACCAAGGGTTCTTTCTCGGTCATAGTGCTCTTCCCACAACAAAAGGCAAGATTCGGTAGGATGATCGGAATGACACATCCTACAAAACCTTGCTTGTTGAGCCTCTCTTCTCATCATGAGTTCCCTCAAGGTGAGACGCTCCATTAAAAAAAATTTCAAAAGTTTGGAATCATAGTGCAAGGATTCTCGATAAAATAAATTACCAAGAACTCAAGCAATACCTACTCCGAACAAAAACAACCACCAAGTAGTGGAAAATAAAAACAACTAGCTAATACACAACCAAATACACCTAAATACTTAAGAATAAATGCCTCTTCCCCGGCAGCGGCGCCATTTTGATAGCGGGCGGTCGTCGTACCCCTATTCAAAGATAATTTATAAGCCCTTTTTGCTTACTTTCTACAACTAGGTAGATAGCGGCAAATCGGGGTCGTCCAAGGAGAAGAGGGATCTTCCTAAGCGCTTAAGCATAACTGGTTGATATTATGCTAGGAGTAGATATATATACATACACATAAAAGCATGTAAAAGGGGGGGGGGGGGGTTGGTTGGTTGGTTTTCCTAAGTTACGAAAGTAAAAGGACAAGATAACTAGCAAGGTCAAGTGACTATGCTAATCATCAAACAAAACTAAGAAAAGGGGTTTTAAAACTACAAAGATAAAAAGCCTTGGGGGCAATGGATATCCACTTCCAAACCTAATGTAGATCATTGAACCATTCACTCATCCTATCGCATTCGTTACTTGGCTTAACATTAACATACATCTCTAGCAAGAATCACAACACATTATGCACAAGAAGTTCTAAGTTCACATTCATAGATTTTCATGCAAAGGAGCTACGGAATTCGTCACGTTCCTAACACCTAACCAATTCAATCGTATAGACACTCCCTATTCTCAAACAACTCATGGCATAAATGAAGGGAAACACACCATCAAGAATACACAAATGCTAAATAACAAATGCTTCAAGGATGAATAAAACCATCTATTCACTACTTCAACTACTTGTTGTGAAGACTAAACTTCTATCCTTCTTAGGTAGTAGTTTGCAAGAGTGAATTCGACATCTCTTGTCAAACCTCACCAATGACTCCCGTTGTCAAGACCATGACTCAAGGTATCCCATTGATGGCATTTAGCACGAAGAAGCAACAAGCTTGGCAATGCTTATGACCACTACACCATGACTAAGCATTTAACCAATTCATGCAATTACCCGAGATTGGATGAACGTGCAACGTACATTCATCCAAGAGCATATAACTCTCTCGTTTGCTACACAAATGAACATGACGAAGAGTTCAACATCAATCACATTCATCTAGCACATTGATGTGTCCATTTTATATGCATTATTTAGTAGTATTTAGGATCACTTTTGTGCTCTTTTATTATCGAGAGCTTGTGTTTTACCTTGAAATTCTCTTAGGAGAGGTAAGAGCAACTTTATGCTCTTTTACCTCTTCTAAGTGGACTTTGTGTGATGAGGGAAGAACACGGAAGCAACGAAGACCGGAGGACATTGAAGACTACACTTTCGAAGACTTTTGAATACTCACTTTGAAGACATGATGACCGGAGGCCGTTGAAGACAATTTTTGGAGCCGTTGAAGACTTGAAGATTGAGAGGGATGACTATGAAGAAGAAGAAGAAGACATGCAAACTTCTGGCACCCATCGCGAGTCGCGACGAAACCCGTCGCGACACCATCGCGAGTCGCGACCAACGGGCGGCCGGAAATCCACTTTATCTTCTTTGCACTATAAATACCACTCTCTTTCCTCCTCTTCTCCAGCTTTGCCCAGCCCATTTTTCTTTGGTTTTAGGGCTTGAAAACCCTTGGTTTTCTTCTCTTTCTTTTCTTAGTTTTTGTAGTTTAATTATGTCTTTTGTTGTTCTAGCTTAGTTTTTACCTTGGGAGCAAAGGATTGAAGCTTCCATATCTATGTATTGAGAACCATTTATATCTATCTATTTGGTGTTTTTGCTATTGTGCATTTATTGTGCTTTGAATGTTAATTGTTGATTTCATTGATGTTGTTGAGAGCTTGAGCATATGAAATACTTGTATGAATTGCTAGCTAGGGTTTGGGGGATTTGGGTTGATTTTCCCCCTGTTCTTGTTAGGAATGTATGAGTATGATTTAGAGCTTTTGATTGTGTTGATGGATTGATAATTTGCTAGATGAATGTGACTGATATTGAACTCTTCGTCATGTTCGTTTGTGTAGCGAACGAGAGAGTTATATGCTCTTGGATGAATGTGCGTTGCACGTTCATCCAATCTCGTGCAATTGCATGAATTGGTTAAATGCTTAGTCACGGTGTAGTGGTCATAAGTATTTCCAAGCTTGCTGGTCCTTCGTGATTAAATGCCATCAATGGGATACCTTGAGTCATGGTCTCGACAACGGGAGTCATTGGTGAGGTTTGACAAGAGATATCGAATTCACTCTTGCAAACTACTACCTAAGAAGGATAGAAGTTTAGTCTTCACAACAAGTAGTTGAAGTAGTGAATAGATGGTTTTATTCATCCTTGAAGCATTTGCTATTTAGCATTTGTGTATTCTTGATGGTGTGTTTCCCTTCATTTATGCCATGAGTTGTTTGAGAATAGGGAGTGTTTGTATGATTGAATTGGTTAGGTGTTAGGAACGTGACGAATTCCGTAGCTCCTTTGCATGAAAATCTATGAATGTGAACTTAGAACTTCTTGTGCATAATGTATTGTGATTCTTGCTAGAGAGGTATGTTAATGTTAAGCCAAGTAACGAATGCGATAGGATGAGTGAATGGTTCAATGATCTACATTAGTTTTGGAAGTGGATATCCATTGCCCCCAAGGCTTTTTATCTTTATAGTTTTAAAACCCCTTTTCTTAGTTTTGTTTGATGATTAGCATAGTCACTTGACCTTGCTAGTTATCTTGTCCTTTTACTTTCATAACTTAGGAACAACCAAACAACCAACCCCCCCCATTTTACATGCTTTTATGTGTATGTATATATATCTACTCCTAGTATAATATCAACCATTTGTGCTTAAGCACTTAGGAAAATCCCTCTTCTCCTTGGACGGCCCCGATTTGCCGCTATCTACCTAGTTGTAGAAAGTAAGCAAAAAGGGCTTATAAATTATCTTTGAATAGGGGTGTGACGACCGCCCGCTATCACACATTATCAATCCATCAACACAATCAAAAGCTCTAAATCATACTCATACATTCCTAACAAGAACAGGGGGAAAATCAACCCAAATCCCCCAAACCCTAGCTAGCAATTCATAAAAGTATTTCATATGCTCAAGCTCTCAACAACATCAATGAAATCAACAATTAACATTCAAAGCACAATAAATGCACAATAGCAAAAACACCAAATAGATAGATATAAATGGTTCTCAATACATAGATATGGAAGCTTCAATCCTTTTCTCCCAAGGTAAAAACTAAGCTAGAACAACAAAAGACATAATTAAACTACAAAAACTAAGAAAAGAAAGAGAAGAAAAACAAGGGTTTTCAAGCCCTAAAACCAGAGAAAAATGGGCTGGGCAAAGCTGGAGAAGAGGAGGAAAAAGAGTGGTATTTATAGTGCAAAGAAGATAAAGTGGATTTCTGGCCGCCCGTTGGTCGCGAGTCGCGACGGGTTTCGTCGCGAGTCGCGACGGGTGCCGGAATTTTGCATGTCTTCTTCTTCTTCTTCTTCATTGTCATCCCTCTCAATCTTCAAGTCTTCAACGGCTCCAAAAATGGTCTTCAATGGCCTCCGGTCTTCCTGTCATCGAAGTGAGTATTCAAAAGTCTTCGAAAGTGTAGTCTTCAATGTCCTCCGGTCTTCGTTGCTTCCGTGTTCTTCCCTCGTCACACAAAGTCCACTTAGAAGAGGTAAAAGAGCATAAAGTTTCTCTTACCTCTCCTAAGAGAATTTCAAGGTAAAACACAAGCTCTCGATAATAAAAGAGCACAAAAGTGATCCTAAATACTACTAAATAATGCATATAAAATGGACACGTCAATGTACCGGTGATCATATTCTAGCACCGGTAAAGAAAGTTTTCCAGTGTTTCTAAGTATCATTTATAGCACCGGTACTTTTAAAAATAGCACCGGTAGTATTGATGATTTATAGCACCAGTAATTTTAAAATGGCACCGGTTGTAGTGATGATTTAGGCACCGGTGTCACCGGTTCCAAATTTGAAGCACCAGTTACCAATTAGCACTGGTTCTTAATTGTCAACCGGTGCTCAGTGTATAAAAATTTTATGTGAGTCAATTTTAAAATTGTCGTGCCATCCCAGATAAACTACGGTATAAAATTTATTATAAATAATCCCTTACTTGAAAAGTTTACTCGACAACTAAATAAGTAAATAAGAATGACCGAATTGTACATGAAAAGAATAAATGAAATCAATGTCAATATGTCATCATGCCATATCAATTCATATACGCCATATTCCCATCACCCTTTCACAGACATCACTCAAGAAATTGGCCTGGATCATTTCTAGCCATCATTGCATAAATGTTGACCCATGACTCGCACCATTTGGCCGCCACCTCCTGAAGTTCATAGGCTTTGTACAGGCCTTGCTCCTCTAGAAAAATATGCATTTCGATCAGATTGAAAGTTAGTTTGTATGACGGGGTTACTGCAATGTAAGCCATACACATATTATATCATTTGTGTTGGAGTTTCGATACTTACGTCGATAGGATTGTTGGAAGTTGTCTCTAGGGCGAGCTCCTCAAGGAATCACATGACATAGTAGCCACATTCCCAACAACTTCCTTGTCTTTGGTGCTAAGATAGAATAAAAGAATCGATAAATAAATTAGTGTACGTTAAGAAGAAAACTTACGAAGTATGTTAAACTATGCATGATTACTACTTACGTTGATGTTTGTTATCTTCCAGCTAAATTTCAGTGAGGGTTCATTGTTCCTCTTCAACCTCTCATATTGACATGCAAACTAATGACATGTTTGAGTTACTACCTTTGAAAAAACTATTATTGGAAGAAGCAGAGTTAATGGTGCTAAAATTATTACCTGGAAATAACTTGTGTCCCTATGTAATCCTTAGGCTGAATACCATTGGTGAGTGTGTCCAATGTATAGGCATGGTCATTTCTGGGACAAATGAAGATGAGTAAAAAGTGTGAATTGTTTCATAATTTCAAAGTTAATATATCTGTTAAATTTTACAAAATAGACATCAATCTAAATTATAATGTAAAATTTCTGACCTCTTGAGGTATGGCACAAAGTATATGGCAGCGTTTGAGTTAATCATCGAGTCCCAGATGAAAAGAACCCGGGATGTTATGTCTTCCTCCTGAAGCAAGTTTCCGTTTCTTCCAGCGCTGGAGACACAAAACTGGATTCTACCATTGTTTGCGACTCCACTTTACTCCACAGGTGCCTATCACAACAGAAGTTATTCGGTGTTACGAATATGTTAGAGAACAAGATACATGTTATAAAAATTTCGGAGCTCACCCCATTCAAAAGTCCATTTGTGCATTTGAGATCCATGTCATCCTATGACAATTCACGAGCTTGTCTCCTAATTCCAAAAGTTGTTGAATGCAATGGCCAGATTTGCACGGTTTGGAAAATGTGGATACAGGGAACTAGTTGTAAAATATTTCCTTCCTGTTACGGTTCATTTTTGTTGTCTTCTCGTTGCATTGGTTGATGAACTCCCTCAGAATTGGATGCTCATTTACCACGCACCTGTTTACAATCTGCACGTAGTTGTAAACAAACCATGTGTTAAGTGATCAGTAAAATTTCCAAATATGTGCAGATGATTTAGTCACGAGATATGACAACTTTACCAATCTCAGGGGGGGAGATCTCAATCATGGTCATTTTTCACCCGCTTGCAACTCGTGGTCGAATCCTCAAGCTGTGTTGACAAAGTAGTCGGTTTTTAATTTTAAAAAGAATACATTTGAACACTTGTAATATGATATTCATTAAAGTAAAAAATTTACCTCGTCGTCGATGACGTCGAGGAAGTCACTTTTCTTTCCTCATATTCTTTAATAGCCGCATCCTTCTATTTTTCAGCGGGGGTGTCTACACCTTAGTCGATCAAAGACTTGGCCAGTCAACAACATGTCTGAGAGCCTCTCTCATATCGATGAATGTGTTGTTAACAGAGTGCAATCCTGCTTTTTCAGGGAAGACTGGATCAATCACCCATACATGAGCGATTGCACTAGCTGATGTACAGTCGTGGCGGTTTCTTTGGAGCAATCCCTTTGCCACTAAGGCCCTTGACCCATCCAATTGCTGCAAGAAAAAAGTGACCCTCTCCCTATCCTGTCATTAGTCATGTATCTTTGCTAATAATTTGAAATATAAGAAATGTATTCTGCAATAGACCAAGTGATGAAAGACACAACGATGAATGATATCCCTTTTTTACCTCCTTATCGTCTTCCTCATCGCTAGGAGTACCATTTGATTTTGTCTGGGCCGCGCTCACTTCATCCAATGCCTTCTCCATGAAAGACTTGGGATCCTCTAGGCCAGGTGGTATTTGGACCTCGCCCGCTGAAGCAATCCCCTTAATGAGCTCAGAGAGGTATGGCATCATTGCCTTCACCACTGGTTGGTCCTTTGCTTTCTTCTGTAGGACTGTAGGAGCGGGGGACGAGCTGCTACCGTATTTGCTTCTGCATTTGTTGAAAGATGTGGTAAGACAACCTCTTTACGGAGGCTTGATGGAGTACCCCTATACCTCCCCAGGTGATCCGATTTGTCGGTCACCGCTATCAATATGTCCTCCCCTGGTTTGAGAACCAATGTGCCCTTAGCGGCCTCCTCATTCATTTTCATCTGTGGGCAGGCGTAAAGTATAAACAATGAACTTAATTTTGAAAATTGTCAAGATCAGTCAAAGTGGAATTACTAAACATTTTAATGATCAATTAATGCGGAAAAACATACAATGTTCTCTACAATGGCTATGTTGGCCAGATCAATGTATTTATCTTTGTCTGCCAGCTTGACGGACTCGAGGTAGACTAGGGACTTGTCAACATTGAATTCCCTGGTCTTAAGCTATGTCTCGATCTCTTCCTCCATCAATCCCTGAGCAGCCAGCTTCACTCGCTCCTCTTCCTTTTTTTAAATTATTTTTTCCCGCGTGACCCGGTGTTCGCTCCTTCCAGTCCAATGTGAGTAAACCTTTTCCTTTGAGTGCTAACGGTTAATCTTACTTATTTTCTATCTGTAAATAACAAATGGAAGTGAAAATAATGAAATTTAAAAACAAACCTAAATGACACACATGTTGAATTTGGCTAAATGTTGAAGTAAAGTTTACCTTAAACTCTGGTGTTGTTCTCATTTTCACAAACTTGTACCAGTTCTCTTCCTCCATCCATTCGTATTTTTCCCAAGGTTCGTATGGTAACTTTTGATCTATTTTTTCCACTTGATGAATTAATTTCTTTGCCACTTTTGATTTCCAGTTACGGTGGGTATTGCCGATTGCAACGTACGCAAACTCTTTCAACTTTCCAAGTTGTCCTGCAGTCAACTTTTGCTCGAACCTGAAGCTCATCTGCATTTTGGAAATTTAGCATAGAAACTCATGTTAGTTTATGCAAAGAAAATTGTGAATTTATATTAGCTAATAAATTAAATTTAATAATTTAAACATATTTGAGTTGTGAAATTCTCTTACCAAAATGTCTTTCCAAGGCTCCTCCTTGTTGTCATCGGGGATGTCTTTCCAACGCCTGTGTGTCCCAAACTTTATTTGCCGCTGGAATACATAATTTATGTACGTTGTCTACGCTGTCCAGCTTTTTGTGCAGGACATGTCCAAATGTTTGAATCGGACAAGGACCGGGACATTATTCTCCTTGGCCAGCATTACCGACTGGCACGTGGTTGTACCACGTGTCTTGCACCACTCATTTATTTCAAAAAAGTTAAAGGTTTTTCCGTGTTTCCACCATGCCTTAGAAATATCATATGTCCCCCACTTATTGGATATCCTCGATTCGGAGGATGCAGTCTCTTCTTCATCACCAGTCAATGTTGGGGGCTATTCGCTGTGGGAATTCTCTTCGACTATAGCTCTGATCCCCTCAATCTGCAATATTACTAGAACGGTGGGTTTAGTCTAATCCAGGGCAGCGAGGGGTGTGGTTGGCTCTTCCTTGTCCACAATATTTCCCATGACTGAGTGTCCCTTCTTTCTCTTTCTCCCTCTTGTAGCCACTTTCTTACCCTTGGGAGGCATCTAATGCAGAAAATATAAACAAAGTTCAAAACTTTTGACAAAATTAACTTCCATTAACCTAATCAAAACCACTAATCAGAAACTATATTAAGAACGAAGTTGAACCCTTCTGACACACAAGCACCGATGATTAAAATGCAGTAAATATAAACAAAGTTCAAAAATTTTGACAAAATTAACTACCATTAACTAATCAAAATCAATTTGCAACAGACTACATCAAGAATCAAGTAGAACACCCTTTTGACATAATCAAGCACCAGTGATCAAAATGCATTAACATAATCAAAACCACTAATCAGACCTGAATTCAGGAATCAAGCTGAACACTTTTGAATTCATCAAGCAAAGAAAAACAGAAATTACAAACTAAGTTCAAAACTTTCAAAGAGCAACTTAGTCCCATAATCCATTCCCAAGCATTGAACATAACTAATAACCAACAAATAAACTTCCTCTAACCTAATCAAAACCACTAATTCAAAACTATATCAAGAATCAAGCCGAACCCTTTTGCCACAATCAAGCTCTGATCAACAAAATGCATAAAACACGAATAAAATCTACAAGGTTTTGACATAGCTATTAACCATCACGATTAAACAACCCCAATCGCAATACATTCTTTGGGTACACAACCACATTCTCAATGACAAAATCAATAATCCAAAATGCAATCCATAGAAAATTCCCTAGGTTCATGATGGCAGAAACTAACCTTGATGTACGGCCGGTGGTGGAGGACCGGAAATGTGGTGGATGTGGCAGACCAAAAATTCGATGGTGGTGCGGAGGAATAGGGGGCGATGGAGGTGTGGAGGAACAGTGATACCGGTTTGACGGAGCGGAGGTGGTGGGGAGTACCGGGCGACGGAGGAGGAATAGGGTGCGACAGAGTGGAGCTTAAATTTTAAGAGACGGTGGAGGAGGAGTTGAGCCCAGGTCAGAGACAGTGGAAGAGTGGGGATGGAAGAATGGGAGTGGAAGCGCCCGTCTTTTATTTGCTACATGTTAGCACTGATAGAAAATCTAATACCGGTGCCTATAACTTGCAACGCAGCTGTTTGTTATTTATTTTTATTCATACAGTGGGACAATGTGGAAACATCCCAAAAAATTTTCAAAGTGTTGAGCACTGGTACCTAGATACCGGTGCTCTAGCCCACCAAACGCAGTTGCACACAGCTGCTTGTCAATTATTTTAATGCATACGGGTGGACAGTGAGGAAATGACACAAAACATTTCTAAGTGTTGAGCACTGGTACCTAGATACCAGTGCTCTAATCCACCAAATTCAGCTACACGAAGCTGCTTGTCATTAATTTTAATTCATACGGTTGGATAGTAGAGAAAGGACCAGAAATTTTTCTAAGTGTTCAGCATCGGTATAGGAAACCAGTGCCAAAACATCATCATAGCGGTGCTCACAAAAATTCAATTTTCCCACCTACCCAGTTTGAAATTTTCAAATATATTATCATTTCCCGTAAAATATTGAGCACTGGTAAAGTATGGCCTTACCGGTTGTACAAAAACCTATAACTTATGATTGTTTATGTTTTATGCCCCCAACCTTTTTAGAATGAGTTAATTTTTTAATTGACTGAATTTATGTTTAATTAAGATTGTAAAACCATGATTGACGGTGCACGTGTGAATTTGAGATTCCAGCGATAGTGGATTATATACTATAGTAAAATTACAATAGCGCCCAAACATTTTTTGAAACCCTAATCACCATGTAATCCACGTTGATGAGTATCAAATAGGTTTATGACATGCCTGAGAGTAGGTACAAAAGATACCTCATCACCAATTGTAGTCCCAATGGTGAATTTTAATTTGTTTGCAAAAAGGTCCTCCAACTAAATGCCCCAATTGCGCTAACATGCCCACCTTGTACACCCATGATATTTCATTTCATTGCATAAAAATGAATGATTAAAATAATTGTTACACCACTAGCACATGAAAGAAAGCGCTAGTGTATAATGTAGAGTTAGCCAGATGTGCTTAACCAGTGTTTACTTTGAGTTCGGGAACTTTTATAAAGACTTGTTACAATCCTCTAACTAACATTGAATTACATAAGTGATTGTAGAACACACCACGCAGTGTAGATGTACGATGGTGTTCAAGCGGATTTCAATTTGGGGTTACGATTAAACTTTTTGCTTTTTGCAATTTAGTCCCTTCAAGAAAGTTGGAATTGTCAGAATACAAAATTGGCGATGAAGAAACAAAATTCAATGTTGGGAAAATGTAATTTTACAAATTGGACCTATTTTAGTGAATGGAAGGACGTCTTTTACGAGATAGGAATTGTCTTGTAAAATTACGTAATGACCTCAAATGTTGTTTATTGTGTTCCCACAACTTCAAAACATGTAAATCATGGTAATCACAATTATACATGGTATTTAGTTATGTGTCAAAATTTAGATTATTTTTAACATTAACAAAAGATGTTGTATTACAATTCGTGATAAGATGGTGCTCAAATCGTCCATACCGGTGCTTATAGGGTAATCTACCGGTTCAATAAACTAATAAGATAGTTGTGTGCGAGTTCGTTGCGATTCCATAATTTTGTCGACAACACTAGAAAAACATACCAAAATAAAAATATACATCCTCACCATTTGTGTGTCCATCAATAACAGTATTTATACAATACCAAATGTAAATGTCAATTTGAAACCTTTGTAATTAGGAGATTTCAGGAATAATAATGCGAGAATGGCTCCACTTCTTTGCTGCCAGCTGCATTGTCCCTAACCTGGGATGGGAAAGAATTGATCCCCTTCACAGCTTCAAGAAACTAGTAGCTCATTAACTTCCCCATGTGGTCACACCATCTACTCTAGTGTTGGCAATCAACCCGTACAGTTTCAACCGCACTCTCAAGTGCAGGGACACAAGATTCAATCGATGGTACGGAGATAGGAGCAATATTCTTGTAGAATGATTCTACAGTAATTTGTGTCATAGGATGACCCCATGTGTCGATCTCATAGTTAGGCACACCTACCAATTCACAAAGTGAAGAAATCAGACTGCAAAAACCATACGAGCCAGAATTCTCTTTGTCCCCGGTAAGGGCCTAATGTATTCCCCCTCCTACATTCCAACAAAGTTTCTTTTTAATGGCATACAACTTGATTATCCTAGTCTTGTGCACTTCAGTGTTAACTGTGACTGGATCAATACGGGAGGCCACAAAGTGATACCACGCGTTTATTTCTGGAGTTAATGTTTTCTTATGAATTTTTGTCCACTCATGAAACACGAGAGCATCCACATTGGTTCCTTCAGTTGTGATGCAATTAACCAATGTCTTCCATGCATCTTCATTCAAACTATTATCCTCATTGATTAGCATCAACATCTCATCCTCATCATCTTCTACATTGGGCAATCCATATAGTTCATTGATGGCTTGGGAGGTGAGGGTGACATATTTGCCACAGAACAAAAAATTTTCCTTGCCCAATCCACACCTCAAATTTATATAGAACTCTACAACTATGGTCAAGTTGAATGCAAGAGGTGTAGTACACAGCTTTTCCCAACCAATTTCCAGATAATGTCTTGAAAGGGTGGATTTTCTTCAATTCCACGTTCCAAATAATGCTTCCTTGTTCTGTAACTCTGGGCCAACAGTCTTGCCTCGTCTAACACAAATCTTTCCACCACCACCCTCTGATGTGCTCATTTTATACGGTTATATTAGGACTTTTAGGATTCACTTTTGTACACTTTTGTGCTCTAAATGTGAAATTTTTCCTTGAAGTTCTCTAAGGAGGGTTAAAAGTGACTTTTACGCTTTTATTACTTTTCTAGAGAATTTTGTGTGACAAGGTAATTTGTTTGAAGATTTTGAAGACTTTGAAGAATACCTTTGAAGATTCAAAGATTTGAAGACTTGTAATTGAGCTTTTGAAGATTTGAAGATTTGAAGAAGTGAAGAGAAGAGGAGGATATGAAACAAAAAGGAGAATGAAGAAATGGTGCTGGACTTGGAGTCCTTTACGAGGCCATCGCAAGCACGTCACAACTCGCGATGGATGAGGGGTCAGAAACCCTTCTTGCTTTTTGCACTATAAATACTCCCCTTATCCTCTCCTCTTCAACAAGCGTTTGACACCCTCTTCTTCCTGCATTTTTCTAGGTTTAATACCCTAGTTTTTCTTTTTTTTAGTTTTTGTAGGTTAATCATATCTTTTCATTATCTAGCTTAGTTTTATCTTAGGAGCAATGGATTGAAGCTTCCATTTCTATAGAGTAAGAACTATATATATATATATATATATATTTGGTGCTTTAGCTATTGTATATTTATTGAGCTTTGAATGTGAATTGTTAATGGTATTGATGTTGTTGGAAGCTTGAGTATATGAATTACTTTTATGATTACTTGTTAGGGTTGGGAGAAAGTAGATAATTCTCCCCTCTTTTAATGTGAAATCCAAGAGCATGAGTTAGAGCTTCTTAATGATGTTGATGTGTTGATTATTGCTAGATTAATGTTATAATGTTGAATTCGTTGTCATGTTTGTTTAAGGTAGAAAATGAGAGAAGTCAATGAATGTCGGTTGTTCTTATCTAATCTTGTGTAAATGCATGAGTAGTGGAAGTAGTGAATAGATTTTGTCATTCGTTCTTGAAGCCTTTGTTATTTAGCATTCATGTGTTCTTAATGCTATGTTTCAATTCATTTATGCCATGTGTTATTTGAGAATAGGAAGTGTTTGTATGATTCAAGTGTTAGGGTGTTAGGAAAGTGACGAATTCCTTAGCTCCTTTGCATGAAAATCTAGGAACATGAACTTAGAACTTCTTGCACATAATGTGTTGTGATTCTTGCTAGATGAGTATGTTAATGTGGATTGTTCTCATATTTATCCTATAGATGCAATGAAAGGTTGAACCTTGAATGTGGTTTGTTCTAGGTTTAGCCAAATGAATGCTATGTTTGGTTAAATGGTTATGTCTTTGGTAGAAGGTTTGTCGCTGTCAAATCTATGGTCCTTCATGTAAAATGCCATTGATGAAATACCCCGATGGTCATTGTTTGTCTAGGGTGATCATCAATGAGGTTTGCAAATGGTCGTTGTTTGTCTTTGAAAACTACTCTTAAGAAGGAATGAATGTCGATCTTCTATTGGCATTCCCCATAGGTAATAATTGTGATAGGATGAGTGAATGGTTCAATGATCTACATTGGGTTTGGAAGTGGATATCGATTTCCCCCAAGGCTTTATCTTTTGTAGTTTTAAAACCTTTTTTCTTAGTGTTGTTTGATGACTTAGAATAGTTGCTTGACTTTGCTAGTTGTCTTGTCTTTTAACTTTCATAACTTAGGACCACCAAACAACCAAACCCCCACATTTACTTGCTTTTATATGTATGTATATATATCTACTCCTAGCGTAATAGCAACATTTTGTGCTTAAACGCTTGAGAAAATCTCCCTTCTTCGTGGATGACCCCAACTTGCTGTTGTCTACTTAGTTGTAGATAGTAAGCAAAAAGGGCTTATAACTATTAACTTTGAGAGGTACGGCGATGGCCTCCCACCCTCATGTTCGAATCTTCTGTGAGTGAAGAACACCCCTCTTTCCTAGGCCTCTTTGTTGTGGATTTGGTGGCAATCCTTTACATGGTCATAGAGGCATTTTATTAAACACTTTTCTTGCATTGTCAATTTTCCTAAATTTCAACAATAATCTAATTACGACTTTGGTCAATTGTAATGGCAACAAGAAGGACATCATCACATTGATTATATAATAAAAGTAATTGCAAAAACATATTTCACGCATAACAATCTTAAATGATAATTGTTTTTCGAATTTCCACAATCTAGAAACAAACTTAGATAAAATAAGGATTCATTCACAAAAGTAATAGATTTCCACTTCACTGGAGTGGTTTTAGTGAGAGAACAATACATTTTTAAGCTCTTTTGCCTTCTGGAAAGGATATAGGGTTTTCTCAAAGAAGATGGTTATGAATGTAAGGTAAAATAACAGCCGGGTAGTTTGATTATAGCAGAATTTGCTAGCACCGGTACTAGAAGCTACCGATGCTAAATATAAACGCAGTCCCATGCAGCTGCGTGGGAATTTATTTTGGTTGTTCAGAATGGGACCAGATAGCAACTGATAAAATTTCAAACTAAGTGTTGAGCCCGGTACTAGAAACTACTGGTGCTAAATATCAACGCAGGCTCACGCATCTGGGTGGGAATTTATTTTTGTTATTAAGAACGAGACCAGAGAGCAACTAACGAAAATTCCATACTAAGTGTTGAGCACCGGTATTAGAAACTACATGTGCTAAATATCAATGCAGCCCCACTCAGCTACATGGGAATTTATTTTTGTTATTTAGAATGGGACCAGAGAACAGCTGACGAAATTTCAGACTAAGTGTTTAGCACCGGTACCTTACCGGTGCTTGAAAACCGATGCTCAAACTCTTTTTTCAAGTACTCGGCATCAAAACAAAGTAGGTTCCTAAGTCAATAGCACCGGTATTTAACGTTTTTATGGTGCTATGAATATCCATACATTTTTATTTTTTCTAAAAATCACTTGAGGAAAATACTATTTTCAAACATAGGTAAATAAGTCCACTAAAAATACTTTATAGGCCAAACAAAACGGTCCTGGTGGGTACAAAAGTGAGAAAAATAGTAATGAAACACCATATCTCTTCCTCTTCAAGACAACATCACCACTCACAATTTTTCCATTGTCGTCCACCCACAGTCCATCCCCATGTTATCGCCTAATTAAAGATGGTCCACCAATGTCATCCAAACTAGAGAAAGTAGACGAAAACTCTGCAATATTCGATTTGACATTGATTCCAATTTCATCATAAAAAAAAGTACTTCTTACCGTGGAGTATAATATGCCCCTTCTCATTGCTTGGGAATCTGATGTAGAAAACCTGGCGAGCTTGACCCACTAAGATGAACTTGTCATTCTCATATCCCACACGATTCAAGTCAACTAACGTAAAACCCATGGGCATCTCGGTACATACCCCGAAACCATTTTCAACCCAACGGCACTTGAACACTACCACTTTAAACTCCACATAATCCAACTCCCAAATCTCCTCGATAACCCCATAAAATTCCATCACGGGAACAATTGGTATTTTGTCTCTCTTGCTCGACTGCCACATGAATTCAGATTCCAAAAAAACCCCGCTATTCTGAGTTGTGATTTTGCTATCCTTGGAAGCAGTAAAAAAAGTATCGATTGATATCATAGCCATGGTATCTCTTAATCGTGCAACCCGGTGTTCTTGCAAATTCCCAAAGTTTTGACGGCATCCCATCCACATTGCATCGGTTACAAAACCATTTAATAAACATTGCAGAATGCTTAACTTGCAACTAGTTCGAAGGCTATTCGGGATACAATTCTTCCAACATTGACATGTTCTCATCAACATAAATAGCAGTCTCACTACTATTACGCAAAATATAAATATGGACTTTCATCAAATCAGTATTAAATGGTGTATATAGCGTACCTTTTGAACGTTGGATACCATTCTTCCGGCCACTATAGACATACTTGGGAACTCCAACTGCCATTTTCCTAGGAAATTTGAAGTGCAATACTCAATGATCTCCTATGTGACATATCTATGGACAATGCTAGCATCTGGCCGGCATCGATTGTGTACACAACCCTTGAAGACCACAATATGCCGCTCAAACAGGTACAATCAATGCATCCCAATGGTACCACATATTCTAATTTACCTTACATTGTGGACTACAAGATGGACCATGGGTGGTCATCGCCATACCTCTAAAAGTTAATACTTTTAAGTCATAATGCTTCTAATAAAGTAGATAATGGCAAGTCGGGGTCATCCACGAGAAGAATGACCCTTTCAAGTGTTTAAACATACAAAGGAGAAGAAATACTAGGCATATACATACATAGATAGATATATATATATATATAAAAGCATGTAAACAAGGGGGAGTGGTTTGGTTGGTTTGATCCTAAGTTATCAAATTGAAATAAAACAACTAGCGAAGTAAGAGAACTATGCTAATCATGAAATACAATTAAAGCTATGATGTAAATGATAATTAACAGAGCCTTGGGGGCAATCGATTTCCACTTCCAAACTTCATATAGCTCATTGATTCATTCACTCATTCAATTACATTTATTGTCTATGGGGAATGTTATCACTTCTAATTCAAAGATCAACATTCATTCCTCCTTAAGATTAGTTTGCAAAGACAAACAACGACCATTTCCAAACCTCATTGATGATCACCCTAGACAAACAACATCATAGGGGTGTTTCATCAATGGAATTTCACCCAAAGGACCATAGGTTTGATAATAACAAGCCTTCTACCAAAGACATAGTCATTTAACCAAACAAAACATTCATTAGATTGAACTAAGAACAAACAACATTCAAGGTTCAACCTTTCTTTGCATCTGTATGACAAATATGAGAACAAACCACATTAACATACTTATCTAATAAGAATTACCCCCACATTATACACAAGAAGTTCTAAATCCATGCTCTTGGATTTCCACATCAAATGAGTTAAAAATTTTGCAACATTCATAACACCCTAACATTTCAATCTTACAAACATTTCATATACTCAAACAACCCATGATATAAATGAGGTAAAACACAACATTAATGGCATAATAAATGCTCTCCAACAAATGTTCATAAATGAGCAAACATAGAATCTTACTACATAAGCTTGGAAGTTTCAATCAATTGCTCCCAAGAACTAGATTTAGCTACAAGAGTTCATACTAATTAATGCTAAACAACCAAACATAATACAAGAGATTGTAAAGATAAAAATGGAAGGAAATAGGGTTTTAAACAGTAATAAAAATGAAGGTGAAGAAAATTCTGAATGAGAGGAAAGAGAGTGCTATTTATAGTACAAAAAGGATAAGGTGAAATTCTGGCCACCCTCGTCGCGGGCTGCGACGAGTTAGTGAGGTCACCATGGGAAATGATTTTGAGTTTGAAGGCGATGAGGGGTTGGTTCTTTAGGATTAAAAAATGGAGAAAGAGGTGATTTTGCTACATTCACTAGCATCGTCACCCCTTCCCCCACCTAGTGAACCAACTCTACCATTTTCGGAAGTTTTGAGGGAGACAAGAGAGGAGCCACAAGACTACCCCAAGACTCCTAACCACACAACTCCCTTTAAACTATCTCCACTTCAACAAAACTTTCCTCTTGAAAGTTTTGTACCCCCACCTCTCTACTTTTGGATGCTCATGGTGAAGGAGTTCAAGCCTTCACGATATAGATAACATTAGGGTCGTGCCGATGACCTTAAATATACGGAGCTTTATCGTGCTGATGACCTAAATAAATTCAGCCTTTATTTTGGTGTTTGTTGTTTAGTTTTTGTTATTTTGTCTTGTTCTTTTTTACGGTGTGTTTTTCAGTGATTTTGTAGCAAAGTGAAGTGCATTGCATTGGAGTAGATGAAGGAATGAGATCAATGAGAAAGGGAAGAAAGCTTGGAATGTTGGTAAGAAATAAAATAAATTCTTTCTAAGTGTTGGGAGACCCTAGCATCGCGAGCCGCAATGGATACTTTGCGAGTCGCGATGAGCAGGGGAGCAAAAATAAACTCCCAACACCAACATTCCACAAGTCACGACATGGCCATCGTGAGTCGTGACATCTCCATCGCGAATTGTGACATGGACATCGCCAGTCGCGACCAAATCAGAAAATTTCTGAAAGAATTGAGCTCATAAACCAAAGATATCGAGTGTCGCGATGGCTGGGTCGCGAGTCGCTACAATGCATCGCGAGTCGCGACTAGTGCTATCGCGAGTCGCGATGGAGAAACTAACTTTTCAACTGAGCTTAAACACTGCATAATCATTTCTTATTCTCCAACAAATACTCCCAAGAACCACCACACCTCCACTCATTCCTCCACCATCGTACATATATTGACATATGAAGATTCTTGCATCTTTATAGTATCTTTGTTGATTGTAGTATGCCGACTACATCACTGTGACTGTAATTGCTATATTCTATAATGATGCTTGGATTTGTGTAGATGTATATGTTGGATATTTATATTGGACAATCTTATAGTGGTGATTACATGATGGATTAGTTGTTCTTTGAGAATACTATGGTTATTAACTCTTGATGTTAAACCTAGTATTACAAATCCTTATGTACTTGTGAGTTTGATGTTGTTCTATGTAGTGTTAGTCTTGATCAAACGACGTCAAGGAGAAAACATTTTGCTCATGGGGTGAGTTCTTCTACGTACATTTGCTCCCCCTAGCGGCTCCGAAACCAATTTTGGGACCGATTCTATACAAATACATGAGATTGCGCCGTATCACCGGTGACTATGCGGAGAAACGGGTGTCACTCTACCTCTTACCTTGAGTTTTATTGTTCTTGCCTTACATGTTTACATTGAGGGCAATGTAATATTTTAACAGGGGGGAGGGGTTAGAGGACTCACATGCATGCTAGCTTGATTTGGAATGCTTTTTGCTACTTTTGATAGGAAAAACATGAGAAAAGGGAACAAAAAAATTGAAAAATTGAAAATTTTGAAAAACAAAATATAGAAAATGAAAAAAAAAGAAAGAAAAGAAAATCCGCTAAGTTGAAAACCCGAGAGGGAAACTTAGGCAACATTGGGGGCCCGAATATGTCAAAAACCCGAAAGGGTGACCTAGGCAAAAGTGAGGGGCTATATGTGCGGAAAAAAGATGAGATGTGAGCCAAAGAAACATGGTGTGTGGCTAGGATGAAAATCTGAAAGGGCTCCTAACCAAAATGAGAGAAAGAGAGAAAAAAGGAAAATGCTATGAGTTCACTCATTTGCCAGTGTTGGAGTCATAAGGTTGCGGTTGTCATATGGATGGATTAGGTAGCTCAACATCTTGAGACCTCTTGGGATTGGGTAACTTAGCGGGTTGAAAAACGAAGTAAGGTTATGATGTTCTTTATTCTTTTATACTTCGTTTTGGTTGATATAGTGGCATTGAGTGAAGTATGTGTTTGAACCTCCTATGTGCTTTTGACTTCACTGTATGTCATTGGATTTTGGTTTATATATTGGCATTGGGTGAAGTATGTGCTTGAACCTTTCATATGGTTTTAACTTCATTTTGTGTCATTGGACCTTGGAATTATCAATTCGGGACTTTGAAACATTTTTATGGGTAGTGAATTGATAAGTGGTGGGTTTGGTTAGATTTAGGAATTGGGGTTGTGTGTATGAAAAATTATCATTTGAGCTTTGATTTGGGATTTACGATATTGAGAGTTTTTGTGAGGTTTTGATTGGGGGAATATTAATTAGGATATAGACATATGAATTCCTTTGTGTACTTGAATCTTTTCTTACTCGAGGGCGAATAAGGTTTAAGTGCGGGGAAGTTTGATGCGCCCATTTTTTATGGTTATATTAGGACTTTTGGGATTCACTTTTGTACACTTTTGAGCAATGGTGGAGATGGCGGTGGCCTGAAGAAAATGGCGGAGGAAGGCAAGAGGAAGTCGTGCGTGTGTGCTTCGTTTCAACGAAAAAAATGGCAAAAAAAGCAAGGAGAAAGTGAATTAAAAGGAAGATGATGAGGACGCATTCACCGAATGTGTCCTCTAAAAACGTTGATTAAAAAAGATGAATTTTTGGAGGATGCATTTGCCAAATGCGTCCTCATCGAAATAGGTTTTAAAAAAAATTGGAAATTGGGAGAGGACACATTTGGTGAATGCGTCCTCAGAATTTTTGGAAAAAAAAACTAAAATCATGAGGACGCATTTTGTAAATGCATCCTCTCACAGCCATGCAAAAAAAACAAAAACAAAAATGGGATTCAAGAGAACACATTCGCTGAATACGTTCTCCACCCCTGCATCCACCTAAAGTTACTGTAGCCACAACAGTAGAATTTTCTCAGGAAATCTTGCTTGAACTTTTAAGTCATATCGTCTCAAAGCTTTGCGATGAATATTTGATGATGAATGAAGTTGATTTAGCTCAAGAAGTTTGGCGCTCTTTGAAACGACGGAGATATCTCATATTCTTGGATGACATATGGGACATTCAATCTTTTAACTGCGTAGAAGAGTCATTGCCTGATGATTATACTGAAAGTAGAATTTTCATGACAAGTCGAGTTTGTGATGTTGCCAGCCTAGATGAACAGCCGCCTTTTCTTCGTCAGCTCACTGATAAAGAGAGTTTGGAGTTACTGCAGAGGAAACTTTTAATTGGTAAAGATTGTCATCCATTGTTTAATGAAATTGGGAGAAATATTGCTGAGCATTGCAAAGGATTACCTCTTAACTATTCTCATTGTTGCTGGACTTCTATCAAGTGCTGAACGAGAGGTTTGGAAGGAAATTCTGGAAAATCTAAGGGCAGGCATCATCTCCAGTACAGATCAATGTGAGAGCTCAATAGAGCTCAGCCATAAACACTTACCAGATCATTTGAAGCCATGCTTTCTCTTGTTTGGTGCATTTCCAGAAGACCAAGAGGTTTCTGTCAAGAGGTTGACTTGGTTATGGATTGCAGAGGGATTTGTCACAAAAAAGCGAGTCAATGAGCTTAGAGGAAGTTGCAGCAGATTACTTGATGACTTTGATTGGCAGAAGCTTGATCATGAACGCGAAAGTAAGATCTAGAGGGGATGTCAAGGCTTGCCGTATACATGACCTGCAACATGATTTTTGCTTGAGAAAAGCTAATGAAGAAAGATTTTTGCATCTATTGAAAGGAATCGATAAGTCTTATACTTTTGAGGAACTGAGCAACATTCGAAGGTTATGCATATACTCTAAGCCAAGGCATTTCAAGGAGTCCATGCTGTTTTGTCCTCGTTTACGTTCAATGATAATCTTGAGTCTTGACATTTCAGGTGATTTAAGATTTTATCGTGCCTATATGCTGAGAGCTGGAACATCATGGAAAACCAACTGAGGAAGATTCCCAACATCCGTCAACTGAAGTGCTGGCTCTATGAGTATGGTAATGATCCTGAGAATGGTAGCAAGGTTATGTCGTTTTCTTTTTTGAGTAAGCTAGAATCACTGAATGTTATTTTCCAGAAAGTGTTGCAAGCTTGATTTCATTTTTCCTGAGACCATCACAAAGTTGTCTTTGCATAGATGTAAACTTCCTTGGAGAAAAATTCCGAGAATTGCAGGGCTGCCTAATCTTGAAGTACTTAAATTACTTACCAACTCCTTCGTGGGGGACACATGGCATGTTGAAGAAGGGGAGTTCTCGAAACTTAGATTCCTGAAGCTAGGATCCTTGGATGTTGTGAAGTGGACAGCTTCAGATGATCAGTTTCTCAATCTGGAAAAGTAAGTGCTGGCAACTGCCATGACTTGGATGAAATACCCGAATGCTTGGATAATGCTCCAACTCTAGAAATGATTGAGGTCATAAACTATTCAGATTGTGTCGCAAGCTTATTAAAAAAGATTTGAGGATTATCAGAAGGACGTGGGAAATACAGTTCTGCGGCTTCATGTGCATTCCACCTATGACTATGAGAGAAGATACTACTGATATGAAGCCAAAGGCTTCTTCGCTTCATCTACTATGAATTTTGGACGCATTTTTCAGAATGAAGGTGCTTTACCTTTTCTCCTGGTTTTCCCCTGTAAACACTAATTAGTCGCTTTTGCTTCAAATGCTGTGCGAGTATATCTCATCTTTTTCAACTCATCTGCCATAGTCCTTCTCTGTCAGAGTGGACGCTGAGACAGTGGTTTCATTTTGAAGAATCAATTGACAACAGTGTTTAGCATCCACTCCATGGAAATGAACTTTTGCGGAACACTTATATCTCTCTTTTGCGTCTGTCTTTGAGAAGATGCAATCATTTGTTATTTCATGGGAGTTGAAGTCAAATGTTTGATGCAAGACGTATGAAGTGTCATTCATTCACTTTCACTGAGTCTCTTGATTCATATGCATTTACGCTACTTGATCGCCCAATCCAATCTGTAACTCTGCCATTGTATATGTCAGTGTGGCATGTAACACCAACTTGATGAGTATTTCATCTGTACCCATTTTGGCAAATTAATGTGGTTATGCGGTTCACAATACTGTTGAAATCAGATTGTTTTGGACAAATAGAACATGGATGAAATCCTTGATCATGAACTGTGAACCTCCATTTTGAACGACTAAGCATGAACCATAACAATGTTAATCAAAACAGATACTACTCATCAAAGTAACCCTTTTCTTCAGCTTTATTTTGAGAGTTCAATCACCCCATGACTGCCAGTTAGCGTCAAGCATGATAAGAGATTATTTTAAGCTGATAAAAGTACACAGCGTTCAAATGTTTACAGGAGAAAACCAAACAAAAGAAAAAACATACAAACAAACATACATCCAAAGATAGTTCAATAGAATGAGCATTTTACAAACACTGGCTGTATCTTGATCAAGCCTCTCTGATGGAATGCACATGAACATGAACAACTGAATTTCCCTTGTTCTTCTGACAATTCTCGACCTTCTTGAACAAACTAGTAACGGAATCTGGACAGTTTGTTATCTCAATCAGTTCAAGAGTCCCAACATTCTCCAACCATTTCGGCACCATTTCCAACTTGGGACAATCTTCCAATATCAACTTTCTGAGATTGGGACATTGATCATCTGAAGCTGTCCACTTTACAATGCTCAAGGTTACCAACTTTAAGAAAGTAAGTTTCAAGAACTTCCCTTCATCCATGTGCCACGTGTCCCCTATGAAGGATTCATCAAGTAACTTGAGTACCTCAAGATTAGGCAGTTCTGCGATTTTTGAAATTTTTTCCCAAGACAAACCACATCCGCGCAAAGCCAACTTTCTGATCGTCTCCGGAAAATTAAATTCAAACTCAGTTGATTTCTCATCAAATGACAAAGAAAGTGATTCCAGCTTCCTCAGATATGAAAATGACATGACATTTTTACCATCCAAAGGACCATCACAGAATTCAGAGAGCCAGCACTTAAGTCGACGTATGTTAGGAAACTTTCTCAACTGTTTTTCCATAGTGCTCCAATGCTCACTATGAAGTCCAGATAAACTCTCCAACTCCAGCAAACTAAAAGAGTTGTCAAGATTATCGACGGGAAATTGAATACTAGAGAATTCAGTTGACTTACAGATTAAGTAAACGTGTCTCAAACTTTGCAGATTCCAGACTGTATGAGGCAATGTAACAATTCCTTCTCTTGCGGGATAAAGAACGAAAAATTCCAAGTTAGAAAGGTTACCTATTGATGAGCTGACGTCATAAGTAGCTTGGATTGCCAAATATCTCAACTGGACAAGAAATCCAACTTCACCTGGAAAATCTGAAGAGTGGACATTAACTTTCTCCATATCCAATACTCTAAGAAGCTTGTAGATACGAAAAATGAATGAGATATCAACTTTTTTCAGCCATTCTCTTGGATGAAAGAATAGCAGTGAACGTAAACGAGGAGAACACAGCTTAGACTTCATAAAGTACTCCAGCTTAGAGTATATGCATAACCTTCGCAGGTTTTCTGGCTCCTCAAATGATAAGAGCTCTTCATTCCCAGTGATTAGATGCAAAACCTTTTCTTCATTTGCTTTTTTCAAACAAAACGCATGTACCAAATCATGAATGCGACAAGCTTTGATGCCTCCTCCTGATCTTTCTTTGACACTAATAACCAAGCTTCTGTCAATCAAACTCTTCAAGTAATCTGTTGCAACTTCTTGTAAGCTCTTTGAGTCACTCTTCCGAATGAAGTCCTCAGCAATCCAAAACCAAATCAACCTCTTGACAGAAACCTCTTGGTCTTTTGGAAATGCGCCAAACGAGAGAAGGCATGACTTCAAATGATCTGGTAAACATTTGTAGCTGAGCTCCATTGTATTGATGGAATCATCAGCTTCTGTTGTGCTCCCTGCTTGCTCCCCAGCCTCTTTGTGAATCACCTTAATGATTTCCAGAAAATCTTGAATTCCATGATCAATAGCAAAATCTTTTTGATGAAGAGAAAATATCATGATTCCAGCATCAAATATTGCAGCTCCAGCAATATCCCTAATGTTTCCATCAAACCTGTTCGCCTGCCGGTTAAGAATGGCTTCCAAGGATTTCAGTCCCTTATACAGTGCTCCTAACTGATCCATGAGGGAAATAACAGGACCAGCATATAATTGTAGCATCCCCCAAAGAGTAGACAGTAGAAAAGCAATGGCATCTTTCATGTTGAGAGTGGGAAGATACAACTCTCTTGAACATTTTAATCCTGCCAGTGCTCGACTGTAAGTCTCATATAAATCATTATTGTCAACAAGATTGATCCTCGGCGAAAATGCAGAAATCATAGACTTCAGTCCATCAGGACGGAAGTTTTCTCTTGAATTTTTAACATCCCCATACAAAACATCAAAGCTATAGTGACTTGATAAAAAAAGATGTACAGTTAAATGCGCTGCACTGATGGCGAGGGCATCACTGTGAGTCAACAAATCTTGAAGCTCCGTGTTTTCAGTGCAGAGAAGAGTGGCAAAACAGATGAAATTTCTCAAGAATGCGATGTTGTCCTTCAAGGCTTCTATTGGTTCTACAAGAGCTCCAACATTAGCTATGTGGAAGCTCAGAAAATCATCTAGATTCACAAGAACAGAATCAAAGATATCCGTGACTTGATTGGCCGTGGCCGGTACAGATGGACATGATTGCTGCAAGTAGTCCGACAAACTGGTGTACCATTCATCTACTTCTTCCTCAAAGGTTTCCATCTCGGCTAAAGATTCATCAAATTCATTATTGCCAACGACTTTGCAAACATCTTCAACCCTCACCAGAAGAGATTCTAGGCCTGTTTTCATTGTATTTTGCTTTTCCTCTAATTTATCTTTTTGAGATCCTGGACTTCTGTATGTACTATCGTTGTTATCCAACCTTGCTGAACAAAGAAGAAATGTTATGAGACCCCTTAGCTTGTGCATTATGATCCTAATCGATATCTGTTCTGCATATTCAAAATAGACCTCCCGTACTGACTGCAGATCATCCAAGGTGGAGCGAATTACAGTTATAATGCGGGAAGCCATCTCCATATTAAGCGCAGACAAATGCTCGAGGATTCAGCTGGAAACCCAAATCCTCACTAGATCCCAAATAAAAATGAAGGAAGTGAACAAGAAGAAAAAAGAATTAATACAAAAACAAACATAGAACCGTGCCAGTAAAAGAAACGGTAAAAACGGATCCTTGCATAAACCGAAATATCAGCATAAGTAAGGACAGATCCTAAGGAAACAAAAAAAATAGCACTATACTTGTGAAAGAAAAAGAACAAAAATATTTGATGGAACAAACAGAAATATAATCCTAGGAATAAAAGTCCTTATGGATCTTAATAGCAGTAAGAAAAACACAAACACAGCAACATGATTCTATTTAAAGAAAAGCATTCATGGTAAAAATAGTAGAACTAACTCATGGCATAAACTAAAACATAATCATTAGAATAGAAATGGCAATGGATCTTACCCGGCAGCTCAAGAACAGAGGTGATTGGATCCAAGAAAGGAACTGAAGAGGAAGTGACATAGATGGATATGATTGTTGCAAGGGCAATTAGTTTGATCTTCTATGCATTCTTAGATAGACTGGATATTAAAGTCAACTCTCTCCACATTCTTAATAATAAAATTATGCATCAAATTGGTAAACTTTTTTTTAAACAAATATTCAGACTTCCTCTCATTAAATAAATTCACTGTGCCCGACTCCCCTGTGTCTCACACAAAGGGGGGGTGAAACTCCCACACAACTCACACGAAGTGAGGCTCCTACACCTAACACGGTGTAATTGGAGACTGAACCCCAGAAACTTGCCCCAAGCCGGATTCGAATCTGGGGTGTTCCTGGGGTGGGCATGAGCCCTAGCCACTGGGCTATTCCCAGGTGGTTAAATTGGTAAACTTAGATTACAAAATTCATGCAGTAATCTTATACTGTGAGTAGAGGGTCAATTGGGCGGAATTGAGAAAAGATGGGATGGAAAATCAATAAATGGGTAATTAATGACGTTGGGTATTATATACTCATTAGTTTTTGGGATTGAGCGGGATGAGAATGATTATGTTACTGCGAAATTTTGATCCCAATAGGTCTCATATTATGTTAATTCAATGAGAATCCAACAAATACCCTAAATACCCAAAATTACCCTATTAAATGCATATATAATATTTGACATAAAAATTCACTATAAATCACAAATTATACATCTTTAACGGATGTATAAATCAGTAGCCTAATAGTTTGATGTTATTAGACGGACATCACTCACTCACATGCTTAAATTATATTCTAATCTACCACCAAACATGGTACAATTAATGTCCTTTCATTTAATCTACAACACTTAGGACTATAAATTAGTCGAGCTGAACTCTAACAAACACTAATTCGAATTCAGATTGTTTAAAATATCTCGAGTTTCAACTCGACTCAAACTCGTGCGAACCTGTTGTATATTGGCTCAAGCTCGAGTTCGAATGAAATTAGTTTGACTCGAATTCGATTTTGAGTGAAATTAATTTGATTCGAGCTCCAATTTGATCTTGCACTAGAGCCATGATTAAATATAATTTTTCTTTTAGTATACATTTTAATATTTTTAAGTAAATATATATTATATTGGCTCAATAAGTCGGACAAGTTTAACGACGAGTGCAAATTGAATTCGAGCTCGACCTCGAACTCAAATACTATATGAGTTGGTTCAAGCGCGCTCGAATTTGGTCAAACATGACTTTGAGTTGAGCTTTGATAGAGATGCTCATAAGAATCGGTTTGTTTACATCTCTAACGTGGCGAAGCTCAAGCTCGTGAAAAGTTTGATGTAAACAAAGCAAACTGTTTGCAAACAACTCGGTCAAATCTGACTTGAATTCCAATTTCATCGATCTCATACAGTATATGAGCTCGAGATCGTACAGTATTCGAGCTCGATCTCGAACCCAACTAATATTTTTAGTTTCGTCGAGGTTACAGACTAACATATTATACATTATATATTTTTATATTTATTGAATATAATATAATATAGAGTCTGTCTCTTGAAAGACGGTCTTTTCATAAGCTATGGAAAGACCAAGGTTTAAAGTGCAAATTAGAAGAAATGAAGATAAAAATTTTGGGTTAAATGAATCGGGTTATACAATTTAGGCAAAGTTTTGGAAAAGACCGTCTTTCTATAAGTCTGTGGAAAGATGTGATTTAATTAGCATTATAAAATGTAAAAGGTCTTAGTTGTAATATTAAAAATTTATTATGGAATATGTTGTAGTTATAAAGTTTATAAACTGATTCATGCAACCCAAAAAATTTATCTTAATTTCTTCTAATTTGCACTTTAAACCTTGGTCTTTCCATGGCTAATGGAAAGACCGTCTTTCAAGAGACAGGCACTACTACACGTTACATAATAAATTTTTAATATTGCAATAAAAATCTTTTACCTTTTATTATTCTAATTAAACCTCATTTTTCCACAAGCCTATAGAAATGTGATCTTTCCCAAAACTTTACCTAATATATATTCTAAAGTTTCAATCTTAATAATTTCTATATTTTCTAAATGCATTTTTGTAACTTTTAATTTTACATAATTTAAGATATTAGTGGTCATGTGTCTTGAAAATTGTAAAACAAAAGTATGAACAACGCTTTGGGACGGAGGGATCATTTTAGGAAAGTACTAACTCCTCCCTCTCCCTAATAATGGACACTGTATGGCCGTCCAGTTTTTTTCTTCTGTTTTTAGTCCAATCTATGAAAGAGGAAGAGATATTCTACAAATGTTTGTCACTGGAAACTGGGTAATGATTGCGGATCATGTATACTATTCTTCGCTCTGGAGTTCAGGTTTTGAACATTTTTTTTGTGGGTGGGTGGGTCTCTTGACAGGCGGCCTGTCTATAAGCTTATGGACAGATCACTTATTTATTCCCTTATACACTGTATTTTTTAAATTACATATAAAATTTAAAATTTTTGAAAATATTTTTTTATATCATATATTTTTATATTTTCACCTTCAAATACATATTATTACTTGTTTTAATTTATAAAATGAAATATTTAAATTTTATAAAGAATTACAACATTTAATGCAAGAGTCCGTCTCTTGAAAGACGGTCTTTCCATAAGTTATGGAAAGACCAAGGTTTAAAGTATAAATTAGAAGAAATGAAGATAAAATTTTCGGGTTGTATGAACCGAGTTATAAAATTTATAACTACTACATGTTTCATACTAAAATTTTAATATTGCAACTAAGACCCTTTACCTTTTATTATTCTAATTAAACCCGTCTTTCCATAAGCCTATGGAAAGACCGTCTTTCCCAAGACTTTGCCTTAATGCAAATACCCCAAAGTACTGTCCATAAATTTATGGAAAGGGCGTCTTTTATGAGACTTTCCCTCTTCTTATACTCTAGACTAACTCCATTAAGATTTTCTTTTGGTTTTTCATCATTCATCATTTATTAAAATGTAACCTAATCCACCAAAGACTATTTCATTCAAGGCGGTCTGTCTATTTCCCCACCCTATAATGTTCCATGTTATCTTTAAACAAAAGTTCACATGAACAGCATAAACCTCAAGCGCAATAAACAATTGAGCTTCCTGAAGGGATTGTAAGTTGTAATTAGGACCGTCAAATGGGTTAATTGGATAAATTCATTATCCAAATTCAATGGGTCATTATTCTATGAGTCATTATTCAATTAACCAATTTATTAATGGGTCATAATGGGTTGGGTCATAAATGGGTTGGGTTATTAAATGGATAACCCATGAGATATTCATATGACCCAATGGGTTAAAATCTAAAAAGTCATTATCCAATAAGTTATTATATAATTAACCCAATAAGTTATCATTCAATATGTTCTTCTGATTTGGGTTACTAGTTGTCATTATCCAATGGGATCGGGTATTAAATACTCATTAGTTTTTGGTATTGGGCGGGACGAGGATAATTGTATTAATGGGAAATTTTGATCTCCATTGGTCTCATATTATGTTAACTCAATGGAAACCTAACAAATACCCAATAAATATCCAAAATTACCCAATTAAATGCATGTGTAATATTTAACATAAATATTCACTATAATTCACAAATTATTCGAGCTCAATCTCGTATAATATTCGAGTTCGTACAGTGTTCGATCGCGTACATTATTCGATCTCGTACAGTATTCGAACTCAATCTCGTACAGTATTCGAGTTCGTACAATATTCGAGTTCAATCTCGTACAGTATTCGAGTTCATACAGTATTCGAGTTCAATCTCGTACAGTATTCGAGTTCGTACAGTATTCGAGTTCGTACAATATTCGAGTTCAATCTCGTACAGTATTCGAGTTCGTACAGTATTCGAGCTCAATCTAGTACAGTATTCGAGTTCGTACAATGTTCGAGTTCAATCTCGTACAGTATTCGAGCTCAATCTAGTACAGTATTCAAGTTCGTACAATGTTCGAGTTCAATCTCGTACAGTATTCGAGTTTGTACAGTATTCGAGCTCAATCTCATACAGTATTCGAGTTCGTACAATATTAGAGTTCGTACAGTATTTGAGCTCGAGCTCGATCCCAACTAATATTGTTCGTTAATTTCGTCGAATTTACAAAGCCAACATATTATATATTTTTTATTTTTATTAAATATAATATAATATAATGTACATAATATAATATTACATAATATAATAAAGGATTATATATTAGGGGAAAATTAAATCATTCGTAATCAAACTTGTGAAAATTTAGTTATCTTGTGATATGAAATTATCCACGGGTCACCCATTACCTAACCCAACTCAACCCACCCAAAATTATCCAACGGGTAATCTATTATCCAACCCAACTAAACCCAATAACTACAACACAATTATATCCATTAACCCAATGGGTCATTACCAATAAGTCTTATCCAATAAGTGAAAATAGTATATGGATAACGGTTATCCAACGGGTGACCCGATCCATTTGCAGGGCTTAGTTGTAATCGTACCTTGATATGACAATTCGTGGTGACAGGATACTCCGACGAAGTGTGGTTCTACTTCGAGTTGAAGAATGAAACCATACTTTGTTCTGAGCAATGGAACTTCGAAGCTGAAAGAAACTCATTTCCCCTTTTTTCGCATTTATTTAAAAACCGTTGAAACTTAGAAACCAATAAAAGACCTTCTCTTTTACTTAGGCCCGGTCCAGTTGGGCCAAAACGGAGCTCAGCTTAACATAACTGATTTGAGTTTATTGAAGTTGAGCTGAGTCAAGTTTATTGAATTTGAGTTAAACTGAGATGAGTTTATTGGAGTTGAGTTGAGTTTATTGAAACTGAGTTGAGCTGACCTAAATTTATTAGAGCTGAACTAAATTTATTTTAGTTGAAATAAACTGAATTGAACAAAATTTAAATAAATATATATAAACATTATTTTTTTGGAAGATTACATCCAAATACATATAAACATCATCCTTATCTAGGACCTACTATTCTGTCGTTAAGGTGGAGAACTGAACCAAGAATTCTCTTTCTTCATCACCAATCGAATCACTGTTCGCAACTCAGGATTATAATTTCTCATCAATTCAATTCCCATTCACATTTTTTCTTTTTCTTATCAATGAGTAGATCTCTTTACTTATATGACTTTTATGTCTCGTATTTCTCAAAAAAGTGATTCGATTGACTGTATGATGGAAGGCTGCCTATAGGTGGTAAGGTAGGGGATGGTACTTTTAGGAAGTCTCACCACCACGACCACCGACACGGTACCAAGATGCTGAGTAATCCCCACCCCATCAAAATAAAAATTGATTTAATATTCATAATTCTTAACATGGGTGTGTATTGAATCATAAACATCTCAATTATAAAGAGTGTAAATTACCACTAAATCAGGCCAAATTCACATAACTAAACTTCATATGAATAATTTTAAATACTAAAGTAACCAAAATTTAAATATTGTAAATTGAATTTTACTAAAATAAAATAAAATAAAATATAATGTCAAATATTATAATAGGTCTTAACAAAATGAATTCGACTGAACATATTTTTTTGAAAGGCGACGTAACATAATTCAATTGAACTGTTAGTTCAATTAAATCATTTCTTCTCATCTTATTTTAATTTTGTTTATTCTGTTCAATAATGTTCAGTTTAGTTCAACTAATTTAATGAAAAGTATACATATATTAAATGTTTAGTTTTAGTTCAATTAAGTCATTTCTTTCATCTTATTTCAATTTTGTTGAATTTAGTTTATTTGAATTTAGTTTCGTTTAGATCAGTTCAGTCCAATTCAGTTTAGTTAAGTCCATTTCAACCAATTTCATGAAAAGCATACATATTATAATTGTTAGATTTTAGTTCAATTAAGTCATTTCCTCTCATCTTATTTCAAATTTGTTTATTCAGTTCCGTTAGGTTCTGTTCCGTTAAGTTCAATTCAACTATTCAATGAAAAGCATACATACTATAAATGCTTAATTTTAGTTCAGTTAAGTCATTTCATCTCATCTTATTTCAATTTTGTTTATTCGGTTCAATTAAGTTAAGTTCAACTGGTTTAATGAAAATCATACATATTATAAATGTTGAATTTTAGTTCAATTAAGTCTTTTATTTTCATCTTGTTTCAATTTTATAGAATTTATTTTAGTTCATTTGAGATGAATTTAGTTCAATTTAATTCAGTTCCATTCAGCTAATATAATAAGCTTCATTTCTCTCATCATATCACAATCTAGCTTATTTAATCCATTTAATTGAATTCAATTTCGGGGTCCTTTGGTTCAAACAGGAGAAAGGGAATGGAATTAGGGAAGGGAAAGGAAGAGAAAGGAAAGGAATGTTTGGTTCAGCGATGAAAAGTGATGAATTTGTTGCTTTTGTTTCGGACTTCTTGGACTATGCTTTTAGTCGTGAAAAGCGAATCCTATGTCCTTATCGTGATTGTAAGAACCGTAAGCGTACTGATGATCGAGATTTGTTGCAACTCTATTTGTACATGAGAGGGTTCTCGAAGGATTATTTGGTGAATTTTAATTTGTTTGCAAAAAGGTCCTCCAACTAAATGCCCCAATTACGCTAACATGCTCACCTCGTACACCCATAATATTTCATTTCATTGGATAAAACAAATGATTAAAATAATTGTTGCACCATTGGAACATGAAAGAAAGCACTAGTGTATGATGTAGAGTTTACCAGATGTGCTTAACCAGTGTTTACTTTGAGTTCGGGAACGTTTATAGGGACTTGTTACAATCCTCTAACTGACATTGAATTACATAAGTAATTGTAGAACGCACCAAGGAGGTAGATGTACAATGGTGTTCAAGCGGATTTCAATTTGGGGTTACTAGTAAACTTTTTGCTTTTTGCAATTTAGTCCCTCTAAGAAAGTTGGAATTGTCAGAATACAAAATTGGCGATGAAGAAACAAAATTCAATGTTGGGGAAATGTAATTTGGCAAATTGGACCTATTTTAGTGAATGGAAAGACATCTTTTACGAGATAGGAATAGTTTTGTAAAATTACGTAATGACCCCAAATGTTGCTTATTGTGTTCCCACAACTTCAAAACATGTAAATCATGGTAATCACAATTATACATGGTATTTAGTTATGTGTCAAAATTGAGATTATTTTTAACATTAATAAAAGATGTTGTATTACAATTCGTGATAAAATGGTGCTCAAATCGTCCATACCGGTGCTTATAGGGTAATCTACCGGTGCAATAAACCAATAAGGCAGCTGTATGCAAGTTCGTTGCGATTCCATAATTTTGTCGACAACATTAGAAAAACATACCGAGATAAAAAAAAATATACATCCTCCCCATTTGTGTGTCCATCAATAAAAGTATTACTACAATACCATATGTAAATGTCAATTTAAAACCTTAGTAATTAGGAGATTTCAGGAATAATAATGCGAGAATGGTTCCACTTCTTTGCTGCCAGCTGCATTGTCCCTAACCAGGGATGGGAAAGAACGGATCCCCTTTAGAGCTTCAAGAAATGGGTGGCTCATTAATTTCCCCATGTGGGCACACCATCTACTCTAGTATTGGCAATCAACGCGTAGAGTTTCAACCGCACTCTCGAGTGCAGAGACACAAGATTCAATCGACGGTACAGAGATAGGAGCAACATTCTTGTAGAATGATTCTACAGCAATTTGTGTCATAGGATGACCCCATGTGTCATTCTCATAGTTAGGCACACCTGCCAATGCACAAAGTGAAGAAATCAGACTGCAAAAACCATACGAGCCAGAATTCTCTTTGTCCCCGGTAAGGACCTAATGTATTCCCCCTCATACATTCCAACAAAGTTTCTTTTGATGGCATACTACTTGATTATCCTAATCTTGTGCACTTCAGTGTTAACTGTGACTGGGTCGATACGGGAGGCCACAAAGTGATACCACGCATTTATTTCTGGAGTTAATGTTTTCTTATGAATTTTTGTCCACTCATGAAACACGAGAGCATCCACATTGGTTCCTTCAGTTGTGATGCACTTAACCAAGGTCTTCCATACATCTTCATTCAAACTATTATCCTCATTGATTAGCGTCAACATCTCATCCTCATCATCTTCTACATTGGGCAATCCATATAGTTCATTGATGGCTTGAAGGGTGAGGGTGACATATTTGCCACAACACAAAACTTTTTTTGTGCCCAATTCACACCTCAAATTTCAATAGAACTCTGCAACTATGGTCAAGTTGAACGCAAGAGGTGTAGCACAATGCTTTTCCCAACCCAATTTTCGGATAGTGTCTTGAAAGGGTGGATTTGCTTCAATTCCACGATCCAAATAATGCTTCCTTGTTCTGTAACTTTGGGCCAGCAGTCTTGCCTCGTCCAACACAAATCTTTCCACTGCCACCCTCTGATGTGCCCATTTTATACGGTTATATTAGGACTTTTAGGATTCACTTTTGTACACTTTTGTGCTCTAAATGTGACATTTTTCCTTGAAGTTCTCTAAGGAGGCTTAAAAGCAACTTTTAAACTTTAATTACTTTTCTAGAGAATTTTGTGACAAGGTAATTTGTTTAAAGACTTTGAAGAATACCTTTGAAGATTCAAAGATTTGAACACTTGTAATTGAGATTTTGAAGATTTGAAGAATTGAAGAAGTGAAGAGAATTGGAGGATATGAAACAAAAAGGAGAAAGAAGAACGGTGCTGGACTTAGAGTCCATCGCGAGGCCATCGCGAGCACGTCGCGACTCGTGATGGACGAGGGGTCGATAACCCTTTTTGCTTTATGCACTATAAATACTCCCCTTATCATCTCCTTTTCAACAAGCTTTTGACACCCTCTTCTTCCTGCATTTTTCTGGGTTTAAAACCCCAGTTTTTCTTTCTTTCTTTTCTTAGTTTTTGTAGGTTAATCATGTCTTTTTATTATCTAGCTTAGTTTTATCTTGGAAGCAATGGATTGAAGCTTCCATGTCTATGTAGTAAGAACCATATATATATATATGTATATATATATATATATCAGTTTGGTGTATTAGCTATTGTGCATTTATTGAGCTTTGAATGTGAATTGTAAATGGAATTGATGTTGTTAGAAGCTTGAGTATATGAATTACTTGTATGATTACTTGTTAGGGTTGGGAGAAAGTAGCTAATTCTTCCCTCTTTTAATGTGGAATCCAAGAGTATGAGTTAGTGCTTCTTAATAATGTTGATGTGTTGATTATTTCTAGATTAATGTGATAATGTTGAATTCGTTGTCATGTTTGTTTTAGGTAGCAAATGAGAGAAGTCAATGAATGTCGATTGTTCTTGGCTAATCTTGTGTAAATGCATGAGTAGTGGAAGTAGTGAATAGATTTTGTCATTTGTTCTTGAAGCCTTTGTTAATTAGCATTCATGTGTTCTTAATGCTATGTTTCACTTCATTTATGCCATGTGTTGTTTGAGAATAGGAAGTGTTTGTATGATTCAAGAGTTAGGGAGTTAGGAAAGTGATGAATTCCTTATCTCATTTGCATGAAAATCTAGGAACATAAACTTAGAACTTCTTGCGCATAATGTGTTGTGATTCTTGCTAGATGAGTATGTTAATGTGGATTGTTCCCATATTTATCCTATAGATGAAATGAAAGGTTGAACCTTGAATGTGGTTTGTTCTAGGTTTAGCCAAATGAATGCTATGTTTGGTTAAATGGTTATGTCTTTGGTAGAAGGTTTGTCGTTGTCAAATCTTAGGTCCTTCATGTATAATGTCATTAATGAAATACCCCTATGGTCATTGTTTTTCTAGGGTGATCATCAATGAGGTTTGCAAATGGTCGCTATTTATCTTTGAAAACTACTCTTAAGAAGGAATGAATGTCGATCTTCCATTGGCATTCCCCATAGGTAACAATTGTGATAGGATGAGTGAATGGTTCAATGATCTACATTAGGTTTTGGAAGTGGATATCGATTTTCCCCAAGGCTTTATCTTTTGTAGTTTTAAAACCTTTTTTCTTAGTTTTGTTTGATTACTTAGAATAGTTGCTTGACTTTGCTAGTTGTCTTGTCTTTTAACTTTCATAACTTAGGACCACCAAAAAACCAAACCCCCACATTTACTTGCTTTTATATGTTTGTATGTATATCTACTCCTAGCCTAATAACAACCTTTTGTGCTTAAACGCTTGAGAAAATCCCCCTTCTTCGTGGACGACCCCGACTTGCCGTTGTTTACTTAGTTGTAGATAGTAAGCAAAAAGAGCTTATAAATATTAAATTTGAGAGGTACGGCGACGTCTTCCCACCCTCATGTTCGAATCTTCTACGGGTGAAGAACACCCTTCTTTCCTAGGCCTTTTTGTTTTGGATTTGGTGGCCATCCTTTACATTGTCATAAAGGCCTTTTATCAAACACTTTGCTTGCATTGTCAATTTTCCTCAATTTCAACAATAATCTGATTACAACTTTGGTCGATTGTAATGGCAACAAGAAGTACAACACCACATTGATTATATAATAAAATTAATTGCAAAAAATAATTTCACGCACAACAATCCTAAATGGTAATTGTTTTTGGAATTTCTACAATCTTGAAATAAACTTAGATAAAATAAGGATTCATTCACAAAAGTAATAGATTTCCACTTCACTGGAGTGGTTTTAGTGAGAGAACAATACCTTTTTAAAGTTCTTTTGCCATCTGGACAGGATATAGGGTTTGCTCAAAGAAGATGGTTATGAATGTAATGTAAAATAACAGCTGGGTAGTTTGATTATAGCAGAATTTGCTAGCATCGGTACTAGAAGCTACCGATGCTAAATATAAACGCAGCCCCACGCAGCTGCGTGGGAATTTATTTTTGTTATTCAAAATGAGACCAGATAGCAACTGATAAAATTTCAAACTAAGTGTTGAGCCCTGGTACTAGAAACTACCGGTGCTAAATATCAACGTAGGCTCACGCATCCGGGTGGGAATTTATTTTTGTTATTCATAATGAGATCAGAGAGCAACTAACGAAATTTCATACTAAGTATTGAGCACCGGTACTAGAAACTACATGTGCTAAATATCAATGCAGGCCCACGCAGCTGTGAGGGAATTTATTTTTGTTATTTAGAACAGGACCAGAGAGCAACTGATGAAATTTCAGACTAAGTGTTTAGCACCGGTACCTTACCGGTGCTTGAAAACCAATGCTCAAACTCTTTTTTCAAGTACTCGTCCTCTAAACAAAGTAGGTTCCTAAGTCAATAACACTGGTATTTAACGTTTTTCCGATGCTATGAATATCCATACATTATGATTTTTTCTAAAAATTACTTGAGGAAAATACTATTTTCAAACATAGGTAAATAAGTCCACTAAAAATACTCTGTAGGCCAAATAAAACGGTCCTGGTGGGTACAAAAGTGAGAAAAATACTAATGAAACACCCTATCTCTTCCTCTTCAAGACAACATCACCACCCACAATTTTTCCATTCTCGTCCACCCACAGTCCATTTCCATGTGATCGCCTAATTAAAGATGGTCCACCAATGTCATCCAAACTAGAGGAAGTAGACGAAACTCTGCAATATCCAATTTGACATTCAAGTTGTAATCTCTGGTCTGCAGAGGAGGCTAACTTAGACCAACGGTACACTATGTGCGATTTTACTGTTTGTGTGTGCGACACTGTGTGCGACTGAAAATTTTGATGCAACACCACTTCTTACTTCTATTCTTTCACCTTACCAGCCTGATAACGGTCACAAGCAGTGGAATTGGCTGTCAGCCATGGCTTTACCACTGCCAAGCCTCCAAACAAAAAAACCCCCCTGCCATTAGTAAGAGCTTCCTCCAAGCTCTGAACGCTAAACCCTCTCCGCTCTTCACCTCTTTACCCAACACGCCTAATCTTCACCCTATCACAGAATACAAGGGAAAATTTTCTTTCATTCTCCCACCGGAGGAGGGCGAGTTACTGGCGTCACACTACCAGAATGGTTTGGTCAGGAAGTTCAACAGAGGAAAACCATCAATGGATACTCTTCAAGCCGCTTTTAAGTCCATAGGTTTCAAATCAAAGTTCCAATTGGGATCTCTGGATTACCGCCACGTGCTTATCAGATTTCAAGAGAGTGAAGACTATCAGAGATGCTGGATGAAGGGGCAGTGGATGATTCAAGGCTCAATAATGAAAGTACAAAAATGGTCACCTGACTTCTCCCCTGTAGCTGAATCATCTATTGTTCCAGCCTGGGTAACAATCCATAAACTCCCTATTCATTTCTATAATACATCTGCAATCATTGGTATGAGCAGTCAGATTGGTAGGTTCCTTAAAATGGACGCAGCAACTAGTGCATTGACTAGGCCATCTGCAATCAAAGTGTGTGTTGAGGTTGACCTTATGTCCCAGTTGCCATCTACTATAGTGGTTGGAATTGGTAGCAAAGTAGCTGAGTACCTTATTGAGTAAGATGAACTACCTTCATATTGTACTCAGTGTAGGATAATTGGTCATAGTAATGCTATGTGTAACTGCTTGCACCCAGAGCTGAGGAAAAAGCACCTTCCGATCCCTAGAATAAATGGAAAAAAGGAAAACAAAGCCACAGATCAGGTGGAACCCTCTCAAGCCTTAGATCCCCATCCTACACTGGTCTTAGATGTGGCAGAGTCCCCGGGTCTATCAGCTTCCCAGAAAGAAGTAGGGTGTCTGTTACAACAAAGTAAGGCAGATCTTCATTTGAAAAATAGTATGGTACAAGCCTTCCCTGATATTAATAAGAAAAGAACAGGTTCCTTTTATTCTCTGGATAACATCTCTAAGCCTATTACAACCACAATTTGGAGAAAGAAAAAACACCCGATTGAGTCAGTACCCATCCAGGAATCCCAGACAACAGAAAAAACTATCAAGATTTCAAATGCCTTTCAGTCCTTAGAAGCTTTAAATGAGGGAGATGATGAGGAGGAAGCAGCAGAAATATTCCATGAAACACTAGAATCTCAAGAAACAAATGACAAGATCACAGACGAAACAGAACTTCTTCCCTCAGAAGAAATCAGCCCACATGACAGACTCATAAAGCTCCCCATCACTTTAGTAACAAATACTCCTGTCACTCCTATTGCTGGGATCAACCATCATCCACTGTTCATCACAGATGCTGGGCTGACTCAGGGGCCAAATCTTCAACCACAGCCAGTTCCTACAGAGGTAAATAAGGGAGCTCAATCCACAACTGATCAGAACACAAAGGTATTTCAAAGCGCACAGTCAAATGCTAGCACACACAAACCAATACCTAATTCATGTTTAGATACACTTGATAAGAATCAGGATAAGCAATCAAAGAATAGTAAAGCCACTGCTGTTAAAACAAGAAACCTTAGATCCTCACAGAAAGCAACCACCACCTGTTTTAAATGGTTAAATACAACATAATTGGAAACATGTTAGTTTCGAATGTTAGCGGCTACGGAACATCCTTGGATAGAATAAAATCTCTTATGCTGTCTCACAAGATTGCTATTCTCTGTTTGATAGAGCCTTGGCATGAAAAAAAGAAAATAAACACTCTGATGCATGAGCTAGGATTCAAAAATGCTCTCCCTGCTGAAAATGCTAAAATCTGGATCTTATGGAATCATGCTTTTATGTAATCAGGTTAAAAGAGTCAGATTAATTTCTTCAGGCTAGAATTACTGAAATTTACTCATCAGTCAGTTGGAACTGCTATTTTATATATGCTAGTGTAAATAGACAATCAAGGGAAGCTCTTTGGAATGATCTAAAAAAACCCCCTCCAGAACCTTCTATGTACATTGGAGACTTTAATACTGTGGTCTCAGTATCTGAGTATAAAGGAAGGAAATCCCCCCCCCCCCACAAGAAGCATGAAAGATTTTAATGCCTTCATAAATAATCTGGTCTTGCATGACATCCCCACTGTAGGAAATTCTTTTACATGGAATAATAACAGATTCAGGAATAAATGTAAGGATCTTCTGTTCTAGAGATTAGACAGGGGCATAAGCAATTTGGATTGGTTGGAACTCTTTCCAAACAGCTCAATTCAGGTGCTAAATAGATTGACCTCTGACCACTCTCCATTATTGCTGTCTATTCAATCTTCTGAAGAAATGGTTCCTAGGCCTTTCAGATACCAAGAAATGTGGACAAATAGACAAGACTTCCACAATTTAGTGAAAAAAACTGGAATTTACCGTCCACCTCTAAAGGAATGTACAGATTAGTGCATAAGCTTAAGAGACTTAAAATTGACATTAAAGTTTGGAACATAAATACTTTTGGAAATGTCAATCAAAACCTGGTCGAAGCTGAAGCAAAAGTCAGTGATCTAGAAATAAAATTTCAACAGTCCCAAACAGAGTTTGACTTAGCTGAACTCCATAAGCACAAAGCCTTACTTCTCAGATCCCAGACAGAAAAAAACATTTTCTTAAAACAGAAGGCAAGATTAAATTGGCTTAAACAGGGGGATGCAAATACCAGTTATTTGCACCACACCATCAGGGAAAGGAGAGCTAGATCTAAAATCAGTAAAATCAAAGATGGAAATGAGACCACAGCTGATTAAAGATGAAGGAGTTAGATTTTTTAAGGAACTTCTTAATGAGGAGGCTCCTCAAAAAACTGGAACTTATCTGAAAAATATTTTAGGGGAAATTCCCTCTCTGATTAATGAACAACAAAATTAACTCCTGCTTGAACCTTTCAATATACAGGAATTGGAATTTGCTGTCTTTGACTTAAATAAAGCAGGTGCTCCGGGATCTGATGGTTTTTCTGATCATTTCTTCACATTTTTCTGGGAAACTATTAAAGATGACCTTCTGGAGGCAGCAAATGATTTTATAAGTGGAGGCATAATTCCTAAGGCCATCACAAGCACCTGGCTTACTTTAATTCCCAAAAAACCAATTCCAATTTCTTTCTCAGATTTCAGACCTATTAGTTTATCCAATTTTGTCAATAAAGTCTTCTAAAAAATGCTTATGGAAAGGATTAAACCTCTAATGCACAACCTAATCTCTCCAGAGCAAAGTGCTTTCATTAAAGGAAGGGAAATCACTGATAATATCCTTCTAATGCAAGAGATGACTAGGATGTTGTCCAGAAAATCAAAAGTTCCTAACTTAATAGTTAAACTAGATATGCAAATGGCTTTTGATAGAGTCTCATGGCCATTCCTGAACTCCATTCTTCTTCATTTTGGCTTTCACGGGAAATTTCTCAAACTTATTATGCACAACATATCTGCTGCAAATTTTTCTATTTTAATCAATGGAGCTACTGCAGGTTTTTTTGCATCATCTAGGGGCATTAAACAAGGAGATCCTCTTTCATCATTTCTCTATAATTTGCTTTCTGAAGCTTTTTCCAGAGGATTAAATAAACTTTTTAGCACAGGGTACCTTCAAAATTTTTCTCTGCCTCAGACTTGTGCTCCGGTCTCACATTAATGTATGCTGATGACACAACAGTTTTCTTGAATACTAACCCTAGAAACATGAAGAGGTTCAAAAAGTTCCTGATCGCTTATGAACAAACCTCAGGACAACAGGTCAATTTCTCAAAATCGGATTTTTATGTATCCCATAGAACCACTCTTTCTACTGTTAACTCTGTTAAAAGGATTCTGGGGATGGAAAAAAGATCTTTCCCATTTAAATATCTGGGAGTTCCTATATTTTCTAGTAGAAATCTGCAGGTACACTACCAACGACTACTGGAAAGAATGGATAAATCAATCCATAATTGGAAGAACAGATGGCTCTCTACTGTAGGTAAACTTATTCTGATAAATCACTGTCTTCTCTCAATTCCAACTCATATTTTTACTGTTTTGAGTCCTCCAAAAATAGTTTTAAAAAAAATGGAGAAAATGGCCTCTAGTTTGTTTTGGGGGTATTCGGATAATCGGGAAAAGAAAAAATAGAGGTCTTGGAAAAAGATGAGTGTACCTGTCGAAGAAAATGGGATAGGTTTTAGGGATTTAAAGGCAACTGTTGATGTTTTTTCATGTAAATTATGGTGGAAACTGCAACTCAACTCCACGCAATGGACCTCTCTCTTATGGTCACTACCTAAGTCTTACAAAACCTCTCATACGTGGTCCAGAATATGTGCTATTACAGATAAAGCTAATAGCAACTCCATAGTAATACATGGAATCGGTGACTGCTCATTTTGGAACGCTAACTGGACTGGAGAAGGAGCTTTATTTTATAAATGGCCTCAAGGAAGAGACATCCTCTTTGTGGACATCTCACTTAGGTCATTTATTAACAACAAAGCATCTATCCTTCCTCAACTGGAGCCATTTTTGGCGACCAATCTATGTTCTATTTTGCAGGAAGCTAAATTGGAATATATACATGAGGATAGGCTCATCTGGATGCCAGCTACAAATGGAATTTTCTCCATCAAGTCAGCATACAAAATTCTCAGACAGAGAAAGCCGAAGATCCTCCATTTTCAAAAGGTATGGTCCCCCTTCATTCCCAAAAAAATGTCAGTTCTTCTATTTAGCATCTAAATGCCCTCTGTGTCAGAATCACAATGACTCTTTAGATCACTTTTTCAACTCTTGCACCTCATCTAATGCTATATGGAATCGTATAACTAATTTTTTAAAGATCCAACACAACACTTTTCCAACCCTGAAGAGCAGAGTTGAATTCTATCTCTCTTTTAAGGCAGAATCCAGTATTCAGTCTAATATCGCCATTTCTGCTCTTCTTGTAACAATCTGGATTCTATGGATTAGAAGGAATAAAATCTTGTTTGATAATGATTCCTTCTCCCAAGAAGCTTGTATCCATGAAATAAAAGGCATGATCTATCAAATTTTCTCTGTGAATCATTTTATGGGTAATCTAGACAAGAACAGATATTGGACACAGGCTAACATTATTCCTCATATTCAACAAAAGAAAAGGAAATCTTTTACTGCAGTGAAATGGCGAAAACCCCTTACCGGTTACAAGATAAATACAGATGCAACATGGATTACAGGGGTTTTTCTGCTCTAGCTGTGATAGTTTGAATTGTGAGGGTAAAGTGGTTAAAATGAGGGTAAAATCTTTTCATTCCCTATCACCTTTACATGCAGAATTGATAGCCATCAAAAGTGGACATGAGCTATGTTCAAAATTGGATTTAAACGGATGTGAGGTGGAATCAGACTGTTTAGTGGCAGTACAAGGTATTCAAAACCCAAATACCTCACCCTGGAGGACTTTCTCTATTTGCCAATCTCTGAATTTAAAACATCATATACATCCAATCCAACACACTCCTAGAGAGGCTAACAATGCAGCGAATTTCCTTGCCAAATTTTCATTAAATAATAACTTAAATGGGGACCTAGAACTGAATTTAGCCCCTCCTTTTCTTAAGGGACTCCTTTATCTAGATAGATGTGGAATCCCTTAGATTAGAGATGTTACCTAATAATATGCTACATATGACCTTCTCATAGGATAGATACTGCTGATGTGTTTGTGCAATTTGTCAGGTTCTCATCCACTCCACATGGGGTGGAGATTCATCCATTTGGAATCGCAACTATCATATCGAGGGGACTTCCGAGTGCTCGAGGGGATTCTCGTGGCTAGACGGGACTTCAGAGTGCTTGAGTGAACTCTCGTGTATTTGAGGAAACTACCGTGTGCTCGAGGTGACTCTTGTGTGCTCGAAGGGACAATCGCATGCACGAGGGAATACAGACTGCTCAACGGGATCTTCGACTGCTCAAAGATAATTCTGATCGAGTGCTCGAGGGAACAATCGTGTGCACGATGTGGCTCTCGAGTGCTCGAGGTGGCATTTGAGTGCTCGAGGTGGCATTAGTGTGCTCGAGGGGACTATCTCACGCTCGAAGGGACTATCTCATGCACGAGGGGACTACAAACTGCTCGACGGGATCATCGACTGATCGACGGGATTATCGACTACTCGATGGGATCATCGACTACTCGATGGGATCTTCGACTACTCGAAGGGACCCCCGTGTTCTCGAGGTGACTCCCGTGTGCGGGAGGTGACTTTCATCTCACACACGAGGGGACAATCTCACGCACGAGGGGACTACAAACTGCTCGACGGGATCTTCGACTGCTAGATGGGATCATCGACTGCTCGAAGGTATCATCGACTGCTCGAAGGGATCTTCGATTGCTCGAAGGGATCTACGATGGCTCGAAGGGATCTGCGACTGCTCGAAGGGACCTCCGTGTTATCGACATGCATACTAGCATATTTCTTTTGACAATTTTCACTCACGGATCTCACCGACGGGTAGTTTCTTGGGCAAAGTAATGAAATAACACTTGATGTGGAGTTTCGTTACTTTGGAATCGCAACTACCTCCTCTACTTTCTACACACACATAGTCTCATAGATAGTAGTAACTGATCTTTTGGAGGCAATGTTGTTGCCTTTTGTAAAAACTTACTTCATCATTCTGGTTCGCTCATCTTGGCTTGGGGTACCAATATATTAACCCTCACTCTCGGGTGCTTTCACGGAAAAAAAGATTCCAATTTCATCATAAAAAAAATACTTCTTACTGTGGAGTATAACATGCCCTTCTCATTGCTTGGGACTCTGATGTAGAACACCTGGCGAGCTTGACCTGCTAAGATGAACTTGTCATTCTCATATCCGACACGATTCAAGTAAACTAATGTAAAACCCATGGTCATCTCGGTATGTACCCAGACACCATTTTCAACCCAATGGCACTTGAACACTACCACTTTAAACTCCACATAATCCAACTCCCAAATCTCCTCGATAGCCCCATAAAATGCCATCACGGCAACAATTGGTTTTTGTCTCTCTTGCTCGACTGCCACATGAATTCAGATTCCAGAAAAACCATGCTATTCTGAGTTGTGATTTTTCTATCCTTGAAAGCAGTCAAAAAAATGCATCGATTGATATTGTAGCCTTGGTATCTCTTAATCGTGCAACCCGGTGTTCTTGTAAATGCCCAAAGTTTTGATGGCATCCCATCTACATTGCATCGATTATAAAACCATTTAATAAACATTGTAGAATGCTCAACTTGTAACTAGTTCGAAGGCTATTTGGGATACAGTTCCTCCAACATTGACATGTTCTCATCACCATAAATAGCAGTCTCACTACTATTATGCAAAATATAAATATGGACTTTCATCAACTCAGTATTAAATTGTATGTATAGTGTACCTTTCGAACGTTGGATACCATTCTTCCTGCCATTGTGGACATGCTTGGGAACTCCAACTGCCATTTTCCCAGGAAAATTTGAAGTGCAATACTCAATGATCTCCTCTGTGACATACTTATAGACAATGCTAGCATCCGGTCAGCATCAATTGTGTACACAACCCTGAAGACCCCAATATGCCACTCAAACAGGTACAACCAATGCATCCCAATGGTACCACATATTCTAATTTCCATTACAATGTGGACTACAAGATGGACCATGGGAGGTCATCATCATACCTCTCAAAGTTAATACTTTTAAACCCTAATGCTTCCTATCTACAATAAAGTAGATAATTGTAAGTCGGGGTCGTCCACGAGAAGAGGGATCTTTTCAAGTGTTTAAACATATAAAAGAGAAGACATACTAGGCATATACATACATAGATATATATAAAAGCATGTAAACAAGGGGGAAGGGGTTGGTTAGTTTCATCCTAAGTTATCGAATTGAAATACAACAACTAGAAAAACAAGAGAACTATGCTTATCATGCAATATAACTAAAGATATGATGTAAATGATAATTAACGGAGCCTTGGGGGCAATCAATTTCCACTTCCAAACTTCATATAGCTCATTGATTCATTCACTCATTCAATTACATTTATTGTCTATGAGAATGTTATCACTTCTAATTCAAAGATCAACATTCATTCCTCCTTAAGAGTAGTTTGCAAAGACAAACAACAACCATTTCCAAACCTCATTGATGATCACCCTAGACAAACAACATCATAGGGGTGTTTCATCAATGGAATTTCACCTAAAGGACCATAGGTTTGATAATAACAAGCCTTCTACCAAAGACATAGTCATTTAACCAAACAAAGCATTCATTAGATTAAACTAAGAACAAACAACATTCAAGGTTCAACCTTTCTTTGCATATATATGACAAATATGAGAAAAAACCACATTAACATTCTCATCTAGCAAGAATCACCCCCACATTATACACAAGAAGTTCTAAATCCATGCTCTTGGATTTCCACATCAAATGAGTTAAGAAATTTGCAACTTTCCTAACACCTTAACATTTCAATCTTACAAACATTTCATATACTCAAACAACCGATGGTATAAATGAAGTAAAACACAACATTAATGGTATAATAAATGCTCTCCAACAAATGTTCATAAATGAGCAAACATAGAATCTTACTACATAAGCTTGGAAGCTTAAATCAATTGCTCCCAAGAACTAGATTTAGCTACAAGAGTTCATACTAATTAATGCTAAACAACCAAACATAATACAAGAGATTGTAAAGATGAAAATGGAAGGAAATATGGTTTTAAACAGTAATAAAAACAAAGGTGAAGAAGATTATGAATGAGAGGAAAGAGAGTGTTATTTATAGTATAAAAAGGATAAGGTGAAATTCTGGCCACCCGTTGGTCGCGAATCGCGGTGGGTTCGTTGCAACTCGCAACGGGCTCGCGACAAGACCATCGCGGCTCGCGACGGGTGAGTGAGGTCACCATGGGAAATGATTTTGAGTTCAAAGGCGATGAGGGGTTGGTTGTTGAGGATGAAAAAATGGAGGAAGAGGTGATTGTGCTACATTTACTAGCATTGTCACCCCTTCCCCCACCTAGTAAACCAACTCTACCATTTTTGGAAGTTTTGAGGGAGACACGAGAGGAGCCACAAGACTACCCCTAGCCTTTGAACCACCCAACTCCCTTTAAACTATCTCCACCTCAACAAAACTTTCCTCTTGAAAGTTTTGTACCCCCACCTCTCTACTTTTCGATGCTCATGGTGAAGGGGTTCAAGCCTTCACCATATAGATAACATTAGGGTCATGCCGATGACCTTAAATATACGGAGCTTTGTCGTTCTGATGACATAAATAAATTCAGCCTTTATTTTGGTTTTTGTTGTTTAGTTTTTGTTATTTTGTCTTGTTCTTTTTTACCGTGTGTTTTTCAGTGATTTTTTAGCAAAGTGAAGTGCATTGCATTGGAGTAGATGAAGGAATGAGATCAATGATAAAGGGAAGAAAGCTTGGAAAGTTGGTAAGAAACAAAATAAATTATTTCTAAGTGCTGGGAAACCCTGGCATCGCGAGTCATGATGCATACGTCGCAAGTCGCGACGAGTAGGGGAGCAAAAATAAACTCCCAGCACCAGCTTTCCACAAGTAACGACATAGCCATTGCGAGTTGTGACATCTCTATCGCGAGTTGTGACATGGACATCGCCAGTCCGACCAAATTAGAAAATTTCTGAAAGAATTGAGCTCACATACCAAAGATATCGAGTGTCGCGATGGCTGGGTCTCGAGTCACGACAATGCATCGCAAGTCGCAACTAGTGCTATTGCGAGTCACGGTGGAGAAACCAACTCTTCAACTGTGCTTAAACACTGCATAATCATTTCTTATTCTCCAACAAATACTCCCAAGAACCACCACACCTCCACTAATTCCTCCACCATCGTACATATATTGACATATGAAGATTCTTGCATCTTTATAGTATCTTTGTTGATTGTAGTATGCCTACTACATCACTGTGACTGTAATTGCTATATTCTATAATGATGCTTGAATTTGTGTAGATGTATATGTTGGATATTTTTATTGGACAATCTTATAGTGGTGATTGCATGATGGATTAGTTTTTCTTTGAGAATACTATGGTTATTAACTCTTGATGTTAAACCTAGTATTACAAATCCTTATGTACTTGTGAGTTTGATGTTATTCTATGTGGTGTTAGTCTTGATCAAACGACGCCAAGGAGAAAACATTTTGCTCATGGGGTGAGTTCTTCTACGGTACATTTGCTCCCCCTTGCGGCTCCGAAACCAATTTTGGGACTGATTCTATACAAATCTATGAGATTGCGCCATATCACCGGCGACTATGCGGAGAAACGGGTGTCACTCTACCTCTTACCTTAAGTTTTATTGTTCTTGCCTTGCATGTTTACATTGAGGGCAATGTAATGTTTTAACAGCGGGGAGGGGTTAGAGGACTCACATGCATGCTAGCTTGATTTGGAATGCTTTCTTCTACTTTTGATTGGAAAAGCATGAGAAAAAGGAAGAAAAAAATTGAAAAATTGAAAATTTTGAAAAAAATAGAAAATGAAACAAATCCACAAATTGAAAACCCGAGAGGGCAACTTAGGCAACATTGGGGGCCCGAATATGTCAAAAATCTAAAAGGGTAGGCAAAAATGAGAGGCTATATGTGTGGAAAAAAGGTGAGATTTGAGCCAAAGAAACATGATGTGTGGATAGGATGAAAGCCCTAAAGGGCTTCTAGGCAAAATGAGAGAAAGAGAGAAAAAAGGAAAATGCTATGAGTTCACTCATTTCCCGGTGTTGGAGTCATAAGGTTGCAATTGTCATATGGATGGATCGGGTAGCTCAACATCTTGAGACCGCTTGGGATTGGGTAACTTAGCAGGTTGAAAAATGAAGGTTATGAAATTCTTGATTCTTTTATACTTCGTTTTGGTCGATATAGTGGCATTGAGTGAAGTATGTGTTTGAACCTCCTAAATGCTTTTGACTTCATTGTATGTCATTGGATTTTGGTTGATATATTGGCATTCAGTGAAGTATTTTCTTGAACCTTTTATTGGTTTTAACTTCATTTTGTGTCATTGGACTTTGGTATTATCAATTTGGGACTTTGAAACGCTTTTATGGGTAGTTAATTGATAAGTGGTAGGTTTGGTTAGATTTAGTAATTGGGATTGTGTGTGTGAAAAATTCTCATTTGAGCTTTGACATGGGATTTACAATATTGAGAGTTTTTGTGAGGTTTTTATTGGGGGAATATTAGTTAGGATATGGACATATGAATTCCTTTGTGTACTTGAATCTTTTCTTACTCGAGGGCGAGTAAGGTTTAAGTGTGGGGAGGTTTGATGCGCCCATTTTATATGGTTATATTAGGACTTTTGGGATTCACTTTTGTACACTTTTGTGCTCTAGATGTGGCATTTTCCCTTGAAATTCTCTAAGGAGAGTTAAAAGAGACTTTTACACTTTTATTACTTTTCTACAGGACTTTGTGTGACAAGGCAATTTGTTTGAAGAAGTTGAAGACTTTGAAGAATACCTTTGAAGATTTGAAGATTTGAAGACTTGTTTTTGAGCTTTTGAACAATTGAAAAATTTAAGAAAAATGAAGTGAAGAGGAGGACATGAAAAAACAGAAAGAAATCAAGATGCTGGAACTGGGCTCGGTCGCGACTCGCGACGGACATATGGCCAGAAACTTTCTTACTTTTTTGTACTATAAATACTCACCTTATCCTCTCCTTTTCAGAGCTCTTTTTCTTCCTGCATTTTTCTGGCTTCAAACCCTAGTTTTTTCTTTCTTTCTTTTCTTAGTTTTTGTAGGTTAATCATGTCTTTTCATTATCTAGTTTAGTTTAATCTTGGGAGCAATTGATTGAAGCTTCCATATCTATGCAGTAAGAACCTCTATTTCACTCTATCTTGAAGTATTTGTTATTTAGCATTCATGTGTTTTAATGTTATGTTTTACTTCATTTATATCATGGGTTGTTTGAGAATAGAAAGTGTTTGTATGATTGAAATGTTAGAGTGTTAGGAAAGTTGCAAATTTCTTAAATCATTTGGCATGAAAATCCTAGAACATGGACTTAGAACTTCTTGTGCATAATGTGTTGTGATTCTTGCTAGATAAATATGTTAATGTTGATTGTTCTTATGTTTATCCTATAGATGCAATGTAAGGTTGAATCTTGAATGTGGTTTGTTCTAGGCTTAGCCTAATGAATGCTATGTTTGGTTAAATGGCAATGTCTGGGTAGAAGGCTTGTTATTATCAAATCTATGGTCCTTCGTGTATAATATCATTGATGAAATACCTTTATGATGTGGTTTCCCTAGAGTGATTATCAATGAGGTTTGCAAATGGTCGTTGTTTGTCTTTGCAAATTACAATTAAGAAGGAATAATGTTGATCTTTAAATGGGAAGTTTTAGCATTCCCCATAGGTAATGAATGTGATAGAATGAGTGAATGGTTCAATGATCTATATTAGGTTTGGAAGTGGATATTAATTTCCCCCAAGGCTTTGTCTTTTGTAGTTTTACCCCTTTTTCTTAGTTTGTTTGATGATTTGCATAGTTACTTAACTTTGCTAGTTATCTTGTCTTTTAATTTCATAACTTAGGACCACAACCAACCAAAACCCCCCTTTTTACTTGCTTATATATATATATATATATCTACTTCTAGCCTAATATAAACCTCATATATTTAAACGTTTAAGAAAATCCCTCTTCTTCGTGGACGACCACGATTTGCCAATAGCTACTTAATTGTATTTAGTAAGCATAAATGACTTATAAATTATAACTTTGAAAGGTACGACGATGACCTCTCAGTTCCATTATCATCGGTCAACCACATCACATACACTATTATCGATTTTCAAACTATTACACTATCCTAAAATGTGAGCTCACTTACGCCACACTAATTGAACCATTACTACAACTTCATTACAAAAATTAGTGAACAAATCACACATAATTAATCCACACACAGTCACGCATCCTCATTCAACACTTTCATAGAATCAGACCAAAGATAATCATTCAAACTACACACAATCATTCAAGACATTCATATCAACAAAATTTTTTCAAGTACTTCACAAATTAAACATTTACTACAAATTCAATAAAAATTATTAGAGGATAAATCACACATAATCATTCAACACATTCGTATAATCATGAACTGTTCAGGTAACTCTTGAATATTCAAAAATTCCCTCGGAGCGTGTCTAAAACTCGCGGAGGTGGTGGTGGTGCGTGAAGACCAAGCACAGTCTTCAAGGTGGCGCGTGTGGCACGTGAGGTCCATGTGCGGTCTTGCGTTCGGCACATGCATTGTTCAGACGTTTACGGGAGACTCCGGAAAAGGAAACCAAATGTTGGAACTACAAAACAAGCAACAATTTAGACCAAAACAAATGGACACGGAGCAGATTTGAACAAAACCAATAAAATAAAACTAAACCATCAAGGGGAACCAACCGAGGGAGGAGGACGATGGTGAGTTGAGCTACGGTGGCGGCCAGAGCAACAGTGGAGATGGCAGTGGCCTGAAGAAAATGGTGGAGGAAGGCAAGAGGAAGTCGTGCGTGTGTGCTTCGTTTCAACAAAAAAAATGGAAAAAAGCAAGGAGAAAGTGAATTAAAAGGAAGATGATGAGGACACATTTACCAAATGCGTCCTCATCGAAATAGGTTTTAAAAAAAATTGGAAATTAGGAGAGGACGCATTTGGTGAATGAGTCCTCAGGATTTATGGAAAAAAAACTAAAATCATGAGGACACATTTTGTGAATGCATCCTCTCACAGCCATGCAAAAAAACAAAAAAAAAAGGGATTCAAGAGAACAAATTCGCTGAATACGTTCTCCGCCCCTGCATCCACCTAAAGTTACTGTATCCACAACAGTAGAATTTTCTCAGGAAAGTCTTGCTTGAACTTTTAAGTCGTATCTTCTCAAAGCTTCGGGATGAATATTTGATGATGAATGAAGTTGATTTGGCGCTCTTTGAAACAACGGAGATATCTCATATTCTTGGATGACATATGGGACATTCAATCTTTTAACTGCGTAAAAGAGTCATTGCCTGATGATTATACTGAAAGTAGAATTTTCATGACAAGTCGAGTTTGTGATGTTGCCAGCCTAGATGAACAGCCGCCTTTTCTTCGTCAGCTCACTGATAAAGAGAGTTTGGAGTTACTGCAGAGGAAACTTTTAATTGGTAAAGATTGTCATCCATTGTTTAATGAAATTGGGAGAAATATTGCCGAGCATTGCGATGGATTACCTCTTAACTATTATCATTATTCAAAATCACGAGATTTCATTCGGGCCAATGCTTCTAATATACTTCTCGCATGCCCAAAATAGCCTCAACACTAGAGGAGAGCCGAGTGTCTGGTTCTTCACTAGTAAAGTTATTCAAGTTTGCTATTGCATTCATGACTTCCTCACGTGTCAAACTTGAACGTCCTTGTTGGGATTGGTTTTGCGGTATGGTAGAAGATGGTGATGGCCAACTATTTTGCTCGTATTATTGGTTTTCTGGCTCATTCTCATACCACCAATCCGGACTACCACCCCACTCCGGATTGTAAGAAATGTGGTATGGATACCATTCTTGAGCTTCTTGCCCTTGAAAACCAACATCTCCTACCTATTGGTAGTACTCTTCATAATACCCTTGGTTTTGGAAACCAAGGGTTCTTTCCCCCTTATAGTGCTCTTCCCACAACAAATAGCAAGACTCGGTAGGATGGTCAGAATGACACATCCTACAAAACCTTGCTTGTTGAGCCTCTCTTCTCATCATGAGTTCCCTCAATGTGAGACGCTCCATTTTTTTTCAAAAGTACAAAATTATATTGCAAGGATTCTCAATTAAATTTCACCAAGAACTCAAGAAATACGTACTCCAAACAAAAACAACCACCAATGAGTGGAAAATAAAAACAACTAGCTAATATGCAACCAAATACACATAAACACTTTAACATAAACGCCTCTTCCCCGTTAGCGGTGCCAAAGTTTGGGAGGTCATCGCCGTACCCCTCAAAGTTATAATTTATAAGCCCTTTATGCTTACTAAATACAATTAAGTAGAAAGTGGCAAATTGGGGTCGTCCACGAAGAAGAGGGATTTTCTTAAGCGTTTAAATATATAAGGTTTATATTAGGCTAGAAGTAGATATATATAGATATATAAAAGCAAGTAAAAAGGGGGGTTTTGGTTGGATGTGGTCCTAAATTATGAAATTAAAAGACAAGATAACTAGCAAAGTTAAGTAAATATGCAAATCCTCAAACAAACTAAGAAAAAGTGGTAAAAACTAGAAAAAACAAAGCCTTGGGGGCAATTAATATCCACTTCCAAACCTAATGTAGATCATTGAACCATTCACTCATTCGATCACATTCGTTACCTATGAGGAATGCTAAAACTTCTCATTCAAAGATCAACATTCATTCCTTCTTAATAGTAATTTGCAAAAACAAACAACGACCATTTGCAAACTTCATTGATAATCACTCTAGGAAAACCACACCATAAAGGTATTTCATCAACAACATTATACACGAAAGACCATAGATTTGATAACAACAAGCCAACAACCAGCTTCAATCAATTGCTCCCAAGATTAAACTAAACTAGGTAAGGAAAGGACATGATTAACCTACAAAAACTAAGAAAAGAAAGAAAGGAAAAACTAGGGTTTGAACCTAGAAAAACGCAGAAAGAAAAAGAGCTCTGAAGAGGAGAGGATATAGTAAGTATTTATAGTACAAAAAGTAAGAAAGTTTCTTGCCATACGTCCGTCACGAGCCGCGATGGGTTCATCGCAAGTCGTGACCGAGCCCAGTTCCAGCATCTTGATTTCTTTCTTCTTTTTGTTTCATGTCCTCCTCTTCACTTCACTTTTCTTTAATTCTTCAAGTCTTCAAAAGCTCAAATACAAGTCTTCAAATAATCAAATCTTCAAAGGTATTCTTCAAAGTCTTCAAACAAATTTCCTTATCACACAAAGTTCTCTAGAAAAGTAATAAAAGTGTAAAAGTTGCTTTTAACTCTCCTTAGAGAATTTCAAGGCAAAATGCCACATCTAGAGCACAAAAGTGTACAAAAGTGAATCCCAAATGGGCACATTACTGTACGATTTAGGGTTTGAGGAGTTGAATATAAGTTGATGAATAATACCGTCTTTCTGAATATCGAATTATATGTTATGTATTTGTATAATGCAGTTTTACGATGTTTTTGACGGTGTACCTGTACAAAGGGGATTATGTTTTATTTGACTGTGGGTCTGTATTATGATCCTTCAACACCGGAGAGGAACGTGACTCTCGAACTGAGGTTAAGCCACTCCAAGTTAGTTAATTTAATTTTTAAAAGGCTTGGCATTGCAAGTGAGGGGTTTCTGTTTAAAATATATTATCGTTGTTCTGAGCTGATTGGTTCGGCCGTACACTATCTGTATTATAATGTGGAAGATGATAAGTCTTCCGCGACCTTCTTCGACATTATTGATCAAATGTCATTATCCTCAGTAGATCTGTACATTATTATGGAGAGATGTTAATCACCATTGACCGTGCGGGTGATGTTTGTTTGGGCCCGTTCATGTCGTTGTTGAGAAATATCTAGAACTATACACCTTTGCCAACCTTACCACCCCTTGTTCATTTCCAAGGTTTTGTCATTGGTGAGTCCAGCAAACCCAATCTGTAGGTTCACGTCGATTGCGCTCAGCCATCCACAAGTGGTGGTATATATGGTGTACATCACGAGGAGCTGAATGTTTTCGATGATGATTATGTGTGTGAAATTGGCGAGCATGTTGTTCGTCATGTTGGTAGCAATGATAATGGTGAGGAAGGGGAACTTGTTGAAGAAAGTGAAGACGAAGTTCCTTATCAACTGATTCGAATCCAGGGGACGATGATGAACAAGTTGTGGGCATGAACAATGTACCCACGTTGTTCCATCTTTTGGCGAATCCTGATATGGATGCCTACTTTAGGGATTACAAGGGGCCCTTATGAGGATCTCTATGACCTAACTAATTTTTGTGACAGACTTCCTAGTTATGTTCAAGTGACTGGTGAAGTGGCATAGGGTATGCGATTCCAGAGGAAGCCAGAATTGGTAGAAGCTATTTCCAGGTGAAGTTCCATGATGAACAGGGAACACATGGTCGTGGAGAGTAGGTCATGCACATGGTATGCAAAATGTAAAGAAGTTGTTGAAGGAACTGGTAATTGTCATTGCTAGAGCCAGCATAAAGGCTTCGCATGAGATGTGGGAGATCACCAATTGGCCAAGTAGTCATGGTTGTGTTGGTGCTGGTCGATCGACTAGTAACACTAACCTGACATCGTTGATGATCACGCATTCCGTTGTGCAACAGATTGATGTGAACCCTTCTTACACGGTGAAATATATCCAAGTGCATGACAAGACAAAGTTAAATGTGACTCTTTCCTACAAGAAGGCGTGGTATGCTTACCAGAGGGCTATTGATTTGGTATTCGGAACTTGGGAGGAATCCTTTGAACAGTTGCCAACATATATGGATAAGCTAATTAGGGCCAATTCAAGAACAGTTGTTGATTGGGCATACGTACTTGATAGAATACAAGGTCATGGGTGTAGGAAATGTAATTTTATTTTTAGGGCATTTGGTCAGGCTATCGATGCATTTCGCCACTGCATGCCGGTGATTAGTGTGGATGGGACTCATTTTAATGGTGCATACAAGGCAACAATGCTATTTGTCGTGACGCATGACGCAAACGATTACATACTCTCCATTGCTTATGCAATAGTTGATGTTGAGACTAACGAGAGTTAGAACTGGTTCATGCAAAGACTGCAGGTCCACGTGGTTGGTCGTGATAGTAGGCCAATCTGTATTATATCAGATCACCATGATGGAATTTTGAATGTAATGAAACATATGGAGGAATGGATGGAGCAAGTAGGATACCACCAATTTTTCTTGCATCATTTTCAGTCCAACTTCCTTAGTGCTGAGGGTGGGATGTTCAAGAATGCACATTTGAAGACTTTGGTTTGGCAGCTTGGTGGTGCTAGACGAAAGAGAAAGTGGAGGGAGTACAAGGAGAAGTTGGTGAGTATCAAACCATCTACTTGGGATTGGTTGAGGCAACATGATAGCAGTAAGTGGTGCCTTGCCTTTGATGAGGGTGATCGTCGTTGGGGAATTCTTACAACTAATTTGTTCGAGAGTTACAACAACTGTTTAACTTTGTAGAGTAATGGACGCTACAACTGTTCAAAGCCACTTTTGAACGAACAGTTGAAATTTTTGCATGAAGGGTAATGGATGCTACAAATGCGGGATACTTTCATGATTCATTACAGTTCATTTTGTGTTCGTGGACTAGTTTATCTATTCTGAATTGATGTTGAATTGTGTAGGTCTGAGTTCCCTAGTAGGATTTGGAAATAGTTTTGGAAGCAAGACACTTGGGGTCAGGCACATATTGTCACCGTGTTTGGTCAAGGACCATTGATGGCAGCATTGGTGAGAGCAGTACACAATGAAATACTGGAGAAAGGAGTGTAGCTGTCGCAAATGGAAAAATTTATGCTTCCCTTGTTCCCATGCATTGGTTGTCTATAGGTATAGGCGTAAAAATCCATCTACTTTATGTGACAGGGTATATCACATGACCACCTACGTGCAACAATATAGTCAGTCCATGCCTGCACGAGATCCATCACTATGGCAATGTGCTAGTTGGAGGTTGATTCCTGATATTGAAAAGTTTCGCAATGGGAGGCATGGTTAGTTTACGGAGAGAGGATAAGGAATCAAATGGATGAGAGAGTGTAGCATGATTGCAGAGGCGTCCTTAGGGTCCTGTTTGTAATATGGACTTTGTAAATTCTTTTGTTTTTCTAGTGCAATTGATTGTCCAGATTCGTATTACGTGTATTTGTTTAAATTGAAGTTACTGTACGATTTGTTTCGAATATTTATCACATGTTGTAGTTTTTTTTCCACATACTGGAATATTTATCACAATTTGTAGTATTGTGTGTGTTTGTGGAAATCTGGACTAATTCATTTTGCCATGTGATTCTGATTGTTAGCAAGGATACACTATGTATCATCCAGGACCCATTGATGGGGATTTTTTGCACCTTTACCAGGAGCATCATGCATGTGCTTTGTACAATGGTCATTTTGAGGACGAGGCACTACAGGTGAGGCGGTGCCATGGGCCTTGCTGGATTGGTCGGATGCCTGATCAAGTTATGCGATATGTGCGTGAAGATGGATTCCAAGGACTGTTGGATTCCACACCAATTCACATCGACCATTCCCTTATCACTACCTTAGTCAAGTGTTGGAGACCAGAGATGCACACATTTCACCCACTGATGGGGGAGGCTACCATCACTTTGCAAGATGTAGGCATCCTATGGGTTACCGATTGATAGCATGCCAATAACTGGTGTAGACACTAGCAGGCATACAGATGACTGGCAGAGATTGTGCACAGATTACCTGAGGGCTACACCAGACCTGAGTGCTATCAGAGGGGGTCGTATAAGGGCTAGTTGGTTGGGAAACTCGTTGCGCAGTTCGTTGCCTGTTGATGCTACTGAGGTAGATTTTCAACTGCAGGCTAGGGTTTTAATTTGACTGCTGGTCGGTGGAATAATTATGTCTGACACATCCGAGCACCTGATCCCTTTGCTCTATTTGTCGGTACTAATGGACCTAGATGCAGCACATCAGTACAGTTGGGGGAGTGCCATTTTGGCACACTTGTACAGGTACTTATGTGATGCTGCAATCCAATAAGTTAAATTCAAATCTGGGCCACTTGTCTTGCTACAGGTAACATTATTGGTTAATCTTGTCGGTTGTACATACGGTCCATAATGACCTCTTACATTATGTTAAATTTAATTTTATTTATTGTCAGCTGTGGGCATGGGAGCAAATACCATCCATCAATCCAGCCGGACCACTTCCAGTGATCGTCACGATGAGTGTTTTTGGGTCCAGGTACAAATTGAATTAGTCAGGAGACAATTTTTAAACCATTGAAAATTACAAGGAATGGTTAATATTATTCATTTTGTTCCTCACAGGTGGAGAGCCTGGTACGATTTATCAAAATCACTGATGCATGTATTGAAAGTGTACTGCGATCAGCTGACATCTCTCCATAACAGTCAGGTATATTGCAATTTGGATTTCCTTTCATTGAACTAATGGAAAAAAAGTTTTTTCTATCCTAACCGCAACACCTACCTTTTATGTCAGTTTATTTGGTAGCCATACACCGAGGATGTTGTGCAACAACTCCGAAAGTACTGTACAGCCGGTAGCAACAACTAGCTACTTTGTGTTGGCCTCATTTGCTGGCATGTCGTGGAGTACCATCATGTTCATCGTGTTCTCAGGAAGTTTTGCCTTATTGAGCCAATACCCACACAGTTGGTCACTGGGGATAAATATAAACTACTTTATAGTAGAGACCGTCGAGGGAGGTCAGACATGGATTGGCATGTTGAACTGAGAAGATATCTCGATGCTTGGGAACATCGATCAGAGCAACAAGTTAATGCCCTTGGGTCAGCGGATCCATACTTACCCGGTTGATAATACATGGAGTGGTATTTTTGCAGGATAGTGACCCTAATTAATCAGCCAGGACGGCCCTAAACAATTACAGAGGGTTTTCATGGAGATGGGGCTACTATGGAGTATATGGTATTTCCTAAATTTCTAATACAGTTAACAAATAATACTTTAGATTTCATCAATATTAAATATCTAACATATTTACCTCATTTGTGTAGTTGTGGGCAATGTCTGAGATGCACATCATGTCAGATATGAATTTGGATGAATTTCCCCCACGTTTCGCGGACATTATCAGGGGGGTAAACGATGTTACCACATGTACTCTACAATATGCGCATGAGCCCTCGAGACTGCAGTTTTATCAGCCATATGTGCACTGTGAGGAACCTCCCCCTGGTGTGAGATATAATGACATCAAAAGCCACCATCAAGCTCCACGTGGTCGACAGGGTGGTCGACAATCGCGTGCTCGGGGCAATACAGAACACATTGGTTCATCATAAGCCGGACCCTCATATGCGAGTCCAACGAACCCTGGCCCATCACATGGTGGACCCTCACAGTATGACACTACTACGGTTAATTTCACTACATATCTTACTCCCACAGCTAGTCACGCTGGACCATCACATGGTGAACCCTCATAGAATGACATTACTACAGCTGATTTCACTGCATATGTTACTCCCACTGCTAGCCATGCATACATGTTGCCTACGGCTCTATTAGGTACAGGTAGTGTTCCACATGTCCAGTATGATTCGAATGAGGACGCATGAGACAATATGGAGGAGGATTTAACAGAGAGAGCTCTGCATGAGGACGCACATATTTCTACTGAGATGGCTATTCCACGACACACATCACGCACCATACGTCCTCCCCCATGTGGAACGGATGGAAAGCTTTGCAGATGTCGTCATTAGTACATTACATGCCATTGAGCACTCATTTCATTACATTTTTACCTATCTGTTTGACACATCTTCTTCAGATATTGTACATTTCTATTTATTTATATTCGTTGACAGTGGAAAAAGTGCACAATTCAAACAAAAAAATAAGAATCTCCCAATTTACAATTCAAATAATTCATTCCTACTCTACAGAATAATTCATTCATACTCTATATCCAAGACTAGTTAAAATATTCCAAATCTCACGATCAAAATTTATCATTACTGAACTTTTAAAAAATTCATAAAACAATCACCAGTCTACTTATGCGCTATATTAACCCAAGATGAAAATGTGAAAAACTATAATTGAAAAATTAAATAATATACTGATTGAAATATTGATTTAAAATGTTGGACGCATTCAGAGAATGCTGGATTAAAAAAATATTTGGTAAATTCAGGATGCATTTTTAATAACTAGGAGGTCATCGTTGTACCTCTCAAACTTAATACTTTTAAGCCCTAATGCTTCCTATCTACAATTGAGTAGATAATGGCAAGTCAGGGTCGTCCACGAGAAGAGGGATCTTTTCAAGTGTTTAAACATATATAGGAGAAAACATATTAGGCATGTACATATATAGATATATATAGGAGCAGGTAAACAGGGGGGGGGGAGGGTTTCTTTGGTTTGATCCCAAGTTATCAAATTGAAAAAAAAACAACCAGCAAAGCAAGAGAACTATGCTAATCATCAAATACAACTAAAGATACGATGAAAACAACAATTAACAGAACATTGGGCGCAATTGACTTCCACTTCCAAACCTCTTATCCATCATTGAACATGCAACCTATTTACTACTGTCAGTACTTGTTGTGAAGACTAAACTTTTATCCTTCTTAGATAGTAGTTTGCAAGAGTGAATTCGACATCTCTTGTCAAACCTCACCAATGACTCCTGTAATCGAAACACGACTCAAGGTATCTCATTGATGGCATTTAGCAAGAAGAATCAACAAGCTTGGCAACACTTATGAGCACTACACCATGTCTAAGCATTTAACCAATTCATGCAATTACACAAGATTAGTCAAGAACAATCGACATTCATAGACTTCTCTCATTTGCTACAAGCAACAAACATGACAAAGAGTTCAACATTATCATATTCATCTAGCAATTATCAATCCATCAACACAATCAAAAGCTCTAAATCATACTCTTGGATTCCTATAAAGAAAAGGGGGAAATCAAGAAAAGGGGGAAATCAACCCATTTCCCCAAAACCCTAGCAAGCATATCATACAAGTACTTCATATACTCAAGCTTTCAATAGCATTAATGACATTAACAAACACATTCAATGCTCCATAAATGCACAATAGTAAGAGTATTAAATAGGCTACAAATTGTTCTTATATGGGCTTGGAAGCCTTAGTCAATTGCTCCCAAAAACTAGGTTTAGCTACAAGAGTTCAAACTAGTTAATGCTAAACACCCAAACATAAAAGCAAGAAAATTCAAAGATGAAAATGGAAGAGAATAGGGTTCTAAACAGTACCAAAATGCAGATGAAGAAGATTGTGAATGAGAGGAAAGAGATTGTTATTTATAGTACAAAAAGGATAAGGTGAAATTACGGCCACCCATTGGTCGCGACTCGCGACGGGTGCCAGAATTTTTATTTGTTTCCTTTTCTACTTCTTGTGGTATACAATCATCTTCATAGAAATTCCTCTCATTTTTCAAGTCTTGAATGTCTCAAAAAATGGTCTTTAATGGCCTCCGGTCTTCATGTCTTCGAAGCAAGTCTTCAAAAGTCTTCGAAAATATGATCTTCAATGGCCTCTGGTCTTCATTGCCTCCATTTTCTTCCCTTGTCACGCAAAATCCACTTAGAAGAGGTAAATGAGCGTAAAGTTGCTCTTACCCCTCCTAAGAGAATTTCAAGGTAAAACACAAGCTCTTGATAATAAAAGAGCACAAAAGTGACCCAAAATAGTACTAAATTATGCACATAAAATGGACACATCAATAACATGCAAGCAATTCAAAATTAATTTCATAAATTCAGGTGGGAAAAAAATCTTACTCAATATTGAGGACGCATTATGTTAACACTGTGCATCAAATACTTCAATGTTTATGCATGGTGTTCTACTGCCTTCTCTGAAATTATTTTCCATCTCAGAAAATAATTTACCCATCTCTTCACAGTAATCATCATAATAAAATTCAGAAATTGTATCACTTACATGAGGAGGTGGCAGTAAAGATTACTTCTTTGATGCAGCCTGGACTTTCTTTTTAGACTTCTTGGCTGGTGGAGATATCTCAGTTACAGACATCTTTCTCTTAGCCCTTCTTCTATTGATGAACTTATCCAAAACCTCATCACTTAAGTAAGTCAGATTTGGTTCTTGTGTTGGAACATGCTCAGTCTGATTAACCTCTTCATCACCCTGCTCAAAATCTACCGCAGCTCCACTCTGTGTTCCAACATGCCCTGACACCTCCTGCATCAGATCAACTCCCCCTATCTTTCCTTATTTTGAGTACTCCAAGTCATCATAAGCACTCCCTGTATAGTTATCAAAAGCTTGATCTTGGCCACCTGTATCAACATCTGACAACCCCATAACTAGTTCATCAATTTCCATGCTTTCAACAGTTTCTGACTCCGCTCTCTGTGTTGGAACATTCCCAACACTCTCTTCTCCTTCACTGTCTGTCAGTACCATAATCAGATTCCTTTCAATCTCTTCCATCCTCTGGGAAGCATCAGCATCATACACCACTAATAGTATCCGATCAGTGGATTTAACCACCTCAAATCCCTCAGCCTCATCATCAACAACAATCTCCTCAATCCTAACACTACTAGGGCCAGAATCATATGAGTAGATATGGAACCTATTGATGTGCACCATTTTGCATGCTTTAATCAATGCATTTGACATAGTTTTTAGTTACTTTTTGTTGGCGGTTTGGCGACATTAGTTGAGTTTACATGACAATGGGTTTAGACAACCATGTTTTGTTTTCGATTCTAAATCTCACATTTTGTATACTTAATTAGTGATTCTTAACATCTCGTGTTCACGGGCTCCTTGGTATTCATTATTAGTACCTTTAGTAGGTTGCCCGTGAATGCTATTTGTTACATTACAATCTTTCCAAAGCCATTTGCTTTTAACGGTAGAAGATTTGAAGGCTATTCACATTTAAATGATAGTTGACGTAGTCCACGAACATCATTCCATGGTAGAAGGAAATTGAAGCCAAAGATAGATGGCTTCATAGTTCAAGATGGTCAAAGAAGAATATGGTGAATCATGGTCCAAGGAGTGTTGCCTTAATCCAAGAATGATCTAGGAAGAATTAGCATTCAAGGTTGGTTCCATTGGATTCTTCTTCTCGAGTACTACAAAATCAATAACTAGAACTCCCAATTTGGACTAACGGTTCACCTGTGACAAGCAAACGAAGTTAAGCCAATGAAGCACCAGCGGCCGGTCATGGACCATGCATGGTCAAGCACCAGTGGCCCGTGACAATCTTCACAGCTTGCACTACACAAGAATCTAGGGGTTCTGTGAAGAACTGCATGAGACCAGCATGGGACCTTCATGAGACAAGGCATCGAGCGGTGACAAAGACTCCAGACCGGCTAAGTATGGAGCCGATCCGTGAAAACCTTCATAGGCTGTGATGAAGGTTCTGAGCAAAGACCAAAGGCTACACATGATCCATGAAAACCTTTATAGACATGAGAACTTCTGAGCAAAAAACTATGTACTATCGTGGTCCGTGAAAACTTTCACGGACTTTAGCACGAGAGAAGCTTCACGAACTGGGCCAAATCCCATGGCCCATGGCTATGAATGTTCACAAACCACACCAGATCCCACATCCAGTGCTTGAATGCTTCACGGACTGTGACATTTGTGCCAGTCCGTGAAGCCTTGGTGGCAGACCTAGGGTTTTGCTATTTTTGGCCTATTTTGGGCTTATTTTTAGGCCCTATCTTCTACTACTTTATATAGGAACCTTAGTCTTCTACTAAAATATTAGGAAATAGATTAGGAAGTAGAATGAAGCTAATCATAATGTGGATTTTGCTTCCCTCTAGTTTAGAGAGAAGGGAGAGGAGAGTTATTCTTCTCCTTCCTTCTTCTTCTTATTATTATCTTTTCCTTTTCATCTTATTTTCTAGATCCATGGCATCTAACCTAATATTTTCCATGGATCTAACCTTTGTAGAGTATATTTTGAGCTTGGGATTCATCTTGGCACTTGGTATGTTCTAAATGCTTTATGAGATTCATTAGATTTACCCTATCATTGTGATTATGATATTATTGTGATTGTTCTTGAATGTTATAAATGCATGAATATTACACCACATATAACACACATTTTGGGTTGTATTCATGTATGGTGCAATTATCGATGCTCTATTGGGAAGAGAAACCTAGATGTTAGAATGGGTAGGGTAGAACGAGTCTGCGTGAGTGTGTGCACGGGAGATTCGAGAATGCTCTGACCTATTTGTCATTGCACCAATCTTAGCTGACTTTATAACTATTGTCCGAGAGGTTACGGGTAGAGAAAACTAACAGTAGCAAGCTGGATGTTGTGTTGAAACCCTAGTATCACAGATAAGGTGCATACAAACCTTGGGCCTAACGTATATGGGATCTGGGGGGAGTAGTTTCATTTGTAGTGGAAGCTCAGGACATAATAGCACGGGGGAGAAACAAACCTACAATGATGTTTGGACCTTGTTATGCTTCACTAATTACGATGGCAGTGCCAATGGAGGGTTGCGAGCGCACCCACTGTGATAGGGTTGGGGAAGTGTATGGCATCGGCCACACCACGTGTTGTGAATATGAATGAATCAAGAATTCAAGCATTAGAACTACAATGTTGCTAAATGAATCCCAAATGCATAGTTTAATTAGTTGCTTACATATTTACCTTTTTGGTTTAGTAATGATAGTTTGAAAAACCAACCTCCCCCCCCATCCCTCTTGCATGTTTGCTTTACTAGCTATTCCTTTCACTCATACAAATTGACGACCCACATGAGGTTGTGTTCTAACTAGTACTTGAGCCCTAGCATCTCTATGGACAAACCCAGGGCTTGTCGCTTACTACCCCTTGGTAGCTTAGCAGTAAGAATGGGTGCATAATATAAATCTCTTATCTTTGACCAATAAGTCCCTCGGCTCGTGTTTTTAATGATGACCGGGTCGAGGGCGGGTTACCTATCTTTACCATTGTATACTCCATACGCACCTCTCAACAATCTAGGATTATGATCTTCCACATCATCAAGACCCCCTATATCCCCAGTAAATAGCTCCTTGACATCCACATCAAGAACTTCCCCTTTCAAATTTTAAAACTTAGAAATGTCTATAGAAATTATATTTACTTGAATCCTTTTAAAGAACTCATCCAAGGAATTAAATTCCATGCCATACAAGTTAAGGGGTGGAGGATCCGGACCAGTTACCTTTTGGTAGGGAGATTTTCCCTTGGCCAAAGTTTCATCCTTCTGTTCTTTTTTTTTAATTTAAACACCCGTAGGTGAGGGATATTTTATTAAGGTTCCCCAGACCTGTGTAGTAACCAAGAGTACATAGATTTCGAGTGTGTCTTACATAACGGCAATATATTTGCCTCAAGAGAGAAATCTATAATTCTACATCGGATTTGGAATGTAGGAAAAATATATTTGGAAAGGTAGTTACGATTCCAAAAGGAAGAATCTCCACCCCATGTGTTAATTCTTCCCTTTGGCCAGGCAACACCTTTCATTGCAATAAAAACAGCCCGATCCAGGTTCTGATGGTGGAGATCCAAAGGCCAGCAGGGTTCTTTCTGTGAAGAAAAAAGGTTCTTGCCACTTTCTTGCATGAATACCTGAGGAAAGCAAACAGGAAGAAACAGAGTCTCTATTCTAATTTTAAAAAACTGCATTACATTTGAGATGAATACTCTGATATGTGTCAAAACATGGAGTAAGAGATAGTAAATTTTCAAGCACCTACTCTAATCACAGGAAAACCACTGCTATCAAGAGTTAGCAGTCCCCTAAGAAAAAGGGAGGCTGCCTGAAAATCTATATCACCGTGGAGGTTATTTTCTAAAGCATATTTTTCCAGGAAGTCAGCAACACTATTTGCCTCCCTAGGGATATGTTGAATTGGGTATTTGTGGTGTTTTAAATTAAGGGAGCTGCAGTTGGCATAAGTTCTCCAAGGGGAACTCATGGGGTTTTGAATACCCTGAACAGCCATTAAACAATCTGATTCCAACACACAAATATTTAGAGCTAGTTCAGAGCAAATATCATATCCACATTGAATGGCAAAGAGTTCAGCATGTACAGGAGATGGAGAATGGAAAGTATTTGCTCTCATTTTAACCACATTCCCATTCCATTTCCTGACTATCACAACAAAGGAAAAAAGACCACCTCTAATCCATGTAGCATCAGTATTAATTTTATATCCGGATTGTGGTTTCTTCCAATTCACAGCAGTTACTGATTTGTTTTCTCTTTTGAAAGATTTGAGGAATAATATTTGCCTGAGTCCAGTACTTATGCTTGTCTAAACTGCCTATCAAATGGTGGACTGTGAAAATTTGATAGATCATGCATTTGATTTCATGAAAGCAAGCAACTTGGGAGAAAGATTCATTTTCAAAGATAATTTTGTTCCTTTTAATCCAAAGAAACCAGATTGTGACAAGAAGGGCAGCAGTTGTAATGTTTGACTGAATCTTGGATTCAGCCTTAAAAGAGAGATAATACTCAACTCTACCCTTCAAATTTCCAAACTCTGATTGTTGTAGCTTTAAAAGGTCATTAACACATTGCCATACATCAATAGAGGATGGGCACGAGTTAAAAAAATGTTCCAACGTATCAGAGTGATTCTGACAGAGGGGACATTTAGAGGCAAAAGAGAATCCTAACCTACATAAAATATTATCAAAAGGAAGTAATCCATTCAGGGCTCTCCACAGGAGAACTGACATTTTTTTGGGGATGAAAGAGGACCAAACCTTATTGAAGTGCCTGATTTTTGCCCTTTTCTGTCTGAGGATATTGTATGCAGACCGTATGGAGAAATTTCCGTCAGTGGCTGGCGTCCAGATGAGCTTATCCTCATGAGAGTACTCCAGCTTCGCATCCTGCAAAATGGCACATAGATTGGTAGCCAAATATGGCTCCAGTTTTGGGAGAAGAGAAGCTTTGTTATTGATAAAAGACCTGAGTGAAATATCCTCGAAGGGGATATTCCTCTCATGAGGCCACTTATAAAACATAGCTCCCTCTCCTGTCCAATTAGCATTCCAGAAAGAGCAATCACCACTACCATAGATTACTCTGGAATAGCTGTTTGCCTTAGCTGTGATATAACATATTCTGGACCATGTGTGAGATTTTTTATAAGAGATAGGAAGCGACCATAATAGAGAGGACCATTGAGTAGAGTTTTTTTGCAGTTTCCACCACAATTTACATGAAAAAGCATCAACAATGGCCTTTAAATCCCTGAAACCTACTCCATTTTCTTCTACAGGTAGACTCATTTTTTTCCAAGACCTCCACTTTTTCCTATCAGAGTTATCTGAACTCCCCCCAAAATAGACTGGATGCCATTTTCTCCATTTTTTTAAAAACTATCTTTGGAGGACTCAAAACAGCGAAAATATGTGTGGGAATTGAAATAAAACAGTGATTTATCAATATAATCTTACAAGCAGTGCTGAGCCATCTGTTCTTCCAGTTATTGATTGATTTCTCCATTCTTTCCAGCAGAGGTTGGTAGTGTACCTATAGATTGCGACCAGAAAAAATAGGGACTCCTAGATATTTGATTGGGAAGGAACCTTTTTCCATTCCCAGTATCCTCTTTATAGATTGAACTGTTGCTAAAGGAGTGTTGTGAGCTACAAAAAATTCAGATTTTGCAAAATTGACCTTTTGACCAGAAGTTTGTTCATATGCTAGCAGAAAATTTTTAAACCTCTTCAAGTTTGTCGGTTTAGTATTAAGAAAAACTGCTGTATCATCAGCATACATTAAGTGGGAAACGGGGGAACAGGAAGGAGGGAGACCAAAATTTTGAAGGTATCCTATGTTAAAAATTTTCTTTAAACCTCTAGAAAAGGCTTTGGAGAGTAAATTATACAGAAAGGGTGAAAGTGGATCTCCTTGTTTAATGCCCCTAGAAGATGCAAAGAAACCTGAGGTTACCCCATTGATTAAAATAGAAAAGTGAGCAGCAGCTATATTATGCATGATTATTTTAACAAACTTCCCATGAAAACCAAAACGAAGAAGGATGGAGTTCAGGAAAGACCATGAGACTCTATCAAAAGCCTTTTGCATATCAAGTTTTACTATCAAGTTAGAGACCTTTGATTTCCTAGACAAAATTCTGGTCATCTCCTGCATTTGTATGACATTATCAGTTATATCCCTACCTTTAATAAAGACACTCTGCTCAGGAGAAATCAGAATATGCATCAGTGGTTTGATCCTTTCCATTAGCATTTTTGTGAATACTTTATTAACAAAATTGGATAGACTAATGGGTCTGAAATCTGAGAAAGAGGTTGGGATTGGTTTTTTGGGGATTAAGGTGAGCCAGGTGCTTGAGATGGCTTTTGGGATATTACCATTACATATGAAATCATTTGCAGCTTCTAAAAGATCATCTTTAAAGGTTTCCCAGAAAGTGGTGTAGAATTCACCGGAGAATCCATCTGATCCAGGGGCACTAGATTCATTTAAATCGAATACTGCATATTTGAGTTCCTGGATATTGAAAGGTTGAAGGAGGAGTTGGTTTTTTTGCTCTGTAATTACTTTAGGTATTTCCCTTAGAAAATAGTTCAGGTAAGATCCTATTTTTTGAGGGGCATCCTCATTAAGTAATTCCTTAAAAAATCTATCTCCTTATTCTTTAATCTGTTGAGGTTCTAAAATCCAGTTCCCACTTCCATCTTTGATTTTACTAATTCTTGATCTAGCTCTCCTTTCCCTAATGGTGTGGTGAAAATAGCTAGTATTTGCATCCCCATGCTTAAGCAAATTTAGCCTAGCCTTCTGCTTTAAAAAAATGTTTTTTTCTTTCTGGGATCTAAGAAGTAAGGCTTTTGACTTAATTAGTTCATCAAAATCTGATTCATCTTGGGATTGTTGAAATTTTATTTCCAGTTCATTGACTTTTGTCTCAGCTTCTAACAGATTTTGATTAACATTTCCAAAGGTGTTTTTGTTCCATTCTTTAATGTCGATCTTAAGCCTCTTAAGTTTATCCGCTAACCTGTACATCCCTCTTAAAGGAGATGGTAAATTCCAGTTTGAAACCACTAAGGCCTGGAAGTCATGTCTATTTGACCACATCTCTTGATATCTAAAAGGCCTTGGTACCAGTTCTTCCGACGATTGAGCAGACAGTAGTAAAGGTGAGTGATCAGATGTCATTCTGTTTAGCACTTGAATTGAGCTGTTTAGAAATAGTTCCAACTAGTCTAAATTGCTTATGCCCCTGTCTAATCTTTGAAACAAAAGATCCTTGCATTTATTCCTGAATCTATTATTACTCCATGTGAAAGGGTTTCCAACAGTAGAGATTTCATGCAAGTCCATGGTATTTATGAAATCATTAAACTGTTTCATACTTCTTACTGGTAGGGATTTTCTCCCCTTATATTCAGTAACAGAAGCAACTGTGTTAAAATCCCCTATGTATATGGAAGGTTCCAGGGTTGGAGTTTTTAAATCTTCCCAAAGAGCTTCCCTCATTTGTCTATTGACACTAGCATAGATAAAAAAATAGTTCCAACTAACAGAAGTGGCATTTTCTGAGATTCTGGCCTGTAAAAATTGATCTGATTCCTTTAAACTAACTATACTAAAATCATGGTTCCATAAGATCCAAATTTTTTCATTCTGGGCGGGGAGGGCATATTTGAAACCTAATTCATGCATCAGAGTGTTTAATTTCTGTTTGTCATGCCAGGGTTCGATCAAGCATAGAATATCAATCTTATGAGACAACTTAAGGGCCTTTAATCTATCCATTGATGTTCCATAACCTCTAACATTCCAGACTAATATATTCCCTATAATGGTGTATTTAATCATTTAAAACATATAGGGGTTTCTTTGTGGGAGGATCTAAGTTTCCTGAGTTTCGTAGATGAGACTTTACTATTTTTTCTTAGCTTGTCCTCACTTTTCTCCATATTATCTAGAGTAGATATCGATTCGAGAGCACTTACCTTTGTCTGAGTGCATTGATCTTCCTTTGTTATCTGATCTGTTGAGGAGTGAGCACCATTCTTATCCCCATCATGAGCATCTTCAGGGTTGAGAAGTGATTTGGTTGCTGAGGTAAAAACCTGCTCTGAGTAACAAGCCGATTGCTTATTTTCAGGAGTGGACAGTCTTTTTGTTGTGACTGTAGTCTTGTCAGTTGTTATTGGGTGCGGAACTGCTTCTTGTGATTCCAGAGTTTCATGGAAAATATCTACTGCTTCTCCCTCCTGATCTTCTTCCTGTAGGGCATCTAGAGTTTGGAAAGCATTTGATATTGTGACAGTGTTATGTTTTGTTAAATCTTCCTGGATGGGAGATAGTTCAACCTGTTGGTTCTTTTTTCTCCAGATAGTGGCAGTGATTGGTTTAGAAATGTCATCCAAAGAGTAGAAAGGAACAGTTCTTTTCTTATGACTAACATTGAAAGAGTTAAAATTATTGTCCTGATGAAAACCTGAGGTATTTTTTTGTGTTTGAAAATCAATTTCCTTTTGAGCAACAGATAGAGCTGAGGATCCCTCAGCATCTAGTGTGACCTTAGAGTGGGATTCTAAAACTTTCTGATGTTCGATTTGGGCTGGGACTTTTTTTTCCTTGTTTTCATCTACTGTGGATGTAACCATATTCCTTTTCCTCAGCTCTGGATGCAAAAAATTACCGTACTCATGGATGTAACCATGTGTACAATACGATGTCAGTTCCTCATATTCAATAGGGTAGTCTGCTACTTTGTTGCCTATTCCAACCACAATAGTAGATGGGAGCTGAGACAAGATATCAACCTCGACACAAACGTTAATGGCAGATGGTCTAGTCAGGGCACTAGTTGCTGCATCCATTTTAAGATATCTACCTATCTGACTACTCATACCAATGATTTCCGAGGTATTGTAAAAGTGAATAGGGAGTTTATGAATTGTTACCCAGGCTGGAACAATAGAGGATTCTGCTACTGGAGAAAAGTCCGGAGACCATTTCTAAACTTTCATGACGGAGCCTTGAATCATCCATTGTCCCTTCATCCAGCATCTCTGGTAATCTTCGCAATCCTGAAATCTGATTAGTACATGACGATAATCAATAGAACCTAATTGAAACTTTGATTTGAAACCAATTGATTTAAAAGCTGTTTGTAGAAGCTCCATTGATGGTTTCCTTCTGTTGAACTTCCCGACCAGGGCGTTTTGATAGTGTGATGCCAGTAGATCACCTTCCTTCGGAGGGAGAATAAAGGCTATCTTGCCCTTGTATTCAGTGATTGGATGTAAATTGGGCGTATCGGGTAGGGATGTGAAGAGCGGGGAGAGTTTAGCATTTAGAGCTTGGAGAAAACTTTTACTGTTGGCGAGGAGAGTTTCTGCCTTAGGATTGGGCGTTGGCAACGCCATGGACAGCTGCCAGTTTCATAGAAAATGATCGTTATCCGTCAGAGATGGTGAAAAAGAGAGGAAGGAAGATGGGAAATGCATTTTTCGCACCGTAATTGCACACAATCGCCCACAGAGAGTTTTATTTTTTTAATCACGCGTAGACTTCATCCTTCTGTTCATTACCACCATTAGTGTTCTCGGGGAGTTAAGCATTTCCTTGGTTGTTGTTTTCGGCCATGGAGGTTTTGCGGTAAGAATTTTTCTTGGTAGGATGATATTTAGAGCTGGAGATTTAGTGTTTCAACATCTCTTGAACACTATAGTGAAGATTGTCTCTTTTTCGCAAGAAAATTCTAAGTATATCGGCTAAAATAATTGCAGATAGCAACAAGAAGGGGAGTATCATGGCCAAAAATAGAGGGAATGTGAAGAGATGGAAAGGTTTTAATCAAGAGTAACTTCTCATTTAGTTACCTCATTAACCGTGCCTCCTTTTTTCCTTTTCCAAGAATAACCATCATTGCCTTTTTTCCACTTGTCATCTCTTGTCACAATTCTTTGAACTTCCAACATACCACCATTACTTCTATATTTGTTCTCTTTTTCTTCTTTCTATTTATTTTTTTTCTAATTTTCTGTGCACATAATAAAAATAATTTAAAAACTACAGCTAAATAAAAGCTATATTAAGAAATACCTCAAATCTGACAAACACCTAAATGTTGTTTGAGGAGCTAAAACATGGCAGTATCCAATGGCTTTGTGAAAATATACACAAATTTCTCAGATGTTGGAACATAGGCAACCACCACTTCCTTCCTTTCAACCAAATCTCGAATAAAAAGATGTCTTATATTAGTGTGCTTGGTTCGAGAGTGGTGGACTGGATTTCTAGAAATATCAATAGCACTTGTGTTGTCACATAAGATCTTTAGATGCCCTTGATGAATTCCATAATCTTTCAACATTTTCTTCATCCACAAAAGTTGTGCACAACAACTTCCAGCAGCAAGATATTCAGCTTCAGCAGTTGACAATGAGATCGAATTTTGTTTCTTAATGTACCAAGAAACTAGATCTATGCCAGTAAAGAAACAGCCACCTGTAGTACTTTTACAATCATTTGCATTACCAGCCCAATCGATATCACTGTACCCAATAATATCAGAGTCTTGATTTTTAGAATACCAGACACCATACTCAGAAGTCTCATTCACATATCGAATAATTGTTGACTGCATTCAAATGAGTTTCCTTTGATTAGCCTTAAATCTTGCACATATTCCTACACTGAAACATGTATCTGGCCTACTAGCTGTCAAATACAATAGACTCCCAATCATACCCCTGTACAATTTCTAATCAACTCTAAATCCTTCCCATCTTTCACTAGTTTATCAGAAACCCCCATAGGTATTCGTACTGCTCAATAATTGCTTAGTCCGAATCTCTTCATTCCTTTCAAGGCATACTTACTCTCATCTATGAATAGACCATTCTTTTCTTACTTTACTTGAAGTCCAAGACATTATGTGAGCTCTCCCACCAAGCTCATCTCAAACCCAGCCTGCATCAAAGTTATGAAATCATGTACCATAGATGGTGAAGTAGAGCCAAACACGATATCATCAACATAGATTTGAGCAATTAGAATCTTTGATGATTTTTTTAAGCACAAATAAAGTGCGATCTACTCCCCCGCAACGATAACCTTTCTAAATTATAAAGTTAGTAAGTCATTCATACCATGCCCTAGGTGCATATTTCAAACCATACAATGCCTTTTTGAGGCGATACACATGATGAGGGTAATGTGGATCCTCGAATCCCTTGGGTTGTTCAACATATACTTCTTTGTTAACCACACTATTCAGAAAAGCACGTTTGATATCCATCAGATATAGAGTAAAATTCATAGTGCAGGAAATAGCAAGTACAATTTGAATTGACTCTAACCTGGAACTGGTGAAAAAGTCTCATCAAAATCAACTCCTTCAACCTAAGTATATCTTCGAGCAACCAGTCTTTCTTTATTTCGAGAGATTAACCATCAACATCAGATATGTTCCTAAAATTCAACTTAGTGCCAATAACGTTTACACATTTAGGGCAAGGAGTGAGATACCATACATCATTGCGTGCAAACTGACCAAGTTTTTCTTGCATTGCCGCAATCCAATATTCATCAAGTAACGCTTCCCTGTAGTTCTTAGGTTCAATAAGACAGATGAAACATTGTAATCCTACTAATTCTCTGTAGTTTACCCAAGGAATTGATCGAGTTCTCCTAATGCTTGGTTCTGGTTGCACTTGTGTTAGAACATAAGATGGTGCAGTGGGGAACAATGTTCCAACAAACTCAAATTCTTCAGGTTCATCAGGATTTTCAGTCTATTCCGATGTTCCAAAATAGTCCTGATCATCAGGTTGACTACTCTGTGTTGGAACATGGTCTTGATCTGGTTCATCTTTTTATCAACTGATACTTGGCAATCATAAGAATAATCCACAATGACATTTATAGATTCCATGAGAGCATTTGTATGAAGATTATAGACATGATAAACCCGATCGTTTACAGAATATCCAAGAAAGATCCCATCATCACTGCGATTGTCAAATTTCGCCAATTTTTCTCTATCTCATAGAATGTATCACTTGCTTCCAAACACATGAAAATATGAGACATTTGGCTTCCTTCCCTTCCATATCTCGTATGGAGTTTTTCTTGTGAATGGATGAAGATACACACGATTGATCGTATAACAAGCTGTATTAATGGCTTCTGCCTACCATTTTTTGTGGATTCCTTTCTCGACTAGCATGACTCGAGTTATCTCCTGAAGAGTCATGTTCTTTCATTCTGCAATGTCATTTGACTGGGGATTGATTGGAGCAGAGAATTCATGTTGAATGTTAAGTTCATCACAAAAATCACTGAATTGAGAATTTTTGAATTCTCTGCCATGATTACTACGAATTCTGACAATCTTTCCTACTTGACTTCCCTTCTCTGCTGTCGTTTAATCACCATACTTCTAAACACGTCCACAGTATCATATTTTTCTTTTAGAATGGCTACCCAAGTGTATCTACAGAAATAATCTACACATACAAAGATGTACTTCTTGCCACTCACACTAGGTGTATTGACTAGACCCATTAAATTTATATGCAATAGTTCCAGATTTCTTGAGGTAGTTTATACTGAACTGAAGATGAGGGAAGTGGCAGTAAAGATTTCTTCTTTGATGCAGCCTGAACTTTCTTTTTAGAATTCTTGGCTGGTGGAGATGTCTCAGTTGCAAACATATTTCTCTTAACCGATCAGGTCTGGATGAACTCATCCAAAACTTCATCACAGGAACAAGTTAGATTTGGTGCATGTGTTGGAACATGCTAAATCTGATCAACCTCTGCATCACCCTGCTCAAAATCTGCCACAGCTCAATACCAAATGAAATTTGGTTTTACCAAATTATTTTAATTATTACTCCTATGTTCCAACATGACCTATTTAACCAAGTATGCAGTAAAGTAAAAACTTGGAGACACAAGACTTGGTTACGCAGTTCGGTGAAATGCACCTACATTTGTGGGGCCTGGCCCAGTTCAGAATGAATACACTAATCAGAAAGATACAGTAAAAAGTACACCATACAAATATACTTATCTATCTAATTACGATGTGTGGATTCTACAAGCTCCCCTTGCTACCAATCTGCCTTGATCAGACTCACTCTGACCTTGAAACTTATCGACACCTGATCTCCTCCTCTAGAGGAACTAAGGTATATGATTATGAACTTTGAACAACATGTTACGTATGTTGGAACATATATATATATATATATGCTAGTTCTCGCAGTACTCTCGGAAAGATAGAAAATCTGTGTGCAGATTTTCATAATTAAGTTCGCGAGTTTAATGCAGTCGTGATATCCTCTTTATAAAGTCCATCAGCAGATTGAAACTCTCCATGATTATCTCCATAATACTCTAATTCCTTGTCTGCTTCTGAAGCATATCTAAATCCCATAAATAAAGGGAATTTCCTTATCTCAAATATCCCATAATATTCCATAAATTCAATTCCATATTTGTAGGGATTTTACATAAACCCAATATGTTTCTAACACCGCCTAACATATTACAGAATATTCAATCTTCCATAAATCAACACAATCAATATTCTGTTCTTCCGTAAAAACCTCTTAGACTGCGGTTGTACGTATGTTCTAACATGGAACATTTTTCTTTTCCAAATCAGTTCACAAATTTCCAATCAATTAATCAATGCAAACCTCTCGACTTTACAATTGTATACTTTTGTTTCTAGAATAATTTTTCCCAAGCCCGTCATACCCACAATGGCAACAACTTGTAACTTCTTCGTTCCTCTCATAAGGCGATTGATAATTGATGATCTCTAAGTTTCGAAGCCCTCAAATTCATCAGGTGCTTGAAGGATACTACGTAATGGCACCTAATCAGGTGACCATGTGACTTCCTGCAGGACTTTGATTTGCTGTCTCCTGTCATCTAAAATCTTAATGGCATCATGATGGAGATGCCAAGACGACTACCACCATAAATGAAGAAATTCCATAACTTGATCAAACATTTAAAGGATATGTTCGGGATCCTCTAAGTGATATGGCAGGACCTATGACTAGGTCAAAGACTAAGTTTAGGGATGATGTTTTAAATGCTTTGATTGATCGCCTTTATGATGAAGAATTGAAGAAGGAGTCACCATCGACATCTTTGATTCATTATTCAAGATTGTCGACAAACTAAAGACATCATGAAGAACACTATACATTTATTTTCCACTAGATTTTTAATGAGGTAGTGTGATCAATGTAAAATACTGTAAAATGATTTCATTTTTGGGTTTATTGGACTGATAGCTCGGCCATGTGGCCTTTGAAGAGCTGAACTTTGAAAATACAGTTCATTAGGGTTTAGTATATTTAATTTTATTCTGATTAGAAATAGATTTGATAAGATTAGATAAGGTAATATTCTTCAAGGTTACTTCTTGAAAAATTCGACCAGATTACCTTATATTACCATTTATTTTAGGTATTTTAGTTAAATATGGTTTTAGCTTCTTAAAGATGTCATAAGTCAATTCAGTTTCCAGTTGTGATTAGGGTTTATGGTCGAAATCTACCCTATAAATAGGGGAGGCCTTTGGACGAATTTCACATCATTTTTATCTATCAAAATAAAATATTTTGAGTTCATACTCTTTGCTTGTGAGCTATTCCATTGTTGCTTAACCCCCGAGGTCTAGTTATGTATCAATAAACCTTGTAATATGATCTTAAGGGCTAGTTAGAGAGCGAGTCAAAATTGAGTATACCCCGAGGACTAGACCTTGAATTTCGTACGGCATTGAAGGGTTTGCGAGTTCCCTTGTTTTGTCAAACATCTTAATTCCGCAATCCAAATTCTTCGCAAGGGGATTTATATCCCATCATTCTTGAAAACCATCATGTCTTTTGAGATGGATTGTAAAGACACTGCAAAAAGAGTCTAAAATGTTTTCAAGCGCCATTTGGTCGATAAGAGACTCTATCGAGTAGGCCACATTTGTAACATAATTCCAGAGAGCTTGTAAGTCCTCTTGCTGGTTCTTAAACTCCACCAACTTTCCCATGAATAATCTTAAGAACTCAAGATGTTCTTGAATTTCATGTAAGCAACTCAGGGTATCTGAATCAAGCTTATCGCATTCACTTCTTCCAAATAGTCTAAGAGGGAATTCCGAAAGCCCAATGTCGGACATATATTGATTCTATCATGCGAAAATTAAATAATAAAAATTGAACAAGCAATTTACATATGCGAATAATATACTTTTATTAATTATTCAGACAATTTACTCCTGCTTTAATATGCATGCTTAATTTGGCAGTGTTGTTCTTGCATGCATAAATTAAATAATTGTGAAATTATGCATGCTAATGGTTTTGATTATTTACAAGAAAATCATATTGAGCAATTATTTATGTATAATTATTTAAAATATTATACTATGATATTTGATGTGTACTTATATTTAATAATAAATAATTTTTGTATGTACACATTGATGAATACCAGAATCATGTCGAGCAATGACTCTGCGAAGACTACCCCTAGGGTGACGCCTCTTGTGGTTGTTCCTCATGTTGAGAAACCCGAGAAGTTCAATAATGGTATGAACTTCAATATGTGGCAACATAATATGCTCTTCTACTTGTCCACTATGGGTTTGGAACGTTACTTTTACGAAGATCGTCCCGTTGTGGATGAGAAAAGTACTAAGGAAGTTCAAGATGTTGCGGTGGAGTAGAACTCTAAGGAGTATATCTGTTGCAACCTCATTTTGAATAGTTTTCATGATGCCATTTGGAATGTGTATCAGGTGAAGGAGCCTTCTAAGGTGTTGTGGGAAACTCTTGACCAAGAGTGCAGGGGTGAGGAAGTTGGATCCAAGAAGTGTCAGCAAGTTCCTCGACTACAAGATAGTTGATTCCAAGTCTGTGGTCAGTCAAACTCAAGAGCTTCAAATGATGATCAATGAGCTGATAGCCGAGAAGATGACAATGTGTGAGACTTTCCAAGTCTATTGCATCATCGAGAAGCTACCTCCAAGTTGGAAGGACTTCAAGAGTTATCTGAAACACAAGTGAAAGGTGATGACCATGAGGGATCTGATCCAAAAGCTTCGTGTTGAGGAGGATAACTGCATCTCTGAAAAGAGGATGAATGGATCTGTGCCTGTGGCAAGGGCCAATCTTGTGGAGGTTAGTGGGAGCTCCATGTCGAAGAAGCCCAAGGCAAAGAAGAGATCCAAGTTGGGAGCTAAGGGTGGAGTTTTAAAGAGTCGAAGTTCACTGGCAAGTGCTACAACTGCAACCTCGTTTGCCACAAGTCCTCCGAGTGTAAGAAGCCAAAGAAGGCCAAGAATGAGGCCAACATGGTTGAAAATCTTGAACGAGATGTGAATAACATCAATCTATGTGCTGTGATTTCTGAAGTCAACATGGTGGACTCCAATCCAAAGGAATGATGGATTGACACTGGTGCTACTAAGCACATATGCTCTGTCAAGGAAGTGTTCTCAAACTTCAAGGAAATTGAAGATGGAAAGACCATCTACATGGGCAACTCTGCAACTTTCATGGTGAAGGTCGTGGCATTGTGGTGGTGAAGATGACGCCTGGGAAGGAGTTGACTTTGAAGAATGTTTTGTATGTGCCAGACATTCGCAAGAACCTTGTGCTGGTTCTGTGTTGATCAAGCATGGCTTTAAGCTAGTGTTTGAGTCTGATAAGTTAGTCTTGTCAAAGCAAGGTATGTTTGTAGGCAAAGGTTATGAGCTAGATGGTAAGTTCAAGTTAAACACCATGGTTGTACCTCCAAAGAAAGATGAAATGAATGCTTCTTGTTCTGTTTACATGATTGAGTCTTCCAATTTATGGCATGGTAGACTAGGACACGTTAATTATGATTCGATAAGAAGATTAATTAAAATGGAGAACATACATTACATGGAAATTGATGCAAATCATAAGTGTGAAACTTTTGTTGAAGTTAAGATGACTCGAACATCTTTCAAACAAGTTAAACGAAGGATACAGTGATCCAAACTAGATACACGATATAAAGGATCTGAAATCCACTAGTGGGTATGTATTTACACTAGGTGGAGGAGCAGTCTCATGGAAGTCCTTTAAACAAATGGTTATTACTCGATCCACAATGGAATCTGAGTTTGTTGTCTTAGACAAGGTGGGTGAGGAGATCGAATGGCTTCTTCAATTCGTAGAGGACGTTCCTAGATGGCCGAAGCCTGTGCCAGCCAGATGTATACATTGTGATAGTGTATCTGCTATTAGAAAGGCTCAGAATATGCTCTATAATGGGAACTCTCGTCATATTCAACGAAGACATAGTTCAATAAGACAACTTCTCTCAACTGGAGTGATCACAATTGACAATGTAAGGTCGAAGGATAACATAGCCGATCCCTTGAATAAAGGGTTGAATCGAGAGTTAGTTGAAGCATCATCGAGAGAAATGGGACTGAAGGCCATTAAATGATGGGTTACGTACGTGGACACCCAACCTATATGACTGGAGATCCAAAGATCTAGGTTCAAAGGGAAAACTAAACTGCAAAGATCCATCGCGATCACTGTGGGGGTTTCATACCGCCTGTCTTATTCCTACGATGAAGAAATAGTGATGTGAATGGAGTTTAAGCATTAAGTAGCTTTTAATGATTCATGGCATCAAGTGTGTAGTACTTGAAAGAGCGCATAGTTTCCGGAACTGCTCTTACGCCAAGAATCACCTATGTAAGCGAGAAGTGTGGCCGCTTCGAAAGGGAATTGTTGGGATGCAATTATTTAGAAACCTTACAGAACTAGGCGTGTGTCATGGCCTGATTAATGGACACAATTGCAAAAAGCACAAGGGATAGGAAATATGTCTGTGTTGGAAGTGCATTGTCATTCACACAAGCGGTAAGGGAAGTTCAAGGACATCGCGTCTACTTCCTAACCAGTGGGCTAAGTATACTCTCTCAAGGGAAAGCTCAAAGGGTGATACCTACTTATCCTATGCAGCATCTATGCATTCAAAATAAATCTATCACCAAGTCAAACTCCGTGTCTGACGTGATTGTTCTGATTCCTACATCAATATATATTCATGTGGGGGATTGTTGGAAAATGATGGTTAAAAGATTAAAATTTGTCAACTTTTGGGTGTCTTTTTGAGTGGGACCCGAATAGATTTTGGGTCGGTGGATGTCATTTTTGGGTTCTCCTCTGCGAGTACTATAAAATTGACTATTTAAACTCTCAAAACGGATCAAGGGTGAATGAGATATGGATGTTTGAAGTATCACTTTTGAAAGAGAAAACATTGGGCGAAAATTGGCCCGAGTAATTTTCTTTGGACTGTCCAAAATGAATATGAACCGCATGGAAGTCTCTGGAAGGCCCAACCGCATAGTATATATGGAATTGCTTGTATGTAATTCTTAAGAGATAAGAACAAAATACTTCCATATTTTGTGATATATCTTGTCTTAAATAAATATGCGGTTTACAATGTTTAATATGATGAAGAATATTTGTGCAAATATTTCTTCCTTTTCCAGCAGATTTGATTTGAGTATTCATGGAATGTCTTGGATTTGATGAGTTGGTGATTGGAGAATATTCTTTTCTAATCATAGAATATCAGAATATCATGTTTCCATGATTAGGGTCTCTTAGAGTAGTATTAATAGAGCCTCTAAGTCAATCAAAAAATTTTGCACCATTCTCAAGTTCCTCATTTATTCTTAACTTGAGTCTCACTTCTTTCTTTCTCTGTCGGTGATAATCCTTCGGGTCTTGCGTGAATCCCAGGTAACTCTTAATTGTTAATTGTTATCTGCGATGGTTTTATCCTAGGGAACGACGTTCACGACGGGACTCATTCGTTTCAGGGCAGCGAGTGTTACTCGTGACTCCATCACTTTGTGATTACTAGAAACATGATTTATACTTTGATTATTTGTAATTTAATCTTTTCGATTGTATGCTTGAATAATTAATAAAAGTTTATTATTCTTGTATATGTTAATTGCTCGTTCAATTTTTGTTATTTGATTTTTCGCATAATATAATCAATATATGTCCAACACCCAATAGAGTGGTCCTTGAAAAACCGACTACTTTCTCTTCAAGCTCATCTCCGCGGATCACCTTAACAACTTCTAAAAACTCTTGAAGTCCATGATCAATTACAAAATCTTTTTGATTAATTGAAAACATTATGATTCCAACATCAATTATTGCTGTTCCAATGACATCCCTCATTTTTCATTCAAACTTGTTGTGGTGCTTCTTGAGGAAGGATTTCGAGCATCTCAGCGCCTGATAAAGGGCTTGCAACTTATCCTTCAATGAAACCACATGAGCAGTATCCCATTGTAGCATCTCCCAGAGAGTGAATATTAGAAGATTAACGAATAAGCTCATGTCAATGGTGGGAGCATGTAACTCTCTTGACATTTTGAAGGTCCCTAAGGCTCGAGTGTAAGCCTTGTGTAAAAGAGGATTACTCAAAGGATTGGTCGTCAGCAGCAAAACAGATGCCATAAACTCCATTTCATCATAACTGACTTTTCTTCTTGGATACAAAAATTTCATGTTATAGTAACTAGCAGAAAAGAGACACGCTATGAAATGTGCGGCCCTGATAGTAACAGCTTCAATGTGCGTCAACAAATCATGAAAATACTTGTGTTTGGAGTATAAGCGAGTGGAAAAATGCATGAAGTTTCTCCAGAATGCGATGCTCTCCTTCAAAGATTCAAGTCTTTTTACTAGAAATCCAACATAATCTTCCAGGCTATTTAGAACAGAATCAGCTATTTCCTCGAGCTGACAGGCCCCCGGAGGACTTAAGTGCTGCAAGCACTCTGAGAATGTTTTGTACCACTGTAGAAAATAAGGGTAATAATGTGTGATTGTATTCATGATCTCAGTGTACATTATATAGTAGTACAAAATACATAAACAAGCTAAGAAAACGACAAATGACGATGTATAGTGCTGCCACATTTAACAAATGACGACGCTTGCATTCAACACGGTCATTCTCCGGTGGTGTACCAATCATAGATGTCTCAAAAATTATCCTAGATTCAGCAAAGTTTGATCTCAAAGGCAAAAATTCAGTATTGTTATCAGCCCGGATGCACAGCATGAGCTGCCAAACTGATTCTTGATCAAAGCACAAAATTCCATAAATCTAGAAGCTACATCTGACTTAGCAACTAATAAATAAACCCAAACAACTCGGGAATAATCATCAACTATTGTTAAAAAATAAAATGTACCACTAGAAGATGACGTTCTATAAGGATCCCAAACATCACAATTGATGGAGATGCCAAGATAACTACCACCATAAATGAAGATATTCCACGTCCTTGAGAGTACCCTGTGACCAATGAGGCCACAACCTGGATTTTCAAGTCCACGACCAGGGTTTGATTCCAAAACCCTAGTTAATGCCAACAGTAGGGGCATGCCCATGGGAGGACGATGATCGGTTCAGAGTTATTCAAATCCAACTTATCATCCTACTAAGAGGAGGGTGGCACTACCAACCCAACAGACTTAAAACATTCTAGGTAAAACCACTACTTCTTCATCAAATTCTGTTTCATTTTAAAGAGAGGGGACATGTCCGTAATAACTATCCTCATGCACGAGTGTTAACAACAATTGAGGAAGGATGTGAAAAAGATGAATATGCTAATATTCCAACATTGTATGAAAGTGGTTAAGAACAGGTAGATGAAGAGGTCATCATAAATGATCATGGCGAAGAAGGTCCAGAAACACGAGGTAACTTTGCGTCTTGAGACTCCTGAACTCTCAAATGGCCAAAACTGAGGTACAAAGAATGAATATTTTTTATACTCGTTGCCTTGTGAAATATAAGAATTGTTTATTGAATATTGATGGTGGTTCTTGTGCTAATATTGTGTCTAATCTTCTTGTTAAATCATTGTTTTTGCCTGTGACTACTCATACATTACCATATAAATTTATTTGGTTAAATGGTGGTGGTGAAATTAGGGTTAACAAACAATGCATGATTGACTTTAAGATTGGAAAATACCATGATTCTATCTTATGTGATGTTATTCCTATGGAAGCTAGTCATATTTTGTTAGGGAGACCTTGGCAATTTGATCGTAAATCTATGCATGATGGATACAGTAACAAAATTACTGTGATTAAGGATAGAACAAGTTATACTTTGGTTCCATTATCTCCGGTGGAAGTCTTAGAAGCACAGAGACGCATTAAAGTCGACAAAGAGAAGTTTGCTAGTGATGTGCAAGTGGCCGACCAAAACCAGAGTTTGAGGGAGCTCGGCCAAAAGGTGAAAAAAGGAGGTAAAAACCTTGATAATTTTGATCAAAAATCAAGGGAGGCCGTTCCAAGTAAGCCAAGTAAATCGAAGACTGATTATGATAAGTCGCGTAAAATTTTATCTTCACATCTTAGTCCTTTGCCATCGATTTACATGATGAGACATGAACTTCCAATATATTCTAGTAGATCATTTTATGCATCGATTAGGGATGTGAATTGTGCTTTTGCTAATCATTATTATGTGTTTATCATACATTTTAAAGAGAGCTACTTTGCCAGTGATGATTTTTTTATGCATGTTCCTCCATGGTTTGCTCAGATGTTACAGGAATTTGAGGATGTCGTTCTGGAGGCCTTACCTGCAGGTTTACCACCTTTGCGAGGTATTGGACACCAGATTGACTTGATTCTGGGTTTGGTCATTCCAAACCGTCCGGCGTATAAAGCAAACCCCGAGAAGACAAAGGAACTACAACGACAAGTCGAGGAGTTACTTCCAAAAGGTTATGTGTGTGAATCCCTATCTCCTTGTGGTGTGCATGTCATTTTATTTCCTAAGAAAGATAAAACTTGGCGTATGTGCATTGATTGTCGTGCTATTAACACGATTACCATTAAGTATCGCCATCATATCCCTAGGTTAGATGATATTCTTGAAGATTTGCATGGATCTGTGATTTATACTAAGATTGATTTGACTTAGGGTTATTATCATATTCAAATTAATGAAGGGGATGAATGGAAATTTTCATTTAAGACAAAGTTTGGGTTGTTTGAATGGATTGTTATGCCTTTCAGTTTAACTAATACACCTAGTACTTTTATGCAGTTGATGAATCATGTCTTAAGAAAGTTGTGGAAATTTGCATTTGAGACTAAGTTCAGGTTGTTTGAATGGATTGCTATGCCTTTCGATTTGTTGTGGTCTGTTTTGATGATATCTTGATTTATTCTAAGTCGGCTGATGAACATATTGAGCATGTTAAAATGGTTCTTGTTCCACTCCATGAGTCTTATTTGTATGCGAACATCAAGAAGTGCACATTTTGCACTTTGGAAGTGGTGTTTCTCGGTTTTGTGGTCTCTAAGGAGGGCATAAAAGTTGACGAAACCAAAATTGAGGCCACTAAAACGTAGCCAAGACCTACTAATGTCAACCAGGTACATTATTTTCATGGTTTAGCTAGCTTTTATAGACGGTTTGTGCATGATTTCTCATCTATTGTTGCACCTCTAAATGAACTAGTTAAAAAGGATGTGAAATTTTTTTGGACTTAAAGTCAAGAGAATGCATTTAATGAATTGAAAGTACGATTATGTAATGCTCATATTCTTGCTCTGCCTGATTTTAATGGTACTTTTGAGATTCATTGTGATGCTTATGGTGTTGGTATTGGTTCTTTTTTTATGCAAGAGAATTGACACATAGCTTACTTCAGTGAAAAGCTAAAGGGTAGTGCTCTAAACTATCATGTTTATAAAAAAGAATTTTATGCAATTGTTCGTGCATTAGAAACTTGGCAACATTATCTATTGCAAAAAGAATTCATCATTCATAGTGATCAGGAATCATTAAAATATTTGAAGAGTCAGATGTTGTTGAATAAGCATCATGCGAAATGGTCTAGTTTCATTGAATCTTTTCCTTATGTGTTGTGTTACAAAAAGGGTAAATAAAATGTTGTTGTTAATGCTTTGAGCCATAGACATGTTTTACTTACACGATTAGAATGCATTATGTTAGGGTTTTCATTCGTGCAAAATTTATATGCGACTGATCATGATTTTTCATCTATTTATATTGTATGCGAAAATGGTGCTTATGAGAAGTTTGTTCGGCATGATGGTTTCTTGTTTATGAATAATAGGTTATGTATTCCTCAATGTTCTATGCATAAATTACTTGTTAGAGAAGCTCATCCAGGTCGTTTAATGGGAAATTTTGGTGCATTTAAAACTTATAATTTGTTGCGAGAACACTTCTATTAGCCAAAAATGGCACTTGCTATTGACCGGGTTTGTAGGAATTATCTTGATTGCTTGAACGATAAGTCTAAAACTAAGCCTCGTGGAATTTATACTCCATTACCTGTTCCTACACATCCATGGGTTGATATTTCTATGGATTTTTACCTAGGTTTACCACGATCTCAGGCAGGTAATGATTCTATCTTTGTGGTTGTGAATAGATTTTTGAAAATGGCACATTTGTTTCTTTGTAGGAACACAGATGATGCAAAGCATGTTGCGGATCTATTTTTGAAGGAAGCTGTTCGGTTACATGGAATTCATGTGTCCATTGTCTCTGATTACTATGCTAAATTTTTATCCTACTTTTGAATATCTTGTGGCACAAGTTAGGGACAAAGTTGCTGTTTTCTACTGCCAGTCATCCTCAAACTGATGGATAGCCAGAATTTACCAATCAAACCCTAGGGGCTCTCCTGTGTGCCCTAGTTTAGAGGAACTTAAAAATTGGAAAAAATGCATTCTTATTGAAGAGTTTGCTTACAGTCGCACTATTCATTCTACTACTTCTTTATCTCCATTTGAAATTTTTTACGGTTTTCTACCTAATACACCTCTTGATCTATATCCTTTGAATTCCAAACAGGTTAAAAACCTTGATGGAGAAAAGAAAGCTGATTTTGTGAAGAAAATTCATGAGAAGGTGCGCATGAAAAATGGAATGGACAAATGCAACGAATGCTGATAAAGCTAATCAGGGCCGTAAGTTGATGAGGTTCAACGTGGGATATTATATTTGTCATCTGCGGAAAGAAAGGTTTACAAATGCTTGGAAATCTAAGTTGATTCCATATGGAGATGGTTCTTTTAAAGTGGTTGAGCATGTCAATGATAATGCTTACAAGTTTTAGTTACTAGATCATTATGGTGTTAGTATGACCTTTAATGTTGCTGATTTATCTCCTTTTACCTTTGAAGATGATTCAGTTTTGAGGGCGAAACCTTTCAACCACTGAGAGAATGATGGAGATGCCAAGACGACTACCACTATAAATGAAGACATTCCACGTCTTGATCAAACATTTAATGGTTAGGTTCGAGATCCTCTAAGTGACATGGTGGGACCTATGTCTAGGTCAAGGACTAAGCTTAGGGATGCTGCTTTAAATGCTTTGATTGATTGCCTTTATGATAAAGAATTAAAGAAGGAGTCATCATCGACATCTTAGATTTATCATTCAAGACTGTCGAAGAATTGAAGACATCATAAAGAACACTATACTATTTTTTCCCACTGGGATTTTAATGAGATAGTGTGATCAATGTAAAATATTGTAAAAATATTTCATTTTGGGTTTACGGAGTGACAGTTCGGCCATATGGGCTTTGAAGAGCTGAATTTCAAAAACACTGTCCATTAGGGTTTAGAATATTCAGTTTTATTCTGATTAGAATTAGTATTGGTAAGATTAGATAAGGAAATATTCATCCAAGGTGTGATATGGATAAATTCGGCCATAGTCATCTTATTTTAGGTATTTTAGTTAGATATGGTATTAGCTTCTTAAAGCTGCCATAATTCTATTCAGTTTCTGATAGGAATTGCCAAATCTCGTCCAGATTAGGACTAGGGTTTGGACGAATTTGGCCTTATAAATAAGGGTTGAATTCTCGAGTTTTACACCAATATTTTATCAATCAAATATACAAACCTTTGAGTTCATACTCTTGTTGCTTGCAAGCTTCTTCCATTATTGTTTAACCCCGAGGGCTAGTTCAGTATCAATAAACCTTATGATTTGATCTTAAGGCTAGTAAGAGAGCAAGTCGAAATTAGGCGTTCCCTAAGGGCAAGACACCTGAATTTCATGTGGCCAAGCTAGGGTTGGTGAGTTCCCTTGTTTTGTCAAAGATATTAATTCCACAATCCAGATTCTTCGCAAGGGGATTCATATCAACAATGTATTAATTCAAACAATGAACTAGCATTTAAAGACTTCAAAGAAAACCTATGTCTAGTCTGCTTTGCTCTATAACACACAGAGCAAGGAACAGAAGTATTATTTGTGCTAAAATAAATAGAAGAAACAGAAGGCAACACCATAGAGGAAGGATATCCAAGATACTGATGCCATAAATAATAAGAAGACACATAAGCAACTGTTAGAAATGATTGCTGGATAGGAGGACAAACACGAGTATCCAGCAGACGAAGCCAATAACCCCCCTCCCGGCTGTTCACCCGTGACAATCATAGTCCTCGTACTAATTTTCTATAAAATTAATGCAATAGTTTTCAGTAAACAAAGCTAGAAATTTTAAGGCAGATAACAATCTAGAGCATGATAATAAGTTGAATCGCAAAGTAGGTACATGATTAAGGGTGATATCAATAAGAGAACACTTATCACAATTCATGTGATACGAGACTCCCGAATCAAGAGTCCAAGGCAAAGTAGACTTACCTAACCTATGGTCAGACAGAGAATTAAACTGATTAAATAAATGCATGGTCTAGCTCTATTGGTCATCAGACAGAGCAGGGCCAAAATCAGATCGGGTAGGGGAACTTCCATTAGAGGTTTTCGCCACAAACCTTGGTGGGGACATGCCAGTGCCGGTGAACGGTGGCAGAGGTGGAAGGGCTGCGGTAGCGGGAACTCCAGAGCCTATGGCGACGATCGGCCGAGCAGCTTACACCATCTTCTTGGTGGCATTGGCTTCCTCCCTCATCTCTATATACTATTTTGGATAGCCTGTGAGATGGAAACAATAAGATTTAGCGTGACCCTTGCGATTACAATGCGTACTAATGATATTCTTACGATTAGTTGAAGTGAGGACAACTGTCGAAGAACCCATAGGTGGTAGGTGTCGTGCGGCATATGCCATGGAGCCAGAAGAAGGCTCGTGAGATTAGATGAAAACTCGGTGACACTTCCTGGGCAACAAGCACATACACACGTATGACTGGTGGCAGTGGATCAAGACTCATGATATGGGATCCCAAGGTATGATAGCCTTCATCAAGACCAGATAGAAATTAATAAATCACGGGAAGCAAGGTTATAAGTGCACAATGGTTTGCAAGCTTCATAGGAGCAAACTAAAGGAGGCTACAAGGAGTTGTAGTCACCAAATAGCTTCTTCAGTTTGCCAAAATAATTGGTGATGGTCTGACCATTCTGCCAATAGATCTGAATATCTTCACGCATCTGCAGAATTTTCATACCATCACCAAGGGTAAATCCTACCTTAAGGCCATCTCATAGTTCCTTAATTGTGGCAAATATGCTTGTAGAAGATCGCAATGCCAGACCATAGTCTGTAAGATCTAGCAGACAAGTGTAGCATTAACTTCAGCCAATCAACAGCATTAGGATGATCATCTGGGGCTTTAGTAATGGATCCATCAATGAACCTGATCTTGTGCTTGGCAAGCATAGCACTGTAAATTCCATTAGACCATTCAAGATAATTCTCTTGGCCTATCAGGATGGTGGGTGCGATAACCAAACTAGGTTCGTCAGAAAAGCCAGTGAAGTAGGGATCGTTAGGTATGCAACCAAAAGGTATAGATGACTTAGGGTCAGGTTGCAACTGTAGCTATTTTAGTAAAGTTGCAATCACTTCATAGCCATTCCTATTCTGTAGTTTATTGGTCTCAGCTTCAACACTGATGTGAGCATGTTTAGCGGAATTGGGAATAGGTTCACAAGTCAACATAATGCAATGTCAGGATCGGCAACAACCAGGTGATTGGCCGTGGAAAATCAGAGAAGGAAGACGTGGCAGCACGTGAACTGGAATGTGGTGGCGTGTGGACGTCGGTGTCGGCACATGAAGAGTAATGCATAGATGGATTGGATAGTAGCGGGCGGTTAGACGATCACGGTAACCTAGATGACCGGTACAGCGGTCGGCAGACGAAGATTGGCGAGCAGTAGTGATGGAGACCGGCGGAACGTGTGGCAAACTCGCAGCTGGACTAGATGATGGTCATGGCTCAAGAAGGCAGCTATAATTTTCTTTAGGGTTTCAAGATTTTAAATTCTGATATCATGTAGAAAATAAGGGCAATAATGTGTGATTGTATTCATAATCTTAGGGTACATTATATAGTGGTATAGAATACCTGTACAAGGTAGGAAATGGAAATAGAATCTATTAACAATTACAAGTAATATCTACATTCCTTAATAACCACATATGTATTTCATCCTCAAAAGATTCAATCCCGCGTAGATACTCAGCAACTTGGCCATAAATACCATTACTACAAATCCCACTAAACTCAGTGTCAGTGATTCTGGAAAAGAGATCCTTAATCCTTATTAAAAGAGACACAATACATGCTTCTCTATTCGAATTCCCAAACATTTTCGAACAAAGAAGAAAATTCTTGAGACCCTTTAGCTTGCACATGGTGCACTAGTAGAGGCAATCCTATTAAAGATACCTATTAAAGGTGGTTTAAGGCAAAAACACGTGAAACCTCCTTGGTCAAGAGGTTCTGAACTGAAAACCCCTATTCCAGACCAGTAAAAATGTATTAAAGGCAGCTTTTTGGTATATTAAGGTGGTTCTCTAATAACTGCCTTTATTTGTCGTAAAGTAAAGGCGGTTATACTTAAAACTGTCTTTAATTAGCCCTATTAAAAGGCAGTTGTGTCTAACAACCTTTAAAATGGATTGGTTCCAATTTCGTAACAGGGGACGATCACCCTTCCGAGTTTGAAAAAGGCTTCATTATGCGTTTCTGAAAAGACAATTGCCTTTCCGAACTCAGAATTTGATTGTGGATCCAATTCTAAACTCGGAACAAGTTTGAGCGAGGTAAGAGTTTTATGAAGGTTGGTTTCGAGCTCAGAACTAGTTGTGTATATATAAAAATCATGGCCATTTATTTGAACACGGAAAACAAAAACATTGTTAGGGTTTTTCTCCCTCTCATAATCCATTGATGAAGAAGTAAAGTCAATATATACATCGAAGAGCATCATTTCCCATTGAAGAAGGTATGAACTGTTTATATATATATATATTGTTGGAAATTATCTTGAATTGACTTGTAGGATAATGGATTGCATTGAACTCATTGGTAATGATCTTAGAAAATCACTCGATTACATGTCATTGATTGAAACATTTGTCACTTTTGTGTTTGAGGATGCTTGAAAGCATGGTGTTGTGCAAGTCTGGTTTCCATGTAAATATTGTAAAAACAATGTGTATCTAAGGAGGAAAAAGTTGCTAGGACATCTCATAATGAAGGGGTTTGAAACTAGATATACTCGTTGGGTGGGTCTGGCATGGGAAAGTTGGAGAAATGGCTAGGATGAATGATTTTAGTAACATGAATGTGGAAGATGAGTTAGATGGGGATGTGGAATATAACAAAATAGTGGAAGATGAGTTAGATGGGGATGTGGAATATAATAAAATAGTGGAGGATATTGCAAGAGAGTTCAAGGGTAAACTCGAAGTATTACAAGCATTACTTGACGACAAAGAGACGTCATTGTACAACGGTTCTAAACGTTCGGTACTTAGTGTGACTCTTAAGATAATGAATTTGAAAGCCAAATTTGGGTGGATCGATGAACGAAACTCTATAATTTATTACAGATTTGCTCCCCACAGGTAACATGATGTCGGATAGGTTGTATGCAGCAAAGAAAGTTCTTTTTCCGATGGGATTGGAATTGAAAAGGAAAGTTCTTTTTCCATGCTTGCCCGAAGGAGTGTATGTTGTACAGGGGGAGGGAAGATGTTAATGGAGAACCCTGACATTTGCGGTTCGTCCTACACCGAAGCAATGAATCCATTTGGTAATATAAGTAGTACACATAGTTCTTGGCATGTTATGTTGGTTATCTTCAATCTTCCGTCATGGGTGACAATGAAACATAAGTATGTGTTGTTATCTGTGATGCTTTCAGGTCGTAAGCAAATGAGTAATGGCATAGATATGTATCTTGCTCCTCTGTTCGAGTATTTGTTGGCCCCATTCAATCAGGGTGATTGGACATACACTAGAAGTGTTGAAGATTACTGTAAGTTGAAAGCGATGATATTTTGAACCGCTAATGATTTTCCTGCATAAGGTCCTTTGTCTGGATACTCAGTTAAAGGTCACTTTGCTTGTCATGTGTGTGAGAGGGAGGCTGATTACCACAAATTGAAGCATGGTTGTAAAACTGTATACCAAGGTCATTGTAGATTTCTTCCAAAGGATCATCCATGGTGATTGGAAAATAAATGGTTCAATGGGGAGGTAGAGGGTAGACAAGCACCGGTGGTACAAACCGGCACTCAGATATTTGAAACGGTGAAGAATTTTCCCAATGACTTTGGGAAGAGGAAGCATAAAGTGGCGGTTGATGGGAGTTGGAAGAAAGGCTCAATTTTCTTTAGATTGCTATAATGGGAGAATTTAGATGTTAGACATTGTCTCGATGTCATACACATTGAGAAGAATGTTTGTGATTCTTTGATTGGGATGTTGTTGAATACCCCTGGGAAAACAAAGAATGGGCTTAAGGTTAGGTTAGATTTGGTTGAGATGGTCATTAAGAAGAACTTGGTGGCAGTGAGTTCAGGTGTTAGTTGTTACTTGTCGCCTGCTTGCTATTCTATGTCACAAAGTGAGAAGAAATCATACGGTGAGACCCTTAGTAGTGTTAAGGTCCCAACCGCATATTCTTCCAACATTAGTTCTTGTGTTTCAGTGAAGGAGTTGAGGTTGGCTGGGCTGAAGTCTCATGATTGTCACACATCTATTGAGTTTTGTACTTATAACATGAACGAAGTTGATTCAGTTACGGTTCTAACTCATAGACATGATGGACAATTGGAAGGTCAGGGGGTTAGGCATGGAAAATTTTTGAGTCCGAGTGCAGAAAAATTATGTACTGCCCATTTATATGTTCTTTGCAATCACGAAGACGTTGTCTCATATATAGAGATTCACATAGATGCCATCAGAGTGGCTAACCCCAATTTCATTGAAGCGCAAGTTCTACAATTACACAGTAGGACTTTCGCATCGTGAGTTCTCGATCACGTAACTATGAGGGATCATCCATTAACAGTTAAATGGTTGGCGTGTAGACCATTTGGTGCCGTACTTTCCTATGGAGGGTACGATGTCAATGGTTTTACCTTTGCCACAAAATCAATGGATGATAAGGGTGTGTCTCAGAATAGTGATTGTCCATGGATAACTTACACGCACATTCAATCGAAGAGTTGGGAGATCCAAAAGAGAAGGGCTTTGGAGAATGATTCTAACATTAGTAAAAAGTTATTGAATTAAACAATTATTTAGATTTACTTGTCTTTAGTCATGTCATCCTGTAACAAACGTGTGTAGGGTACAAGGAAAGTAAAACAAGGAAATGTTGGTTTGAATGTGATTCCCCGTCGATTGAGCCATGGGGGGTATGCATTGGCGGCTCTCAAGTATGTTGAAGAAAGTCTTGACACAGATGTTAAAAATGCAATCAAGGTAGGGATGGTCGAAGAGGAGGCAAGGGCTACGATACAACCAATGGATGTGGATGACATAGAGAGGTGTGATTTATTCCTCAAATTCTAACAAAACAAGAAGGGTTTATACGAGAACCCTGAAGAAAAACTACTTGCGGAACAAGTGGTAAACCTGAACCCTACAACTATTTTTTTACTTCCTTCAAATACTGTACATATTACCATAGATTTATGTTCTAAAATTCACGTATTTACAATACTTAGGAGAAATTGAAGAATGATGCATTGGAAGAGAAATTCATACCCATGTTTAAGAATGACATCCTTTCTGCGGCTACCAAGAAACCCAACCATGCTGGCTGTGTTAGGGGAGTGGGTGGGTACTTGAACCAATGTGAGACATTTGAAATTACTCAGTACTATGGTCCTGCACAACCATTGTGTTTCCACACTTTGCAAAAACACGCCCTTGAACAAGAGAACGAATAGCGCAACAAGACATTCTCATTCGGAAGTTGATCCAACACACTAGCCTTGTGCTTCCCAAGAATTTAGATGATTTTACACCCCAATGGACACCGCTATCAAGAGGATCACACCATTCACCAAAAGATGTTGAGGTCAGTCAGGAGGCAATCATTGAAACTCCGGCTAACGAAGCCGACAACCACAACAAGAGCATCCTCTCTTGTGATAAAAAGGTAAACATTTAACATTTATCAAATAACTAATTCCAAATTTTTGTCATATTTAATAAATGTAGTTGGTCTCGATTAGGGTTCACTTATTTGTGAGCTATACATAGATCAAGGCATAGGTGATAGTCCACTCCATGTAGGCGATGGAATTGTGCATGAATTAGTGAAACATCATCATAACGTACCAATTCCAGAATATTTGTAAAGAGTCTCTTTGGAAAAGACATTGCTGAAGGGTGCCCCATTGCCATTTTTGGGGGGAGAATACAAGAATGTTGGTTCCGCTCACGGCATGTTTCTTTTGTGGCCGCATCGACTAGTATATACTAATCCCATAAAGGATCGCCATTTAAAAGTCAAATGGCAGACAACACCTAAAGCGGTCCAAAGTACACCGAAGGCGGTCAAAACTTCACCTAAACTCATCCACACTACACTCAAACCGGTCCAAAAGGCACCAAAACCGGTTCAGACAACACCGGACAAGATCAAACACCCGTTTTCAAGGGCACAACTCCCGATTGATGCACCTCACTACGTAAAAATACTATGTAAATCGCTTCAACCGTATCAACGCAACTCAATTTACTCATTCATGGGAAACAATGGTGTATTTGGCGCCAAGAGAGACATCGTCGCGACATGGAGTGATTTCAAGGACCTTTGAAAATGTGAGCATTTTAATCAGACGATAATGTCCATATACATCTTGTGGGTGAAATTTATTTTTACATATTAAATTCATATTTACTATTTCATTTTCTCTAATTGTTTACGAGTAATGTGAAACATATATTAACTTCAAGGTACATGTATTATATGTAAAATCAAAATAAGGAGTGGGTTGGATACATGTGCCCGGTGATGACTAAAGAGATCAGTTGTACAAACCAAGATAGAATCGACTACATTCGCAAAAATCTTGGGAGAAAGGATAAGAAATTATTCATTACGCCCTACATTGAAAGGTTATATTTAGAATCTTCATTATGTTCGTTATTATCATTTACGCATTTTAATAAAATTAAAATCTATTTTTGTAGAAGGACCATTGGAGATTGATCATCATTGTTCTGGAAAAAAAATTTTGTATTGGATGATCCATTGCACTTCAGACCATCGGACTCATTAGTCAAGATTTTGGAGTCCACTAGCCAAGATGATGAAAATTTTTTTCAGGTGGTCGAAATCAAGGTATAATATGCATAAATTGCTTCATTTTTTCCAACGAGATAACCATATTTTTTCTACACATTACCAATTTTATGTTGCTTAAAACATAATCATCATTATGCGTGTGTTAACCTATGCATTTTACATAATTTTTAGTAACTTTTACTTGGTGGATTGCTAGTATTAGTTGAGTTTACGTGACAAGGGGTTTAGACGGCCATTTTGGTTTTCTTTTCTAAATCCTGCATTTTGTAAACTTAATTGGTACTAATGGATATCTTGTATCCACGTGGTCCTTGATCTTCCTTGTGATCATCTTTAGTAGGTCGCCCATGGGTACTTTTTGTTTACATTCTATGTGAAGGTCATTCGTAAGGGCGGTAGAAGATATTGAAGGTCGTTCGCAAGGACGGTAGTAGAAACGAATACCATTCACATTAAAATGGTAGTAGATAAAGACCACGGTCATCAATGCGTGGTAGAAAGAGATTGAAGCCAAAGATAAGCGGCTACGGAGTTTGTAGTGGCCAGCGAAGAAATGGGGAATCATGGTCCGATGAGTTGTGCTTCAGTCTGAGAACGATCCAAGAAGAATTAGCCTTCAAGGATGGTTTCACTAGATTCATCTTCTTGAGTGCTATAAAATTGACTATTCAAACTCTCAAATCGGACTAACAGTTCTCCCATAGTGAAGGAAGCTAGTTCAGCCGGACGAGGCACCAACTGGTCGGCGCGGGTCGTGCATGGTTCAGCAGCAATGGCCCATGCCAAAGGAGATGCCCCACGCCACTGAGAACAACATGAGGCAATGGTGCGACTCATTCCATACACGAAAGGCTGCCAAGAATGAATTGAAGACCCTTCCGCGCGGCTAAGTATAGGTGCGAGACGTCACATTTTAGGTGTCCAGTGCCATTCCAAGTCATTATACCGAGACCAGCCGTAGGATGTGGGAATTTACGTGGCTTGTGCCAATTTTCTTAGCAAAGTACCTAGCCTGACCACGACTCGAGCCAACGGCCATGGGCGCAGATCAGAACTTCAGTATTCAGAAAACTGATGATGCCCCCCAGCGAACAATGCGACCCGCACCAGTGCTAAATGCGACTCTCACCGACCTTCGTGCCCCACGCCAAGTATAAGCCGTAGGTCGTGTCATCTGTGACGCCCCATGCCGGGCGGCAGCTGAGCTAGGGTTTACCCTGATTTGGCCTATTTTGGGCCTATTTTTAGGCCCAATCTCCTACTACTATATATAGAACCTTAGTCTACTAGGTTTTGATATATTTTTAATACCATATTTCATTATTAGAAGAGTAGATAGGAGATTCTCTCCTTAGGAAACTTTATCTTTTTCTTATTTTATTTTGCTTTGATCCTAAGATGTGGAATTCAAATCTTTATTTGAATTTTATGTCAAGGGAGTAATTTCCATAGCTTGGGGATAATTGTAGTGACTTGGTTTTATCCTTAAGTTTTTTGAGATTCTCTTATTCATCCTAATTTTGTGTTCATAATATTATTGGGATTTTATTTTGAGTTTGAATGCATGAATATTACACCACAAATATAGAGCACACACTTTGGGCTATATTCATGCTAGGCACAAATATCAATGCCCCCTTGGGAAGAAAAACTTGGATTTTTTTATGGGTGGAGGAGAATGCGCCTGCGTGAGTGTGTGCACGGGAGATTCAAGGTCACTCTGATCCACATACCATCGCACCAGTCTTAGCTGATTTCCTAAAGTTGTCTGAGAGGTTTGGGGTAGAGATAGCTTAATAGTAGCAAGCTAGTGTTACAAGAAACCCCAGTATTATAGATAAGGTGCCTACGACCCTAGGGCCTAATTAATAGGACCCGAGGGGAGTAGTTGCATTTGTGGTGAAAGCCCGGGATGTAATCGCATAGGGAGAATCAGACCTACAACAATGGCCGGCCCTTGTTGTACTCCCCTAATTACAATGGCAGTGTCGATGGAGGGTTGCGAGAGCACCCGCCGTGATAGGGATGGGGAAGTGTATGCCATTGGGAGGTCATCGCCGTACCTCTCAAAGTTAATATTTATAAGCCCTAAATGTTTACAATCTACAACTAAGTAAATAGCGGCAAGTCGGGGTCGTCCACGAAGAAGAGGGATCTTCCTAAGCGTTTAAGCACAAAAGGTTGATATTAGGCTAGGAGTAGATATATATATACATACATATAAAAGCATGTAAATGGGGGGGTTGGTTGTTTGCTGGTTCTAAGTTATGAAATTAAAAAGACAAGATAACAAGCAAAGTCAAGTAACTAGGCTAATCATCAAACAAAACTAAGAAAAAGGGGTTTAAAACTACAAAGATAAAGCCTTGGGGGCAATTGATATCCACTTCCAAACCTAATGTAGATCAGTGAACCATTCACTCATTCTATCACATTCATTACTTGACTTAACATTAACATACTTATCTAGCAAGAATCACAACACATTATGCACAAGAAGTTCTAAGTTCATGTTCATAAATTTTCATGCAAAGGAGCTAAGGAATTCTTTTCTTTCCTAACACCCGAACACTTCAATCATAAAAACACTTCCTATTCTCAAACAACCCATGGCATAAATCAAATGAAACATAGCATCAAGAATACATAAATGCTAAATAATAGAGGCTTCAAGAATGAGTGAAACAATCTATTCACTACTTCAACTACATGTTGTGAAGATAAATCTTCCATCCTTCTTAGATAGTAGTTTGCAAGAGTGAATTCGACATTTTTGTCAAACCTCACCAATGACTCCCTTAGTACTAAGAATATCCCATTGATGGCATTTAGCATGAAGAATCAACAAGCTTGGCAACACTTATAAACACTACACTGTGTCTAAGCATTTAACCAATTCATGCATTTACACAAGATTAGTCAAGAACAATCAACATTCATAGACCTCTCTCATTTGCTACCTAAAACAAACATGACAACAAGTTCGACATCATCACATTCATCTAGCAATTATCAACACAACAACATCATTTAAAAATCTCTAACTCATGCTCTTGGATTCCACATTAAAAGAGGGGAGAATTAGCTACTTTCTCCCAACCCTAACAAGTAATCATACATGCAATTCATATGCTCAAGCTTCCAACAACATCAATGTCATTAACAATCCACATTCAAAGCTCAATAAATGCACAATAGAGAAAGCAATAGATAGATAGAAATAATTCTCAAGACATTAGCAAGGAAGTTTCAATCAATTTCTCCCAAGTACAAAACTAAGCTAGATAATCAAAACCCATAACATAGAATAAAGATCTACAAAGAAAGAAGAAGAAATGGATGAAAATGGTGAAAAACTAGGGTTTTAGATCCCCCAAGTCGGGCTTGGAGAGTTGGGGAAGAAGGGGGTTAAAAGCTATTTATAGTACAAGAAAAAAAGGGAGTAAAATGCAAGTTACAGGGCAGTTTTCGCGAGTCGCGAAGCCTCCATCGCGAGTCGCGACCAGATCAGTAAAATTTTGAGCTCCCAGGTCAACATTTCGCGAGTCGCGACGGAAAAAAGTTCCGTTTTGTTTTGCTTCCTCCGGGTGAACCGTTGATCCGTTTTAGGAGTTCTTGTAGTCGATTTTATAGTAGTCGAGAAGAGGAATCCAATGGTACCACTCTTGGAGGCTGATTATTCTCAGGAAATTCTCAAAATATCTGCTTCAAAACATAGATCATTCTTCACCCTTTGGTTTGCTCTCCTTTCTTCACTTTATCTTCTACCACTTTGTGAGTGGCCTTCCATCTTCTATCATCCTTTCGAATGGTCTTCACTAAACCACTCCTAAGTGCTCATGGGAAATCTACAAATTAATCTTACAAAAAGGAATCAAGATGCTCATAAGGACCAAAAGTCCATTAGACTAAACATAGGTTACAAAATGAAGGATTTAGATATAAACACCGAATATGGTCATCTAAACCCCTTATCATGTAAACCTATGAAATCTAGCAATCTTACAACAAAACAATATGATAAAAGAGATGTTAAATACTTTGTAAAATACATGCTTTTGATGTCTGATCAAATCTCCCCACACTTAAACCTTACTCGTCCTCGAGTAAACAAGAACAAGCAAAGATCAAAGCGTAAACTTGCATGTTAAAGTTTTCCAAAACATCCAACATCATATTCCTAGACTATCCTAACCCCCAAGACATAAGAATCTCTCACACTCTCACATCCCAAGGCCTAAGATAATCTAAACAACCAACAAACCATAACAAAAGTGAGGTATACAGATAATCCCAAGCTAACTTACTCCACCGAAAAAGCCACTCAATAGACAAATCAAGAGAAGCATAATTTTTTTTCAATTTCTCTCATTTTCTCTCATTTTTCCTTGGAGCCCTCTCGGGTTTTCATCCTAGCTTCACACAATTTTCTTTTTCAATGCTCACCCTCACCTTTTTCCTCACCATTTGGCCTCTCATTTTTGCATAGGTCACCCTCTCGGGTTTTCAACCTATCCGGGCCTCCCATTTTTCCCTAAGTTGCCCTCTCGGGTTTTCAACTTAGCGAGAATTATTTCTTTTTTCTTTTTTTTCAAACAATACAAATCAAAGTGGAGCAAATTAACACTACAATACAATACAATGAGATATATTTATCTTTACCTCCCCGCACTTGATAAGGGAGAAAGAAAAAAAAAACTCACAACTTGGATTTTGAAGGTCCTTCCCGGTGATGGCAATGCTCACTTCTCAATGAATGTTCTCTCCTCCATGTTCTCCAACTCCGCCCGATATGAAACTTCGATCCATCAACTACAAAGCCACAACAATGCAAATCCCGATCAACACTCACAAAAGACAGCAACTAGTAGTACTCATAGATGGTGGTTTTGGTAGTGGTTTATTTTTTGTGGTGGATTGTGGTGGTATTCTTGTGGTTTTGGGAAAGGGTTTGAGGACATGGTTAAGGAATGTTTTTTTAAGAAAATAAAAATACTAATCTAACTTAGAAGCTCGGGTTGCCTCCCGAGAAGCTCCGTATTTTTAAGGTCGTTAGCACGACCCTAACGTTATCCATATGGTGAAGGTTTGAACCCCTTCACCATGAGTATCCAAAAATAGAGATGTGGGGGTACAAAACTTTCAAGAGGAAAGTTTTGTTGAGGTGGAGATGGTTTAAAGGGAGTTGGGTGGTTAGGAGGCTTGGGGTAGTCTTTTGGCTCCTTTCTTGTCTCCCTCAAAACTTCCAAAAATGGTAGAGTTGGTTCACTAGGTGGGGGAAGGGGTGGCGATGCTAATGAATGTAGCACAATCACCTCTTCCTCTATTTTTTTATCCTCAACAACCAACTCCTCATCCCCTTCGAACTCAAAGTCATTTTCCATAGTGACCTCACTCACCGAATCTTCGAGTTCGATTTGGGATGGTGTATTTTCAGAATCACGAGCTTCCATTCGGGCCAACGCTTCTAACATACTCCTCACATGCCTCTCAATAGCCTCAACACTAGAGGAGAATCGAGTGTCCGTCTCCTCACTAGTAAAGTTGTTCAAGTTTGCTATTGTCTTCATGACTTCCTCACATGTCAAACTTGAACTTCCTTGTTGGGCTTGGTTTTGGGGTATGGTATAAGGTGGTGATGGCCAACTATTTTGCTCATATTGTTGGTTTTCCAGCTCATTCTCATACCACCAATCTGGATTACCACTCCATTCCGGATTGTAAGAATTGTGGTATGGATACCATTCCCGAGCTTCATGCCCTTGAAAACCAACATCTCCTACATCTTTGTAGCACTCTTCATAATACCCTAGGTTTTGGAAACCAAGGGTTCCTTCCTGCTCATAGTGCTCTTCCCACAACAAATAGCAAGACTCGGTAGGATGGTCGGAATGACACATCCTACAAAACCTTTCTTATTGAGCCTCTCTTCTCGTCATGAGTTCCGTCAAGGTGAGACGCTCCTTTTTTTTTTCAAAAGTCCGAAATCATATTGCAAGGATTCTAGATAAAAATTCACCAAGAACTCAAGCAATACCTACTCCAAACAAAAACAACCACCAAGGAGTAGAAAATAAAAACAACTAGCTAATATGAAACCAAATACACCTAAACACTTAAAAATAAATGCCACTTCCCCGGCAGCGGTGCCAAAATTTGGGAGGTCGTCGCCGTACCTCTCAAAGTTAATATTTATAAGCCCTAATTGCTTACTATCTAAAACTAAGTAGATAGCGGAAAGTCGGGGTCGTCAACAAAGAAGAGGGATCTTCCTAAGTGTTTAGCCACAAAAGGTTGATATTAGGCTAGGAGTAGATACATATACATACATATAAAAGCATGTAAATGGGGGGGTTTGCTGGTCCTAAGTTATGAAATTAAAAAGACAAGATAACTAGCAAAGTCAAGTAACTAGGCTAATCATCAAACAAAACTAAGAAAAAGGGGTTTAAAACTACAAAGATAAAGCCTTGGGGGCAATTGATATCCACTTCCAAACCTAATGTAAATCATTGAACCATTCACTCATTCTATCACATTCATTACTTGACTTAACATTAACATACTTATCTAGCAAGAATCACAACACATTATGCACAAGAAGTTCTAAGTTCATGTTCATAAATTTTCATGCAAAGGAGCTAAGGAATTCTTTTCTTTCCTAACACCCGAACACTTCAATCATAAAAACACTTCCTATTCTCAAACAACCCATGGCATAAATGAAGTGAAACATAGCATCAAGAATACATAAATGCTAAATAATAAAGGCTTCAAGAACGAGTGAAACAGTTTATTCACTACTTCAACTACATGTTGTGAAGATAAATCTTCCATCCTTCTTAGATAGTAGTTTCAAGAGTGAATTCGACATCTCTTGTCAAACCTCACCAATGACTCCCTTAGTACTAAGAGTATCCCATTGATGGCATTTAGCACGAAGAATCAACAAGCTTGGAAACACTTATAAACACTACACCGTGTCTAAGCATTTAACCAATTCATGCATTTACACAAGATTAGTCAAGAACGATCGACATTCATAGACCTCTCTTTTGCTACCTAAAACAAACATGACAACGAGTTCAACATCATCACATTCATCTAGCAATTATCAACACACTAACATCATTTAAGAAGCTCTAACTCATGCTCTTGGATTCCACATTAAAAGAGGGGAGAATTAGCTACTTTCTCCCAACCCTAACAAATAATCATACAAGCAATTCATATGCTCAAGCTTCCAACAACATCAATGCCATTAACAATCCACATTCAAAACTCAATAAATGCACAATAGAGAAAGCAATATATAGATAGAAATAATTCTCAAGACATTAGCAAGGAAGTTTCAATCAATTTCTCACAAGTACAAAACTAATCTAGATAATCAAAACCCATAACATAGAATAAAGATCTACAAAGAAAGAAGAAGAAATGGATGAAAATGATGAAAAACTAGGGTTTTAGATCCCCCAAGTCGGGCTTAGAGAGTTGGGGAAGAAGGGGGTTAAAAGCTATTTATAGTACAAGAAAAAAAAGGGAGTAAAACGCAAGTTGCAGGGCAGTTATCGCGAGTCGCGATGCCTCCGTCATGACACACGACCAGATCAGTAAAATTTTGAGCTCTCAGGTCAACATTTCGCGAGTTGCGACACACTAGTCGCGAGTCGCGATGAAAAAACATTCCGTTTTGTTTTGCTTCCTCCGGGTGAACCGTTGATCCGTTTTGGGGGTTCTTGTGGTCAATTTTATAGTACTCAAGAAGAGGAATCCAATGGTACCACTCTTGGAGGCTGATTCTTCTCGGAAAATTATCAAAAATCTGCTTCAAAACATAGATCATTCTTCATTTGGTTTGCTCTCCTTTATTCACTTTATCTTCTACCACTTTGTGAGTGGCCTTCCATCTTCTACCATCCTTTCGAATGGCCTTCAGTAAACCACTCCTAAGTGTCCATGATCAATCTACAAACTAATCTTACAAAAAGGAATCTAGATGCTCATAAGGACCAAAAGTCCATTAGACTAAACATAGGTTACAAAATGAAGGATTTTGATATAAAAACCGAAAATGGTCATCTAAACCCCTTATCATGTAAACCTACTAAATCTAGCAATCTTACAACAAAAATATGATAAAAGAGATGTTAAATGCTTTGTAAAATACATGCTTTTGACGTCTCATCAGCCCTCGGCCACACCATGTGTTATGGACACTTTATTAGGTTTGTTTAGATTTCTATGTGAAAGAATCAATGATAGAAGCATTAGATTGACCAAGTTACTCAATTATTTCCCCAAGTTCTAGTTTAATATTTTAGTTGTGTTTTTACTTTCATGTTTATTAGTTGTTAGTTTGAAAAACCAACCCCCCCCCCTCCTTTATTAGCATATGTGCTTCACTAGCTATTCCTTTCACTCGTATGGATTGATGACCCGTACGAGGTTTTGTTTTGAGTTGATACATTAGGCCTAGCATCTCTGTGGAAAAACTCAAGGCTTACGGCTAACTACCTTATAGGTAGCATTGCAGTGGGAAAAGGTGCAGAACTATAAAATTCTATCTTTTGACCATACCACCTCTAACCGGGTTTAGACTTCTTAGCTACGGGTTTTAACGACCCCGGGAGGAGGCTGATCAAATTTTTTTGCGCCACTGTCGAGGATGCTATCAGTCTAGGTATCAACTTAGGCATAACGTGTAAGTAGAGTAGTTGGTTTAGCTTTTATTATTTTTCTTTATTTATGTTGTTGATGTTGGAACAGTTGTTTTAGTTAGTTTGTTACCTTTTGATCCATTCGCTAGTGTTGTATTCGAAAGGGTATTGTTTGTCCTAGTTTATGGTACACACCCATACCGCTAATCTAGGCGTCTTATACTACCTGACTGAGAACACAAGTGGTCGGAGGAAAAGGAGGCAAAGAACTAGGGCACATGTTCAACTGAGGCAAGAAGTAGTAGTAGAAGGTCCGTTAGAAATGGTGGAAGACAACCGCACCCTACGGGAGCTCATGACACCCAACTTGGAGAATCAACCTCTATGCATCACCTTCCCGCCATTACCCACCAATGTGAGATGTGAGCTAAAAAGTGGCATAATCCATTGCCTTCCTACATTCCATTGATTGGAGGGTGAGGACCTGAATAAGAATCTTTTGGAGTTCTATTTGGTGTGTACTAACATGAAGCCCCCGGGAGTGTCCGAAGATGACTACAACCTAAGAGCTTTCTCATTTTCCCTCCAAGGTAGTGCCAAGGATTGGCTCTACTACTTGCTGTCGGGGTGCATTAGATCATGGATGGACATGAAGAGGATACTCCTAGAAAAATATTTTCCAGCATCCAAGTCAGCCAGGTTGAAAAAGCAGTTGTCGAATATCACCCAAGGTGCCACCGAGAGTGTGTATGATTATTGGGAGCGCTTCAAGCGACTTTTGGCAAGTTATCCTTACCACCCATTCAAAGAAGGAGATTTGGTGTATTACTTCTTTGAGGGATTGTGCGATGAAGACATGCGGATGGTAAATGTCCATACAATGGTTTGATAGCGAACAAGAGCCCCAAGGATGCAATGGCCCTCTTTGAAGAAATGACGAATGTAGAAATTTGGCACTAGATCGAGGGTGAAGGCCTTGTATGAACCCACACACTCATCCAAGTTGGAGGAGAAATCCAAGCTCTTTCTTCTATGATGAATAAGCTTTTGCAAGGAAAAGTGCATCAAGTCCATGTGTGTGGAGTTTGCAACCTCAACCACAATTAAGTAATGTGCCCCAAAGTCGTAGATGATTTACAAGAGGACAAGGAAATTGACTACAACAACCGGGAAAGACCATAATTTTCTAGGGGTCAACCACAAGGGTTTTGAGGGAACTAAGGAGACGCAATGCTGGACCCCTATGCAAACTCATTCAATCTGAGGTATAGAGATCATCCTAATTTTTTATGGAGGGAGAACAACCAACCTCAAGGGTACCGGGGAGGACAAGCTCTACCTCAACCATATCCTCGAGGTGAAGGCTCTTCCAACAATCATGTTTCACTTTACAAGTCAAAATGGGATGAGATCTTGGAAGCCATCGGCCAATTGGGGAAGAAATATGAGTTCTTCGCGGAGCGGACAAGGCGAGAAACTGAGGACCTTGGCAATAGAGCTTTCTCAAGTATCAAAAATCTCAAAGTTCAAATTAGGATACTTGCCACTTCAGTAAGCCGACTTGAGGCCAAGGAGTCCAGAAAACTACCTTCCCAACTGGAGGTAAATCCAAGGAATGTTATCACACTTAAATTGAGAAGTGGGAAGGAATTCACGAGACCGAGAAGAAGACATTGCAAGAAGATGAAAATATAGTGGAGGCTACCAAAGGACACTTAGAAGAGGAAGAGATTTTGATCAAGGAAGCACCCTCCAAGGAACTTCCGCCGCACGAGGCACGAGTCACCATTCCACCTCCATTTTCAAATACTTTGAGAGGATGGCCAAAAGTGGTGGTCGATGATGCAAACATTAAAATATTCTTTGAAAAGGTTTAGGCAACCATCCCTATCTTGGAATTTATTGAACATGTGCCATCATATGCTAAATTTCTTAGAGTTGCATGCACAAAGAAAAGGCGTAGACCAACTAAGAGATTAGGACATTTCAAAATGGGAGGAGTCGCCATTTTGAATCATAAGAACCTACCTAAGAAATGCGATGAACTCAAAATGTTTTCTATCCCTATCTCTTTAGGTGGTAAACTTGTGGAAAATTCCATGATAGATCTAGGTGCATCCATTAATGTTATCCCGTTAAGTCTATATAAACACCTAGAAATAGGCGAGCTTAGGGATACTAGAGTGATTGTCCAACTTGCCAATAATTTCCAAGCTAGTCCCTAAGAACTAGTGAAGGATGTGATTGTGAAAGTTGGAAAGTTGGTTTTCCGATGGACTTTTATGTCTTAGACGTGGCGCACGATGGAAGTGCACCCCCAATACTTTTGGGGAGACCTTTTCTTAAAACATCCAGGACTAAAATCGATGTCCGTTTGGGAACCTTAACTCTAGAAAATGACATAGATCAACAAAGTCGTATTTGATGTGAAAAGTTGTAACCATATGTGATGAGCGTGATGAATCTTCTTGTGTGATAAACGAGCATGAATGTTTGAATGAATCCCATGTTGATGATAATGATGATGATTCCGATGAATTGCATGATGTGGTGGATAACCACTTTGGAAAAGGGAGATAATTGAGGGTTTAAAACCTTCTCGACCTCCCTAAATCCCCAAAATGGCATTCACAAAGGAAAGACATGGAGATTCATTCCTATTGGCAGATAAAAGGTCTGAAGGTAAGGATGGCTCGTTGTGGAGACCTCTCCACGACAATGTTATCATGGGTGGAGTTGCCGATGGCAATTCCGGAGACTCACTGGTAAGTGTTTCTAACTATAAGGCATGGGAAAATAAAATAAGTCATGAGGATGACAATAAATATACGGTGTTTCTTTTGCTTTCGTGTCTTTGATTACGAATTAGATAGTGTTTGCATGAATTTATGTTTTGCTATGTGGATTTTTGAGATGAAACTCTTGATTGGTTTAGAAATTTGAGTTTGAGACTCAAGATTGTGTTTTAATGGAATTAAATTAGATAAGTGACATAGTCTTTTGAAAAAGAGGGAAAACACCGAGGATCAGGGAAAAGGATGGTGCATGACTCGCGCCAAATAAGTTGGCACAAGGCTATGCTTCGTGCTGGGATAGGAACGGCACAAAGCAAAGTCTCGTGCCAGAGGTATGGTGCGAGGCTACACCTCATGCCAGATGGTTTGGCGTGAGGCTATGCTTTGTGCCAGGCACCTCTTGTGCCTAAAACCAAAAGTTCAATTATCTTTGTTCTAATGATGCAAAATTTCAAAAAATTCTGATTCTCAAGTTCAAAAATGTATTTTTGGTTCAAGAATTTTAGAATTCCCTGAGTCCTTAGGATTTTTTGAAAATACTTCCAAATCCCTTGAAATTAATTGAGTTGTACTATTCCCCTAAATTAGGCATTTTAAAATTCCATTCTTATCCTATCTCTCAACCTAGTCACCTAGGCTAAAATTCCATTTTCATAATACATTTCTCCACCTAAGTCTCTTATTTTACACATTCTTTCTTCTCAAGAAACACTCATTCTCACACACTCTTGATGAACTTGAAAAAATTGAAGCTTTTCTTCCAAAAGTTGGCAATTTTTGCTTCTTCTTTTGTGGGTCTTGCGAATCCCAGCTTCAAATTTTGGGTAACCCATCGAACTCTATGTTTATATGATTTATTTGACATTGTGGTGGTGTTATTTGAAGCATGAATCTTGAATGAGTGTGTTTTCAGATGTGTGTTTACGTTTGATTTTATATGCATAATCTTGTGTTGAATGAGGATGTTGTGAGGATTGATGCGCTATTATGCTTGAAAGATATGACCTTTGGTGTTCGGTGATTTGGGGAGAGAGTGAATCTTGGTTACACGATCTTATTAATGGGTTAGTGATAACTAACATGAGATTGTTGTTTAATGAGGAGTGTTCTTTTTTTTTAATATCCCACATGCTTTGAATAGCCCACATGCTTAGAATATCGTGTTATGAATGTTTGGGTCATTTGGGAGAATGTTTTCTCATTGAATTGTAGGCCATGCTTTGTTTATGATCATATTACCACTCTTGTCCTCATTTTGTTGGATGCCATCAAAGAAGAATGCCTCGGAGAAGGGAAAGTCTACTAGGGGTGAGAAGAGGAAGAAGTCGGCGAAAGGTTCAAACATCGAGCCGAAAACTTCCATTCTTCATAACCGCACATTTGTGACTGAGAAGTTTTTGGGTTTATCCAACATTTTCGAGACTGCAGCCCAGAGGTGAAGGAACTTGAGAGAGACGAAGAGGAGTAGTTTGGAGATGGGGTTTACTTGTAAGGACACCTTGGTGGCTCTAGGTTTACTCGAGCCGGTCAATTACATGTTGAGTCGAGTAGGTCTAGAGGGGTTTCTAGAGAAACACTCCAAAATGTACATTAGGTGGACCCTAGAGTTCCTAGCTACTTTATAGCCAGTCGTAGATGATAATGGACACAAGGCGATCAAATTCAACGTGGACGACAAGAAGTACAATATGACCCACCAAGAGTTAGCGCGAGCCTTTGGGTAGAGGTATGGTAAGGGAGATCCAGAAGACACACCGACAAGGGTAACCTTTCTCTCTTGGGTGCTTTTGGGTGCAACTAATAGGCACAGATTGGAAGAACTTGTGTAAGAGTACCGCCATAGTTTATCCAGCATTCTGTTATGTTCATCGTTTGTTGGCTATGGGATTCTTTTTCCACGGTGAACTAACACAATGCCTGGGTTTGGATGTTCATTGCCTTTGGGCAATGACTCCCAAGGGTAACTTTTACCCGAACTTGGTGGGGTACTTTGTGCAAGAATGTTTAGCGATGGGAGATAGGAAGAGTGGAAATATCTCCATGGGAGGCATGGTTGGTCTTTTTGCAGAGTATAAAGGTCATCCAGCCACACAAAGGACTCTAGCTAACTTAGGGAGATCAGACACAAGGTACAACATTGAGAAGTTAGTGAAGGCATCTATGGTGGTTACGACGACATCGTAGGATAGATATGTATGGCTCTATGGTGGAGCAAGCACATTTTGCTTTATAATTCTTCCACAACTAGAGTGCACCGCCATTGACCATGATACTAGCTTGGATGGCCTACTCATTTCATCGGATCAAAAATTTAAGAAGGAGTTCTATAGAGTTATATCCAACCCAGAGATAGATTTTGAGGAGGCTGAGGACGAGTCCACTTTGAGAGCACCTCCTAGTCTCTCTCGCTGACCACTTGCATTCACTTGGGGACAAGCTTTCTAGCTCCACTCAAGTGTTGCAAGAGGTAGTCCAAGCAATAGGAGGAATGCGTTGGCAAGTGGAAGAACTTAGCTCGAGGATGGATAGCATTGAGGCCACACTTCAAGCAACCAGATACATAGATAGGAGCTTCACGAGTCACGAGGATGAAGGCCCTTTGGGGGCCGTGAGAGTGAGTATCACTATTCTCCCTACCTCACCTATGTTTTGACATGAATTTTGTGCATTAGACACTTTGCATGGGAAAAGTGTGGGGAGGGAGTAGTGAGCACTTAGGGAGTTTTCATTCTTGGATTTCCTCGGTGCATTTCATGATTTTCTTTGGGAGTTGTTTTTCTTGTTTGTTGGTCATTTTGATTTTTGTCGAGGGATGATTTTGGATGGACATTTGGTGGCATGACATGCTATGCTAGGGATTTCTAGTTTGTATTTGGTATGATGTTTTAGGAAATTGGTGGTGTATTTTTATGATTTGACTATATTTTTTAGTATGAAGCCCACTTTGGGGTATTTTTGTGCTACACTAAAAAAATTGAAAATCTTAAAAAAAGAAAAAATACAAAAACCTAGAAAAGTCGAAAACCTGAAAGGGCGACTTGGATAACATGAGGAAAAGCCCAGATAGGTCGAAAGACCTAAGTAAAAATGAGAGGCTAGGCCTGACTAGACTTAAGAGCCTAGGCGAAAATGAGAGGCCGTGTGGAAAAAGGTGAGAAGTGAGTACCCTTTGTGTGTTAAATCTAGGACGAAGACTCGAAAGGACTCCTAGGAAAAATGAGAGAAATTGAGAGAAAACAAAAACTAGGTTGAATGCATGCTTCCGTGGTGGATTATTTTTTAAGACTACTCTTTGATTGCTTTAAGGATCATTTCGGGAAAAGTAATCTAGTTTGACACTTATCCTTTTGGCTTACCTTTTTCCACACTTTACTTTTTGGTGGTTTGATTACTTATGTCTTTCGGGGAGTGTGAGAGTTTTGAGATTCTTACTTTCTTGGGGGGAATAGAGTGATCTTGGAATATGTTGCATGCCTAGGTTAACTTACTCTTGCACGATACATTTTGCTTGATTTTTTTTCTTGTCTTCTATTTACTCGAGGACGAGTAAAGGGTTAAGTGTGAGGAGTCTGATCTACTTCATCGTGTGGGTGTTAATCAATGCATTTGACATACTTTTAAGTTAATTTTACTTGGTGGATTGCTAGTATTAATTGAGTTTACGTGACAAGGGGTTTAGATGGCCATGTTTGGTTTTCTTGTCTAAATCTCGCATTTTGTAGACTTAATTGGTACTAATGGACATCTTGTATCCACGGGATCCTTGATCTTCCTTGTGATCATCTTTAGTAGGTCGCTTGTGGGTACTTTTTGTTTACATTCTATGTGAAGGCTTTTCGTAAGGGCGGTAGAAGATATCGAAGTTCATTCGCAAGGATGGTTGTAGAGAGAAAGGTCATTCATATTACCGCTAACTACCTTATATGTAGTGTAGGAATGGGTGCAAAACTATAAATTTTATCTTCTGATTGCACCTCCTCCAATGAGGTTTAGGCTTCTAAGCTACCCGGGAAGAGGCAGGTCAAAGCAGTACAAGAAACAAGCGCAAACATGGGAGTGCGGCTATTACGTAATGTTGTACGCAATAGAGTGCATAGAGGCCATGAACTTGGATTTACTTGAGATTGACAAGGTAATTGTACATTTGGTTGTAATAAACATTAGTAGTGTCTCAATGTCAATAATAATATTTCCAACTAACTCGCTATGAAAATAGGTTTTCCCAAAGGCAAGAAGGCCCTATTCGAAACAAGACATCAACACCGCTAAGAACTGTTTGGCTAGGCATTTCATTCTTAATTGTTCGCATCCTCTTGGGAATCCTAACTTGGTAGAGTAACACAATTAAGGTAACTAGTTGTGCTGTAAAGGTTTGGAATAAAATTTGATTGATTTCTATTCTATCTATAGATTATTGCTTAGTTAGAATTTTCTATAGATTTTTGTTAGCTCGTAGAACAATTGCGTGTATTGAATTACATTTGTGGCTATTTTAAGAGGCCTATTTTGCGCCGAGGAATTCAATGAAAATTGTTTTTGCCATTGGAGCCGATTTTAGTTCCGAACTCGTAAGGGCGCCGATTTTAGTTCCAAACTCGTAAGGGCAATCCGCCCTTCCAAAATAAAAGGGCCGATTAGGTTTCTGAGCTCGGAAGTGAAAATTTACCAACAAAAAATGATGATTAATGCAAAGTTAATATGACAATTTAGAATTGTTAAATTTTAACTAACTTCTACATGATCTCTTGGAAAAGTTTCATAATTCATATACAGAGCTTTTAAAACAAATGCATGTTTTGACAAAACAGAAACGATTTATAAGGTAACTTATGCACAACCTCGTGGAAAATTTTTGCTATTCATAAAAGGAATTGATAATTTAAAATCATATGTGTGCTTTTATTTAAACAATACATGTTGTAAAGTAATTAATGCAAAGTTAATATGACAATTTTAAATTGTTAAATTTTAACTTAACTTATACATGATCTCCTGGAAAAGTTTCATGATTCATATTCAGATCTTTTAAAACAAGTGCATGTATTAATACAAACGATACGTATTGTAAGGTAACAGGTGCGTAGTATATACAAAAAAATTTAGCAACATTTTGTTCGTTTTTGGAATATTTGCCACATATTTTTTACATGTTTATAGCAGCAGAATTCATACATTCAGAACTTTCAACAAAAATATCATTCACATCGAACACAAATGATTAACATAACCTCAATAAGATGTGAAGAATTATAGTACAAATAAAATTAAGTTTTAATTAAATTGAAACAAGTTGTTTCGACCAGATATGAAACTCGCCCTCCTTTCTCCTCTAAACGTGGGTAGAATTTTGCCGGACACTAGCCGATTGTTTCAGCTGCTAATCGGGAAAAAATGAATCAATCAGAGAAGGATTTGGTTGGTTGGGAAAAGTTAGATTTAAAGAGAATGGAGATTGAAGGAAGAAGAATGGAGGATGGAGAAGTTTGCAGAAAATAGGGATGCGTATTAATTTTGGGAAGAAGAATGAGTTGATTGTTATAACAAAAAATTTTCAATTGGGTCAACCCGCAAATTTTTCTAATTTTGTGTTAATTACAAATTGGTCCCTAGCCTGTTCATAAGCTTGTGGACACGCCGCCTATCAGGAAACTCACTCTTTATGTAATTATATTCCTCTGTACATTTGAAATCACGATATTGTTTTTGACCCAATATTTTAGTCAAGTTGATGTGACAGAAATCTCAATATTTTAGTCAAGTTGATGTGGCAGGGTATAAGTGTGGAAAGCATGGGTATTTTGTAAAAGCAAGGGACCTAATATGAAAGTTGTCATAAAGATGACATTGTGGGAATTTAACAACACATTTCTTTACCATTTTAGGTGATTTATAAACTATGTCAATTTTACTAAACTTTGAAACTGAAAATTATGTCATTTCTGTTGGAAGAGAGAAAGTATGTTCTCGTACCGAAGATTGCCTTGCCTTGCCACACCTCTCTCCCAAAAAGTCCTAGTTTTCTTCAATCTTCTTTTCCTCATTTTCTCATCATGGAGAGATGGGGAAACAATCTTTTATTTTATTTGATGTTTTTTGTTATTGAATAAGTGTGAGATTTGTATTCGCATATTAGCTTTGTTTTTTGACCTGATTGATTAGATTGTTGTGTTCATAATGATAAATCTATTTAGTTATTCACATCAATGTTTGTTCTCGATCTGTTTGTGCAGATCGCGTGTTCGTAATTTTGGTTGTGGTGTTATCTTGAAGTTTCAATCAATTTGAATCTCTCAAATATGTGTTTTTCAATGTGCTTATAGTTTGGACAATATAGATCGTGGTTGGATCAAGTGGTGTTACAATTATGAAAGATCCATGTTTGGCGTGGTGATATTGATGCGTGATACGCTCCTCTCTGCTAAGTAGTCATGATTTCTGTGGGAAGTGAGTTAATATCCACGAGGGCGATGTTAATTACAGTTTATTGGATCTCTTACATGTAATAGTATAAACAATTAATTTGGTTGACATGTCATTTAGATATCTCTGCAATATGTTAGCTATTGCTAAAGGTTCGTTTGGTTGTATGTCAATTCCACATATTGTAATTGTTATTCGGTGTTTTTTCAGCATTTTTGAATGATTGATTTAAAAACAAAAGAGCATGTTCTCTACTTTCTTTTTGAAACTTTTGTATTTGAGTAATAGTTGTACCTTAATTAAAAATTAAGAACGAAAAGATTAGGTCTCCTTCCTTAGATCTGATGTTAAATTGATTGAACTAAACTAAAATTAAATGAAATGAAAAAATATTAATAAATCATAGCTCAATCGGTCAGGGCTTTGTGCACGCCCAAGTGCAACCAGAGTTCAATTCCTCATTTCCCCTCAGTTGCATTATTATGAGTGATTTTTAAAAAAAATAAAAATAATAGATCAAATTTTAACTAAATAACATTATTCCGAAATTACTATAATGAACTAAATTTTCAAAGGCCTTTTAGAAGAAGAGTAATAAACAAAATGCGCCCCAATAGAATTCTCCGCCCCTTGAGAGGAAATTAATTTTAGCAGTATTTTTTATGCTCCCCGTCCCATAGAAATTGGCACAATTACTTTTTTTAAGTTAAATAAAAAAAACTTTGACCCTAAAAAAAATTAATATATACATAATAAAAATATCATGTGGGATCTTGTTACATTCATTTTAATATCTATTTTCTAAATATCTTTTTTTTTTTTTAATACCATCCGGAGATGGGGGAAATTATATTAGGCCTTCCCTAGCCCATAAATAAGAACAAAACATGGAAAAGAAAGCCGAGGCTTAGATGTTTATACATGAGTAAACATTCTGCTTTTGAAGCAATAATAATTGCTTCCAAAGGGATAATGAAATATGAGAGAGCTATATAGGAGGAACATGGAATTAGGCTATGAAGAGAATCATCGAACTTGTTAGTGAGTCGAATCAACGAAACACAAGACAGTCAGAGACTTCCACATAGCCTAAACCATGATAAACCTCTTCTAAGTGAAGAAACAATAGACAATGTATGATCGAAAGAAACTATGCTTTCCAAGCCTGAGAATCCCATCCTGTTAGCTTCCTGTCATGATCCTGATCAGTCCATCCTGAGCAAAAGCTCAACCCTGGGAAGATATCTTGTTGTCACACTGTGGCACTCCAAAAGATGGAGATCCAGAGAAATAGTTTGGTGGCAGCATGTCCCCAACCTGCAAATATGGAATATAAAATCAGTAGCATCCGACCTAATTAACTATCCGTGATCTAGTCTAATCAAGCCTTGCACTGAGTTAGGTAGCACAGAAATTGACTGAAAAGATTCATTACACTTAAGCTGTCGACATTTCTTTGCAAGAGTATGAGCCACCAAGTTAGCCTGTCTATAAATATGCACAAGTTTGATATCTTTCAAGGAGTGATTAATCTCATCAGCTAAGCAAAAGCATTTCCAGTGAGCTCTATGTGGATCATTAGCAAAAAGCACTGCACTAAGGCAGTCTGATTCAATGCACAGAGGTGGAGGCAAATCAGAGGAATGCTGAATTGCAAACCGGATAGCCTTTAATTCAGCTTCCAAAGAGGAATTAGCATTAGAGAATAATGTGTAAGCTCCTATAAAGCCACCTCTACTATCCCTAATACTCATTCCAATCCCACACGTACAAGTGTTGCAGCACCAAGAAGCATCTACGTTAATCTTAAAACCAGATTTTGGCCTATCCCAAGCAATTTTCCAGATTTGTGGCTTTGGTGGACGTTTGAGAAGAGGTAGGAAAGAGTGGTCTGGAATACCGAAATCAAAGGGGGAGGATATATAAGCAGGTTTAGCATAGAATGAGTAAAAAATCTGATCTCTAATCTGATGAAGCACTAAGGTAGATGAAGGCCTTAAGGAGTCAAATAAAGTTCTATTCCTCATCTTCCACAGATTCCAGAGTGTGAAAATAGCTGCAGTGCGGATTATAAGAGAATGTAAAGAAGAAAGAGTTGGAAGGGTTAGGTAGCAGGATAATCTGTCCCAAACAGATGGAAAAGCCCTATCTCTAATCCCCATAAACTGATGAACAGTAAGCCAAACATTCAAAGAGAATTCACATGAATTAAAAAGGTGCTCTAAAGAGTCTTCCTGGTTATTGCACAAACAACACTTAGATGCTAGACAAAATCTTAGTTTTCTAAGGATATTATCAAAAGGTAACAAAGAGTTAGTCACTTTCCACATAAAAACTGAGATTTTCTTTACAAATCTGGAATTCCAAAAATGGTGAGAGGAGGATATACTACCTGTGTAGTTACATAGAGAAATGTATGTATCCTTGAAAGAGAAATTCCCATGGATACCTGGTTTCCATATTAGCCTATCAGCTCTATGAGGAGTAAGCTCTGAATCCTGCAAGAGGGAAATAATGTTGGCTGACGGGAATGGTTCAATTTTTGTGATGAGAATAGCTTTGTTGGATATAAATTGAGAAACTGTGCAGTCCCCATCAATATCCACCCTATTCTGATCACACATATCAATGAGGGGACCAGCATCAAGCCAATTTGTAGTCCAAAAATTACAGTCCCCTCTCCCTATAATAACTCTGGAATTAGCTTCTGCCCAAAAACTGACTGAGCAGATCCTCTTCCAATTTGGGGATGTCCTATGTGAAGGAGGGAGGGCTGCTAGAAGATGAGTCCACAGAGCCTCAGCCATTTGAAACTTCCACCACAATTTAACCGAACATGTTTTAATTATGGTAGATATAGACCTAAAACCTAAGCTATTTTGCTCAGTAGGAAGACAGAGATCTTTCCATTTTCTCCATGATCTTTTAGATTTTAGATCAGTTTCACCCCAAAAGAACTTGCTAAGTTTTTTCTCAATGATGGAAATAATCAGTTTTTTTGGTTTTAAAACCTGCCAAATATGCTGTGGGATGGCATAGATACAAGACTCAATCAGAGTAATTTTTCCACCCATGGATATCCATCTGTTTTTCCAGTTACTAATCTTACTATCAATCAGCTCCAAAAGAGGTTGAAAATATATCTTTTTTGCAGCACCAGTGAAAATTGGAACTCCCAGGTATGAAAAAGGAAAAGATCCAATTTTCATTCCTAAGATCCTTTTAATGTGGTGAACCTTATGAACCGAAGCATGCTTACCAATGTAGATATCACTCTTATTATAGTTAATAGATTGACCTGTGACTTCCTCAAAGGTGGACAAGAAAGCTTTTAATCTAACTAAAGTTAGCTTAGTTGCTTTAAAGAAAATAACAGTATCATCCGCATACGATAAGTGTGAAATTCTTGGAGGATTACCTGGTAGATCGAAGTATGACAGCTTACCACTAGCAAAAATGAAGGACAAACTCCTTGAAAAGGATTCAAAGAAGATATTAAACAAAAAAGGTGATAATGGATCCCCCTGCTTAATAACCCTAGTGGATTGAAAAAATCCCACCGGTCTACCATTAATTAGAATAGAAAACCAAGCCTGGGATAGATTTTTCATGACAGAGAAAATAAATTTTGCATGAAAACCAAATTTAGCCAAGACTTTGTATAAAAAGGACCATCTAACTCTATCAAAAGCCTTTTTAAGATCAAGTTTAACTATACAATTAGGATCCCTCCTTTTCCTATTAAGCAACCTAACCATTTCCTGAAGATAAATTACATTATCTGAGATATCACGTCCATGAAGAAAAGCTGTTTGATTAGGAGAAATTATCTTAGGCATAATAGACTTAAGCCTTTCCATAAGCACTTTGGAACAAATCTTATTAATCACATTGGAGAGGCTTATAGGTCTATAGTCATCAAAAGATATTGGGGTTTGTTTCTTTGGAATTATGGTGATCCATGTACTTCCAATACCCCTGGGCAAGTTAGAAGGAGACAAAATCCTGAACAGCAGAAAGAAGATCATTAGCTATAACATCCCAGGATTTTATATAAAACTTGGCTGAGAAGCCATCCGGACCTGGGCTGCTGGATTTATTAAGACTGAAGACTATCCCTTTAAGCTCATCAAATGTAACCGGTTGCAGCAATTTTTCATTGTCTTCCTGAGTGACCAGATTCGGGATATGATTTAGAAAATGAAACTGAAAAAGTGAGCTTTCAGGAGGGCAATCCTCCCTCAGAAGATTCTGAAAATAATTTATGGCTTCCATCTCAATATCCTGAGTATTTTCTAACCACTGTCCATTAATTCCTTTAATTTTTGTGATCTTTAATCTATTGTTCCTTTCTTTGACAGATCTATGGAAAAAAGATGTATTATTGTCCCCTTCTTACAGCCATTTTACCTTTGCCTTGTGTTTCCAAAAATTTTTTTGCTCAGACATGGCCTTAACTAACCTAGCTTTAGCCTCCCTGAGCTTAACTAATTCAGCCACAGAATCAGTTTGATCGCATACTGTCTCCTGATCCCTCACAGCCAATTCGGCTTGTAAGACATTGTCATTAATATTCCCGAAATGGTCTTTATTCCAAATTTTTAAAGCCTTCTTGAGTCTGACCAATTTTAGATAGAAAGCTAGCATTCCTGAATTATGCAAAGGAGTATCCCAATTATCTTTTATTACATCATTCAGCTCTTTTCTTTTATACCATGTGTTAAGAAACCTAAAAGGCCTAGGGTTGAAGGGATTATCACTACCTACAGTCAACAGCAAAGGATTATGATCCGAGCTAACCCTATTCAGAATCTGTATTGAAGATGAAGGAAAAGAAGTGGACCAAGCTGAAGTACACAATCCTCTATCAAGTCTTTTAACAGTGGGAGATCTTAATCGGTTATTAGACCAAGTAAACAGGTTCCCAGCCGTATTAATTTCTTCTAAAGCCATACCATTAATAAAGTCATTAAAATCCCTCAAACTCCCAAGTTTTGGAGTAGATGGACCTTTATATTCATTTATTGATGTAATGGCATTAAAATCTCCAATAAAAAGGGATTCAGCATGATTATATAATCTAAGATCTGACCAAAGTGATTTTCTACCTGATCTAGTTCGAAGTCCATATATGAAAAAGACATCCATAGGTTTACTGAGATTAGAACTAGTTAGGTTAGCACCAAGAAATTGGAGATTATCACAATGAACTGACAGAGTAATGTTTGAAGACCAAAAAATCCATACCTGACCATTTGTTGCAGAGAAGCAGTTATCAAAATGAAGCCTTTGTCTATATAATTCACACTGAAGATTATCATGTTTTGGTTCAATTAAGCAAATGAGTTCAAATTTGTGCCTATGAATGAGATTAGAAAGCCTTAACATAGAAGTGTTCATACCCCTAATGTTCCAAACCAGCATTTTAATCTTTAAATTTGTAGTACTCATAGGGAAACATTAGAGGTGCTTTTTGATCTAGTCATAATAGTGTTTTTTTGTGCAAAAAAGGATTCATTGTTATTTTTAACTACAGACTTACCTTTCTTTTGCTTAGTAAGAGCAGAAGGCGAAACACCACTACTAAGTACCTGGTCATCATCATCAACTTGGTCTGATGTCAGCAAGGGAGAACCTACTTCATTAGCTGGATATTCAGAATTAGTAACCTCATCACATGATGTTTCATCTTCAGCCAGAGGAAGGAATCTATTAGCCCTGTGTTTCTGCTGAGAAAAGATAAAGTTTTTTGCAGCTATAATAGAACTTAAAGGAGAGAAAGATCTTCCCCTTTTACTAGGTAGATCATCCTTTGCAAAAAATGTTGTACGAATAATTGGAGCCGATCGTGTATGCCTTGACAGTTTTTCTGATGTACCAGGACTGGAAAAAGGCACTTGAGGGGAGGAAATAATCTTTTGAGCCTCAGATACAGGGGACTGTGGTTTGTGCTCATTCTCTATTTCAGAGATATCTCTGTGGATTTTACAGGAAATAGGTTCTACTTCATTATGTGACACCACTTGTTGTTGATCAGTACACTCCTCAGAAATCCTAGGGACCAAATCAGGAGAGTCAATGTCAATTTGGATAGGATTATCAGGTTCTAGTTCAGAAACTGGGATCGGCTGTTTTTTGGGGACATAGATGAACTTCTGGGCTTGAAAGTTTTTCTGCTTTTCTATAATTGAGATCCCTGAGCTCCCAGCCCTTAAATTTCCAGTCTGATTCATCTTAAAATTCTCATTTACCTGCCCAACAGAATTCTTTAGCTGAGGCTCAGTGTGGTTATTAGACTTACCATTATTCTGAGTCCAAGATCTTTTAAGCTCAGGATGTAGATATATGCAGTAGTTATCCTCATGCCCTATACATTTGCAATGGAAACAGTACGGTGGGATATCCTCAAATTCTAGGGGGAGTTTAATTACATTAAATTCATTTCCATTCTCTTCAATTCCAACTCTAATAGAAGATGGGAGTTTTTTTTTCAAATCAATTTCCACACACATTTTAACACAAGATGGCCTAGACAAGGCCTCTGTGGCAGCATCGAGTTTAATGAAATTGCCAATTTGATTTCCCATGATCTCTAGCATAGCGGAATTGTAGAAATAAATAGGAACATGTGGAATTGAGACCCATACCGGGACAATGGACGATTTTGCCTCCGGTGAAAAGTCAGAAGTCCATTTCAGTACCTTCATTTGGGCATTGTTGAAGCTCCATTGTCCCTTGAGCCAAAACCTCTGATAGTCTTCTTTCTCCTGGAAGCGTATGAGGACATGGCGGAAATCTATCGAACCAATCTGGAACTTGCCCTTGAAACCTACAGAATTGAACGATTCATTTAGTTGGACCATGGATGGTTTACCCCTGGCAAACTTACCGATCAAAGCATTCCGATAATGAGAGGAGAGGATTTCCGCGTCTTTACAACTGACAAGGCAAGCAATTTCTCCTTTATACTGAGTCTTAGGAATGATCTCTGGATTCGACGGAAGGCAATCGCGAAGAGGTGGAGAGCGGTTGGCCAAAGCTTGAAGGAAAGATTTGGATCCCCCGTGGATACCAAACGGGAGAGCCGCCATCGCGGCGGTGGGAAGGTGACCGTTATCAGTTGGCGGAGATGAAAGAAGAAGAAAAGAAAGAGAAAAACAGTATGAAACGACAGTACTATTTTCTAAATATCAATTTTATAAGTGTAATTGTTATATTTACATAGAGATATTAATGATCAAATATTGTTATTGAAGACTGTAAAAAATTAATTGTACCAATTTCTATGGGATGTGGGAGCATTTAAAATGAGAGAAATATAAACAACTGTCACGGCACAAATATGTGTAGAGACAAGCGCAAGGGTAAAATTAATGGATTTGTGTGAACTGTGATGATTTCTATAAATTTGTTGGTTCAATTAATGTGCAAAACAAAATTACGAATTGTGCCTGATTTAGTGTTAAGTCACACTCTCTCTAACTGATAGGTCCAGAGTTTAAAGCACACTGTCATCAAGAAATGTGAATATTAGACCAATTTATTGATGGGGATACCCGACGTCATGGGATCGTGTTGGTGGTCCCCAGTGTGATTTCCCAACCTGCAGTTGGTTGATAATGGTGAGTCGGGGTAGTTGCGATTTCGGTGGCAGCAGTTTGTTCGTGGTGCAGTGTTTGGATGTTCTCAGGAGAGCGTTCCAAGCTATTCAAATGGATGGAGTTTCAGGCTTCACTAAGATTCAACAGATTTAATGGTGTTGTCTCCTAGTTATGTCCAAGATCAACATGTTAATATGTAATCTAATTGTTTGTATGTAATTTTTCAAAAAAAATATTTAAGAATAGCCAGGCGATTGCATGCCAAATTATAGAGGGCAATTGTTTTATAAGAAAAGAACATGAGATGGTCTCCTGTGAGAAAACCTAAACTTTATGCAGGAGTTTTTATACAATTCGAACAATATTCTAGTTCCAGGGATCTATCTCTAATAATTTTACATGGGTCTATCTCTAATTATTTACAGGGACCTATGCTAATAACTTTCCAGGGATTTTTTCGTCCAACTTTTTTTCATCATTTTTCCGCCACCTGCAATCTGCAAAAAAAATCAAAACATTAAAAAAACTATTTCAAAAATATATTTAAAAAATCAAAAAATCAATAATAATAAAAAAGTTGTAGAAGCATCAGCAAAATATAGCAGAACCTCGTCAAAAAATCATAAAATGTCAACTAAAAACTGCAGCAAAAAATCAAAAAAAAAAACAAAAATGTATATATTCAAATAAAAGTCAACAAAAAATTGGAAGAAAAAAACGTCAACTACGACTAACAAAAAATAAACTGAAAATCATGAAAACCTCAAAAAAGCTAAATTATCATTTCTTTAAAAAAAATCAAACATCAACTCCTAACAAGCAACGATTGTAACACTTACCAGTTATAAAATAAGCACCTACAACCTATATTTGAAGCATTAACAAAAAATAGAAAAAATATCAGCGTAAGGAAAAAACACTATAAAGAATCAACCATATCATCCAAAAAACTACAAACATCAACTCCTAACAAGCAGCGATAGAAGCACTTACAAGCAACGATTGAAGCACTTACAAGCAACGATTGAAGCACTTACAAGTTGTACTATACGCACCAATTTGTTTTCATAACACACACAAGTTATAGAATAATCACATACAACCTATATTTGAAGCACTAACAAAAAAAAAGAAAAATGTCAACAAAAAGAAAAAAACACTACAAAAAATCAACCATATCATCTAAAAAGCTAAAAACATCAACCCTAGTCACCTAAAACTCATCTAGAAAATGAAAAAAAAAATCAACATGAGAGAAAAAAAAACTAAAATTATCAACAAAAAAATCTATAGTACCTCGACAGTATAAATTATTCACTCGGAAAATCATTAAACATCAACGGTTTGTTTTTAAAAAAAAACTCCAAACATCAACTTCTAACACCTGAACATCATCCGGAAAATAAAAAACATCAACATAAGAAAAAAGACACTACAAAACATCAACTCCTATAACCAAAACCTCAGCCGGAAAATGAAAACACAACATGAGAACATTTTTTAAAAAAAGGCTACAATTATCAATCCATATCACCAAAAAAATAGCAAAACATCAACTCATATCAATTAAGCCTCACCCAAAAAATGTAAAAACATTATAATAAGAGGGGGAAAAAAGCAATAAACATCAACAAAAAGCTACAGTACCTCAAGAATAAAAATTTCTTTAAAAAAAGGTCCTAGTGGAATTTGAACTTGGGTCAACAACATAGAGTAATAACCACTACACCATAGACTCTTATGAAACACACACTCAGTCAAATAATATTAAATCTCAGCATATACATCAAGAACATAAATTCTTCAAAATAAAGGTCATACATAGACTCAAACCCGAGACCTCCAACCTCAATGTCCAGGTACCTAACCACAAAACCAATCAACTATCACTGGGAGGCCATCGCTGTACCTCTCAAAGTTAATATTTATAAGCCCTAAATGCTTACTATCTACAACTAAGTAGATAGCGGCAAGTCGGGGTCGTCCATGAAGAAGAGGGATCTTCCTAAGCATTTAGGCACAAAAGGTTGATATTAGGCTAGGAGTAGACATATATACATACATATAAAAGCATGTAAATGGGGGGGGTTTGGATGGTTTGTGGTCCTAAGTTGTGAAATTAAAAAGACAAGATAACTAGCAAAGTCAAGTAAATAGGCTAATCATCAAACAAAACTAAGAAAAAGGGGTTTAAAACTACAAAGATAAAGCCTTGGGGGCAATGGATATCCACTTCCAAACCAAATGTAGATCATTGAACCATTCACTCATTCTATCACATTCATTACTTGGCTTAACATTAACATACCTATCTAGCAAGAATCACAACACATTATGCACAAGAAGTTCTAAGTTCATGTTCATAGATTTTCATGCAAAGGAGTTAAGGAATTCGTCACTTTCCTAACACCCTAACACTTCAATCATAAAAACACTTCCTATTCTCAAACAACCCATGGCATAAATGAAGTGAAACATACCATCAAGAATACATACATGCTAAATAACAAAGGCTTCAAGAACGAGTGAAACAATCTATTCAATACTTCAACTACTTGTTGTTAAGATAAATCTTCCATCCTTCTTAGGAAGTAGTTTGCAAGAGTGAATTCGACATCTCTTGTCAAACGTCACCAATGACTCCCTTATTACTAAGAGTATCCCATTGATGACATTTAGCACGAAGAATCAACAAGCTTAGCAACACTTATAAACACTACGCCATGTCTAAGCATTTAACCAATTCATGCATTTACACAAGATTAGTCAAGAACGATCGACATTCATAGACCTCTCTCATTTGCTACCTAAAACAAACATGATAACGAGTTCGACATCATCACATTCATCTAGAAATTGTTAATACACCAACATCATTTAAGAAGCTCTAACTCATGCTCTTGGATTCCACATTAAAAGATGGGAGAATTAGCTACTTTCTCCCAACCCTAACAAGTAATCATACAAGCAATTCATACACTCAAGCTTCCAACAACATCAATGCCACTAACAATTAACATTCAAAGCTCAATAAATGCACAATAGCAAAAGAACCAAATAGATAGATATAATGGTCTTACTACATAGAAATGGAAGCTTCAATCCATTGCTCCCAAGTACAAAACTAAGCTAGATAATCAAAACTCATAACATAGAACAAAGATCTACAAAGAAAGAAGAAGAAATGGAAGAAAATGGTGAAAAACTAGGGTTTTGAAGCCCCCAAGGCGGGCTTAGAGATTTGGGAAGAAATGGGTGAAGAGGTATTTATAGTACAAGAAAAAGGGGAGAAAAGCGCAGGCTGTAGGGCAGGATTCGCGAGGCCGTCGCGACTCGCGACTAAGCATCGCGAGTCGCGACCAGATCAGTAAAATTTAGTCTTGTTTTGTTTTGCTTCCTTCGGGTGAACCGTTGATCCGTTTTGGGAGTTCTTGTAGTCGATTTTATAGTACTCGAGAAGAGGAATCCAATGGTAGCACTCTTGGAGGCTGATTCTTCTCGGAAAATTCTGAAAACTCTTCTTCAAAACATAGATCATCCTTCACCCTTTGCTTTGCTCTCCTTTCTTCACCTCTTCAACTCTTCATATCTTCAAAAATCTCAAATGCAAGTCTTCAAATCTTCAAAGATATTCTTCAAAGTATTCAAAAAAATTACCTTGTCACACAAAATTCTCTAAAAAGTGATAAAAACGTCAAAGTCGCTTTTAACCCTCCTTAGATAATTTCAAGGCAAAATGTCACATTTAGAGCACAAAAGTGTACGAAAGTTAATCCCAAAAACCCTAATATAACCGTATAAATGGGCACATCAATCATTGAATAATATCTCAGCCAAACATATATAAACCTCAGCTTTAATTTGAAAAACATAATAAAAAAGTTCAAAAATAATGGTCATATAGAGACTCGAACCTGAGACCTCCAACAACATTGGTTAGGATCCTAACCACTAGGCCAATCAATCATTATTGAATAATAACTTAGTTAAACACTAATAAACCCCAGCTTGAATATGAAAAACATAATAAAATTCAGAGAAAGTCTCGAACCTGAGACCTCCAACAGCAGCTACCAGGATCCTAACCAATAAACCAAACAACTCTTAATCAAATTATCTCAGCCAAAGATTAATAAGCCTCAGCATCTATTTGAAAAACATAAAACATGAAATTAAACCTCACCTCTTCACAATCAGAAGCTCATTCGCCACCACCGTCTACAGTCATCGTGATGTCACGTGATACACACGCATATTAGGCATCATTCCCAAATTAAGCACGTGAATCTCACGTGCTCATCTTCTTCAGCGGAACCCTAGTGTCATGGACTCAGCTTCCTCGTTGTCGCCTTCGCGGTCAAAGAAGATCGGATATACAAGCCCTTGCTGTCAACTCAGCTTCCTCACTATTGTCATCTCCAACGCAGCGTCACCAGGAACGTTGTCGTACAGAGGACCAAAGAACAAAGCATCATCTCCAATGCAGCACCACTGTCATTCTTAATCGAGCAGTTCCGCCGTCCTTCTTGATCGAGTAGCACATAAATAAGCCTCGTCGACTCACCGCTGGATCGGTGTCATCGTTGTATTTTAAAAAGATCGGAGGCTGCATATTGCAAACACGATCGAAACAGAAATGAACTCGCTGGTGTAAGTGCAGAGACGATCTCCATCGTGGCACCGTCGCCGCCATGACACAGAGAATTGATGGAACGGAGAATTGGTGCCAGAGCGGTGGAGCTGTGGAGACTCCAGCAAAAAACTGGCCAGGATATAGTATCTGGTGGCAGTTGCCGATGATCAGGTGGTGGTTTTCGGTGGGAGGAGCGATTTTCGGTGAGAGGAGAGGACAAAAGAAAAATGAAAATTCAGTATACTTTGGCAATATTTATTGCAGTTTGATAATTACACGTAGGTCCCTAGAGTTTCCAGGAATTTTTTTCAAAAAACTCACCCCATATTTTAGATTTATATTAATTGCATAATAGGACCAGCCTAAAGTTTTGGCTGCCCTAAATTAAGACTTTGTGAAAAAACATTCACAAAATTCCAGGAACTAGCGAACAAAAAGAAAATGACGTAGTACATGACATATAGTTTCCCATAAATTTGTTTTTTTTGTAAATCAATCATTCCAAGATGATGGATAAAATGCCAAGTGTGATTACAATAAGTGTAATTGACATCCAACTTAACTAGCCTCTAGCAATAACCAATATATTACAAGGATATTCAAATTACATGTCAACCACACTGATCGTTTGTACTATTACAGATCAGAGATCCAATAAAAATTGTAACATCACCCTTAGCGATATTAACTTGCTTCTGCAAAAATCATGACCCCTTGGCGAAGGGGAATGTATCAGCATCAATATCACTACACCAACCAGGGATCTACAACAGTTGTAACACTACTTGATCTTGATCCAAAAAACAATCTATATTTTCCAAACTGTAAACACCTTGAAAAACACATATCGAGAACGGGACTCCTAATAGAAAAAAAACAAAAGAAATCACGAACACACGATCTGTAAAACTAGATCGGACAAAATACCTCGACACTAACAATTAGATAAAATTATCATCATGGACACATCAATCTAATCTATCCGGTCGGAAAAAAATACTAATGTACAGAAACAAATCCATACTTATTCAATAACATAAATATTAAAAGTATATCAGATGAAAAAACTGATATTTCCCGAATGATGGGGAGATCGGGAGATGGGGGGAAAGAAGATGGGATAAAACAATTCTGAAGAAGGAAGAAAGGGAATCGGCGGCATAGGGTTTCAAGAGAGGCGACTCTACTTTGGAAAGTGTATGACTTTGTTTCACCAATCCCTTAAAGATCTTTTATTGAAACAATGTTTTGAAACGGTCCGTTCATGAGGTTTTTCATTAAAAAAATTTATAACCACCAAAGTTGGAGGGATATATTAGCTTTCCAAACCTTTATTCAAATAAATTGAAGTGTTCATATATGAGAGTTACATGCGGATCAAAAGTTCACGCGAGCTTGAACATAAAAAATTGGAGCTAAAAAAACCCCCGACTGATTAACTCTGTAAACTAAACTAAGAGGGACTCAAGGATCCATGTCATTATTCGAGGGACTGCCGTACTCTTAAAACGTTAAGCATGGTGTTCTTGCAAGTAGTAGCCTTGTACACGATTCTTAACAGCCAAAACCTCCACCTTTTGTGTCAATTTTGTTGTAGGCTAGGTGTACTGTGTACTACTCATCTCAAAAAAAAATTGAAGTGGCTTGGATTTGAATCATTGATAATCAGGTTTGGCAACCCCTTCATTTCTACTGCAGTGGCTCTTCTTAATGATTCTCTTAGGTTTAGTCCATTCGTTGGTGAGTTTGGGCTTGTGATACTGGCCAATTCATGAGCCAATTGATTTGCTTCAATATGCACATGTTGAATGGTGACCTGATGGCCATCCATCGTCTACCAAAATGATCTCAGTTTGTTGAGCAGCTTTCATGGAACATGATTTTTCCATTGAGCAAAATGGAAAGTTGGTCCGCATTGTGGCAGATTTGGTAAGTGGAAGTGAAGGTTGAGGACGCATTATCATAATGCGTCCTCTCCTTTTTCCTTTTTTTTTTTTAAAATTTTTTTTTTTTTTAATTTCTGGTCAATTTTTTTAAAATTTTGGGTCAAATTTAAATAGGCAAAGTCTTGGGAAAGACGGTCTTTCCATAGGCTTATGGAAAGACGGGGTTTGATTAGAATAATAAAAGGTAAAAGGTCTTAGTTGCAATATTAAAGTTTTAGTATGAAACATGTAGTAGTTATAAATTTTATAACCCGGTTCATGCAACCCAAAAAATTTATCTTAATTTCTTCTAATTTACACTTTAAACCTTGGTCTTTCCATAACTTATGGAAAGACCGTCTTTCAAGAGACAGACTCATTTAAATATTTATATTTAAATTTATAATTATATTTGAATTTATTTATATGTATACATTTATATTTATTTTATATTTATAATTATATTTGTATTTATATATATGTATATATTTATATTTATTTTATATTTATAATTATTTTTATATTTATATATATGTATATATTTATATATATGTATATATTTATATATATGTATATATTTATATATATGTATATATTTATATATATATTCATATATATATATATATATATATATATCTTTATTTTTATTTATATTTTTATATATATTTATGTTTCTATTTATATTTATATTTATATTTATATTCATATTTATATTTATATTTATCTTTATATTTATATTTTCGGAAAAATAAAATAGAAAAATAAATAAATAATTTCAGAAAATTTAAAAAATATAAATATAAAAAAAATGAAAGGGGAACGATTATGGAAAACAAAAGAGATATATACATATAAATATGAAGATATACATATATATATAAATATAAATATAAATATAAATATAAATATATACATATAAATAAAAATAAATATAAATATAAATATAAAGATAAATATAAATATAAATATGAATATAAATATAAATATAAATATAAATATAAACATAAATATATATAAAAATATAAATATAAATAAAGATATATATATAAATATGAATATAAATAAAGATATATATGTATATATATAAATATATATATATATATAAATATATACATATATATAAATATAAAATATATATATATATAAATATAAATATAAATAAAGATATATATATAAATATATATATATAATAGAGTCCGTCTCTTGAAAGACGGTCTTTCCATAAGTTATGGAAAGACCAAGGTTTAAAGTGTAAATAAGAAGAAATTAAGATAAAATTTTCGGGTTGCATGAACCGGGTTATAAATTTTATAACTACTAAATGTTTCATACTAAAACTTTAATATTGCAACTAAAACCTTTTACCTTTTATTATTCTAATCAAACCCCGTCTTTCCATAAGCCTATGGAAAGACCGTCTTTCCCAAGACTTTGCCTATATAAATATACATAAATATAACTATAAATATAAATAAAGATATATATATACAAATATATAAATATACAAATATATAAATATAAACATGCACATCCGTAAATGTGTGGATGTACACACACGTAAATGTGTGGATGTACATATATATATAAATATATACATATATATATATATATATATAAATATACATAAATATACATAAATATAACTATAAGTATAAATAAAGATATATATACAAATATATAAATATACAAATATATAAATATATAAATATAAATATGCACACACGTAAATGTGTGGATGTACACACACGTAAATGTGTGGATATACACACGTAAATGTCTGTATGTACACACACGTAAATGTGTGTATGTACACACGTAAATGTGTGGATGTACATACATATATATTTATATAAATATATACATATACATAAATATAACTATAAATATAAATAAAGATATATATACAAATATATAAATATACAAATATATAAATATATAAATATAAATATGCACACCCGTAAATGTGTGGAGGTACACACGTAAATGTGTGGATGTACACACGTAAATATCTGTATGTACACACACGTAAATGTGTGGATGTACACACACGTAAATGTGTGGATATACATACATATATATATATAAATAAATATATATATATATATATATATAAAAATATAAATAAAGATATGTATAAATATAAATATATACGTAAATATAAATATATATATATATATATATAAACATATATATAAATATATAAATATATATATATATATATATAAATATATACATACATGTAAATGTGTGGATGTACATACATGTAAATGTGTGGATGTACATACATGTAAATTGATTTATATAAATATATGAATATATATATATATATATATATATATATATATATATATATATATATATATAAATATATATACCTATATATATAAATATAAATATATAGAGTTCGTCTCTTGAAAGACGGTCTTTCCATAAGTTATGGAAAGACCAAGGACCGGATTATAAATTTTATAAATACTACATGTTGCATACTAAAACTTTAATATTGCAACTAAGACCTTGTACCTTTTATTATTCTAATTAAACCCCGTCTTTCCATAAGCATTTGGAAAGACCGTCTTTCCCAAGACTTTGCCTAAATATATATATATATATATATATAAACATTTATATAGATATAAATATAAATATATATTCATATGTATAATTATAAATATAATTATATACAAATATAAATAAATATATATATAAATATATTCATATATATATATAAATATAAATATAAATATAAATATATACATATAAATAAATATAAATATAAATATAAATATAAATATAAAAGTAAATATAAATATATATATAAATATAAAGATAAATATAAATATAAATAGAAACATAAATATATATAAAAATATAAATATAAATAAAGATATATATATATATGTATGAATATATATATATAAATATATACATATATATAAAAATAAAAATAATTATAAATATAAAATAAATATAAATATATACATATATATCAATTCAAATATAATTATAAATTTAAATATAAATATAAATATTTAAATTTGACCAGAATTTTTTTAAAAAAATTGACCAGATATTGTAAAAAAATTTTAAAAATTTTTTTAAAAAATTAAAATTTAAAAAAAATAAAAAAAAAGGAAAAATAGCCCTGCCTGCCACGTGGCAAGGCCTCATTCGGCCACGTGGCGCCCAACATTTTTGACCAGATTTTTGAAAAAAAAGTCACGGCCAGAGAGGACGCATTATGATAATGCGTCCTCGGCCACGTGGCAAGGCCCCATTCGGCCACGTGGCACCCGACATTTTTTACCAAAATTTTGGACCAAAATTTGAAAAAAAAAGGAAAATTGAGAGGACGCATTTCCGAAATGCGTCCTCCATATTGGTTAGCTGTTTGTGGCTACTGTAGCCACAAACATAGCAATTTCTCCATGGAACATAATTTTTCCATTGAGCAAAATGGAAAGTTGGTCCACATTGTGGCAGATTTGGTGAGTGGAAGCGAAGGTTGAGGACGCATTATCATAATGCGTCCTCTCCTTTTTCCTTTTTTTTTAAATTTTTTTTAAATTTTTTTTTAAAATTTCTGGTCAATTTGTTTTAAAATTTTGGGTCAAATTTAAATATTTATATTTAAATTTAAATTTATAATTATATTTGAATTTATTTATATGTATATTTTTATATTTATTTTATATTTATAATTATATTTGTATTTATATATATGTATATATTTGTATTTATTTTATATTTATAATTATTTTTATATTTATATATATATATGTATATATTTATATATATATGTATATATTTATATATATATATATATTCATATTTATATATATATATACCTTTATTTTTATTTATATTTTTATATATATTTATGTTTCTATTTATATTTATATTTATATTCATATTTATATTTATATTTATCTTTATATTTATATTTATATTTTCGGAAAAATAAAATAGAAAAATAAATAAATAATTTCAAAAAATTTAAAAAATATAAATATAAAAAAATGAAAGGGGAACGATTATGGAAAACAAAAGAGATATATACATATAAATATGAAGATATACATATATATATATAAATATAAATATAAATATAAATATAAATACATACATATAAATAAAAATAAATATAAATATAAATATAAAGATAAATATAAATATAAATATGAATATAAATATAAATATAAATATAAATATAAACATAAATATATATATAAATATAAATATAAATAAAGATATATATATATATATAAATATGAATATGAATATATATATATAAATATAAATAAAGATATATATGTATATATATAAATATATATATATATATAAATATATACATATATATAAATATAAAATATATATAAATATAAATATAAATATAAATAAAGATATATATATATATAAATATATATATACATATATATATATAAATATACATAAATATAACTATAAATATAAATAAAGATATATATACAAATATATAAATATACAAATATATAAATATATAAATATAAACATAATATGTGGATGTACACACACGTAAATGTGTGGATGTACACACGTAAATGTCTGTATGTACACACGTAAATGTGTGGATGTATACACACGTAAATGTGTGGATGTACATATATATATATATATATATAAATATATACATATATATATATAAATATACATAAATATAACTATAAATATAAATAAAGATATATATACAAATATATAAATATAAATATGCACACACGTAAATGTGTGGATGTACACACACGTAAATGTGTGGATGTACACACGTAAATGTCTGTATGTACACACGTAAATGTGTGGATGTACACACGTAAATGTGTGGATGTACATACATATATATATATATATAAATATATACATATATATATAAATATACATAAATATAACTATAAATATAAATAAAGATATATATACAAATATATAAATACACAAATATATAAATATATAAATATATAAATATAAATATGCACACCCATAAATGTGTGGATGTACACACACGTAAATGTGTGGATGTACATACATATATATATATATATATATAAATAAATATATATATATATATAAAAATATAAATAAAGATATATATAAATATAAATATATACGTAAATATAAATATATATATATATATATAAACATATATATAAATATATATATATATATATATACATACATGTAAATGTGTGGATGTACATACATGTAAATGTGTGGATGTACATACATGTAAATGTGTGGATGTACATACATGTAAATTGATTTATATAAATATATGAATATATATATATAAATATATATATACCTATATATAAATATAAATAAATATATATATATATATAAACATTTATATAAATATAAATATAAATATATATTCATATGTATAATTATAAATATAATTATATACAAATATAAATAAATATATATAAATATATTCATATATATATAAATATAAATATAAATATAAATATATACATATAAATAAATATAAATATAAATATAAATATAAAAGTAAATATAAATATAAATATAAATATAAAGATAAATATAAATATAAATATGAATATAAATATAAATAGAAACATAAATATATATAAAAATATAAATATAAATAAAGATATATATATATATATGAATATATATATATATATATATATAAATATATACATATATATAAAAATAAAAATAATTATAAATATAAAATAAATATACATATATACATATATATCAATTCAAATATAATTATAAATTTAAATATAAATATAAATATTTAAATTTGACCAGAAATTTTAAAAAAAATTTGACCAGATATTGTAAAAAAAATTTAAAAAATTTTTGAAAAAAATTAAAATTTAAAAAAAAAGGAAAAATAGCCCTGCCTGCCACGTGGCAAGGCCTCATTCGGCCACGTGGCGCCCAACATTTTTTACCAGATTTTTGAAAAAAAAGTCACGGCCAGAGAGGACGCATTATGATAATGCGTCCTCGGCCACGTGGCAAGGCCCCATTCGGCCACGTGGCACCCGACATTTTTTACCAGAATTTTGGATCAAAATTTGAAAAAAAAAAGGAAAATTGAGAGAACGCATTTCCGAAATGCGTCCTCCATATTGATTAGCTGTTTGTGGCTACTGTAGCCACAAACATAGCAATTTCTCCTTGTCCTTCTTCCTAAGAATGTTTACAGCCTGCATAGAATCAAGTTCAACAATTAGAGGGGTGAAGCTTTGTTGAATACTAACCCGAATGGCTCTGGTGGCTTCCATGCTTATAGCTTCCAAGGGATACCTGACTCTTATTAGTTCAAAGCACATAGGTAAACTTCAGAATGCATATTTCTAATCACAAAACCCAGCTCTGAAATACAGTTATTTTTAGAAGCTGCATTTGAATTTACTTTAAAACCTGTATTTAGTGGCCTCCAAGACAGTGGAAGGATTTTCTTTTTATTCTGTTGGGTAAATTATATAGCATGCCATTTTTTATGATTTCTACAGTCAGTATTATAGAATAGGTGGTTCATACTCTGTATTTGGGAACTTAAAGAACTCACCAAGAAAAGAATGAAGTTCATAGTGAATGCCTTTCCATTAAAATAGTAATTGTTTTTTGATTTCCACATAATCCAGCATGCAATTATAGAAGCGATAATAGAAACTCACTCTTTGGTAACAGATTGAGATGTAGAAGAACATATAGAAGACAAATTATCAAATATATGATCACGGTCAATGTAAGCGGTACCAGTACTCCATGCAACAAACTTCCAAGCCTTGGTTGCAACAGGGCAAGAATTAACGAAATGAGTGTTTCAATGTAATTACAGTGGCTAACTTAGACACATTAATGATACCAAATGTTTTGGAGAATGTCACCAAATGGTATAAATCTATTTAGGAGTTTTCATATAAAAACCAAGAGTTTTGAAGGAAGCGGGGATTTTTATACCTTTTTCAAGCTTATAGCCTGGTTTGTCGTTTTCCTTAGCAGTTGGTAAGTTGATGAGATTGAGAATTTACCGGTATTGTCTGGTTTCCACACCATTTTGTTCGACATATATTGATTATATCATGCGAAAATTAAATAATAAAAACTGAATGAACAATTAACATATGGAAGAATAATAACCTTTTATTAATTATTCAAGCATACAATCAAAACGCTTAAATTACAAATAATCAAAGCATAAATCATGTTTCAAGTAATGATGGAGTCACGAGTAACACTCGCTGCCCTTGAAACGAATGAGTCCCGTCGTGGACATCGTTCCCTAGGATAAAACCATCGAAGGTAACAATTAACACATAAGAGTTACCTCGCATTCACGCAAGGCCCGAAGGACTATCACCTTGACCGAACACCAAATGGAAACTTTGAGAAAGACAGATAGAAGACTCAAGTTTAGAATATGGAGGGACTTGAGAAATGGTGTGCAATTTCTGAATGACTTAGAGGCTCTATTTATACTGCTCTAAGAGACCCTAATCATGGAAACATGATATTCTGATTTTCTGTAATTATAGAAAATATTCTCCAATCACCAACTCACCAAATCCGAGACATTTCATGAATACTCGAATCAAATCTGCTGGAAATGAAAGAAATATTTGAACAAATATTCTTCATCGTATTAAACATGGTAAACCGCATATTTATTTAAGACAAGATATCTCACAAAATATGGAAGAAATATTTGTACAAATATTCTTCATCGTATTAAACATGGCAAACCGCATATTTATTTAATACAAGATATCTCACAAAATATGGAAGAATTTTGTTCTTATCTCCTAAGAATTACACACAAGCAATTCCATATATACTATGCGGTTGGGCCTTCCAGAGACTTCCATGCGGTCCATACGCATTTTGGACAGTCTAGAGAAAAACTAATTTGGCCCAATTTCCGCCTAATTTTTTCTCTTTCAAGAGTGACTTTTCAAACATCCATATCTCATTCACCCTTGATCCGTTTTGAGAGTTTAAATAGTCGATTTTATAGTACTCGCGAAGGAGAACCCAAAAATGACATCCACCGACCCAAAATCCATTTGGGTCCCACTCAAACGAAGCCCAAAAAGTTAAAAAAATTTCAACCTTTTAACCATCATTTTCCAACAATCCCCCACATGAATAGATATTGATGTAGGAATCAGAACAATCACATCAGACACAGAGTTTGACTTGGTGACACAGAGTTTCGACGGCATAGATGCTGAATAGGATAAGTAGGTGTCACCCTTTGAACTTTCCCTTGAGAGAGTACACTTAGCTCACTGGTTAGGAAGTAGACGCAATGTCCTTGAACTTCCCCTACCGCTTGTGTGAACGACAATGCACTTCCCACAGACATCTTTCCCAGCCCTTGCGCTTTCCTCGGTTGTGTCCATTAATCAGACCATGGCACACGCCTAGTTCTGTAAGGTTTCTAAAGAATTGCGTCCCAACAATTCCCTTTCGAAGCGGCCACACTTCTCGCTTACATAGGTGATTCTTAGCGTAAGAGCAGTTCCGTAAACTATTGCGCTCTTTCGAGTACTACATACTCGATGCCTTGAATCATTAAAAGAAATTTAATGCTTAACCTCCATTCACATCACCGTTTCTTCATCATAGGAATAAGATAGGAGGTATGAAACCCCCACAGTGATCGCGATGGGTCTTTGCAGTTTAGTTGTCCCTTTGAACCTAGATCTTGGGATCTCCAGTCACATAGGTTGGGTGTCCACATACGTAACCCACCATTTATTGGACTTATTCATATTCCTTTCGATAAGTTCTCAACTAACTCTCGATTCAATTTCTTCGTCAAGAAATCAATTGAATCCTTTCGTCAAAGATTAACAACTCTTATCATATTGACATTACGTAGTCAACATTGATAATTCTCGTAGAGAGTAGTCGTCCAATGGTAAAGTGTCTATGTCGAGACACACCATCATCGATATAGCTTTAAGCTACAAGCTTTACGCTACACCAATACGCATAAAAGTGCTTTGGTCATCCTAGGGCATATCTTTCCCAATTTTTGTCCAACACGATGGACTTAGATTCCTCTATGAATCTAGCAAGAGAGAACCATTTCTCTACACAACTCAAGCCATATCCACGAGTCTCACACACAGCTTGTTTCCAGTGATCTTTTCTAGATTACTCGTGTATCATCTTACTATCCATTGTAAGAATTGTCTAATGTTTACTTTAATAAGTACAACAGACTATCAATGACTATTGAGTTCTCTTTTTAAGAGATACCTCACCTTTACAAAAAAAAGGTAACTCATAATGTTTAGAGTCATTCCATTGAATACGACATATCTCCAAGAGACTCAATCATCGTATCAATTTTTCTATCAATGAGAAAACTATCAATTCAAAGACATAAATGACATGGTCATTTTCCGTGTCCCTTAGAATATCTGCCTTCATCAAACTCATTGATTTAATATCATTGGCTACAACAATTAGTTTGGTCACATGATGGATCATTTAGGAGCATTGAGCTTTTTTTTTTGTTCTATTCAGATTTTAATGTCTAACTCTCCAAATAACCATTTAGGTCCATTAGATGTACTTCTAGCTTTCACAAAGCTTTGATAGCAAATACCATCACCCTTGGACTCATTCTCATGTCTAGAGAACACCCATCAAGTACACAAATATACTTACTAATTATTCAAATCTACTAGTACTCTAGTGATTTGCAATCATGGTAGATCAAACTCTCTATTGATCACCGCTTTCCACAAACGTCATTTCATGGAATCTTGTTTCCTTCATTGGTTTATCTCCGATCCTTAATGATTCCATCTATTGACTCTTAAGTCCATTTAAGATGAACCAAGATCTTTAACAGAAACTTCCACAAAATACATTTTCCATCAAGATATATTTCTAGTTTCTGCATAATATTTCTTGTGAATTTCAAGAAATTGATAGCACTTCAACATTGTGCATATCTAGTAAAGATACTGTTTAAGCATTCCTTTTACTACATTCGCAATACGCCAACCCACACATTCGAAAGAACTTTTAGGATGGCTCTATGAGGAGCTTTATTTCCCTCCTTCTTGGGGTATCTTATTTAAAAGATCGCCAGCCAACTTAAAGGCTCCCCCACAACACTTGATCATTTCTAGCAATTTCCTTCAATCACCAAATGACCTTGCAAATGTCTACATTGTGAATCACATTCCCCAAAGGATTCTATGTATTCACATCATGGTCACAGATAACCTCATATGTTTTCTGTGCATCACGTAAGGGGTTTCGTTAATATACAAACCCAACTTACTAAAAGTTCGTGTGTTCAAGAATGAATCAAACACTAGGTTCTTACCCATAAAATTTCTTTTAGGGCTTGATCCTTTCAACCATCAAAACACCTTCATGTATTGATCTTTTATCGTGAAAGTCTCTCTTATTCCTTCAACTCCCTTGGAATTAGAGATAACCAAACTTTCTGATCTCAATTAATCGTTCTTCCTCGCATGACCAATACCACAACCGATGTAGTATCAATCAATCGAGGATTCGATTAACTCTCACTAGGGCGCAATGTGAGTTTACCAACTCCACACAATTTCATGCCCATTTTAAAGCCAAGTTTCAGTACAACTGAACTTTACTTTTAGACTGCTCAAATCAAACTTGAGTGTCTTTATGCTCGAAACACATTCAAGTCTATTGCTCGACTCAAGTTTGAGTGCATTGCTAGACTCAAGTTTGAGTGCATTGCTAGACTCAATTTCGAGTTTACCTTTTTGGTTCGAGTTAAAGTCCTTCCGACTTGATCAACTTGATTCAAATCTCTCGTGGCGACTTTTTCACTTCAAGTACCTATCGAAATTCATATCGTCGTTGAATTTTTAGGTTTTCATCTACCTCCCACATTGGGCTGTTTTTATTAAACATCCTCACACGTGTTAAGTTTCTCAAAACCTCGTGTCTTGGGGTTTCTAAACTGAATGTCTCCTCATCTCAGAATTCTAAGGCTTTCCAACAAAAAATCTAGAGAATTGACCAACTGTCTTGGGATTCCCTATTTCATGATTCTTAGTTTTTCAACCATAAATAAAGATATTTGACCAAAAGTCTTGGGATTCCCATTCTCAGGATTCTTAGGCTTTCCAACCAAAATCTTGAGATTTTCCCCTGAATTCTTTGATTACAAATAATCAAAGGTTTTTAGTATAGTCATGATAACTCATGCTTTAGGGTTTATACCATGGTTCACAAGAACCAATACCCTAGACATAGTCGTAAACTAATGTCTTCACGTTCACATTTTTCAGGTCATACAAAATAACCAGAATATGTTGAACTTTGAGCTCATATGCTCTATCTGTGCAATCTAACAATTGTCACTCGTGAGCCATATGCTCATAAACGATCAATCAAGATAGCCAATTATTGGGACAAGCCTTGTCAAACCTTTCATTGCATTAAAAGGGCACTTTCCCAAACAATTAATATAATCATAGCATATAAAAGCATAGCACAATTTTAGACACATCATAGATCTAAAATTTTTGTATATGCATGCAGCTTAATGAAGTCCCTAAATGAACGAGAATACATCATGGATCAAATAACCCAATGTCACATACTTCATTCATGCACGAATATATTTCACTCTTGCTGAGAGATGTCATGTTTAAGTGCAAATGAAGTTTACCAATTTTTCGCATGCGATTCTCAGACCAAGCACATAAAAGTCATGAATCACTAGCAGCACATTCTCACACAAATATGGTTTAAATCTTTAACCAACATGAGCAGCCCACATCACCAAATTATTATACCATGCAAAATAGGTATTTCAACATTTGATCAAGTATTTAAACAAATACTATAGCATTTCAAGGGCTTTGGAAATTAAACATGTCTTATAATTTCCAACCATATGCACTGCTTTCATGTAATTGAATAATTATGTCTGATCCCAAATTCTAAACTCATGGCATTTTTTCCCGTAAATTTAATTCAATCTTTCATGCAAAGAATCAAATATGATTTCTTACCATATCAACATTTAATCTCATAAGCATGAATATCACGGAATTAGCATATTTCCATAATTGCGCCATGTAATTTAACATGCATGCTCAACTCATTTTCCCACATAATTATGGGATTAATATAACCAAATCCATTTACTATCAAATTCGATAGCCTTAGTGTACTGGACATATATGTGCAAATATTATTCACATAACACTCTTTGAAACAAAGTCTTGTTCACATCCAAATTCACGCAAATGGTTATCAAATATAATCCAAGCAATATATGTATATATAGCATATGTCATGATTCACTTTAATTAACGTGTATACGTACCATAGTTAGCACAACCGTGGTTACACTCTTGATTCTTTCATGTTGCCAAGCAAATCCTGCTGTATCTCCATGCCTAGTTTCCCTTCCATAAGAGATATACAACCGTGTATACTCGGATTCACCAATGCGTACATACAAAAGATTTTCATCGTTAAATATATGTACAAATCTCAAATATCGTAGTATAATATTTTAAATAATTATACATAACAAATTGCTCAATATGATTTTGTTGTAAATAACCAAAACCATTAGCATGCATATTTTTGCAAATATACAATTTCCATAAAGCATACAATCAAATATTTTTGCAGACTTGCAAAACCATTTGCATATTACCAAACATGTAATCATATATATATATATAGTTACGCACACTTGCAATAGTTATGTATATTTCCAAACATGTAATCATATATATAGTTACAGTTATGCACACTTGCAATAATTATGCATATCTCCAAACAACATGGAATGTGTATTTTCGGAATATATTGTAATGTGTATTTTCGGCAATCAACGCATGCAATCAGAATTTACACAATTATATTCACAAATATTGCATGCCATCCTTTTTATTTATGGAAAACAAAACCTGTCGACATGCAATGCAATCTGTATGCAATATACTACCTTTATGCATATTACGCATGCATCTTATTAACCAAATCAATATAAGTCAACAAATTTCATTCGTTTCAAGACTGTTGGACATATATTGATTATATCATGCGAAAATTAAATAACAAAAATTGAATGAGCAATTAACATATGCAAGAATAATAACCTTTTATTAATTATTCAACCATACAATCAAAACGCTTAAATTACAAATAATCAAAGCATAAATCATGTTTCAAGTAATGATGGAGTCACGAGTAACACTCGCTGCCCTTGAAACGAATGAGTCCCGTCGTGGACATCGTTCCCTAGGATAAAACCATCGAAGGTAACAATTAACACATAAGAGTTACCTCGGATTCACGCAAGACCCGAAGGACTATCACCTTGACCGAACACCAAATGGAAACTTTAAGAAAGACAGACAGAAGACTCAAGTTTAAAATATGGAGGGACTTGAGAAATGGTGTGTAATTTCTGAATGACTTAGAGGCTCTATTTATACTGCTCTAAGAGACCCTAATCATGGAAACATGATATTCTGATTTTCTGTAATTAGAGAAGAATATTCTCCAATCACCAACTCACCAAATCCGAGACATTCCATGAATACTCTAATCAAATCTGCTGGAAATGGAAGAAATATTTGCACAAATATTCTTCATCGTATTAAACATGGTAAACCGCATATTTATTTAAGACAAGATATCTCACAAAATATGGAAGAATTTTGTTCTTATCTCCTAAGAATTACACACAAGCAATTCCATATATACTATGCGGTTGGGCCTTCCAGAGACTTCCATGCGGTCCATATGCATTTTGGACAGTCTAGAGAAAAACTAATTTTACCCAATTTTCGCCTAATTTTTTCTCTTTCAAGAGTGACTTTTCAAACATCCATATCTCATTCACCCTTGATCCGTTTTGAGAGTTTAAATAGTCAATTTTATAGTACTCGCGAATGAGAACCCAAAAATGACATCCACCGACCCAAAATCCATTCGGATCCCACTCAAACGAAGCCCAAAAAGTTGACGAATTTCAACCTTTTAACTATCATTTTCCAACAGTTTTATTTTCTTGTCCGGAAGGTGCAACTTCAGAGTGTCCAAGTATTGACTTTCATTCTGTAGAAATTCTCTGATTTGCATGTATAGGAAAGGAACTTCATCATCCCTGTGCCATTGCTGTTGCAGTGAGCCTAATCCCATTCAGTAGGCTACCAAAAAACTGGAGATGCCTTTTCAAATGATGATCTGAGCGTTCCTCTCAGCCACCTCTATTACTTTGAGTATCATCCTCCAAGATTCAGATTTCCTGTTTGACAAAATGATAGACTAGATATACTGTAACCAAAGAGTTGCCCCCTGTTAATACGTCCACCATAATTTGATGGAAAAACTGTCTATAATGGTGTTCATATTCTTGAAACCGAATTCATTTTCCTCTTTAGGGTAGCACAAGGAGAGCCATGCTCTCTAGTGTTTCTTTCCACCCTTCTCAGTTTTCCCCCATAGGAAATCTAAGCAAGTGACTTGGATTTTTTGTAAAGTGTAATGTGGGGGCGGGGGCCATGATACACCATGTTTTCCATGGGATAGCCATAAGAACTTGTTTGATTAAAATAATCCTCCCAGCCTGAAAAAGCCACCCATTGTTCCAATTTTCAATTATGGCATTGATCTTCTCTACAAGGGTTTGAAAGTAAACTTTCTACTTTTTCCCTTTGAATAGAATGGCGCCTAAATGTAATAAAGCAAAAGAAGCCAGGTGTTAGATTTGTTTTCAGTTTGATTATGTTTTCCCCGAGGGAGCTCTTTTTATTTCCTACCGAGAACACACTTTTCTGGAAGTTAATATTTTTCCATATGGCGATTTCATAGCTTTTCATAAAGGCCACAAGATTATCCAGTGATTTGTTTGTTGTTTTAAAGAAAATTGTTGTATAATCAGCCTAGGAGAGGTGTATAATAGTTTGAGCATCATTAGGGAGTCTGAAAGTATCTACGTAGTTGTTTTCATACATGAACTTAAGGCCTTTGTTCAAAATTTTGGTTATGAAATCAAACCTAATGGGGGATAGGGGTTCCCCTTGTTTCAGAATTGAAAAATCCATATGGGACCCCATTAATGAGAACAAAGATCTATGAGATGTTAATGTTTCCTAGAATCAGTGCTACAATATGCTAATAGAATCCATATGTTAGCAATAGAGAGTTTAACATAGGCCAAGAGCCCCAGTCAAAAGCTTTTTACATGTCTATCTATCATGCTCATTGATTGAGTTCTATCATCTAAGAGTCTAACCAACTCTTGCATTACAAGTATGTTGTCCGCAATTTCCCTATTATGCATGAAGGAAAATTGTTCCCTTGGTATGCATTTAGGTATAAGTGGCCCAAGTTTGTTAGTGATGAGTTTGGACATGATCTTATTAGAGAAGTTGGTTAGGTTTATAGGCATGAACTTAGTTAGATGTTTGGGAGTTTGAGTCTTTAGGATTAATGTAATCAAGTTGCTAGCAAATGTTTTAGGAACTTTGACCCTATATAAGTATTCATTTAGAGCTTGACTTAAGTCATTTTTTATGCATTCCCATGAGTTCCTGTAAATATTCCAGTGAAGCCATCCGGCCCTGGAGCACTTTCCTGGCTTAGTATGAATGGTACGCTCTGAAGTTCCTCCATGCTTACAAGTTTCATTAGCTCAATATTATCCTGGGCAGATAGGACTGTGGAATCAGGTCAAAGAAATATTTCATCTGTGTACCTGAGTGGTCAGATATTTCATCTATGAGGAGTTTTTTGTAATAAAATTGAACTGCACCCTCCCCTATTTCATCATGATCCTCTTACCATTGTCTGTCATCTTTTTGGATGTTATTAATCCTAAGTCTAATGTGTTTATCCCTAACACAACTGTGAAAAAATTTAGTATTAAGGTCACCATTTTGCATCCACTTATTCCTAGATTTTAGTTTCCAGTAATCTTGTTCCTCCTTTAAGGCCCGGGTATTTAAGTTGAAGGTAGTGTCTAGCTTTATTTCTAGGTTAGCTATCCTTTTTTCAGAGTGTAGTACGTTCTCAAAGACATTCCCGAACTCTGTTTTGTTCCATATATTTAGGAATGCTTTTAACCTAGTTAGTTTTAAGGATAATGCTAGTATACCTTGACCATACGCTGGTTCCATTTATTACTAATCAGGCTAATAAGCTTAGGTCGGTTATACCACATAGCTTGCATCCTGAATGGTATGGGGTATTGTTATCCTGGACTTAAGGCCTTCCGTAATAGCGGATTATGATCTAAATTTCCCCCACCTAGAATCTAAACTGAAGAGTTATTAAATTCATCAAACTAGGGTTGGTTTCCTAGGACATGTCTAACCTTTCCAGTACCCTCTCTTGATTTTTCTACCATTTGTCAAAGTGGACAGATTTCTAGCAGTGATTATCTCTGTTAACTTGTTGCTGGTTAGGAAATTATCAAAGTAATTAATTGAGTTTAGATTAGGAATGCTTATGCCTTTATACTCAGTTATACTTCTAATTGCGTTAAAATCATCAGTAATAAGGAGTGGAATATCTGAGTTATCTATCCTGGTGTGTATCTAAGTAAATTATAAGTCTATGATTCATATTATGAGGGCCATACACTGCTATTATCTGAAAGTTAGTTTCATTTAAGGTGTTCTTAACTCTCTTTTTTTTTAAACAAATATTCGGACTCCTTTCTCATTAATAAATTCACGTTGCCCCACACAAAAGGGGTGAGGCTCCCCTGTGTCTCACACAAAGGTGGGGTGAGACTCCCACACAACTCATACAAAGTGAGGCTCCTATACCTAACACGGTGCAATTGGAGACTGAACCCCAGAAATGGCCCCAGGGCGGATTCGAACCTGGGGTGCTCCTGGGGCGGGCATACGCCCTGGCCACTGGGCTACTCTCAGTTGGTTGTTCTTAACTTCCAGGTTGGTGAAAATTTGATGCTTGAAGAATAGGTTGGGATATTTGTTATAAAAATTTTAGAAATTACAAAATTTACAGGTTGACGATACTTTCTGTAATTTTGAAGATTAGCAGCCATATTTGTTTACCTACTTGCTTGGAATCTTCTTCCAGTGAGATTACATGCCTTCTGACGTCTACATTTCATTCGTCTCAATGAATTACTAATCTCTGGCTTCTTGACAGGATGTTCATTACAATTAGTGCAGTCTGTTGCTGTTGGAAGGCTGGGGTGTTTATCATATTTATTGCTTAGGTGATAGCTGGTAAGAGTTAGGCACATTTATTTATCACGGAGCTTATAATTACAATAGGGATTCTCTTACAGTTTTATAATAGTGTCTACCTTAGCATTTATCTTTTACTTAATTAAATTTGTACTATCTTAACATGCTATTTTCTGACAAACTTAAAATGCGTATTTTTTGTGCTGCTATATAGTGAAGTGGGCATGTTTTACTGCAGTAGTAAAGTTCTTGAAACCTTTTCAATTAGAGTGTGTCAAATCTACAACCCTTGCATTTGGTAATTGACGTTTAACTTTGTTATTATGGTAGATGAGCCATTTTTAGCGGTTCTTACTCGGCCACTAAAGATCTAAATAAACATATGATAATGGTTTCAGTTGATCTGGTTGTTTAACTTGTCCATTTCTTCTTTTCTGTGATGATAACTACGGGAAAAATAAAGTAAAATGGAGATACTAATAGTCCAAGAAAGTTCCTACTTATTTGATAAAAGGATTGGTTTTGCAGGAGGACTAAATCTTTCATTCCAATTTTCCTTCATTTTTTTGCTTTTGTTATGTAGGCCTCATTTTATTCCTTGATGGGAATTTTACCACATCAAAAATTTACTTCCAAATGGAAGTTCTTACGGAAGTTGTAGCTCATTTATGTAATGGTGTAGCATCCCTATTTTTTGAGAATGTTGCATCATTTTTAAAAACTTGAGATTTTGGGTCTTAATCCCTTTCTCTGGACGCAACCACATGCAGGCGTACAGAGGAACGACATTTTGATTAAAATTATAAAAAATTATGGGCACTGGTTTTTGAGAACTGGTGCCCAAAAAAACCCATTGCTATAATGGCATCGGTTTTTGAGAACCAGTGCTCAAAAATAATTGGCTGGTTTTTGAAAATCGGTGCTACAAAAAAATCAGTGCAAAGAGGGTCACCGGTCTTTGAGAACCATTGAAACCGTTTCACCCCGTACTTAGGCAGCAATTTTCAAAACAATGAAAAACCGGTACTAGCTCCCTCGAAAAATGAGTTCTAGACGGGGGTTCATGTGATAGTGTTTCTTAATAAGATATGCTCAAAGGTATTAATGGAAAGACTAAAGCCTCTTATGCCCAAAATCATATCTCCGTAGCAATTTGCTTTCATGGAAAATAGAGAGATTATAGAAAATGTGATTTATCTTTAAGAGATTATCAAATTCATAAATCTAAAGAGGAAAAGGCCAAACTGTGTCATTAAACTTGACCTTGAAAAAGTTTTTGTTCGTGTGAGCTAGGCTTTCCTTAACACTGTCCTCCTTAAGTTTGGTTTCCACGGATCCTTCTTCAAAAATATCTTAAATAACATCTCTCAATCTTGGTTCTCAATCCATATGAATAGCAAACCATCTGGTTTCTTCAAACCATCTAGGGGTATGAAGCAGGGTGACCCACTTTCCCCGTATCTCTTTAACATCTTCATGGAATCTTTTTCAAGAAGCTTATCTTTCATCTTCCATACTGGCAAGCTGGAATATTTTCAGTTTCCACTTTAGGCAATTCCCATCTCTCACCTAAGTTACGCAGATGACACCGTAGTCTTTCTAAATGTATCTAGACTCAATGTTATTAGTTACAAAGCATTTTTAGAAAAAAAATTGAAATTACTACAAGGTAGAAAATCAGCTACCATAAGAGCAAGTTTTTCATCAGCAAAAATTCAAGCCACAAGTTGAAATTTCGGGTGCAAGCCATGTGATGCGAGCCATAAGTATAATTTTTGGATGCGAGTCACAAGTATAAATTTTGGAATGCGGGCCATGTGAAGCAAGCCACAAGTAAAATTTTTGGAATGCGAGCCATATGATGCGAGTCCCAAGTACAAAAATGTTAATACAAGCCATGTGATGCGAGACACTAGTTCAAAAATGTGATGTGAGCCACAAGTACAAAATTTTGTATGCGAACCATGCAAATACAAAATTATAATGCAAGTCATGCGATGCGAGCCACCGCCCACTCAAACTTCGCCGAAAAGTCACAAAAAATGAAGCGATCGAAAATTGGTCAAAAAATTATTGGACCACCATCGGAGTGTGGCAAGTCACTGCCTGCCACTGCTAGACCACCCTCGACTTTCGTTTCCCTACCACTAATAGAGATATAATTGATTTAGAAACATAATAAGAAAAGAGTGTCCTTTCTAATTGGTTTTGTATCTATTTTGTTCTATATTTGTTTCTTATTTGTATACCTTTTATATTCACTTGATATATGAATACACGCAACCACAATTATTAGTGGATCTTATTTTCCATTATGGTATCAGCCACGTGTCTCTCAAATTCTTACTTTTCTCTCCCATCTTCAGGAAAAAAAATCTCTTCCAGTTTGAGATCGACACTGATCGCCATCCACCAGCTGCCGTCGGCTACCGATAGCCGCCATACTCTATTGTTAGACGTCGCTGCCGTCGCTGCTAGAGTCGAACATCCTCCGATTGGCTCTTCTTGTCCGAATTAAGAAATCATCAAAGTTTTTCCCTTCCTGGCGTGCCTTTTCTAATCCCAGATCTGGGTTCTTCCGGTGCTATTTTTATAGCTCTACCCGCCATCTTCTCCAGTAGCTTCTCTTATTCTCCAATCAGTTCTTAGTATTCCAGCCGCCCTTCATCGTCAAGGAGGTTTCCGATCTCAGCATAGCATGCTCCAGCAAATTTTTTTGTTTACTTAGTTGTTTGCGTCAGGCGCGTGACATCACGCACGAAGAAACCATGTGTGCTTTCCCCTCTCTGGCGTGTGTCACCCTCCAGCGATGCGCTCTCCCTTTGCAGGGCGTGTTTTCACGCGCGGTTCTTTTCTGCCATTTATTTGTTCCCAACCACAGTATCTCGCAAGTGGCCTTTATCTTGTGACATTTTCAATTTATCACGGGTGTACTTTTATCACAAGATCATCGCCCAGTCAGCATGTCCAGTCAGAGCCTTGTCAGCAATCCCAGTCAGGTATACCTTCATTTTGAGGCATGGGTTGAGAACCAATTTTCTACCTCCATCAAGGTTTTTCAGAGTGATGGAGAGGCAAAGTTTGTAAACTCTCGCATACGATCTCATTTTGCTTCCAAGGGAATTAATCACCAACTTTCATATCACTACACACCGGAGAAAAATGGTCAAGATGAGAGGAAACATCTAAACATCATGGAAATGGGGCTTTCCATGCTTTTCCATTGTGGTTTGCATTATTCTTTTTGGTGCAACACATTTATTGTGGTTGCCTACACTATCAACTGCTTGCCTACATCTTTTTTATTTGGTCATTCTCCAATTTATGTTATTTTTTACACTTCTCCTTATTACTCCAACTTTCATCCTATTGGTTGTCGAATTTTTTTTGTATTTGCATTGAACTACACCTTTAAGCATGCATTAACTAATGTATTTGACACAATTGTTATTATGTTTTGTTTGGTTGATTACTGGTTTTAGTTAGGTTCACATGACAAAAGGTTTGGATGACCATTGTTGGTTTTCTTATCTAAATCCCGAGTTTTGTATACTTAATTGGAACTAATAGATATTTTGTATTCATGAGCACCTAAATCTTCTTTTGTGAGCTCACTGGTAAGTCGCTTGTGAGTACTTCGGCGTTGTTTATAGAAGGTCATCCGCAAGGGTGGTAGTAGATTGTAAAAGGTCATTCACAATAATGGCAGAAGGTGAAAGGTCACAAGTCAAAGTGTGGTAGAATATAGAAGGGTTGAAGAAGGAAGACAAAGAAGTCGAGGAACTGGGATCCGAGAATTGTATAGAGCTTTAGGAATGATCCGAGAAGAATCAACGACTGAGGATGACACCATTGGATTCGTCTTCTCAAGCACTATAAAATTGACTACAAGAACTCTCAAATTGGATCAGCAGTTCATTCGTAGCGGTGAAAGCAAGTTGAAGAAAAAAACTCGAGTTTTGGAAGAGTTGAAGCCGGCACTACCTGTGCTAGAGGGGCTCAGCACGACCCACGCCACAACACGAACTACGCCAAAAGGGCTCATCACGAGGCACTATAGTAGCCTGGGCCATGTGCTTTTGCACGGCCCGAATGCTAAAATATTGAAGAACTAAACCTCCACGCGGCTACGAATAGACTCAGACCGTGCCCTTTTACACGGCCCGTGTCATTTCAACTCTAACATGTGAAGACCAGCCTATAGGTGCAATTATTCACATGGTTGCAATATCAGTTTTCCCAAAAATTGACTCCCAGCCGACGACCTGCAAGGATATAAACAGCTCGCGTTGTAGAAGAAGAAATTACGCACCCGGCCGGTGGCCAGCAAGAATCCACACGGCCCGTGCTGATTCATATGCTCAAGGAGGTGATTCTAGCCAGTGACCCGTGTCAGACAACATGGCCCATGTCAGATAGCACGACCCCGTGCTAGACAACATGGCTCATGTCAGAGCACGGCCCGTGCCAGACGGCACTACTCGTGCCAATTTTGGATGCTAAGGTTTTTAGCTTTATTTTGGGCATTTTCAAAGCCCGATTCCCTACTACTATATATAGGATCCTTTAGTCTTCTAGGGTTGAAAAAAGTAGGCATAATGTAGACTTCTAGTTTTTGGTAGGTAAAGAAGATGAGAATTCTCTTTCTCTGTAGAGTTCTTCTTCTCTTTTCTTCCTTTTCTTTTCTTTCTTTTTGAAGTTTGGTACATTATTTTAATCTTGGAGAGTAGTTAGAGAGAGAAAAGGAAATAATCCTTCTCTCTAGTTCTATTTCTTTTCTTCTTGATTTTGCCCAAGGGCATTGAATCCAATGAAATACATGGGTTCAATTTTTAGGGAGTAGTTAATTTACTTGGAGTTCGTATTTGTATTCACGATTTTGTGTATGTTTTGTGAGATTCTTTTGATATACCCATTTCTATGTGTTTATGATATTAAGTTGGCTTGTTCTTCATATTCTAGTTAATTGCATGAATGTCACACTAAGATTGGCACACACTGTAGTCTACATTCATATTGATGCATCTATTCATACCCCCTTGGGAAGAGAAACCTAGATGTGATATAGGTACAGGGGTTTGGGTCCATGTCAGTGTGTGCATGTAGGTATTTTCCGAGTTACCGTTATGATGACAGCACACTAGTCTAGCTGGCGAGTTGGTCTGAAAGGTTACGAGCAGACATATCGTTGGTAGCAAACTAGGGTTAGCATATTTGCAACCCTAGAGTCATCGATAAGGTGCCTATCCCTTTCTCTCTGTAAGCCTAGGGGGAAGCATTCATGGTGGAGTGCCCAAGACAGTAATCGTACAGGGGAGAAACATATATGCACAACGGCAAGGCAGTTGTTGCACTCCCCTAGTCACAGAGGCGGTGCCGATGGAAGATTGCAAGAGCACCCTACGTGAAAAGTCTGAGGAAGTGTTGAGCATTGACCACACCACGTGCCAAAAGCACTATAATAATTTCATATGTCTTGATTGTGAGTGAGTAAATCGAGGATCAAAATATTTCACCAATCATGTTACGCAAATATTCCCCAAGTGCTAGTATTTATAGTTTTAATCTCTTGTGGTCTCACATACTTGTAGTTATTAGTTACCCCCCCCCCCCCCACTCCCTTCCAACCCCATTTTACAATATTAGTTATTCCTAACACACGGGCGGACTGACAACCCAGACGTGGCTTTGTGTAGTTAGTTTGTAGACATCTAGCATCTTTGTGGACAAACCCGGTATTGCCACTATCTACTTTCTAGGTAGCTTAGTAGTAGGAACGGGAGCAGAATATAAATATTTGATCTCAGAAGCCTTCACTCAAGTTTAATTGATTAGCTACTACTGTTATTTGATGACCCCGAGTGGAGGTAGGTCATGCACCCTTATGCTCCTCACAAATTGGCGCCTCGGAGTTTGCCATGTATTTTCTTGGGATACAGTTCTTAGTACAAGGGGTTATTTTTGCCTTGATCCTACTACAAAGAAGGAGTACACCACCCATCATCTTCGTTTTAATGAGTTTTTATTCCCTGCCACCCATACTGGGTCTACAACCACACCACTGTATCTTAAAGTTTGTGCATTTTTGGAACCTTTGCATGTGCCTTTAGAGGTGTTTGAGCAATCTACATCAGCCAATTTGCCAATTATTTTAGATGATTTTGATTTACAGTCTGTATTGGGAGCTCAGATTTTGTCTGAAAATTGTTTATGCCTACCGCATGCAGACCAACAGCTTAGCCTGCAGCCACAAGCATTATCTCGCCACTGCACACTCTGCCGCATGCACCGAACTCACTGCCGCACGTACAGCTCACGAGCCACCAGCAGCACCACCTCTAGTGGTGACGTTCCCAGTTGCCTCACTAGTGCGGCAATCTGTGGCTTCCAAGTTGTTGGTCTTGGGTCCCGCATAATCTTCAGTGCCGATTTCCTCATCTCACCATCATTAGCCACTTCGCTCTCGTACTGGTTCCCTCAATGACCAATATTTTTTCGACTATGGTATTTCAGGTTTATTGAGTGCTTCATTTGCTAAAACTGAGCTAAGGATTCATCGCTCAGCTGTTAAGGATCATTAATGGGTTACTGCCATGGATTCACTCAGCAGATGGCTACTAATCCATATAATGCAAAAGGTGTTTGTCCAAAATGGTTTTATCATTTAAAGTATAAGGCTAATGGCTCGCTAGACATGTATAAAGCGAGGTTAGTTGCTCAGGTTTCTTCACAATTGCTTGGTTTTGATTATGACATATAGTCCTGTGGTGAAGGCTTCTACTTTTCATACTCTTTTGTCTTTGGCTGTCACTTATAATTGGCCCTTATGATAGCTGGATGTTAAGAATGCATTTTTAAATGGCGTTCTTGACTCTCCTATTTATATGGACCAGTCTGTTGGATACAAAGACCCCATGCGTTAGGATTTTTTTTATCATCCACACAAGGCCATTTATGGATTGAAGCAAGCTCCTTGCGCTTGGTTTCAACGTTTTAGCTCTCTTTTTTTTTATTAATATGGGGTTTGTATGTAGTTCCTCTGATACATGTTTATTTGTATTTCACAGGGTGACTCTCTTCTCTACTTGTTGGTTTATGTTGATGCCATTATTCTCACCAGTTTCTTGGAGTGCTAAGAAGCAACCTACATTTTCTCGTTCTAGTTCAAATCAGAATACTGTGCTATGGCAAACATTGTTGCGGAACTAGCTTGGTTAATTAATCTTCCTCGGGATTTACGTGTATCGACTCGTAAGTCTCCTGTTTTGCTGTGTGATAGTAATAGTGTTCTCTTTCTTGCTCAAAATTCAGTTTTGCATAACAGAGCCAAGCACATTGATATTGATTATCATTTTGTGCGTGAGATGGTGTCTTCTAAAAACCTCAAGGTTTCCCATGTTTCTATGGACCTGTAGCTTGTTGACATCTTTACAAAAGGGTTACCTCGTCCTCAGTTTGAGTTCTTGCGTTCAAAGCTTTGCATTGCGACAAGTCCTACACATCGCTTGAGGGGGGAGTAATGGAGTTATAATTGATTTAAAATCAGGATAAGAAAAGAATACCCCTTCTGATTGGTTTTGTATATATCCTGTTACATAAATACACACAGTGATGCAGGGCGAATGTCAGCGAAGATTGATGAAGCAATGGATCGCCGTAAATGTTCGTACGACTTTGAACGTAACTTTTGCTTTCAGAGTCAGAATCATGCGATTCTGGTGGCATTGGAACCGTCTCGACGAGTAGAACCATTTCTCCATTTGAGGTAATTTAAGGTCTCAAATGGTAATATACTGTTTTTGCGTGTTTTTAAATTTTCATTTTAATTCAGAATTTCCTTTTTGTCTAAATTCATTTTAGTATTTAAGGACTTCTTGTATTTTTAGAGATTTTATCTTTTCATAATAATATTTTCAAGAATTATTTTCTCTCTGGTGGATTCCAGAACCAAACCTTAGGATTCGTGCTTGCGAATCTCTTTCAATTATTCCGACTGCATCACACAACCACAATTATTAGTGTGTTTTACTTTCTATCAGCCACCAATTATAAACCATGTTTTCAATTAAATTATAAATCTAAACTTCTTTTTTTTGGATTTATTTTTTTTATTTTCATTTTTAATACATTTTACATTTTAAAGATGAGTCTGTCTCTTGAAAGACGGTCTTTCCACAAGTTATTGAAAGACTAAGGTTTAAATTGCAAATTAGAAGAAATCAAGATAAAATTTTTGGGTTGCATTAGTCGGGGCATAAACCTATAACTACTATACATCGTATAATAAGTTTTTAATATTGCAACTAAAAGATTTTACCTTTCTATAATTCCAATTCAACCCCATCTTTCCATATATGGAAAAATGGTCTTTCCATATGCCTATGGAAATACGGTCTTTCTCAACACTTTATCTTATAAGATATAAATACAGAGCAATGGCGTGAAATAGCAATCCAGTGCACTTAGAGCTGTCAATCCCTTACCCGAATCGAGAACCTGACCTGGACCGACACGATAAAATTAACCCAAAATCCTATCTGATCCGAGAAATATTGGCTTGAACCCGACCTAACACGACCGCACTCAAACCAAAACCTAATTTTAACCCAAGAAATATTAACTTGTACCCAAACCCGATACGATCGAATTCAACCCAAAACCCAAATATGACCCGATAACCTAGATCCAAACCCGACCTGAATACGAACCTGGGATCAACCGAACCTGATCCAACCCAAACCCAATTTAACCCGAACCTAATTCAACCCGATAAATCAACTATATAACCTTACGTGTAATCAACCCAAAACATATGTAGTTATAAAAGGTCAATTAACATTTAATATGGAACCAAGTCAACTTGGTTATGAATCAAACTAATAAATTCTTTAGACATACTTATTAGAATAAAGTGAGGTTTTTATATATTACGAGTTTACATATATGATTACTAGAACATAAAGTTAACTCATAACAAATGTGAATACACAAGGTTATGTTAAAAATGCACACGACTAAATTATTAATTCCAATGAATAATAGTCAAATAAATAGAGATGTCTCATTAAAATTATGATTTTATATTAGTAATTATATAGAGTCGACTAAATATTAATTTCAAAAACCTGTTTGAAAAGTATTGTGAAAATAATATTTAATTAATTATAAAAAAAATTCTTGTTATAGACCGAGTAACTGTTAGATGAGGGTATTTTATAATTAGTGGGACTAATAAGAATATTTTATATTTAATTTTATTCAGTGATATATATATATATATATATACACAATTATGATAACCTTTAAGATGAGCTCAACATATGAATAATTATTTTTACAAAAATTTGAATGAAATTATATAAAAATAATCATTTTTATTGTATTTAATATGTAACGGTTTCTAACTAAACTAATTATTTCACTTCATTACTCATATAGTTTTCTTTAGATAACTAAACTTCAAAATTGTAAATAAAATTCTTTATTTTCAATTTAAATGTAGGCAAAGTCTTGGGAGAGATTGTCTTTCCATGGGCTCATAGAAATATGAGGTTTAGTTAAAATAATAATAAGGTAAAAGTTTTTAGTTGCAATATTAAAAATTTATTATGCAACATGTAGTAGTTATAAAGTTTATGAGTCGTTTAATGCAACCCAAAAATTTTATCTTCATTTATTCTAATTTACATTTTAAACCTTGGTCTTTCTATGACATGGAAAGACTGTCTTTCAAGAGATGAGCTATTAAATGTAAGACACAAAAATTCATAAAAGTAATCCTAATTTTTTTAATTAATAATACCGCGCAACACACAGTAGGAATCAACCAGTTTTTTATTAAAATAATTAGAATCAGAATATTTATTACAACACAAAAATGCACTAAAGTGTTTTAAAAAGTGAATTGAATTCAATGAATACTCAGCAATGCTATTCCACTAAGATAGTAGGCACAAAAGCACCTCTAACATATTTATGGAAAATTACGCTATGGCCCAAAAAAATGTTACGACATTTCTCTCCAAATTACACATTTTTTATTATTCTTGAATAAATATAGAAATAGAAAAAAATATTTTTTTGGTGAAATTTTGGAGAGCACTAGTACATATTCCAGAATAAGTTAAAGTTGATTACTTAAAAGTAAGAAAGAGAAATCGAAATGGATTACAGATATGTTCTTGTACATAATTACTGATAAATATTCTGTTACGGACCTGAAAAATACAATGGGGGTGTATAGGGTAACATCATGTTTGAGCAAATTTCATTTTGGAGTTACCAGTAAATTCTTTGCCTTTTGCACTTAGGTCCCTCCAAGAAAGTTGGAATTGTCGATACCAAAATGCAGTTCAACAATGTACTATTGCGACTTTGTGATTTGGGCATGTATGAGTGAACATAAGGGCCTTGAAAGTCAACATTGAATACTTCTACAGTGTCTTGAAAAATTACAATGTGGCACAAAATTGTGTTACCCCATTATCCGTTGTTCCAAAATACATTATTTTTGTTATTCTTGCCTAAATATAGAAATATTAAAAAAAAAATTTGAAATGTTGGAAAGCGCTAATACATGTTCTAGAGTAGTTTAAAGTTGATTACTTAGAAGTAAGAAAGAGAAATAAAAAATGATTAAGGATATATTTTTTATGCTCGATTGTTTATAAATATTTTTTACGTACTTGGAAAATACAATGGGGGTGTACATAGTATCATCACTTTCGAGCGGATTTTAATTTAGAGTCACGAGTCAAGTTTTTACATTTTGCAAGTTACAACGAAATAAAACCTGATAATAGTGCAGTTGTAACAATAACATTATTGAAATATAACCTAAACCAACCAAAATTTAATCATGTGGCATAATAACTCGATCTAAAATGAACTAACCCAAAATATATCTGAAATCAATATGAAACGTTATAAAAAAACTGACATGATCAGACTTGAACAAAACTTCAGTACAAAAAATGACACGACAATAACCCAATCATATCCAACCTGACAATATTCTGACCCGACCCAACCTAACCCGAGTATAAAAATTACACGACAGTAACCCCGACCCGATATTAACTCGATCTGACACAATCCCGCCCAAGGAAAAAACTTACACATTTTTGGCCCAACACGGCGATAACGCAACCCAACCCGACCCGACATGACAAATGAAATCAACACGTTTCAACCCAACCTGTTTCAACACGACACGTTTTCAACCTGATACGAATCTGACACGATAACCTGAATTGACACCCCTAACTGCACTTAATCATTTGTCTTAACTCTGAATGGATTTGTTGGAGAATCTGCAAGCGAACTGTCAATGTAACTCCAAAAGGATACCATTACATTATTTAATGAACTTCTTAAAGTTATTTTAGGGTGTTGCTATATCACACCCCGTATTTTACTATGATACGCCCTAATACGTATATAAATGCATAATATTAATTTTAATTTTTCAAAAAAACAAAAAAACCACTGCCACCGCCGGCGCCGGCACCACCGCCACTGCATCCGATCTGACCCAAACAACATCTCCAATCTGAGTGCCACTGCCCCGCCGCCGATGCTCCACCTTTAACTATATTCAACTTCAGAGACCTATCTTTAATAATTTTACAGGGACTCACATATCGCTGATATTTTTTCAGGGCTTTTTTGTCCAATTTTTTCCCATCATTTTTCACCACCTGCAATCTGTAAAACAAAATTAAAAAAATCAAAATTTTATTTAAAAATTAGGGAAATCTATAAAAACTACTAAAACAACAAATTTTTATCAACGTAAGGAACAAACAGAGTAAACTCGTCTCTCTCTCTCTTTTGAACAGTAAACTGCGATCCGATCATATCCCTATTACTGCAGAGTTGCCGGTAACGGCTACCCCGCCGTCAACGGCTAATTCCCGCTGGTACCATTTCATGAAGAAGAAGGTAGCCTTAAGCCGGCTGCTATGGCGGCAATTAATGTCAGCCAATCCCACCCAAATCCTTTGCCACTGCTCTCCAAAATAAACCCCCCCCTCTGTCAAAATCGTTGCCTACCAATCCTGAACTAATTCCCAAATCCCAACATGTAGGAGATCCTGCTCGTTTATATTCTGAAGATCAAATCGCTAAACTATCGGCACACTACGCAAATGCCCTGGTCGGAAAGTTCACAAAAGGAAGGCTATCAATGGAGCTACTCGAATTGGCTTTCAAAACTGTGGGTTTCACAGGTAAATACCAATTAGGGTCATTAGATTATAAACATGTTCTTATCAAGTTTGAGCAACTCAACGACTATCAAAGATGCTGGATGAAGGGAATCTAGAACTTCAATGGTATCCACCTTAAGATGCTCAAATGGACTCCTGAGTTCTCAACGCGCAAAGAATCCCCTATTGTCCCTATCTGGTGTACAATCAGGGAAGTGCCTTTATATTATTACAACTCAGCATCTATTGAAGCAATTGGAAATAGCATAGGAAGTTTTATTAAAAATGATTTAGCCACTGCTATGCTCACAAGGCCTTATGCAATTAAATTTTGTGCTGAAATTGATCTTCAAAAGCCTTTGTGTAATCATATTCGGCTGGGTTCAGTGTCTAATAATAGGAAATATCTAATTGAGTATGAAGATGTCCCACTTTATTGTGATCACTGTGCTAAATTGGGTCATTCTGTAGGATAATGTAGAGCTATCCCTCCTATGGTTAATGATAGGCCAGTTGACAATATCATAATCCAGAGCCAAACTCATTCTCAATGACAGGAAACTGGTAACATTTTCAGTAAGCCTCCACTGATTTCCCTAGATAATCAGGATGATTCCACCTCCCCTGTGAATGCTAATGCAACATATCATAGAGCTATAACGATCCCCACCTTTAACCTTCACTCCAAACCCTCCCCAGGGGTTAACAAAGCTACTGAAAAGGGCATGCTACAATCACCTGAAAAATTACCCATGTCCCAAACTCAGGAAAACTCTGATAAATCTATCTCAAAGCTGCTAAATGATACTGCTCTATCTAAATATACTCCGATGGTCTATGCAAAAGACGACATTCAGATCGGATCACTGAGCCTAAGCCTAAGCCTGAAAAGACTAAATCAATCCCCTTCTAATACCCCAACACTTTCCCTACATGGAAAGATGGAAAATAGGTTCTCTATTTTGCAGGATGAACAGGAAGAGCAAGACTCTGATGAAGAGGTTACTACCAGCCACAAGGACATTACAACTTCACCCTCTATGAAATCCACTGGTAAGAATCCACAGCAAGGTAAGTCTAAAGTTAAAAAGAACAATTACTTTAGTCAACTTAATAAGATGATGCTGAGATCAGCTACAAAAAGTTTCAAATCAAGTGAACAATGACAGTATCTTTCAGTGTCAATTTTTTAGTGTGGAATCTTAGAGGCATGGAATCTTCAATGCTTAGACTAATAAACCTAGTTAAGCTTAAGAAAATCCAACTGCTGTGCATCATTGAACCAATGCATGATAACATAAAATGTCAATCATATATGGAAAAACTTAACTTCTCACATAGTTTGACACTGTCTAATGGAAAAATATGGCTCATGTGGTCTAATAAAATGTCTATCACACTCCTTTCTTCCCATGAGCAGTTTATGCATGTTAATATATCTCATCAGTCCCTAAATTTACATATGGAAGCAGTCTTTATATATGCACTTAGGAATAGGGAAGGTAGAAAGGCTCTTTGGAAAGAACTGACAGCCATTACCAATGGTGATACTATATTTATAGGAGATTTTAATACCATCACATCTCTTTCAGAATATAGAGGCCCTAGCTCCCCCTCCACTGGAAGTATTAGAGAATTCAATACATGGACTAATACCACTGGAGTTCAGGAGATTAACACAGTAGGAAACCTCTTTACCTGGTGCAATTCGAGACTTAGAAACCCCACCTCCAAAAGACTAGATAGAGGTCTCTGTACAATCACATGGAATCAAAACTTCCCTTCATCCTCTTTCCAAATCATGAATAGGCAAACTTCAGATCATTCCCCCCCCCCTTCTCCTCCAGATATCCAATTTGACTATTTCCCACCCTAAACCCTTTATATTCATAAATACCTGGTTCAATCGGCCAGAATTTATAACCTTAATTAGGGATAACTGGGAAAAATCACTTGTTGAGACTGGTATGCTTGGATTTTATCTAAAATTGATTAGACTTAAGAAGGTGATAAAAATATGGAATAGAGACTGCTTCGGAAACATTGATACTAATATCATTAAAGCAGAGGAGACATTCAGGAACTTCTTTTTGACTTGACACCCTCAGCTTCTGAACTTATCAAACTAAATGAGAAAAAAACTTTACTGCTTAGAGCCCAAAAAGAGAAGGAAAAATTTTGGAAACCATAAGCTACATCTAAATGGCATAAGTTAGGAGATAATAACACTCAATTTTTCCATAAGGTGGTGCAGGAGGAAAACTGCAGGTTACAAATCTCCAAAATTAAAAACAGACAAGGCCAATGGATAAATTCACAATTGGATATCCAAAAGGAAGCTATTGCCTACTTTTCTGATCTATTAACTGAGCATAACCAAATGGTTAATGACACATACTATCCCCACTTCCTTAGTCAAATCCCTAACATTATCACTGACCAGGATAATCAAGCCTTATCCATACCAGTCTCAGAAGCTTAATTAGAATCAGTGATTAAGGGCCTAAACAAGAACAGTAGTCCAGGACCAGATGGGTTTTCAACTAAATTCTTTAGTAAATGCTGGTCTATTATAAGACATGATCTAACTGAAACAGTAATGAATTTATTACAGGCTCTGATATGCCTGTGGGAGTATCTAGTACCTGGATAACCTTAATACCAAAAAAACCAACTCCCTGCTCTTTTGAGGATTTCAGGCCAATTAGCTTATCAAATGTCTTGAATAAGATATGCTCAAAGGTATTAATGGAACGTTTGAGACCTTATATGGATAAAATGATCTCCCCAAACCAATCTTCCTTTTAAAAAAATAGAGATATTGCAGATAATATTCTCTATTTGCAGGAAATGATTAGATTTTTAGATAAAAAGGGTAGAGTTCCTAACTGCATACTTAAGTTGGATCTAAGAAAAGCTTTTGATAGATTAAACTGAAATTTTCTCAGAAATATTTTGATAAGGTTTGGTTTCCATGGCAACTTCTTAAATGCTGTTATGAAAAATCTCTCTCAAGCTCATTTTTTAGTACTTGTCAATGGCAACCCAGTAGGGTTTTTCAAAGCCACAAGAGGTATTAAACAAATTGATCCACTCTCTCCTTTCCCTTTTAATATATTCTCAGAAGCCTTTTCTAGGAGCTTGTCTTTTATATTTCAGAATAATAGTCTCTCTTATTATCAGCTATCTGCTTCAATTCCAGCTGCTTCTCATCTAATGTATGCTGATGACACAATCATTTTTTTGCAAGCCTCTAAGTCTAACCTCATTAGGATTAAAGCCTTCTTAGAGATCTTTGAGTACACCTCAGGCCAAAAATTTAATTTTGAAAAATTAGATTTCTACATAAGTAAGAGGGCCACAACTGCTAAACTTAATCAAGTAAAGACGATCTTGAAAATGAAAAAAGGCTCCTTTCCTTTCAAATACCTAGGCTGCCCTATTTTTAAAGGCAGGACATTGAATAGGTACTTCTAACCTTTGATGGAAAATTTGGATAAAAAATTGCAAAATTGGAAGAACAAGTGGCTGAGCTCAGGGGGTAGAATGATCCTAATCCAATCTTGCTTGTATTCTATACCACAACATTTATGGGCTGTAACTAAACCCCCAAACACATAGTTAAAACATTTGAGAAAAAATTGGCTAGATTTTTTTGGGGGTGAATCGGAAGGTAGGAGAAATAAAGTTTGGAAAAGATGGGCTGATTTAGCTATACCAATAACCCAGAATGGCTTAGGTTTTAGATCAATCCAAGCTATAATTGATGCCTGCTCACTCAAACTGTGGTAGAAAAGCCAGTTAGGTAGTTCTTTATGGTCTAAATTGTTGTGGTCCTTGTCACACTCTTATAGAAAATCTGTGACTTGGAAAAGAATCTGCTCTCTAAACTCCTTTGCGGAAAGTAATTCTCTTATCATCCATGGAAAAGACAGTTGCAATTTATGGACTGCAAACTGGTGCCTCAATGGACCACTTCTACACTATATTCCCAGTCACATATCTTCTACATTGACATATTGTACTGTGGCAGATTTCATCACAAACAAAGCTACTATTTTACCCCAGATTGCACCTTTCCTAGATCATGATACTCTCTCATTTTTTCAGGGAGCAGTAACTACACCAGACAGGGATGATATACTGATATGGAAACCAGAAGTGTCAGGAGTCTTCTCCTTCAAGTCAGCATATAAGATACTTACACTATCACCAGGTAATTTTCCTGTACGTAAATTCATATGGAACACTGCATTACAGAGAAAGATCTCTATATTCACAGGGAAAATGCTGCACTCTTTTCTTCCTTTTGATGATGTGCTCATTAGATGTGGCTTTAGTCTAGCTTCAAAATGCCCGGCATGTACTCATTCAGATTCTATCCAACATTTTTTCATATCATGTCCTGTTGCCCAATCTGTATGGAATAACATGGCATCTATAGTTCACTTTCACCTTAGTGACCAACATTCCATTAGTGATAGATTTTTTGTTTTCTGGAATTGCAATGATCTCTCTAAGTGGCACCAACTGATTTGTTATATTCTCCCCTCCCTGATATGCTGGTGCCTTTGGAAAGCTCGGAACAGATTCTTATTTGATCAGAAATTGTTCTCTACAGACCTTATATGTAAGGAAGTGCAGGATCTAATAAAACTGTCTCTCTATACTAAACCTTCACATCTGGTCTCCCTCATAGCTACTCCACACTCCCTTATGCATCTGATCCCATATCTTAGACCTCCCCCAAAGCCTATTATATATACTGTATTCTGGGAAAATCCTAAGACAGGGTCCATAAAAGTTAACATTGATGCTTCATGGTACCCAAACAAAGCTGCAGTAGGGCTAATTGCAAGGGATAATTCTGGTACACCCCTCTTGATTAAATCAGAGACTATTTCAGCTGCCTCTCCACTCCAAGCTGAAATTCTAGCCATACTATTTGCCTGCCACAATTTTCCACAATTGGACAACACTTTCACTATCGAAACAGACTCCTTGCTGGCAGTTAAAATGTTAAATGATCCCTATTCTACACATTGGCAACTGTTTGATATGGTTTATAAAGTTAAATCCCTCTTAGGCAGTGCCGTACTCAAACATGTTTTCAAGAAATGTAATTCTGTGGCTAATGCAATTGCCAAGCACCACTCCTCCCATAATCAAAGCCTTAATCTCTCAAATGTTCCAACACATATCAAAGGCCTTATCTATTTAGACAAGGACCATACTCCTCATATAAGAATGCAGAAAAATGGCCCTTATAAGGATTGATACTGCTGATAAGTTGTCTTTTTATGCAGGCTAATCGGATGGCATCCCAAGCTACTGTCCAGCACCAGCTTCTCAGGGATTACTACTACGCATGTCCTCAAGTACTTGTTAGATCCATCCTTCCCCCCAATTCATTAATCTTGGAGGCAACCTTGGGATACTTGGTTTTTTCATTTTGGTTTAAAGTTGCCTGACTAAAGAAAGAATTCACACAGGGGTGGAGATTCTTTGGAATCGCAACCTTAACAACTAACCACATCTACTTTAGTTAGTTTCTAGAATAGCTAACTAGTTTAGTTGTACGCATAGATAGGTATCTTTTGGAGGCAACCATGTTGCCTCAGTGCTCCTACTGATCACTTTAACTGTATGTATTTTTTACTAAGGTTTGGGGATCCTTTAATATATAACCCCCACCTTTTCGGGTGTGTTCATCAAAAAAATTTTTTTTATCCACGTGACATTCTCAAAATTAGCCAACTCACCCTGCCACATCATATTTTTGAAAAAGAAAATACAATAGTTGTACATAATTAATTACAAAACAAAAGCAACAAAAGCTGTACGTAAATTAATTACAAAACCAAAGCTGTGAAATCGCTGCATTTAATAATTTTTGTTTCCAAAATATTCCCACCCTTTAAACGAGGAGGTTCAATGTCGCTTCTCCTTCACCTTTCTTCCTCTTCTAATCTATACTTTATCAACGAGCTGAAATGGCCGGGTCTTCTCCATCTTATTAGAATTGTTCCCCTTCTGTCAATGCCCTAAATTGATTTTCAACTGTACCAACTCTCCCATGTTCTTATACCCCTTAAGCTCTCCCCTATTCTGATGATCTGGTCTATTGAAATCTGTTTCAAAAGCTGAGAGATAAGAAGCAAGGATGAGAGTACGTCAGGATTCTTTTGAGACTCGGAAATGTGGGGGTAATCAGGTATCGTTATTTGCTTTGGTTCGCACAGAGTAGTTTGCTCGATGTGTTTAACTGAGGTGATATTACTGCAGGTAACATTTTGGTTGCGAGGAAGGTAAAGTTGTGTATTTCTATCACTATGAAATGAAACATTTATTGATTTTGCTTCTCTGATGAAAGCGAAGCTCAATCCACCCGATTCTGAAAAACGAGAATGAAAGTGCTTCTGAAAGTGATGATAGTGATGGTGAGTTGTTTGTTTGTTTTTCATATTAGTTTTATCTGGATATGATTCTGAAAATGATAGCATCGTTTCTTGATGTCAAAACTAACCATGCTTATTAATAGATGTGGCAGCTAAATTAGGAGAATATTTAATACCCTAACATAATTATTGCATTCGTGGGTAATTAAAGACGATAATTAAGGAGAACGTTATTTAGGATACGGAATATAAATACAAGGTACGCATTTACTTATCATTAATTCTGTCTTAATCATATTGGACTCTTGGACTAACTTAGGCATCAAAATGCTGACCCCTGGAACCCCAGGGACAGTTTTATTGCAGGTTAGTTCGAGAAGAATTCAAGCCCACGAACTGGTGGGTTGTTCGAGATACATCAAGTGGCGCCATCTGTGGGATGACTAAGTCGGATCAAGGATTTTGAGAGTTTATGTCCACGTTTGTTCGAAGGAGTGAAATGTCGGGGTTGATAGGTACGGGGGCCGGATCTCTGACAAGGTTAAGAATGGAGAATTCAGGAGTAGGAAACGATGCCCTTGTCGAGGACATCAGAATGACTAACTTTCAAATGTCAGGAATGAAGTTGCGTGTAGAGCTTGTTACAGTCGTAACGAACGGGGGCAAACCTCGGTGGCATTTGTTGCAAATACCTCGACACCAATTCAGAATGATGCGTCGGGGCCCTCGAGGAAAATTAGAAATGACGGGAGAGCAAGAACAAAGAAACTCCGATTCTTTGCTCGAACGGGTAGCCGATCCGAGGGATAGAAGGTTTACGGATGTTTTGGGAGATTCATATATGGAAGCCTATGGCCAGCACGGGCAAGGAAATCAGAATGCGGGGAGAGCGACTTCGAATCAAGATGTAGAACGAGCAGCTCAGGTTCTGGCCGCGGTTGGCTATCGAGTTTCCCCTCCTCCGAGGGATGACAGGGTCATGAACGGAGTTTTGCCAACCTCGCTTGTAGGAATAACTATGAGGAGAGCCCCTCAACCTGCAATAGCCTATCCTTATCACGCATATGTTGGACAGCCATTATAAGTTAGACCTCAGCTTTCTATTCCTGGTTACTCACATGGCTCGGTATATTCTTTACCTTCGCTAGCCCCATCTACTCCTACCCTTGACCTGGCCGGTCCAGGAGCAGCATATGGGATGATGACATCTTCCATGCAAGGATACAGACGCATGAAAATTGGTTAGGGGTTTCACAATCCCTATGTCCTACCACCACCACCAGCATACCTAAGTTTCAGACATGCTTAGATGAACCCCGGATACGGAATGACTCAACCTCCTTATCTGCCACAGCTGGTCGGTCACGACAGGGGGCTGAACCTACTAGGGGGGCAACAGGAACCCCCCTAGGATGCAAATGAATCATTAAGAAGGGAATTTGATAGGTTGATCGGACCCTTGGGCCATGCTGCAGGGTCTCCTTTCAGCTCGGTGATCACCGTAAAACTGACCCTCGAAGTTCATCCAGACGTTCCTGAGTTTGATGAGTTCGAGGGATTTCGATGAAAAATTGACATGCAAGCTGGTAGGAAACTAACTACTTGCGGGGAAAAGCATAGTAGTGGTTCAATAAGTTGACAAGAGGTTCGCTTCGATCGTACCGAGACTTCAACGGATAATTGTTGAGCCAGTACGCACAGAAGAAGTTTACCAAAACTCTGTTAGAACTCTACCAGATGAAGCAAAAGACAGGGGAAAGCACAAAAGCCTTCTATCATCGGTATATGGACGAGAGCTTGGGAGTGATAGAAATAATGGAGAATGAGGTAATCCAGGGTTACCTGCTAGGGATGCATGTAGAGGTGCTTGTCGGTCCAAGACCAGACCGGAACCGAAATCACGAAAACCTTTGACCGAAGACCGGACCGGTTTGTGAGTATTTTGGACAGGGACCAAACCTGAATAATTCCGATCTTTGACCGGTTGGACCGGATTCTAGTATACTTTATTTTTTTAATTTTAAATTTTGCTATTAAAGTGTCAAATCAATATTTATTCCTTCAAAAATCACCTCAAAATAATAGAAGAATGCTAGTTGTCACGAATAAATCTAAACTAGTATGTTAAACTAAATCATTAACATTTTAAATATATATATATATGTATATATAGAAGTAAAATACCAATCCATCCTATTCGGATCGAAAAAAATCTAGTTTTGGACCGGACTGGACCGGAACCCGAAATCTAAAAAAATATGGACCGAGGATCGCACCGGAATGTCATTTATAAAATTCTGGTCCGGTCCGGTCCATTTTATCGGTCCGGACTGGAACATGAACACCCCTAGTTGCATGACTTAGAATTATTCAAGAAGTTGAGTACTAACACCCCCAAGACCTTGCAAAAACTTCAGGAAGTTTTAGAGCAGTACTCGAGGGTAGAGGAGGCAACTAGAGAAGGAAAATAGATAGCTTTATAGAGAAAATGGGAAGAAATGTTGAGCATAGAGGAAAAAGGCCGGTCGAACCCATAAGAACATCATTCGATAGATACACTCCATTGCCACCAATGCTCGGAGGGGGAACTCCTACATAGATCTTAAGTATACATAGAGGGTTTTTCTAAGCACCCATACCCTTGCAGAGTTCGTACAACTCGGTAGTGGCCCGAAGGGAAACTAATCGGTATTGCGATCATCATAGGGATTACGACCATGACACAAACGATTGCATGCAGTTGAAGATAGTGATCGATAGGTGTAAGCGGGAAGGACGATTTCGAGGGCAAGGACACAGGAACTAGGCTGCCCCCTCGAGGAATGGCAACCTTATAGAAGGTACAATAAAAGCAATAGGGTAGAGGAGATAGAAGACCTCGAGAACAGGCATTTCGAGACAGGAGGCAGGAATGAAGGCAGGATAGACCCCAGGAACAACATGGGGAAATCAAGATAACCAAAATAGGGAAAACCCACCTGTGCGAATGGTAATTAATGGCATCAATAGCATGGTGGGAGAGAGATCTTCGATTGTTGTGATAAGAGCAGAAGCTCGAAGGGTACCTGCTGAAGACCCCAATCACAAGAGGTTTCGACCGGACGAGACGGTTACTTTCTCGAAAGTGGATGCCGTACTAGACGAAACACCTCATACAGATCCTACAGTAATGTCAGCCATTATTGGAACATCTTTGCTAAGAAGGGTGTTCGTTGATAACAGAAGCATGGTAGAAGTGATATTTCCTGAGTATTTTGACCAGTTGGACATAGGGCGCGACAACTTAAAAATTTTAGCCTCCCCTTTATCCAAATTCACGAGAAACCCAATATTCCCCATAGGAAAGATAACCCTACCCGTTCGCATAGCGTATGGCGACAAAGGGGTGGTTATCAGGTGCAATTTCACTGTCGTGGATGCCCCTTCCCCTTATAATGTGATTCTAGGAAGGCCATTGATGTGCCAGGCTCGGGCGGTCTAGTCATCCTATCACCTGATGATGAAGTTCCCGATTGAAAAGGGGGTGGCATCCATTCAAAGAGATCAAACTGTGGCTAAAAAATGTAACCTTACGACAGTACGAGAAGAGAGAAGGCAAAGAGATGTAGCAACGGTACACGCAGATGTGGGATTGGCTGATACAATATAGATGCCTATTTGATATATAGGATCAGTAGCTGTGGGGAAGCTACTTCTTAAATATGTCAAAGAGAGACTGGGTGACTTATTGGGAGAGTATGGAGATGTGTTCTTGTGGGATACTTCTGACCTAATGGGAGTACCTCCGAGTCTCGCACTGCATAGGGTGAACATTGACCCCTCGATTAAGCTAGTGAAGCAAAAGAGAAGGGTGTTTGCTCCCGAAAGAGCTGAAGCAATTAAAGAAGAGGTGGAGAAGTTGTTAAGGGCAGACACCATCGAGGAGTTGTTCTACACCAAATGGATTGCTAACCAATCATGGTTCCAAAGCATGATGGAGCCTGGAGAATGTGTATATACTTTACCAATTTAAATAAATGCTGCCCCAAAGATAGTTACCCATTGTCACCAATCAATAAATTAGTGGAAGCCATCACTAGACATCAGATTCTAGCTTTCTTTGACGCACATAAGGGGTATCATCAAATACTCATGGCGGAGAAAAACAAGGAAAAAACATCGTTTATTACGGATGTAGGCACAACTGCTATAAGAAGATACCCTTTGGCTTAAAAAAGGCTAGGGCTACTTACCAGAGGCTAGTTGATAAACTGTTCAGGGGGCCGATAGGGAATAACATGAAAATATATGTGGATGACATGGTTGTCAAAAGCAAAGATTCAACATTCGATTTACTTTGTCAGTCATGCCTTGTAGGAACTGGAGACGAGGTATACTGTTCTCAAGAGGTTGATTCTAGCCCTCGTACATGAAGCCGGAAGATTGAGACCCTACTTCTAGGGACAAAAAATAGTGGTGCTCACGAACCACCCCATTCGACAGATTCTGCTGAAGCCATAGATTTTAGGAAGAATGATGATGTGGCCAGTGGAATTGGGAGGGCATGATATCTAATATCAACCTCAAGTTGCTATTAAGGATCAGACACTGGCAGACTTCATAGTGGAAACTGCAGAGCCTCTTGAGGTGTGTTTGGATCCCATTCGAAAGGTGGGAGCGAGTCAAAACAAGGTATGGAAGTTTTATGTAGATGGTTCGTCACATTCAGGAGGAAGTGGAGCCGGGGTTCTGTTAACCAGCCCCAATAGCAGAGATTACCCTTATGTGTTGAACTTCACATTCAAAGCAACTAATAATGAGGCTGAGTATGAAGCACTGATCACTGGATTGCTCCTCGCAAGGGAGCTGCAGGTGGATGAACTAGAGGTTTTCAGTGACTCCTAAATTTTGGTATAGCTGGTGAATGAGGAATATGAGGCCAGAGAGCGTAACCTACAAAGATACCTCGAGGAAGTGAAGAACCTGTTAAAATTGTTTGAATCTTACACTTTAACGCAGGTTTCGAGGGAAAGTAATCATAAAGCAGATTCTCGAAGTAAGCTCGCTTCTTCGGATTTGGGAACCTAATCCCAGAAACAACTACTCATGGAAACTTTGAGCCAATGGAGTTTTGAAGAACCTGTGGTTATGGCGGTGGAAGTAGAAGACTCCTGGATGACATCGTTTATAACATATCTTCGAAAGGGTGTCCTGTCAAAAAATGAAGTGTATGCTAGAAAGATAAGGTTGAAAGCTGCAATGTATGTGTTGCAGGAAGAAGTGTTGTACATAAGGGGTCATTTGCAGCCATTTCTTTGATGCGTTAACACTCATGAGGCTGATTATCTCATAAGGGAAATCTACGAGGGGGTATGCGGTAGCCACTAGTTAGCCAGATCTGTGGTGAGGGGGCTTGTTCGAGCGGGATTTTACTGGCTGACAATGTTCGAGGATGCGAATCGATACATCCAGGCTTGCTACCAGTGTTAGAGACATGCCCCTATAACACATGTTCCCCAGGAAGAGATGAGAAGCATATATAGTTTGTGGTCATTTGATAAGTGGGGGATCAATCTGGCGGGCCCTTTTCCAAAAGCGCCAGGAAAATTCAGATACCTAATAGTGGCCGTTAATTATTTCACAAAGTGGGTAGAGGCTGAGCCCCTGATGAATATAAGAGGAAAAATAGTTATTTCTTTCTGCTTGAAGAATATTGTGTGTCATTTCGGAATCCCAAGAACGATCACCACGGATAATGGAAGACAGTTTGCTCAAGATCCCTTCAAGAAGTGGTGCGAGGAATATCAGATTAAGCAAAAGGTGAAATCAGTTTACCACTCCCAAGCCAATGGAAAAGTGGAAGTGACAAACATAACAATAGTAAATGGAATATGAGCACGCCTCGAGGGGGCGGAAGGTAATTGGATATGAGAATTACCCAATTTGTTATGGGTGTATTAGACATCTGAGTCTTCCACTACATGTGAAATGCCTTGTAGCCTAGTATATGGATCGGAGGCAGTAATCCCTCCAAAAATAGGTGTTCCTAGCCCAAGGATGATGGCTGCTCTAGATGAGACAACAATTAGCTGAACCGATGTTTGAGTTTGGATATAGTGGAGGAAAAGAGAGAGTTAGCTTCTTTACATGAGGCTAAAGTTAAAGAACGGGTCAGAAGTTACCATGACAGAAGGGTAAAGAAGGTGTTGTTTAATTCAGGGGACTTGGTAATGAGGAAAAATGAGAAAAGCATAAAGGAACCCGAAGGGAAGTTTGCTGCAAATTGGGAAAGACCCTATAGGGTGATTGAATCACACCCAGGAAGAAACTATGTTCTTGAAGAGATGAATGGGGTTCAAGTGCCAAGGAGGTGGAACATCACCAACCTGAGAAAGTACTACCAGCTATGATGAGTGGGTTCCTTTTAAGCGGCACTCTAGCTGATGTTCAAGCGGGTTGCTCTTAAGCAGCGTTCTAGATGATATTTCAAGCTACGGATGATGTTCGAGTGGGTTGCTCTTAAGTGGCGCTCTAGATGATATTTCTAGCTACGACAGATGTTCGAGCGGGTTGCTCTTAAGTGGTGCTCCAGATAGTATTTCCAGCTACAGCTGATGTTCGAGTGGTTTGCTCTTAAGTGGCACTATAGATGATGTGCGAGTGGTTTGCTCTTAAGCGGCACTCTAGTTGATGTTCAAGTGGTTTTCTCTTAAGCGGCACTTTAGATGATGTTCGAGTGGTTTGCTCTTAAGCGGAACTCTAGATGGTGTTCGAGTGGTTTGCTCTTAAGCAGCAGTCTAGATGATGTTCGAGTGGTTTTCTCTTAAGCGGCAGTCTAGATGATGTTCGAGTGGTTTGCTCTTAAATGACACTCTAGTTGATGTTCGAGCGGGTTGTTCTTAAGCTAAGGTTAGGGTGGTATGCTTTTAAGCGTCACTCCTGGGCTACTTTTGTAATCTTGGAATGATGAACTAGTGGAAAAATTGGCAGGAGGTGGAAACACCGAACCTTGGTAAAATTCTTGTGTCTTTGAACTTTTTAATTCCTACTTATCGAAGATATTCATACTATAATTGGCTAAGGAAATTGCGCGTAGCACTCATATTCGATGGGTAAAATGTTTGAGAAAGTTTAGGCACGAGGAACGTGAATCCTGCTATGATCTCTTAGCCTCACTGACGCTAATAACAGGGGTTTGAGAAACCCGATCTGCATTTTCTAAGAGTGAGAGTAAAACAGGTTATTCATTTAAACTTTTTCAATAAATAGAAGTACATTTTTTATACCAAAAAGTACGTGAACTTATTCGTCTAAATGGAGGAAACGCCCAAAAAATTCTTCGGTGGAAAGAGCTAGCCCCTTCACCTTTGTTTCTAATTCTTTGAGCTCTTCAAGCTTTATACTAGCGGCTCTCCGAATATCCTTCACCTGGTCTTACACCGCTTCTTTGTGGAAGGTTTGAATGGGCCCTTCGAGGATGACCCAACGCTCTTACGACATTTTGTGGGGGATCCCTAGGTAGCTTTGCTCGAGGGAGCAAGATGCTTATCAACTTCTTTAATGGTAGATCTTTGTGACCGAGGAGAAGAATGATAAATCGAGGGGGTAAATCCCTTTACCTTCAGTTCCGCCAACCAATCAAGAATAAGGTCAAGGGTTTTTTTTTGCCGAGGAGTTCAATTCTCATTGACGTTAACTTCCTCCATCCAGTATTGAGCAGCTTTGAGTAGAAATTTTGGAAGCTGATCATTTCCAATTAAATACGAGGAAGGAATACCGGTAGAAAGCATGTGGGCACGAAGGCTTACTTCATGTGCAGCAATTTTTTCTTCAAAATCGGCGATATGCTCCTCGACTTCTTTGGCCTGTACCTTCCAGGCCTCGATCTCCCCTATGAGTCGTGTGTTCTCGGACAAGAGGGATTCTACCAAAGAACTATCCTCAACCGGGGGGCACCTTCGAGGGGTTGTATAGGGTTTGGCTTGAAGAAAGGGGGTCCTTGCTAGCTATCTTCCAAGCTAGCAATTCCTCTTCAAGGCTAATTATTTTGCGCTGAGCCACTAGATGTTGCCAAAAAAGTAACTCCCTTTGGGCCACTAGCCTGCAATTTTTGCCCATGCAACTAGTTAGGTGCCCTTCCAATACTGGAAGGCCATTCGTTGTAGCAATGCATGACTTCAGAGAACCAAGCTTTAAATATATTTGTCGCATAAGCTCTTCGAAGTCTTTACCTGCGGGATCACGACCTTTGACCACCTCTAAAGGATATGTACCATTAAATTCTTTGTTCAGGAAATCACTAACAAACCCCTTAAAGATTGGATGGTCTGTAGACTGACACAACTCCATCTCAACTTCGAGCTGGTAGAGCTTGTCCTTCAAAGATTCCTTCTCTCGATTACAATTAGATAAATCTCGTGTGGCTTTTAATATCTATTTGTGTGTCTCACTCAACTCTTTTTGAGCACTCAAAAGCTCCTCACAAGTGCCTTTTAACACTCTCTTCAACGAGTTAAACTATGTAAAGAGAACAAAGGAAAAATCAATAAATATGTCATAAAATGGCAAAAGATATTTTTATTTTAAAGTTTCAAAAACTAAAAGTTACAACTGGGGGCCCTAATTGGCAAGGTTACAATCAAGGACAAATCCTAAAATCATCCTCTTTTTGAGGTAGATGCAAATCATTTCTTCCACTCGGCCGGCTGCTGAATTCTGCTCAGGAGAGGCATCTGTGGCCTCTAGAAAGGGGATCACTCGAATTCCCTCAGCCGTGAAGAACTTCCCTTTGGACTTAATGAAATCCATCATGGAAAAGCGAAGGTCGTCATTTTACCTCATCCTATTTCACATCCACAGTGGCTTCGAGCTTTTGGATGACTAGATCGTCCGCATGCTTAGTAAGTTCTTCAGACAGGGAGGCGGACACTTGAGGCTTCAGGAATTCCTCGGCTAATTTGCTACAGCTGAGATGCTTGGCCACCCCAAGAGATCCACAAATAGTTGAAGCAGCTCAAAGCTGTTCAAAAGTTTGTTTTAAAATGCCTCGAGCAGTTGAACCCGCGAGACTGGAACCTTAGCAGCCCGAACCCTCTTCTCGAGGGTATCCTTCTCCAGCGTCCATTAATGTCTCTCGGCACCTGCTTCTCCTCTTACATAATTTTTGTTTTTCCTCGAGCGCCCTATTCTTTTTCTCGAGCACTTTCTTCAACTCCAAAATTTCAGCATCCTTTTTGCTGAGCTTTTCTTTGAGAGAACCATGGCTAGAAGTACAAGCGAAAGCAAAAGCTGCCATATTCTCAGTGGCCTCGTGGAAAAGTCGGGAGACCTAGCAAAATAGTTAAACTTAGATCAATGCTAGGAAAAATGACACTAATATAAATTTATCAAAGAAAAAATGAAAACCTCAGGGTTAAAGACCATCCTCGAGAGATGATGCTCAATGGTGGACATGGACACTGCATCACTCGAAGGGGGTGCTAATTGTTGATGGGCGTTATCACCGCCGCATTCTCCTATTAACGGTGTTGGGGAGACGTTACCAACATTGCTGCCATCTTCCCTTGTCTTCTGGCGAACATTCCTACTATAAAGAGGCTGACCATCAGCAATGGTTGAAGTAGGCCTTCCACCACATACTATGGGAAGGGATGCCTGATTCAAGGGAGTGGAGGCCTGATTCGAGGGAGTGGATGCCTAATTTGAGGGAGTAATGGTCCCTTTAGGAGGACCCTGACCATGCTTTGTGGGTTTTTATTTCCTTAAGTCGTTAGCGAGACCCACTAAAATGTAAGAGAAAGCATCAATAAAAGTAAACTCAACGATACAACTGACGAGAGAAGTAGAGCGAGCAAAGCAGCTTATACCTTGGCTTGATACCGAACTTGTCACATCATGTCAAGAACATCATGATGATCACCAAGACATTGGGATGATGCATGGCTCACCTGGAATTATTTAAGAAGTTTGGAAAAAAGGGGCGGAAAGGGAAATGTGAGCCGTAGCGAAGATATCTGAGGGAAATGGCTGATCATCCCCCGGGGAGGTTATTGGGGTATCTTCCTCTCGAAATGGTTGAAAATCGGCATCTGGGGCTATTCGTTGGCCAAAAAGGATCGAGTCCAAAATCTTTGAGATAACTTTCCCCACTACTAGGGTCGGGGGCTCCTTCCACGAGTCCCTTAGCCTTATTCTTTGAGAAGTCTCCTTTTTCTTCTTTTGAGAAGGTTTAGCCAAAGAAGATAGCTGAGGTGCTCTTGAGGGTGCTTCCTCTTCCTCGAGGGACGTCCTCTCTCTTAAAAGAGACGCATTCTTCTCCTCCTCTATGGCCTCGAGGGACACTTCCTTGCAGGCCTGAGATGTATTTGACCCTTTCAATTCGAGCTTTGGATTTGGAGGAGGGCAGAAGCCAATTTTGCTACTGGTAGGGGATCTCCTTATATAGGGCTTGCCCATGCCCGGTGGCCAGTTCTCAAAGGGCTCTCGAGGAGGCATATGCGTTACTGGGAAAACCATTTCTTCCCAGGATTGTTAGTAATGGGATCAGACATACCTTCTCCGGCATCAGAATCATATCGAAATTCTTCGGAATGAGTGCATTCCAAGTCACTAATAGCTCTTCCTGGCATACTAATCCCCACCCCTCCTACCCTAATCTCACCGAAAAATCTCTCGGAGGCGGAACCCTCATCAGAGCGGGGTATGATTGTAAGGTGAGGAAATGAAAAGATTAGAATAAGAAGAGAGATGAAGGTACTTACTGATTTTGTGGGAAAAATATTGAAAATTATATCGCTCGAGAGAGAAGTAAAGAAAGAGTGCTCATAAGAAGTTCCTGGAAATGAGAAAAATGAAAGAAGGAAGAGAGATTAAGGGGTAATAATGGGGGGTGAAACGGAGGATAATTAATAACTGTTTTGGAAATATAAAAGTTGTAGAAAGACACAATTGCTTTTCTGTCTTCTGACGACACGCTGTTTGGGGAGCAGTGACACGCGCGGTTGTACGACACGCGTGCGCCTTTTGGAATCCTAACTCTGAGAGTTGATTAGAAAACCAAGTTCCCTCCCTCAAAGGCAAGAGCAACAAAGTGCAAGGTTAATTTCGAGTCTTCAGAGACCTCGAACCCAGCCTTCTGAGGTCGAGAACCTACTTTTCTGGGGGTTCTTGATAGAGGTTAAGCCCAAGAAGGCCTTTGGGTTGAAGATGTGGCGGCCCAGTTAGGAGAATATTTAATACCCTAACATAATTACTGCATTTGTGCGTAATTAAGGGTGATAATTAAGGAGAACGTTATTTAGGAAATGGAGTTTAAATACAATGTACGCATTCATTTATCATTCATTCCGTATTAATCATATTGGACTCTTGGACTAAATTAGACATCGGAGTGCTGGCCCCTGAAACCCCCAGGTAGGCCCGTCAAACGGGTTGGGTCACCCGTTGGATAACCGTTACCCATATACTAATTTCACTTATTGGATAAGACTTATTGGATAATGATCCATTGGGTTAATGGATATAATTGGGTTGTAGTTATTGTGTTTAGTTGGGTTGGATAATTGGTTATCCATTGGATAATTTTAGGTGGGTCGAGTTGGGTTGGATAACGGGTGATCCGTGGATAATTTCATATCATAAGATAACAAAATTTTCACAAATTTGATTACGAATAATTTAATTTTTCCCTAACACATATAATCAACTTAGAAACGATCAAATTCTCGATTCATCATATTTGTCGATTTCGGTTCATGTTTTAATCAATATTAATTTGAACCAATTAAAATTTGATAAATGATCTTGACGAAAGAAGTAGAAGTAGTATTTAAGAAACTTTTACTAAATTTGAAAAATCTCGAAATATGAAGATTTTTAAAAATATTTTTTTATTGACATAAGAAAATAATAAATGAAATTCCCACTTCGACACCTATCCTTTCACTTAGGATAGTTTTATTTCACTATATTAGCAAACACTGTTAGGTCTTTTGGAAACAACCATGTTGTTTCACAATCCAACTCTAATTGTATATTCGATCATTTGAAAATCAAGGCTTGGGGTACCTATAATAAAATAACCCTCACCCTCGGGTGTTCTCATTAAAAAAAAATGAAATTCCCACATTTGGCCACTCGAATAAATATTTCTTTTTTTTGTAGTTATGTACACGATTCAGCCTACATCAAAGAATGATTACGGTTAATCGTAATTTTTCACTCTAAGTAAAATGTTACGTGTCTTATCCATTTAAAGTTTAAATGGTTGAAAACACCAATTATCCATTGAGTATATAATGAATTATCCATTGAGTATATACTGAATTATCCATTGAGTATATACTAATTATCCGTTGGGTCTATACTAATTATCCATTGGGTCTATACTAATTATCCATTGGGTCTATACTAATTATCCATTGGGTCGAACTAAATGACCAATTGGGTATATGTCATTTATTTGGGTGAAACGTGAATTACCCATCAAGTCCGCGTTCTTTCTCAGTTCTCACTTTCCAGACTGCGTTTTGTTTCATCAGTCTGCGTTTTGTTCATCAATCAGTCTGTGTTTTGTTCATCAATCGATCTGCGTTTTGTTCATATTCGAGTTCATAATATAATATTATGTACATTATATTATATTTAATAAAAATAAAAAATATATAATATGTTGGCTTTGTAAACTCGACGAAACTAACGAACAATATTACTTGGGATCGAGCTCAAACTCAAATACTGTACGAACTCGAATATTGTACGAACTCAAATACTGTACGAGATTGAACTCAAATACTGTACGAGATTGAGCTCGAATACTGTACGAGATTGAGCTCGAATACTGTACAAACTCGAATACTATTCGAGATTGAACTCGAATACTGTACGAACTCGAATACTGTGCGAGATTGAGCTTGAATATTTTATGAACTTGAATACTGTACGAGATTGAACTCGAATACTGTATGAACTCGAATACTGTACGAGATTGAGCTCGAATACTGTACGAACTCGAATACTCTATGAGCTCGAATACTGTACGAGATTAAGCTCGAATACTGTATGAACTCGAATACTGTACGAGATTGAGCTCGAATACTGTACGAACTCGAATACTGTATGAACTCGAATACTGTACGAGATTGAACTCGAATATTGTACGAACTTGAATACTGTACGAGAATGAGTGAGAATTTTGTACGAACCCGAATACTGTACGAGATTGAGTGCGAATTTCGTACGAACTCGAATACTGTACGAGATTGAGTTCGAATACTGTACGAGATCGAATACTGTACGAACTCGAATATTGTACGAGATTGAGCTTGAATAATTTGTGAATTATAATTTGTATAATTTGTGAATTATAGTGAATATTTATGTTAAATATTACACATGCATTTAATTGGGTAATTTTGGATATTTATTGGGTATTTGTTACGTTCTTATTGAATTAACATAATCTGAGACCCATGGAGATCAAAATTTTCCATTATGAGCATTTAATAACTGATCCCATTAGATAATGACAACTTGTTACCCAAATTGATAGAAAATGTTTAATGATAACTTATTGGGTTAATTATATAATGATTTATTGGATAATGACTTATTGGATAATATATTTTAACCCATTGGGTCATATAAATATCTCATGGGTTATCCAATGGGTTATCCATTTAATGACCCAACCCATTTATGACTCAACCCATTATGACCCATTTAATAAACGGGTTAATTGGATAATGACCCATTGGATAATGATCTATTGGGTTTGGATAACGGGTTTATCCAATTAACCCATTTGACGGGCCTACCCCCAGGGACAGTTTTATTGTAGGTTAGTTCGTGAAGAACTCAATCCCACGAACCATTCGCTTGTTCGAGATGCATCACTTATGCTATCTTTTTTCTGGTTTCTGACTTTGCAGGTAAAACTAAAGAAAAATCATTTGTGGTTTAAAAATGCAAGAAGAGGGGATCAAATCTGGTAAGTCAGGTACATTCACCCTACAATTTGCTCCTACATTTTTTTTGAAAAAATTGATTTATGCACAGTAAATTGTCAGAGATGTAATTTCTGGAATTCTGTTTGAGTTCATCACCTGCTCTTCTATTGTGAATGAAGATTGCAACATGTCATTCTCAAATGCCAATATGTAGCTCACTTCTTCTTTCTGAAGTGTGCATTTGTGTTATAATTATCTTACCTTCAGTTATATTTCAATATTTGAACTATAGCTTCGGAAACTTAAAAATTTAACTCCATTCTTACATTTTGAGCTATTAATTTTGGCTTACCTTAATGGTTCTATCGAAATTGCTTAGCAGATAGATCTGTCATTTGAAAATTTCTTCAAGCAGACTAGAGGGTGCCACATCATAATTATTTTCAACTTTGAATTTCCAAAGAAGCTCTTTTCACAGAGACTGCTGCATCACCTGATTTCAGCTCTTCATGAAAGCAATCCCAAAAAGAGTCTCAAGAGTGAGAGAGTTCCTCTTGCATTGTTAATATCCTTGCCAATTTCTGGTCCAGTGTATAGGTAGATTTTTGAGTTTTTGATCTGATTGTATCTGTTGAAAAAATTCTAGAGTTGGATTTCGTTTTTGTTTTGAAGATTTGTTGTTATTTAATTTGTTTTATTTTTATTGTTGAGAGAGAGAGATTGAAAATGGCGAATTCGGTGCGTCACAAGCATATCTGGAGAGCTCTAGAGTCAAAGAATCGAAGGCCCTGACCGCCGAACTCTGCCGCCAGTTCTACACTCTGGGCTGGATCTCCGGCACCGGCGGCAACATCACCACCAAAGTCCATGACGACGCCGTTCCCAAACCCCACCAGCTCATTGTTATGTCTCCTTCAGGTGTGCAGAAGGAAAGAATGGAGGAGGACATGTATGTGATGTCTTCAACTGGGGATATTTTGACTGTGCCGTTGGCGAAGTCTTATCCTCATAAGCCTCCGAAATGCTCTGATTGTGGTCCTTTGTTCTTGAAGGCATATCAAATGCGGAATGCTGGTGCTGTGATACATAGTCATGGAATGGAATCATGCCTCGTGACAATGATCAACCCATTTTCAAAAGATTTTTGGATCACGCATATGGAAATGATCAAGGGAATTCAAGGGCACAGCTATTATGATGAACTTGTCGTCCCAATCATTGAAAACACTGCTCAGGAGAGCGAGCTCACAGAATCTCTGGCTGAAGCTATAAAAACTTATCCAAAAACAACAGCTGTGCTTGTGCGGAACCATGGAATATATGTGTGGGGGGATAATTGGATCAGTGCGAAAACGCAGGCAGAGTGTTATCACTATCTATTTGATGCTGCCCTCAAACTTCACCAACTAGGAATTGATTGGTCGACTCCGAAACACGGTCCCATCCATAGTATTAATGGGCTTATGGGTAACGTTCGAAGTGATAGTATGCCTACAAAGGCAAGGAAGATTGCTGCAGACAACGGCACTGAGCTGTTTAAACGGTGCATTGTTCTGGATATCGAGGGGACAACTACACCGATTTCATTTGTCACAGATGTTCTCTTCCCTTATGCAAGGGAGAGCGTAGGGAAGCATTTGGATGCAACATATGAAACGAAAGAAACACAAGATATTAAGTTATTGCGAGCTCAAGTAGAAGAAGATTTAGTGAACAGCGTAGCTGGTGCCGTGCCAATACCTGACAATAGTGCAGGAAAGCAGGACATAATTGCAGCTTTGGTTGCTAATGTCGAGGCTATGATTCAAGCTGACCGGAAGATCACTTCTTTGAAGCAATTGCAAGGTCACATATGGCGTACTGGATTTCAGTATAAAGAGATAGAATCCGTTGTTTTTGATGAAGTACCCGAAGCACTGGAGAAGTGGAATGCTGTAGGCATCAAGGTTTACATCTACTCCAGTGGTAGCAGACTAGCTCAAAGACTTTTATTCGGTCACACAAAACAAGGAGACCTGAGAAAGTACTTGTCCGGGTTCTTCAAGGGTTGTCTACCAACGTCTACCAAGAAGCAACAGCTGCCAAAGCAGCAGGTTTGGATGTCATTGTTTCTATCCGGCCCGGAAATGGACCGCTTCCAGACAACCATGGATTCAGAACAATCACATCCTTTTCAGAAATCTGATGTAGGAATATATGGTCTTGTTGTAACAAGTCCTGAAAGAGAGAGGCTGGTTTTTGTCTGAAGTCTCATGAGTTATTGCTCTGAACAGTTGTGATTTGGTGCCAATGCTTCAACTTTATGTTTGGGATATGAATAAATATAAAGAAAAAAGTGCTTTTATAACCCTACCTAGTTAACATAAGTGCCAATATAACCTTTCAATATTCGAAAGTGCCAATATAACCCTATATAATAAGTGAAAGTGCCAATATAACCCTACAAGTTTTAAGGATGTACTGATATAACCCAACAAACATTAGAAATGTATTGATATAACCCTACAAACATTAGGAATGTGCTGATATAACCCAATAAGATTGCATAATGTGCTGATATAACCCAATGAGATTGCATAATGTGCTGATACAACCCTACCTAATTTCAACGAACTATGGCGTTCCGGCTAACTACGAGGGTAAAATTGTCCACCCAATTTCAGAGTTAGCCCAAATGGTATTTTGGTCAATTTACATAGAGTCAACGCTGAAAAATTGAGGTCAATGTCGAAAATGGGGTGTGAGGGTTATATTGGCACTTTCATTAACTAGTTAGGGTTATATTTGAACTAAAAATTATCATAGGATTATATTGGCACTTACTCAAGTAGATAGGGTTATATTGACACTTATCCCAAATATAAATAAAGGAAGTTAGATCTTTGTAGAAAAAAAAAGGATTATATATTCGTGGTTTTACGATAATTATATTTTGACTTTGAAATTCTGGAAAGCAGTTTTTATTGGAAGATTGATGCTTGTGTTACAGTTAGATTAAAGTTGTTTGTTATATGTTGGACTGGAGGTAAATGGTTGTTTGAATCGTAGTTCTGTGATAACAGGTGTCTTTGTTTTAATCATCGTTACGTTCAATACTGCCTACATTTTAATAGTGTTAGTAAGCCTTTTCAGACTTGAGTTAGGCCACATTTCTCAATAAGACTTGCTATGCTGTTGATCTTTGCTTATTCCATTATTCGTTTCTGAAGAAACTTAAGTGCGAAAGATGATATGTCTGATGCTGACAACAGCAAAGCTCAATCCTTCGATTCTGAAAGCGAGGATGATAGCCAGGATGTAAGCAATTCTAAAAGTGATAGTGAGTTGTTTATCTCTCTTCCAAATCATTTTAATTATGATTTTGATTCCATTTGTCTTAAATCCATAATCTTAATTGCATTGTGTCTATCATACGCAGACCTTTCAAAATCAGGTGATTCTGAAGATGATAGCATTGCTGAAACTCTTGTGGAACGAGGGCTGGTATATAATTATATTTGCATTTTAAGAACCATGTTTGCCTTTAACATGACTGGTTTCATATCAGAATATAAATATTTGAGCTGCAATTTTCTAAATTTAAAATCACTCTTCCAATCTTTTAAGTAGTTATTCTGTTATACAATTAAACCTCGATAAATGAATGTTCGATAAATGAATAACCTCGATAAATGAATGTTCGATAAATGAATAACCTCGACAAATGAATAATTTTTTCTGGTCCCGACTTGGGCTAAGGGGTTAAATGAATAACCTCGCTAAATGCATTGATGAATAATTTTCTTGAAATCCTTAAAGACCCTATGTAAATATAAATGAATAATCATCAAATTTCATTAGATATATATATATTAAAAAATATTTTTTTTTCAATCAACAATATTCCTACAATAAGTCATTCTTTACAAAAAAGGAGTCTATAGTTTTTTACTTTTTTTTCCCACCAAAATTCATCTCATCCTTGATTTTTCCTAGTGCAAACAAAACTTTAGGAGTATTCTGCTCGTGTTGTAGAAAGTAGTTCCGTTTGATATTGTGGTTTGGCTAGAATCCAAACCAAACTTTTCCTTCACCCATGCTTGCATATCCTTTTACGTAAGTGTTGGATGTTCCTTCTTGTGCTCACATATGGTCCTCCTTATCTTACCAGTCAAAGATGTTTTTGTTGATGGCTTTGGCTTTTGATTGGAAGCCATCAAATTGAATGTTAAGAAAGATATGGTACTGCAGAATGAATTACTTACCAAACCAAGACTTTAGAACTATATATAGTTTGTAGTGTAGGTTAGATACATTTTCTAAGACTCTAGATATTCCATACATGATGAGTGTTATATTGTGTTCATATTTTGTGGGATTATTATGATTTTATTGAGATATAATTTGCACTTTAAGGTGCTTTTGGTGCAGGAATTCATTGATTGCGGAGAATTGAGAGGGAGCTATACATTGTACTCTTTTTCCCTTAACCAACGGTTTTTTCCCACTGGGTTTTTCAGGTTAAGGTTTTTAATGAGACGATGTGCTCCAATGGAAAATGTTCTTATTTTATAAGACATTTTTCCAGGGATGAAGGAAGAGAGGCAAAAGCAGAATTGCTGAAGTTATGGGGTGAAAAGTGAATTATTGAACACATGTGGATTTGAAAGAAATAAATATATTCACTGCCCATATTGATAAAGATTGTATTATCTCCTTCCATTTGAAATTCTTTAATGGTAGAAATTAGTTATTTAAAATTAGAATAGATATTATCTTATTTCCTTATTTCTTCCCTAAGAAGAAAAGTAATTAGAAATTGATTTAGATTTGGTTTTGGTTTGATGTATATAAATATACACGGCCGACAGAGGAGGGGATATATATATTAATATGAAGACGGAGACAGAGACATTAGCATTGATTTCCGTGCTAGGTTTTATTCCTGCGCATAAATAATCTGATTAGATTATTTGTTTTCATCAATTGTGCGAATCAAGCGTCACACACGGTTTGCTTGATTGATTTGTCTTTTGTTTAATTTTGTTAATTATGTATTGTTTTTATATTGTTTATTTGTTTAGTTTAATTATTATGAGTAGCTAATTTATATATCGGCATGGAATAACAAGCATTAGTTTATGAATCGAGAGGTCTAATTGTTTTATAATTGATTCTTATGTGTTTTTTATTGTTCTTGGTTAAATTTATTTCTGATGTGTTTAAGCCTGATCAACTTGAATATTATTGGGATAATGCTATCTAATTCTACCAATACGTAATCGTTGGAAAGGGTTAGTAAGTAGCGAGTTCTTGTGAAAAATAGCTAACTAGCTAAGACTGTAATAGCAAGATGGGGAACAATTAAGTGTGCATTACCACTTGCGAATACTTGGGTAATTGCTATGTCGGGTTCTTTTCATTCTTAATGCTATCGAGGTGTGTATCTGATTCAGCGAATACTTTCCGGAGGCATCTTGGTAAGAGAAACAATTAATTAATTATAATTGGTTAATTGTCGATAAAGTACGAAAGAATTGGGGAGGTTAAGCGTACCTACTTTCCTATAACTGATAGATGCATATGAATTGATTTATCTTTGCGCCTATGATCGATGTTTAACTAATGTGAGTTATTCCGAGCCGATTACCTTATTCATATATTTTATAGACAATTATATATTTTAGTTTGCATTATTATTTCATATTTTATAGTTGCATTATTAGTTGTTAAATAAATCTAAAAATTAAGGCGTGGTGGCTACACCAAAAGTGTTCTATATTAGTAGGTATTTTATTATAGATTTTGCTCCGTTCCTCGTGGGATCGACTCTGCTTGCTACTGTACTAATTTCATCATTAGAGTTTGCAGATTATTTTGGTGAGTGAAACGACGTTCGCCAATACAGTACATACTATCTTATTAGTAGTCTCAAATACAATGTACATATGTACATTTTTGTATTTAGTTCACATACATACTGTAGTTTGTAGTTTAGGTTAGATACATTTTCTAAGACTTTAGATATTCCATACAGTACATACTATCTTATTAGTAGTCTCAAATACAATGTACATATGTACATTTTTGTACTTAGTCCACATACATACAGTTCATGTATTACTAATATAATTTCTTCAATACTATCTAAATGAATAAAAATTCATTTATCGATAAATGAATAAAAATTCATTTATCGATAAATGAATAATATATTCATTTATCGATAAATAAATAATCTCGCTAAACGAATATTTTTTTCTGATCCCAAAAGTATTCATTTATAGAGATTTAACTGTATGTTGGTTTTGTGTTTTTATTTCCCATCAAAAAGTGGTAGTTGATAAAGTAAATTATCAAGCATTTATTGGCCAGATAGTTCAATCTTCTTTCGTAATTAGGGAGAATGTAACTATGGGAAATCAGCAATCATAAATGCTCTTTCAGGGGAAGTATCCAGCACAAATTTTTGTTGAGTTTCTAAAAAAGCTGCTACAACCACCACAATCACCTTAATTGTATCGGTCCAAGAATGAGGCAAATAAAAGTTTTGCCTCAATAGTCTGATTTAGCAGTAAATGTTATATGTCTCAATTAATTGACTCAATTATCTTCTTTCCACTTCATATGAAGCCGCTTTTTGCAAATGTTACATGTGAGATTTTTTTTTTTGTAGTTTGATTCAGACTCGTAAGATTTTAGGCTGGCACTGCCACCATCGATCCTTTCAAACACTCCCAACATCATCCCAAACAACTCTTGCAAAGCCACATAACATCTCAGGCCGAACACATCTTCTCTTGTTGGTATGCCTTGAATATGTATTAGCCGCTTCGATAGGTTGGTACGGGGGTCTCGCTGCCCGGTCAGCGAGTCGGGGAGTCCAGGGGGGCGGAGCGCACCCTGGCCTGGGGGTCTGGGGGGGCGGAGTCGCCCCCGGTCCGACGGTATAACTTGTCTCTTTATTGGACTGTTGTTGATTTGGGCCGAATTGTGTTTTAGCCCAGTTTGTTAGGGTTTAGTGGAGACAGCATATAAAGTGTCTCTCTTCTCTCTGTAAACATTAATTCTGATATAGTGAATCCGTCTCCCGTGGATGTAGCCAAAAATTAGGTGAACCACGTAAATCTTGTGTCTTGTTATTTTCGTTCATATTTTCTATTCTTTCTCCATTCCGCACAACATCTCTGATTTCCTCCAATCCACACCTTTCGCAATCGCAAGCACCACAACCAATATTCTGAACCCCCTTACCCCTCCTTAAAATATGATAAAAGGAGTTATGTACGAAGTTTACCCATGTATTCCTATCAACTTAACCTTAATTAAGATTAAATGGAAATTTTCTTGTTTTGTAGAGTTTTTTTAAACACAAAATTTTCAACACAGAAACCCTTGACATTCATCTGATGAAGGCCTCTATCTGCTTAGAAATATCTAGCTGTACAGCTTCTTGAACATCAGAATCCTAGAGTGAAAAGAAATGCCTAATCAGTTTTTTTTTTAAAAAAAACCACCTGTGTTGGTGGGGGGTTTGGCAGACCCCTACCCGTTTATTAAATTTAAAAGAAAAGTACAAAGAAAGAGGGGGGCTTAATACCTGACCTCGACTGATTCATCTGAAGAGCCCTTAAACCTAATACAAAAAGGCTATATCTAGTCTATGGGCTCTCATAGATCAGTTTGATACATAATGATACATTTTGGCTGAGATTAACCTGCTCTAACATACGGAATGCCTTGCGCATCGAGCTTCACTTTGGCTGCCAGCAGTGGAGGTAAACCTGCACAATTATATAAGTTACTAACCTGACTCCGGCTGGCCATTTTAGCTAAAATGTCTGCTGCTCCATTTGCTTCCCTGAAGATGTGGTTGAGAGTGAATTTGAGTCCTTGAAGAAGTTCCCAGATCCGCCTGATCGTGTGCAGGAGTGTCCATGGAATCTTGAACTGGCGTCTAATCATGCTTATCAGTACTTTTGAATCCACTTCTATGTCAACGCTTGATATGCCCTTGTCCCTAGTAAGCTGGAGTCCGTGCTGCAAAGCCAGAGCTTCAACCTGCAAGATATTGTCTGCCACAACAGTTCTAGAGAGAGCTGCTACTACATGGCCTATATGGTCTCTAATGATACACCCAACTCCCACACAATCTTTGCTAAGATAAGATCCATCCGTATTCAGTTTAAATGCCGAAGGCAGTAACCATTTCAGAATTTTAGGTGGCTTTTGTTTGGTTGAATTCGGGGACAACAACTTAGGGATGTTTGACATAACCCATGTAAAATCCAATTTGAAGGCCAAAAGGATGTCATTGTAATGATACAGAATACGCCTATATATGATCATAACATCCGGTTTTGTGCCCTCAAATGTATATGAACACCTAGCACACCACAGGTGCCAATTCACGATGCATGGTAAAATGCGAATTAGCTCGGTGATGGGTCTGTCAAGAGACTGGAAATTCCAATAGAAGTAAAACCTATCCCATAAGAGTTGAAAAGTGTTGTCAGGCATATTGAAAGTAGAGTTCACCATTTTCCAGAGTTGCCGTACTTTCACACAAGAATTAAAGCAGTGGTGTATAGATTCTGATTTACACAAGCATAGATTACACCTGGAGGGGAGATGGAAATTGAAATCCACCAAGACATCGGGGAAAGCAACTAACCTGTTCAAGAGTTTCCAGTTAAATAAAGAGATTTTTTTTTGTAACCGTTATGACCAGTCATTGTACGAACTTTTGATAAATATCAAAATGCCTCAACGTAAGTATTGATGTTCTCATTTCCTTTTTGCATTAAATATAGAGACAAAGGCTGGTATATTTTATTTCTTGGGTCCTATTTTACAAAGCTGTGCCAAAATGAGCTTGGTAACGTCAGCTTCAAATCCATACTTTGTGCATTTTTAGATAACGGAAATGCAGTTGATTTGACTGCAGCTTTTGATAAACGACTTTTTTTCCCCCCAAAAATTATCCATTTTAAAAATCTATTTTCTTTTCATTGAAATATTTTCATTTTCTAATCTTAATTATCACTCAAAGTTACTTTGTGTACTGAAAACATAATTTAATACAGTTATTTTTAATTAACAATATTGAGAGAATGATTTGTCGTAAGGAATTGTATTATTTAATGACTGAATATATAGAGAGAGTACAATAGAGGTGTAATAAGGAAAGTTTTCTAATCATAATAAATTATAATCTAATCAACAATTTGATTTATCCTAACACCCCCTCAAGCGAAGCGTTGGATTCTCAGAGACGCAAAGTTTTGACATGAAGAACTCAAACAAGGGACGAGAAAGACCTTTGGTAAAGATATCCGCAACCTGTAGAGATGTAGGAACATGAGCAACACGAAGCTTGGCCGAAGAAATCAACTCGCGAACAAAATGATAATCAATGTCAATGTGCTTAGCCCGCTTATGCACCACCAGATTCTGAACCAAGAAGATGGCACTGTTGTTGTCACAAAGCAAAGAGGCGCACCGGACAGAGGAACATGAAGGTCACAAAGAAAATGAGTCATCCAGATGACCTCAGAAGCAGTGTTGCCCAAAGCACGATACTCCGACTTAGTGCTGGACCTAGACACAGTGGTTTGTTTCTTCACACTCCAAGAAATCAAGTTACCGCCTAAGAAGACAACATAGCTATAAGTAGAACGATGAGTCTCCAAACACCTAGCCCAATCTGCATCAGAATAACCGAGCACCTCCGGAGAAGAAGCTGCACGAAAATTGAGACCAAAATGTAGGGTCCCCTGAACATAACGGAGAATCCAAGTGATAGCCAAAAAATGATCTTCCCGAGGGTCCTGAAGATACTAACTAACACAATTAACTGCAACTGCTAAGTCCGGACGAGTGATGGTTGGATATTGGAGAGCACCAACCAAAGAGCGATACAACGTCAGATTCTTGAACTGTGAACTCGTACTGCTGTGAAGCTGAGAATTTGGCAGAAACGATGTAGAGATTGGCACTGCCTCTAACATACCAGCCCGAGAAAGAATGTCCCAAGCATACTTCGCCTGTCCCAGAAGAAGTCCTGAGGTAGTGAGTGTGACCTCCAAGCCAAGAAAGTAGTGTAAGTGCCCAAATCTTTGATGGCAAACTCCTAATCAGACGGTAGTGTCTCTGATGATATCATTCCCATTGAAAGTAGTGTAAGGCATTCTTAACGTCCAAATGATGTAGAGACCAAGCATGCATAGTAGCAATAGCAAGAACTATCTGAACTGTAGATGCTTTAACCACATGACTGAAAGTATGGTCAAAGTCAAAACCGGGAATCTGAGAGAAACCTTGAGCCACCAAACGTGCCTTATGGCGATCAACCAAACCATTAGGTCTGTACTTCAACCGATAAACCCATTTAAACCCAACAATGTTGACGTCCGGAGGGTGCGGAAAAAGATCCCAAGTATGCTGACCACGAAGAGCGGCCATCTCCTCATCTATGGCAGAAACCCAAGAAGGATCTTGTTTTGCAGAACGATAATCAATCGGTTCTTTCTGAGCAAGAAGACCATGATCATGAATGTCTTAATAATCTCAGGGTTGAATAACTCTGGTGGAACAGCTTGTAACCATGCGAGAAGGTGTTGGACATGAAGAAACCTGGGACGTGCCTGAGATGGCGGAGCCGTGACTGTCCGTGGCCGAGGTTAAGGTGGGAAGGAGACTGTGCATGGCCATGAAGCCACCCATAGCCGTGACCGAGGAAGAAAGGAAGATGGCATCCGTGGCAGGCCATGGCCGTGGCCATCCGTCCGTTGCAGGCCTTGGCCATGGTCGATAGGGGCACCTGAACCTGTGGCTGCTGAGTGCGAGCCATCACAGCTGAGTGTGGGCGAGAGGCCACCGTGATTGGGAGCGGGCGAGAGACCACCGCGACTGGCCACAGGCAAGGAGCCACCGCAGTCGGATGCAAGAAGGGACGACGGACACAGGTCAGCTTGAGGGGTAGCTGGGTGAGATGGCTCATCATCCAGAAACCAGAATTGAGGTGAGGATATAGCCGAGGTTGATAACAGTGACGTCCCATGATCCGGATCAGTAAAGGCTGAGACATCTAAACCTGATGAGTGAGACCCAGTTCTCGATGCTGGAGCAAGAGGAAAATAAGCCTCGTCAAACCGAGCACGGCGAGTAACATGAACCTTTCTAGTGGAAGGGTCAAGGCACCAAAACCCCTTATAATGTGAGCTGTACCCGATGGATATACATGGAATACTACGGGGAGATAGCTTAAGATCAGCAAAGGGCGAACAAAAGAAAAAACCAGGCAACCAAAAGGATGAAAGTTACTATAGATTGGATCCCGATGATAAAAAAGACCATAAGGTGTCGATCCCTGTAGAACTGGAGTAGGCAGACGATTGATAATGTAGACATCAGTGGTGAACAGATCATCCCAATGAGAAATCGAAATATGTGAGTGAAAAAGCATCATGGGACCCATTTCAACAACATGGCGATGCTTGCGTTCAGCGTGCCCATTCTGTTCTGGAGTGGCCGGACCAGAAACCTGATGACGAATACCTTCTGCCGTAAAATATGATCTGAGTCTGGTGTTAGAAAATTCAGTGCCACCATCACTTTGAAAAACTTTAATTTTTGCTAAAAATTGATTCTCAACAAGTGCCTCAAACTACAAATAAGTGTAAAAAAATCTTATTTACAAAGGGGGTACTACTAAGTGAATCTCAAAAAATCATCCACAAATAATGCATAATACGAAAAACTATTTGTAGATAAAATCGGGGAAGGTCCTTACAAATCACAATGTATTAAATCAAGAACATTGTCAGCGCATTTAGGGTTCTCAACAAACGCCAACCGTTGACCTTTCGCCATAACACAAGGGGCACAGATATGCAGTTTAAGCAACAAAGAAGAAAATGAAAGTAAACCAGACTTATGTAAACTAGTAAACACTGCACTATGAACATGACCTAGGCGTTCATGTCACAACTCATATGAAGCTCGACTCTTGTTTTGCTGTAAAATTGAAATGAATGCTGGATCTTACCAGTCCAAAACGTATAATCCATCCTCACTGTGCCCTTGGTCCACGACGGCCCTGGTTATTTTGTTTTGAATGACAAAATTCCGGTCATCAAATGTAATTAGGACACCCATATCTCTTGTTAACCATCTAGTAGACAGTAAATTCTTAGTAATATCAGGCACAACTAAAACACCACACATATGCAAGGTTTCAGAAACTTTAGAACCACTAATATGAGATATCATAGATGGAGCACCATTACCAACAAGAACACACGATTTACCAGTACAAGGAGTGAAGTTGTCTAGGCTTGAGGTGGAATATGCTATGACTGGTAGCGCCGGAATCAAGTTACCAATCTGACATATGAGAAGAAGTATCAGACTGCTGAGAAGAGTGGTGTTTTTCTACCAAATGAGTGGTGGCAGACGACCAATATGTGCCTACATTTGGTAACACGTCGCAGTATAGTGACCGAGGCGTCCACACCATGAACAGTGAGGATGACCGAAACCAAGGACCAGCCGCTTGAGAACCAAAAAAAGATTGCAGATCACCGCCGCACTTGCCACTAAAGCGACCGCTGTGGTAACTACGGGAAGGCCATGCGCGGCCACCTCGAGTCGGCGTGTGATCCCATGTGTGTCCGGCTGGAGGTGCATTATTGTTCTGGAATGCACCGGTCCTACGAATGGTCCTGAGTGTCCCACTAAATTCATCAAAAAGGTCTCGTGGTTTTTGGCACAGGCAAGAACATCTGCATAAAGCAGAGTTGGAATAGCATTAATCAAAGGAGCAGAAAAATTTTTATACTCAGGACCAGGAGCAGTCAAGAATAGACAATTTTATCAACATTTGAAACCGGATTACCCATAACAGATATTTGTTCAAAAATCTCCTTAAATTTTAGATGAAGTTCATGAACAATACCAGACTTACGAATACCATGTGCATGTACACGAAGATGGAGAATGGTGGAGGCACTGCTATTATGAAATATGAGGGTAAGATTATCCTAGATATCTTTGGAAGTGGCATAATTTGGCAGTTCCGCAAGAACTTCAGTGATGAGAAAGGAAAATAGGAGACTGCAGAGACGTTGATCTTCACAACCCATTGATCCTACTCTTCTTTTGCTTGCAAATAAGCCTCCTGGAGATCAACTTTGCTACCACACAAATGAGTTAAGATGGTGGTAATAAAGGACAGGGTTCGCGGTGGTGGTGGTGGTGGGAGAGTGGGACGAGGTCTAGTGTCATCAATGAAACTGTACAGACCTTGAGGACAAAGGACATAACTTGCTTGACACTTCCAGGAAAGATAACTTGATGGAGTGAGTTTGATCTGCATCATCTAGAGCAGAATCTAGAGCAGAGAGTTGTTGGAGATATTTTCTTGATCCATAACTGGAGAGGAAAAGCAATGGAGCGGAGCATCAGCGGGAAGACGCGTGGATCCGCGTGCGTTGGAGGGGAGTTGCGTGCATCGGAAGGGAGCTGCGTGCATCAGAGGGGGAGCCGCATGGAGCCACTCATCGAAGGGGAGCTGGGTGCATCAGAAGGAAGTTGCATGTATCCGGAGAGGAGCCGCGTGGAGCCGTACATTGGAGAGAAGTGGACCGGAGCATAGAGGGGGAGCACATGATGGAGCTGCTGGAAGAGGAGCTGTTGGCGACCGACGGTGATGAGAATTTTAAGTTTTTAGGTTTGGATCAGAAGAGTCTCTGATACCATGAGAGAAGGAAAGGCCGTAAGGAATTGTATTATTGATGACTGAATATATAGAGAGTATAATAGAGGTGTTATAAGGAAAGAACTCTAATCATAATAAATTATAATCTAATCGATAAAATGATTTATCCTAACAAATATAATAAACATTTTTTATTCATAGATGCCAATTAATAAATTATATATATATATATATTTGTTTGCATCTCCGCAATTTCTCTAAAACCACAGCTCGATCCTCGTCTCAGCTTCTCAATCAGCGCCGCCACCATGGCGGAGCCACCAGGAGCCTCTCCTCATTCTTATGCTAACATAGTTAATACCCACCTCGCATCTCCCACTCTGCTTGCTAACCATATCAACCCTCAAACCGTAACCTTATATCTCACACAATTGCAAACCCCGGTTCACTTAGAGAACACCAGAGCTCCCCTCAATCTAAATTGTAAAATAGATCATTTAAAAGAACCAGGACTCCACTTTACTGATGCAGATTGTGATGCCCTTGAAGCACCATTGAGGCTAACGTTAATCGGAAAATTCTCATAGAGTAGACCGGAACTAGCCAAGCTCCGCCATGATTTCCAAACAGCAAGCTTTTAAGGACACACCACCATCAATCTAATGGACAATCGTTAGGTACTGATAAACTTTTCATTAGCAGATGACTATTATAGATGCTGGATCCATAAATTTTTGGAGCTTTGGCTCTTATTCAATCAGAATCACTAAATGGGAACCGACTTTTAACCGTAATACTAATTTTCCTATTGTTCCTATCTAGGTTGGTCTTTACGGTTTACCTATTCAATTCTTTGATACTCAAGTGATGATAGAAATAGGGGGTATTATTGGACAACCTGTGAAAATAGATAAGGCCACTCTCAACAGAATCAGACCTCATGTGGCTAAAATATGTGTTGAACTTGATATAACTAAACCTAGATTACATAGAATCTAGCTTAGTTTTCAATGAAATAGGTTTCTGGCAACCTGTGGAATGTGAAAACATTCCTGAATATTGTTCTAAATGCTTAAAAGCTTGGTCACAATTTTTCTGTTTGTAAGTATGAGCAGATCCACCATAACTTTACCCCTTGGAGACCAAAGGAAAACGAAGGATAGGGTAAAAACAAAGGAAAGCTCATCAGGGTTTTCCTAATAAAGAGAACATGGTGATTCTCATCTATAAAAATGAAACTAACACTATAGTGCAGGAAGTTTGGAGGCCTAAGAGGTCAAGTTCTCAAGGGACAACCTCTCTGATAGAGGTTCGGGTAATTAAAAGCCCTAACCCTAATGCTGAGAATTCTCTATCATCTAATACCTCTACTGATTTACATGACTCATACACCCTAACACTTAACAACTATGACATTAATAATAATCCTCCTGAAGATGCCCACACCCATTCTCACTGTCTTACTAACTCTCTTAGTCTTGATCCCCCTTTACTAAAATCTATTAATCCAAACCCCAATCAAAATGTATCCCAAAGCAACTCAGAACCTAATCCAAGATTGGCAGCCCCCAATGAAAGTGAAAACCTGAATGAAAAAGAATTATCTAAGCATTTGAACAACCATGAAATCAGAAATAAGGCCATCCAAATCTCTGAACTCCCTAATCTGATCTTTTCTAATAAAGATTCTACCTGAAAAACTATAGGAAATAGTGATACAACTCACATTTCTGTAATATAGTTGTTATGGATAACCAATAGGAGAACTTTATTGAAATAAATGCTGGTTTGTCTCCACCCCTCCCCTTAGATAAAAAACACAAAAAGAAAGTGGTTTTTAATGATGATATAAATGTAACTGTGGCATCCATCAACTCGGGTTATAACTCAGAACCTAAACACATGAACATTCAGCCTCAGTTATCTCGTGATAATTTTATCTCTGAGATGATGATCTCTTAAAATCGTTTTAATGCTCTGATAAAAGACTCTAATAGCACAGATGAAGCATCCACCGTCAAGCCCAGAAAATACACTAAAATGATTACTCATCTACCCCTAAAACGGTTATAACTCATTCCAATTTGTCTTCCAAACACTAATTATATGGATCTAAATCTATGTTGCTGGAATGTCAGTGGAATTGGAAATAGAGCCTCACAGATAAGTGCTAAGGATATAAGGCATAAACATAAAACGTCTCTGCTAGTCGTAATTGAACCCATTCTGGATAATACACACATTGGTAAAACACCCTTTATTCTTAATATCAGAAATCACTTTGCTACTGAAGGCTGTAAAATATGGCTCTTCTGGGATGAAAGTGTACACTTAAATATCCTTCATACTCATAAACAGCTCATCCTAGTAAGGCTTACCCATAGTTCCCTTAATAAATCTTGTCATATTGCCTTTGTCTATGCAAAACATTCACAAAAGGCAAAAACATTTGTGGGACAAGCTATTACATTACAAAAATATGCATATTCTACTGATAGGAGATTTAAATGTAATAGAAAATCAGAATGAATACATTGGTCAATCCATCCTTAAACCCAATGTAATTTATGATTTTAATTCATTCTTACACTCTGGAGACTTCACAACTCTTCTTATTTCAGGTAACTTGTTTACCTAGACTGGAATGAGGCCTAAATGTAGAGTGTGGAAAAGGCTGGATAGGGGAATTGCTACTCCCAATTAGCTGAATGATTATCCATCATCTCACACGTCACATACATGTATTAGCTAGAACACACTCAGACCACTCACCCTTGATCCTTCATATTAAACCTGCTAATAGGTTTACAAGCCCTAAGGCTTTTAAAATTTAAAATTGTTGGATCAAACATCCAACCATCATGGACATTTTCAATCAAGCATGGGGAATCATAACACATCTTAAAGGAATGAGAAATTTTCATTTTAAATTAAAAACCTTAAGATGTCATTAAACTTAGGAACAGATGCACTTTTGGGAAGAGAATGTCTTAAAGACTGAACTGGACATGCAAAACCAGGAAAATGATGAAAACTTAATTGAACATAACAAAGCTAAAGTAGAGTTAACCTAAGCTCTAGCTTAAAAAGATAGCTACTAGAGGAAAAAATAAAGATTAAAATGGCTAAAGCAAGGTGATGCTAACACAAAAAAATTTCATAACACAGTAAAAGCCAAGCATCACAGGTAGCAAATTTCCTCAATTAGAGACTCAAATGGAAACTGGTTAGAAGAACAAGAAGATAGTAGTAATGTTGTTGTCTTCTTTTTCTCTAACCTACTAATAAATGATGATCCTAATCCTTCTGGGGTTAACACAACAGTTCTGCTGGAAAATGTTCCAAAGCTGGTCACTGAAGATATGAATCTTAGTTTAACCCAAACAGTAACCATGAGGGAGCTCTTTAACTTAGTCTCATCTATGGAAAGTGATTAAGCTCCAGGCCCTGATGGCTTTAATGGGAAATTTTACAAAACATGCTGGAACATAATTAATAATGACCGTTTTCAAGCAGTTCAGGACTTCCTGGATGGTAACAAAATCCCAAAAGTTATCTCTTCTACTCTTATGGTCCTGATTCCCAAAAAAGAAGTCACTTTATCTTTCAAAGACTTTCGACCAATCAGTTTGTGTAACTTCATAAATAAAATTTTCTCCAAACTGATTGCTCAAAGACTGAAACCCTTAATGCAAACTCTCATTTCCCCTGAACAATCAACTTTTGTTCAAGGTAGAGAGTTAGCTGACAATGTCTTGCTCATGCAAGAAGTCACTAACTTTCTAGATTTAAAAACAAGGGGACCTAATATCATATTCAAGCCTTATATAATGAAAGCTTTTGACAGAGTGACTTGGCTATTTCTATCTAAAATTCTCTTAACAATGGGGTTCACTGAAAAGCTGGTTAATATTATAATGGGAAACCTCAAAGATGCTTTCTTCTCTATACTGATTAACGGCAGTCCAAAAGATTTCTTCCAACCTACAAGAGGACTCAAACAAGGAGACCCCCTTTCTCCCTATCTTTTTATATTGATGGCATAGGCCTTCACAAGGAAACTTAAGTTCTTATTCTAATATTCAACTATGGAATATTACAAACTGCCTCAATCGATGCTTAAAGATACATATCTCTCATTTGTAGATGATACTGCAATTTTCCTGAAATATTCAAAAAGTGGCATAAAAACTTTGATTGGATTTAAAAAATATATATGAAAATACTACTGGAAAGAAGGTCAGTTTTGAAAAATCCTCCTTCATCCTGTCCAAACATGCTACTCCTAGGGATAAAAGCATTATCCAAGCTGAGACTGGCATGACAGAGGGATTTTTCCCTTTATATATTTAGGGTGCCTATCTATCTAGGAAGGAATAACATTATATATTTCCAAATTCTCCTAGATTCAGTTTCTACAAAACTGAACTCATGGCAAAATAAATCTCTAAATCAAGCAGGAAGGATAATTATGATTAAACATGTTTTGTCAGTTATGCCCTTGTATCTGATCGCTGTTCTTAAACCCACTAAGAGCACAATTGACAAACTCCATGTCCTACTTGCAAAATTTTTCTAGAGAATTTCAACTTCTGAGCAGGAAAGCAAGAAGATATGGAAATCATATCTAAACATGTGTTACCCCAAATCTAAGAATGGGTTTGACTTTAAAAACATACATACTATGATTACAAGTTTCTCTTGCAAGTTGTGGTGGAACTACAACTTGGAAAATCACTGTGGTCAAAAGTGACGTGGTCCTCCCCTGAAAACCAGAGAACATCTAAAACTTGGAAAAGAATCATACGGATTTCTGAACTGGCTATGACTAATTCTTATCTCCAAGTTTATTCAGAAGATGTTTCATTTTGGTTCACCAACTGGACCAATCTGGGTACTTTGGCCTCTCTATGGGAATCCCCTAAACCTCTCCCTCATAAGGAAACATCTATTAAAGATTTTTTATCTGATCAGGCTAGCCTCACGAACAATATTCCTCATTTTTATCTAAGCTAGAAACCAGTAACATGAACCATAGAGAGTACCCTGATAATCTTATCTGGAAACCAACAGAACATGGAACATTCTCTGTCAGGTCTGCATATGAACTGATTAGAGAAAAAAATTGTAAATCCATCTTTCAAATATCTGTGGTCAACACTGTTGCCAAGAAAAATGAGTGTATTTAACTGGAAATTGTTGAACAGATGGCTGGCTATGCCTGATGTGCTTGAGGACTTTTCTTTTCATTTACCATCAAAATGCACATTCTTTCATAACGATTTTGATACAATCCATCATACTTTTAATGACTGTTCAACAATTAAATCAATATGGCATAAAATTCACAGTTTCTTTAACCTACAAGAGCTGAGTTTTAATACACTATGGGATAGGTTCTTCTTTTACTGGAACTTTAAGGGTCCTAATGGTAAACTGCTGAAATTGATGAGAATCCTTCCATGTATTGTTGTCTGGTTTGTATGGTGTTCAAGGAACAAGTTCCTATATGATTCAATCAAGCCAAACACAGAGTTGATTATCCACAAAGTGATCAATTAGTTTCAGGATATCTTCAAAGTTCACTCTTTGAACATCAAATTTTCCACTAATGCTGGGAATACCTCTCTCTTTTTTTCTTCCTACAACTGCTAGGAAAAAAAGAAATGAAGATGTTGTGGCTTGGAAACTTCCTACCCATATGAAACTAAACTCAGATGTTTTTGCTCTAAGAAATGGTGAAACAGGTGCTGGCATAATTATCAGGGATGCTCGAGGTTCTTTAAAGTTTGTAGCGGCTAAGCATCTTGGCCAAGGCATAAGCCTTATGGCTGAGATCAAGGAACTGTAATTTGGCTTACTGCTTGGATATACTAATAAACAAGTGGAATGTGACTCACTTATTCTAGTGAAAATGATAAGAAAGGAATATAAAATACCTTGAAAATTAGCTCTAGTAATCAGAGAGATATGGGCACTAATAAATCAAGTTCAATGTTCAGTATTTCATGTTTTCAGAGAGGTAAATAGTGTGGCTAATGCTCTTTCCAAATGGCCAGTACTGACCAGGTAACCACAACATTTGAACTTAACACTTTGCCAAAACATGTTCAGGTACTCATAAAGCTAGATGCTGCTTCATTACCTTATATTAGGAATCTGTAGTTGGACTTTGGGAACTGCTTTTTCCATGTTTTATTTTTAGGTTTACCTGCTTGAGTTGAAGATAGGAGCAGATATGAACAAGAAGGCTTAAGCACTCAATTGAATTGCAAGACATAAGGTTTCACCCCATGGAAGAAGTTGAACTTAACACTTGACGGTTGTGAGGGTTGTGACAAGCAAAGATCGGAGCAGAAATTAACACTTGAAGGCTGTGTGAATGTTGTGACAAGCAAAGACTTGAGGCAGACCATTAGGCATATCCATACTGAAGGAGGTGTACCTTATTTCGGGGGAAGTAAGGTGCAAGGGGCTAGGACGGAAGGCCATCTCTTTTTGCTAACACTCGGGGTGGAGGCAAAAAAGTGGTAGGCCGCTCTACACCTTGACTAGAGGGACTGACCATTCTTTTTACTAACACAGGGATTATGGAAGTAAAAAGAATGGAACTTAGCATTATGATTCTATTATCAAATAGCTTACCACGTCTTTCCTTGATGTACAGTCTTATTAAACATTGTGCTTATCTGTTTTTCATTTTTTATGGTTTGGGGAGTCTAATAAATTTCCCCTTCACCTTTGGTGAGTTTTAATTTTAAAAAAATATTTATTCGAATAAAAGAAATACATAGTATAGCTTAAATAGTTTATAGAATTATAATTTATTCCTCCGTGTAAACGTCTCTTGACAGATGACCTCTCTCATTAAGTTATGAACTATCCATCATATATTTTACTTATGCGTTGTATTACTTAAATTATAGGACACAAAACTTTTAAAATTAATTAACATAATTTTAAAAATTATATTTATTATTATTTTTATATGTTATAGGTTACTTCCTCCATCCCAGCTCAAATTGCACTACAATCATTATCACGTTGTTCAATAAACATGTTTGACCGTTAATATGTTTAACTACGTATAATAACGGTAAATAAAATGTGATATTTAGAAACTATTTATTATGACGAATTCAACTATGCCACATACGATAATATTGTTACTCACATATATTTCATTAGAATAGTGTCCAAATATCACTATAGTCAACTTTCAATAGAGAATAGTGTCCAAAAAGAAAGTGTCCAATTCGACCTGGTAAGAGGGGAGTATCTTATACTTCTATTTATAACTAAGAATATTTTTACTATTATCTTTTATAACTTTAATTAAATAATTATTGATTCATTATCAACATATATTTCATTATCACTATAAAATTTTTTAATGTATACTGTATCTATGCAGCTAATATTTTTTAAAATATAAAATAATTAATTATATTATATCTACAAAGATCAATTCATTTATTTTATTTCCTAAATAAATATATTATCATATTAATAAATATATTAATTTATTTTAAATACTACATTATGTCTAATTCTCATATAGATATGATAAAATTTTATTACTTATTTAAATTGTAAATTACATTATTTTTTTAATTTATAAATCCGTGCATCGACAATGATGCTATCTAGCATGCAAATATAATCCTATATGTTGGAGAAAGTGCAAAAATAACCGATTGAAAATGACCAAAATGCCCTTCTAACCTAATACAAAATTTTAAAAGACAAAAATTCCCCCACCACTTAGCTCTGCCACCAGCCCCACCATCCCACCACCAATCCACCACCACCACCAATATGTTTAAGCCCAATCCACATCCTCCTCCCTGGTCGAGCCCCTAAAATGACACCGCAACTAGCTGCGCCGCTGCGTGACCACTCAGCCCAATCCACCACCACTACCAATCCACCTCCTTTTCCCTGGTTAAGCCAACTAGATGCCACCTCACCTACCTGCGTTGTCGCGTCACCGCTCAACCCAATCCAACACCACCACCAATCCACCTTCTCCTCCCTGGTCAAGCCACCCAGAAGCCACTTGAACTAGCTGCGTCGCCACATCACTGCAAGCCCAAAGAAGATCCACACGACACCCAGATCCTAATGAGAAATATGCGGTCCGGATGACTCACCGTCGGTCCAGCTCTCTGCCCTCTGAAAAAACTGCACCGCCTCCTCCTCCAGCCCCTTATTCCCCTTGTCGACCACCACCACCATCATCGGTCTCCATTTCTGGCACCACTCAACTAAGTGCCAGAAAATTGAGACCCATCCTAGTTTCGCCTCCTCCCCTGCTCGATCGGTCCGATCACCTCCATCATTTCCTGTCGCCCGCATCACTATCTCGTCGTCGCTCCCTCCATTATCTTGTCCCTGCTCCCTCCATTATCTCACCACCGCTGGTCCTTGCCTTCATTTACCTTAAATTCCTCAGACTTGAGGAATTACCGCGGCTCCCTTTCCACTGCTAAATGTTCCCTTGGATTCCGCTTGTTTCCACTGATCGTCGAGGACTGGACAAAAAACATCATTTGGGAGGGTTTGGCAGTTTGATCAGCAGACGCGAAGAGCATAGTGGAGGCTCTAAGAGCGTGAATCTGGGTGATGGTTCTGAGCTTGCAAACGTCGTTCCCGAGCTTGACAATGGCATGCTTCCACTCTGCATGCGTGAATGACGTGAATCTGGCAGAGGTGAAGAGCACTGGTGGGGTTAGCCCGACAATGGCATGAATCTGAGGAAAAAGATGAGGGGTATGAATGTAATATGCTTTTTGTATATATTTTTACAGAAAGCTAAAATAGTCTTTTCATTGAATTTCTGGCCTTAAACTACCGGAGAAGGTTATATTTGCACATACATTCACTTTCTAGGGGTTATTTTTGCACTTTCAAGTATCGCAGGGTTAGATATGAACTTTCAATTATCGCAGGGTTAGATCTGCAGTTTCGTCAATTATGTAGGGTTATATAAGCACTTTCCTCAAATTATTCAAAAATGCAAAAAAAATCAAGTTGATCAGTGAACGGGAAATTATAAACATCAACAAAAAATAGCAGAATATCAACAAAAAATCATAAAATATCAACTAAAAATTGCAGTAAGAAATCAAAAAAAATATCAACAAAAATTTGAAAAATCATCGACTACAACTGACAAAAAACCAACTGAAAATCATAAAAACATCAACACAACATAATTTATCAAAAAAAATTTTAAAATACCAACATCCACCTATATCGCCTAAAAGCTAAAAACATCAACAATTATCATCTACACCTAACAAATGAAAAACGTCAACATAAGGAAAAAAACACTACAAAACAACAACCATGTCACCAAAAAAGCTACAAACACCAACCCTATCACCTAAAACTCACCCCGAAATTGAAAAACATCAATGTGAGAAAAAAATACTTAAAACATCAACAAAAACACTACTGTACCTCAAGAGTATACATTATTCACTCTGAAAATCATAAAAATCAACAAATGTTTTTACAAAAAAAACTATAAATATCAACCTATATTATCAACTCCTAACACATGAACCTCATCTGGGAAATGAAAATATCAACAGAAGAAAAACCACACTGCAAACATCAACTCTTATAACCAAAACCAAAACCCCAACCGGAAAACGAAAAACATCAACATGAGAAAATACCCAAAAAAACAAATATCAATCCACATCACCCAAAAAAACAACAAAACATCAACACATAACAATTAAACCTCACCTGAATAATGAAAAATATCAATATGGGAGAAAAAAAGTTTAAAACATCAACAAAAAGATACAGTACCTCAAGAATAAAAATTCTTACCAAAAATCATTATGAGAAAATTAAAAAATGACTAAATTGTTTTTTTGGCCCCTTACATAATCTGCAATACATTCTTTTGGTGCCCAAGGCCAATGTCACGTTTGTTCAGCAAGAAACAAATAGAAAATGATTTGTTTGGTCTCCTGATGCAGTTTTCAGGTAAGTCAACGATAAAATTGGTCAAACATTTGTAAAATAGCTATTGGATTTAAAAAAAATAAAAAAATCTGAAAAATGAATCCAGGCTGATTTGAGAAATAGCCACCGGAAAACCTCTATTGCCGTTTCCAAAGAGAACCTCAGATGGTGCAGCCGAGCATGGAAATGCTAGTCAGAAAATGTTCATCCATCGGTGGATTTGCCTCGATCGTCTGCTGGTGTTGGACGTCGGTGAACATTGATCGATTAGAGAATGGAACTTGCCGGATCTGATGACTTGTTGGAGATGCTGTGATTTTCGTCGGGCGTGGCTTGATTTATGTCGGGATATTGACGACCCGCTAGTGTTGAAGTCGTTGGCTCACCGAGAAGCGATGTTGATCGGCTCACCATATTGGTCTGGTGTTGAATTACAGGGGAGAATCGGTGGGATGTTAAGGTCAACTCGTCTAACTCAGTCGCTGTGCTGAGTCGCTGAGTTGACTCACCGAGTCTGGTCACCTAAACAACGATTAGAAATTAGCCTCAACGAAGGAGAAATTTAAAAGCGACCACCGGCGCCATGGCGGAGAAGTCGAGGCTTTGGAGTCGCCAGCTGGGCGTTAAGTACGAGGCTATAACAGAGAAGAGGACAGTGTGAGGGTCTCCGATTTGAGAACTTCGCACTCGGTAAACCAGTGAGTAGTGAGTAGTGGCGGTGGTCGGGGTGAACCAGTGAGCAGCGGCGGTGGTCGGGGTGAACCAGTGAGCCGCGGCGGTGGCGGTGGCAGTGGTTGGCAGCGGTGGAATAAGGGATCGGGGATAAGGAGGAAAGCCTAAAATAAGAATAAAAGGAAAGAAAAATAAAAGAAAAGTAAAAGGAAAAGGAAAAAGGAATTATTATAAAATTAGGAAATTTTCTTTGTAAATGTTTTTAATTAGTAAAATTAGTAAAATACCCCTAGCTATATTGGAAAACCATTCTGGTTTACTTGAAAACCGCCTCTGTGGACCAAACAAATCATTATGTATTTTTTGTTGCTGAACAAATGCAGTATTAGCCTTGGGGACCAAAAGATGATATTGCAGAATATGTAAGGGACCAAAAAAATAATTTAGTCTTAAAAAAACTATAAATATCAATCCACATCACCAAAAAAAACTATAAAACATCAACTCATAACAATTAAAGCGTGCTCCGTCGCCTTAAAACAACTAATAACATCAACTTTGTGCCGCCTTTGCTCCTCCACCTTTGCATCTCAAGCGCGGCGGTCCATCTCTTTGCATGCTCCGCCGTCGCTGCGCGTGCTCCGCCGTGGATGCGATGCCAGATTGGTGCTCCGCCGTGGATGCGACGCCAGATCGGTGTTCCACCGTGGATGCGTCACCAGATCAAACCTCTGCCGTGGATGTGTTTCCTGCTGAACAACTCCATCGTGGATGTGTTTCCTGCTGAACAACTCCGCCTCGCAACCTCCAGCTTTGATCTGTGCACTACTAAAATCAAATTCGATCGGTGAGACGCCACCAAAGTAAAGCTTCGCGGTGGAGCAGTGGCAATTACAGGCGGTGGAGCGTTTGAGAAATGGAGGATGAAGACAACAAAATAAGGCAAAGTCTTGGGAAAGACTGTCTTTCCATAGGTTTATGGATAGACGTGGTTTATATAAAATAAAAAAAGGTAAAAGGTCTTAGTTGCAATATTTAAAATATATTATAAGTAGTCATAAAGTTTATAACCCAATTCATGCAACTCAAAAATTTTATCTTCATTTCTTCTAATTTCCACATTAAACCTTGGTTTTTCCATGACTTATGGAAATACCGTCTTTCAAGAGACGAACTTGAAAAATAAATGAAAAATCTGAGGTTTTAATATTTATATATTTTTTTAATAATTGCACAACATGTCCCTACATTTATTAGTATATTTTAAAAAATCTCATCCTAAATAAAACTTACAATAATTACACAATAAAATCTGACCTAAAATTAAAACTGCATAAAGCAAGACTCATTTTAAATTCAAATGTAAAAAAGGAATGGCCAATCTAAAGCGAGCAGAGTGAGTCTCATGTAAATAAGATATTGTCGGTAAATAACCCTTTAGCCTTTCAATGCTGCTCGGAAACAGAAAAATGGTCATTTTCGGCCGGCGAACAATGAAAAAAAGCAAACTATTTTAATCGGCGAATCGGTAAAAGTAATTCACGTTCGTAGTTATGGGTTGACTATTCACCGTACGTATCTCTCATGGCACGGATGACACAGTTTTAGAGACGTGGCGTGCCTCACTTTTACATTGTGAAACTTTACCCTTTATGAACAAAAGTCTCCCTCGTTTCATACGACAATCACACCTATAAATACACCTACTCGAGACAACGTCAGAGATAAGACCATCAACCAATTAACCAAATATGGAGAATACTATAATTCGGTCTTCACTTGCACTCTACTTTACTATTTGGCTATGCATTTCTGTCCTAACCACCAATCTAAGTGCCAAAAAAACACGTAAAATTCCTCCAGGGCCTTACAAATTTCCTATCATCGGAAACCTTCACAAAATCAGTGAAAATCCCTATCAATCATTCGAAAAACTTTCCAATAAGCATGGTCCTATTATGTCTGTGAGGCTAGGAAGTAAAGAAGCAGTCATCGTATCAAATGCATCGATCGCCAAAGAAATCCTGCAGAAGAACGACCCTGCTCTAGCCGGGGCATACCTAATGCAGCCCGTGCTCTCGATCATCACAAACTGTCCATGGTCTGGTTACCGGTTTCCGGCCCATGGCGCAACAACCGAAAGCTATGCAAAGAGCAAATGTTCTCACCGCATAGACTCGATGTTAGCCAGGATCTTCGCATAGCATGTGGGAGTTACCAAATGGGAAAGTAGTGATGCTTGTGTTGGTGCTGGTCGATCGACGGGTAACACTAACCTGACATTGTTGCACATTGAGGTAAACCTTTCTTACACGGTGAAAGATGTATAAGCGCATGTAAAGACGGAATTAAATGTAACCCTTTCCTATAAGAAGGCATGGTATGCTTGAAAGAAGGCTATTGACTTAGTATTCGGAATTCGGGAGGAATCCTTTAAACAGTTGGCAACATATATGGATGAGCTAGTCAGGACCAATCCAGGCACCGTTGTTGATTGGGCAGACGTACCTGATAGAATACAAGGACATGGGTGTAGGAAATTTAAGTTCATTTTCTGGGCATTTGGTCATGCTATCGATGCATTTCACTGCAGGTTGGTGATTAGTGTGGATGGTACTCCTTTGAGAGGTGCATACAAGGCCATAATGCTAGTAATCGTGACTCATGACGCGAATGACTACATACTCCCCATTGCTTATGCGATTGTTGACGCTTAAACTAATGAGAGTTGGAACTGGTTCATGCAGAGACTGCGTCTCAATGTGGTTGGTGGTGATAGTAGGCCAATTATTATTATATCAGATCGCCATGATAGAATTTTAAAGGAAATGAGACACATGGAGGAATGGATGGAGCCAGCAGGATACCATCGATTTTGCTTGCGTCATTTTCAGTCCAACTTCCTTAGTGCTGAGCGTGGGAAGTTTAAGAATGCACTTCTAAAGACTCTAGTTTGGCAGCTTGGTGGTTCCAGATAACAGAGTAGGTGGAGGGAGTACAAGGAGGAGTTGAAGAGTATCGAATCATCTACTTGGGATTGGTTGATACAACATGATACCAGTAAGTGGTGCCTTGCCTTTGATGAGGGTGATCGATGTTGGGGAATTCTTAAAACCAATTTTTCAGAGAGTTACAGCAACTGTTTAAGACGTGCACGACATCTCCCGATAACTGTGTGTGTCAAAGAAACCTTTGAGCGAACAGTTGAAATGTTTGCTCAAAGGGTAATGGATGCCACAAATTGGAGGTACTTTCCTGATTCATTACAGTTCTCTATGTGTTCATGGACTAGTTTCTTGATTCTACATTGCTGTTGAATTGTGTAGGTCCGAGTTCCCTAGTAGGATTTGGAAAAAAATTCAGAAGCAAGACACTTGGGCACATGGACATATTTTCACCGTGTTTGGGCATGCGTCACAGACTTATATGGTTGTGACAAGGACCATTGATGGCAGCATTGGTGAGAGCCAGTACATAGTCAAATACCGGAGAAAGGAGTGTACTTGTCGTGAATGGCAAATTTTCCGTTTCCTATGTTCTCGCATGCATTGGCCGTCTGTAGGCATAGGCGCGACGATCCAGCTACTCTATGTGACAGGGTATATCACACGACCACCTATTTCCTGAAATTGCATTTTACACCTTCTAACAGACACAAAACAGATGAAAATTCATGAATAGAACAAGATCGAAAGATTTGGCTGTCGATGGGCAAAGCCGGAACGTTGACCGCGGGGGAGGAATCACTCTAGATCTAATTTTTTGGGGCCTACAACTTCACCAAGCCCGTATCTTGTTCGTTCTGGAAACACGTCTTCCCATTCCATCTTTTCTTCATCAGTGGTTGTGAATGTCTGAGTTTTTCAATCTTTTCGACCTTCGTTCCGCCCCACCTTCCTCAAGTATATCATTGGCAGTGCTTCGTGAGTGCAGCACGCACCTTTTTCTTTATTTCGGAGCCCTTTTGGCGGGGTGTACTAAACCCACTACGTACCACACCACTGGGCGGCTCGCCCCCGGCCGTTCACATGAGCATAGGGAATCGTAACTCGATCGTGGATGATGGAATCATCAAAGATTTGACGAGATCTATCACTATGGTAATGTGCTAGTTGGAGGTTGATTCCCGATATTAAAAAGTTTTGCAATAGGAGGCATGGACAGTTTGCGGAGAGAAGGATAAGGAATCAAATGGATGAGATGGTGCTAGATGATTCCAGAGGCGTCCGTAGGCAAGGACGTGATTAGGGTTGTGTATGTAATATGCAAATTTTCAATATTTGGTTGAATATGTATGGCATTATTTTATGTAGCCAGTAATCTTGCTATGGTATTTTTTAGTGCAATCGATTGTGTGGATTCGGATTGTGTGTATTTGTCTAAATTGAAGCTAATGTACTATTGGGCTTGAATATTTATCACATGTTATTGCATTTTTTTTATTTGGATATCTGGACTGAGTTATTTTGCCATGTGATTCTGATTGTCAACAGGGATACACCATGTATCATCCAGGACCCATTGACGAGGAATTGTTGTACCTGCACTATGAGCATCGTGCACTTGCTCTGTACGATGGTCATCTAGAGGATGAGGCACTGCAGGTGAGACGGTGCGATGCGGCTTGTTGGATTGGTTGGATCCCTGATCCAGCCATGCGCTACGTGATTTAAGCTAGATTCCAGGGAATGTTGGATTGTGCTCCAATCTACATCGATCATTCCCTCGTCACAACCTTAGTAGAGCATTGGAGACCATAGACACACACGTTTCACCTGCCAATAGGAGAGGCTACCGTTACTTTGCAGGATGTTGGCATCCTATGGGGTGTACCGATCGATGGAATGCCAATTACTGGTGTGGACACTAACCTACGCACAGAGGACTGGCAGAGATTATGCACAGACTACCTAGGGGCTACACCGAATGCGAGTGTTATCAGAGGGGGTCGCATAAGGGCCAGCTGGCTGGGAAACTTGTTACACAGTCCATTCCCTATTGATGCTACTGAGGTAGATTGTCAACAACAGGCTAGGGTTTTCATTCTACTGCTGGTCGGTGGAATGCTAGTGTCAGACACATCCGGGCACCTTATCCCTTTGCTCTATTTGTCGGTACTAATGGACCTAGGTGCAGCACATCAGTACAGTTGGGGAAGTGCCATTTTGGCACACTTGTACATGTGCTTATATGACGTTGCAATCCCACAAGTTAAATCCATATCTGGACCACTTTTCTTGCTACATGTAACATTGCTGGTTAATTTTGTCAGTTGTACATACTGTCGATACTGACCTCTTATATTATATTAAAATTTATTTTATTTTTTGTCAGCTGTGGGCATGGGAGCGAATACAATCTATCCGTCCGGCCGGATGTCTACCAATGATCATCACGATGAGTGCTGTTGGGTCCAGGTACATATTGAATTAGTCAGGAGACAATTTTTAAACTGCTAGGCAATTACTAGGAATGGCTAATATTATTCATTTTGTTCCTAACAGGTAGAGAGCCCGGTACAATTCATCACAATCACCCATGCATGTATTGAAAGTGTACCACGATAAGTTGACATCTCTCCATAACAGACATGTATATTGAAATTTGGATTTCCTTTCGTTGAACTAATGGATAAAAAGTTTTTCCTCTCCTAACCACAACACAACAACTCCCATAGTACTGTACAGCCGGTAGGAACAACTGACTACTGTGTGTTGACCTCATTACTGGCATGTCGTGGAGTACGATCACGTTCATCGTGTTCTCAGGCAGTTTGGCCTTATCCAGTCAATACCCACCCAGTTGGTCACTAGGGATGAACATAAACTGTTTCATACTAGAGACCGTCGAGGAAGGTCAGAAATGGATTGGCGTGTTGAACTGAGAAGATATCTCGATGCCTGGGAACATCGAGCAGAGCAACAAGTTTATGTGCAAAGATCAGCGGATTCGTACACACCCAGTCGAGAATGCATGGAGTGGTACTTTTGCAGGACAATGACCCTTATTGATCATCCAGGATGGGCCGAAACAATTATAGAGGGTTTTCATGGAGACAAGGCTACTATGGAGTATATGGTATTTCCTAAATCTCTACTATTGTTAACAAATAATACTCTGCGTTTCCTTAATATTAAATATCTAACATATTTACCTCATTCATGTACTTGTAGGAAATGTCCTAGATGAGCATCATGTTGGATATAAATTTGGACGGCTGTCCCCCACGTATCACGGATGTTATCAGGGGGTACACGATGTTGCCACACGTACTTTACAGTATGCGCATGAGCCCTCCAGACCAAAGTTTCATCAGCCATATGTGCACTATGAGGAACCTCCACCTGGTGTGAAATATAATGACATCAGAAGCCACCATCCAGCTCCACCTAGTAGACAGGGTGGTCGGTGACCGCGTGCTCGGGGCCATACAGACCACATTGGTTCATCACAAGCTAGACTCTCATATGCTAGTCCGACGAACCCTGGACCATCACATGGTGAACCATCACAGTATGACACTACTACAACTGATTTCACTGCATATCATACTCCCACTGCTAGTTATGCAGGACCGTCACATGGCGGACCCTCATAGTTTGACACTACTACAGCCGATTTCACGGCATATGTTACTCCCACTGCGAGTCATGCATACATGTCGCCTATTGCTCGATTAGATACAGGTGGTGTTCCACATGTCCAGTATGGTTCATGCCAGGACACAAGAGACGATATGGAGGAGGATCTTATAGAGGGAGCTCCACATGACGCCGTACATGTTTCTACTGAGATGATCGTTCCACGATGCACATCCCGCACCACACGTCCTCCACCATGTGGAACAGGTGGAAAGCTTTGCAGAGGCTATCATTAGTACATTACATGACGTTGAGCACTCATTTCAGTATGTTTGACATGTCTTCTTCGGATATTGTACATTTCTGTTTAATTATATTTATTCCTACTCTATATTACTGCAATTTTTAAAATATCATAAAAACAAACACAAGTCTACTTATGCACTATCTTCACCCAAAACAAAAATATGAAAAACAATAATTTATAAATTATATAATTGACCGATTAAAATATTGATTTTATATTGATGATGCATTCATAAAATGCTGGATTAAAAAAATTATATGTTAAATTCAAGATCCTTTTTTAATAACATGCAATTCAAAATTTATTTAATAAATTCAAGAGAAAAACAAATTTAAATCACATGTTGAGGACGCATCTTCACATATTTTTTTTAAAAAAAATTCAGAAAGTGAGGATGCATTCAACTCTTCTCATAATTAAAAAAAATTAATTTATGACAATGAGGATGCATTCAACGAATGCATCGTCTGCATGGTCTGCAAAAAAAATAAGAAATTCCCAGAGGACGGATTCTGAGAATGCATCCTCCACCATGTTATCCAAACCTCTGAAGATACACATTTGCATCCAAAATCTTGAGATCATGCTTAGTAAAATCAACCTCTCGATCTTAGCCGAAAACCTTTTTACTGATCCAAAGAGTTTCACTATATTTCTTGATTCAAAATTTCAAATATGTATATAAATCTGTCTATATTGTAGCAAAAGTTTATTTTTTGTACGTACTATCATCGTATGCAAAGAATTATACATTATGTCAAATAAATACTGTACTTTTTCTTGATTATACGTACTTTTTCTTCTTTATGGGTGATATAACAGATAGAATATCCTAATTGATCTTTGATAGATCGTGATTGATATTGTACATATATAGAACAGTCTAGGTTCGATGTAATTAGCTCCTTCTACTCTATTTATTCTATCTATGACAAACACACCAAACATGGTGAATTACTTACTTTCATGATATCAGACGGGTAATCAGTCGATTTGCTTCGTCTTCTAAAAATCCATCACTGTCGTTCTTCCAGCCTTTTCTAAAAATCCTGAACCTTCCTTTGCTTCAATGACAGACAATCCATTAAGCTACTCTACTCTTATTCATATATTGCTGATTAAACTAAATTTTGGCATGTGGAAGTCGCAAGTTCAATTGCTCCTCGAATCCGAGGATTTATTTGGTTTTCTTGACAGCTCAAATCCTTGGCCCATTCCTTCTGCCAACAAAACATCGTCAGATTCCTCTACTGCCAAAGGTGACTCTTCCAAGATCAGTGACACCACACAAGCCGCAGTGAATTCTTGGGTGGCGCAAGACAAACTTCTTCAAGCCTTACTTCGCTCCTCTCTCACCGAAGAAGCGATGCTCAAAACGATTGGCTGCAATACAGTGAAGGACATGTGGGATTCTTTATCTGTGGCGTTCGACAACCTCTTGGTGTTTCGTGAACTGCAGCTCCGGGATGAACTCCATAGAATCCGTCGTGGCTCCTCCTCCGTCATAATTTCCATCGTCGGTTCAAAGCAATTATCCACTACTGGCTTCCTTGAATGCTCCCATCTCTCCCAGGGACCGAGTGATGATTTTTCTGAGGGAACTTGGATCCGGGTTTAGTGAGTTTACAAGCGTTCAACTTGTACATACGCCTCTCCCATCGTACTCAGACATCGTTGCCAGAGCCCTTAGCCACAATATTTTCTATCAATCTTCCTTCGGTACAGGCGAGGGATCTGAGGATGTCCCAGTGGCGTTCACGACTGATTACACTGCTCTATCCGATGACCATGGTTACAGCTCACCGGCACGTAATGCACATGTACCGCCCCCAGGCGCGTCAACCACCACACATGGTCGTAGGGGTGGCTCTAGTTGTTCAAAAAAATTTTGGTGGGTCTTGTACCACTGGAGGGTCTAGTTCTTCTTGTAAGAAAAGATGGAATCTTAAGTGCCAAATCTGCCACAATTTTGGTCACACAGCTCCGGAGTGCTCCAGACTTCCGTCGGCGGCTCTTCATTCTGACTCGGCTCATCTAGCTGATGCTTTCCACTCCTCTGTCTCACTTAATGATTCAACCTCCGACTAGCATTTGGACTCTGGCGCCACAAATCATATGGCTTCCACTTCTTCTGGCATTGACAGTGTTGTCCCCTATTCTGGTAACCACTTTGGCACTGTTGCTAATGACCATTCTATTCCTATTTCTCATACTGGACATCATCGGTTTTCTCGTGATTTATCTTTAACTGATGTGTTGTTGGTTCATGATATTACGAAAAACCTATTTTCCATTAATAAAGTGACAAAAGACTTGAATGTTGTGATTTCTTTTGATGAAAATTCGTTTGTGCTCTAGAATTGGTCAACAAAGGAGGTCATGGGTCAAGGTCAATGTGATCGCGGCCTTTATGTGCTTGAGAGGAGTGGTGTTGCTTTTGTTGCTCATGTTAAAGCAAATAAACATAGAGCTTCTTTTGATGTTTAGCATGCTAAACTAGTCCATACATCCATTTCAGTTATTTCTTTGTTAAATTAACATAACCTTGTTGAAGTTGTTTCTTTACCGCATAAACATGCTCTTTGCTCGCCTTGTGAAATGGCAAAAGGTAAAAGGCTTTCTTTTGTGGACAATCCTAGATGGGCACATGATGTCTTTCATTTAGGGAACTGTGATTTGTAGGGCCCTGCTCAAGTTTTACTGATAGTGGATTCTCTTATTACGCCATTTTTGTTGATGATTTCTCGCGATTCACCTGGTACTATCTGTTGGCGCAAAAATTAGATTTCTTTAAGACGTTCTTGTAGTTTCAGAACTTGGTTGAAAACCAATTTTCCCTTTCGATCAATGTGTTTCAAAGTGATGGTGGCACAGAATTCACAACTGCACGCCTATGATCCCATTTTGCAGATAAAGAAATCCTTCACCATATTCTTATCCATCTACACTTGAGCAAAATGGTTGAGCAAAACGTAAACATCACCATTTTTCAGAGATGGGTTCATCGATGCTTTTCTCCTCTGGCTTTTCGATCTCGTACTGGGATGTTGCTTTTGCCACAGCTACGTACACCATCATCATGCTTCCCACACCTGTTTTGCGCAATGCTTCACTAAATTCTCTTCTTTTTGGTCGCTATCCAGACTACTCAAATTTTCACCCTTTTGGATGTCGGGTGTATCCCTTCATTCGACCGTTTCCTTCCCACAAACTGGACCCTCATAGTACCCCATGCATCTTCACGGGGTATAGTGCCCGATATAAGGGCTTTCGCTATCTGGATCCAGTCTTCAATAAGGTTTGTCTCACTCGACATGCCCGTTTCGATGAGACTTCCTTTCCATTTGCGAGTGATACTGTCTCTACTGCTCTGAAATTGCTGGATGTCTCGACATTTATTGATTCCTAAACCCTAAACCCGCGTTTAATTCTTAGGTGGCACAAGACAAACATCTTCAAACCTTGCTTCGTTCCTCTCTCACCGAAGAAACGATGCTCAAAACTATTGGATGCAATGCAGTGAAAGACATGTGGGATTCTTTAATAGCGGCGTTCGACAACCTCTCGGCATCTCGTAAACTGTAGCTCTAGGATGAACTCCACACAATCCGTTGTGGCTTCTCCTCCGTCAAGGATGTCCATCGCCGGTTCAAAGCAATTGTCAACTGCCTGGCTTACTTGAATACTCCTATCTCTCCCAGCACTACTGCATGACATGGGTATTTTTACCGATGATTTAGGCCAATAGCACCAGTATTTTGGGGGTAAATACCGGTGCGTATGTATAGGGGTGTAAAAATGTAACACATTTACACCGGTAAAATGAACCGGTGTGGAAAATTATTTGCACCGGCATCTTAGACCGGTGTATAAATTTTGGAATCACAATATATCTGCACCGGTATTATTTGGGACACCGGTGTAGACATTTTGCACAAGTATTTAACATATGAACCAGTGTAAAATCGTGATTTGTACGTTGGTATTAAATATAACACCGGTATTTCTTTTGTAGTCGGAATATTGTTTTTTTGCACCGGAATAGATTGCACCAGTATGTTTTTTACACCAGTATTACTTTACCTCTTGCACTGGTATTATTTAAATAATTTAAAATAAATTATTTAAAATGTGAAATATTTTTACACTAGTACATTCATTTTATACCCTTGTATTATTTGGTTAAATCTTGCTATGCATAATTTGTTTTTCGATGGTCCCTCCCAGGTCATTTCAAGGGCAACAACAGCAAGAGATACTTGTGAACTATTATAAATTGGAAACCTTTAAATCGGTAAGAAATTTGAAAATTCTATTACAAAAATATCACTCGCAAAACACGCGAACATTATTCAAACTATGAAATAGAAGAACTATCTTAAGCATGGAATGAAACATAATAAAAAAATCACACAAATTTAGTATAACCAAACACCATTAATAAAATTCTAATATCATCAACCATTCAAAATAAACCATCAACCTATTATGCCGTTCTTATCATCCAGAAGTTGCAACATAGTGTTCGCATGCTGCTGGTAGTCTCCGAACCAAGCCCCACACAATCTCCCTGCTACACCTTGAATTTCGTACACATGGTACGACCCTTTACCCTCTGGGAAAATCTGTTAATTTCAAAGTTACACTATTAATCAATAATGTTGCGTTTACTAGAAATTAATAATAAAAAATTTTGAGATGCAAGGTTTACCTCCAAGATATTTTTTGTCTCTGAGTGATTAACAAATTCTTCCATAAAGAGCATGATAAAGTACCCGCATTGCCACAAACATTTCTGGGTTCAGTACTGCACAGGAAAGGTAAATGTAATTACTTACTCTAAACATATAATTTGAAGGATGAAAAGATAGAATGACTTACCATGATGTTGTTGATTTTCCAAGTGTAGTCGGGTTCTGGCTCTATCTTTCTCTTCTCCCTTTGGTTGCGCAAGCAAGCCAGTCAAGAAAGTAAATTAAAATGGTTACTTCTTCCCGAATATTACCTAACTAGGATTTTTGATTTGATTGATTGAAATACCCAGAACTGACCCTGAGTTCGACCAAGTTTGTTGGTGTGATACCCCCTGACAATGTGTCAAGAGTGAAAACCTCCTTCGTTCTGGGACGGATAATGATAAGGCACTAACGATCACTGTCGGAAAATTATGTTAACAAATTATTGAAACGGAAGTGGTTTGAAATGTGAATGTAATTATCAGGAAGAAATACTTACATTCTTATGTAGGGTACGATGTAGAACTCAGAATCCATTGCCTTTATTGTTTCCAAAATTAGTTTGAAATGGAGTTTGACCTCTTGCTCGAAGTTGTTCAGGTTGACACAATTGGATGGGCAGAATTGGACGCGGCCTGAACTAGATTCCCATATTTTCTCCCATAGGTGCTTGTAACATTAATGATACTAGAAATGAATTCTTGATTAATTTAAAAACATTAAGGCTGTAAATTTTGAAACTCACCCCATCCACACATCGACCTGTGCATTATCGATCCAGGTCATCAAACGCATGCTCTCCAGTTTCTTCCCGAACTTGACCAGAACTTCTATTCCAACACTGTAGATGTAATGGCGTTCAAATGTCAATGGTTAGAACACTGGGAAGAAAATGTGGTCCTTATTCTTTATCATTTACAGGAAAGTGACATTTGCTTCCTTTATGAATTGCACCATGATCGGCCAATCTGTCAGGTCTCGTTTGTTGACAATCTGCGAATGTGAAATGATACAAAATGATCACTTAAGCATCTAGTATTGAACTATCGTTAATGAATAATAATGGTACTTGTTTTGGTGCATTACCTGTTTTGGCAGCCTATTTAATCTTGGTCTTGTAGATAGCCGAAAATTAGCCATTGACTGGGATTTTTTCTCACCAGTATCCTGTTACAAGGATTAATGAATACGGATATGCAAAAGTACTTTGAGGAATTGAAAAATAATGTGTTACAAGAATGTACCACATCGTCGTTGGTGAGAATCATAACCTCCTCGTTATTGTCGTCTGTATCACCCCCGGCATTGATATCATCGATGTCACTCGGTTGCTCAGCTGCCTTGCCTATTAAGGACATCGACCAATCCACAACGCTATTAAGTGCCTCTCCAACATTATCGAAGTGGTGGTCACCCGAGGGTAATCCCGCCCTAGGGCGGAGGACTGCTCGTATACTCTCACATGAGAAACACTTTCGTGTTGGGCATCCCAACAACAAGATACCTGTCGCAGCCCATGGGTAACCATTTTCTTCTTCCTGACAATGTCTTTAATGAAAAGAGTCACGCGTTCTCCATCTTGTTCGTATAATATTTTAGTGAATAGGTAAAATGGTTATGGAGATATTTAATATGTATAATTCAATGTATATGACAAGCATAGATAAATGAAGGTGTACCTCTTCATCTCCTTCTCTATCGATGGGCTCTTCACCGGACTTTGCATTAGCTGCAGAAATGTCATCCATCGCCTTCTCTATAAATTTCTTGGGATTTTCAAGGCCTGGCGGAATCTGAACACCGCTTGCAGATGCTAAGCTCTTCACCAATTGCTCCAGGTATGATACTATGCTTTCATGACCGGTTGATCGTTAGATGGTTTCCTCTGGGCTGTCTTTTTGGTTGAGGAACTGTTACCACACTTGCTGTGGGAAAGATGAGGAAAAACCACCACTGTGGGTAGACCCATATGAGTTCCCTTGTACCTGCTCGGGTGATCCTTTTTCTTTGTCACTTTTATGAGGATGTCTTCACCCGACTGCAGTTCCAATGCTCCTTTTTCCTTAAGCTCTGGGAGGTCATTTCCGTACTTCTCAAAGTTATATTTTTAAGACCAAATGCTTCCTATCTACAATTAAGTAGATAATGGCAAGTCGGGATCGTCCACGAGAAGAGGGATCTTTCCATGTGTTCAAACATATATAGGAGAAAACATACTAGATATTAGCATATATAGATACATATAAAAGCATGTAAAAGGGGGGGTTGTTTGGTTTTTGGTTCTAAGTAATGAAATTGAAAGACAACAACTAGCAAAGCAAGAGAACTATGCTAATCATGCAACACCAACTAAATAGATTATTAAAACAACAATTAACGGAGCCTTGGGGGCAATCGACTTCCACTTCCATACTTCCTATAGATCATAGATTCATTCACACATTAAATTACATTCATTGTCTATGGGAAATGTTATCACTTCTCATTAGAAGATCAACATTCATTCCTTCTTAATAGTAGTTTGCAAATACAAACAACGACCATTTGCAAATCTCATTGATGATCACCCTAGGAAAACAACACTATAGTTGTATTTCATCAATGACATTTCACACAAAGGACCATAGGTTTGATAACAACAAGCCTTCTACCAAAGACATAGTCATTTAACCAAACAAAGAATTTACTACGTTAACTCTAGAGCAAACCACATTCAAGATTCAACCTTTCTTTGCATCTATGGGATAAATATGAGAACAATCCACATTAACATACTCATCTATCAAGAATCACCACATATTATACACAAGAAGTTCTAAATCAATGCTTTTGGATTTCATGTCAAATGAGCTAAAGAAATTTGCAACTTTCCTAACACCCTAACACTTCAATCATACAAACATTTCATATACTCAAACAACTCATGGTATAAATGAGGAAAAACACAACATTAATTGCATAATAAATGCTCTCCAATAAATGTTCATAAATGAGCAAATAGAGAATCTCACTACATAAGGTTGGAAGCTTCAATCAATTGCTCCTAAGAACTAGATTAAGCTACTAGAGTTCATACTAATTAATGCTAACAAACCAAACATAATACAAGAGAAATCAAAGATGAAAATGGTGGGAAAATAGGGTTGGAATAGTATCAAAATTGGGTGGAGAAGAAGTTATGAATGAGAGGAAAAAGAATGCTATTTATAGTACAAAAATGATAAGGTTGAGTTTTGGCCATTTACCCTTGTCTTATTTTTCTTCTTCTTTTAGCTAGCACTCTTCTTCACAACAATTCCTCTCATTCTTCAAGACTTCAAATATTTGAAGCAAGTCTTCAAAGTATTCAAAAGATGATCTTCAACGGCTCCCGGCCTTCAAGTCTTTAAATCTTTGAAGCAAGTCTTGAAAGTCTTCGAAAGGTGATCTTCAATGACCTCCGGTCTTCAAGCCTCCATTTTCTTCCGTTGTCATGCAAAATCCACTTAGAAGAGGTAAAAGAGCATAAAGTCGCTCTTACCTCTCCTAAGAGAATTTCAAGGAAAAACACAAGCTCTTGATAATAAAAGAGCACAAAAGTGATCCTAAAAAGTACTAAATTATGCCCATAAAATGTACACATCAAACCTCCCCACACTTAAACCTTACTTTCCCTCGAGTAAGAAAAGATTCAAGCATACAAAGGAATTATCGTATCGACATCCTAACTACTATTCCCCCAAGTCAATACCTCACAAAAATCTCAATATCACACATCCCAACGTTAAGATCAAATGAGAAGTTTCCCACAACTTCCATTCCTAAATCAACCAAAACTATATTAACCTTTCAATTCATTGATATCTCTAAAAAATCTCCAAATCTCGAATTGACAATCCCAAATCAAATGGTACAAGGTGAAGCTAAAAACATGCATAAAGTTCAAACACATACTCCACGTTATACCAATATATCATCCTAACGACAAAGTATATTAACGATTAGGATTTTCATAACTTACTCCGTATTCCCCACTAAATTTTCCAATCCTAAGAGGTCTTCAAGATGTCAAGCTACCCGATCCATCCATATTGCTATCGCAACCTTATGACTCCAATGCCGCAAAATGAGTGAACACATAACATTTTTCTCTCTTTCCCTCATTTTTCCTTGGAGCCCTTTAGGGTTTTCATCCTAGCCACACATCATGTTACTTTGGCTCACATCTCACATTTTTTCGCACATTTAGCCTCACATTTTTACCTAGGCCGCCCTTTTGGGTTTTGGACCTATCTGGACCCCCAATGTTTCCTAAGATGCCCTCTCGGGGTTTCAACTTAGCGGGATTCTTTTTATTTCTATTTTTTCTTTTTTCATTTTCTAGTTTTTTTTTCAAAATTTCAATTTTTCCATGTTTTTCCAATCCAAAAAGTAGGAAAGTGCTTTCCAAAAAGGCTAAGAAAAATATCAAAGCTAACATCACGTACATCAAAAGGAAAGCATCCCCCAAAATAAAAGGGAAAAATATCCAAAACAAAGCAAAAGAAATATCCAAAAGTAGCAAGTCTAGAAAAACATCCCCAAAATTAGTAGTGAGATCATTAAATACACCTCCACACACTTAGAACACTACATTGCCCTCAATGTAGACAAATAGGGAAAAAGCGTACACAACGAAGTATGAAAAGGGTAAGAATATAATGCTCACAAATCACTGCTGTGAGAAAGAAGGACCACCACCAAAATTACGCTGCTGATAACAAGCCAACCAATCCATACTCCTCTCCCTCCTAGGTCTATGCCTCTCTGCTCCAGGATCAGGGCCTAAGACACCACCTTCCTAGGACTTCATCTCATTGATGCGAGTTGAGAGATAGTCAATATCCTCATCCATGTCGATTAAGCTCTGGGAGACAAACATATTGTGCTCCAGTATCATGTTGTCCTGGCGGCAGAATCCATCCTGCATGGTCTGCATCATATGCTCATAGAAATCAGGTGGAGGTTGGGAGTAGTGAGGTGGCACATAATCCTCCTGCATAGGCTCGGTCTCTAGTGGAGGCTGTAGAGAGTGCTACTGTTGTCGCTCAGAGAGAGGTAGGCTACTATCACTCACTGGACAGGGGCTGGACTAAGGTCATAGAGCTCGTGCTAAAATTCCTCTCTGCATGAGGAGTTTGATGAAATTTCCATGTCCGCTAGGGGTGTATCAAACTCCAACTTCGTCATGTTAGGTTGAGGAAGTGCCATGAATGTGACCTCCCTGGAGTCATATAACCAATGAAATACCCCTTGGTCCACCTGGCGCTAAGCATCTCAAATCGTACCAACCTCCCTGCAGTGATGGGGTAGGAAGTGCACCTCCCTATGCGTGGAAAATTAGCCAGTGGAACCAATCCTAGGTACTCCGCCAAGAGGTCGATCATCCCTCTAACCATAATCTTCCCATTTGGCTTCCCTGCCACCTCTATGACCCTCTTTATCAATAGCTCGGCTCATAACCAGTATCTCAATCTCTCACTCGTCAAGTGCCATAAGAAGTGAATGTCATTGTCGGGCACATTCATCGGCTTCACCGAGCAAAGCACTGTGCTGGTCAAAAGTCTGTGCACATAACATAGTGTGGGATGGATGATGAAACTACTCTTGTCATGTGAGCTCTTCATTCTCATGTTGATGATACTCCAGAATTGCATGTCATCCTCAATCGATCGGTCATTGGCCTATGGGTCCAGCCTCGCCCGAGTCTCAGCTATGTACCATCCAAAGGCTTCCTCAACCTGCGAGACGGTCATCTCCTGAGGTATATCATCTAGGTGGAAAGTGATGTACCTCTCGCATGATTGATTATCCCTCATGATCTATATCCTGATCGTGAACAGGAACTCTAGTGTGTATCGCCAGTAGGAGGGGCACTCTTGCCCATGAAACCCTCCAGCCCTCCTTTGGCGAGGAGGCATTAGACTTGCTGGGTGAGCCCAAGAGTATCCAATGTGGGCACGTCAACAAAACTCGTCTCCTTGAGCTGGTTGTTGACCAAGGCTTCCCACCTCTTCGCATAGGGCGTAGTGATCTAGGTCAAACCCATGTACCTATCAGGAGGAGGAGGTACATAGTTCTACTCTGGAGCCGGCGGAAGAGGTGGAGGTGGAGCAACGGTGAGCCCACCTTGTGGAGGAGCCCTAGGTCTCTTGGTAGGGGCCATATCTAACAACCACAACAAACAAGTCAAACGCACAGGAATATACATACATGCAATATCACAAAGTCATACTCAACCTTAAACTAGTTTTTCCAACATTTCAAACCAAATCAAATCCAAGTAACTAGCTCAAGTCCTAACTACAATTGCATATACAATATGCCCATATTCATTCTCAAGTCCATTAGGTTCCCACATAGTTGAACATCTAATATGATATACCCTAAATCACAGTCATGCCTAACTAGTTTGGTTATCATCAGTACATTCATAATGTTAACATTCAAGTGCCATAGCCAAACTATCCTAAGCATAATAAAATTGCATCCAAATATCAATTGTGTTTAATCAAGCTAACATACCTAATGTCTAGTATAAGCCACAACCAAATTCTCAACCAAAGCAACAATATAAACACAATGCAAGAACAACACCAACATAAGAAAATCAACACAATAAAAATGAGCATAATGCTATCCCATATCCAACCAAATCATAAGCACAATAAGCACAAGTTCCGGTCAATGTTAAACTACCACACATCACCCACATTTACCATTGTAAAATACCCAACATAATGATCTATGCAAGATATTTGCAATCCCATGCCAAATTATGAAGAACTATCATAACATACATAATCTATCATCATTCACAAAATGCACAAATTTCACCAAAATTAAACTACACACAATTCACAATTCAAATGTTCGAAAGTAAGGGATTATACCACTAGTGTGTGTAGGAGGATGAAACAATGATGCCCACAACTAAGTTGAGCCGAATTCGCCCAAATTTGAGAAATCCATAAAAACTAGGGTTTTGGGATATTCACAAATTTGGTTGATTTTAGGGTGTTTTGGAGTATTGAAAGGTTAGGGAAGATGAGTTATGGATGTGTGATGGATTTGCGGTGGTGTGGTGGTTGGGGTTGATGGAATTCGGTGGAGAGGATAGAGAAGATGAAGGGAAGAAGAAGGGATTGGCAGATATATAGAAGAAGGAATGGAAGAGAAATGGGTTCTACCATTTTTTTAAACTGTTCTATACGTCCATTACGACTCGCGATGTGTTCATCGCGACTCACCGTGAGTAGGTCAACAGGCACCTCCGGTTAATGCCCTCGTTGCCACTTGCGACCACTTGGTCGCGACTCGGGATGGGACTGTCGCGAGTCACAAAAAGTGGATCCTGAGGGGTATTTACTTCAGCAAAATTCTTCTGATTTGGTCGCGATTGCAACCAAACCATGGCGACTAGTGATGGGACGTCGTGACTCGCAACGAGGTCATCGCATCTCGTGAAACGTGGAGCTTGAGAGCCTATTTTTTCAACAAAATCCTTTGATTTGGTCGTGAGTCGCGACCAGACCATCATGACTTGAAAAAAGTAGAGTCTAAGAGATAAAAATTTGGCCAAACTTTCTAAGCCTATTGCGACTCACGACGAGGTGGTCGAGACTTGCCACGGTTAAGCCACCTAGTAATTTGAATGTTTTTTCAATTTCATCCCTTGCCCAAGCTTTTCTTTCTTGACTCCAAGAATTTCTCCCTTCATCCATCCAATGCCTTTGATTCAAATTGCTACAAAATCATGGAAAAATAAACCAGTGAAAAGCACAAATCAAAACAATGAAACTAACGACAAAAATTCAAAACCAAACAACATCAACAGAAATTCACGAATGACGATTCGGATTATTAAAACCAAGTATATTTAATGTCGTCGGCACGAATCACTCCCCTTTCTTAGCACTTACTCACAAACTGGATCGAGGAGATCAACATCCTCTCCCTTCTCCGGCACAAAATTCTTGTGGCAAGGCTTGAAATGTTTTCCATTGACTTTGAATGTGTTGGACTTAGCTAGATCTAGGATTTCCATGGCACCATGCGGGAATACCTTCACCACCTAAAAAGGACAGATCCATCGGGACCTCAACTTACCGGGAAATAGGCGAAGGCTGGATACATATAAAAGCTTGTAAAAAGGGGGGGTTGGTTGGTTTTTTTGTTCTAAGTTATAAAATTGAAAGCCAACAACTAGCAAAGCAAGAGAACTATGCTAATCATGCAATAACAAGTAAATAGATGATTAAAACAACAATTAACAGAGCCTTGGGGGCAATCGTATTCCACTTCCACACCTCCTATAGATCATAGATTCATTCACTCATTAAATTACATTTATTGTCTATGAGAAATGTTATCACTTCTCATTCGAAGATCAACATTCATTCCTTCTTAATAGTAGTTTCCAAAGACAAACAACGATCATTTGCGAACCTCTTTGATGGTCACCATATGAACAAGACATCATAGAGGTATTTTATTAATGAAATTTCACACAAAGGGTCATAGGTTTGATAACAACAAACCTTCTACCAAAGACATAGTCATTTAACAAAACAAAACATTTACTAGGTTAACCCTAGAACAAACCACATTCAAAATTCAACCTTTCTTTGCATCTATGGGATAAAGATAAGAACAATTCACATTAACACACTCATCTATAAAAAATCACCACACATTATACACAAGAAGTTGTAAATCAAAGCTTTTGGAATTCATGTCAAATGAGCTATGAAATTTGCAACTTTCCTAACACCCTAATACTTCAATCATAAAACAAATTCATATACTCAAACAACCCATGGTATAAATGAGGAAAAAAACATTAATGGTATCATAAATGCTCTCCAATAAATATTCATAAATCAGCAAATAGAGAATCTCACTACATAAGGTTGGAAGCTTCAATAAATTTCTCCCAAGGACTAGATTTAGCTACTAGAGTTCATACTAATTAATGCTAACAAACCAAACATAATACAAGAGAAATCAAAGATGGAAATGGTGGGAAATAGGGTTAGAACAGTATTGGGTAGAGAAGAATTTATGAATGGGTGGAAAGAGAATGCTATTTATAGTAAAAAAAAGGATAAGGTTGGGTTCTGGCCACCTGTTCGTCGCGACTCGCGACAGTCGCCAGAATTTACGATTGTCTTCTTTTCTTCTTATTTTAGCTAGCACTCTACTTCACAACAATCTCTCTCATTCTTCAAGTCTTCAAAAGATGATTTCCAATAGCCTCCGGTCCTCAAGTCTTCAAATCTTTGAAGCAAGTCTTCAAAGTCTTCGAAAGGTGATCTTCACGGCCTTTGGTCTTCAATCCTCCATGTTCTTCCTTTGTCATGCAAAATCCACTTAGAAGAGGAAAGAGAGCGTAAAGTTGCTCTTACCTCTCATAGGATAATTTCAAGGGAAAACACAAGCTCTTAATAATAAAAGAGCACAAAAGTGATCCTAAAAAGTACTAAATTATGCACATAAAATGGACATGTCAAGATGGTTCAATTTCAATTGAGAATCACATAGGAATGTAAATTGTTTATATGAATAATGTGAAATACACTTAAAAATTAATTCAAATGGTGGGTTTTGGCGAAACTTACAATGTCCGGTGTTATCTTCTCAACCTCTTTTAATGTGTATAACCCTTTCTTATCTTTGTTGCATTGAGGTAGACGAGAGATCTGTCAGGTGTGAAATCCTTTTGACTGAGTTGTTGCTCAATCTCCTCGTCAGTGAATCCCTTGGCGGTCAACCTGATTCTCTCCTTCTCCTTCAGCTCCTTAGTCAGCCTGTCACAGATGTATTGATTACCCCTTATACCCATGTGGTGTGTGTAATCCCTGCCCTTGTTGCGTTCAATATTTGTCGCCCTGAGCCTCTGATATCCTTGTTATAAATAAAAATTTTAGTTGAATAGAATTTGTGGGCAACATAGCTCTTAACAAGTATTAATTTTTTCATCATACCTGAAAATCCAGATGCCGACGCCTTTTTTCTAATAAGTGTCATTCGTCTTCATCCATCCACTTGTACTTCTCCCATGCTGGTATTCATGTTTTATTGATACCTTTGTCCACGTCATGAATAAACCTGTTTGCCACATTTGTCTTCCAATTCCTATGTTGGTTTTTTGCCCTCTCTGTAACCTCCTTCTTCAGTATTTCTAGTTGCTCGTCTGTCACAGGTGTTTCAATTGTGAAGCTCCTCTGGAACGAATCATATGAAAAGGCATGTCATTAATCATGTGTTCACTAAGGCTTTACCATGAATAAAAATTTTAAATTACAATTGTCGAGAGTCTTACCAGAACATCCTTCCATGCCTCTTCCTTAACATCTTCAGGGACATCGCTCCAGTGCTCTCATGTGCCAAATCTGATGCGGCACCGGAAAGAGTAATTTCCATAAGCGTGCCACGCTGACCAATTCTTATTTCATACCGCTTGATTCCCACGGAACTCAAACACAACAGGAGTTAGAGTGTTATGCTTTGCCAACATCACAGATTGGCACATGCTAGTTCCTCGCCTCCTAAAATAACTTTTTACCTCAAATTTGTCCCATCCTTCTCTATTTTCCCTCCATCTTTTGTCAAGTCGTCGTCCGCTTCATCAACAGTTGGCCTTCCTTTGATGGTGCTCTTTCTCTTTCCCTTGCAAATTGGTGTTTTGACCAACTGTTTACCAGCGTCTTCTTCTTCAACATCCCTTATAATAACATCACCATGTTCCGCGGTTTCTTCCTTCTCTTCACTAGTCGGGTTATTTGTTTGCGTTGCTTCTTCCTCAAATTGTATCTTCAACGGGATCCTTTTTGGTGGAGGTTCTTGGTCTGCCACATCAACCTTCTCATCGATCACATGTTTCACCTTCTCCTTCGTTTTCGTAACCGGTCGCTTCCTCTTCATGTTTAATTTCCTCTTCTTCGGTGTCATCTAAAACAATAGAATAAAAAAATATCAATCAATACAATAATGGTACTTAAAGATCAACATTGATAGAACGTGGCGTAGAACTTGAACAACAAATTCATAAAAATTTTGAGCGAAACATAGCATTCAAATTGAAAAATTCATACATAAAACTACATTATGTAAGGCATAAAGGTTCATATAACATGGCATAGAACTTGAAAAATTAAGGCACGGAACTTGATATAGAATGAAATGGAACCTTATAGAAGTTGATAGAATACCATACCAATGTCTTTGGATTCATAAAATAGGCCTACAACCGAGCAATTATAACTCCCCCCTAACGTGACTATCAACATTATCACCAACAAAAAAACTATAGTACTACATCATCCATACACAAAAATTTAACCGCACAATTGTATAAACATACCATTCAACTTACCCTTTCAACTTTTTGTCAATTTACATATTTTTGTTCATAGAGACATTTGGTTGAACATGTATTGTGCGTAAGGGTTGGAATGATTTTTCTGGAGAGAAATTGACATGGTAACCCATGGTAACATAAACACCAAAAATTACCTTCACCAATGGAGCATTTTTGTTGCTACTCCTATTTGTCGAACTCGCTAATAACATAATGGGATGATGAACTTGCCAATTACTCTCTTCTCTTGTGTTGTCAAGAGCTGGCGAAGGGTTGCTTCTCTTGTGTTGCTCAACACTTTATAGGATAGATGATGGGAGTTACAATGATTTATGAGGAGTTATGGTGGTTCAATTAAGTGTGAAATGAATGGTTGACGTGGTGGATGGAGGGTTTGAAAGAGAATTTGAAGGTGTTTGATGATAAGAGAAGGACTTGTGGGAGTTATGTCCATTTGAAATGATTTCCAATTCATATGAAACATTTTTTACACCGCTAATATGCACAGTACCGGTGTAATATTTGTTAAAATGGGTTTGAAAATTGGCTAAATATTCAACATCGGTACGTTTACCAGTGTAGAAAAGGAAAAAAAAGCAGCTACATGCAGCTGGTTTAAAATTTTTTTCACTGACCCGAGAGTAACACATGAAAATTTAGGCTAACTGTTGTACACTGGTAAAAAATACCAGTGTAGAAAATGTTGATACCTGTGTAACATTACACAAAAAGCAGCTGCGTGTGGCTGCTTTAAGTATTTTTTGGAAAAATATGTTGAACCCGAGAGGAACTTTAGAAATATTAGACTAAGTGTTCAGCAACAGTATATTTACCGGTGCGAAAACAGAATATACTGGTGTTAAAAATTTTGCTCCTTAATAAAAATTAAAGAAATTGAAATTTTTGAAATGCGCACCAAAATATTTAACACATACATCGGTAATTGCTTAACATTACCAGTGAAAAAATTTGTTATTTATTTAAATTTTGACTTATTTCATTTATCTCCAGTGCATTTTTCCAACAGCCCCAATTATTCAAATTGATGTTTAATTATTGTGAATAAACATTGTACTAGTTGTTTCAGGCAAATATCAACCACACATGGTCCCCGTACGCTGACGTTACTAAGCATTGTTTAATTTTATAAAATTTGCATATTGACCCCAAACATTTTGTTCCACCCCTTGAAGTACTTTTCCACCGGCCCAAATGGAATTTTAGGATGCTCCATATTGAATAAGTAACATTTTTGTACCTCAATGGTACCGAGGAACCAGCAAAATTGGTTATATGCGTTTATTGAAATTAGGTCCCCCAAATTGTGACATGCACTTACGACATGTTAGGAAACTACATAAATTATCAAATTTAATATTCCGAGCTTAAATCATAATTGAAACATATTTGTGCCCGGGTGGTGATTCATCATGAAGCGCTAGTAGGTGTTCTAGAGTAAACGGCAAGCGTTTACTTCAATGTTTCTATGTGTAATCCGGACATTTTTCAAACTAAATACGGAGTCTGAACACGTTCATTTCCCCGCATTTGGAACTTGGAAATACAAAAGGGTTGTTTTGTGGACCATCCGGTTCGACCGATTGTGATTTCGATTTACGAGTAAACTTTTTTACATTTTACAATTTAGTCCCTCTAAGAATCTTAGAAGGGTTGAAATATAAAATTGGCTCCACATATATACAATTCAATACATTACAACCGTGTTAATGCATTTGTAGATCCTACTGGTGGACAGAAGGCCCTGTAAACCCAAACAGTGAATGTTTGCACTATATTTTCCAAAATTATACTATTGCCCACAAATATACTTGAGGAACCTCTATAGTTCCTAATGCTACAAGTTTTTAAATTCTGGAATATAATGCACCAAATTCGGCTGTCCTAAAGTAACCACTTAGGCCAACTACGTTCGGCCTATCTTTTTTGTCTTCATGAGTGTATTTGTCAGACAGAATTTCAAATTATGCAGTGTGCACATTTTTATTCGACCCATCATCGTGCGTGTTTGTCAAAAGTTAAAAATTCAACCTGTCTAAGTGAAATACTATCAATGTGTAGTACAGAATCTATTCTTTCTAACTGCTACTACAAGTTTTCTACGAATAATAACGAGAAAATGGTTCAACCCCATCAGCAGGTCCTGTTGCATCACCATCACGGGTACTTGTGCCAATATCCTTATCCTCGACATCACCTTCACGAAAGGTTAGGAAATTTCCAAATGTTTCCACGGCATTAGGAAATTGATACGTTATAACCTTGGTCATATGTTCGTGCCAGGATTTTTGATATTTGGATTCTTCGAGTAAGTTCGCTACACCAACCTCTAAGGCACCAACTCTGGATTCAATAGTAGCAATAAGCGTTTCAGATGTATATCTGTAGAAAGAGTCTATGCAAATCTTACCCATTGGTTGGCCATAAACACCATGTGCACGTGCACTAAATCCCGCTCTTGAACAAAGCGCAGAGATGATATTGCAATAGGAATAAGATCTCATCTGATCTCATTCTCTCTGCAACATAGGATAAATTCGATGACCAACATTCCATTGAAGACCCTTCTTCATTGTATACAAGAAGGTGAGGCAAAGTTTGTGGACTTCTGTGTTCACAGTTACTGGATGGATTCTAGACACCACGAAGTGGTACCACCCATTCATTTTCGGAGTTAAGAGTTTTCTTAGGTATTTTGCACCAACCTAGTTTGACCAACTCATCTATATCCGTACCTGCCCTAGTTACTGTTCCAACAATCTCCTTCTCAATTGGTTGTTGTAGAATATAGCCGTCATCACCTAGAAAATGGAGTGCGAGAAACTCGTCCTCATCGTTTGGAGCATTGGGCAACCCAAAAACAAGCCATTGATAAATTTTGGTGTGATAGGGACAATTTTAACTCTACAATACATGTGATTGTAGCTCGGCCCGTACTTCAAGTTTGTATAGAACTCACTTACCATGGTCAGATTCAATAGTTTGTATTGGACATCAACGGTTTTCTCGTGATTTATATTTATTTGATGTGTTGGTGGTCCCTGATAATACGAAAAACCTATTTTCCATTAGTAAACTGAAAAGGGACTTGAATGCTGTGAATTCTTTTGATGAAAATTTGTTTGTGATCCAGAATCAGTCCATAAAGGAGGTCGTGGGCTAAGGTCAATGTGATCACGGCCTTTATGTGCTTGAGAGAAGTGGTGCTACTTTTGTTGCTCATGTTAAATCAAATAAACATAGAGCTTCTTTTGATGTTTGGCATGCTAGACTAGGCCATACTTCCATTTCAATTATTTCTTTGTTAAATAAAATGAAACTTGTTGAAGTTGTTTCTTTACTGCCTAAACCTGCTCTTTGCTTGCCATGTGAAATGGAAAAATGTAAAAGGTAAAAGGCTTTTTTGTGGAAAATCCTAGACGGGCAGATGTTGTCCTTCATTTGGTGCACTAGGATTTTTGGGGCCCTTCTCCAGTTTTATCTGATAGTGGATTCTCTTATTATGCCATTTTTGTTGACGATTTCTCGCTATTTACCTGGTACTATCCGTTGGCGCGACAATTAGATTTCTTTGAGACGTTCTTGCAGTTTCAGAACTTGGTTGAAAACCAATTTTCGTGTTTGATCAAAGTGTTTCAAAGTGCCAGTGGAACAGAATTTACAAATGCAAGCTTATGATCCCATTTTGCAGATAAAGGAATCCTTCACCAGATTTCTTGTCCATCCACACCAGAGCAAAATGGTTGAGCAGAACGTAAGCATCGCCATGTTGCAGAGATGGTTTTATCGATGATTTCCTCCTCTGGCTTGCCGATCTCGTACTGGGATGTTGCTTTTGCTGCAACTACCTACAACATCAACATGCTTCCCACACCTGTTCTGTGCAATGCTTCACCAAATTCCCTGCTTTTTGGTTGCCATCCATACTACTCAAATTTTCATCCTTTTGGATGCTGGGTGTAACCCTTCATTCGGCTGTTTGCTTCCCAGAAACTAGTCCCTCGGTGTACCCCATGCATCTTCATGGGGTATCGTGCCTGATATAAGGGCTTTCACTGTTTGGATCCAATTTCCAAGAAGGTTTATCTCACTTGACATGCCCGTTTTGATGAGACTTACTTTCCATTTGTGAGTGATGAATCCTCTACTGCTCTAGAATTGCTTAATGTGTCGACATTTATTGATCCTGACTTGGATAATTTGTACAGCCCCTCTGGGGCCCTTTTCTCACCCACTCAGGATTCTTCTTCTAAACCATCGATCCCATCACCATCTGCCGATTCTCCGACACCTATCTCTCCACTGTTGCCATGCCCTACTGGTGTCAACATCGTTGGCTCCAAATAGGTTTACTGCCCCAAGCATCGCCAGGATGACAACATTGATCGATACAAAGCTCGCCTAGTTGTGCAGGGATATTCCCAGTTACCAAGCTTTGACTTCACCCACACATTTAGTCCTGTCATCAAGGCTTCCATAGTCAAAATCATCTTATCCCTAGCCACTACTTTCTCTTGGCCTCTTCATCAGTTAGATGTTAAGAATGCATTTCTTAATAATCTTCTTGATGCGCCTGTTTACATGGAACAACCAGCTGGCTTCACTGATCCCATTCATCATGATTATGTCTGCTGTCTTCGCAAGGCTACTACGGTCTCAAATAAGATCACCGAGCTTGGTTTCATCAATTCAGCTCTTATTTACTTTTTCTGAGATTCTGGTGCAGTTCTACTGACACTTTCTTATTTTTGTTCTATCAGGGATCGAAGATTCTATATCTGTTAGAATATGTGGATGACATCATTCTTACCGACAATGATCCTCTTCTCATTCGTCAATTCTTCACCTGCACTGATAGTGAGTTCACCATTAAGAATCTTGGTGCATTTCGCTATCTTTTGGGATTGAAGGTTTTTCACTCTTCATCTGGACATTTTCTAGGACATGCTAATTATGCGATGGAGATACTTTAGAGTGTAGGTATGACGGATGTTGCTCATGTCTCCAAACCCTTTGTTTCTGGCTCTCAGCTTCACAGCTCCTTGGGTTCTGAGCTCTCGAACCCCAAGCTTTATTGCTCGCTGGTTGGTGCCTTACAGTATTTGACCATCACTCACCAGATCTTTCCTATCCGATAAACTCTATCAGGTAGTTCCTCTAGTCACCTCGAGAAGATCACTATCAGGCTGTCACCTGCATCCTTTAGTATGTCCGTGGCACACTGCATCATGGTCTCTCCTTTCAGCTATCTTCTAGTGGTCTCTCACTTTTAGGCTACTCCGATGCTGATTAGGCCCATTGTCTTGAGACTAGGCATTCCACCTATGGCTAGGCCATTTTTCTTGGGGGAAATCTTGTCTCTTGGAATGCTAAGAAGCATTCGACGGTGTCTCGATGCAGTTGTGAATCTGAGTATCATGCTATGGAAAACACTGCTACTGAATATTCCTGGGTGTGTAAACTGCTTAAGGAGCTTCAAGTTCCTCTCTCATCGTCGCCTTTTCTGCTTTTCGACAACAGCAGTGCCATTTTTCTTGCTCAGAATCCGGTTGCACACAAATGGGCCAAGCACATAGACATCGACTATCACTTCGCCCATGAACTTGGTTCCTCTGGTAGGCTTCGTGTTAGTCATGTTCTATTCTCTGTGATGGTTGCTGATATTTTCACAAAGGGTCTATATCATAATCTTTTTGATTTGTTTGGTTCCAAGCTTTGCGTATCCTAAATTCCTACGCTTAGCTTGAGGGTGGTGGTGGTGATAGAGTAGATAGAACATCTTGATTGATCGCGATTGATACTGTACATATATAGAACAATCTAGGTTCGATGTAATTAGCTCCTTGTACTCTATTTATTCTATCTATGACAGACACACCAAGTATGGTGAATTACTTACTTTCAATGGGGTTATTGGAAATACACAATTTGTTTTCCCTTTTTATTTCATTTGAATAATTATGTTATTGAACATGTGTGAAACTATATATCTCCATACATTATTGTTTTTTTTCCGATCTGATCGATTAGACAGTTGCTATTTAGATGACCACTCACTTTAGTTGCTCACATCAATATATTGGGCTTGATCTGATTATACATACGCTACTGGAACACACCTCAATAGGTACCAAGTTACTTTTGCACCTGTAGTCTAAAACCAGTGCTATAGATTTAATATGCAACAAAATTACTTAAAATTGAGAAAATACCAGTGTATAGAAGTCAAAGCAGCACCGGTTGATGAAAATTTGTAAATAGCCGCTGCCTATTTTTCTGCACCGTTTGATGAGGAAATGGAACCAACCACCGCTGATAATTGGTGCTATGCACTAGTGGGGAAAAGGGGACATTAAAGGTGGTTATATCGGACCAGAGAAGAAACTTTCAAAGTGCCTTCTCAGGTCGCGCCATTGATCGTCACCGATCAAAGGCGGTTCCAATTACCGCATTTAAAAACACCCATTAAAGGCGGTTATGAACTGCCTTTGAAAGACCGGGGGAACTGCCTTTAATAGACTCCGAACTCGGGACCAAGGCAGCCTACATCGGCCCTATGATATGCATTCCAAACTCGGAACGTTATTTGGTTCCTGTAATTTCATGCATTCTATTTCTTTGGGGTGACTTATATTTTGAGTTCGACAGAAGAATCGGCTTCAAAAATATTAAAGGCCTAAATTTTCTTATGAGTTCGGAGGTCTTCACGGCTCCAATGGTAAAATTTCAATTTTCATTCGTACCCCCAGCTCAAAATAGGCTTCATTCCACAACCACAAATGTAACACAATACACATAATTATTCTACAAGCTAACAAAAATCTATAGTAAATGATAACTAAGCAATAACCTATAGATAGGAACAGAAATCAATACAATTCTATTCTGAACTTTCACATCACGTTAATTTATCTAAATTGTGTTGAGTGGTTGAGAATTTGATGCGTAGCCAAATAATTCCTTGCATTATTGATGTCTTCTTTAGGATAGGACCTCGTTTCCTTTGGAAGAACCTGCAAATAGCAAGATAGTAGCAAATAATATGCTGAGATTGTGACACTATTAATGTTTAGTAGAACCAAATGATAATTACCTTGTCAATTTCAAGTAATTCAAATTTACGCCTTCTATGTACTCTATTGTGTACAATATTACATAATAGCTGCACTCCCATGTTTTGGCTTGTTTTTTGTACTAATTTAAAACAACATAAAATATGAAACATCTAGAAACACATAAATAAATCTTGTTGGAAAAAAGAAACAACTGTACCTTATTATACCTTGATTTCGACTACATTCATTTTGATTTCACCAACTTTTCTAGTATTCTTCATAGCAGATTCCAAAATCTTCACACATGCTTCCGATGGCTGGAAGTGTAAGGGATCACTACAAGAAATACTTTTTACCCCGATTTTTAGCCCTTAAAAAACTGAGGAAAATATTGGTGAAGTAAAAAGTATTTTTTACCTCAATTTTTATCTAAAAAACTGAGGTAAAAATATGTGACCAAGACGACTAGGAGCAACGTTGCACATCATTCAAACTGCAGTAAAAAAAACACAAGAACAAAACTATAATGAGATTTCGCACAAAATTCAAACCACAGAAAATAAAACATGTAAACGAAAACAGTGCAACGTTTATTTATGAAATTTTTAAAAAACCCACTGAAAGCAGAATCGACGTCGATCCTGTTTTCGGTGATTGATAGCCGATATTGACATTTCAGTGGTGGACAAAAATTTATTAATTTTTCTTTCCATTCAACAAAAAATGAACAAAAAAATGAACAGACAGAACCGCAATATAGGCCGGGTAGATTATACAATGGAAAAATACAAAATAAAAATCTACAAAACATCTACAAAACACAACCTACTAATAAATTAGTCCGGATTTTGGTTCCGTTCAAAGCTCTCTGGTTGGAGCAGAGGTGAAAAATGGAGGCTGGCGTCGGAGTCGAGGCTTCAAGGCGTCGCTGGAGTCGGCGTCGTCATCGTTGGAGTCGGAGCAGAGATGAAAAAGGTGTGCGTTGCATCGCTGGAAATGGTTGGCATCGCCAAAAAATTGGGAGCAGTACGTCGGCGTCGGTGTTGCTGGAATCGGTCGGCCTCGCTGGAATTGGTTGGCGTTGCTGGAATCGGAGCGCAGATACCGCTGGAGGGCATGAGGCGACAGTCATTGGGCTGGAAGAAGAGGAGGATGCGGCTGCGGTGGAAGATGGTGGTGGCGCCGACGGTGATAATGGAGGAAGAGCTGTCGGCGGTAAATGTAAGAGGAGAGTACTAGGGTTTATGAGGGTTGGGTTATTTATAGAGTTAGGGCTTAGGTTTAGTAATTGGGCTGAAAATAAATCAAACCTTTAATCTAATTTATTCATTAATTAATTAATATTTGGCTATCTTCATTAATTATGTTAATTAGTTTAATCAATTAATTTAATCAATTTTTAAAATTTATCACGTCATTTTAATTTAAATATTCTTTATGAAACAAAATTTATAAGGCAAATTCTTGGGAAAGACGGGATTTAATTTGAATAATAAAAGGTAAAAGGTCTTAGTTGTAACATTAAAAATTTAGTATGCAACATGTAGTAGTTATAAAATTTATAATCCGGTTCATGCAACCCTAAAATTTTATCTTCATTTCTTCTAATTTACACTTTAAACCTTGGTCTTTCCATGACTTATGGAAAGACCGTCTTTCAAGAGACGCACTCAATTTATAAACAAGGAAAATTAATGAAATAAAATTAAAAATTAGAGAATTTAGAAATAGAGAACAAAATTTCTTTTTATTAACTTTGTGTCTTTATTTTTGATATAGTTAATCGTTGATTAGTTAAAATCAAATCATTCTACTAGTAATTGTTAACTGTTGATTAGTTAAAATCAAATCATTCTACTAATATTTATATATGGAAAGTCAAGTAAGGGATGATCGTTAATTACTTAAGGTCCAACCTTATCAATAATGTTTATGTATGGAAAGTCAAATAACGGTTGTTCATTCACTAATTAAGGACAAACCTGAGTTATTAGTGTTTATTTATGTAAAGTCAAATAAGGGCAGACCGTTGATTAGTTTAGCTCTAACCATTTGTTTAGTTAAACTCTAACCATTTTATTAGTGCTTATGCATGGAAAGTCAAGCGATCAAGGGTTGACCGTTACTTAGTTTCAATAGTGTTTAGGTAAGGAAAGTCAAGTAGGGGTTGAACGTTGACTAGTTAAGGTAAACCCTTAGTTATTAATGATTATATGTGGAAAGTTAAGTAAGGGTTGACCATTTATTAGTTAGATTATAATCATTTCATTAGTGTTTATGTATGAAATGTCAAGTTAAGTTATAACAATTTCACTAGTGTGTGTGTGAATAGAAAGTCAAATAAGGGTTGACCATTGATTAGTTAAAGTCAAACCATTTCATTTATATATGGAAATTCAAGTAAGGGTTGACAGTTCATTATTTAAGGTCAAACCTATTCATTAGTGTTTATGTATGGAAAGTCAATGATTAATCATTTATAGTCAAGGTCAAACATTTTCATTAGTATTTATATATCAAAGGTCAATTAAGGGTAGCATCACGTTCTTGTGCATGTTAATTGATAAATACTATGTTACGAACTTGGAAAATACAACAGGGGTGCATAGGGTAGCATCACGTTCAAGCTGATTTCATTTTGGAGTTACGAGTAAAGTTTTTTACCTTTTGCACTTGGGTCCATCCAAAGAAGTTGGAGTTGTCAAATCACAATCGCAACACCAAAATGCAATTCAATAATCTATAGTTGCCATTTTCCAATTTCGTCATGTATGGGTGAATGGAATGGTCTCGAAAGTTAACATTGATTACCTCTACACAGTCATGCAAAATTACACTATGGCCCAAAATTGTGTTACCCCATTATCCATTGCTCCAAAATACATGTTTTGTTATTATTGCATAAATATAGAAATATAAAATATATTAATTTTTTGGTATAATGTTGGAAAGCGTTAGTACATGATTTAGAGTAACTTAAAGTTGGTTACATAGAGGTAAGAAAGGAAAATCGGAAAAGATTACAAATATATTCTTGTGCATGTTTATTTATATATACTAGAAAAGAGTGAAAAAATGACCCTATAAGATTAAGAAAGTGCATGAATGACCTTGTAAAATCTGAATGTGTAGAACTAACCCTATCTTTTGATCAAATTGTGCAGGTTTACCCAGTTTACACTATTTTGGCATTGACCGAACAAATTAAGGCATTCATCATTTATGAAAAGACGAATATATCCCAACTCTTAAAATAAAAAAACTGAATGATAAAAATACCCCTTAGTTCTCCTCCTTCATCTTCAAACCTGCCGCACCACTATTTCTGCCACCAACCGCAGCCGCGCCACCAACTTCTCTGCCAGCACAACATTTCTACATTACTTAAAAGCCCACATCATCGGAAAAGCAACAGAAACAACACAAACTAAATTAAACTTCACAATTACACATCAAATTTGCAGAATATGAAAACGAGGAACAAAACCTAATTTTTAAAATCTGAAAACAAGGAACAAAAGTCAAACACCGTCGAGCCTCCACCGCTCTGCCCCCTGCCCAAAACCACCGCCACTAGTTAGCTCCCACCGTCGGAAACCCTAGCCTTCCCCCGCTCCTCCTCTCAACCCTATCTCGCCACCTATCCTCCTTATAGTCCGCCGCCTCAAACAATGTTCCTCACCAGCTCTGCTACCACCACCTATTCCCATTGACCACCACCACCAATAGACCACCACCTCCGCTCCATCGTCCCATAGACCACCACCATCATCAACCACCACTTCTCCATCTCTCCGCTACCGCGCCCTCAATCCTAGCCTCGTCGCGCCCTCAACCCTAGCCCCACCGTTCCCCCAATCGTAGCCCCCGATGATGTAACTAATTTGACCACCTTCTCCTCGATGCAACCCCGACAGAGCGAAATGAAGATGCAGAGAAATAGAGTAGCCGATTAGCGGCAGAAGAAATTGAGTAGATGGAGAGAAATGGAGGTGGAAATGGATTAGCAGCGGGGGTAACCAGTGGAGAGAAATGGAGAAGGAAAGGGTAAAGGGGTATTTTCATATTTTATTTTATTTTTTAAAACTTGGGGGTATTATGGTCTTTTCATCAATTTTTGGTCAAATTGGTTGTTGAAAATTTGGTCAACATTTTCCAGGGTTATTTTTGCACTTTCAGATTTTACAAGGTCATTTCTGCACTTTCGCCCAAAATATAGGGTTCAAAATGCACTTAACTCAAAATACTATGTTACGAACTTGGAGAATACAATGGGGATGTATATGGTAGCATCACATTCGAGCGGATTTCAATTTGGAGTTACGAGTAAAGTTTGTACTTTTTGCACTTAGGTCTCTCCAAGAAAGTTGGAGTTGTTGAATCACGAAATTGACAACACCAAAATGCAATTCAATAATGTACAATTGTGATTTTGCAATTTGGGCATGTATGGGTGAACGGAAGGACTTCAAAAGTCAACATTGATTACTTCTACACAATTTTGAAAAATTACACTTTGGCCTAAAATTGTGTGACCCTATAATTCATTGCTCCAAAATACATGATTTTTTTTATTATTGCATAAATGTTGACACATTAAATAGATGAATTTTTTGGTGAAATGTTTGAAAGCGCTAGTACATTTTAATTATTTGTATTTATATATAGAAAGTATGTCATGATCTATATACGTATACATCTTACTAAAAGAGCAACTCTTAGCCATGTCACTATTGCCATGTGTCACTTTGGAATTAGCTAGCCATGTGTCAAATGAAATAAATTAAATGTAGTGTTCGAGTCATATTTGATTGACGTCAAATATTAATAAATAAACTCTACTTTTCACGAATAAAATTTAATGTACTACTTATTTTATATAATTATGAATAAGTAGTACAAAAAAAATTATTCGGTGAAAAAATAAATTTTATTTATTGATATTCAACTTCGATCATGTATTACTCGAGCTCTACGTTTAAATTATTTAAATTGAAAATATATACGTAATGTCATAGTTAAAAGTATAGTTATAAAATCTTTTAAAAATTCATAAGAAATGGAGTTTTATAAACAATTAAAAAATATTTTTTAGTTTTGTTAAAAAATAAATGATACTGTTAAAAAAATATATATATACTCCCTCCGTCCCATAGAAATTGATACAATTTCTATTTTCAACAGTCCCATAGAAATTGACACAAATCAATTCTTACCTAAAGTGGTAAAAAACAAGCTTATACATTTACTATACTATTCATCAAGATGTTAATTAAATCTACTAGTCAACTCTTCCATTACCAAAATACCCTTCCTTTATTTTCCTCCAACACTTCCACCTCATCTTGCATAAAATACCGATCCAAAAGTAATTGTGCCAATTTCTATGGGACGGAGGGAGTATTATTTTAAATCGTGCATCGCAAGAGTGTTATATAGTTATTCATATACATAAAAGTATTTGCGAGAGTGACATAAGAGGGACGTGCAAAATCGATCACAATAATTAGCGACGTTGGTAAGCAAGAAATGCATGCGGCATCGGTCATTCATGTCTACGAGAGTGGCTTGCAACGTCGGTTACAAAAACAAATAAGCCAGACATGCATGCGACGTCAGTCATTTCACGTCAGCGAGATGGACGTGCGATGTTGGTAACCAAGAAATGCGTGCGACATCGGTCATTCATGTTTGTGAGAGTGACGTGCAAATTCAGTCACAAAAACAACCGACATCGGTAAGCCAGACATGCATGCGACGTCGGTAATGTCAGACTATTTACCTCAAAAATTTAAAATCGAGGTAAATAGTGTACTTTTTACTTCATTTTTTTAATCAGGGTAAAAAATATTATCTACTTCAAAAAAAATGAACCAAGTTAAAAGAACTTTTACCTCAATCATTTGCCTTTAATAAAAAATGAGGTAAAAAGGGTGAAGTAATTGGTTCATTTTCTTGTAGTGGATCCATCCAATACACCCATTTCTTTTCCGGAACAATCATGATCAATCGCCAATGGTCCCTAAATTTTTTTTAAAAATTTATGTTCATAAAATTGCATAAATGATGTTTGTAAACGTAATGAATATCGTAACTATAACCTTTTAATATATGGTGAAATGATTAATTTCTTATCTTTCCTCCCAAGGTTTTTGCAAATGTAGTCGATTTTCTCTTGGTTTGTACAAGCAATTTCTTGAGTCATAATCGGGCACATGTATCCAACCCATCCCTTCTTTTGATCAAACAAAATTACATGTACCTAGATGCAATAATATTTTCACATTAGTTGTAAACAACTTGAAAGTAATAAATTGTAAACACGAATTAAATATGTACCCTCACGAGGTGTATATGGACATTAGAGTCTAATTAAATTTCTTACATTTCTACAGGTCCTCGAAATCACTTCATACCGCAATGGTATCTCATTTCTCACCTAATACGCAATTGTTTCCCTAAAATGCATAAGTTGACAATACAAGAAACTGGACCTTTTACCTTAGTTTTGCAAGACTTTTTACCTCAATTTTTAGTCTAGAAAATACCGAGGAAAATTCAGTCAGAGTAAAAAGTACATTTATTAATATTGCTAACTCTAGTACAGACGAGTTAAGGAGGAAGAAGAGGATGTCTTATAAAAAGAATTAATGTACCAGCTAAATAATAATGCTAACTCTAGTACAGACTATATAAAGCCCAAGCTTAATTGACTCAGCTTTAAAAGGAGAAGAAGTTTTATGGAAGCAAAAATCTAGGGTTAAATGGCTTAAATTAGGAGACTCTAACACTAAAGACTAAATTGTTTTTTTGGTCCCTAACATATGACCTAATACCATGTCCTTTCGGTACCAAATAAATTCAAAACGATTTGTTTGATCCCCAAACCAGATTATGAGTGGTTTTCATGTAGACTAAATTGTTTTTTGGTACCTAACATATGATCTTATACCATCTTTTAGTCCTCAAAACCACCTGAAACCCACCTTCAAAACAGCCTTGGGGATCAAACAAGTCGTTTTGAATTCGCCGGGTACTAAAAGGATGGGCTTTTGGTCTTGGTGACCAAAATATGTATAAGATTCTATGTTAGGGACCAAAAAAAATTTAGTGAACACTAAATTATTCCATGCATCTGTAAAATCTAAGCATGCTAGGAAAACCATCTCAGAAATTAAAAAATTTCACAGAATCAGTGGATTAAAAATCCATATGATATTGGTGCTGAAGCTGTGAAATTTTATTCTGAGATGTTAACTAATAGCAACACTGACATAGATGGTTCAACCTCTGTCTCACTGTTACAGGATATCCCTAAGCTCATTTCTGATAAGGTAAATGAGGATATTGTGAGAACAATCACCATGGAGGAACTTAAAGAATATGTTTTTAACATGGATGGTGATTCTGCACCTGGACCAGCTGGTTTCCTTGGTAAGTTATGTACTGTTTGTTGGGATATCATCTCAAAGGATATGTTAGATGCTATCAATGAATACTTATTAGGAATTCCCATCTCAAGAGCTTTTCAGCCATTTTCATAGTTTTGATACCTAAAAAATAGGTCAACACCTCATTTAATGACTATAGACCTATTAGCCTTTCAAAAATTTTAAATAAAATCTTTTAAAAGGTCTACACAGAGAGGTTTAAGCCCATAATTTCTCAACTAATTTTACTTGAACAATCAGCATTTGATCAGGAAAAGGAATTAGATGACAATGTGTTACTAATGCAAGAGATGATTTGGTTTTTGAATAATAAAAAAGGGGGTTTTAATGTTTTAAACTTGATATGATGAAGGCATATGATAGAGTGTCTTGGTCTTTTTTAAACTCAATTCTTTTAAAAATGGGCTTTCATGGTCTTATAGTTAAAAACATCATGGGCAATATTGCTGCAACATACTTAAAAGGTTTGTATCAGTTAAGGGCAAACCTTTTGGTTTCTTCAATTTTACGAGACATTAAACAAGGGGATCCATAATCCCTTTTTTGTTTATAATTCTAACTGAAGCCTTTTCAAGAAATTTAAAAGGTTTGTATCAATAAAAATGGGAATGATTACTTCAAGTTGCCAATTCAGTCTGTAAAGTCACTCATCTCAGCTTTGCTGAAGATACATTGGTTTTTCTTAAGGCTGATTGAACAAGTCTTAAAAACTTAAAAAGTTTTCTGCTAACATATGAGAAAGCTATGGGGCAAAAAATTAATTTTCAAATATCAGCATTTTACATAACAAAGTAGGCCCCCATTGCTTATAAAACCATGATACAACATATCACGTTTATGACATCAGGAGTCTTTCCTTTCACATATTTTGGGTGTCCAATATACCGTGGAAGAACAAAGCACAACTACTTCCAAACAATTTTAAAGAAAATTTTAGCAAAACTGCTCTTATGGTAAAATAAATGGTTAAATCAAGCTGGTAGACTTATTTTGCTCAAACATGTTCTCTCAGATATTCCCCTGAACATTTTAACATTTTCTAAACCTCAAGGGGGTAATAGATAAATTACATGTCCTTTTTGCAAAGTTCATGTGGGGAACTTCTGAATATGGACAAAAAAAAGACTTGGATGAGTTGGAAAAATTTATGTTATACATATATGGAAAATGGCCTTGAAGTTAAAAACCTCCATATCATTGTTAAAAAATTTCCATTAAAACTTTGGTGGAAGTTTAAATGAAATTTTTTTAACAATGAATGGAAAATCCCTCTGTTCTGATTTTATTGGTCTCTATTTGATTCCTTAAAAATTTCTAAGACCTGACGCATGATTAAGAAAGTTGATGAGATAGCATCTGAAAACTGCCACCTTCAAGTAGGGAGAGGTGAGGTATTCTTTTGGGACACAAATTGGTTAAAAAGATCAAATCTATTTAGTGTTTGGTATGTGCAACATCCTTTACCTAATCCTGAAAAGACAATTGCAGATTTCTTAATTAATCAGTATGACTATATTCCTGCTCTTCAAATTGGTTTTGATTGCAAAGTTTTGATCAGTATGCTGGAGCTGGAGTGGTAATTAGGGATCAATAGAGCAAAGTTTTGATTGCAAAATCTCAGCACTTAGACGATATGGATAGTCTGGAAGTTGAAATTACAACTCTAATAATTGGACTGCAAACAACTTACTTTCATGAGTTTAATGACGTTCAAGTTGAAGTGGGTTCTTTGCTGCTGCTAAACATGATCAGAAAGATTTATAAGATTCCATGGATATTCATCCACTTCTCAGAACCATATGGAGCCTCGTAGGTGAACTCTCTATTTTGTATAACTATAGAGAAACAAACTCTGTAGCTGATGCATTGGCAAAATTAGCAAGTTCCACTAAGAACTCTAAAACTTTTACTCATGATTCTTTGCCACAAACTACTAGAGGACTGGTTATGCTTGATTCCAGAGAGTTCATACATTAGAATTACTTGAAATGCAAAAGACTTTGCAAGGTACTGCTCTCTTTTATTTGTATGACAGGTAGAAGAGACCAGCTGCTGGAAAATGGAGGATTTGGATGCAGCTTGATTAGTTCTTGGATGGAAACACACTCAGGAAGGAAGTTGAGAGTCAACAAATTCAAAGTTTCTTCTATAGTGTATTATTTCTAGGTAAATAATATGCAAGGGGCTAAAATGGAAGGCCACCTTTTTAAATCAACATAGGCTGTGGAGATAAAATTGTGGGAGGCCATTTTAGACCTCGTAACTGGGAGTAGGCCATTCCTTTTGCTAACACGGGATGTGAAGATAATAGGAATGGTTTTCATAGTACATATATACATGTAGTGTAGAATACCACGATTTCCACGATGGATTCATGACTCTTGATCTTCATTGTTTATATTTTCCTAAGGCTCCTAGAACCTAATAAAATCTCCTCCTCACCCTTAGTGAGTTTAATTTTGAAGAAAAATATTTGAAGAAATCATGGAGAAGAGATGAAGAGAAATGAGTAAGAGGGTTGTAGAGGTTTTTGTTAGGGAGAAATGTGGGAACTTGGAGAGTTTTCTTATGGTATTTAATACCCTTTGAAATACCATCTTTATGACTTTCTTTTCCCATGATATTTAGCTTCCGAATTCGAAAGATCATGCAGATCTTTATAAGTATACCTACAAACAAGTTCCGATTTTGGATAACTCTTTCGATGCATATAACTAATCCTACGTAATATTACTTTCGGGGAGAAATTCCCAAAGAAATTCTAGATTTTCGGTCATCAACTAATCAGTCCACCCAATTTTGGCCTTTGATGAGTCTCAAAACCGATCAAGTTGCACTGTCAAGTCCCTTGGTCGCAATCTACAAAGAAACATGCCTCGAGATGTCCCGGGGAAAAAACTCTTTGGTTCTTAAGTTAGCCAACCATATGATTACTGTATAAAAAATGAATACTAACATGTAAAGATACCTTGCATTTATACCTGAATAGTTCTAGTAGAATTTGTCTTTAACTCTACATCTTAAGTGCCAATAAATATGACCATTATGTTTGACCATTTTCTTCACACTTGTTGGGATACAATAGGCCCAACAACTTATTTAGGCTTATTATGTTAGACCATCGTCAAAAGCCCCCAGAAAACTAAAGACATCTTCGAGGTCTAGAACTGTTCGTGGGAACTTGATAATAATAACCTAAAGGTTTGAGTCTAGGGGCGCTCGAGATATCATTCTATAGATTACTTGATTTGATCCTCAATATGATATATTGAGGTCACTTAATTATAACATTTTCTTCGAGCCTTAAAATGAAATTTGGTTTTATCAGCTGGACTTTTTCAAAATTTCTAGGGATGCGTGTTTCGTCAGTTTCAGGAAAAGGTGCGAAGATAATAGTTTTCTTTATGGAAGATATGAAAACATTTTCATGCTTTTCAACTTTTCAGCTTTTTGAGAGAATCATTACCTAGACATCATTTTAGGCTTCATAATTGCCCATTTGCTCAACATCCCCTTATTTTATTTGCAGGTTATTTGATGAGGAGATTACTAGCGCACAAATTTCTCCCAGTCATCTTCACTAATTTTCTTCTTCTTAGAAAGTAAGTTCTGTCTTCCTTTTCTCATTTAATTTCCCCAATTTTCTCTATAATGGCTACTGGTAGTTATATTCCGGTAAGAAATATGACGAAGGGGCTTTTCGATGAGATTTAGCAGGAATAAGAGATAGTTGTTTCGCTGGAAACAATTTAGCAGGAATGGAAAGGTTGGGTTCTGAATCTGAAGGGGAAGGGAATTCTAATAGAACTCTTGATACATAAGTCGATGAAATTGGCCACACGACTATCATCCCAACGAATTTGTAATCAATGATATGCCCCCCAGATAAATTCCTTTTGTCTGGGCCGCCACTAAGGGGAAATATTTCTTAGGGAGATCACCCATGACAGGGAGTGTAAAGCTTCGAATCCCTGTGGGAGGAGGGGAAGTTTCCTCACAAATTCCTTCAAAGAAGAAAAAGAGGGTCGAGAAACACAACCCTCAAGGAATGTTTACCCTTGTAGGCAAGGAAAACAATGCTTCCTCGAGAGAAATAAATGAGGTCCTTGGGAAAGCAAGGCTCGTGCCCCCTGATAAAGAGGACGAGCTCGCTCATAATGAAAGTGTATCCCCACAAACTCAAGATATTGAGGGTGTTTCTGGGAACAAAGATCCAATTTAGAAACTATTATTCACTATTCCCCCCTCCCCCCCGCCCAAGTTATCCCCCTCTAATGGTTGAATTAGGACCCTTAGGAGCAAAAGAATCTCCCATAAATGCACCAGCTGGGAGGTCAGTCAATTATCTCAAGCATATTAGATCCGGCTTTGCTTCCGCTTCCCTTTTCTGTTCTCGAAACTTTTCAGGGAGTTAAAATTTAATCCAACACAAGTTCTTCCCATTGCGATAGTTTATGAAGAGATGCGATGAGCTTAATATTAAGCATAAATACATGTTGCTTTGCTCGTTGTATAGTGTGACATTCAGCGGGAACAAGAGAGACACTAGCATTACCTTCACCAATAGATGGGCAAAGAAGAAATCCTTTACCATTCCTTCCAACTCATAAATGTGTAAAGATAAGGAAATTAGGTTTACTTTCAACTGTAGTCGAAGGTGTAAAGCCCCAAGTAGAATTAGGATGTGGTAGTCGAGTTCTCGATGGGAAAGAAGTACATTTTCCCTAGTAATCTCGAGGATGCCAGGAGCCATCTTCTAGCAACGTCCATTCATTACAACATATTTCTCAATAAAGCTTCAATCAGTGGCTTTATTTGGTCACCTAAAATCTTCAATAAGTTCGTCTACCAGAAGTTCGAGCGTAAAAGGTTGAAGAAGGCACAACACCAAGCTATCAAAGGTAGTTGGTGTGCTTCATTTTGCATGCGTCAATCATTGCATCTGGCCTAGTGTTTGGTATGTTTTGTATGACGAATTGCTAGTATTGCATGCGTTAATCATTCCATATGATTATCTTTAGTGGGTCATCTGTGGGTACATTTTGGTTTCATTCTATGTGAAGGTCATTTGTAAAGGTAGTTGAAGATATTGAAGGCCATTCACAAGGACAACAAAAGAGATCAAAGGTCATTCACCTCTAGAATGGTAGTAGACGAAGGCCGCGAAGAAGATAAGAGCTAAAGAAAAGCGGCATTGGGGTTCAAAGTGGCAACGAAGAAATGGGAAATCGTAGTCCGATGATTTGTGCCAAAGTCTGAGAAGGATCCGAGAAGATTAGCCTTCACAGATGATGCCATTGGGTTCTTCTTCTCAAGCACTACAAAATCAACTACTAGAGCTCAACAATTGGACTAACGGTTCTCCCATAACGAAGGAAAGAAGTTCAGCCGGCCAAGTTCCCCAGGGTCAGTGCGGACCATTCATAGCCAATCACCAAAGGTCTGCACCAGGGTGACGCATTGTGCCAACAGTTCCAATGCAAGGCAATGGTGCGACCCACACCATACGCCACAGTCCACACAGCTCAAGTTCAAAGGTTTTCCCAAAAATGGCTAAGTATAGGGCGCAAACCGTCCCATTCACGATGACCTTTGCCATTCCAAGATCAAGAAGCTAAGACTAGCCAGCGGCCTGTGCCAAATCTCATGGCCCGCACCAAAGTTATGAGCAAATCGAGCCTTCTAACCACGTCCTGCGCCAAACTTCTGAGTGGATCATTCTTCCTGACCGAGGCCCGCGCCAGAGTAGACGGTCTATACCAGAGCCTCACACCATGGCCCCACACCTGATTAAGCACCCCGCGCCTTTTAATACTCACGGCTGCACGATGATACATCACGCGACAACGTACTTGGCGTGGACTGTACCATTTGCGATGGTCCGTGCCATGAGGAGGTTGAACTAGAGTTTTAGCTTTTTTTGGCCCAATCCCTTTCTCCTATATATATGACAAGGTTAAACATGTAAATAGTAGATTAAATCATTAGGAGAGCTCTAAGAGAGGGAGAAACACTCTCTCCTTTTCCTTTTTCTTTCTTTTCATTTTGTGTTCATTGTAGTTGTGGAATTCAAATCGGTATTTGAATTCCATGTCTATGGAGTAGTTTCCATAGCTTGGGGGGAAAATGTAGCGCACGATTTTACCTTTATGTTAATGTAAATTCATTAGATTCATCCTATTATATGTGTTCATGATATTATTATGATTGTTCTTGAATATTCTAAGTGCATGAATATTACACCACATGCCGACACACACTTTGGGTTAATTAGCTACAATTAAAGACCTCGGGTGGAGGCAGGTCAAATTGTGGCACCGTTTCCGGCGATGCTATTTAGCTTAAGTGTCAACCAAGCATAACTTATTAGTTGAAGTAGTTAGTAGTTGATTTTAATTTTGTTTTAGTTTTGTGTTGTTAGATTGGTTGTTGAGCTGTTGTTATAGTTGCTTTGTTACCTTTTGATATGTTTTCTAGTGTTGTATTCGGATGGGTGTTGCTAGCCCTAGTTTATGGTACACACTTGTACCACTAATCTAGGTGTCTTACACTACCCGACTGAGAACACATGTATTTAGAGGAGAAGGAGATGGAGGACTAGGGTAGAAGTTCAACCGAGGCAATTGTTAGTAGAAAATATGCTAGCAATGGTAAAAATCAATCGTACCTTACAGGAGCTTATGGCCCCAAACCTGGAGAATGAGCCATTATGCATCACCATCCTGCCATTACCCGCCAATGTTAGTTGTCAGCTGAAAAGTGGCATGATCCATTGCCTACCTACATTCCATGGATTGGCGGGGGAGGACCCGAACAAGCATTTTTCAGAGTATCACTTGGTGTGTATGAACATGAAGCCACCGGGAGTTTATGAAGATGACTACAACTTGAGAGCTTTCCCATTTTCCCTTTTAGACAGAGCTAAATACTGGCTATACTACATGCCACTGGGATGCATTGGTTCTTGGATGGACATGAAGTGGAGATTCTTATAGAAGTATTTTTTTGCATCTAAGTCGGCGAGGCTAAAGAAGAAATTGTCAAACATCACCCAAGAGGCTACCAAAAGCTTGTATGATTATTGGGAACGCTTCAAGTGACTTTTGGCAAGTTGTCCCTACCCCTTTTAAGGAGGGAGATTTGGTGTATTATTTCTTCGAGGGGTTGTCCGATGAAGATATGCAAATGGTTAACAGTGCTTGCAATGGTTCGATAATGAACAAGAGCCCTAAGGATGCAATTGCCCTCTTTCAAGAAATGGATAATGGTATGCGACAATTCAGCACAAGGTCAAGGGTTAAGGTTTTGGATAAACATGCATAATCACCCAAGTTGGAAAAGTAAGCCCAAGCTCTTGCTTCCTTGATGAATGATCTTTTGCGAGGAAAAGTGCATCAAGTCAAAGTGTGCAGAGTTTGCAACCTTAACCACAATTCCAAAGAATGTCCCGAGGTAGTAGAGGATTTGTAAGAAGTGAAGGCCATTGAGTACAAGAATCGGGAGAGGCCACAATTTGCTAGGGGTCAACCACAAAGGTTGTGGGGGAACCAAGGACACACAAGGTTGGATCCATGTGCAAACTCGTTCAACCTAAGGTATTAAGATCATTTTAATTTTTTATGGAGGGAGGACAACCAAACTCAAGGATACTGGGGTGGACAAGTCCTCCCCAACCATACCCTCGAGGTGAAGACCATTCCAACAACCATACCTTGCTCTACAAATCAGATCGAGAAGAGATTCTAGAAGCCATCTGTCAATTGAGCAAGAAACATGGAATATTTGCGGAGAGGAAAAGGTAGGAGATTGAAGACCTTGGTAATAGAGCCTTATTAAGTATCAAAAACCTTGAAGTTCAAGTCTGACAACTTACCACCTTGATATGCTGACATGAAGCTAATGAGTTTGGCACACTCCCTTCCCAAGCGGAGGTCAATCCAAGGAAAGTGAGAGCACTTAAATTGAGAAATGGGAAGGAAGTTTGAATCCTAGAAGAGAATTATGCAAGAGGGTTACAAGGTATTGGAGGCTACCAAGGCACACTTCAAAGAATAGGAGAATGTTGTCAAGAAGGCACCTTCCAAAGAGCTTCCACCACCCGAGGCCCTAACTACCATTCCACCCACATTTCTAAATGCGTTGATGGGAAAACCGCAGGTGGCGACCAATGATGTAAACATTTGAAATATTTTTGAAAAGGTGGAGGTAACCATCCCTATCTTGTAATTGATTAAACATGTGTCAGCGTATGCTAAATTTCTCAAAGTTGTATGTAAAAAGAAAAGAAGTAGGCTAACTATGAGGTTAGGACTTTTGAAAATAGGAAAAGTCGCATTTTTTAATCATAAAAATTTTCCTAAGAAATGCGATGACCCTAAAATAATATCTATCCATATCTCTTTAGGTGGTAAACTTGTTGAAAATTCCATGATAGATTTAGGCGCGTCTATTAATGTGATCCCATATAGTTTATATGAATGCCTAGAACTAGGTGAGCTTAGGGAAACTAGAGTGATTGTCCAACTCGCTGATCATTCCCAAGATAGTCCATGTGAACTAGTAAAGGATATGATGGTGCGAGTTGGAAAGTTGGTTTTTCCAGCAGACTTTTATGTCCTAGACGTGGCGCACGATGGTAGTGCACCCCCAATACTTTTGGGGAGACCTTTCCTTAAAATTTCTAGGACTAAAATTGATGTCCACTTGTGAACCTTAACTCCAGAAGATGAGATGGACAAAGTGGAGTTTGACATTATAAATCCAAGTATGATTCGACAAACTCTTCTCTCATGTGCAAATGTGTAACCCTATTTGATGAGCACGATGAATTTTCTTGCATTACCAATGAGTATGAATGTTTGAATGAGCCCCATGTTGATGAGTTTAATGAATTGCATGATGCTATGGATAATATGTCTGTGCTAGATTATTTTTCCATGCTAACCAATTTGCAGCGGGAAAGAAAGATGGTCAAGAGTTTAAAACCTCCTCAACCTCCTCAACCTCCCCCTAACCCCAAGGAGACATGCACATACTCAATGCTAGCAAGACACATGGATTCATTCCTATTGATGGACAAGAGGTCTGAAGGTAAGGATCGTTGTGGAGACCTCTCCACAATGATGTCATCATGGGTAGAGTCACTGATTCCGATTCTAGGGACCCACACGTAGGCGGTTTGAACTAGAAATCATGGAAAAGGTAATAATTCGTGAAGACGATAATAAATATACGGTGTTTCTTTTTGCTTGTGTGTTTTGAGTAGAGATTAGATAGGTTTTGCCTATTTTGCAATGAGTATTTTTGAGATAAAATTATTGATTGATTTGTAAATTTGATGCTTTTGACTTGTGATTGTGTTTGAATGGAATTAAATTAGATGGGTAACATAGTCTTTTGAAAAAAAAAGGGGAAAAACTTATTATTTTTGTCAAAATTTCGAAAATCTCGAGCCAATACCTGGCACGGTCCGTGCCAAGGGCTTAGGTTCGCGCCAGGAGCTTGGCGTGAAGGGAAGCTTCGTGCCATCATGTTTGGCGTGAGGGGATACCTCGTGCCAACATGTTTGGCGCGAAGGGATGTTTCGTGCCAGGAGATTTGGCGCAAGGCTTTGGTCTTAGAGAGAGCTCTTAGAGAGGGAAAAACACTCTCTCCTCGTCCTTTTTCTTTTTTTTTCATTTGTGCTCATTGTAGATGTGGAATTCAAATACCGATTTGAATTCCATGTCTATGGAGTAGTTTCCATAGCTTGGGGATAATTGTTGCACATGATTTTACCTTCATTTTTATGTGAGATTCATTAGATTCATCCTATTATATATGTTCATGAATTATTATGATTGTTTATGAATGTTTTAAGTGCATGAATATTACACCACATGCCGGCACACACTTTGGACTGTATTCATTTATGGTGCATTTATTTATGCCCCACTGGGAAGAGAAACATGAATTTTAGAATGGGTAAGGGAGTACATTGCATCTGCGTTAGTGTGTGCTCGGGAGACCCGAGTCATACTCTTACTTATTTGCCATCGCACCAGTCTTAGCTGATTTTGTAAATTTTTCCGATAGGTTGTGGGTAGAGATAGCTAAAAAGGTAGCAAACTAGGGTGTGAGGGAACCTAGATTATAGATAAGGTGCCAATGACCCTTAGACCTACTTGATAGGACCCGAGGGGAGTTGTGCATTTATGGTGAAAGCCCGGGACGTAATCACACGGGGGAGAAACAAACCTACAACAATGGTAAGACCTTGTTGTACTCCCTTAATGACGATGATGGTGTCAATAAAGGGTTGCGAGCGCACCCAACGTGACATGTATGGGGAAGTGTATGTCATTGGCCACACCACGTGTTGAGAACACAATATAAGGTTGTTGAGTAAATCTCCCTGTGAATGAATCGAGGATCTAAACATTAGGTTAATCATGTTGTGCATTGACTCCCCAAGTGCTTAGCTTAATCAGATTACTTTTTTTTTTTTACTTTTATGCATCGTAGTTTATAATGTGAAAATCCAAACCCCCTCTGTTTGCAATTACTAGCTGTTCCATTCACTCATACGGATTGATGACCCATAGGTGGTTGTGTCTTTAGTTGATACTTGAACCGTAGCATCTCTGTGGACAAACCCAGGGCTTTCCGCTAACAACCCTCTAGGTAGCGTAGCAGTGAGAACATGGTGCAGGACTATAAATCTTATCTTTGACCGTCCCATGGGACAAGCCTCTGTTCGGGTTAATTAGCTATGACTAACAACCATGGGTGGAGGCGGGTCAGTAGTTCTAAAGGAGGAAAAAGTGCAAAAGGGGTAACAAGGAGGAAGGTATCTCGCAGTTGAATCCTATGAAGCTCACTTGAGCACTCCCTCTTCAGATTAATTCTCGAAAATCTAACCTTCAAAAGTTCTTGAATGTGTCTTAATACTAAATTTTGTTACTATGCATGTTTTATTTATCTTTTTCTTCTAACCTCTTACTTTTTTACCTTTCAGAGGGTGTCGGTGAAGCTCTAGATTCAAAGAAAAGTGGTCGACAAACCACTAGAAATTGTAGAACTCCTCCTCCATTTGCGCTAAATATCCTCGTGGAAGGTAAGGGTGCACAAATAACTAGAGAAAAGTCTAAAAGGAAAGGTGAGGGGGAGATTTCTTTGAGAGAGCTGCCTAATAAAGGAAAGCATGACTGAACTCTTCAAGCTGCTCTAGACTCTCAACCGCTTCACATTTCCTCAAACATCTTCTGTGTTCCTTTCTTAGAGGAACAATTTTGGGAAATCTGGCTGAGGTTCCCCAGTTTCATTTATACCCTCAATACTTCTTTTATTATCTCCTATTCCTTTTTTGTGTAATTTTTCTATTACTTTCAGGTAACTCAGCATTTTGACTTAGTAACTCAGAAGATCGAGGAGCAAGTTTCCTCCTTCTCCCCCCTCTTTCAGGGGCTGGACACGAACCAAAATAAACTTTCTCTGGAGGTCCAGTAAAAAGACACTAACATGATCAAGTTGACAAAAGAGCTCGAGGCAGCCAAAAAGAACAGTGCGGACCTCGAGGCAGATAAGAGGGAGCTTACCCTAGAAAAGGAGAATCTGGAGAAGGATCTGAATAATGCGGATCTTGAGGCTGGTAAGAGGAAGCTCGAGGCCGTGAAGATCAAGCTTCCTTTCTTGAGGCTTTTAAAGATAAGCTAATGAAGAATCAAGAGTTGTACAACATTTTCTTCGACATTCTTCAAAATGCGAAGGATATTGGCTACAACTCATTAATTAATACCGAGGTTCTGCCCAAGCTTACTCCTTCCCTTTTTTGCGAGGAGATCAAGTTTTAGAAATCTTTCATCGAGCCCAATACATAAAAAAATTATCTAAGAGATGGGATGAGGCAATCAAGGATGTGGGTCTTAACTTTGCCTTTTTTTACTTCCTAAAATCTTCCGAGCAGTTTTATACTACCAAGGAGATTAGTGCTCTTTCCTCGAGACCATGGTCCCAAAAGATGCAGTTGAAGGGAACGAGCACGAGGTAGCTGAGGGCAAGGTGAATAAGGCTTCCACCGACAAAGATAGTTCTAGGGTAGGGTAGAATGTAAAGTTTTCCTTTGAGGCCCCCTCGGGTACTCTTGGATTATATTATTATTTATAAAGAGTTTCTCTCCATTTTTATTCGGCTATCTTTATGTCTTCTTAGTGTAATGCAATGAAGAAAGAGCTACAGAACGCTTGCCAAGAACTCTTCAAAAACCATATAGAACTGAATAGTGCTAGAGGGAACATAATGAAGATGGTGTTGGCCTTGGCCAAATAAAATACAAAGCTAAAATATTGGAGCAATAGTAGTCATCCCTCAATGCAAGGAGTTTTAAAAGATCTTTATGAAAAGAATGTGGAGTGGAATTCTTTGTAGAGTGGAAACCATCTTGCAATACAAGAGCGTTTAAGGGACCTCGAGTAGGAGAAGTATAATGGAGTCGTACCCCTCGAAGTAGTTGATGACTGTGATCCTTCTGAGAAGAGTTATCAAGACACTATTCATGATATAATGTGCCAATTTGGGTCCCTTTCTTGATGTCTTGCAGATGCTAAGAAATTGCAAATAGTTCATGCTAACCTCGTCAGTAGCAGAACCGAAGCACATAAATTGAAGCCTTAAGTAGGTGAGGTGGTATGACAACATGAAACGGTTCGTAACGAGAATGACATGCATCATTATGCATGCGTTAACAAATGCATTCAGCACACTTATCCTGAGTTTTGCAGACTTAATTAGAACTAATGGACACTTTGTATTCACGAGCACCTAGATCTTCCTTTGTGATCTTACTAGTAGGTGTCTTGTGAGTATTTATCATCATTTCGTAGAAGGCCCTTGGAAAAAATGGTAGTAGATAGTAGATGGCCTTTTCCAAGAGCGGTAGAAGATAGTAGAAGGCCACGAGCCAGAAGCGTGGTAGTAGATGAAGAAATATCAAAAAAAGGGTGGATTTGAAGCTCAATTTTTAAAGATGAAGGACAACCGAGTCAACCGACACATTCCGTGCCAGCCGACACGGCTATGCTAGAATGCCTCAGCTTGAGCCGCATTGAGCAACATGGCCCGTTCTACAGGGCATAAGCACGAGGTGCCCAGTCTAGCATGGCTCATGCCAGTAGCCCTTGGCACGAGGTGCCTGTATCACCACGGCCTATGCCAGCGCCTCTTGGCACAAGGCACTCGAATTAACACGGCCCGTGCCAGCTTCCTCTAGCATGAGCCACCAATCTCAGCATGGCCCGTGTCACCTAACATCCCAAATTTTTTAAGTATGGATGCAGACCATTTCCCTTCAAATGGCCCGTGTCCTTTCAATTCAAGATTCGAAAACCAACCGATAAGATGTGAAATTCTCAACAACCCATGCCATCGTTTTGCTCAGAAACCAACTCCCGTGCGATGCCCCGTGAAATTCGACCTGGCTCGTGTCGTTCAGTTGGTCATTTTCATATGCTTCATTTTCATATGCTTCACGAGTCTAGTCAACAAGGGTAAATCTCATTGTGTCATCAGTTCGAACTCCAGTTGTGTTATCAAACCACTGACACTTGAAAACCGGAATCTTGAATTCTCCATATTCAAGCTCTAAATCTCATCAGTAACACCATAAAATGACATCACAGCTAGGACTAGTTTATTGTTTTTCTTACTTGCTTGCCACATAGTCTCCGACTCAATGTATACCCCACTATTTTGTATTGTGCTCTTTAAATCTTGGTCCCTAGTAGCAAAACTGAAACCGTTCATGTCATATCCAGAATACCTAAAAACTGTGCAGTTAGGCTTCCTTGCAAATGCCATAATTTTAGGGTCGTAATCACCTACATTGCATCGATCATATAACCAATTCACAAACTTGTCATTGTGCTCCAACTGAACTTTATTAGGGGGCCACGTGGGATGAGACTTCGTGATCGAATTAAGGTGCTCAGTCACATAAGCAGTAGTCTCCATACAATTACCAACACATACAAATGAACTAACATCATATCACTATTCAATGGAGTAAATAACATTCCCCTCGATCTCGGTTTGCCCACCTTCCTTCCAACATGTCGATTCTGGGGCACCCCAAAATTTCTATGTTCCTCCAAATAGCTAGAGAAAAATTCAATTACTTATTCGGTAACATACCTCTCAACAATACTAGCGTTCGGCCGACTCATACATTTCACGTATCCCTTGAAGACTTTCATGTGACGCTCGAAAGGATACATCCAATGCATACCAACCGGACCACATATCTTTACCTTCTGCACTAAATGAACAACCAAGTGAACCATTATATCAAAAAAAGATGGAGGGAAATACATTTCCAACTTGCATAGCACAACAACAACCTCTTTTTGTAGGACATCCAAATGGTCCCGATCAACAGACTTCCGGCATATGGAAGCAAAAAATAAACAAAGTCTAGTGATTGAGTACCTTACGTCGGCCTCCATTACCCCACGAATAGCAATAGGTAACAGTTGTTGCATCAAGACATGACAATCATGAGATTTCAACCCGGTCATCCAACAATCCTTCGTAACTAACTGACTCACATTCGATGAATAACCAATTGGGACTTTCATTGATTTAAAACTATCACAAACTGAGATTCTCTCCTCCCTTGACAATGTACAAGGTGCAGGGGGCAAGTAAGTCCTCTTACCCTTCACTTCTGGGGCGAGGTTATTTCTGATTCCCAAATCAACCAAGTCCAACCGGGCATTCAAACTATCTTTTGTCTTCCTGGGAATATTCAAGAGGGTGCCTATCAAACTTTCACAAACATTTTTCTCAATATGTATCACGTCTAGGCAATGCCTAACCTCAAGATGCTCCCAATACGGTAGATAAAAAATATTGACCTTTTCTTCCATGGACCATCACAATGTATTTTGTCCTTGCCTTTATACTTTCCCAACACAACTCTCAATTTCTTAACCTTATTGTGAATCTGTACACCAGTTAGTGGTGTAGGGAATTTCCTTCATTCTTTCCCACCAACGAAATTGACCACATCATCCCGGTATTTATGGTTTCCTTGAAGCCATTTTCTACGGCCAAGATACACTGTCTTTCTTCCATGTCTTAGCTGTTTGAATTTTGTCTTCTCCTTACAAATAGGACACGCTTTGTGCCCCTTCACAACATAGCCCGACAAATTTTCATAGGCTGGAAAATCATTGATCGTGCAAAAAAGCATGGCACGCAATTGGAACTCCATATTTATATGGGCATCAAATACCAACACCCCTTTTTCTTCCCACAATATCTTCAAATCATCGATCAATGGTCTCAAATACACATCAACCTCGTTCCCAGGTTGTCTAGGACCTGAGATTAACAAAGGCATCATAACATATTTACGTTTCATGCACAAATAAGGGGGCAAATTATATATAACCAACATCACGGGCCAAGAACTATGCTTCGATGACATATTACCAAATGGATTCATCCCATCAGTACACAATGCAAGGTGTAAATTTCTAACCTCCGAACTAAATGAAGGATATCGCTTGTCAAATTTTCTCCATTGTTCACCATCTGCCGGATGTCTTATCTTGTTGTCGCTTGGTCTTTCCCTCTCTCCATGCCATCGCAAGTTCTTTGCATCTTTTGAATCCGCGAATAACCTCTTTAACCTAGGAATTAAAGAAAGATACCACATACACTTCAATGGGACCTTCTTCTTCTTCTTACCCAAACACCCATCATCATCATTTCTCACACCCTTATATCTTGAATGTTTGCACACGGGACATTGAACCGCGTCTTTCAAATCACCGTCATACAACACACAATCATTTGGACATGCATGTATTTTCTTGTATTCGAAACCGAGTGGACACAATATTTTCTTGGCCTCGTAAAAGTTTTTCGGTATTCCATTCCCTTCCGGAAACTTATCCTTTAGAAGCTTTAGGAGTGAATTCACACTAGCATCACTCCAAGAACTTGTAGCTTTCAAATTGAAAACCTCCATAAAAAAAGAGATTATGGTATCCTTACTTTTACATCCCGGATACAATGGCTTCTCTTTTTCGTCGAGCAAAGCACTCAACATTTCAGGCTTCCCCGCAAAATCTCTTACAATGTCATCGAACATACATCAACGGTACATTTTTTCCATCTACCTTGTCAAAACCACCGTTATGTCTTTGCTCAACCTCTTCATGAAATGTCCGTACAATTCAACCTCCGTCAAATCCGTTCTTCAACACGTGAAATCTAACAAGCCCACGATCATCAAACCGTTCACGACACAAGCATCTTTTGCATGGACAAAGTATCCTCTCCTCCCGACCAAAGGCATAATCAAGAAACGAATCAATAAATGCAATATGTTCACCACTCCCTCTAGCTACACTTGGATAGCTAACCATTTTTCCCTCCACGCAAACATCGACTCCCGGTCCGTTGTATCTAAACAACACATAATAAACAATTACACAAATTTTCATTGTTCAAACATAATAAAAATAAACACAATCAATTTGCTACACAATACTAAAAGTGTCATGTATGTGTATATGTACGTGTATATGTATGTGAATCGATCAACTAGCTTTGTTCTTGGGATACATACATACATATATATATATATATATATATATATATATATATCATCTCCCAAAAAAAACACAACCATGTTTACATCCACACTCATTTACACTCTCACAACATGATACTAAACCGACATAAAGCATATAGAAACCATTAATACATACGAATAAACTCCCTTCAAGCATGCATTTATGGTTATTATAACTACTAGCCATTTGATTGAAATTCCAAGTAGTTAATGAAAACTTACATCCATGTGGCTTCATTGCTTTGAGTTATTGCTCACCATCCAAAAAATCTTCCATCAATGAAGGGAGAAGGAAACTACAAGTTCAGAAATAATTTTAGAGGGGGTAGTTCGGAGCATTAAATGCTCAATTTAGCATCAGTTTTTGTCAATAGTACGTAAAACCGGTGCCATTTTCCCTATTAGCACCGGTTTTTAACCAGTACAAAATTAAGCGGTGCCATTTTTCCCGTTTTTTTCCAGAATTCTTTTAGCACCGGTTTCGGTCATTTTATAGCACCGGATTCTAAAACTGGTGCCAAACATCTACTTTTCCCCAGTTTCATCATTTTCTAGCACCAATTTTCAAACCGGTTCAAATTTAGCACCGGATTCCGACATTTTTTAACACCGGTTTTTCAAACCGGTGCTAAAATTCCCAATTCATTGGTTAGGCAGATTTTTAGCACCGGTGCTAATTTTAAAATGGTTTTTTATTTTCTTAGCACCGATTTTTTTACCGGTGTTAGTTTCACACCGGATTTCATCAATTCTAGCACCGATTTTCTAACCGGCGTTATATTATCACTGGTTATAATAAATAAAACCGGTTCTAACATAATTATAACTGGTGCTAAAATAACACCGATTTTAGAACCGGTGCTAGCAAAAAAAACCGTTGCTATTACATTATTTGCACCAGTTTTTTAAACCTGTGCTAAAAAACCGGTGCTAGAGGTGGGTCTCTGTGGTAGTGTAGCGGAGAACAACCACACTTTGAGGGAGTTGATGGTTCCAAATTTGGAGAATCAACCCCTATGCATCCCCTTTCCCCCGTTTCCACCTAATTTCAATTGCAACCTGAAGAGTGAGATAATTCAATGCCTCCCACCTTTCCATGGGATGACCGGGGAGGATCCAAACAAGCATCTCTCAGAGTTCCATCTTGTATGTACCAACATGAAGCCACATGGAATATCGAAGTAGGATTACAACCTTCGATCATTTCCCTTTTTGCTGTGAAATTCAGCAAATGTTTGGTTATATTATCTTCCGTCGGGGTGCATTACATCATGGGTGGATATGAAAAGGCGCTTCCTTGAAAGGTACTTTCCTGCTTCAAAATCTGCGGGATTGAAGAAACAACTATCCAATATATCTCAGAATGCAAATGAGTCCCTATATGAGTATTGGGAAAGATTCAAAAGATTATTGGCTAGTTGTCCTTATCACTCATTCAAGGAAGGCGACTTGGTGTATTATTTCTTTGAAGGGCTCTGTGATGATGACATTGGTGAATGGTGTTTCATTCAAAAAATAATCTGCAAACTCTAATAATGAAATTAGCACAGTAGTAAGCAGAGTCGATCCCACGAGAATGGAGCAATAACTATAGTAAAAATGCTTACTAATATAGAACACTTTTGGTGTAACCACCACGTCTTAATTTTAGAATTTTACTAACAACTAATGAGGCAACTAAAAATATTAAATACAAATTAAAATGAAAAATAACAAATACAAGAATCTAGAAAATATATGATGAATGTAATCGGCTCGGAATAACTCACGTTAGTTAATATCATAGGCGCAAAGATAAATCAATTCATATGTATCAATCAGTTATAGGACGTCAAGTATTTGTTGAACCCTCCCAATTATTTCTTACCTTGTCGACAATTGACCAATTATAACTAACTAGTTGTTTCTCTTATCAAGATACCCCCGGAAAGTATTCGTTAAACTAGATACACATCTCAATAGCATTAAGAATGAAAAGAACCTGATACATCACATCTTCAGCTCTTGCAGATTCATTGTAAATATATGGAGTATTATAAACATAATCTTTAACATTCAAAATAATGGGTTTAATACTATTTGGGATAGATTCTATTTCTACTGGAATGTAAAGCACACATCTGCTGATACTTTGAATCTAATTAGAATCATCTCTTGTAATGCTGTCGAGTTTATATGGTGTGCTAGGAATAAACACTTTTTTGAATCCATTAAACCTAACACTCAACTTGTGAAAAAAAAATCCTCTCTCAATTCCACGACATCTTCTATGCTCATAAGTCAAAATATAAGTGGAGTCTGAATTATGGTTTCCTAGTACACCTCTGCTCAAAAGTTGCAAGCAGTAATAGTAAAAATAAGGAAAGAATCATCCCGTGGAAACTACCTGCATTTTATAAACTCAATATTGATGAGTATGTTCTAGGAAATGAAGTGTATGGAGCAGGAGCTATTATCAGAGATTCACAAGGCCAGATACTTATTGCAACATCTAAGGTTCTTAGAAATTGTTCATATATGCAAGCAGAGATGGAATGCTTAAAGCTGGGACTAGAAGTAGCAATTCAAAATTGATGTTCTCACATTGAAATTGAATGTGATTCTTTACGGTTGGTAAAGATGGTTAGAAGGGAATTTAAAATCCGATGGAAATATAACTCCCTTATTAGAGAAATATTAAAAACAACGTTATGGTATATATAGAAACTCTTTCGCTAGTGACCACTAGCTTAGTTTAGGCTAGTTACGGTTGTATCATCTCTTTTGAAAGCAAGTATTCTTGCTTCAGGAGCTACTGGTTGCTCTTGGATCATCATAAGGATGATCTTTTGTATACATGTATGAATTTTCAGGCATAATTGCCACCTCTATGGGTTAGGGGAGCCTAATACATCTTCCCCCCATCCTCGGATGTTTTAACTTAAAAAAAAAAGAATGCTCAAATCAATGGTTCAATTTCTCAAATCTTTAGAGAAGGGAATAATGTTGCAGATAGCCTTGGTAAAACTGCAAGTTTAATCAGGGTAGTTCCTCTTTTAACTTTATAAGAGGCCTGATTCATCTGGATGCTATTTGCTTCCCTTACATTATATTTTCATGACTGGTTACTCTATCATTGTGTTTAGTCTTTTTAGAACTAGTTACTGCTATATTTTTCTTTGTTTGACAGATACTAAAGTATGGAGATGGCTCTTAGAATCACTAGAAGCTATCAAAGGGTTCCAACAAAGGAAATCTTGGAGTCTGGAACAAGAATGTTGCCATGAAAGAGGGTGCTTAAGCTTCAATACTCCATATTGCTGCTTCTTACAAGCTGAATCAAGAGTGAATCTTTTCAGGGGAAGTTATTTGTGAGGGATTATTATGGAATGCCACCTCTTTTTGTTGACACAAGAGGGTGGAGGCAAAAAAGTGGGAGGCCATAATGGATCTCGAAATGGGATTAGGGCCATATCCCTTTTTGATAAGGGGTTTGGAGACAAAGGGTGGAACAAAACTATTTGTGTTTAGCTATTCCACTTTAGGCTTTTCAGATGCACATAGTTTGTCCAAAAGACGCAAATATGTACTATCATTGTCTCATTCTTTTCTAGGCCCGGGGATCCTAATATATACGCTCTCACTTTGGTGAGTTTTTAATTTTTTTAAAAAAGGAACTTGATACAGAAATTACCCACGTGTCTGCAAGTAGCAACGCCCGTTTAATTGTTCTCCATTTTGCTATTACAGTCTTAGCTAATTATATGTTTTTCACTAGAATTCGTTACTTACTAACCCTTTCAAACGATTGCGTATTGGTGGAATCAGATAGTGTTATCCCAATAATTTTCAAGTTGATCAGTATTAAACATATCAAGAATAAAATTAAATCAAGAATAATCAAAAACACGTACGAATCAATTATAAAAAAAGTTAGGGCTCACGATCCATAAAACTAATATTTGTTATTCCATACTGATATATAATTAGCTACTCACGATGATTAAACAAAAAATATAAAATATAATATAAAACATTATTAACTAATAAAATAATACTCAAACCGTGATACTGTATTGGAATGCCCAGCAATAAAATGACAGAATCCAAGTGCATGCGGTCTTCCTCTGTAATGATCAAACTAATCAAATATTTGAAAACTAACCTGAGGAGAAGCTCAACTAATAAGGTATTGCGAAAAAAAACTCATATCGATCTCCGTAGTGTATATATACACGGTTAAAAATACCGAAACCAAATCAAACTCGGATTCTTTTACCGAAGAAAGGAAAGTAAAATATATTCTAACTCTAACTAAAAGGAATTTTTATTGAAAAAAAAATAAAATTCTTATTCATATGCGAAGTGAATATTTTTAATTTCTTCAAATTCATATCTCTTCAATAATTCACTTTTAACCTATCACTTGAGCAATTCTTAATCTTTTGCCTCACTTCCTTTATCATTGGAAAAATGTCTTATAAAATAAGAACATTTTCCATTGGAGCACATCGTCTCATTAAATACCTTAACCTGGAAACCCAATGTGAAAAAACAGTTGGTTAAGGGAAAATGAGAACAATGCATAGCCCCCTCTCAATTCGTCATAAATTCTTGCACCAAAAACACCTAAAGTGCAAATTGTATCTCAATAAAATCATAATAGACCCACAAAATATGAACACAATATAACACACATCAAATATCCTTACACTTGAATCACGCTTGCCATCAAGTATGAAGTGAAGAAAATAAGATCAATCAATAATCACAGTGTTCATAAGTTCTCATTCCCTCATAAGACTCTATCTAAAACGACCCTATGAAAAGAAGAAGAAGATGAAAAAGATGACACAGATTAGACAATTAAATTTAGCACTTAAAAATCCTAGATTCTACTCTTATAATAACAAATTTTCCCCTACCAAGAAATAAAGGATCACGTTAACGCACCTGGAAATCATCAATCCTCAAAGTAATTGAAATGAAAATATTCAAGATCATGAAATTTAATTATCAATATAGTTAAAATCAGACAAGCAATGAATATTTTTCTCATGGTTTACTCAATCACTCTCAATATATGAAGGACAGTACCTCAAATAATTCACAAGTTATAACAAAGAGAAGTTAATATATAAATCAGGAAGGTCTCTCTCAAGGGTTGTAATGGGGCTAGAGACCATTCAGATTGGTAAGATCCTAAGGGTTCTAATCTCAAACAATATTGATCAAAATATTATGCACGCCTTTTTTTGAACCATCATCCATGTATAGTAGACATTCCTCGACAAACTTCAATCTCATGGCTATTGTGAGAAAGGCAAGTAATATCACATCAAATGTATGTGCTATTTTATTTTATTTTTCCTTTTTCCTTTTTTAAAAATTTTCCATCTTCTCTAATATATTCCAAAATCAGAACTTGTGAGGGAAAATCGCAACATAAAAAATAATAAGAAATTTTTTTTTCATAGTTACCCCCCTAGTTTGTCCAAACAGAACCGCAATGTCACTATTCATAATAAGATTCAACCTTCAATTTCAAAATCGTTCAGTCTGAGCAAACAGAACATGTACTCAGTAATGTCATCAACTCAAGATAGCACCATGGATGAATTCACCGACTTCAACTCCAAGAACATGCATAATATGACCAAGAGAAAGGATAAAACAAGGATTTTGTTAAATATATAGTAACTTATATTAAAGAACATAAGCAAAGCTTCAAAGTGTTTTACTAGGGGTTAATGTAATTGTTAGGCAATTTAAGTTGTGTGGTTCATGCTAGTGCCTTCCATCACTTTCACACATAACAACTCCAAGTATAACAATGTGATCTCTCAGAACAAAGATTGATGTAGAGGCTCTACTCTACCTCAAACCTCATTTTAGTTGGCTAAAATATTCAATTACTCGTCCCTTTTCGTCATCCCAAAAATCATATCAATAAAATTTCACTAATCATAGAAAATCTCATTCAAAAACTTCAAGGCATATCAAATTTACCAAGTTTGTTAAACAATGAAATTTACAACTAACAGGGTACTTTTATCAAAAGCCACTATAATTTTCTCATACCAAATTATTGACTCAAAACAACACAAAAACACATGTTTGACTAAAAAATCTGAAACAAAAAATGATTTTTTTACGAAATATTTTCCAAAGAATACAAAACAAAACACACAATAAACCTCCTCATACTTAAACTTTGCTTGCCCTTAAGCAAATAATGCAAAGCTCTAATGGGAAAAAGTTTCACACATAGTCAAACATTATGATAAATAAACTACAAGGGAAGAGAACTTATAGTGGTGGATGAGAAATTTCCAACTTGAAGAAAGCATTGGATCCAGATCAATTTCTGCTGCAGACCTCCAGTTTGGCCAAACAGAACCCTGTGAGTCCCTGCTCTCCAAAAATGTGAATTCTCCATGGTGCAAATTCAATTATTTCAAACTCTTTAGATCAAGAACTGAGAGCATGTGAGAAATTAAAATTCCTAAAAAAACCTTAAAAAATTAAAATAAAAAAATGAAAAAAATTGGGTCGCCTCCCAATTAGCGCATTTGTATATAATTTTTGGCTAGACTTTCATATGTCATTAATGATTATTTGTTGGGCACAATGAAATTTGTTCCATTAATTTCACATGAGAAGTATCATAGTATGGCGTAAGGCTATGACCATCAACGAGGAATGCCATTTTTTGTTTATGCTTATAATCTCTACTATCCCATCAAGCCAAACTGAGACTACCTCGTATGGTCCAATCCACTCCGACTTGAGTTTCCATGACATTATTCCAAGCTTGGACTAAAAAAGAAGTACTTTCTACCCAAACAAAAATTTCATAGACTTCAAATTCTTGTCCCACACTTTATTACACTCCTTGTACCGAATAGCTTGATAAAACCCTTCTAATCGTAGATCTCCCAATTCTTAGAGTTGGAAGTTTTTCCTTCCTCACACATGAGAGAGTCTATACTAACTGTAAGAGTATCATCATCTCCTCATAAAAATGCTTTAGATTGGGGGGTAACACCTTCAATTTCATATTTGAGGTTTTCAAATCCAATGGGATTAGTCTAGCGGATGGATCCTATTTGGCCAAACTTGAACCTATAAGCACTTCAGAATTTTTCTGAACATCCAATTAGGATTGAGTCGAGCTAGGCACTCTGTGGTTTATTTCCCTACTTGAAACCATTTCCTGAGAGTACATTGAATTTAGCAATTCATTATTTTCCTTATCGCTCAAGCCTTGAACATTTAACTCGTCTAGACTTGTAGGAAACTAAATTCCCATCTTCTCTTGCAAAACTTTAGTCTCAAGAGAATCTTGGAAAAAAGGGTTAGCATGATCAATGGCATACACATTCTTGGAATGTATAGATTTCTTCAAGGGTTTATCAATGTTGAGTGTGTACTTATCACCAGAATAATCAAGAGGAATAGTTTTATTACCAACATTAATAATGATGTTTACTGTTTTTAAGAATGGACGAACCAACAATACCCCTTGTGTTTCTTTATTACCGGCATGATTCATCTTTACCACACAAAAGTTTACTAGATAAATAAAATCATTAACTCTCACAAGCACATTTTCCAACAACCCTTCAGGAAACACGCAAGACCTATCTGCCAATTTAATTATGACTCTAGTATCTACCATTTCAGCTTTATTTAAAGTTTGATACACAGATAATGGCATAACATTAATCGAAGCTCCTAAATCACACATGAAAACATCAATCTTCTTATCTACTATATTACAAGGTAAGGAAAAAAAATACTTGGGCCCTTGCACTTTTGAGGCAGCTTCTTTTGGATCACAGCAATAAAATATTTCAAGAAATTTCTTATTGGTGGTAATCTTATAGCCTGCAAGAACGGAAGATCAATATCCATTTTTTCCAAAAAGTGAGACAAAATCCATATCATTTTTTTCTTTTCTAATCTACGAGAAAATGGTGGAAGAATGTTAAATGATGGATCATGTAGGTTTTTTACTTACCCCAGCTGGTACCTTTGATTTACCTTCATTTATGAACTTTGGACGTTCAGGAGTTGAGGGTTGTATGGTGGTTTCTCCGCCTTTTCCATCTAACTCTTAAATCTGAATTTCTGTCGCAGGGTTCTGTTTGGGCAAATTGGACCCTCCGTCAGTGAGCTTATTCATCTTTTCGGCCGTAGATTGAAAAGGCAATACACCAACTTCTTCCCCACTTATTAATGCGACCTGATTTACTGTCTCATGTGGATTTAACTGAACTTGAGAAAGTAACCCTGGCTGTTTCATCCTGAGTTCATTCACGAAGTTCGATAAATGGGCAATTTGTCATGTATGCTCCTCTAAAGTTGCTTTGACCTTGTCGAACCTTTGGTGTTTCTTCCCCATCATGTCCATAAGTATATTCATCTTATCATTCATATATTTCTCTTGACCACCTTGCATGGGTTGAGGAAAAACTAGGGCTTCTCATGGCATTAGTGGAACATAAGGTTATAGGTGATGTTGAGGCTGCTGTAGTTAGGTACCTTGGTCTCTCCAATGAAAATTTAGGTGATCTCTCTATCTTGGATTGAAGTTTTGGGGGTATAGATAACTCTTTTTCTTCCTCTCATTGTAATTCCCTATCATATTTGCTTGGACAGATATCTCTCACATGGTAAGAATGCATTGTGATGTCATATGGTTCACTACTCCACACGTATTGCAAGACCCTTCTTGTACAGCCGCAAATTTGTCAACGAAAATAGTTAGTATCTTCTCTATTCTTTCCATCCTCTCCATGAGTTCATCTTGTTTGAGAATAGAGGTTTGGGCCACTTTTTTCAAGATTCAGACCTCCTGGTGATCATACTCTTTCTTGGAATCCACCAACCTCTTAATGATTTCTCTTGCCTTATTCACTCGAAGGTGAGAAAATCCACCACTACTGGAATAATTTACCAAGTCCTTATTGGTGGTTGTCATACCTTGATAAAAACACTAGAGCAATTGGCCTTCCGTCATTCGGTGATTGGAGTAGCTATCCACCAACTTCTTGGACCTTAGCTAAATACTCCAGCTTGAAACTCGTGATCTCTTTCTTCCAGGCATATGTTCTTGTAGCTAGAAAATAATATTCCAAAAATATATTTTTTTCGATTCAGACCATGTCGAAATGGAGTTGGGTGGGAAACTTGAGAACCAATGATTTAATTCTCGTGTCAAACTAAAGGGAAACACCACCAACTTGAACTGATCTCCAGTCACTGTAGATGGCCTCTTTTGAACCTTAAAAATCTTCACAAATTCGCTCAAAATGTTGTAGGGGTCCTCGGTGCTTCTGTTGTAGAGCTTCGGAAGCCTGTTCAGGAATGCCAACTTGATTTCGATGGGATTCTTAGCCTCTGGTAGCTGAATGAGAGTGGGGGGATCATCCTCTCTATGTCCAATGAGTTCCCACATGTATGGCTTACTTGGGTTCCGCCAATTATTCACATTTCCTTCAGCTCTGTCCATTTCGGTATCAGTTTCCGAGTTAGAGGTGTTAGTTGAAATCGTAATGGGTTCAGTTTGGCCAAACCGAAGGGTTATGGTAGAAGTTGATTTCTGCGCTTTCTTCTCTTTTGGTTCCACGTGGCTATTTTTTCAACTTCCGGGCCAAGCACCAACACATAGATTAGTAGGAAAAAATTATAGAAATTAACTTACCGTTCCCCAGCAATGACACCAATTTGGTGAATGTTGTTTTACTCACCAAAATAATCAGTAAACTCTAATGATGAAATTAGTACAGTAGTAAGTAGCGTTGAACCCACAAGGAACAGAGCAATAACTATAATAAAAATGGCTACAAATATAGAACACTTTTGGTGTAGCCATCAAGGCTTAATTTTTAGAATTTTTCTAACAATTAATGATGCAACTAAAAATATCAAATATGAATTAAAATACAAATATAAGATCTAGAAAACATATGATGAATGTAATCGGCGTGAAATAACTCTAATTAGTTAAATATGGATCATAGGCGGAAAGATAAATCAATTCATATGTATCAATCAGTTATAGTATGGCAAGTATTTACTGAACCATCCCAATTCTTTCTTACCTTGTCGACAATTGACCAATTATAATTAACCAATTGTTTCTCTTACCAAGATGCCCCCGGATAGTATTCTCTAAACTAGATATATATCTCATTAGCATTAAGAATGAAAAGAACCTGATAAGAAATTGCCCAAATATTTGAAAGTAGTAACTCACGCTTAATTGTTCCTCATCTTCCTATTATAGCCTTAGCTAGTTATCTGTTTTTCACAAGAGTTCCCATTAATATTACAGTCTTACTAACCCTTTCCAATGCTTACGTATTGGTGGAATCAGATAGCATTATCCTATTAATATTCAAGTTGATCAGGATTAAACATATCAAGAATAAAATTAAATCAAGAACAATCAGAACACATATGAATCAATTATAAAACAATTAAGGCTCGATATTCATAAACTAATACTTGTTATTCCATGCCGATATATAATTAGCTACTCATAATGATTAAACAAAATAAATAAATAATTTAAAAATAAAACATAATCAACCAATAAAATAATACTCAAACCATGATACTGTTGGTGTTTTAAGAAACACAAGTTATTTAAGTATGATTGGATTCGAGTAGTTGTGAGCTCAGGATGTTAAAACAAGTTTGGTGGTGAGGAGTGCACAGTTGTATAAACTATCTACGAGCTTACAACTCTGGGATATGTATTAAAATTTGTTGGCAAGACTAACATGTATTATCCTTTTTGTGGAAAGATGCATCATTCTAACTACATCCGTATTTATACATAATTATAACGGTGGTGGTGAATAGTATCTAACTCCTTGATTGAAAGGATGCGGATGAACTAAGGATTGTGTACGGGATGCAGTGTTGGCGGCATGCTCAACTTACTGCATTGTCATGTGGAAAAATACACAATTCAGAGTTTATTAAAATTATGATAACTATGGTACACTGGTTGTGGAAAACGTAATCATTTACGTGAAAAAATGTGTTGTTTCATAATTTATCTCTGACAACTAGGATACATCGTATGTGGAAATATAATCATTTGTGGAAAGATACACTGTATTACAATTGTATGAGAGTGGTGCATCATAAAACGTAGTGACCTATAACCTATAAATTCCACGATAGGTAGTGTCTTTTCGGAACATCTCCTATATAAACATGTGTATGCATGCACACATTGAGAAGAGAAAATTTTAGAATTTTAGAATTTTAGAGTATTTTGCGCATAGAGGAAACTCTAAGGGCACGGGAAAATGGCAAGTCCAAAGATAAAGAGACTGTGGGACTCTCTTCGGTTAATATGATGGAAGAGGGTGATAATTCTAAAAAGAAGAAGGGGGAAGAAGTGCTCATTTAACAACGCAAGCAAAGAGTCCAAGAAGAAGCCTAAGGGTGCATGTTGGATTTGTGGCAAGACAGGACACTTCAAACGTGATTTTCGTGTCAAGAAGAGCAAGAAAGGAGTGACACCAAATCATTCTGGGCAAGGGTCTAAGGACCAAGGCCAAACTCCTCATCAAGGTCAGAATGTTAATTATGGTTTAAATTCGGTTGAGAATTATGTACCATTAATTTCTGAAGCATTTTATGTACAAGATGATGAAATTGCTTGGTGGATAGATTCTGGAGCAACCAAACATGTTTGTAAGGACAGTAGGTGGTTCAAGTCATATGAACCTGCTAATGATGGTTCTATTCTTCATATGGGAAACGAATCTGCCGCCACTATTCTTGGTCGAGGAGATGTTGTGTTGGAATTTATTTCTGAGAAAAATATTCATCTAAAAGATTTTCTACATGTACCTGGAATTAGAAAGAACTTAGTTTCTGGTAGTATATTGTCTAAATGTGGCTATAAGCAAGTGTATGAACCTGAAAAATTTATCTTATCAAATTTTGGTGTATTTGTAGGATTCAGAAATTATTGTAATGGAATGTTTATCATCAATATAAATAATATGTGTGATTCTATTTACATGATCTACTCCAACGTTGATTTACCATCTTTATGGCATGCTAGAATAGGACATGTTCATTACAAACATATGCTTGATATGTCTAAAGATAGTTTGATTCCTGCTTTTGATATAAATGTGCAAAAATGTAATATTTGCATGTTGAATAAAATTGTTAGGCAACCATTTAGAAGTGTTGAAAGAACTTCAAAAATGCTAGAACTCATACATAGTGACTTGTGTGACTTGCATGCAACACCTTCTTTGGGGAGTAAAAAGTACTTAATAACATTCATTGATGATTATTCAAGATTTTGTGACATTTATTTGTTGTATTCCAAAGATGAGGCAACTGAGAAATTTAAGACTTTTGAAATTGAGGTTGAATTGCAAAAATCAATTTTGATTAAAAAGTTACGCACTAATAGAGGAGGTGAATATTATGATTCTTCATTTTTTGAATCTTTTGGTATCATTCATGAGGTTACCGCTCTATATACACCGCAATAAAATGGTGTGACAGAAAGGAAAAATAGGGTACTTAAAGAAATGGTTAATTCCATGTTATCCTATTCTGGATTGAGTGACGGATTTTGGGGTGAAGCAATGTTAACGGCTTGCTATTTATTAAATAGGGTTCCTAACAAATGGAACAAGATCACTCCATATGAGCTTTGGTATAAAAAGAAACTAAACTTGAATTATCTTTGAGTTTGGGGTTGTCGGGCAGTTGTTAGACTTCCCAACCCCAAAAGAAAATTATTGGGGAAATGAGGTATTGATTGCATCTTTATTGGATATGCTATGCATTCCAAGGCTTATAGGTTCTATATTACAGAACCTAATGATTTTATTTTGATTCACATCGTAATTGAATCAATAGATGCTATCTTTGATGAAAATCGATTCACATCAGTACCAAGGCCAAGGGATTTAGTTCCTACTTCAAGTAGAACTATGGAGGGAAATGAAATGTCTCATCAAGTCAAGTCACCTGAGCTTCGAAAGAGCAAGAGAGCTAGGATTGAGAAGTCTTTCGGTCTTGATTTCCAAATTTATTTGGTTGAGGGATCAAGAGATGAGATAGGTTATCAATATTCGTATTGTTATCGTATTGAAGATGATCCTAAGACATTTAGTGAGGCCATGAAGTCTCGAGATGTTGCTTTCTGGAAAGAAGCGATAAATGATGAGATCCATCTCATCATTTATTATTCCATCATGGGTAATAATACATGGGTTCTTTCTGATCTCTCGTGCGGTTGTAAACCTTTGGGTTGCAAGTGGATCTTCAAAAGGAAGATGAAAGTCGATGGCTCTATTGACAAGTATAAAGCTAGATTGGTTATCCAAGGCTTTAGGCAAAGGGAAGGCATTGATTATTTCGATACATATGCCCCAGTTGCTCGGATCTCCACTATTAGGTTGTTGATTGCATTAGCGACCATTAACAACCTAGTGATCCATCAAATGGATATCGAAACTGCATTTTTGAATGGAGATCTAGAAGAGGAGGTTTACATGAAACAACCTGAAGGGTTTGTTATGCCTGGAAATTAGCATAAGGTTTGTAAACTTGTCAAATCATTGTATGGGATAAAACATGCTCCTAAACAATGGCACCATAAGTTTGATGAGGTAGTTTTATCGAATGGCTATGATTTAAACCAATCTGACAAATGTTTGTATAGCAAATTTAATAGTTCTGGAAATGGAGTTATCATTTATCTATATGTGGATGATATGCTGATTTTTGGCACAAATTAGATCCAAGTCGACCTTACGAAGAAATTCTTGTCATCAAGTTTTGACATGAAAGACATGGGGGAGGCAGATGTGATTCTTGGTATTACGATCAAACGAGAGAATAAAGGAATTTCTCTGACGCAGTCTCATTACATTGAGAAAGTACTCAAGAAATTCAATTGTGAGAATTGTTCACTGGTTAGCACTCCAATGGATTCAAGTATGAAGCTTATTCCTAATAAGGGCAAAGCAGTATCACAACTTGAGTACTCACAAGTAATTGGTTGCTTGATTATACCATGACAAGAAAAAGGCCGGACATCGCTTTTGCGGTTGGAAAATTGAGTAGGTACACAAGTAACCCCAGCACACATCATTGGCAAGCAGTTTGGCATGTACTTAAGTATCTAAATAAAACCATGAATTATGTTTTGTGCTATGTTGGATTTCCTTCAATTTTAGAAGGTTATTCAGATGCTAGTTGGATAACAAATACAGAAGATCATTCTTCTACAACTGGCTGGGTATTCTTACTTGGTGGAGGTGCCATTTCATAGGCTTCTAAAAAGCAAACTTGCATAACTAACTCCACTATGGAGTCAAAATTTATAGCTCTTGCAGCAGCAGGTAAGGAGGCGGAATGGTTATAGAATCTAGTATATGAAATTCCGTTGTGGCCTAAGCCGATTTCACCTATCTTTATTCACTGTGATAGTACAAATAGTCTATCTAAGGCTTATAGTGAAGTGTACCATGGAAAATCTAGACACTTGGGCATTAGGCATAGCGCGATACGTGAGTTAATAACTAATGGTGTATTTTCAGTTGATTTTGTAAGATCTCAACACAATCTAGCAGATTACTTGACAAACGGACTAGCTAGGGACTTGGTAAACAAGTCGGTGATCGAGATGGGTTTAAAGCCTATTTAAATCTCTGATTATAGGATACCTAATTTTGCTCTGATATGACAACGGAGTAAAATTCAATGTGGAAGGCCTATTGTTTGAGATTGATACATATGATTTCATATTCCGAAGGTAATATGTTTGGACCTGCATGCAAGTTAGGTTGAAGTTTATCTTCTTAATGGATCTTTTGACAAAGTACTTTTGCAGGAGTACGATTAAAGAGATTCACCTATATGAAGTGTGAAGTGTAGCCGCTTCAAAAGCTCGGGCTTGGCTTTATATGCACTCATGAATGGATAGAGACACATGGCTTATATAGTGTCAAGTTTTAGCTTTTGAGATTTGTACTTGAACTTGTGTGTGGATTATCTTCAATTGTTCAAATGGGTTGAAGGGTTCAATCTTTAAAGACACCCCGATTCTCTAATATTTGAAATGTGTAATTTACTAAGGTGAAAATTCAATCTTCAGGACATTTTCATTTATGCACTTGTTTGGTTTGGTTGTTGGATTTTCTGAATCAAGGATAATACTTAAATGGGGGAGGATTGTTGGTGTTTTAAAAAACACAAGTTATTTAAGTATGATTGGATTCGAGTAGCTGTGAGCTCGGGATGTTAAAACAAGTTTGGTGGTGCAGAGTGCACACATGTATAAACTATCAACGAGCTTACAGTTCAGGGATATGTATTAAAATTTGTTGGCAAGACTAACATGCATTATCTTTTTTTTGTGAAAAGATGCATCATTCTAACTACATATGTATTTATACATAATTATAACAGTGGTGGTGAATAGTATATGACTCCTTGTTTGAAAGGATGAGGATGAACTAAGGATTTAGTACGGGATGTAGTGTTGGCGGCATGCTCAACTTACTGCATTGTCATGTGGAAAAATGCACAAGTCGGAGTTTATTAAAATTCTGGTAACTACGATACACTAGTTGTGGAAAATATAATCATTTACGTGAAAATATGTGTTGTTTCAGAATTCATGTCTGACAACTAGGATACATCGTATGTGGAAAATATAATCATTTGTGGAAAGATACATTGTATTACAATTGTATCTGCATCATAAAACGTGGTGACCTATAACCTACAAATTCCACGATAGGTAGTGTCTTTTCGGAACATCTCCTATATAAATATGTGCATGCACAGATTGAGAAGAGAAAATTTTAGAATTTTAGATTTACTCAGTAACCAAAATACTACACTCAAAACCTTTCTCTTGTTTCAAGCCTAGATCAAGAGGGTATTTCCGATTGTTTTATCCTCTAGGAGAATTCGTGTAACCCAAGGCATTAACTACGCGACTCAAATCAATATCCAAGTTCCCTTACACCAACATTTACCAGAATACAGTTTTATAAATTTACTTCTAATTCTCCCAAAATCCAAATCGTCATTTCTCTTTTCCAGTGTTTCATAACAGATACTGGATCGGAATGCCCAGCAATAAAATGTCAAATCCAAGTGCCTGCGGTCTTCCTTCGTTATGATCAAACTAATATAATATCTTAAAACAAAACTCAGGAAAAGCTTAAGTAATATGTATTGCGTGAAAACAAAACTCTTCGCAATTTTCAAGTTCACGGTTCCGCTCTGTGTACTGTAGCTAGGTGCAATTTGTGTGCGATTTGACCAAAACGTTTCCTACTCTGTCGTTTCACGAATTTCCTTCTTCCTCATTATCAGCCATCAACTGATAACGGTCACTTCCCACCGCCGCTATGGCGGCTTCTGGCCGTGGTAACTACGGTGAAGGAAAATCCTTCCTTCAGGCCCTCGCTAACCGTCCTCCTCCTCTCTCTGAATCCCTCCCTTCCAACCCAGAGATCATCCCCAAAACTCAATATAAAGGGGATATAGCTTGTTTAGTTAGCCGTAGAGATGCTGACACCCTTTCTTCTCACTACCAAAACGCTCTCGTCGGAAAGTTTGCCAGGGGTAAGCCAACAATGACCCAGCTCAATGACTCTTTCGTCTCAGTGGGCTTCAAAGGAAAATTCCAGCTCGGATCAATCGACTTTCGGCATGTGCTTATTTGGTTTGAGGAGAAAGAGGACTATCATAGATTCTGGCTAAAAGATCAATGGAGCTTCAACAATACACAAATGAAGGTACTTAAATGGACATCGGATTTCTCCCCGATGGCATAATCATCTATTGTTCCGGTATGGGTTTCTATTCCATATGTCCCTATATACTTCTATAATACTGCTATGCTTCAAATCATGGGGAATCAAATTGGAAATTTTATCAAAGTAGATGCTGCAACTGCAGCACTCTCCAGACCTTCATGTGTTAAAATGTGTGTTGAGGTTGATCTGAAAAAAAAAAGCTTCCTTCATTTATTAGAGTTGGTATTGAGGAAGATGGGAACGAATATAATGTGGTCAAACTTCCACTAGAATTTGAAAATATCCCTCCTTACTGTCATCACTGTAAATGTATTGGACATGATGATAACTGCTGTATCTATTTGCATCCGGAGCTAAAAAGAAATAGGTCACAGAGAAATGATAAAGTGGCTATAAATCTAGTGGAGCAATCAGATAATCAACAAGTAAGCAAACAGGCTCATGAATATGGCAATTCTAATCTTAACCAGATTGTTAATACTAAAGCTGGGAGCTCAGGAGTTTCTGTGATGGAAAAACAAAAAACCTTCTATGCTCAGAAATTTAAATATGTCCCTAAGAAACAGAATGTAAATGTCCCAGTTAATGATCAAGAACTAAATAAGACCACTTTAACCGAGGATAACCTTCTGATTGATAATGTGACTCCTGAGATTATATGTGAACAACTTTAGGTCGAAACAATTAAGGAAGATGATCCTTTCTCCTGTGATAACAAAAATATTCCCCAAAAGGTTAGTCACAAGGAGGATGTTTTTCAACTCCAATCACAGTCACCTGACTCTGATCAAAACTGTCCCATAGCATTGACCTCCCATACACCTTCTCCTGATCTTGGTGTCTCAGTACGATTGAATAGTAATTCACTATCTGCCCCTCCATTGCTTAGACCAGTTCTTTCTAAAGATGATTTACATAGCACAAGGGGCAGGTCTTTCTCACCTCTCCATTCCATTATTGCTGCAAAAAACTTTATCTTCTCTCAGCAAAAAAACAAAGGTAATCGTTTTCTACTTCTGGCGGACGATGAAGCATCAAGTGAGGAAGCCTCCCATGGTCACTTTCCAAGACTCCCTGTACCTTCTGATCTCCAAGGCACCTCGGTTATCCAGGATTCTGCTGATAATGGTGCTGAACAGGTAAGCAAGGTTAGTTCCCCTGTCTCATCTCTTAGTCCTAGCAATCAGAAAAAAGACAAGGAACTAAGGAATAAATCTAAACAGAAAAATGAGTCTTTTTTCTCACAGAAAAATACTATCATGACTAGATCAAAAAGCTCTAGCAATGTTTCCTTATGAATAATACAACAGTTAAGATTAAAATGCTGGTTTGGAACATCAGGGGTATGGACACATCCATGTTAAGACTCAATGATTTGATCAAAAGACATAATCTTGAGCTTATCTGCCTAATTGAACCTAAACATGATAACTTGCAGTGTGATTCATATAGGAAAATGTTGAAATATGATAACTTCATCTCAGCAAGTAATGGTCAAATTTGGCTCTTCTGTAACTCTAACTTACTCTTAACTGTTAAACATGATAATTTACAGTTCCTTGGAATCCAACTGAATTGTATTAATCTCCTTGAGTCCATGGATGTCTTCTTTGTTTATGGTCTCCGGACTAGGAATGGTAGAAAATCTCTCTGGTCTGATCTCAGCTCTTTTACTCACTCTGAATCCCTTTTCATTGGAGACTTTAATTGCATCACTACTATAAATGAGTACAAGGGTCCTTCTTCACCCAAACTGGGAAGTATTAAAGACTTTAATGATTTTATTCATTCAATGGCTTTAGAGGAACTTAACACTGTAGATAACCTGTTCACATGGACTAATAATAGGTTAAGGACTCCAACAGTTAAAAGATTAGATAGGGGATTATGTACTTCCTCTTGGTCTCTATCATTTCCTGCCTCATCAGTCCAGATATTAAATAGGGTCAGCTCTGATCATAATCCTATGCTATTAACTGTTGGTAGTGCTATTCCATCTAATCCTAGGCCATTTAGATTTCTGAATACATGGTACAAAAGGAAAGATTTTACTGAAGTAATCAAACAAAACTGGGAAATTCCTTTGGATAAATCAGGGATGCTATAAACCTTAAATTGGTTAGACTGAAGAAAGAATTAAAAATTTGGAATAAAGAAAAATTTGGCAATGTGCATGACAATGTAGTGCAAGCTGAATTGGCTCTACAGGCTCAGGAATTAATATCTGATCAGTCTGATTCTCAGGCTGAATTGGTAAAACTCAAAGAGGCTAAAGCTAGGTTAGTTAGGGCATTGTCTGAACAAAAACATTTTTGGAAACATAAGGCTAAGATGAAATGGCTTAGGGAAGGGGATACTAACACTAAATTCTTCCATAATACTGTTAAGGAAAGAACTAACAGGCTGAAGATCACAAAAGTTAAAAGTGTTAATGGTCAGTGGTTAGATGATATAAAAGATATCGAAAGGGAAGCTATACAGTACTACCATGATCTTCTAAATGATGATACCTCCCCTTATAGTTCTCTCTTTCAATCTCATTTCTTAAATCACATTCCTAAGCTGGTTAATCAGAATGATAATGATAAACTTCTTCAACCAGTTACATTAACTGAGCTCAAAGATATTGTTTTTAGTCTTAATAAATCAAGTACACCCGGTCCGGATGGTTTTACAGCCAAATTCTACATAAAATCATGGGATATTATTGCTAAAGATCTACTTCTGGCTGTTCATGACTTCCTTTCTGCTAACAATATGCCTAGGGGTATTGGTAGTACTTGGATCACTATAATCCCTAAAAAGAAGACCCCCATCTCATTTGATGATTATAGACCTATAAGCCTATCTAATGTGATTAACAAAATATGCTCTAAAGTGCTAATGGAAAGATTGAAGTCTCTGATGCCTAGGATCATCTCCCCTAATCAAACAGCTTTCTTACATGGTAGAGACATCTCAGATAATGTAATTTATTTACAGGAAATGGTTCGGTTTCTGAATCGAAAACAGAGAGACACTAATTGTATAGTTAAACTGGACCTTCAAAAGGCATTTGATAGAGTTAGGTGATCTTTTTTATATAATGTCTTAGCTAAATTCGGTTTCCATGCTAGATTCATATTTTCCATCATGAAAAATCTGTCACAGGCCTGGTTTTCTGTTCTTATTAATGGTAAGCCTGTGGGATTTTTTCAAGCTACTCGAGGTATTAAGCAGGGGGATCCTTTATCTCCTTTCTTGTTTAACATCTTTTCTGAGGCCTTTTCTAGGAGCCTGGCTTTCATTTTTTATAGTGGCAAGCTGTCATATTTTCACCTTCCAGGTAATCCTCCTAGAATCTCTCATCTATCATATGCGGATGATACTGTTGTTTTCTTTAAGGCAACTAGACTAACTTTGATTAGATTAAAAGCTTTCCTGTCTACTTTTGAGGAAGTCTCTGGACAAATGATTAATTACAATAAAAGTGATTTCTTCATAAGTAAGCATGCTTCTGTCCAAAGAGTTAACTACATTAAAAGGATTTTGGGGATGAAACTTGGGATTTTTCCATTCACATACCTAGGGGTGCCTATATTTACTGGGAAAGCAAAGAGAATCTATTTCCAACCTCTTCTTGAACAGATAGAGAGTAGGTTAGGAAATTGGAAAAATAGGTGGATTTCAAAGGGAGGCAAAATTACACTAATTGAGTCATGTATCTATTCTTTACCACAGCACATTTGGTCAGTTATATGCCCTAATAAAATGATCATCAGGACCATAGAAAAGAAAATGAGTAATTTCTTTTGGGGTGATTCTGAACTGAAACCTAAAAGAGCTTGGAGAAAATGGTCAGCTCTATGTTTACCAACTGATCAAAATGGGCTTGGGTTTAGATCTGTTACCACTATAATTGAAACTTGTTTAGTTAAATTGTGGTGGAAGTTCCAGTTAGCTGAAGCTCAGTGGACTCACTTACTGGCAGCCCTCCCTCCCTCATACAAGACTTCTTCTAATTGGAAAAGAATATGTCAAGTTAATACTTGGGCAGAAGAAAACTCTAGAGTTATCATAGGTAGAGGGGATTGTAATTTCTGGACATCCAACTGGCTAGATATAGGTTGCCTTTGTGATCTTTGTGATCAGAACTTGGTGGAGATTGATGGAGACTGTACAGTGTCTGATTTCATATACAATAAATCCATTCTAATCTCCAAAATTTCTCCTTTTCTGTCACCTGAGGCTACTTCTCTCTTGCAGGAAGCCAAGCTGGCACCACACAGAGAAGACAGGCTAATATGGAAGCCGGGTATTTCAGGTGATTTCTCTTTCAAATCAACATACCTTAAGCTCAGTTGCAATACAGGTACTATTGCTTCCTTAAAACATTTCTGGAACTCTAGAATTGATAAGAAAATATCAGTCTTCATGTGGAAGATGACTAATTCTCTCTTACCCTTTGATAACATACTCAGATTGTTGAGATACTGTTTAGCTTCCAAATGTTGTATGTGCAATGTACATGAAGACTCCATAGACCATTTTTTTAATTCCTGTGATTTTGCTGTTGAGGTCTGGAAAGTAGTGCATCAGTTCATGGGTATTAGGGACAGAACTTTTCCATCTATTTGGGAGAGATTATCATGCTACACTACCTTCCCTAGCCTAAGTTTATTACATTAAACTATTATCAGAACTGCTTCAGTAATCACTTGTTGGAATTTATGGAAGATGAGAAATAAGTTCCTATTTGATTCTATTAAACCTTCCATAGCTCTTGTCCTAAATCAAATCAGAGACCAGATTTTTCAATCTTTCTGTGCTAAACCTGTTTTTTTAACATCTACTATTGACTTGAGTATTGCTGATCACTCCTTCTTGCCTCTGATTAAATCTCATCCTAAACCAAAAATTTTGAAGATTGCTTGGCAAAGGCCTCTCTCAGGTCTTAAGCTTAACATAGATGCTTCATGGTGCTGCAATACAAATATGTGTGGTATTGGACTGATAATTAGAGACAGTAGAGGCAGTTTCAGGGGGGCATATACTGAATATATAAATGCCTTCTCCCCTCTTGAAGCTGAATTGAAGGCAATTAAGTTTGCTATTCTACAATCTAATGATTTCTCCTCTCCTATCCAACTTGAATCTGACTGCCTAAATGCTGTTAATTTTTCGAAAGATCCGCAAAGATCTCACTGGCATTTGTACAGTCTATCTGATGAGATTCACCAATCCTTGGACCCTTATAATTTGGTACACATCTACAGGCAGGCTAACTTGGTGGCTCACACCCTTGCTAAAAATTGTCTGCAGTCTAAGCTTAACTCTACCTTCCACAGATTTTCTGAGCTCTCTTGCTCGGTCCAGGGACTTATTAGGCTAGATTAAATTGGTACTCCATCCTTACGGATGGTTACCTAGTTCGGATGCTACTGATATTAACTCCTTTTTGTGCAGGTTACACAGGATCCTCAACATAGTACTACTACAGTTTTTTCATGATACTTTGGGAGCTTTTCTACTCCAACTCCAGTTTTTACAAGATGGATGGCCTCAATTTCAGTTTGCTCAGTTTTAGCATCAAGTTCATGCCTCACTAGAAGATAGTGCACGGATACTGATAAGGTTTTGGATTGTATATGAGAAAATTATGCTTAGCTTCTCTGATTCAGCTGTTTCAAAGGCCTACTCTTTGCAAACTATTAGTTTTCGATTATTAGCGTGGATTAACTCCATTAGCTTTGGGGAAGACTCTGACTGCCCTGTGTTTCGTTAATTCGATTCACTAACAAGTTTGGGGATTCCTTCCACTGCCTAATGGTGTTTTTAATCCTCAACCAATCATCCATATAGTTGCTCATTCTTTTGGAAGCAACCACTGTTGCTTCAAGAGCGTAATGCTCAATCTTGTATATATCAACTAAGCGACAGCTTCTCCTTTTTTATTTTCTGTCCGTTTACTTTCATGGCTCGGGAAGGCCTAATATAATTTTCCTCAGTTCATTTAAAAAAAAAAGAAAACAAAACTCTTATCGATATCCGTATCCGTGTATATAACACGGTTAACGTAACCGAAACCAAAGAAAACTCGGATTCTTCTCACGGAAGAAAGGAAAATAAAATATATTCTAACTCTAACTAAGATAAATAAATAATTACTAAAATAAAGGAATTTCAATTTGAAATAGATAACAAAATTCTTATTAATATGGGAAGTGAAGATCTTTAATTTGTAAAACCACATTTCTTCAATAATTAACTTTTCACCTCATAACTTTAAAAGTCTGTCCCTTGAAAGACGGTATTTCCATTAGTCATGGAAAGACCAGGGTTTAAAGTGCAATTTAGAAGAAATGAAGATAAAAATGTTGAGTTATATGAATCGGGTTATGAACTTTATAACTACTACACGTTTTATAATAAATTTTGCAACTAAAACCTCTGACATTTTATTATTTCAATTAAACATAGTATTTACATAAGCTTATAGAAATACCGTATTTTCCAAGACTTTGTCTAACTTCAATAAGTCTGAATCTTTTGCCTCTCTTCCTTTATTCCTAAAAAAATATCTTATAAAATAAGAACATTTTCCATTGGAGCACTCATCGAAAACCATAACTTGGAAAACCTTGTGGGAATAAACCGTTGGTTAAGGAAAAAGAGTATATTGTATAACTCCCTCTTAATTCTTCACAACCTATGAATTCCTGCACCAAAAATATCTGAATTGCAAATTATATCTCAATAAAACCATAATAAACCCACAAAATATGAACACAATATAACATACATCAGACATGGGGGTGGTTAATCGCAGCTTGCAATGGTTCCATCGCCAACAAGAGTCTGAAGAACACGATGGCTTTGTTTGAAGAAATGGCGAATGGAACGAGGCGATTCGGCACAAGATCAAGAGTGAAAATGTTGGATGAGACGACTCAATCTCCCAAGTTGGAAGAGAATGTACAAGCACTTGCCTCTATGATGAAGGAATTCATAAAGGGGAGGATCTAACAAATCAAAGTGTGCGGAATATTGAAATAGACCATTCCATCGATGAAGGTATAGATAAATAGAAGAAACCGTGAGTGTCGACGGGAATGCACACATTGGCGCAAACCCATTAAAACAAAACAACGAGATGCATATCCCTGCTAAAAAGTGCTAGTGCCTAGGGACCGAAATACTAACCCCTTCGCGGAGACGGGGGATAGAGGCATACTACTAAAGGTGGGTGGACATGAGAACAAACTCACTAGACCACCCTAAAAATGTGATACATGTGCTACCTTATACATACAAGGCCTTCAATGCAAAACCGAACATGTGATAATCCGGACAAGATCATGCAAGCCGATGCGTGTAGACTCGGCGTCATAGGCTGAAAGAATGGTTTTTCCAGCCAAAACCAACCGTTGAGTGAACCGGCCCTTTGAATCTGCTTGTAGCCTCCAGCTCCTCGCAATCGAATTTGGATTCGGCCTTCGTGTGAAGTGAAGTAAACAGCTGTTTCTACCATGTACACCCCTAAGATGAAGATAAAGGGTGTTATTGATCTTCAATACGATATCTGTGTGGGAACCATAATTGATTTGTGAGGCTAAGAACAGTGCTGACAATAGTCCAAACTGCGCTCTCATATAGTTTAAAAAACAAAGCCACCTAAAGATGTAGAGTACGGGCGTAGTTCTACCGGGTATGCCCTACATGACGGTTTCGTAACCGTCCTTTCCACTTGAGGCAAGTGGATAGACTGATGCCATTTTACACTTTGTAGTGCAGAGCAAGAAAATTGCACATGTCCGTCAATTCCAAGTAACAACTATCCGTGAAAGGTACAGACTAATTTTCGTTAGTCGAACAATTCACGACCCCTCAAGAAAGGTATTCTCCGTCAAATCCTTAGTTGCAATTGGCCATAATTGAATATTCCCAAATTATGCCAAATCAGCCCAAGAAAAAGGCCAAACTTCATGTCTTCAAAGGCTATGCTCGGCTGGGCTAAAATTGTGCCCAGCCCCATAATAATTCGCCCACAAACAGGCTTCAAAGAGCTAACCAATTCGGACAAGTATGTGAAAAATGCATCCAAAATTCGAAGAAATACAAAGCTGGCCCCTAGTACTAATTCAGCCCAAGGAAATAGCCCAGCATTCACAATCTTGCGGGACAACCCGTATCTGGAACCGGGTTATAAGAAAAACCCGTTGAACATATATTCTCGACCCACCAAAATATTAATTCAGCCCACCTTAAAGGCCCAGCCGTGCAGCCTTATACTCTAGGGCTTTCTAACTCGTTTGAAGTCTACTCGGGTCATTTGACCCAGCCGCCAGAAGCGGGTCTGAAACCCTAGGTAGCCTCCCACTCCATTTTTTGAACCCGGGTCAAGAGACCCAGCTGCGCGCCCGTTCAGCCCTCGCTTGAATCGCGATTTTCCGATCCCTTGGACGGCCAGAAATCGCAACGCCACCATCTAAAACGTCCATTGCTTCATTTTTCCGGCGCCAAATAAAGAGTTTCATCTAGCGGTTCTAGGTACGAAGGAGAATTGGGGAATTTTCGACCAAATAAGCAAGTTTTAATTGGATTTTTCTCCAAAAGAAGAACCATCCGCCACGGCCGGCGAAGTCAGAGGTAAAGCTTGCCAGGTTCTGAAAACACGTCGGACCTACTCTACGAATCCTTCTAGAACTTCGATTTGTCACTCACCAATTCGCTCTGAAATTCCCATTCAAAGGTATGGTAGAAGGTTAATTTTTTGTTCCAAATTCGGTCTATTCACTACGTCCCGACGAAGCCAAAACTGAAGCTCACCGGAACCAGGGCATCGCAGCGAACCTACTCCATGAATCCATCAAGAACATTATAGCCCAATCCCAGATCTTTGAATCCTTCTTCGCCTGCGCACTCGTCATCAACGTAGAATAGATAGCCAAGCTTCCGTTTCCGACTCGAACTTTGCGCAAAAATTCGAATTTGTTCCAAAATTTACCAATCCACCATGGCCGACGGAGCAGTTCGCCAGGATCTAATCACATGGCAGAACATCTCTGAGAATCCATCATGAACACAAATAATCACACAACTTTCAACCAAAAATTTGGAAGAAGGCTTCCATTCATAGTCACATAACCCATCCAAACCATCTAAGATCTTCATCCGTACTGATAAATTCACATAAGAATCAATAGATTAATCCAATAAAAGCCTAGCACAAAATCAGTCCGCACCCTGATTAGGGAGCTCTATAATCAGAAAAATCATATGGATCTTCACACCCCTTCGAAATTTACGTCTACCAAAATGCTGTTCATCCATTTAATCTGGGTGTAAAGTCAAGTGATTTGCAAGTGAATATTTGATTGGCAATTTTGTATGAACTTATTCTGAACAAGAAAACATTCCATGTTGGAACATGCTGATGCAGAATATTTACGCCAAGGTTTTATGGAAATCAAAGCTGAAATATTGGAGTATTTTATAACTTATGGAAGTCGTATATTTGGCTATGTATATCAGGCGTGTGAAGCATAATTGATTTATGAAAAATCCCTACTTATAAGGAGATGATATATTCGAATATATGAGATAGATTGAGATAAGGTAAATCCCTTTATTTATGGGATTTGAATATGCTTTAAGAAGCAGATTTGGAATAGGAATATTGTGGAGATAATCAAGGAGTATTCCAGTCTGTTCGTGGATATAAATTGGGACAAACACGGTTGCATACTTACGGATTTAACAGAGCAAAAATCTGCTTACAGATTTTTGAGACTTTTGAGAATTGCAAAGAGTCAGACTACTGTGTTCCAACATACCTGACTTGCCGCACAAAGTTCAGAATAAAAAACCTTAATTACTCGGGAGGATGAGATCCAGCGTCGACGAAGTTCGAGATCAGAGGGAGTCTGATCAAGGCGGATCGGTAGCTAGGGGAACTAGCATAATTCACACAATATAGTTAGTAAAGATAAGTATTTTGTAAACTGTACTCTGTACTATATCTTTCTAATTAGTGGATTGATTCTGAACTGGGCCAGGCCCCGCAGATGTAGGTGGATTACACCGAACTGCGTAACCAAGTCATGTGTCCTTTACGTTTTACGTTATTATGCACTTGGTTAGATTAGTCATGTTGGAACACACTAGTAAGTGCTAAATTTCATTTGGTATCAGAGCGTGGTCACTTATTATTCCCTTGGTTGTTTCAAGGAAAGTGAGATCCGGTTTTACCATGATGACAAGAGAAGGAGCTTCAGTTTCTCAACCTCCCCTGCTAGAAGGCAACAACTACAACTATTGGAAAACACATATGAGGGTCTTCATCAATTCACTGGATGAACTGGCATGGTTTTATGTTGAGAATGAATGGAATTATCCTACAGAAGATGCTGATACAAGTTCTAAGACGGTAGAAGGAGAGTCAAGTCAAAGGAAGCAGAAACCCAAAGACAAAGCTAGATGGACTCCAGATGACCTCAAAGAATCTCTGGCAAATTCTAAGGCACTTAATGCAATCTTCACTGCAGTTGATGAAAATCAGTTCAAGCTTATATCTACATGTCACCAAGCAAAGAAAGCATGGGATATTCTATAGACTGTTCACGAAGGAACCAGTCGAGTGTGTGAATCAAAACTACAGATGCTGGCTACTAAGTTCGAAGAACTCAAAATGGAGGAGGACGAAACTATTGCTACATTCAATGGAAAACTCAGGGACATTTCCAACATGGCTTATCAACTCGGAAAGGTGTACAAAGAAACTAAGTTGGTGAAAAAGACCTTGAGATCTCTTCCCAAAAGGTTTGCAATGAAAGTAGCAGCAATAGAGGAAGCAAGAAACGTAGCCACCATGAGCCTAGATGAACTGATGGGTTCGTTACAGATATATGAGATGAAATTCCAATAAGCTACAAAAAGAGTCTCTAAGGAATTGACATTCAAAGTGTCTCCAGCTAAGGAAAATTATGAGTCTGACAGCGATGATGAGATTGAAAAACTTGCACTTATCACAAAGAATTTCTCGAGAATGCTAAAGAAGGTGGTCAACAAGAAATCTCAGGACAGGTTTGGCAGAAATAGACAAAGAAAACAAGACTCGAGTAATAATCGCGGAATGAGATTTGAACAAGTGAATCCGCAGTTCAGGAGAAATCAGAACAACGAACCAAAACAGGTTGGACAAATTCAATGCAGAGAATGTGAAGGATATGGTCATATTCAGGCAGAATGTGCTAACACTCGCAAGAAACAAGGAAAATCACATGTCACCTCTTGGAGTGAAGATGAAGATAATGAGAAGGACGAAGATGAAGTTACCAGTAACTACGTAGCTTTTGGAGAAAAGGTTCATGATACATCAGAGGATCAATGTTCCAACATACTGAATAAAGGTAAAGCTGTATGTTCCAACATAGATCTGAACGATGCACACAACAACGAAGATGATGATTTGTCTGTAAGTGATGAAGAAATCTACATCACCTATGAAAAAATGTATGCTATGTGGGTTCAAGTAGCTGACACGAACAAAGAGCTGAACGAAGAAAAAAGGAAGTTAATTGAAAGAGAAAGAGAATTGCGATTCACAATTGCAGAACTTGAAAAGGGTAATGAAGAACTGAATGGTAAACTGATAGCAGCAGTCAAGAGGGCTGAGATGTCTGAAGCCACCATATTTAAATTAAATTCCGGAAAGGCAAAGCTTGATGATATTCCGGATATGGGAAGAAACTTTGGTGATCGACACGGGATTGGATACGGGAAAGAACCCAAGACTGAATCGCAAGAAAAACCCGTAACCCTCAAGGCTAAGATCCGAGAAGTGAAACGGAAGTATGGGATGCCTCATCAAAGAAAGCCACTCATTTGTAAATATTGCACGTATCAAGGACATGCTGAAAAACAGTGCAGAAGACTGATCAGAGATCAAATGAAAGGACGACAACCTCTGCCATGTTTCAACATGGGCAATATTCATATAATAAAACCGATCAGAAAATTATGGATTGTTAAACGATCTAACTCATGTCTGGTGGCACACACTTCTCTCATAGCCTATTCCAGAGATTCGTGGTACTTCAATAGCGGCTGTTCTTGCCACATGACTGACACTCCAGAATTTCTCACGAACATTACTCCATATGATGGCGGATATGTAACCTTTGGTGATGGAAATAAAAGCAGAGTAATTGGAAAGGCAAATTGAAAATTGAAGGATTTACAGTATTCACAAGTGTATTGTTTGTTGAAGATCTAAAGGCAAACTTGTTAAGTATAAGCCAGCTGTGTGACGATAACATGGTGGTGGAATTTCAGAAGGATAAATGTATAGTAAAGCATGGAGAAAACATAGTTCTTTTAGGAATAAGATCCACAGACAATTGCTATCTACTGGAACAAGGAGTACGGTGCATGATTTCAAAGCAAGATGAAGGAGTTCTGTGGCACAGGAAGCTCGGCCATATCAATTACAAAACATTGGTGAAAATCGTAAATGAGAAAGCTGTATGAGGAATGCCCACCTTAACCAGCAAGGAAGGAATTGTATGTGGACCATGTCAACAAGTAAACAAATTCGAGCTCCTCACTCTTCAGTTCAGTATATTACTACATCTAGAAATCTGGAATTATTGCATATGGATTTGATGGGTCCAGTCAATACACCTAGTATAGGTGGGAAGAAATATATCTTTGTATGTGTTGATGATTTCTCTAGATTTACATGGGTAGCTTTTTTGAAAGAATAATCTGATACGTTAGAAGTATTTAGAAGCCTTGTAGTGAAGTTACAAACTGAAAAAGGGAGTCTAGTAGGGAAGATAATTCGAATTCGAAGTGATCATGGTAGAGAATTTGAGAATGTACAATTCAGTGACTTCTGTGATGAGCTTGGAATCCAGCATGAATTATTGGCTCCCATCACTCCTCAGCAGAATGGTATTGTAGAACGTAAGAACAGAACCTTGCAAGAGATGGCTCGAGTTATGTTGGCAGAAAAAGATATTCATAAGAAATGGTGGCAGAAGCAATCAATACAGCAAGTTATACAATCAATAGAGTGTATCTTCGACCATTCACCAGCAAGACATCCTACGAGATTTGGAAGGGCAGGAAACCAAATGTTTCATATTTTCATGTGTTCGGGAGCACATGCTATATTCTCAGAGATAGAGAACAGTTGGCAAAATTTGATAATCGGAGTGATACAGGAATTTTTCTCGGGTATTCCATCAACAGCCGCGCCTATAGAGTTTTTAATCATCGAACCAATACTCTCATGGAATCCATAAATGTTATTGTAGATGATTCAGAGAAGGAACAACAACCAGAAGGTGTAGAGGAAGAAACTAGCAACACTCATGTTCCAAAACAGTCTCGATACTCAGACAAGGCAGATCTATCAGTCGAATATGACCTTCACCAACGTGCTGAAACAACTGAGCAAAAGAATCCTAACTCTGCCGAAGATGACCATGTTGGAACACTGTCCCCCACTACAGACCCCCCTGTTCCAACACAGGACCAATCGGAATCCACCATGAGAAGTACTCGATCAGTTCCTCGAGTGGATTATCATAGGCTAGCTGGATTGCACTATTTTGTCTCCCTCATTGAACCCAAGAACTACAAAGAAGCCTTACTTGATGAGTATTGGATCGCTGCAATGCAAGATGAACTAGGTCAGTTTACACGGAATGATGTTTGGTACCTTACTCCTCACCCTAAAGGCATTAATGTCATTGGTACGAAGTGGATCTTCAAGAATAAATCAGATGCGGATGGCTTAATCACTCGAAATAAAGCTAGACTTATCGCTCAGGGTTATACACAAGTGGAAGGTGTCGACTTCGATGAAACATTTGCGCTTGTTTCCAGGATTTTGTTACCATTATGCAAGCTGAATTCGAAATGAGCATGGTTGGTGAGCTCACTTACTTTCTGGGATTGCAAGTCAAGCAAGGAAGAAATGGTTTATTCATAAATCAAAGATGAAAAAGGAGTTGCGGTCGATCAGAAATTATACAGAGGTATGATTGGAAGCTTATTGTATTTAACCGCAAGCAGACCAGATATATGTTTCAGTGTTGGGATATGTGCAAGGTTTCAAGCTGATCCTAAGGAATCTCATCTCATTGAAATTAAAAGAGTTATTCGATATGTAAGTGGGACTTATGAGTATGGTGTTTGGTATTCTAAGAGTCAAGATTCAGAGTTGGTTGGGTATAGTGATTCTGATTGGGCTGGTAATGCTGATGATCAAAAAGTACCACAGGTGGATGTTTCTTTATTAGAACAAATTTGGTGTCTTGTTATAGCAAGAAACAGAACTCGATCTCTTTATCTACTGCAGAAACGGAGTATCTTGCAGCAGGGAATTGTTGTGCATAATTATTATGAATGAAACAAATGTTGAAAGATTATGGAATTGATCAAGGTTCCTTGAAGATTCTATGTGACAACACAAGTGCTATTGATATCTCAAAAAATCCAGATCATCACTCGAGAACCAAACATATTGACATACGACATCACTTTATAAGAGATCTGGTGGAAAGAAAGGAAGTGGAAGTAATCTATGTTCCAACACACGAGCAATTTGCTGATATATTTACAAAGCCGTTGGATTCCACCACTTTTGAGAGCCTTCGACAACACTTAGGTGTTTGTCAAATCTGAGGTAATTCTTACCGTAATTATTCTTTCTTGTAAATATTTCTTTTGGTTATTTTCGTTTAGCAAAATCGAAAAAGAACAAAAAATTGGAAGGAAGAAAAGGTGTACAAAAAAATAGGACATGGTTTGTATGGTATGTTGGAACTTATTTTGGATGTGACATCTCGGGTTGACAAGTGAAAAGGGGTAATCATTATAAGCCTTGGAAATAAAAAAAGGGAGTTTCGCGGGAAAAGGGGAGGTGAGTTGAAGAGTTGGTTTGGGTTTCTATATTGTCTAAACACATTCCAAAATCTTTCTCTCGGTTAGTCTCAACTTTCTCTCGAATTTATCTCGGAAATCATCTTCGAAACCCTTACTCTTCGAATCCCTGCCAAAAAATGGCTTCCAGCCCGATCATCCCCACACGAGAATAAGAGGTTTAAGAAGTTAATCAACCCTCAAAAGTCATGGCAGAGGAACAGAGGACGGACAATGTGAAGTAAAATCTGTCTCACAAAGGCGAAACCAGTGCAGAAGAAGTTGATGCTGAACTCTTGCCTAAGGAGAATGTCGAGGCAGAGGTGACTGGTGAGGGTGTGAAGAATGCAGAGAATCTGGATTCGGGTGACAATGGCGACATTCAAGAAGAACACCTCGGAGCCAAAAGGAAAGGTCGATATGGAAAGGTAACTGGTCCTGATCCTCATCCTTTAAAAATTATGGGTATGGAGTTCAGAACTGTTGATGAGATATTTGAATGGTTAGAAGCAAATCGTTATTGTGTAGACCTGACCAAAATCAGAAGTATAAGATGGATATGGAATTCTTGCATGTTAAAATTGAAGAAATTGTCTCTGGTCATTTTGAAGATGTTTGGGACATAGAAACCAAGAAAATTAGATATTTGAGGGGGATGTATGGTAGGCTCAGGGGAAAGGGACAGGATAAATTCCATATTTTCTGTCGCATGCCCCAACGAAGCTATGTATGGTTAAGGGAGATTAGTAAGAAAGAAGCTGCTGGAAGGGAGGTTGTGAAATATGGAGATAGGTTACAGGTTAGTTTTTATGATTCAACTGCTGCCAAAAGGATGAAAGAACTCAGGGATCCTGTGATCATCGAACTGACAGACAGTGATGAGGAAGACAGTGTTCCAACACAGCAATGTGGACATGTAAATTCTACGGTGCTCAGATAATATTTTGTACCGATTCCTTTTTGAAAAGTTCTTATACTTTGATGCTCTACAAGATGGTACCTTCTGTGTTTGCTGATTAGTAAGCTTATCTAATTTCTGAAATTCAACCATTGAAATGAAAATAACAATTCAAGTGGTCATAACTTGGTGCTGAGATAATATTTTGTATCGATTCCTTTTTGAAAATTTCTTATACTTTGATTCTCTACAAGGTGGTAACTTCCGTGTTTGCTGATTAGTAACTTTATCTAATTTCTGAAATTATATCATTCAAATGAACGATTCGTGCTATTTCATAGCCGGGTCTTTTTATGGAGTCTGATGCTGATCTGGTAAGTCAAGACCAGAATGATATGTATGAATGTGATGTGGAATCTGATGAGGATATGACTGAACCAAAGGACATGGATCAAGATGAGATGTATGAAAAAGAATCTAAGAAGGAGGATGAAGCTGGAGGCTCAGAGAATGTTCCAACACAGGACATTCTTGATGTGGCATACTCAAGCGATGAAGTGCTTGATGAATTCTATCAGCTGGCTAAAGGCAAGAGGAAGGCCATCAATGCTGAGGCTTCTGCTCAATCAAAGAGGAGCAAGAGAAGGCATGACAGCATGAAGAAGAAAGTACTACCTCCCCTCTCTGTAAGAAAGGCTTATTCTGTTTTATACTTTGACTTAAAGGGTGAAGAGATGGGAGAATTTTTCTCAGAAAAGAAGGTCATTGCTGAAAGACCTGTTGATTTAAAAGCTTACAAGGAAAGTGGCTTTTTGGACTATCTGAAAGCAATTGGCATGACTACTGCAACCACATTCCAGCTACAGTATAACAGGCAGGTGGTACTTGAGGTATACTCTAACCTTATGACAGGTAATTTAGAGATAAGTTCCCCATGGTATGGTAGGGTATATGTATGGGGGAAGATCATAGATATTTCTGATACTAGGATTAACAAACTGCTGGGTCTTAAGACACCTGAGACAGGGGGAGTATTTCCTGAAGACCTGGGAGTTTTTGATAATGAAATACTAGCAGTTATCTCTGGTGGGTATAAGGTTGAATGGCCAGCGACTGGATATTCACAAGTATCCTGTTTGTCTTCAAGATTCTTTGGATTATATCAGGTGACTGTACATTGTTGGTTGCCCTCTACTAATACCACAACCTTGACAATGGAAATGGCTAAACTGCTGTACTGTGTTGGAACACAGAAGGATGTTAACCTTGGACTACTTATTCAGTAGCATTTAGTCAGACAAGCTACTGCTCCCAAGGTCAATGATGCCATCATGTACCTTGCTCTGATCTCTGCACTAGCCAAGAGTGCAAAAGTAAAAGGGAAGGTCTCGGATGTTGTGATTGATACATAGTTTCTGAGGCCCAACAAGAGACGTTCGGGCTAAGGCATGTGCAGGATCTTCAGTGGAAACCATCTGGATCGACTTCTTCATCAGCAGTAGAAAAGGAGGCTAGGCTGATGGTTTTGAATGCCCGACTTGGTGCTATAGGTATACAAATGGCGGCTTTCGAGGCGGAGAAAAAAAAGTCTGGAGGCAGAGAAGTCCCGATTGGAAGATTGATTTTTATTACTAATGCAGGGGGAGCATTACTGGTTGCTGCTAGTTGCTGTTGTTTTTGATGATTTTGATGTTGTCTTTGGCCTATGTGTGGTTCCAGGGGGAGTGATTTTGGATGTCAATTTTAAATTTAAATGTTTTATTCAATATGGTTGTATGTTTTGGATGTGCTGGATTTCTGGTTTTCGGCTTTCATGCTTAAGAGAATTCTGGTATTATGTTGATTATTATTCTGCTATTTTGATACAAGCTTATGATATTGATGTTGGAAGTTTTCATTGGAATTACATGTCCAAAATATTATGGGTCCACAAAAATGCCAAAGGGAGAGATTGTAAAGTCAAGGGATTTGCAAATGAACATTTGATTGGCAATTTTGTGTGAACTTATTCTGAACAAGAAAACATTCCATGTTGGAACATGCTGATGCAGAATATTCAAGCCAAGGTTTTATGGAAATCAAAGCCAAAATATCGGAGTATTTTATAACTTATGGAAGTCGTATATTTGGCTATGTATATCAGGCGTGTGAAGCATAATTGGTTTATGGAAAATCCCTACTTATAAGGAGTGATATATTCGAATATATGAGATAGATTGAGATAAGGTAAATCCCTTTATTTATGGATTTGAATATGCTTCAAGAAGAAGATTTGGAATAGGAATATTGTGGAGATAATCAAGGAGTATTCCAATCTGTTCGTGGATATAAATTGGGACAAACACGGCTGCATACTTACGGATTTAACAGAGCAAAAATCTGCTTACAGATTTTTGAGACTTTTGAGAATTGCAAAGAGTCAGACTACTGTGTTCCAACATACCTGACCTGCCGTACAAAGTTCATAATCAAAAACCTTAATTCCTCGGGAGGAGGAGATCCAGCGTCGACGGAGTTCGAGATCAAAGGGAGTCTGATCAAGGCGGATCGGTAGCTAGGGGAGCTAGCAGAATTCACACAATATAGTTAGTAAAGATAAGTATTTTGTAAACTGTACTCTGTACTATATCTTTCTAATTAGTGGATTCATTTTGAACTGGGCCAGGCCCCGCAGATATAGGTGGATTACACCGAACTGCGTAACCAAGTCATGTGTCCTTTACGTTTTACGTTATTATGCACTTGGTTAGATTAGTCATGTTGGAACACACTAGTAAGTACTTGAAAAAGTGGTAAAACTAAATTTCACTAGGCATAACTCTTAACACACGAATGAACCCAAGAACAAGAACTCACAATATTTTCATCAAAAACCGGATCTGATCTTGAGAAAATCAAACCTTGTGAAAAATTCAACCATCCACCTCCGAAGAATCCGCTTCCATTGAATCCGCATCCATGTATCCAATCAAGCTACGGGAGTGTTCACCTAATCCAAATTCAAGATCCAAAGAACAAATCTTTAAATCATACATTGAAAAATGCATGGCGAGGAATCTAACGTAATCGTAGGGGAGAAACTAGAAGAAAAATGCTCCTAAAGGTGCTAGGAGAAGGCGGTGCCTTTTTTCTCCTCGAGACAGAATTTTTGCCCACCACTTTAAGAGCTCTTTCTTAGACCATCTCATCGACATGTGCCCACAAGTGGTCAAAGATGTTGAGGAGGTGAATGCGTTGGATTTTAATAGAGGTTATAGGTAATTTGCAAGTGGACAATACAACAAGGGTACCGGGGGAACCAAAGAAATGAGAGGCAAGATCCCTATGGAAATAGCTTCAACCCTAGGTATCACGATCACCCCAAATTTTGTTGGCATGGGGAGAATCAAGGGCAAGGGTACAACAGAGGTCCAGCACCTCAACCATATCCTAGGGGAGAAGGGCCTTCCAACAACAACGCCGCCTTGTACAAGTCGGACCAGGAAGAAATATTAGATGTTATTGGTCAATTCATCGATCATGTTACGCAAATACCCCCCAAGTGTAAGTTTATATAGTTTATTCTCTTGTGATCTCGTATGCTTGTAGTTGTTAGTTTAAAACCCCCCAAAACATGTTTTGCAATTTTTAGCTATTCCTAACACACAAACGCATTGACAACCCAGGCGTGTGTGTTTAGTTAACTTTTGGACATCTAGCATCTCTTTGGACAAATGCGGTCTTGCCACTATCTACCCTATAGATAGCTTAGTAGTAAGTTTAGGAGTAGAATATAATTTCATCTTTGACCTTCCAAAGTCTTCGCTCCAGTAAGCTACTCATTTTTACGACCCTGAGTGGAGGCGGGTCAGAGAATAGTAGAAGAACCAAAGCCTTAGCCCAAAAATCTTAAACCATTGATGGAAATTCCACGCTAGTTGAGTCCCTAGCTACTGAGAACTCTCAACTTGAAGAATAAAATAAGAAGCTACGCACCATCCTCAAAGTCTATGCTGAAAGTCTTCGAGCCCACAGATTGAATCGTGGAGTTTTCCACCCAAAAATTATTATTGATATTCCCCATTTTCTAATTAGAGCGACATATAATTGGGTCATTAACCGCAACATGTTCACCGAGGCTGTAACAGAGTGTATAAAGGAATTGTCTTGGATACATTCTCGCATAGAAGGGGTTAAGAGCTTCTTCAACCGGTACTTTGAAGGTTAAGAAGAATGTTAGTGTCCGTAAGTCCACAAGAACTCACACATCCCATAAAAATAGGGAAGACAAAAACTTATGGTAGTAAAAAAAGTACTCACAGAGCCGATTATTTTCAAATGAATGATCTAGATGATGATGACCAAACAGGTCCCAATCCAAAACGTCCTCGTGCCCAGGCCACATTTGATCCTCCTGAGTATCTCAAAGAAGAATAAACTCATGATCTTCAACGGGCCATAGATGACAAAATTGAGGAAGTTGAGAAATTAGAAAAAAAAAGCTAGGAAATTTAGTTCCTTAAAGCCTTTAGGCTTCTTGAGTGTGTTGTATATTCAAAATTTTTTTAATGTATGAGATTTATTATATTCATACTTTTCTTTATTTTGATTCTTTTCCTCTTCGATTCTTAAAGACTATCGAGATGTTTACTTCAGCATAATAGTTTAAGACATAAGTGAAGTTTGACAATTTTTTTTAAAACTCTTTCTGCGCTTCTTATGCTATGTTAAAATTCTAGCAGTGTCTCGCTTGCAACATAGAAATAGTTGGTATCGCCTTGCATACCATAAAAATAGTAGCAGTGTGTCACATGTTATGTAAAAGATTGCAGTGTCTCGCTTACAATGTAAAATAATTGGCAGTGTCTCGCGTACCATGTAAAGTAATTGGTAGCATCTCGCGTACCATGTAAAGTAATTGGTAGCAACTCACATACCATGTAAAGTAAATGGTAGTGTCTCGCGTACTATGTAAAAGTAATAGCAGCTCAAATGCAGTGCACGACGTACAAGCATCATTCAATCAGTCGCATCACATGGCTTATGAATATTAGATATCTATTACAAGAAATACAGCGCAGGGCATACAATTTTTTTCCAACAGTCGTAGCACACACGAATCCGAGATAATAATGATAAGAAATGCAGCGCACGACATAAAAGACACGAACAAACTAGATAATGTCTTCAATAGGGCACATAGGATGTAGCTTTTTATTTTTTTTCTCATGACTATATCCCCAGGGGCAAAATAGACCTTTCGAACTCTCTGGTCATAAAAGTGCTTAACATTCTCTTTCACTTTGCCTAGTGTAGGGATGCCAATTTCCTGTTCTCTTCTACCAGTTCGAGATTATACGATGGTTCTCTTCATTAATTTCTCCTTTCAGAACTGCTATCACTTTCAGACTTCGTACCCCAGTTTCTACTGGGATCACAACCTCGGAACCATATACCAATGCATATGGTATTTCTCATGTAGCAGAAGATTCAGCTATTTGACATGGCCATAAGACACTAGGTAGCTCAAGTATCCAATTTCCTTCAGAACCCTCGAGTCTAGCTTGTATGCCATTAACAATTATACAATTAGTGACCTCGACTTGGCTTTTTTCGTGGGGATGGTAAAGTGCCATCACCTTCTGCTGAATCTTTTACTCCTTGCACCATTCTTTAAAAGGATCGTGGGCAAACTGTGTTTCATTGTCAGCTACTATAGTCCTTAGAATACCAAAGCGACAGATTATATTCTTCCAACAGAATGCAATTACTGATTTACCCTTCATGTGTTGTCAAGCCTCTGCTTCAACCACTTTGTTAAGTAGTCAACAACAACAACAATAAGATATCTGAACCACCCTGAAGCCTCTGGAAAGGGTCCAACTATATCAATTCCCCACTTTTCATTCGATCTCGAACTATGAATATTCACCATTGCTTCCTGATGGATATGAGTAATTGGTGCATTATCCTGCCATTGATAACAGGCCTGGATGTACCTAGTTGCATCATCGAACATCAGAGGCCAATAATACCCTACTCAAATGAGCTTTCTTGCCATCGATCGAGCCTCCCGATGGCTTTAACATACTCCTTCATAAACCTTCCTAACTAGGCATTCAACCTCGTAAGCAGTGACCTATCTAAGAGGTGGTTGAAGGTGACCTTGTTGGTATAAAACTCTATCATGTATCACATATCTTATAGCTTGCAACCTTATCTTTCTTGCCTCTGCTGCCCCTTCTGGTAGAATTCCATGTCAAATGTACTTGATGATGGGTGTTATCCAAGACTCTCATTCTTCAAACACCATGACATTTGTTCCTCAAAACTACGTTTATTCAATGTCTCTATTAGCAACTGCTTTTGGATTGAGCACCAAGGTCCAATGAAGCCTGTTCACTCAAGGCATTCGCTTTATGGTTCTTTTCTCGTGGCACATGTGTCAAAGTATAACTTTGAAATCCCGTTGACAAAGGCTTCACCGCCTCCAAATACCGCTACAGACTGTGTTCTCGAGCCTCGTATTCCCCTTTGACTTGTTGAACCACAATTTGTAAGTCACCAAATATTTATAAGCTTGTAGCTTTAAGCTCCTTAGCTAGAAGAAGTCCTGTAATTAAGACCTTGTATCCAGCCTCATTGTTGGTGGCTTTGAACGCAAAATGCAACGTGTAAGGATAATCTTTTCCTTGGGACTGGTAAGAAATGTTGATGCTCTACTTCCCTATGAATGCGAAGAACCATCCACATATAGCTTCCAAAACTCATTATCTGAACTCCTTCTCTCAACTCAATGGGCTCTGTAGTTTCCACTATAAAATCAACGAGGGTTTGACCCTTGATTGTTGTTCTTGTTTGAAACTAAATGTCATGCTCTCCTTGTTCAACAACCTATTTCAACATCCTTCTTGAAGCCTTTGAATTTAAAAGGATATGCTTGATTGGGTGATTAGTAGGAAACACTATCGTATGCCCTTAGGAGTAAGGACACAACCATCGTGTTGCATAAACCAGCGTCAGGATCATGGTCCTATTAATACCAATACATAGGAAAATAATTATGCTAGAATTGGGCAGTCCCCAAATGAAATACACATAATGTAGTAAAACGTAGAAGGCATTAATCTTAACATGGAAAATGTAAATAAACTAGTTAAAAGCAACGTCGCACGAGAAAAATACCGAGGTTGCAAAGACTAACATTTAGGCTACGTCGGACATTAATAGACATGTCAACAATTTTGAGATCTATGCGACGTCGGTCCTTCTTCAGTACCATTTTGCATGGGCCGATGAAATGTGACTGAAGTCGCACATTCAAACTATGTTCATAAAAATCTAAGTATCTTTCCCCACAATCGAAACAAACATGACACTATTTTGGAAAGAAAAACAACTAACAATATATAACATGTAACTCAATCATCATATCTCATGAAATGTAAGAATCACTGATCAAATAATGATGAAAAAAACATATAGTACGATCATCAAAAAATTTCTAAATGAACATGGAATAAATGGAAAGGTACCTCAATTAATTTAAACTAAGAGATGCTCCATCCTTGGACACTTGTTGATGTTTGAGAGAAGCAACATTATGAAGCTCTTTAATTGTTGTAAATTTGTGAATGGAATGGATGATGTGGAGTTTGGGTTGTAGGATTTGTGTTGGAGATGAGAAATGGGTGTTAATACTGAGCATTATTAACTTGAGATAGGGCGAGGGGAAATTTTTGGCTCAAATTTTTGCCTGAAATTTTTAGTTCCCGCTTGAAATTTATGTTTGAGCGACGTCAGTGTATCTTTGATTTAGTTTTGTACTATGCGACACATATGTGACATCGTAAGTAATATAATTTCTAGGGGTATTATATTGCATTTTAAGATTGTGGCCCATCTGTTCCGTTTATGCTGAAAGCTTATCAACATTGTCATCAAAATTCGAATAAAAAGATGCTACCTCCAATTTTTCATTTCAACCTATCTAACTTTCTTGGAGAGACTCAAGTGTTAACTTTCAAAATATCACTGGTTGTCCTAACCTCGATTCCGATCTTCCCAAATAAACTTTGCCATCTCGAGTCAAACTTATAATAAACGAGAGTTATAAAGAAACTAGTTTTATTCCACAAAGAATTCCACAAGTTCATCCCCAATGAACCTTGTATGAATTATAAGTAATCATCTACAATTCACTATAGACAATGTACTAGCGCTTAAAAAAATTTGATGGACGGAATTGTATTACCTTTTAATTTCATAAAAAACCTAGAATGCTAAATTTCATGTAATTCTATCTGGTGGAAATTATCGGTCTTGTAACATTTATAGTAAGGGTATTAATGGAATACTAACAAAAATGAAGGACGATTACCCCAGTTTACATCTCTCTTAGACAGTACGCATAATCAAAAAGTACATAGATATAGGTTTCTCCTATTTCATAAGGCTATCGCTAATTTTGCTTTTCGACTTCTTCCACTTTGTTGGAGGGACCTAAGTGCAAAAATTGGGCATGACCCTTGCCATCCACAAAAATTGGACAGGACCCTTGCAAAAAAGTACACCGGCAATCCCAAAATCAATTCTATTCATCCAGGACAGGACCCTTGCCATTCACGGTCAAACTTATGATCACTGTTAGTGATAAAGAAACTGTCATGATCCCACAGATAATTCCACAAGATCTTTCGATACAATTTACTCTAAACCACGTACTAGCACTTTAAAAAAATTGATGGACGGAATTTCATTATCTTTTTAATTCATAAAAAAGCAAGCATGTTTAATTTCTTCTAATTCTATGTGCATTTTATCGTTATAATTAGTAACGATCTTTGTAAGGGTAGCAATGGAATACTAATAAAAATGAGGGAAGAATACCGGTCTCGATGCCTAAATTGGAACAACATGATTGTGACAATGCGATTTAGATTATTGGGTATCTCCAATTTTGCATTTCGTCCTCCCTCACCATCTTGGAGGGACCTAAGTGTAAAAATAGAAAAGTTCTCCGGCTGTGTTTAAATTGATTCCGATCAAAGTGGACATTAATAAAGTTCATAGATAGTTAAAAATTTCAATTAGCGGTATCTAATATAATATTACCCATTATTAGAGTTAATTATGTTCGTGTTGGTCAAGCGCGAGCCCAGTTGCTATGATAGTGGGCTGAAATAGTGATGCCCAATTTTAGAGTAGCCGAAGTCGGTCCTATGTCAGTCACATGTTGCTAAACTAGAATTACACGCAACCTCACACATGCATTGGTCAAACACATGACCATTCCTATACTAGTGGGTTGAAATAGTGAGACCCACATTTAGATTAGTCGATGTCGCTTTAAGGTCGGTAACATATCGGTAACTTCGACTGCAATGTGACGTTGTACAACCCTAGGCGGAATTCACAACGCTACGAATTTCAACTGTTCATCTTTCAAACATTCATCTTTCCCTCAAATTTCAACAGTCCCCCTGCCCATCTTTTCAAAGGTATGGTTTCCATATGTGGTTTCATTAATTTTGTTTTTTGTATTTATCCTTGAAATTGTTAGTCATATGGATTAGGTTGTGAATGTGTTATTTGTTTTAAGTTTTGAAGTTTCTATGGATTGGGGTTCTAGAATATGGTTTTTGGGTGTTAGTATTAGGTTTTTATGTCTTCCCCCGTCAATGTAGTTCAACTGTTTGGTTTAGAACCTTGATTTTGCACGTTTTTTTATTGTTGTAACTGTAACCTCTCTGCTTGAATGCGACTTCGCTGATTCGTCGATGCACTATCTATTTCACTGATTCTTATGTGACATCGTATGTCATGTTTTCTATAGCAATGTTTAATGTGAAGTTGCACCCTTATCAGTTAACCAATCGCTTAAATCAAAGGTTGAGAGACGTTGTTTTGATTTAGTTGATTTAAAATATTTTTTGTATTTATAAACCATTTTCTGTCTATCATAATATTTAACATCCGTAACAATATGAATTTCAGCAATCATGGCTGAAAATTCTGGTTCGAGCCATGACCCGATTGAGGTGAGCAAGTTTTGTTCAGTTTTAAATTGCTTATATTTTATTACTTATATTCTAATTGAATTTTTAATAATTTCATTGACCAATATAGATCCATACTGATTCAGATGATGATAGTCCACGGGATACATTCGACGGTGTCATTCTGCATTTTGTACATGCTCTGACCCCAGCGAACTTCACATCAATTCCAATTATGGTTAGTCCTCCCTATTTCAAATGTATTTTAATTTCAATTAACTTTTTCTATAGATTACTTTCATATGTACTAACAAAGGTTTTTGTTTATATTTCAGTACGTCCCTAGCCAGATTGTTGAGCTCCTACCACCGTACAAATTGAATGGTGTGATCAGGTACAATGGAAGGGAGTATCACATGCACTACTCGGGGAGCAGGAAGCTCAAGACCCTGACCCTAAAGGGGTTTGGCCAGTTTCTTACTGCAGGGGAACTCGAGTAAGGACACCCTCTATTTTGAGCTGGTAAATGGTGCTGGGCCCGTAGTTTCTCATGTTATCATTCTTCACCTCAAACATTAGATGTTAAGCATTGACTTCGTATGACCATGTATTTTAAACAAATTGATTCGTATATGGAAGAATATTTATTTGGATGTATTTTATATCTGTAATCTTTGATTTATAATCTATTTGTTTAATATTATTTTAATGTAATTGAATGTTTAATATTTCACATAACATATAAACAAAGTTTTAATATAATGATCATTCAGGAAACTATAAAAGTCGTGTGTGTATTGAATAATTTCTTCCAATTATTTTGCAACTAGAAAATATTTGTTGCTTCCAAACTTTTTTAATAAATTAAAATTGTTGACCAGCTGGCTGGTGGGCTGAAATTGTTAGGGTCATATACACATGCGACGTCGGTCCATGATCAGCACATTTTTGTACTAACCAACATATGTGCGAGGTGAACTTCACAATGTGCTAAAATGACATCGTTCCGAAACAAGTATAATAATGGGAACCCTAAAAAAATTTCAATATTCTCTTCACAAGTTTCCCTCAATTCCAACGTTCTCTCCCCCCCTCCAATTGCCTTCTCTCTTGGAAAAATGTATGGTTTGTCTAATCTTCCAACACTTAACGTTAGTGATTCCTACTTTGTTAGGTTTGATATGTGGTCTGTCCATGTGTTATGTTTTCTAGTTTTTACTCACATTTTTGAGAGTGTGAACTTTCCTTGACTATAAACGTAGGAACCATATTTTTGTATGTCTCCATAGGTTTTTTTTTTTTAAAAATTCCATGCTGTTAAACCTTAATTATTTCTAGGTTTATGTGTTTCTTCTCATAGCTTCCTCTGAGACGTGCGACCTCAGTAATATGTCCCCCACACATCGATATATGCGATCATCGTGCGAGGTTGCACACTCTTATTTTAAGTAGCATGTTCTTCAGTATGAGACGTTTCACATATATTGGTCTTACCTTCGGTTTGACCAAATTATTACCTATGTCGTATTCTGGCATTTAGGTTTACTATGAAATTGTAAATGTGACATCGTTCTTGCATCACTATGTCTTTCAGTTTGGCTGACTTCTTAGCGAGGTTGCTGGTACATGTCGACCAAGCCACTGCTTTCGACTGAGACTTACATGCGACACATTTGTCAATGTCGCACATTGCAATTTATAGGCTAGTTCCCTCTTCACATTTTCATTTCCAATTCAGGACTAATGGCTGGCGAAGGATCTTCAAGTCACTAACTTTTCAAGGTTTTTTAACATTTCACAAAATATATTTACTAATAAATCTGCACACTTTACCACAATAATTTGTTTTCACGCAATTTTCCACACAATGAAGCAATCATAAACCTCTTGTGTTCAACATTGAACATCATACAATGGCTCCTGAAAGCACATGTTGCCACTGTACTCTGAAGCTGCAGAACTTTGAGGAAAACCCAACGTTGGTAAGGAATTTTAAATTAATCTTAATTTTTGGTAATTGCACACACACAGACATATATATATTTCTAATCAATACTTATTTTTTCTAATTTAGTACATCCCGTGGGAGATTGTACAACTACTGCTGATAGAGAAGACCCTCGTAGTGCTGAGATACTACGGGACAAAGTGGTGTATGAACTATTTGGGGGGTGGGAAGATCAATGCCTTTTCCCTAAAGGGTTTTGGCTAGTTCCTTAAGGGAAACCGCCTACGCATCAGGGACATCTTGTTCTTCGAGGTGGTAGAAGTTGGGAGGCCTATTGTCTTTAAGGTCATCATTATATAAGATGATTGAGTTTATTGTAATTTCTTTTATATTCGAGCTATGAAAATTCTTATATGAATTTATGTATTAAATGTGAGGATGTTTTCACGACTACTATTTTTCTAATAATTTAAATTTTTGTTATAGGGAAAAGTGCACGACCCTAACTTTCTTTTTCCCATCTTTTCTATCACCGTCAAATTCTTTAATTTAACCTATCTTTTACTTATATGCGATGTATTCCATCGTAACACATGTATATGAAAATGATGGTGTATGCAATATCGGGCTACCTTTTGAAAAAACATATCTGATGTCGCACGCTATTCGATGATATTATTTACTCCATATTTTTAACCTTTTACTTTGGTTCATATAATAACCAAGGTAAAAAATTAATTATTTACCTCGGTTTTTAATAACTGAGGTAAATAATATCTTTTACATAAAAAAACCTATGCAAAATAACTTTTTAACTCGTTTATTTGATGTTTACGAAAAAACCGAGGTAAAAGGGGAAAAGTAATAAGTATTTTTTCTTGTAGTGCCAAATCAATATTGCTGAACATATACTTAGTGAAATAAAATTAAACCTCACCATGTCTTTGGAAAAAACAAAACACAAAATTAAACCTCACATAGAATAAGCTGAGCCGTCGTCCGCTGTCTCTGTCCGTCGTCGTTGTCGCCGTCCGCTACTATTTCCATCTACTAGGCGCGTGCATTTCACACCCTGCTTCATTTTCTTCAGCGTGCATCTCACGCGCTGCGTTTACTCACACCCTGCACCTTCTCTTCAGTGTGCTGATTCTCCTTCCGCCAATGGAAATGTCACCATTTTCCGCCATTGGAAGCATATTCTCCATTCATCTTCAACGCTGCACCTCGGCCTTACAGAGTCAGCGCTCGATAGCGACGCTGCCATTGGAAGCGTCGGAGATCACTATTGGCATCAGAAGCATTAGAAAGAGAGATTGTCGCAACCGTTTGGTAATAGAGGGTAGATCTCGCCAGTGGAAACAGAGAAGAACCGGCAAAAATAGAGAAATTCGGTGGCTGATGGTGGTTATCGCCGGCCGGTGGCAATTTTCAACGACGGATTCCGGCAAAAATAAAAATGAGAAATGAAATAATTATTTATAATTGTGATATATTTATATGGACCAATTTTTTTTATATTTACAGTAAGAGTCCGTCTCTTGAAAGATGGTTTTTCCATAAGTCATGGAAAGACCAACAGTGCAAATTAGAAGAAATGAAGATAAAATTTTCAGGTTGCATGAATTGGGTTAGAAACTTTATAACTACTACATGTATTATAAAATTTTAATATTGCAATTAAGACCTTTTACCTTTTATTATTCTAATCAAACTCCATCGTTCATAAGCCTATAGATAGACGATCTTTCGCAAAACTTTGCCTTACAATAAAAGTCCTCAATTTTTTAAACTTATTTTTAAAAATACCTCACACTTATTGAAACTTACAGTAATTATATAATAAACCATGTTCTAAAGTTTAGGATACATAAGACAAGACTTTGTGTTATTGTAAACTCTTAAACTTTTCTTGTTGTATTTTTAAAACTCTTTTTTTTTTTCAAATAATAATTTAAACCTTGCTTTGCCAGGTGTTAATCATGCAACAAACAGTATTTTATAGAACGAAGAACGTGTAAGTCGTGTGGTGCGTGCATGTAATTTGTAGCATATATAGTCAAACTATAACAGCTATTCATATTTTAACCATCGTTTCTTAATTAAAAAAATCAGATCGTATCTTAAGATAGATGAAATATTTTTAAAGCTTTGGGATCTTGATCTAATTTGCTCGGTTCTAACACAAACAATTTGAACTAAAATTTAGAAAAGTTTGAATAATTTATGCATAAAAGTGAATAAATAATGTGTGTTGAAAATAAATATAGATGAGTAATCCTCTTAACAGACAGTTGAGTAATCCTTCATCCATTGCAATTCTAACGTTTCTTTCAAACCGCTCCCGAACAAATTTCAGGCCTCCGAGTTTTAGCCCCCACGGATTTTTTTTTGTGAGTAATTGTGTTCAATGTCACAATTCTCTCTTTCTCTTCTCTTGTACCCTACGAGAGGAGGGCAATGATATATAACATAATAATGAAAATAGAAGTAATGAAAAGAAAGAGTAAAAATGAACTCATGTTTTTCTCATTCTTCAGTTCTCTTCTCTTGTGAATTTCCCAAATTACTGGTTGAATGTGTGTGTATGTTAATCACGGATAATCGTCTTTCTTATTGGAAAAGATATAATCTCGGGACAAAGTATAATTGTGTTCGCGCCAACGCTTTGATAAAATATTCAATATTGGCTTCCTTCAAATATCCCTGTTAGGGGCATCGATTTCGAAGGGTCTCTAGTAGGCAAATAAAGGTCCTGTTAAATTAAAAATGGCCTTGTTTTTCAAAGAATCTATTCATAAAAAAAAATCAAGTCCCTTGCACTCTATCCATAGAGTGTCCTTGTAAACTTTAGGCAGTACTTCAACAACTATTACTCTCAACATCTCTCTTCCACATCATCCTAAGAAATCACTAAGAAATTACTCCATTTTTACTTCCACGGTAGTAGGCACCACTCTCTACTATTCAAGGAGTCAACTTAATTTTCTCTGTCCTACTCATTAATTTTGATATTACCATTTAATATAAATAAAATTTTACACCCAAAATAGACTAAATGTGAAATTTAATAATAAAATTTATTTTAAAATTTTAATTTCAATTTTTTGCCATTTTTAAAAAAATATTTCATTTTTTTGGTTTTTGAATATATTATTTTTTTTCAAAAATAATTTTTTGAAAAATGATTTTGAACTTTCGAAGGCTTTTGTAGATAGAAAATCAAGAAAACAAAAGCATATTGTGAAGTTAGTGTGTCAGGCAGGCCGCACCAGATGAGAGAGTGTGGTTTCTTGCAGTTTCTTAGTAAGAAACCAATGAGTGATTTCTTAATAAGAAACCACCATTGTGGGCTAGTGTGGTTTCTTAGTGATTTCTTAGTGGTTTCTTACCATTAAGAAAGCACTAAAAAACCACCATTGCCCATGCTCTTAAAAGAGGTTGTCTTTCTCGTTTAAAAGCTTTATCAGGCATAGAGACACTAGTTGAGGCCAGGCCATTAAAGGCAACAATAGAAGGCGGTTTAGAGGAAAAAATGCGGAACCGCCTTGGATAATGGGTTCTGAACTTGGAACCGCTGTTCGTATCTCAGCAAAATGCGTTAAAGGCGGTTAAAAATTAGGTAAAGGGGGTTTTCATATAACCGCCTTTAATTACCATCAATTAAAGGCAGTTATTCAGTTAATCACCTTTAATAACACTAAATAAAAGGTGGTTAGACATAACCCTTGTAAATTGTTAGCTATTCCAAACTCGGAACCTGGGTTCGATAACCATTACGAGCCCATAACTATTGATTAAAGGCAGTTATTTAGTTAACGACCTTTAATTAACACTTATTCTATCTGCCTTCAATTGTTAGCATTTCAAAACTTGGAACCAGGGACCGATAACCCTTATGAGTCTGTAACCCCTTTCCCTTTCTCCCCTGGTGAAGGACAAGTGACCTTCTGAACTTGGAAATAGGATCAGATAACTGTTCTGAGCTTGGAAAGGTTTAAATTCATGAATTATTTAAAATGGTAGTGGGTTCCGAGTTCCGAACCCACTCTGTATCTATAAAACAAAATTACGCCCAATAATTTTAATTTTCCCAAACATTGATGAAGAAGGGTTTTCTCTCATTTCTAGTCCATTGATGAAGAAGAAAATCTAATACATTAAAGTGCATCATTTTCCACTGGTAAAGGTAAATTGTATATGAATTTATTTCTTGAAATTAGGGTTTGAAATATATAAATGTAGAATTAGGGTTTGTCTGGAGGTTAATTTGCGGGGGCTTGTGATTATTGTTGTGTGAATGGATCGGAATGACCTCATTGGTAATGATCTTAAAAAATCACCAGATTATATGCCATTGATTGAAAATTTAATGGTATCATTTGAAGATGCCTCCAAACAAGGTTTTGTGTGAGCGCGATACCGTGTAAAGATTGTAGAAATTATGTTTATTTAGGGAGCTAGAAATTGAGGCAATATCTAATAATGAGGGGGTTTCAAACAACCTACACTACTTGGGTATGGCATGGGAAAGTAGGACAAACTTCTTGTACGACTGAAATGAATAACAAGAATGTGGAAGATGAGTTAGCTGGGGATGTTGAATTTGAAAAAATTGTGAGGATATTGCCATAGAGTTCAAAGTTAAATCTGAGGTGTTACAAGCTTTACTTGACGACGAGGAGACACCATTGTATAATGGTTCTAAACATTCAGTTTTGAGTGTGACTGTGAGGATGATGAATTTAAAGGCCAAGTTTGGGTTAATCGATAAGTTAATGATTGAAACTCTTAAATTTCTTAGGGATTTGTTACCCAAAGGTATTCTTATGACAGATAGGTTTTATGCTGCAAAAAAGGTTTTGTGCCCGATGGGATTGGAATTGAAAAAAAGTGCTTGCCCAAATGATTGTACGTTATACTGGAGGGAAGAAGATGAAAATCGCAAAACTTGTAGGGTATGTGGTGAGTCTCGATACAAGTTGAAGAGGGGTGAAATTTCTGTGGGAGCATAAGTGTTAACTAAATCAAAGAAAAAACACCGGCAAAGGTGATGTGGTACCTTCCTATAGTTCCCCGATTGCAGAAGTTATTTGCGTATAAGGAAGATGCTAAATTTTTCGCTGGCACGCTGAGATGGATTGACCTGTGGATGTTGTCATTAGACATACGTCGGATGGTGAGCAATGGAAAAAAAATTCCCCTGAGTTTGGCAAAGAACCCTGACATTTGAGGTTTGGCCTATGTACTGATGGAATGAATCCATTTGGTAATATGAGTAGTACACATAGTTATTGTCTTGTAGTGTTGGTTATCTACACTTTTCCTTCATGGTTAACAATGAAACGTAAGTATGTTTTGCTATCTTTCATGATTTCCAGTCCTAGGCAACCGGGTAATGGCATTGATGTGTATCTTCCACCTCTTGTGGATGATTTGTTGACTCTACTTAAGGATGTTGTTTGAACATATGATGGTAGTGTTGAAGATTACTTTACATTAAAAGCCGTGTTATTTTGCACTATTTATGACTTCCCCGTATATGGTAATTTATCTGGTTACTCAGTGAAAGGTCAATTTGCTTGACCTTTATGTTAGAAGGATACTGATTATCACCAATTGAAGCATGGCTGTAAAAATTTTTGTCAAGGGCTTCGAAGGTTTCTTCTAGAGGACCATCCATGGAGATTGGCAAAAAAATGGTTCAATGGAGGAAGTAGAGTCAAGAGAAGCACCGGTTACTTGAACAGGCAGTCAGATATTCGAAACAGTGAAGAATTTGGCCAATGACTTTGGAAAAAAGAAATGGAAAGTCTCCGTGGATGGGAGTTGGAAGAAATGGTCCATATTTTTCAGATTGCCCTATTGGAAGCATTTGGATGTCAGACATTTCCTTGATATAATGAACATTGAGAAGAGCGTGTGCAATTCCTTGGTTGGGACCTTGTTGAATACCCCTGGAAAAAAAAATGGGCATAAGGCTCAGTTAGATTTGGTTGAGATGGTAATAATAAGACCTTAGGGCCAGTGACTTTCGGTGACAATTGCTACTTGCCCCCTGCTTGCTATTCATTATCTCACCTGGAGAAGAAGTCATTTTGTGAGACACTTAGTATCGTTAAGGTTCCGGAAGCATATTTGTCCAACATCAGTACATGTGTGTCACTTGAGGATTTGAAGTTGGTTGGGTTGAAGTCTCATGATTGTCACAATTTTATGCAGGAATTGAATGTCATTGCCATTCGATTGTCATTGCCATCCCTATAAGATTGTACATTATGAAGCTTTGTTTTTTTTTCAAGTCCACCTGTAGTAAAAATATTAGTGTGTCAAAGTTGGACCATATGATGACAATGATTGTTGAAGTTTTGTGCCAGATAGAAGTGTATTTCCCCCCTTCTTCTTTGACATCATGGTCCACTTGTGTGTTCATCTTGTGTGGGAGACAAAGCTTTATGGTCCTATGTTTGAGGTGGATGTACCCGTTTGAGAGGTATATGAAAATGTTAAAGCATTTTGTGAAGATTCGGTGCAGGCCTGATGTAAGTATTGTACAATGGTAAGTGGTGGAGGAGGTCATACAATTTTGTACAGATTATTTGAAGGAGGTTGATTCGATCGGGGTTCCAACACATAGACATGATGGACGGTTGGACGGTCATGGGCTTAGGCAGGGGAAGCCTTTCAGCCCGAGCGCAAAAGCATTAAATACGACCCATATCCATGTTCTTTGAAATCATGAAGATGATGTCCCATATATAGAAGTTCACATGGATTCCATTAGAATCTCCAACCTGAACATCAACGAAGCTCAGGTCCTACGATTACATAGTGGAACTTTTGCACCATGGCTATATGATCATCTTTCCAAGGGCGATCATCCAATGACAGTTAAATGGTTGGCTCGTAGACCAATATGTACTGTACTTTCATATAAATGTTTTGACATTGACGGCTTTACATTTAGCAAGAAAGCATTGGATGATAAGGGTGTGTCTCAAAATAGTGGAGTGTCCCTTGTGTCCAAAGCTTTGCATGTCGGTAAGGGAAGTGAAAATAATCCTATGTACGCTCACCGGTGTTACTTTGGAACAATTCTAGATATATGGAAGCTTGACTATGTGACTATAAAGGTCTCATTTTTTAATTATCAGTTGGTGAATTTCAGCAATGGGCAACGAACTGAGGATTTTAGTGTTACCCTTATCGATAGGAGGCAGGTAGGTTGGTGGGAAGATCCTTTTATATTGGCCTCCCAAGCGCACCGGGTTTTCTATGTAAGGGATCCTTTTGATCATAGGTGGGAGATTTTTGTGGAAGGGAAATGCACTTTTTTTTGAAGAATTTGAAGAAATTGTTGGATTAGATCACAATACAATGGGTTTTGGAATGGATGATGCTATGTTGCTTAAGGATGACGATCTTACGTTGAACTGCTCAGTTGGCCGCAACGATCATGATGAAGGAATGTGGGTGAATGTCCGTGGTAAGGTAAGTCATAAAAGGAGGAAATCCAAAAAGGTTACCAAGAAAAGAAAACATAAGAAGTAGTGTCATCGTTCGTAATAGTTTTGTTATGTTGATTAAGTGCTACTAATTTGATACACCATTATTTTGTTTAAGAAAGTATTCATAATTTAGCCTATAGAGTAACAAAACCTCTAGGATCATAAATAGATCATATCAATTTGAATCCATAGAAATTAGCTAATCATCATACACATCACTCAAATCTAGGGATTAAAAATTCAAAAGTAAACCAATGTTGAAAGGTTAAGTCAAGAAAGTCCAATTATCATAAACCATAAAATTAACAATCATAATCAAGAAATATGAGGAAAGAACAAAGCGACATCTATGGGAGGTCCGACTTCCAAGTCATCCTTAATATCGTCCGTCGATGTGAATCGGTTAAGACAAGGACGATGGCTTGATGCGAGATGACTTCGTATAGCAATCTCTAACACTTCTGAAGTATGCCTTCTCTGAATCTAAATAAAGTAACACATACACATAATCAATTATAATTAAAAGAAATAATTAACTGAAAATGTATGACACTAACAATTCCAATTACCTTCATCAACTCTTGGTCTTTTGGTTGGCTCCCCATGTTCCGACTCCTTTGGATGGAACCATTTATGATCCACTAATTCCCACCTATTATTTTCAAAGTACATCTTGTCGAAGTACTTTGGCGGTTTCTCCTCTCTGGTAATTGCCAACCCCTCTACCTTTTTAAATAATTTGGTGATTAAGTTCCCGTACGGGAGGCTCTTCACTAACCTAGTCGAGGTACCAACCAAAACCATATGTCTTAGTATAGGCTCCTTTAGGGTTAATCTTTTTACCCTCCATAATGAGATAAAACAACACCAATGCGGAATAGGTAGGCTCGGTGATGTGGCCGGAGGTGGGAACTAAGCTTCTAGGGATTATTTCAAACACAATGCGATCATCCATTCCTAACATTTTAAGACAAAAAGTCTCAGGCTTACCAAATCCATCGTATCATGTCCAAAATATCTAACACTGCATTCAAAAGAGTCAACATAGGGGTAATCAGCCACAAGGGGAAATTAGTCCCTATGATAATAGTCTTCCAAAAGACCCTCAGGGGGTTCTAGATAGATGCTTTCTGGGTTTAAATACTAGAAATTTAGGGCTTCATTTAGAATCCATTGATCAATAGGAATTCCTATCCCCCCAACCCTATCCCTAACCTCCTAAAGATTGCTATAAAATTGACAACACAAATCAAAGTACTAAGGTTCATTACAAGAGAGCAATGTTTCCACATATTGATCTTTAAGTTTTTATAGGGGATCCGCTAATCCAATCCTCAAATACTCATTGAAATCAACAATAAAACTATCAAGTAATTTCTCTTTTGCACGTAATATATTGTACCTAGATTGTGCGAGCAATGAAAAAAATTTAGTTTAATCATACCCAGGATTATTGCCGATAGATCTCGAATGGGGGATGCGTGACGAGTGACCAACCTCCACTCGGGGTCATTAAAATCGAGCTAAGGTGTTGGATCAAACGATGTCAAATTTAAATTTATATTATGCACCCAGCTCACTACTATACTAACAATGGGGTAGTTAGCGGCAAGCTCTGGGTATGTCCACGGAGATGCTAGGGCCTAACAGTCAATTAATCACAACCACGTCTGGGTTGTCAATCCATCCGTATTGCTAGGAATAGATAGTATGGTAAAAATGGGTGGTTTTGTTTTCAACTAACAATTACTAACATGAAAGTTAAAAGCACGTAAACTATATTAGCTAGACACTTGTGGAATGTTTGCATAACATAGTTAATTATATGCTTCGATCCTCATTTCATTCACATGTGAGATTTCAAAAACCTAATATAGTGCTCATAACAAGTAGTACGGTTAATGGCCAGCACTTCCTCGTACCTGTCACGTAGGGTGCTATTGCAATTTTCCATCAGCACCGCCTCCGTAATTAGGGGAGTACAAAAGGTCTTACCAATGTTGTAGGTCTGTTTCTTCTCCGTACAATTACGTCCAGGAAAATTCACCATGGATGCTCTACTCCCTAGGCCTATAAACAAGAAAAGGGGAGGTAGGCACCTTATCTACGACACTAGGACCTGTTACAACCCTATCTTCTACTCTTTGCTATCTCTACCTATAAGACTTTTGACTAAATAGTCAGCTAAGATCGGTGTGCTATCATTGTAACCATAAAACTTAGAAAAGACCTACGTGTCACATATTGGGTTTCTCTTCCCCAGGGGGTCTCAATATTTACACCAACATGAACGTAGAAACTACTTCCTAGAAAATAGATCCATGACAAATATTAGGTTGTATGCCATAGATCTAACAAAATAAGATGAAGAAAAGAAAACAAAACAAAAAAAGAAGGAGAAGAGAAGAACTCTAGATAGAGAGAGAACTCTCCTCTTCCTTCTAACTATAGAGAGAAATAAAATCTACAGTATGCCTACTTAGGTGTTCCTAGAAGACTAAAGGCTCATATATAGAGTAGTAGGAAATTAGGCCTCAAAATAGGATCTAAAACCCCACCAGCTAAAACGGGCACGGGCAGCATAGTGCGGCGCAAACTGCATAGTTTAGCACAGACCATAAAATGCAGCACGGGGCATAAAGTGGGGCGTATAGTGTGGCGTGGGCCATATAGTGCGGTGGGGGCCGTTATAAAAATCCTTCTTTTGCTCAATCTTTTGGTATAGACCGCTCAATTCTTCACATCTCGCCGGCCTATTTTTACATTTTGCACTAGGAACGGCATGCCTTCGAAAATGGGACGGTCCGTGCCCATACTTAGCCAATTTAGAGTGAAAAAAGGCACTTGAGCACACAAGCCGTTGAAAGTGGGTGGCTTGCACCGAGTCTTGACATGGCTCATGCTACAGACCCTTGGTGTGGGCCGTAGAGTGTGGCATGGGCTGTTGGTGTATTGCATAGTGCCAACCATGAGCAGTCCGCTCCGACCTGTTGATGCTTCGGCCAGATGAACTTCTTTCCTTCGCTACAGATTATTCTTGGATCATTCCCAAAAATTGGTGCAACTCTCAGATCACGATTCTCTGTTTCTTCCTTGGCCATTTTGAACTTCAATGTTGCCTTTCTTTGGCTCTATCCTTCTGCTACCAGGATATGATATCTGTGACTTTCATCAACTACCATTCTAATGTGAATGGACTTTGACCTCTTCTACCATCCTTCCAAATGGCCTTCAACATCTTTTACTGTTCTTGCGAATGACCTTCACACAGAATGTAATGAAAAATACCAACAAGCAACCTACTAGGGATGATTACAAAGGAAGAAATAGGTGCCCATGGATACAAGATGTCCATTAGTACCAGTTAAGTTAACAAAACATGGGATTTAGATAAGAAAACCAAACATGGCCGTCTAAATCCCTTTTCAAATAAACTCAACTAATACTAGCAATCCAACATATAAAATGAACCAATTATTACGCCGAATGCATCGGTTTGTACATGCAAATTTAAGTACATCTGACCCCCCACCCTTAACCCTTTACTCACCCTTGAGTAAATAAAGACAAGAAAAAGACTAAGCAAAATGTTGCGTGCATGCATAAGTTAACCGAGTCATTCAACTTATTTATGGATTACCCTGTTTCCCCCAAAAGAGTAAGAATGTCACAACTGTCACACTCCCCAAAGAATCCTAAGCAATCTAACCACCCAGAATAAAAATATAGAAAAAGGTAAGCAAAGAAAGATAAGTTCTAAGCTAGCTTACTTTTCCCAAAATGTTTCCCAAAAGCAATCAAAGAGTCGTCTCCAAAAACAATCCACCAAGGAAAATCTAAGAGTCGTTGACTTAGTTGTAACATAGGGCTAACTCTAGATTCTAGACCTATTTACAACCAAGGATGATGAAAATGCATTGTCAACCTAGTTTTTTTTGTTTCTCTCAATTTTTCTCATATTGCCTAGGAGCCCTTTCGGGTTTTCATCCTAGCTTTCACATATGTTGAGCTCATATCTCACCTTTTCCACAAGGCCTCTCATTTTTGCCTAGGTTCATAAACCTAGCCAGGCCTAGCCTATACCTTTCAACCTATCCGGGATTTTCCCAATGTTTCTTAAGTTGCCCTTTTGGGTTTCCAACTTAGCTGGGTATATTTATTTCATCATTTTTTCAATTTTTTTTCAAAATGCTCCAAAATACCTCTGGAAAAGCCATTAGTCACATAGAAACAACTAAAAATATAAGTGTTATCTAATCCCCTTCCCCCACATTTAAAGCTTGCATTGTTTTCAATGCATATACACAATCATAGAACATATGTCAAGGGAAGGAAATAGGAGAGCACCTACAATGAAAAATGGACACTAAAATATACCCTTGATGGCACAATCATGGAATGTATCAAACAAACTACCATCACCCCAACATACTACCCCTAACCTCTAATCAAGAAAGCTCAATCTAACCACTATCATGCACCACAAATCAAAATAAAGAATTGAATCACAATGGATAGTTACCTCTTAGTTTTTGAGTTGTGTTTCAATGGTTTGAGGGAAAATGGGTTTTAGTGGCATTTGTGGGGTGGTAGGGAAGGAATGGTGATTTGGATGTAGGAAAGTTTGTGAGCTTCATGGGTTGTGCACGTCTACACGCCCCATGAATTCGGGGTTTGGTTCTCCTCCTTGTCCACCATTTTGAGCATCATGAACCATGTACATCTACATGGTCCATGCGTTTGACTCTCCATTTTCTCACATTCCTCCAAGAACCATATGATTCCTACAAAACATACATGCACACCAAGTGTAATAGTGTTCCAAAACCAAAAATCTACAAATAGGAAAACACAAAAAATACTAAACTAATATAATTTTTTGAAGCTCTGGTTGCCTCCCGAGAAGCTCCGTATATTAAAGGTTATCGGTATGACCCTAATGTTATCCATATGGTGCATGTTTGTACCCCATCACCATAGTTATCCAAAAATGGAGAGGTGGGGGTAAGAATCTTCCAAAAGGAAGATATAGTAGAGGATGAGTCAACCATAGAGGGAATAGGTGGTTTAGAAGCTTAGCATATTCAATTGGCTTCTCTATGGTTTCCTCTATGGGTTCTAAAAATGTGGGCACTGGTTCTATAGGTGGGGGTAAGGGTGAAACTAGGTAATATTGTGAATTAAGTATAATCACCCCTTCCTTGATTTCTTCACTCTCAACATACCATTCCTCATCCCCTTCAGATTCATCTACCAAAATTTCACATTCAACTAAGGATGGTTTATTTTTGGAATATTGGGTTTCAAGTTGGCTCACCCTTTCCATCAAATCAACCACTTGCCCTTCAACTTTCTCAATGCTTGAGAATAGTTGAGTTCCCAAATTGCTAATCTCACTAAGAATTTGTGATTGGAGTAAATCACTACTCTTGGTTACATTAGCTATAGCTTGCAAAATTTCTCCATAATCTAATTTGGGAACCAATCCTAGGGATTGGTTTTGGGGCATTGGAAAAACCAAATTACTTAATTCTATTATATATATAGAATTACTTAATATAAGTTGGTGAAATCCAACTATCTATCCCAAAGTGTTGGTTTCCCAATGCATATCCATACCACGAATTCGAATTACCACTAAACCTCAAATTTGGAGAATTGTGGCATGGGTACCAAAAAAGATCCCATTGGGCATGGGAACCAACAACTCATACCTCTCTCTCATTTTCACTCATCTAAGAGAAAGACTCCGTAGGGTGGTCGCAATGACATATCCTACAAAATCTCACTCGTTAAGCCTCTATTATCCTAAAGTCACTCAAATTTAGGCAACACTCTGTAGGATGATCATAATAACACACCCTACAAAGTGTCATCCGTTGAGTACCTTTCCACATATATTTTCAATTAAACATAAACAAAGAAAACACACAAAATTTGGAATCATAGTGCAAGGGTCCTCGGTTTCCACCAAGAACTCAATCAATACATACTCCGGAAAAAAACAAACAAAAGAACAATACTAGCTACTCAACTAACGCGTTATGCTAATTGAAAATTAAATGGATTAGCATCCCCAACAACAGTCGCTAAAACCGAGCGAAGGCGTTGGATCAAAGGAGGTCAAATTTAAATTTATATTCTACACCCAACTCACTACTATGCTACCGATAGGTTAGTTATCGGAAAGCCCTATGTTTGTCCACAGAGATGCTAGGGCATAACAATCAATTAAACACAACCATATCCGTTGTCAATCTGTCTCTGTTGCTATGAGTAGATAGTATGGTCAACATGGGTTTCTTGGTTTTTCAATTTACATCTACTAACATGAAAGTAAAAAGCACGTAAACTAAATTTGCTAGACACTTGAGGAATGTTTGTGTAACATGGTTGATTATATGCTTCGATCCTCAATTTCATTCACATGTAATATTTCAACAACCTAATCTAGTTCTCATAACACGCAATGTAGTTGATGGTCAGCACTTCCCTGTACCTGTCACGTAGGGTGCTATTGCAATCTTCCATAGGCATCACCTTCGTAATTAGGGGAGTACAACAAAGTCCGATCGTATTTGTAGGCCTGTTTTTCCCTCGTACGATTACGTCCCGGGTGCTCCACCATGGATGCTCTACTCCGTAGGCTTACAAACGAGGCAAAGGGAGGTAGGCACTTTATCTATGACACTGAGACCTCTTACAACCGTAGCTTGCTACTCTTTGCTATCTCTACCCGTAACCCTTTGGACTAAATAGTCATCTAAAACTGGTGTGCTATCATCATAATAATAAAACTCAGAAAAGACCTACGTGCACATACTCATGTGGACCCGGACCCTGCTACCCATATCACATCTGAGGTTTCTCTTTCCCAGGGGGTATCAATATTTGCACCAACATGAATGTAGAATAGAGTGTGTGCTAATGGAGTGTATCATTCATGCAATTATAACATTCAAGAACAAGCCATAATAATATCACAAGCACAATAACTAGGATGAACCAAGAATCTCACAAAATTATAAATCAACAGATGAATACAATTATCCCCAAGCTATAGAAACTACTCTCTAGAAAAAAGATCAATGGAAAATATTAGGTTCTATGAAAGAGGTCTAAGAAAATAAGATGATAGAAAAAGAGAAGGAGAAGAGAAGAAGAATTCTAGAGAGAGAACTCTCCTCTTCCTTCTACCTAAAGAGAGAAATAAAATCTCCATTATACCTACTTAAGTTTTCTTAGAAGACTAAAGGCTCCTATATATAGTAGTAGGGAATTGGGACTAAAAATAGGCCTGAAATAGGGTCTAAAACCCTAGCAGTCAAAATTATCGCATATGGTGGCGAAGACTACATAGTACGGTGCAAACCATACAGTGCAGCATAGACTGTATAGTGTGGCGTAGACCGTACAGTGTGGCGTGAGCTGTATAGTGTGGCGCGAGCTGTATAGTGCGGTGCAGGCCATGTAGTGTGGCACGGGCAGTCATCAGAATCCTTGTTTTGCTCAGTCTTTTGGCAGAGGTTGCTTAATTCTTCACATCTCGCCGGCATTTCTTAACATTTTGGCGCAGGCCATCGAAATGGGACGGTCCGCGCCCATACTTAGTTATTTTGGAGTAAAAAAGGGCACTTGAGCAAGCGGGCCATTGAGATTGGTGCAACCTGCGCCGGGTCTAAGAGTGGCTCGTGCCCGAGACCCTTGGCGCAAGATGTATAGTGCTGCATGGGGCATTGGTGCATTGCTTAGTGCCAACCATGAGTGGTTCATGCCGATCAATTAATGCTTCGGCCGGCTGAACTTCTTTCCTTCGCTACGGATGAACTATTAGTCCGTTTTGAGAGTTCATATAGTCGATTTTATGGTTTTTGAGGAGATAAATCCAATGGAACCAACCTTAAAGAATGATTATTATGGGATCATTCCTTGAATTTGGTGCAACTCTCGAACCACGATTCTCAATTTCTTCCTTGGCCATTTGAACTTTAATGCTGCCAATCTTTGGCTCCATCCTTCTACTACCATGCTATGATGTTTGTGGCCTTCATATAATACCATTATAATGTGAATAACCTCTGACCTCTTCTACCATCCTTGCAAACGACCTTCAATATCTTCTACCGTTCTTGCGAACAGCCTTCACATAAAATGTAATGAAAAGTACCCACGAGCAACCTACTAGGGATGATGACAAAGGAAGATCTTGGTGACCATGGATACAAGATGTCCATTAGTACCAATTAAGTCTACAAAATGCGGAATTCAGACAAGAAAACCAAATATGGCTGTCTAAACCCCTTATCACATAAACTTGACTAATACTAGCAATCCAACATATAAAATGAACCAATTATTACGCTGAATGCAACGGCTAATGCACGCATAATGAAGAACATCAACGAGCCACATATTTCCATCTATAATCCTTGCCATTAGTTGATATTTTAGGTAGAGAACTGGTTGACGGTTGCCCAATTGAAAATTTTGCCTTAGGGTTTGAGAGTTTAAGGGTTTAAGGTCGATTGGGAAATCACCCTCTGATTTGGGTTTTTTTTCTTATTCAAAGCAGGTTCCGAGTCCAGAAACAGATTTGGACTCATAGTGTAAAGAGCCAATTTAACCTTTCGAGTTCGAAAGATCAAATTTAGCCCTTTACAAATACGAGCCGAATGAGTTTCGAGTTCTTAAACAATTAATTCAAAAAAAGAAGCTACACTAGTTTTGGACCCTAGAAATGCAGGAAATAGGGAACAAATTCATAACACCGAATTTCTAAACTCAAAACAATTCTTCCCATCACATACATTACACCCAAATCACTAACAAACTTGGAATCAGATCCATCTTTTATTTTACATATAACCAACGTACTTTCGAACTCAGAATTTAGTTAGCTCTAATGGTAAATTTTCAAAAATAGAGAATAAAGAAGATTGTTTGACACAATGCCTTAAACCATTAAATTTTGAGCTATCACCAATAAAAAATACACACATAAAACAACTACGCAAACACGACCACATGATTGGCCAACATTCAAAAATTTCTAAACAATTTAAGCAATCCAAACATAAAAGTAATCCACAAATTCAAAATGTGTAGTGTGTGACCAAACATTCATAAATATCTTAATACATATCACAATGCTTAAACATCTTAAAACATGTTCTCAATCTTGGAGGCGTTGTCCTCCATGTAGTTCCCACCGTCATTCGACTCCTTCTCTTGGTTTCCACCATCATGCGGCTCTGCATTGGCCTCGCCCTCGCCCCTGCTCTCAGTGAAATCTGGCTCAATTTTTATGGCTCCTTGTTTTCGCTTAGTTATAAATGGAGTCCTTAAGCTGCAATGAAACGTTCATGTTGGGTGTCGGCTCTAGTCAACATTTGAGATGTCTCCTCAACGTCGCCACCTGTGGTAGTCTTCCAAGAGCTCTACAAACCTACAAAGATTTCCATTTAATGTAACACATACAATCAGCCCTATTTAAGTGTTGAGTTTAACTTATACTATAAGATATCATAAATGTATACTTACGAGATCTCGATACTCATCCCTATCAAGTTTCGACCCCCTTACCCTTTTTTGCATTCTTAGCCAACTGCCCCAGAAGAACCCGCTGCTCCCATTTATTGTTATCACCGATCATTAATTGCTTATTCTGAAACCAATCCTTGTCATAAAACTCTAAGCGCATAGGTCGATGATTCAGATGGATATCAGTTTTCTTGATCATAGCAGTGATCAAGCCACCGTAAGGGAGATCCTTCTTTTTTGTGTTGGTGGCCTTAAGCATACTCATTACAATGGTGGACTTGGGGTTTATCTTCAATCCCTAAATAAAATAGTAGAATAACATGAGGTTTCCAATGGCCGGCTCACATGTGTGACCACCAGTGGGCAAAACACTCAAACATACCCACTCGTAAATGAGTCTTTGCTCAACCTTCAATTTCCCTATGTCATAGCCCTCCACCAGGCCCGGGGTCACACCAATTCTATAAAAGTACTTCTTAGCCATGACTACAGGGTCTAGTGGGATAACCTCGATTACCGAGGGCCAAATCTCTTAGTTATAAATTTCAAGGGGGGCATGGGCATCGTTGGGTCTCAATTTATCAGGGGTGGCATATGAGCTACCTAGGGCTTTATAGTTTTGTGTACTTATTAACAAAAATGTCCTTGCCATTCACCATAATCACATCACAATTATTAAAATATTGTCCTAAATTGGCATACAATTGAATAACCTCGTCCACATAAACATTTTCTTCCAAGTACAAAATTTTTTCAAGATGTCCTTTGAAATGGTTCAACAAATACCATAGGCTTAAATCTTCAATTTACAATGCACAAATCAATTTAGCATTAACCACTTTACGTTTGGAGAATTCGAAACACTTCTCCTATGTTTTTTTGTTGAAAAATCGATCAGATACCTCAATTTTGGTGTATGGATGATAACTCTGATCACTGGCTGCACCGGTATTCTTCTATGTGTATCGTGGCCTCGACATTGTTCTTAGATTGGTGAATTGGTTGAGTTTATGAAGGTTAGGGTTTTGGTGGGGAGAGGGAATTGGAAAGTTTTTAAAAATCCAATTTAACATGTGGCAGCTCAGTTTTGGATTTTTTAAATTTATAAAGGTTCCAAACTCGAGACCTGGTCAGAGGGTTTGTTACATATAGCCCCCAATCTTCCGAGTTCAGACAGGAAAAAAATAGCCATAAGGGTGGGTTTTCAAAACCTGCCAAATCTCTCCATCTCTCCCCACAAAAGATTCTCTTTACTCATCCAATTCATTTCTCTTCATCACTTCTCCATGATTTCTTCAAACATTAATGAAAGGTTAGTGTTAATACTTAATACTCCTACATTCCTCTTCTATTATCTTTCATCTTACCTCCTTTTCTCATTTTTGAGGGGGGTGATGATCAAGGGGAAAAAAGGCTTTAAGGTGAGAAATATTTCCTGAACTTGAAGCTCCCACTTGTGTATTATTAAAGTTAGTGTTGTAAAACTCTATATATTTTTATACAAAGAAGTGTATTCTTGAATGATTTGTTTCTTCTAGAGCTATTTTTTGTGTGTTTACTGTCAATTTTTTTGGATATCCTAATGATTGTGACTTTTGTTTTACTCCGGATTGTGAAAACTTATTGAATATTATTATAATAATGTAAGCATTTGAATATGAAGCGGATCCAATGTAGCGTGGGATTTGTTCTGGCCTAAACTAGGTTCTATGAAGTTAGCGTCCTTATTATGTTTCACATATTTTGTTGTAGGTATACTTATGTCTAAGAAACAGACCCGTGATACTGCATAACGTTCACATAATAGCCATCTCGAGACTATGGGATTCGGTTGCAATGATGATTGACCTGCCTCCACTCGGGGTCGTTAAAACCGTAACTAAATTAACCCGAGCGAAGGCTGAAATCAAAGATAAAATTTATAGTTCTTCACCCAACTCACTACTATGCTACCGATAGGGTAAATAACGGTAAGCTCTGTGTATGTCCACAGATATTCCAGGGCATAAAAGTCAATGACACACAATCATGTTGGGGTTTTCAATCCGTACGTGTTGCTGGGAGTAGAAAATATAGTAAGAAATGGGGGGGGGGGATTTTGGTTTTTCGACTAACAACTACAAAGCATGAAAGTAAAAAAAGCAAGTAAACTATAAAAGATAGACACTTGGGGAATGCTTGCGTAACATGGTTGAATTAATGCTTCGATCCTCAATTCATTCACATGTGAGATTTAGACAACCTAATCTATTGCTCATACCACGTAGTGTGATCGATAGCATACACTTCCTCATGCCTATCACGTAGGGTGATCTTGCAACCTTCCATTGGCACCGCCTCCATAATTAGGGGAGTACAACAAGATCCGACCATTGTTTTAAGTATTTTTCTCCCACGTACAATTATGTCCCGGGCGCTCCACCATGGATGCTCTACTCCATAGGCCTATAAACAAGGTAAAGGGAAGTATGCACCTTATCTGTGACACTAGGGCCACTTACAACCCTAGCTTGCTACTTTTCACTATCTCTACCCGTAACCCTTCTGACTACTCCAAATAGCCAGCTAAGACTGGTGTGCTCGCAATGTAACAGTAAAATTTGGATAAGACCAACGTGCACACACTCACGTGAACCCGGACCCTACTACCCATAACACATCATAGGTTTCTCTTCCCGGGGGGAGGGTATCAATGAATATAGACTAGAGTGTGTGCTCATAGAGTGTACCATTCATGCAATTCTAACATTTAAGAACAAGTCACAATAATATCACAAGCACAATAACTAGGATGAACTAAGGATATTACAAAAGAATAAATCAACACATGGATACAATTATCCCCAAGCTATGGAAACTACTTCCTAGACATAGAGTTCAAATAAAGATTTGAATTCCACATCATAGGATGAAAGAAAAATAAAAAGGAAAGAAAGAAAGAGGAGAGAATGTTTTTCTCTCGAGGAAGCTCTCAAAATTATAAGAGTAGAATATAAAAAATGTCAAAAGTCTCTAACCCAAGTAGACTAAGGCTATATTTTATAGTGGTAGGGGATTGGGCCTAAAAATAGTCCCAAAATAGGCCAAAAAGGGTGAAATCCTAGTTTAGCTGCCACTTGGCATGAAGCGTCGTGGATGGCGCGGTCCACGCCGCCTCTTTGGTTCGTGCTGGCACGTGGCACCAGATCTGGCACATCTATTTAACCCGTGTTGGCATAGGCTGTGGGATCTAGCGCGGTCCAAGTCGTCACCTTGGCGCGTGCCATGTAATTTGGCGTGGTTTGTACCTACTCCTTGGTGTGGGCCATGTCATCTTCTGCGGGTCTAGTTAGTGCAGTCCAAGTCATTCAACGCGGGCCGCCATCAAAGTTCTCATTTTAAAACTTCTGACCCGCGATCAGTGTTGTTTAGCGGGGGGCATTATCAGAAACCTTATTTTTCTTAGTATTTTTGCATGGGCCACTCAATTCTTCACATCACGCTGGCTGGTCTTAACATTTTGTGCTTGAAACGGCACATGCCATTGAAAACGGTATGGTCTGCGCCCATACTTAGCCATTTGGAGTGAAAATGGGCACTTGAGCATGCAGGCTGTTGAGTTTGGCACGATTTGCAATGGGTCTTGGCACAGTCCGTGCCAAAGACCTTTGGCGAGGACTGTGTCCTCTGGTGAAGGCAGAGGATGCGTCATGGTGGGCGGAGGACAGTGGTGCTAGGAGTTGGCAGAATTGAAGGGAAGAGAGGAGAGGAAGGGAGGCTTTATAGAAAATAATGGAAGACTACTTTTTGGTCAATTTTCTCAAGACACGTTTGACCATAAATTTCAATTAGTATATAGAAGCCAATATTTTCATGTGAGATATCGTTAGATTCCCCACATAATTTATTTTCTAAAAATTAAATTTTAATACACCATTAGTATATTTAACTAAAGTTATCGGTGGTCAAACATGGTCTAAGAAAGTTAACCAAAAAGTGTGCAGATATGGCCGGAACACAGAGAGTACTAGGGTTTGGGTCATATTTTGGGCTTGACTTAGAATTAGCCGAAATAAAAGGGTTATGGCTTGAAATAAAAGGGTTAAAATCAAGGTTTCCATTTAATTTGTTCAATAGTATAATTAACATTAGGCTAAATTCATTATTATGTACATTATTTTAATTAATGAGTTTTATAAAATTTTAAAATTCATAATGTCATTCTAAATTAAATATTTACATCAAGTTAACCTTTTATTTTTATAGTGGAGTTACGAGTAAAGTTTTTACTTTTTGCACTTAGGTCTCTCCTAGAAAGTTGGAATTTTTTAATCAGGAAATTGGAAAAACCAAAATGAAATTCAATAATATAAGATTGTGAATTTACAATTTGGGTATGTATGGGTGAACAGAAGAAGTCAACATTGATTACTTCTACACAATCTTGGAAAATTACACTATAGCCCACAACTGTGTTACCCCATTATCCATTGCTCCAAAATACATACATTTTGTTACTTTTCCTAAATATAGAAATATATATGTATATATATATTTTAAAATGTTAGAAAGCGCTAATACATGTTCTAGAGTAACTTAGAGTTGAATATTTAGAAGTAAGAAAGAAACATTGGAAAGGATTGCAGATATATTCTTATGCCTAATTGTTGATATATATTCCATTACACACATGGAAAATACAATGAGGGTGTATAAGGTAGCATCACGTTCGAGCGGATTTCAATTTGGAGCTACGAGTAAAGTTTTTACTTTTTGCGCTTAGGTCTCTCCAAGAAAGTTGGAATTGTCGAATCACAAAATTGGTGACACAAAAATGAAATTCAATAATATAAGATTGTGAATTTGAAATTTGGGCATGTATGGGTGAACGGAAGGGTCTCAAAAGTCAACATTGATTACTTTTACACAGTGTTGGAAAATACACTATGACCCAAAATTGTGTTACCCTATTATCCATTGCTCCAAAATACATGATTTTTGTTATTCATGCCTAAATATAGAAATGTAAAATGATTTTTTTTGGTGAAATGTTGGAAAGCGCTAGTACATGTTCTAAAGTAATTTCAAGTTGAATACTTAGAAGTAAGAAAGAAAAATCAGAAAGGATTGCATATATGTTCTAATGCCTAATTGTTGATATATATTCCATTACATGCTTGGAAAATACAATGAGGGTGTATATGGTAGCATCATCTTCGAGCGGATTTCAATTTGGAGTTACGAGTAAAGTTTTTACTCTTTGCACTTAGGCCCCTCCAAGAAAGTTGGAATTGTCGAATCACAAAATTGGTGACACCAAAAAGAAATTCAATAATATTAGATTGTGAAATTGCAATTTGGGCATGTATAGGTGAACGGAAGGGTCTCAAAAGTCAATATTGATTACTTCTACACAGTCTTGAAAAATTACACTATGGCCCGAAATTGTGTTACCCCATTATCCGTTGCTCCAAAATACATGATTTTTTTATTCTATCCTAAATGTAGAAATATAAAATAAAATATTTTTTTGATGAAATGTTGGAAAGTGCTAGTACATGTTGTTGAGTAACTCATACTGATGCCTATGTACCTGCCAATGGTGACGTATCCATCTAATCACTAAATTGGTACGGATCACCTTCCTTGCATATATTTATATTTCATGCCTGCAATATATTAGATTTAAAGTTATATTTCGTAACTAAATTTAACCAAGCAGGCAAATTTTATACTACTTATTTTATAATAAGTAGTATATAAAATTTTATTTGGTGAAAAAATAAAATTAATTTATTTATATTCAACTTCGATCACATATTATTCAAACTCTATTTTACTTTATTTCATTTGAAAAATATAAATATAAAGCCATAGTTAAAAGTATATTTTATAATTACGTTCAATAGTTTAAAAGAAATGGTGTATCATAAAAAATTTAGAAAAATATATTTTAGTTTTTTAACATTAAATTTTATTATTAAAATCGAGATCATGCATTACTCGAAGTCTACGTCATATTTTAAAGTATAATTATAAAATCTTTTAAAATTTAAAAGAAATGGAGTTGCATAAAAATATTTAAAAACTATATTTTCATTTTGTTAAAAAAATCACACTATTAATATATATAAATATAAATATATATATATATATATATATATAAAAATATAAATATATAAATATATAAATATATATATATATGCGTGTGTGTGTATTCTAACTCGTGCATCGTAAGGGTGTTATCTAGTTATTCATAGACTTATACATATCTGCAACGTCGGTCACAAAAATGAACGACGTCGGTAAGCCAGACATGTTTGCGAGTTTGGTCATGTTATGTTTGTGAGAGAGTTGTGCGACATCGGTTGCAATAATTAGAGAGGTTTGCAAACGAAAAATGCACGCAACGTTGGTCATTCTTGTCTGCGAGAGTGATGTGCGACATCGGTCACGAAAACAACCCACGTCGGTAAGCCTGACATGCGTGCGATGTCGGTCATTTCATGTCTACGGGTAGGACATGCGATATTGGTCACAATTATACGCGATGTCAGTAACCAAGAAATCCGCTGGACGTCGGTTATTCATGTCTGCGAGATTGGCATGAAACTTCGGTCACAAAAACAACCAATGTTAGTAACCCAGACATGCGTGCGACGTAGGTCATGTTAGACTATTTACCTCAATTTTTTAAAAACCGTACCTCGATTTTTTTAACCGAGGTAAAAAATATTATTTACTTTGCAAAAAATGAACTTTTACCTCAGTTATTTACCCTTAACCAAAAAAATGAGGTAAAAAGGGTGAAGTAATAGGTCATTTTTCTTGTAGTGTAATGTGAATGACCTTCAATATCTTCTACCATCCTTGCAAGCGGCCTTCACATAGATGTAACAAAAGTACCCATGAGCGACCTACTGAGGATGATGACAAAGAAAGATTTAGGTTCTCGTGGATACAAGATGTCCATTAGTACTAACTAAGTCTACAAACTGTGGGATTTAGACAAGAAAAACAAACATGGATGTCTAAATCACCTGGAATGTAAACTCAACTAATACTAGCAATCCAACATATAAAACAAGCCAATTATTATGCCGAATGCAAAGGTTAACACACACATAATGAAGCACATCAACAATGACGAATCCGACTAGGTAGGAATAGCCAAGTCTCATTGTAGAACATTAGAATGTATGATGGCTAGGAAGGAGTTAACTCCATTAGTTTTTAACAACTCGGGCAAGTGCTTGTCCAAAGATCATGTGAAATGGTCTAGTTGGGTCGCGAAGATCGGAAAAACAAGGGTTGACATTCAGTATGATAGTTGGCATGAGGTATAAAAAGACTATAATGACACCCTATGGATGAAGTGCAAGGTACCATTAGTGGCCATAGTCTGTTAGCAAAATATTTTACTAATCTCATATTCTAAAATTTTACTTTCCCCTTATAAAATTACCATGATCTCTAAATCTTCATAGAGACCCTTTGAAATCGATGCCCTGGATATGACATATCGTAGAAAAAAGGCAACGACCATGATGTGCAAAAGTTGCCAGGAACACAAATATATTTTGTCGAGAGACTACATATTTTCTTCGAAAAAAGGTGATCGCCCGTGGACAACGTACATACACATTTAACTAGAGAGTTGGGAGATCCACAAAAGAAGGGCTTTGGAGAATGATTCTAACATTAGTAAAGATGTATTAATTTTAAAAAATATTTAGATTAAGTAGTTTTAAGTGTTCAAATGTCTCTAACAACCTAACATAGGGCACGAGAAAAGAAAAACAATTCATTGCCGGTTTAAATCTAATTCCTCACTATTTAAGTCGTGGGGGTATAGATTGGCAGCAATGAAGTTAGTAGAAGAATGTCTTGAGAAAAATGTTTAAATTGCAATAGAAGTTGGGAAGACCAAAGAAGAGGCTCGGGCTATGGTACAACCAATGGATGTGGATGACATTGACAGGTGGATTTATTCCTCAAAGGCTGACTGGGAGGTCATCGTCGTACCTCTCAAAATTAAATTTATAAGCCCTAATGCTTCATATCTACAACTAAGTAGATAACGGAAAGTCGGGGTCGTACAAGAAGAAGATGGATCTTTCTAAGGGTTTAAACATATAAGGTTGATATTAGACTTGAAGTAGTTATATATATACGTACATATGTATAGATGTATAAAAGCAAGTAAATGGGGGTTTTGGTTGGTTGGTTTTCCTAAGTTATGAAATTAAAAGACAAGATAACTAGCAAAGTCAAGTAACTATGCTAATCATCAAACAAACTAAGAAAAGGGATTAAAACTACAAAAGATAAATCATTGGGAGCAATCAATATCCACTTCCAAATCTCATGTAGATCATTGAACCATTCACTCATTCTTTCACATTTGTTACTTATGGGGAATGCTATCACTTCCCAATTGAAGATCAACATTCATTTCTTCTTAAGAGTAATTCAAAAAGACGTTCAACGACCATTTGCAAACTTTATTGATAATCACTTTAGACGTTCAAAGACCATAAAGATATTTCATCAACGACATTATACACGAAGAACCATAGATTTGATAACAGTAAGTCTTCTACCAAAGACATAGTAATTTAACCAAACATAGCATTCATTAGGCTAAACTTAGAATAAAACACATTCAAGATTCAACCTTTCATTGCATCTATAGGATAAATATGAGAACAATCCACATTAACATACTTATCTATCAAGAATCACAACACATTATACACAAGAAGTTCTAAATCCATGTTCTTGGATTTTCATATCAAATGAGCTAAGAAATTGGCCACTTTCCCAACACCCTAACAATTCAATCATAAAAAATTCTTCATATTTTCAAACAACCCATGACATAAATGAAGTAAAACATAGCATTAAGAACACATAAATACTAAATAAAAAAAATTTCAAGAAATAGTGAAATAGAGGTTCTTACTACATAGGTGTGGAAGCTTAAATCAATTGCTCCCAATTACAAAACTAAGCTAGATAATCAAAACCCATAACATAGAACAAAGATTTACAAAGAAAAGAAGAAGAAATGGAAGAAAATGGTGAAAAACTAGGGTTTTGGAGCCCCCAAGTTGGGTTTAGAGAGTTGGGGAAGAAGGGGCTGAAAAAATTTTATAGTACAAGGAAAACGAGGAAAAGAGGCCAAAAATGTAAAATTCTGGGTGGCGGGCCGCAGAATATATGCTGCGGGCCGCAATGGCCAATCTGTCCTCTTCTTATTTCCATCGCTACGGGTGAACCGTTGCTCTGATTTTGGAGTTCTTGTAGTCGATTTTACAGGGCTCGAGAAGGAGAATCCAATGGTGCCACCCTTGTTGGATGATTCTTCTTGGATAATTTTAAGAACTTGGTCCAAACTTTCGGGTGACAATTCATCCGCTTCTTTGCCTTCCTTCTTCGACCCTTCTATCTTCTACCACATAAAACACTCCAAAGGGTTCAATAGAGATCTACAAATGAAGCTCACAAAATATAATCTAGATGCTCGTAAGGACCAAAAATCCATTAGACTAAACATAGGTTACAAAATGAATGGTTTCAATATAAAAACCGAAAATGGTCATCTAAACCCCTTATCATGTAAACCTACCTAAATCTAGCAATCTTAAAAAAAAATATGACAAAAGAGATGTTAAATGATTTGGAAAATACATGCATTTGACGTCTCATCAAATCTCCCCTCACATAAACCTTACTCATCCTCGAGTAAACAGGAACAAGCAAAGATCAAAGCGTAAACTAGCATGTAAAAGTTTTTCCAAAGCATCCAACATCATATTCCTAGACTACCCTAACCCCCAAGACATAAGAATATCTCACACTCTCACATCCCAAAGCCTAAGACAATCTAAACAATCAACCAACCATAACAAAAGTGAGTTATACATATAATGCCAAGCTAACTTACTCTACCGAAAAAGCCACCAATAGAAAAATCAAGAGAAGTATAATTTTTTATTTCTCTCGTTTTCTCTCACTTTTCCTGGGATCCCTCTTGGGTTTTCATCCTAGCTTCACACATTTTTCTTTTTCAATGCTCCCCCTCGTCTTTTTCCACACCATTTGGCCTCTCATTTTTGCATAGGTCGCCCTTTTGGGTTTTCGACCTATCTGGGCCTCCCACTTTCGCCTGAGTTGCCCTCTCCGGTTTTCAACTTAGCATGATTTTTTTTTCATTTTTTTCAAACAAAACAAATCAAAGTGGAGCATATGCACACTACAATACAATACAATGAGATATATTTCTCTTTACCTCCCCACACTTGAAACACACATTGTCCTCAATGTGAAAAGGGCAAGATAAAGAAATAAGGGAGAAAAAAAATACTCACAACTTCAACCAAAACTTGTCTAGCACACTCAACCGAAACCACACAAATTTAGAATTGAATTAAGATATTGATCTTTTAGATTCGCTCTCTTCTCTCTCCTCTGATTTCTGAATCTCGTTTACACAGTAGTGGCCGGAAACGGTATTTTTCTGCTGATAACGGCTCCTCTCTTGCCACCTTCCACCGAGAGAGACTCACCCTTTGCCAGAAACAATGGCAAATAATAACACAATCAATAACCCAAAATCTTTCCTTGCAGCCCTCCAATCGAAAGCCCTTCCGCTTCTCTCAACCCTACCAAACAACCCAGAAATCACCCCCAAATCCGAACATCCAGGGGAACCTGCTTGCCTATACTCTGATGATGATATAACTAAGCTCTTCGCTCATTATGCAAACGACCTAGTAGGAAAATTCACCAAGGGACGGCTCACCATGGACCAACTGGAGGGCGCTTTCAAAACCATAGGTTTCTCTAGGAAATATCAGCTGGGCTCCCTCGACTACAAACATGTGCTAATCAGATTCGAGCAAATCAATGATTTTCAACGTTGCTGGATCAAGGGTCTATGGAGCTTTAACGACATTTACATGAAGGTACTCAAGTGGTCACCAGATTTCTCCACTCATAAGGAATCGCCTATCGTCCCAATCTGGTGCACAATCAGGGAAGTCCCACTTTACTATTACAATACTTTGTCAATTGAGGCTATTGGAAATAGTATAGGGAATTTCATTAAGAAGGACTTAGCTACTGAGATGCTAACTAGACCCTCTGCCATCAAACTTTGTGTTGAAATAGACCTCCAGAAACCCTTAAAAAACTCCATTAGACTAGGCTTTGTTTCTAACAATAAGAAATATAACATTGAATATGAAGATATCCCCCTATATTGTGACAATTGTGCTAAGCTAGGGCACTCACTTAACTAATGTAGAGCCTTTTCCCAGAATCATGCTCTACCACAGTGGCAAGCCACATGGAACAAGTTCAATAAGATACCAAATATGGCTACTGAATTCCAACCCCATAACAATCCTCAGAACAAAAGCCAATTAATTCATCAGCTAGCCACAACAAACCCCACCCTAAACCCATTCTCCTACACACCCAAGTCCCCGGAAGTTGAATCTGCTACAATTCTTGATCTAACAAACTCACTCCCTACTGATCCTGAATCACCAATCACAAAATTGATTAATGCAACAACTCTAACCACCCCAAACAAAGCTCAAATGATTTAGGAAAAATATGATATGCAGATAGGCTCCCATAAGATTAATCTCCATCAGTACTCATCCATTAATCCCCCACTTTCTCAGCAAAGAAAGATGGAAAATAGATTCTCTGTTTTGCAGGATACAAATTTACCACCACATACAGGTGATAACCTGGACCAATCACTACACCAGATACTGTAGGATGAGGTAGAATAAGAAGGATCACACTCAGATAACTCAATCTCCAAACCAGGTCCAATATCTCACCAATTACAATCATCAGGTAACACAGACTCCCAAAGTAAGTCTAAACCTAAAAAGAACAACTATCTTAGCCAGCTGAACAAAATGATGCTAAGGTCAAACACTAAAAGCCATAAATCATGTGAACAATGATACACACCATTACTATTAATTTTTTAATTTGGAACCTTAGGGGTATAGAATCTTCAATGCTCAGATTAAAACACCTCATCAAACAAAAGAAAATTGATCTTTTATACATAATTAAACCAATGCATGTCAATGCTATTCCTATATGAAAAAGCTTAATTACTCACACTTCCTCCCTCTTCATAATGGCAAAATCTGGCTTCTGTGGGATGACTCTTTAACTGTTTCTATGATTTCTCACCATGAACAATTTCTAAATGATAAAATAACTCAGCTCACTTCAAATATTGATATGGATGTTGTCTTTGTCTATGGCCTTAGAACTAGGGAAGGAAGGAAAGCTTTGTGGAATGATCTTAGCCTACTTCAAAACTATGAAACTATGTATATAGGGGATTTTAACACAATCTCCTCACTTACAGAATATAAATGACCTTCCTCCCCTAATTTAGGTAGTATTAGGGATTTCAACAACTACATTAATTCTAAAGGAATCCAGGAAATTAATACAGTTGGGAATTTATTCTCATGGACAAATTCTAGGCTAAGAAAACCCACCTCTAAGAGACTAGATAGAGGACTTTACATACAATGAAGTAGTAAATTCCCAGCCTCCTCTATCCAAACGCTAAATAGACAATTCTCAGATCATTGCCCTCTTTTCCTACAAGTTTCAACCTCAGTTCCCTCCCACCCTAAGCCTTTTAGATTTATTAACACATGGTTTAACAGACCTGAATTCATGGACCTGGTTAAAGACAACTGGTCCAAGCCTATCCCTCACCAAGGAATGCTTAAACTCTACCTTAAACTTATTAGACTTAAGAAAATAATTAAGATCTGGAACAAAGAATCTTTTGGAAACATTGACTCTAATGTACTTATTGCAGAAGAAAATATGAGATTACAGAAAATTAACTATGATTCCACTCATTCAAAATCTGAATTAATCAAACTCAATGAGAAAAGGGCACTTCTAATTAGAGCTTTAAAGGAAAAAGAAAAATTCTGGAAACAAAAATCTAGGACTAACTGGATTAAACTTGGAGATAATAACACTCAATTTTTCCACAAAACTGTAAAGGAAAAGAATTGTAAGCTCCATATCTCAAAAATTAAAAATAGGCAGGGACAGTGGTTAGAAAACCATACTGAAATCCAGAAAGAGGCCATCTCATATTTTTCTGACCTACTATCTGAGCCAAACCTACCAAATTCTACCACCTATTACCCCCATTTTCTCAGCCAAATTCTAGCAATAATCTCTGCTCAGGATAACCAATCTCTGTCTAAACCAGTTTCAGAAGATGAGCTTAGGCTAGTGGTAATGAGGCTGAACAAAAACAGTAGTCCAGGTCCTGATGGTTTCTCTTCAAAATTCTATACCAAATGCTGGGACTTCATTAAGGAGGATCTAAAAGCTGCAGTACATGACTTCCTTTCAGGCTCAGAAATTCCAAGAGGAATAACTAGCACTTGGATAACCTTAATTCCAAAGAAACAAACACCCTCCTCTTTTGATGATTATAGGCCAATAAGTCTTTCAAATGTAGCAAATAAAATCTGCTCCAAAGTGCTAATGGAAAGGCTGAAACCCTATATGGAAAAGCTAATTTCACCTAATCAGACAGCTTTTATGAAAAATAGGGACATCTCTGATAATGTGCTCTATCTTCAGGAAATGATTAGGTTTCTAGACAAAAAAATAGAGTTCCAAATTGCATTTTGAAACTAGACCTTAGGAAAGCCTTTGATAGAGTCAATTGGCACTTTTTAAAAAGAATTCTCTGTACATTTGGTTTTACAGGCAATTTTTTAAATGCTATGATGAACAATCTTTCTCAGGCTCATTTTTCTGTGCTTATGAATGGTAATCCGGTTGGCTTTTTCAAAGCCACCCGAGGCATTAAACAAGGTGATCCACTATCCCCCTTTCTCTTTAATATTTTTTCTGAAGCTTTTTCCAGAAGCCTATCTTTCATATTCATGAACAATAGACTTAATTTCTATCAGCTTCCCTCTACTATTACACCTGCTTCACATTTGAGTTATGCTGATGGCACCATCATTTTTATGCAAGCTTTATAATCTAACCTGATAAGAATCAAGGACTTCCTAGAAACCTTTGAACTCACCTCTGGCCAAAAAATAAATTATGACAAATCTGATTTCTATATTAGTAAACGAGATACAACTGCAAAAATAAATCAGATTAGGTCAATTTTAGGAATGAAAAAGGGGTCTTTTCAATTTAAATACCTTGGCTGTCCAGTTTTCAAAGGAAGAACACTTAATCTATATTTTCAACCTTTGCTGGAACTTGTAGATAAGAAGCTTCTGAACTGGAAATACAAATGGTTAAGTTTAGGAGGTAAAATGGTTCTTATCCAATCCTGTGTATACTCCCTTCCCCAGCATTTATGGTCTGTCCTAAAGCCCCCTAAACAGATAATTAAATCACTGGAAAGAAAAATGACCAGATTCTTTTGGGAAGAAAATGAGGGCAAATTGAATAAAGTTTGGAGAAAATAGTCTGACCTTTGTGCACATAGATTCCAGAATGGGTTAGGATTCAGATCTATACAGGCAATAATTGACTCATGCTCTCTCAAATTGTGGTGGAAAAGCCAATAGGGCACCACCATGTGGGCTAAACTGATATGGTCACTACCCCAAACCCATAGGAAATCCCAAACTTGGAAAAGGATATGTAATGTTTACTCCTTTGCAGAAAGAAATTCTTTAATTTTACATGGCAAAGGCAACTGCAGCTTTTGGACTGCCAATTGGTGCCCTAATAGTCCTCTAATTAATTATGTTCCCCACTCTGTTCTCTCCTCACTCTCCTATTGTACAATAGCTGACTTCATCAAAGATAAAAACCAGATACTACCTCATATTTCACCTTATTTAGAACATGATACTTTGAATTTCTTACAGGAGGCGGAGATTAACATGGAAAGAGAAGACAGAATGATATGGAAACTAGTAGAAACAGGTAATTGCTCTTTTAGATCAGCATACAAGGCTCTCACACAGCAACCAGGTAACTTTCCAGCCACAAAACTGATATGGAACCCTAGATTGTAGATTTGTTTTTCTATTTTCACCTGGAAAATGCTAAACTCCCTTTTGCCTTTTGATGATGTTCTAATAAAATGTGGTTTTAGCCTAGCCTCGAAATGTCCAGCATGTAACCAAGCTGATTCCATAGATCATTTTTTCATCTCTTGTCAACTCGCTCAAACTGATGATACTTCAGCAATAATGGGCCATAACCTACACACTCTAGACAATCTAACTGATAGATTCTTTGCTTACTAGAACAATAATGATCTATCTAGAGTTCATAAGGATATTTGTAGATTTCTACCATCTCTGATTTGTTGATCTTTATGGAAAGCCAGAAATGCTTTCTATTTTGATAACAAAATTTTCTCACCTACTCATATCTGTAGAGAAGTAAGAGATGTTATATTTTTTTATCTTTCTCAGCTAAGCCTGGTTTCTCTAACAATCATTTCAATATGAGTTACCCCATTTCCTCACGAAGCCCACCTCCTAAGCCTTCCATATCCATTGTTTACTGGAATAGACCAGCACTTAACACCATAATAATAAATGTGGATGCTTCTTGGTCTTCAACAAATTCAACACTTGGCCTTATAGCTAGAGATTTTGATGGTAATCCATGCTTAATTCAATCCACAATTACCTCTACTACATCACCACTAGAAGCTGAAATGAAAGCCATCTAAGCTGCTGCTCAGATTTTCCCCTATCTGGACTCTAACTGTAATTTTATAGTTGAATCGAATTCTATGTTTGCAGTTAACATGATTAACAATCCAAAAAATACTAATATAGTCCCTCTATGCACTAGCTTTTCAAACTCACTCTGAACTTAATCAGGCCACCCTTAGACATATTTTCAGGGAATGCAATTCGGTTGCTGATGCAATTGCAAAACATAGATCCACCCACCTTCATGAGTCAAATCTAAACCTTTCTAACATTCCAGCATACATCAGATGCCTCATTAATCTAGATAGAGATCACATACCATACATTCAAACTCAGAGACATGCTACTAAGGACAACTGATACTGCTGATGCTTGTTTCTTATTCTCATGTACCTTTGGAGTTTCTGCTAACAAGAAGACAAATGATATGCTGAACCATATGCTGCACCAAACTCAACACTTCAAGTCCTGCGCTCCAAGAAAAGAACTTGGACAATGCTCCATAACTGAGTTTTAAGTCACTCAATACCCCAGTGCTACAATCTGATGAACATAAATTTTTGGCATCTGTTTTAACTAGCAACACTTCCCTTGCCATTCATACTTTTTGAGTCTACCTATATATGTTTGAAGGATAGTTGCCTGGGAAAAGTAAGTAATTAACACAGGGGGTGGAGATTACCTACTTTGGAAACGCAACTTTCATCATTTCTCGCCGTTGTACATTGGCTACTAGTTTTTAGCTCTACAATAGGCTACTAGATTTTAGTTTTATTCTTTTGGAGGCAACGAGGTTGCCTCAACAATATATCAACACACTAACTCTGTAGTCATCTTATTTCTTTTCAAAGGTTTGGGGAACCTTATTTATAACCCCCCACTGTAGGGTGGATTTAAAAAAAATACTCACAACTTGGACTTTGAAGGTTCTTCCCGGTGATGTCAATGCTCACTTCTTAATGAATGATCTCTCCTCCATGTTCTCCAACTCCGCCCAATATGAAACTTTGATCCATCCACTACGAAGCCACAACTATGCAAATCCAGATCAACACTCACAAAAGAAAACAACTAGTAGTACTCCTAGATGGTGGTTTTGGTAGTGGTTTTTGGTGGTGGATTGTGGTTGTAATCTGGTGGTTTTGGGTAAGGGTTTGAGGACATAGTTGAGGATTGTTTTTAAGAAATAAAAATACTAACCTAACTTAGAAGCTTGGGTTACCTTCCGAGGAGCTCGGTATTTTTAAGGTCGTCAGCATGACCCTAATGTTATCCATATGGTGGAGGTTTTAACCCCTTCACCATGAGTATCCAAAAGTAGAGAGGTAGGGGTACAAAAATTTCAAGAGAAAAGTCTTGTTGGGGTAAAGATGGTTTAAAGGGAGTTGGGTGGTTAGGAGGCTTGGGATAGTCTTTTGTCTCCTTTCTTGTCTCCCTCAAAACTTCCAAAAATGGTGGAGTTGGTTCACTAGGTGGGGGTAGGGGCGACGATGCTAATGAATATAGCACAATCACCTCTTCCTTCAATTTTTCGTCCTCAACAACCAACTCCTCATCCCCTTCAAACTCAAACTCAATTCTCATGGTGACCTCACTCACCGAATCTTCGAGATCGACTTCGGATGATGTATTTTCGGAATCACGAGCTTCCATTTGGCCTAAGGCTTCTAATATACTCTTTGCATTCCCCTCAATAGCCTCAACACTAGAGGGGTGCCGAGTGTTAGGTTCCTCACTAGTCAAGTTGTTCAAGTTTGCTATTGCATTCATGACTTCCTCACATGTTAAACTTGAACTTACTTCTTGGGCTTGGTTTTGGGGTATGGCATAAAATAGTGATGGCCAACTATTTTGCTCATATTGCTGGTTTTTTGGCTCATTGTCATACCACCAATCTGGATTACCACTCCACTCCGGATTGTAAGAGTTGTGGTATGGATACCATTCTTGAGTTTCTTGCCTTTGAAAACCAACATCTCCTACCTCTTGGTAGCACTCTTCATAATACCCTTGGTTTCCAAAACCAAGGGTTCTTTCCCCCTCACAGTGCTCCTCCCTCAACGAATAACAAGACTCGGTATGATGGTCGTAATGACACATTCTACAAAACCTTGCTTGTTGAACCTCTCTTCTCATCATGAGTTCCATCAAGGTGAGATGCTCCATTTTTTTAAAATTATTTTTTCAAAAGCCCAAAATTATATTGCAAGGATTCTCGATAAAAATTCACCAAAAACTCAAGCAATACCTACTCCAAACAAAAACAACCACCAAGGAGTGGAAAATAAAAATAACTAGCTAATATGCAACCAAATATGCCCAAACACTTAAAAATACATGTCTCTTTCTCGGCAGTGGTGCCAAAATTTGGGAGATCATCGCTGTACCTTTAAAAGTTAAATTTATAAGCCCTAATGCTTCCTATCTACTACTACGTAGATAATGGCAAGTCGAAGTCGTCCACGAAGAAGAGAGATCTTTCTAAGGGTTTAAACATATAAGGTTGATATTAGATGAAGTATATATATATATATTTATGTATATATATTTATGTATATATATAGATGTATAAAAGCAAGTAAATGGGGGTGGGTTTTTGGTTGGTTGCTTTTCCTAAGTTATGAAATTAAAAGAAAAGATAACTAGCAAGGTCAAGTAACTATGCTAATCATAAAAAAAACTAAGAAAAGAAATTAAAACTACAAAAGATAAAGCCTTGGGGGCAATCGATATCCAGTTCCAAACCTCATGTAGATCATTGAACCATTCACTCATTCTCACATTTGTTACCTACGGAGAATGCTATCACTTCCCAATTGAAGATCAACATTCATTTCTTCTTAAGAGTAATTCACAAAGAGTAATTCACAAAGATGTTCAACGACCATTTGCTAACCTCATTGATAATCACTTTAGACGTTCAACGACCATAAAGATATTTCATCAATGGAATTATACACGAAGAACCATAGATTTGATAACAACAAGCCTTCTACCAAAGACATAGCAATTTAACCACACATAGCATTCATTTGGCTAACTTTACAACAAACCACATTCAAGATTCAACCTTTCATTGCATCTATAGGATAAATATGAGAATAATCCACATTAACATACTTATCTAGCAAGAATAACAACACATTATACACAAGAAGTTCTAAATCCATGTTCTTGGATTTTCGTATCAAATGAGCTAAGTAATTGGCCACTTTCCTAACACCCTAAAAATTAAATCATACAAACACTTCATATTCTCAAACAACCCAAGGCATTAATTAATTAAAATATAGCATTAAGAACACATGAATACTAAATAACAAAAGTTTCAAGAAATAGTGATATGAGGTTCTTACTACATAGGTGTGGAAGCTTCAATCAATTGCTCCCAAGTACAAAACTAAGCTAGATAATCAAAACCCATAACATAGAACAAAGTCCTACAAAGAAAAGAAGAAGAAATGGAAGAGAATGGTGAAAAACTAGTGTTTTGGAGACCCCAAGTCAGGCTTAGAGAGTTGGGAAGAAGGGGGTGAAAATTTTTTATAGTACAAGAAAAAGGGGAAGAAGGGGGTGAAATTTTTTTATAGTACAAGAAAAAAGAGAAAAAGAGGCCAAATATGTAAAATTCTGGGCAGCGGGTCGCGGAATATATGCTGCAAGCCGCAATGGCCAATTTGCCCTCTTCTTATTTCCATCGCTACGGGTGAACCGTTGCTCCGATTTTGAAGTTCTTGTAGTCAATTTCATAGTGCTCGAGAAGACGAATTGAATGGTTTCACCCTTGTAGGATGATTCTTGTTGGATAATTTTAAGAACTTGGTCCAAACTTTCGGGTGACAATTCATCTGCTTCTTTCCCTTCTTTCTTCGACCCTTCTATCTTCTACCGCATTTTGGCATGTGGCCTTCACTAAACCACTCCAAAGGGCTCACAAAAATCTACAAATGAAGCTCACAAAATGGAATCTAGATGCTTGTAAGGACCAAAAATCCATTATACTAAACATATGTTACAAAATGAATGATTTAGATATAAAAACAAAAAATGATCATCCAAACCCCTTATCATGTAAACATACCTAAATATAGCAATCTTACAACAAAAATATGACAATACAGATGTTAAATGATTTGGAAAATACATGCATTTGACAACTCATCAAATCTCCCTACACATAAACCTTACTCGTCCTCGAGTAAACAGGAACAAGCAAAGATCAAAGCGTAAACTAGCATGTAAAAGTTTTTCCAAAACATCCAACATCATATTCCTAGACTACCCTCCCCCAAGACATAAGAATCTCTCACACTCTCACATCCCAAAGCCTAAGATAATCTAAACAATCAATAAACCATAACAAAAGTGAGGTATACATATAATGCCAAGCTATGTTACTCTACCGAAAAAGCCACCAATAGACAAATCAAGATAAACATAATTTTTTTTAATTTATCTCATTTTCTGTCATTTTGCCTAGGATCCCTCTTGGGTTTTCAACCTAGCTTCACAAAATTTTCTTTTTCAATGCTCACCCTCGCCTTTTTCCACACCATTTGGCCTCTCATGTTTGCATAGGTCACCCTTTTGGGTTTTCGACCTATCCGAACCTCCCACTTTTGCCTAAGTTGGCCTCTCGGGTTTTCAACTTAGAGGGAATTTGTTTTTCATTTTTCATTTTTTTTTCAAACAAAACAAATCAAAGTGGAGCATATGCACACTACAACACAATACAATGAGATATATTTCTCTTTACCTCCCCACACTTGAAACACACATTGTCCTCAACGTGAAAAGGACAAGATAAAGAAATAAGGGAGAAAAAATACTCACAACTAGGACTTTGAAGGTCGTTCTCGGTGATGGCAATGCTCACTTCTCAATGAATGATCTCTCTTCTATGTTCTCCAACTCCACCCAATATGAAACTTTGATCCATCCACCACGAAGCCACAACTATGCAAATCCAGATCAACACTCACAAAAGACAACAACTAGTAGTACTCCTAGATGGTGGTTTTGGTAGTGGTTTTTGGTGGTGGATTGTGGTTATAATCTGATGGTTTTAGGTAAGGGATTTTCTTTAAGAAATAAAAATACTAACCTAACTTAGAAACTCGGGTTGCCTTCCGAGAACCTTCTTATTTTTAAGGTCGTCGGCACAAATCTTATGTTGTCCATAAGGTGAAGGTTTGAACACCTTCACCATGAGTATCCAAAAGTAGAGAGGTGGGGGTACAAAACTTTCAAGAGGAAAGTCCTGTTGAGGTAGAGATGGATTAAAGGGAATTAGGTGGTTAGGAGGCTTGGGATAGTCTTTAGGCTCCTTTCTTGTCTCCCTAAAAACTTCCGAAAATGGTGGAGTTAGTTCTCTAGGTGGGGGTAGGGGTGATGATGCTAATGAATGTAGCACAATCACCTCTACCTCCAATTTTTCATCCTCAACAACAAATTTCTCATCCCCTTCAAACTCAAACTCATTTCTCATGGTGACCTCTCTCACCGAATCTTCGAGTTCGACTTAGGATGGTGTATTTTCGGAATTGCGAGCTTCCATATGGCCCAACGCTTCTAATATACTCCTTGCATGCCTCTCAATAACCTCAACACTAGAGGAGAGCCGAGTTTTTGGTTCCTCACTAGTCAAGTTGTTCAAGTTTGCTATTGCATTCATGACTTCCTCACGTGTCAAACTTGAACTTCCTTGTTGGGCTTGGTTTTGGGGTATGATATAAGATGGTGATGGCCAACTATTTTGCTCGTATTGTTGGTTTTTTCCACTCATTGTCATACCACCAATCCAGATTACCAGTCCACTCCGGATTGTAATAATTGTGGTATAGATACCATTCTTGAGCTTCTTGCCCTTGAAAACCAACATCTCCTACCTCTTGGTAGCACTTTTCAAAATACCATTAGTTTCCAAAACCAAGGGTTCTTTCCCTCTCACAGTGCTCCTCCCTGAACAAATAGCAAGACTCCGTAGGATGGTCTGAATGACAAATACTACAAAACCTTGCTTGTTGAGCCTCTCTTTTCATCATGAGTTCCATCAAGGAGAGACACTCCATTTTTTTTTTCAAAATTCTGAAATCATATTGCAAGGATTCTCGATAAAAATTCACCAAGAATTCAATAAATACCTACTCCAAACAAAAACAACCACCAAGGAGTGGAAAATAAAAACAACTAGCTAATATGCAACTAAATATGCCCAAACACTTAAAAATAAACGCCTCTTCCCTGTCAGTGGTGCAAAAATTTGGGAGGTGGTCGCCGTACCTCTCAAAGTTAAATTTATGAGACCTAATGCTTCCTATCTACAACTAAGTAGATAATGGCAAGTCGAGGTCATCCACGAAGAGGAGTGATATGTCCATTTTATGTGCATAATTTAGTACATTTGGGTCACTTTTTGCACTTTTATTATCAAGAGCTTGTGTTTTACCTTGAAATTCTTAGGAGGGGTAAGGGAAACTTTACGCTCTTTTACCTCTTATAAGTGGATTTTGCTTGACAAGGGAAGAACACGGAGGCATGAAGACCGAAAACCATTAAAGATCACATTTTCGAAGACTTTTGAAGACTTGCTTCGAAGACATGATGACCGGAGGCCATTGAAGACCATTTTTGGAGACATTGAAGACTTGAAAAATGAGAGGAATTGCTATGAAGATGAATGTGTACCACAAGAAGAAGAAAAGAAAACATGACAAAATTTTGGCACCCATCGCGAGTCGCGACCAACGGGTGGCCATAATTTCACCTTATCCTTTTTGTACTATAAATATCACTCTCTTTCCTCTCATTCACATCTTCTTCATCTGCATTTTTGTTACTGTTAGAACCCTATTTTCTTCCATTTTCATATTTTAATTCTCTATTATGTTTGGTTTTTTAGCATTAATCAGTATGAACTCTTGTAACTAAATCTAGTTCTTTGGAGCAATTGATTGAAGCTTCCAAGCTTATGTAGTAAGATTCTATGTTTTCTCATTTATGAACATTTATTGGAGAGAATTTATTATTCCATTAATATTGTGTTTTACCTCATTTATACCATGGGTTGTTTGAGTATATGAAATGTTTGTAAGATTGAAATGTTAGGGTGTTAGGAAAGTTGCAAATTTCTTAACTCATTTGATATGGAAATCCAAAGCATGGATTTAGAACTTCTTGTGTATAATGTGGGGTAATTCTTGTTTACATGCTTATATATATATATATATATATATATATATATCTATGTATTTATATGCCTAGTATGTCTTCTCCTATATGTTTAAACACTTTAAAAGATCAATGTTCTCGTGGACAACCCCAACTTGCCACTATCTACTTTATTGTAGATATGAAGCATCAAGGCTTAAAAGTATTAACTTTGAGAGGTACGTCGATGACCTCCCAAATTTTGGCACCGCTGCCGGGGAAGAGGTGTTTATCTTTAAGTGTTTGGGCATATTATGTGTGATTATATGCTAATTGTAAATATTTATTAGCTTTCTTTTATTTTGATTTTTTTAGTTGATTTTCCATTTTCACTTGGTTTGGAGACGTATTGTTCGAGTTCTTGGTGTATGGTTCGTACGCGATCCTCTTCATAAGAACCCCTACACTACAACCCCGAGTTAGAGTTGAATGTGAGATGGGCTAGGAGGTTTTCTTTGGAAAGTGTGAATAACACCCCTCCTAATGACCATTTTGTGGATACTTCTTCCTCTGTGGAACATCAAATTGAGTACGAAGATGAGCATCCTCCTTTCCAAGGGTGAGCTCCTCCTCTCCACCAAAGAGAGATTCCTTTGGGGCAAGATTTGCTAAGAGACATCATGGCCCCCAACCTTGATCAACAACCGATGTGCATTAAGTATCCTATGGTTGGACCGATGGGCATTTTGAGCTAAAGACCGGGCTCATCAACATGCTACCCATCTTCCTTGGTAGGCAAGGGGAGAATGCCAACGAACACTTAACTGAGTTCTACCTCTTGTGTGGTGGTACGGTCCCCCATGGAGTGGATGAAGATTTCTACAAGTTGAAGGCATTCCTGTTCACACTAAGGGATGGTGCAAGAGATTGGCTCCACTACCTACCGCCCAAGAGCATTAAGAGTTGGCTTGATATGAAAATGAAGTTTCTAGCCAAATACTTTCCGACCTCGAGATCCGCCACCTTGAAGAAGGACATAAGAAAAATTCTCCAATGGCATGAAGAATCTCTCTTCGACTATTGGGAGAGGTTCAAGAAGATTCTTGCGAGTTGCCCTTCTCACGGTTATTTGGAGGGGAATTTGGTTTATTACTTCTACAATGGCCTTCTTGATAAAGATCAAAGGTTGGTAAGGATTTCTTGTGGTGGAACCCTTGGAAACAAAACATCCTCCTAAGCTATGCAATTGTATGAAGAGCTAGCGGAGGAATCGAGAAACTTTAGCTCAAGGGCCAATTTGAGAAGGAGAAATCCAATTCCCGCAAGTGATTCTTCAAATAGTGGAAAGCTTGAGGATTAAGTCTTGACCCTTGCATCTATGGTCAAATCATTGATGACGAAGCCCGAGAATGTGCCGCATGTTAAATCATGTGAAATTTGTTACTTGGCGCATCCTACAGACACTTGCCCCACTTTGCAAGAGGATTATGTTGAAGAGGTAAGTGCAATGGGCTATCAAGGGAAACAAGGCTACCAAGGCAACCAAGGATATAAAGGTGGGCAAGGCTACCAAGGTAACCAAGGCTACCAAGGTTATCAAGGGTACCAAAACCGGCCGTACAATTCAGGAAATCGTGATAACCCAAACCTCCGGTATGGAAACCCTCAAGGAAGCCAAAACCCTCAACCATATCATCCTCCTTAACAACAATATAGGCCACCTCAACAAAAATTTCAAAGGCTCTAAGATAAACCCCGAGACTAAGGGGAGAGCTCAGGGCTAACAAAGGATGAGATGATGCAAGCCACTCACTGGTTGGGAATGTGAGCGGAAAAAAGTGAGAAATTCCAAGATGAAGCCAAGGCGAGTGTCAAGAACTTAGAAACTCAAGTGAGCCAAATAGCTCAAGTGGTGAATCAGATGGAAGCCCAAGAAATGGGTAAGCTACCCTCCCAACCAGAGATCAACCCTCGATAAAATGCAAGTGCTATCACTTTGAGAAGTGGTAAAGAGCTTGACTCTCCCACAGTTGGTGAAGTTGTTGAGGACAAACCTAGGAAGCTTGAAATGCTTGAGAAAGAAGGGAAAGATGAGAACGAAGAGGAGGCCAAGAAGCAAGCAAGGAAGGGAAATGGGAAGGAAGAGGAGATCACCGTTGAGAAATTAACCTCCATTTCCAAACCTTTATCCCCCCTCACAAGAAGGAAAGAGTAGTGGACATTCCTCCATATGTGCCGGAGCCATTGTTCCCGGAAGCTCTGAAAGAGAATAGGAGGAAGGAATCCAACAAGGACATCTACGAAGTCTTTCGTAGGTGTGAGGTAAATCTCTCTCTTTTGAATGCGATTGAACAAATTCCTAGCTATGCGAAATTTTTTAAAGAATTATGTGTAGTAAATAGGAAACAAAGAACGAAGAACAAGCTTAAAAATGGGAGAAGTGAACATGTCTCTGCTTTGTGCCAAAGGGAGTTACCCCCTAAATGTAGATATCCCAGCATGTTCACGATCCCTTGTATGATAGGAAATACACATTTTGAAAAAGAAATTCTTGACTTAGGTGCATCGATAAACGTGATTCCTTAGTCTTTGTATGAAAGCCTCAATCTTGGTACTTTGCATAGAACTGGGGTGGTGATCCAACTAGCTGATCATTCTAGTGCGTACCATATGGGTATCGTCGAGGGTGTGTTGCTTAGGGTTGATTCCTTAATATTCTCCATGGATTTTTATGTCCTAGACATGGAGCATGATAAACATGCCACCCCAATCTTATTGGGGAGGCCATTTTTAAATACCTCTAAGCCCATCATTGATGTGAATAACGGAACCCTCACCATGGAATTTGATGGGATTAAAGTAGAGTTTATCATAAATGACTCTATGAAGTATTTTCTTGAAGAGTATTCTTGCCATGCTATTGATTTTGTTGACAATGTGGTGCAAGATGTTTTTGAATAGAGTGGTGATGATTCCTTGTTAGTTGCTTTGAAAATTGATGTTGAAAATGCATGTCTTGTATATTCCATGAGTACTAACTTGAATGAAAGCATTGAGGAGTTAAGAATTCTTGAGGAAGTGGTGCAAAGTCCCGACCCTATAGTCTTAGAGGAACCCGAAGGACCCGAATTCCTCCCATCACTTGTGAAGGCTCTGATGATTGATCTTAAACCATTGCCAAGTGACCTCATGTACACATTTCTTGGGGAAGGGGAGACACTTCGAGTCATCATTTCAAGCAAGCTCACCAAGGAGCAAGAAGAAAAGTTGATGGCGGCGTTGCAGGAGAACAAGGAAGCAATTGGATGGACTCTTCCCAACATCAAAGGCATAATTTTATCCACTTTCATGTATAGAATCTTGTTGGAAGAAGATGCAAGACCCGTCCGGAAACCCCAATGCTGTTTAAACCCACCGATGATGGAGGTGGTGAAGGCAGAAATCCTCAAGTTACTCCATGCGGGCATGATCTATCCAATCTCGGATAGCAAGTGGGTGAGCCCAACTCAAGTGGTACCCAAGAAGAGTGGGGTGATGGTGGTTGAAAATGAGAAGGGAGAAATGGTGCCCACCCAAGTTCAAAATGGGTGGCGCATTTGCATTGACTACCGGAGGCTAAGTGCGGAAACCCGGAAGGATCACTTCCCGTTAACATTCATAGATCAAATGCTTGAGAGGTTAGCAAGCCACCCCTTCTATTTCTTTTTGGATGGGTACTCAGGGTATTTTCAAGTGGTTATCGCTCTGGAAGACTAAGAAAAGACCACCTTCATGTGCCCCTTTGGCATGCTTGCTTACTGGCGCATGCCTTTCGAGTTATGTAATGCCTCCGCAACTTTCCAAAGGTGTATGGTAAGCATTTTCTCAGAATTTCATGAAAATGTTTTCGAGGTATTCATTGATGATTTCACCATTCATGGTAATTCTTTTGACAACTTTTTAGCAAATTTGGCACAAATTCTTAAACATTGCATTCATACTAATCTTGTGTTAAATTTTGAGAAGTGTCATTTTATGGTAGATCAAGGTATTGCTTTAGGCCATGTTGTCTCCTCTAAAGGTATTGCGGTTGAAAAGGCAAATATAGACACAATTCAAACATTTCCTTATCCTACTAATGTGCGCGAAGTGCGCTCTTTTCTTGGCCATGCAGGATTATATCGCCGATTCATCAAGGACTTCTCGAAGATATCATCCCCTTTATGCAAGTTTTTTAAAAAAGAGGTGGAATTTGTAATGGATGAAGATTGTAAAGGGGACTTCAATACATTGAAAGGAAGGTTAGTTTTGGCCCCTATTATACAACCCCTGGATTGGTCATTACCTTTTGAGATTATGTGCGATGCTAGTGATTATACCGTTGGAGCGGTGCTTGGTCAAAGGGTGGGGAGAGCGCCACACGCCATCTACTACGCATCCATGTCTCTTAATGAAGACCAAAGAAACTATTCCACCACCGAAAAGGAGTTGCTAGCAGTGGTATTTTCTTTGGAAAAAAATTGATTTTACTTGCTTTGGTACAAAAGTTATTGTGTATAATGACCATACAGCGCTTCGTCATTTAATGACAAAGAAAGAGGCCAAGTCAAGATTGATTAGGTGGATCCTGCTCCTGAGTGAATTTGAGTTAGAGGTGCGAGACAAGAAAGGCGCGGAGAACCTCGTGGCTGATCACCTAAGCTGATTGGCATCCTGCCAAGATAGTGAGGTAAATCTATTAATGAAGGAGAAATTACGGGAGGAGTTACCCGATGAACAATTTTTCGCTATCAGGGACCTCCAACCATAGTATGCCGACATTTTGAACTTTCTTGTCTCTGGTAAATTTCCTCCTCACTTTTCTAAAGCATAGAAAGATAAGCTAAAGAGCGATACTAAATATTATGTGTGGGATGATCCCTTTTTGTGGAAGCATTGTGTAGACCAAGTTGTTAGGAGATGCATTCCCGATAATGAAGTGCATTCAATTCTCACCTTTTGTCATTCTCATGCATGCGGGGATTATTTTGGAGCTAAAAAGACCACTAGGAAAGTCTTGGAAAGGGATTTTTATTGGCCTACTTTGAATAAGCATGCATACATATTTCGTAAGGCTTGTGACAAGTGTCAAAGAGTAGGAAATATCTTATCTAGAAATGAGATGCCCCAAAAAGATATGCTATATTGTGAAATCTTTGATGTTTGGGGTATTGACTTCATGGGACCTTTCCCTAGTTCTTATGGCTTTATTTACATTATTCTTGCCATTGATTATGTGTCGAAGTGGGTTGAAGCAAAACCCACTAGGACTGGCGATTCTAAAGTGGGTTGCAGAATTCCTGAAAGGTAACATCTTTTCTAGGTTTGGGGTACCCCGAGCCTTGATTAGTGACCGTGGCACCCATTTTTGCAATCGGACCATAGCGGCACTCTTGAAGAAGTATGACATCACTTACAAGACATCCACCTCCTATCACCCACAAACCAATAAGCAAGCCAAAGTTACCAATCGGGAAATTAAGTCCATCCTTCAAAATACAGTTAACCCTAATCAGAAGGATTAAAGTTATAGGTTGAATGATGCCTTGTGGGTATATAGGACAGCTTACAAGACACCAATCGGTATGTCACCATACTGGTTAGTGTTTGGTAAGCCCTGTCATCTACTGGTGGAAATTCAACATAAGGCTTACTGGGTGGTCAAAGAATTCAATTTTGATATAGATGAGGCCAGCTTGCATGGAAATTTATAATTGGATGAATTGGATGAGATCCGGAGGGAGTCCTATGAGAACACAAAAATCTAAAAAGAGAAGACAAAGGTGTGTCACAACAAGATGATCATTAGGAAGGATTTTAACGTTGGTCAAAAGGTCGAAGCCTCGAGCCCTTGAGGTGTCATCTTTTATCCTAGAGCCTAGCCTCTCGAAACCTCAAAGCCGTGAGCCCTTGAGGTGTCATCTTTCATCCTTGAACCTAGCCTCTCGAGGCCTCGAAGCCACGAGCCCTCGAGTTGTCATCTTTCATCCCCGAGCCTAGCCTCTCGAGACCTTGAAGCCATGAGCCCTCAAGGTGTCATCTTTCATCTTCTAGCCTAGCCTCTTGAGACCTCAATGGTGCGAGCCCTCGAGGTGTCATCTTTCATCCTCGAGCCTAGCTAGACCCAACGTCCCTCAAGACCACCCGTCGCGAGTTGCGACGAATATGTCGCGAGTCGAGATAAACATGTCACAAGTCGTGACGGCTGTACAAATCTTCTTTAAATGATGGGCTAAACCCTTTTTGCCACATACACATTCACAATCCACTTCTACTCTTCGTCTTCTCCCGCTCCTCTTCACCGCCCTCAACCTCTCTTCCACCAAACCACCACCGCTCACCACCGCTAATAACCACCCTCCACCACTCAAAACCACCACTCCGTACCTCATCCCTTCTTCCCAATTTCCACCCACAAATCACCATAAAATCTTTGAAGAACACAAACCCTAGAATTTGGGGGTTTTGTGACTTTGGGCAATTCAATTTCAAATTTATTGTGGGCTCTCTCCTTTCTTCTTCCTACGCATCTTGGTATTACATTTCTTCACTTTATTGAGCTTCAATTGTGATTACGAATGTATACTCTATTTTTTTGGATATTGTGTAGATTATGTGTGATGCCTTAGGAAATTGAATTGTTGGATCTTTGTTGATTTTGGTGAATAAATTGTGATTCCAATTTAATTTGATGGGTATCGTGTGCATATTTTATGGTTGCAGTTTGAATTGTATTGTGCTTGTTTGAGTTTGGATTGTGTGGATTTGTGTTGCTTTGGCTGAGAATAGATTGTGACTTATGCTAAATAGGAGGCATGTTGGCCCTTGATTAAACATAGTTGTTATTTGGATGAAATGTTATTGTTCTTTGCAGTGTTATATTGCTTAGGGTAGTTTAGCCATGGGACGTGAATGTACTAATGGTGGCTAAACTAGTTGAGCATAACTATGGTTTTTGAGACATAGCATATTGATTTCAACTATGTGAGAACTTCATGGACTTGAGAATATGAGCTTGGTGGACATAAGATGGATTGTATATGCAATTGTGATTAGGACTTGAACTAGTTAACTTGATTTTGATTTGGCTTGTGATGATAAACTAGTTCAAGATTGAGTATGAATTTACAATATTACATTTACACATATTCCCGTGTGTTTGACTTGTTTGCTGTGGTTGTTAGATATGGCCCCCACTGAGAGACCTGGGGCTCCCCCCCCGAGGTGGGCGCACCACCGCTCCACCTCTGCCTCCTCCACCGGCTCTGGAATCAAGCCCTGTACCTCCTCCTCTAGATAGGTACATGGGTTTGACCCGGATCACCGGGTCCTATGCGGAAAGGTGGGAGGCCCTGGAGAGGCACAAACTCAAGGAGACAAGCTTTGTCGACGTGCCCACATTAGATGTTCTCGGGCTCACTCAGCCTGTTATATGCATCCTCGCAAAAGGGGGAAATGGAAGGGTTTATGAGTAGGTGCTCACCCTCTTACCAAAGGTACACGCTGGAGTTCTTGAACACGGTCCGTACATTGATTTTCACTTAGATGATATATCTTAGCAAATGACCGTCTCGCAGATTGAAGAGGCCTTTAGATTTGACACCGCAGAGATACGGGCCAACCTGGACCCATGGGCCCAGGAGCGATCGATTGAGGATGACATATGCACTTTTGAAATGTCATCAACATGAGGCTGAAGAAATCCCATGATATGAGTAGCGCCATTATCCACCATGCACTCCGTTATGTGCACCGACTGTTGGCCAGCATACTACTTTGGTCCACGGAGCCGACGAATGTGCCAGACAATGACATTCGCTTTCTGTGGCACTTAACGAGTGAGGGACCAGGATACGGGCTATGGGCAGAATTATGGATGAAGAGAATCATGAAGGTGGCAGGAAAGCCCAAGGGAAAGATCATGGTCGGAGGCATGATAGGCCTTTTAGCAGAGTACTTGGGATTGGTTCCTCCAGCTGACTTTCTGCGCTTAGGGAGGCGCATGTCCTATCTTATCACTGTTGAGAGGTTAGTTAGATTTCAGATACTTAGTGGCACACAGACCACATGGCTCTTCCATTGGTTGTATGATGCGAGGAAGGTCACATTCATGGCACATCTTCAACCCAACAAGACGAAGCTAGAATTTGACACACCTCTAAGAGACTTGGCGATTTCACTAGACTCCTCATGTAGAGATAATTTCCAGTGCGAGCCCCGCGACCTTGGCCCAGCTCCTATCCAGCATGATGATAGCAGTTTACCTCCCTCTGAGCGACAGTAGCAGCAGCACTCCCAGCAGTACTCCACGCAGCCTCCACTAGAGATAGAGCCGATGCAGGAGTACGATGTGCCATCTAACTATTCCCAGCCTCTACCAGACCTCTATGAGCGGATGATGCAGACTATGCAGGATGGGTTCCACTGCATAGACAACATGATATTGGAGCATAATGTATTTGTCTCCCAGACCTTGATTGACATGGATGAGAAGATTGACCATTTGTCAGCTCGCATCCATGAGATGTAGTCCCAGGCAGGCGGTGTCCCAGGCCCCGATCTAGGTGCGGAAAGGTGGATAGCTAGGAGGGAGAGAAGCACGGAGTGGCTAGCATAGTATCAGCAGCGGTATTTTGGCGGTGGCCCTTCTTCATCACAACAGTGATTTTGTGAGCACCATATCTTTACCCTTTCCATACTTTACTTTGTACATTTTTTCCCTATTGTCTACATTGAGGGCAATGTAGTGTTCTAAGTATGGGGAAGGGTAACTACTTTGAGAGGATTGGGATTGAAGACACTTTTGCATAACTCTTTTGATTGGTTTTGGATATTTTCCCCTTTTGTGTTGGGATGTTTTTCTTTTGATGTACTTCGATAATGTTAGCTTTGATACTTTTCTTAGCCTTAACATTTGGAAAGCACTTTACTACTTTTTGGATTGGAGACACGTGAAAAATTTTGAAAATTTGAAAAAACAAAAAAAAAAAAAAGAAAAAATGAAAAAAAGAATCCCGCTAAGTTGAAAAGCTGAGAGGGCAACTTAGGCAACATTGGGGGCCCGTATAGGTCAAAACCTGAAAGGCAGACCTAGGCAAAAACGAGAGGGTAAATGTGCGGAAAAAGGTGATATGTGATCCAAAGAAACATGATGTGTGGCTAGGATGAAAACCCAAAAGGGCTCCTAGGAAAAATGAGAGAAAATGAGAGAAATTGAAAAAACTTTAAGTGTTCACTCATTTTCCGGCTTTGGAGTCATAAGGTTGCAGTGGCCATACGGATGAATCGGATAGCTTGACATCTTGAGGACCTTTTGGGAGTGGAAAAGTTATCGGGAGAAGACAAAGTAAGTTATGACATTTTTTATCGTTAATATGCTTCTTCTTTAGGGTGATATATTGATATAAAGTGAAGTATGTGTTTTGAACCTTGTACATGTCTTTAGCTTCACCTTGTATCATTGGATTTAGGATTATCAATTCGGGATTTGGAGATGTTTTAGGGATATCAATGAATGGATGGGTTGATATGGTTTGGGTAGATTTAGGAATAGGGGTTGTGGGAAACTCCTCATTTGACCTTAAAATTGGGACGTGTGATACTGAGATTTTTGTGAGGTATTGATTTGGGAGAATATTAGTTAGGATATGGATACGTCATTTCCTTCGTATGCTTGGATCTTTTATTACTCGAGGCCGAGTAAGGTTTAAGTGTGGGGAGATTTGATATGTCCATTTTATGTGCATAATTTAGTACTATTTTGGGTCACTTTTGTGCTCAAGAGCTTGTGTTTTACCTTGAAATTCTCTTAGGAGGGGTAAGAGCAACTTTACGCTCTTTTACCTCTTGTAAGTGGATTTTGCGTGACAAGGGAAGAATACGGAGGCATGAAGACCGGAGGCCATTGAAGTCCATTTTTGGAGACATTGAAGACTTGAAAAATGAGACGTATTTCTATGAAGATGAATGTGTACCACAAGAAGAAGAAAAGAAAACAGGACAAAATTCTGGCACTCGTCATGAGTTACGATAGCCTCGTCGCGAGCTCATCGCTAGTCGCGACCAACGGGTGGCCCAAATTTCACCTTATCCTTTTTGTACTATAAATAGCACTCTCTTTCCTCTCATTCAGATCTTCTTCATATGCATTTTTGTTACTATTTAGAACCCTATTTTCTTCCATTTTCATCTTTGAATTCTCTTGTAATATGTTTGGTTGTTTAGCATTAATTAGTATTAACTCTTGTAGCTAAATCTAGTTCTTGGGAGAAATTGATTGAAGCTTCTAAGCTTATGTAGTAAGATTCTATGTTTGCTCATTTATGAACATTTATTGGAGAGCATTTATTATGCCATTAATGTTGTGTTTTACCTCATTTATACCATGGGTTGTTTGAGTATATGAAATGTTTGTAAGATTGAAATGTTAGGGTGTTAAGAAAGTTGAAAATTTCTTAACTCATTTGATATGGAAATCCAAAAGCATGGATTTAGAACTTGTGTATAATATGGGGTAATTCTTTCTAGATGAGTATGTTAATGTGGTTTGTTCTCATATTTTTCATATAGATGCAAAGAAAGGTTGAACCATGAATGTTGTTCGTTCAATGTTTAATCTAATGAATGCTTTGTTTGGTTAAATGACTATGTCTTGGGTAGAAGGCTTGTTATTATCAAACCTATTGTCCTTTGGGTGAAATGCCATTGATGAAACACCCCTATGATGTTGTTTGTCTAGAGTGATCATCAATGAAGTTTGTAAATGGTCGTTGTTTGTCTTTGCAAACTATTCTTAAGGAGGAATGAATGCTGATCTTTGAATGAGAAGTGATAACATTCCCCACATACAATAAATGGTTCTGCCAAGGATTTTGATTTTGTCCAGCTCTATCCATCTCGGTATCAGTTTTCGAATCAGAGGTTGTTGCTGAAACTGTAACGAGTTTGGTTTAGCCAAACTGAAGGGTCTCGACAGAAATTGCTATCCGCACCTTTGTTTGCTTACTGTTCTGCTTGGATGTCTTCTGAACTTCTGGACCAAATATTAAATTTGGCCTGGATGATCTGCTCGTAAACCAAGCACACTAAAACGCATATTAGTAGGAAAAAGATTAAAAACAATTGACTTACTGCTCCCCGGAAACAAAGCCAATTTGGTGAGTGTTATTTAACTCTCCAAATAACCTGCAAACTCAGATTAATACCAATTATTACAACGATAAGCAGGGTCGATCCCATGAGGAGCAAAAGAAATAATTAATAATTATTTTCCTACTAATTTAGAAATCCTTTTTGGTGATGCCACCATGCCTTATATTCAATGATTTTACTAACACTAAGAATGCAAATGATGACACTAAAAATGAGAAATAAATCTATATGTGAATGAGATCTGCTAAGAATAACTCATGCTAGTTATTATCGATTATAGGTACAAAGATAAATTAATTCCTACACATCTATCGGTTATAGGGAAGTAGGTACGCTTAACCCCCTAATTCTTTCTTATTTTATCGACAATTAACCAATTATGATTAATTAACTGTTTCCCTTACCAAAATGTCCCCCAAAAAGTATTCGCTAAACCAGAACACATTTTGATATTATTATTATTATTATTATTTTTAATGAAAACACCCGAGGGTGGGGGAGGTATATTAAGGTTCCCCAAGCCTCCATCAAATGAGTAAAATTTACAGACAGATAAGCCGAAGTTCGTGATAAGGCAATATGGTTGCCATCCAAAAGGTCCTTCTAGTTTCTATATGAAGTACTTGTGTAAATAACTATCCTAGCAAAGGAAGGATAGATGATAAAGTTGCGATCCGAAGGTGAAAATCTCCACCCCTTGTGTTAATTTTCACCTCCAGCCAGGCAACTTCAAAGACAAGTAATAATAGTCTATAGTATCAAAATCAAGATACTAAAGTCCCGAAAAGCAGAACCAGATCATGGTCAAGTATGTGCGAAGCTTGAACTGTGAAAGTCCAGTAGAGTGTATCTGAAAGAAGAAGAAAATCCATTCCTTCCTCCAGACCGTTTTATGAGAAGAGCTTCCCAATTGCAAACCAGCAGTAGGCTTCCAATAGTAAAGGATGGTTAGTGCATTGATGGATTCCCGAGTATCGGATGACTTGCAAAAGATAAGTAACAAACATGAGAACAGATCCTGCACCTGCATGAAGAGTCTTGATTAGCAGTATCAGTCCTTAAAAAGTATGCTAGTGTACTCTAACTTGAGGTGTATGAGCCCTATCTAATGCAATCAGGCCCTTAATATGTTGGGGGATGGTACTAAGCTGAATACATCGGAGGTGGCAGATGTGATGCTTTGCGATAGCATTTGCAACAGAGTTACCTTCCCTAAAAATATGACTAAGATGAGCACAACGTAATAAAGCATTAATTTTATAAGCCAAATCGAAGAGGTTCCAGTTAGCAGAGTAAGGGTAATTGATCATGTTAACAGCCAACCTACAATCAGTTTCAAATAAGCAATTATTGTCTATATAAGACAATGTTTCACTTGCAAACAAAATGGCCTTCATTTCGGTTTCTAATGGAGAAGCCGCAGAGATGGAGGCTGAAGCTATATTAATCAAATCACCCGAACAATCTTGGATAACCATCCCAACTGCTGCTTTATCAGGGTACCAAGAAGCATCAATATTAATTTTGATTGACCCCGAAGGAGGTCTCTCCCACAGAACAGTAGCTATGTTGGGCTTAGGAGGAGGTCTAATAAAAGGAATCCAATGACTAAAAGGTGAAGCAATAGTAGAATGTGAGAAGTACGTCCTTGGAGTAGTTAGAAACGCTAGTTTAATTAAGTCATGGACTTCCTTGGAAATTAGTTCCGAGGAGAATGGCTTATTATCATGAATGAACCTATTCCTAGCTTTCCAAAGCGACCAACAAGTTAGAGAAGGTATGATTTTGCAGACAAAATGCTTCTAGCTAACAAGATCTTTGGTATTCCAAAAAATGAAGAATCTTTCAGTAAGAGAATGATTAGAATGTAGATGGAAGTGCACTATTGAAGCTATGTTTCCCCAAACAGCCTGAGCAATATGACATGAAATAAAGAAATGCTGAATTGAGTTTGAATTAGAACAAGCCGGGCACTTAGAAGCTAAACTGAACCCACAGGTAATAAGCACTTCATCAAATGGAAGAAATGATTGCAACATTTTCCATGTAAATATCGAGATCTTTTTTTGCAATGCATTATTCAAATTAATTTACATACAGGAAAAATACCTGTTTCATGTGTGAGAGCCCTATAGGTTGATTTAGATGTGAAGTTACCTGAGACTTCAGCCTTCCAAATCTGTTTGTCATCTCTATCGGGAACCAGTACAGCTTCCTGAAGAAAAGACAAAGTATCATGTTCCAATAAAGAAACAATCTGAGGCAATATAATGGACTTGTTATTGATGAAATTTGCCACAGACAAATTTGGCATTGAAGCTACTATATGCTCAGGAATGATAGTACTTAGAGGACCCCGAGGACACCAATTAGATAGCCAGAAATTACAAGTACCCTTCCCATGAATAATTACTGAGTTATGCTCTGCAAAAGAGTTAATAGAAAGAATTCTCTTCCATGTTACAGATTTCCCATGGGACAGAGGAAGGGCCCAGAGCAGCTTTGACCAAAGAGTGATCCCTAATTGGCTTTTCCACCAAAGTTTAGCTGAACAAGTATTAATTATGGACCTAACCGATCTAAAACCAAGGCCATTTAAATCAGTTGAAATCGAAATATCAGCCCACTTTTTCCAGAATCTAGCTAATATTTTCTCAAATGTTTGAATTATTATTTTTGGGGGATTAGTAACTGCCCATAGATGCTGAGGTAAAGAGTAAAGGCAATATTTAATTAAAACCAGCTTCCCCCCAGTACTGAGCCACCTATTCTTCCAGCTTTGAAGCTTAGTATCTAGGTTAGCCATTAAAGGTTGGAAATACCTTTTTAGTGTTCTTCCCCGAAAAATGGGACAGCCGAGGTACGTAAATGGAAGTGAACCTTTTTTCATTTTCAAAATGGACTTAACCTGAGTATTCTTTATGTTTGAGGCCCTTTTACTAAGATAAAATTCTGATTTATCGAAGTTAAATTTCTGTCCTGGAGTCACCTCAAAGACATCTAAGAAGGCTTTTATTCTTATGAGATTGGACTTAGATGGCTGCATAAAGATAATAGTGTCATCTGCATACAATAAATAGGATATGGCAGGAATTGAGGCAGGTAATTGGAAATGAGATAGCCTACTGTTAGAAAATATATAGGAGAGACTTCTTGAGAAAGCTTCAGTAAAATTATTAAAAAGAAAAGGAGAGAGTGGATCACCTTGTTTAATCCCTCTAGTAGCTTTAAAAAAGCCTACTGGTTTCCCATTAACTAGAACTGAAAAATGTGCCTGTGATAAATTACTCATAACCGCAGTTAAAAAATTACCATTAAAACCAAATTTTGCTAAAATCTTCCTAAGGAACTGCCAGTTGACCCTGTCAAAAGCTTTCATTAAGTCTAGTTTCAAAATACAATTAGGAGCTCTGTTCTTCTTATCAAGGAATCTGACCATTTCCTGTAGATATAGTATGTTATCAGAAATGTCTCTCTTTTTCAAAAATGAAGATTGGTTAGTGGAGATCAGGGAGTCCATATAAGGCCTTAGCCTTTCCATTAGAACCTTGGAGCAGATTTTGTTAATTACATTAGATAAACTAATAGGTCTAAAATCAGCAAAATGAGAAGGTGTTACTTTCTTGGGAATGAGTGTAATCCATGTACTAGATATCCCTTTCGGAATGTTAGAACCTAGGATGAAGTCATTTACTGCCTCCATAAGATCTTGTTTAATAAAAGACCAGCTTTTCTTATAGAACTTAGGTGTGAAACTATCCGGCTCTGGACTACTGTTACTGTTTAAACTCTGAATTACAGTTTTTAACTCAGATTCCAACACAGGAGTAGCTAAAGCTTGGTTGTCCGAGTCATTTAAAATTTTTGGGATTTGGCTAAGAAAGTGTGATGAGAAAGTATCTTCAGTATTTTGGTCAGGCTCAGTTAATAGATCAGAATAAAAGGCAATTTCCTCATTCTGAATTTCAGTTTGTGTGTTTAACCATTGACCAGCTGAATTTTTAATTTTATTTATCTGCATCTTACAATTATTCTCTTGAACTACCTTATGAAAAAATTGAGTATTATTATCCCCTAATTTATGCCATTTAGGTCTCGCTTTCTGTTTCCAAAACTTTTCTTTCTCCTTAAGGGCCCTAAGCAATAAAGCTTTTTTTTGGTTTAGCTTAACAAGTTCAGACAGATTTGGATTTAAATCAAAAGCAGATTCTTGTATTCTTAAGGCTTCCTCAGCTAGTGTAACATTCGAATCAATATTACCAAAAGACTCTCTGTTCCATGTTTTAATCACTCTTTTAAGCCTAATCAATTTTAAGTAGAATCTAATCATACCCTTATCCTGGATAGGCTTTTCCCAATTTTCCTGAATTAAGCCAAGAAATTCTGTCCTTTGGAACCAGGCATTAATAAATCTGAAAGGCTTAGGATATGAGGGAATTAAGTTGGATAACTGGAGGAGGAGAGGTGAGTGATCTGACGTATGCCTATTATAATCTGGATGGAGGAAGAGGGAAATTTGGAGCTCCATGCTAGGGTACAAAGTCCTCTATCTAACCTTTTAGAGGTAGGATTTCTAAGCCTAGAGTTACACCAAGTAAAAAGATTACCTACTGTGTTTATTCCCTGAATACCATTGGAATTAATCCAGGTATTAAAGTCTCTAATGCTTCCAGGAGCCGGATTAGAAGGCCCTCTATATTCAGACAGACTTGTAATTGTATTAAAATCCCCTATGAAAATAGTGTCACCCTTAGAAATCGGCTCTAAGTATTTCCATAGTGCTTTCCTACCTTCTCTGTTTCTTAAAGCATAAATGAAGACAACCTCCATACAAAGATTGAAATAGTGATGAGTTATGTATACATGCATAAATTGGTCATGAGAGGTTATAAGTGAAACAGTGAGGAAATGAGACCACATTAGCCAAATTTTCCCATTAGGAAGGGCCAGACAATTGGAAAATTTCAGAGCAGTCATATAGGAGTGAATTTTTGAGTTGTCATGCATAGGTTCAATTATGCATAACAGCTGGATTTTCTTAAGTTTAAGCAAATTAGATAGTCTAAGCATTGATGTTTCCATACCACGGAGATTCCAAACCAGAAAATTAATGTTAACTGTATCTATCATATTTCACCTGATTTATTACCTTTTGTAGCCGATCGTAATAGCATCTTATTCAGTTGACTAAGATAAGTAGTATTTTTATTTTTTTTCCTTACCTTGGTGGTCGAGCTTACCTGAGCGCTCTGAAACAGGAGTAGCATTAAAAATTTGTTGCTCATAGGTATCCAGTTCCAAGGTGCTTTCCAAGTCCTCCTGTATTTTGCCACTAGTTTCTTCCTGATCCTGAATGTGGAGACCTTCTTCCTGCAAAACAGAGAACCTGTTTGACATCTTTCCACGTAGGGAAAGTGTAGGATTAGAAATAGAGTCCTTCATAGAAAAGTGAAGTAAACCAATTTGAAGATCATTAACCTGCTCAAATCTGATTAGAACGTGTTTATAATCTAGAGACCCTAATTGATACTTACCTTCGAACCCAATTGTTCTGAGGGCTACCTCCATCTGATCCATAGAAATTCTGCCCTTTGTGAACTTACCGACCAAAACATTGGAATAGTGAGCCGATAACGTAGCAATTTGCTCGTCAGAGTACAAGCAGGCAGGATCACCTAGATGGGAAGACTTAGGGATTAGTTCAGGGTTATTTGGGAGTTTTGTTGACAGGGGAGGGGATTTGGTTTGAAGAGTTGCAGCAAAGGTTTTAGGAGGGGGAGGAAGATTAGAGGTGGAAGCCGTCATATCGGCCGACGAGATTAAGCCCCGCCAAGAGGCGGAGTAGCCAGAAGCAACCGGTCCAGAGACCGTTGCCGGCGAGTAACGGTCAGAAAAGAAAGGTTAAGGAAGAGTAAAGGAAATTCGCACACACAATCGCACACAATTCGCACACAGTTGGGTTGACCAAGGTTCAATATAGTGTTTTTGTAGTTGATTAAGTATTAAAAGAACCCGATATAACAATTTCCAAAGTAAAAATAAATAGCAATGCACACTCAATTATTCCCTATCTTGCTATTACATTCTTAGCTAGTTAGTTGTTTTTCACATGATTGTGTTACTTTTTAATCCCATCAAACAATTACGCATTGGCGGAAATTAGATAGCTGTATTTTGAAAAAATTCAAGTTGTTCAGGGTTAAACATCTTATAAATAAATTTTAACCAAAAATAATCAAGAACATACAAGTATTAGTTATACTGCAATTAGGTCTCACGATTTATAAACTAACATTTATTATTCTCTACCGATATATGAATTAGCCACTCATACTGATGGAATAATTTTCCGTAAGGAATTGTATTATTAATAACTGAATATATAGAGTGTATAATATAGGTGTAATAAGGAAAGAACTCTAATCATAATAAATCATAATCTAATCAGTAACCTGATTTATCCTAACACCCCCCTCAAGCGAAGCGTCGGATGCTCGCAGATGCACAACTTGGACCTAAAGTACTCAAACAACGGATGAGAAAGCCCCTTGGTGAAGATGTCTGCAATATGAAGAGAAGTTGGAACATGAGCAACGCGCAACTTTCCAGACATCACCAACTCACGAACAAAATAATAGTTAGTGTGCTTCGCCCACTTATGCGCCACTGGATTCTGAGCCAAAAAAATAGCACTGCTGCTGTTGCATAACAACAATGAAGAACCAGAAAACGGAATGCGAAGATCACAAAGCAAATGAGTGAGCCAAACCACCTTTGAAGCAGTGTTGGAGAGAGCACGGTATTTAGACTCACTGTTGGAGTGAGAAATAGTGGGTTGCTTCTTTGCACTCCAAAAAACCAGATTCCCACCAAGATAAACCGCATAACCATAAGTGGACTAAAGAGTCTCCAAACAGTGGGCCCAATCAGCATCAGAGTACCCTAACACCTAAGGAGTACTAGCAGAATGAAAACTAAGACCAAAATGAAGAGTGCAACAAACATACCGCAAATCCGTGTCACTGCAGCGAAATGGTCATCTCTAGGATTATGAAGATATATGCTCACCGTGTTGACCGAGAATGAAAAATCTGGACGAGTGATGTCGATATACTGGAGAGCACCAACACGAGAATGATAAAGTATAGGATCCCAAAATAGAGGACTGGTAGAGCAGTGAAGCTAAGAACTAATGACAAATGGGGTAGAAACAGGTGCTGCGTCAAACATACCGGCCCAATTCAAAATATCACGAGCATACATTGCTTAGCCAAGCAGTAACCCTGAGGAGGTAGGCAAAACTTCAAGACCAAGAAAGTAATGAAGAGCACAAGATCCTTGATCGCAAACTTTCTGTGTGTCCGATAGATAAACTGGCAAAGAAGATTCGAGTCGTTGCTTGTAAGAATGATATCATCCACATACACAAGTAAGTATAGTAACGATGATCCTCTTGAGAAGACAAATAAAGAAGTATCGGCTGAGCTGCATTGAAAACCAAGCTGTGTAAGATAACTACTGAAACACTGGAACCATGCCCGGGAAGCCTGCTTAAGACCATAAATGACCTTTCGCAAGAGACAAACATAGTTTGGATGAGCAGAATCTTGATAATCAATGGGTAGCTTCATGTAGACTGGAACATCAAGAACACCATTAAGGAAAGCATTCTTGACATCTAACTGATAAAGTGGTCAGGAACGCGTGGTGGCTATGACAAGGACCATCTGAACAGTGGAGGCTTTGACCACAGGACCGAAAGTATGGTCAAAATCAAAACCTGGAACCTGCGACAAGCCCTACGCCATAAGTCTAGCTTTGTGATGCTCAATAGTGCCATTTAGTCGATACTTAATTCTATAAACCAATTTGAAGCCAACAATGTTGACATCGAAAGGTCGAGGCACCAAGTCCCAAGTGTGCTGACCACGAAGAGCGGCCATTTTATCATCCATGGCTAAAACACAGGCTGGATCCTGAAAGGCAGAGCAATAATTAGTGGGTTGTGTCTGAGAAAGGAGTGCACCAGTGAGACCTTAAGCAATAATATATGAATAATCCCGGCGCTGAATGACACCAGCAGAAGACCGAGTAGCCATCCGATGGGTACGAGGCTGTAGCGGCGAGGCTAGAGGAATCGAACTAGCTGACGATGCTGAAGAAGACCGAGTAGAGCTGACCAAAGAGTGGCCTTTGGAAGACGCCGGAGAAAGGATGGTTAAAACTGGCTTAGGTATGGTGGCCAGCAGCTGAGGTGTAATGGCTGACGGCTGAGGAGCTGGGTCCGGGTCGGTCGTTCAGATGGAGCATGGTGGTGAAGTATAGGCGGCTGGAATGGGCACAAGCGTGGTGGCCCTAATCGATGAAGTAACAGCTCCATCAAAAAATGATGAAATCTCCAGGTTCGAAATAGAATGACTGTCCGCGGAAGATGAGACATAAGGGATTAAAGTTTCATCAAAACAAAAGTGGCAAGAGACATAGATGTACACGGAAGTCAGGTCGAGACATTTGAAGCCTTTGTGACGAGGGCTATAGCCAATAAAAACACACGGAATGGATCGTGGTGCAAACTTATCAGTAGCAGTGGCACGTAGCACGACAACCAAATGGGTTAAAAAGGGTATAGTCAGACACATGACCAAAAACAACCTCAAAAGGAGATTTTCCACCAAGAACTGAACTAGGCAGAGGGTTAATGATGTTAACCATGGAGGAGAAAGCTTCAACCCAATAATAGTGTGGCACAGAAGAGTGAAAAAACATGGCAAGACCAGTCTATGTGATGTGACGGTGCTTTCCCTCAGCTCGGCCATTCTGAGCAGGTGTGTAGGGAGAGAACATCTGATGTTGAATGCCACATGATATGAAGTGAGCCTAAAGTCGGTGATTAGTAAACTCTGTGCCATCATCGGTTTGAAAAATTTGACCCCTGGCAGAAAACTGGGTCTCAACGAATTTTTAAAACTGGATAAATGTGTCATAGAAATCCGACTTATACAACATCGGGAGAAACTATGTGAATAACGAAAAATCATCGATGAAAATGGCATAATAATAAAAATCACCTGCCGATAAAATAGGGGCTGGTCCCCACAAATTGCAATGCACCTTATCTAACAAACAGTGGTGCGCTTGTCACTAGTGGAAAAAGGTAAATGACTACTCTTGGCCATCTGATAAGAAGAGTAACTAACAAATGCCGGCATAGCAGAAGTGATAGAAATATGGCCCCGTCGACTAACAGATGCCGGCATTGCTGGACGGAGAAGATGGCCGCTGGACTTGCAGAGCCGAACGTGAACTGAAAATAGTCACCGGAAAATTTAGATGGTGATCGGAATTTGGTCGGGATCTGATAAGAAGTTGCCGGGAACTAGTGGTAATTTGGTTGGAAAATAAAATAAAATATTAGGTTAGGATCTGAACTTGCTCTGATACCATGATAGAATGATTAATCGTAAGAAATTGTATTATTGATAACTGAATATATAAAGTGTACAATATATGTAATAAGGAAAGAACTTTAATTATAACAAATCATAATCTAACCAGTAACCTGATTTATCCTAACACATATTAATTATTTTTTGATTAAAACTCACGTAAGTGAAGGGGTGTATATTTGGCTCCCCAAGCCTTTCAATTGTTCAATGCGTGTAATACATTAGTGGAAACTAATTACAAATTTGAGTTTTACCCAAAACCTTCATTCACACCCTATCTCAATGAAGAAATTGGCCCTATAACCCGTTCGAGGACTAACTATTGCTTTACACTTTCTAGGCTCCACACCCAGTGTCGACTAGAAGAGGTGACCTTCCATAGTGTCCCCTTACAATTATCTTCTCCTGAAGATAATTACTGAACATTTGACTATGTGCAGCATTCCACAGCACCTCAGCACCCAGTGTGCAGCATTCCTCAGCACCTCAGCATTCCTCTTCTCCATCTGAATAGGAAAAATAAACCCAGCAGTACATCGTTCTAATTGATAATTTCAGAGACAGAATACATCCGCTTAGATCAGGATTACATGCTTATGAGTAAATTCTTCTGATAGAAGGTAAACCCTGTTTATCTGCAATGATTATAGCTTTAAGCTCTCTTGGTAATTGAGTAAAGGATTGGTATATATTTACCTGATTTGAACTAGCCATTTTGGCTAGAAAATCTGCTGCTCCATTTGCTTCTCTGTAAATATGAGTCACAGTAACTGGAATCTGGTTCATTAGATCCCATATTAATCTAATTTCGGTGATTATGTTCCAGTGAGGTTGCAGCTGTTTGTTTACATTCTTAATGAACATTAGATTGTCACTTTCAATTTGTAAGTAACTAATACCCATGGAAATTGCAAACTGTAAACCTGCTCTAACTGCCCCTGCTTCCACATGAAGAGGAGATGGGCTAGTAAATTTCTGGGCATCAGCTATTAATATGTCACCCAGTGAGTCTCTTATAATTAATCCCATTCCAGCCTGATTTTTATGTTTCCATGAACCATCTGTGTTTAATTTATGGAGTAGATGAGATGGAGCTGTCTAGGCAACAGTAACAAATCTGCCATCTTCTTTTTGATTGTTTATTAACAACCTAGGCAGTGTATTAGATATATCCCATTTGAAATTTATTTTATAGGCTAACAAAATATCATTGAAGAGGTGTAAAGTTTTCCTAAACATCATTATGATGTTAGGTTTAACACTTTCATGATAGTGTTTGTTCCTAAAGCACCATATTGTCCAAACAACTATGCAGGGGATAATTTGAATCAGTTTTTTATGATCAGGTAGGTTACTGTTATTCCAGTAGTTGAAGTATCTATCCCATAGATATGGAGAATGCTTTGTTGGAACATTAAAGACAGTATCAATCCATGTCCATAGTTTTTTAATTTTTGTGCAAGAATTAAAACTATGGTGAATACTCTCTTCATCACTTAAACAAAAATAGCAAATGGATGGAAGATTGAAAGATAAATCTTCTAATACATCAGGTAGGGGGATTAATCTGTTCAGCATTTTCCAGTTTAGGAAACTTATTTTTCTTGGCATAATTGTGGACCAAACATATTTTAAAGAGGATACTCCTATTCTTTTCATCCTTAACAATTCATAAGCACTTTGCAGGGTAAACTTACCATTTTTAGTAGGTTTCCAAATTATAGTATCCTCAAACTCAGGAAAAAGTCCTTGAGTTATGTTCAGTTCAGAGATTATGTGCTCAGGTAGCAGGTGACTCAATTGGTTAATATATTCTTGTTTGTTAATTATGAAATCACCAACTGTTATGTCAGGAAAAGGAATAGTTTGGTTATTGTCCCATAACCTATAAAGAGGACCATAATCTGTCCATCCTGAATTCCAGAAAGAAACTTCCCCTTTCCCTATCTGTACTTTTGAGTTTAGAATGGTTGTATCTTGAATATCTTTGATTCTTTTCCAGGTTTTGGAAGTTTTATGGTAATTGGGGATTGACCACATGAATTGGGACCAAAGGGATTTTCCAACTTGTAGCTTCCACCATAATTTAATAGAGAAACTTTGAACCAAAGTTTCAATATTTTTAAATCCAAGGCCATTTTCTTCAATAGGATAACATAGCTTTGGGTAAGCCCTCCAAATTCTTTTCCTTTGTGAGGTTTCAGAGTTGGATGACCATAGGAATTTTCCTAGGATTTTTTTAGAACATCAATGATTGTTTGGTCAGTTTAAGAATTGTAATCTGATGTAAAGGGATAGAGGTTAATATGTGCTTGATCATGATTATCTTTCCTGCTTGAGATAACAGTTTATTTTCCCAGCTATTAATTCTGGATTGTATTGATGATATAATACATGAGAAATATACATTTTTGTTCCTACCAATATAAACTTGGCATCCAAGATATTTGAAGGGAAAGTTACCTTGTAGCATTCCTGTCGAGGTTTTAATATCACCAATAGCTCTAAGTGGGCAGTGTTTGGCAATATAAAATGATGATTTTTCAAAGTTGATCTTTTTGCCTGAAGCCATTTCATTGGATTGTAGGAAACAATTTAATGTTTTAAGTCCAGATTTAGAATAATTTAGGAATATGATAGTATCATCAGCAAAGGATAGATGAGAAATCTTCTGTATTGAATTTGGAAACTTATAAAACTTCAGGTTTGAATATTGAAACAGGAAGTTTAAGTTCCTTAAAAAGGCTTCTATCATTATAATGAATAGAAGTGGAGATAGAGGATCTCCTTTTTTTAATCCCCTAGTTGCTTGAAAGAAGCCATATGATGATCCATTTATTAAAATGGAGAAAAATGCCGATTTTAAGTTTTTCATTATTAGTTCAATTATTCTGATGGAGAAACCCATCTGACCTAATAACTTGGATAAGAAGGTCCAAGAGACTCTGTCAAATGCTTTCATCATATCAAGTTTTATGATCATGTTAAGACCTTTGGCTTTGGTATTAATGAAAGAGGTAAGTTCTTGCATTAGGAGTATATTTTCTGATATATCTTTTCCTGTGATGAATGCTGTCTGTTCTGGGCTGATAATGATGTCCATAATTGGTTTAATCCTTTCAGTAATGATTTTGGTTAAGATTTTATTAATAAAATTACAAAGGCTAATTGGTCTGTAATCTTTAAATGAGGAGCAAACTTCTTTTTTTGGTATAAGAATGATTAAAGTGGCTGCAATTGATTTAGGGATGTTAGTTGATGAAAAGAGATCCTGTATAGCATGTAGGACATCAGTGTTAATGATGTGCCAACATTTTTAATAGAAAAAGCCTGAAAAACCATCTGGCCCTGAAGCTGAATGACCATCCATTATTTTAATTACGGTAGATAGTTCATCCATTGTTACTGGTTTAGAGAGTTCACAGTTCATTTCTTCAGTAATTAGTTTAGGAATATTTCCCAATAACCATGCAATGTTAATTCTAGAAGGATCTTTGTACTCTTCCTGTAAAAGGTTGGAGAAGTATTTAACACCCTCTGCTGCTATTTCCTCTTGAGTGTTTAAGGTTATACCATTTTCAGTTTTAATTGAAAATATGGTTTGCTTCTTATGCTTAGATTTAACATTTTGATGGTAGAATTTTGTGTTTTGATCTCCTTCTTTAAGCCATTTTATTCTTGATTTTTGCCTACAGAATGTTTCTTGATTAGTCAATGCCAGTGTTAACTTTGCTTTTGATTTATTGAATTGTTCCAAATTCAATTGTGTTTCATTTTGTTGTAGGGCAGATTCTGCTTGAAGAAAATTTTCTTCACATACTTTAATTGTGTCAAAGATATTCCCAAAAGTGTGTTTATTCCAGTATTTAAGAGCAGTTTTTAAATTTTTTAGCTTGAATAAGAAATTGTCAATTCCAAATTTATTAGAGGGAATATTCCAAGAATCCTCTACTATCTTCATAAAGGTTGGGTGATTAATCCAACATTCTTGGAACCTAAAGGGGGAAGGTTTGTTAAAATTTTTTGTTTCACCTATGGTGAAAAGTAAGGGTGAATGATCTGAATTTCCTCTTCCTAATGTCTTAATGTCATATTCCTTAAACAAATCCCACCATAGATCATTAGATAATCCTCGGTCTAATCTTTTCCAAACTCTACCTTTGGATCTTATACATGTCCAAGTAAAAGTAGATCTAGAAGTTGGAATTGTAGACATGTTAGCTGCTTTTTGAAAATTATTAAAATTCTGGATATTTTTTGTGTCAGATTGAGAATGTCCCAGATATTCTTCCATGGAACTTCTGACATTAAAGTCTCCTATTAAGTATAATGGTGAATGGTTATGGTTTAGAATTTGTTTCCATAGTTTGTTTCTTTCATTTATAGTATGTTTGGCATAAATGAAGCCTGTAAAACAATCTTGGGAGATTAATTGATTATTAAATTTGGTTAATATAATTTGTTCCTCTACTGAGATGATCCTCATTTTAATTGATTCATCCCTAAGAATCCAAATTTTACAATTTTGGATCTGAGAAGTGATGTTCAAATTGAGTCTGGAAGGCCACCTTCTTGATGGAGTTGGCTTCCAACATTGGTTCAATTATGGTTAGGATATTAATGTGATGTCTTTTTTAAATGTCTTTTAACCTATTTATGGTGGCAGAATTGCCCACTCCCCTAGCATTCGAGACACTTATTTTTAATCCTATCATTAAGAAGATTTGTTATGTGTCGAAACTGAACGGGTAATGACCGTTTTAGGGGTTTGTGTATAGGATTTTTTATTATGTTTTCTGTTCTTGTTTATGTCAATATTATCTAAGTCCTCTTCTGAGTTTATTAATAAATTAAAGTTATTTTCTGATTCCTGTAGAGCTGTTTTGGAGTTTTAAAAATCATCTATAGATAAAGAGGCTGTAGTTGATTTTGAACTCTTTTTGGTCTTGGAGTGTGAGGAAAGCAGTGGAAAATTGCCTCAGTTTATTTCTATGAAGGTGTCTTCATTACGTTATGTTTCTTTTGTGGTATTATTTGATTAAAAAATTAAGCTATCTTTTTGATGATTTTTATGTGTCTGATTAGAGATAGTTCCAGATATGGGGGTTGAATCTAATATTTTGCTTGGATTTTCAACAATATTAATATTGTTGTTCATATGATCATTAACAGTTGGTGTTACTGTTTGTTTCATATGTTGAACATCAAGGGCATGATCTGACTTCAGAAGTTGATCATCAGTAGAATCATTAGGTAATGTTAAAATAACCACTGGGGTATTAGCATCTGTGTTTGTTTCAACATTGTTTCTAATATAAGTAACATGCTCAGTACTCATATTTAAATGTGATGAGTTCCCAGTGTTCACATTATCTAATTGATGAGAGTTTAAGGGAGAGACCTGGGAACCTTGACCAAGGTTCAATACTTTAGAACTTGTCTCCTGTTACCCTTTCTGAACCTCTGAAAGAGTGGGGTTATTGTTCTGTTTATCTACTCCCTTATGGAGAGTATCTTTAGTAACCTGCATTTGATTGTTAGATTTGTTCTTGTTGACAGGTATATATATTTTTTCCTGAGAAGATAGACCTGAAGAGGAAGTTTTATTGCCCTTGCTAGTAGGTTTTCTCTGTTCACCTATTGTGTTATTATCTATATTTGTGGAAGGCCTCCAGGCATGAAGTGTTGACTGGGTTTGGTCATTTCTACAAGAGGCAGTAGTGTGTCCTAACTTAAGGCATTTAGCACAACATGCAGGCATATTCTCATATTCCAAGTATTGCCAGAAACCTACCCCTCTAAACTCAATCCAGATCCTTTCCAGTTTTATTTTTTGTATTGTCTATTTCAACACAAATCCTAGCTACATGTGGTCTGGACCGATTCAAAGTAGCTTTATCTACTTTAACTAGTTTACCAATAATATTACCCAGAGATAATAGCACGCATTCATCAAAGAATTGTTGAGGAAGACCATACAAAGAAATTCATACTGGGCATATAGGAGAATCAGCATTTGGTGAAAAATTAGGTTACCATTTAGTAATTCTGAGTGAATGAGATCCGAAATTCCATACCTTGTGAAGCCAGCAGCGATAATAGTCCTCCTGCAAAGAAAAATGAATTAGTACCTGATGGTTATCCAAAAGTGATATATCCGTGTGACCTTTGAAATCAGCGGTTTAGAAATCTCGTCTGAGGCGATCTAATTGTGGTCTACTTCGAGCAAATTTCCCTATAAGGGTTAGCCTAAGAGGAGCCTCGAGCCTTTCACATTCTTCGTTGTTAAAACTCAATCCAGGTTCTCCTAGATGTTCTATAGTTTTTTTTGGATTGAATGGACCTCTGGGTTGGGAAGGTTGGGAAAGATCGGAATCAGAGATAGGGCGTAGGGATAGAAGTAGTTCTTTGCCTAGAGCTTGCTTATAGGAATAAGCCGGTTGAGGTTCCGGTGGTGGTGGTGGTGGCTCCGCCATAGGCGTCGCCGTTGATTCGGACCGTAGATAGGGTTTCAGATCAGGGAAGATGATAAAATCGCCTCAGAGCCGTTTCTGAATGAGGCCACTTATTTCTAATACCAATTTCCTAACACATATTAATTAAACTAAGCAAATGATAAATCTAATAAAACATGATTAAAAAAATTCAAATAATAAGAAAAATTAAGCAAACCGTGGCCTGATTGTTTACGCACGGAGACTAATGGAAGGAAAAGTGATTAATTCTTCCAGAAGAACAAGTTTTTGTGCACGGAAACCAATAATAATATCTAAGAGTGGGTCTTCTGACAGGCGGTCTGTCCATAAGCTTATGGACAGGCCACTTATTTCTTACCTACATTGCATTTCTTAAATTACATACAAAATTTAAAATTTTTGAAAATATTTTTATGTATCATATATTTTTATATTTTCACCTTCAAATACATAATATTACTTGTTTTAACTTATTAAATGCAATATTTAAATTTTATAAAAAATTATAAAATTTAAGGCAAATGCACCTGAGAACTGTCCTCAAGCTTATGGAAAGACCGCCTTTCCTGACACTTTCCCAATATCTAATATCTTATGTCTGTTGTGAAAACAAAGCAGAAATCCCCCACTCATCCTCTCGCAACTTTCTCAACTACCTACTATCCTCGCCGGTAACGGCTATTGCCGCCGTTACCGGCAAACCCAACTGTGAACATCTGAGCGATATAGCTTATGGACTTGGGGACATCCTGAAATTGTCCTTGGGGACATCCTGAAATTGTCCTTGGGGACATCCTGAAATTGTCCCCAAGACCCTATATAAAGGAGATATAGCTTGCCTTGTCACGCGCAAAGAAGTCGAAATCCTCGCATCACACTGTGAAAATGCCCTCGTTGGCAAATTTGCAAGAGGCAAGCCACCGATGGTCAAGCTAAATGAGGTGTTTCAATTTGTCGGTTTCAAAGGTAGCTTTCAAATCGGCTCGATTGATTTCAGACATGTCCTGATACGGTTCCAAGAAAAAGAAGACTACCAGCGTTTCTGGCTAAAAGGCCATTGGATTTTCCTTGGTGCTCATATGAAAGTGCTGAAATGGACAATGGATTTTTCTCCAGAAGCATAATCCTCAATCGTTCCGGTATGGGTTACTATCCCTTACGTACCTGTGTTTTTCTACAATAATGCAATGATAAAGTCGATGGGCAATCAAATTGGTAATTTAATAAAAATGGATGCTGCTACTGAGGCTCTATCTAGGCCATCTGCTGTCAAGCTATGTGTGGAAATAGATCTTAAGAAAAAATAGCCTACCTTCATTAGAGTAGGAATAGAGGAGGATGGGGTAGAATATAATGTGATGAAACTCCCTCTGGAATTTGAAGAGCTTCCACTGCACTACTACCACTGTAAATCCATAGGTCATGATGATAATCAATGTGTACATCTCCACCCTGAACTTAAGAGAAGTAGACCTTTTAAGAAAGTTCATCCTACCACTGATGCCACTATGCTACATAAAGATGGAAAGGATGTGGTTCCTCCTGGTTTGAATGCTGGCTCATCTGGAGTTTCTGCTCAAGACAAGGTTCAGACAATTAAGTACCAGGAAAAGGCTCATAAATCCAAATATGTTCCAAAAACAAAAGTAGCACTTACTGATGACCGGATGGTTGAAAATAAGGCCGCAAACATTGAAGATGGAGTTATTGGGGAGGTTACTAAAGTCAATGAGGTCACTAAGGTCACCAAAGTCATCACTGAGGATAATGGGGAACCAGAACCTCCTATTAAGTTTGTGAATGATGTACATCTTTCTATGGATGTTCCTGAAATTGTGGACATCACGGAACAAGAAGAAACCTCTCAACAAGAAGAAATCAATGAAGATTCTCAGTCAAAGGCCCCTGTGGTGGTCTCTCTAGCAGAAACTTCATCTGGATTCCATCTCTAGCACTCTGGCACACCTACACAACAACAACTTTCCCCCACTCAGGACCTTCACCCCAAACCTATGCTGGCAATTCCTCCTCCTCTGCACCACCACACTTTAACAGTAAGAAAGCATCTGCTAGGGATGACACCCCGGCCAAAAGAGGTAAAACTTTCTTTCCTTTGAATACAATTTTGGCTGCTAAAAATTTTATCTTCTCTCAGCAGAGATCCAAACAAAACAGGTTCCTTCTCCTGGCTGAACCTGAAAACCCTGTGGAAGTTTCTGAATCGATCTCTGAGGCTCCTACTACCAGTGCTGAGGGTCCGGCTCCCAGTACTGAGGTTCCAGAAATCCCTGTTTTAAATCCTCCTCAGGATATGCCCCACCATGTGGCACAGGTAAGTCCCACAAAGAACCAGAAAAAGTCCTCCAAGTCTAGGAAACCTGCTAAATTAGACAAGCAGGGAAAATCTAGCACTTCAGCTAATGAGACCTATTTAACTCAGTTAAATACTATCATGACTAGATCAAAAAGCACTAATGATGTTTCTCTATGAATATCACGACTATAAAAATAAAATTCCTGGTTTGGAATCTCAGAGGAATGAACACTTCTATGCTTAGACTTTCTAATCTAATCACTAGGCACAACTTTGAACTTCTCTGCATTATTGAACCTAAACACGATAACATGCAATGCAAACATTATAGACAGCTACTTCATTATGACAATTGCATGTATGCCAGTAATGGACAGATTTGGCTTTTTTGGAATACCAATTTGCCATTATCTGTTAAAGCTGATAATCTCCAGTTTCTAGCTGTAACTTTGAACTCTCTGACTCTCAATAAAAGTATGGATGCATTTTTTGTTTATGGTCCGAGAACTAGAAATGGTAGGAAAGATCTATGGTCTGACCTTAGGTCTTTTGTTCACTCTGAGTCAATTTTTATTGGAGATTTCAATGCTATTACATCTATAAATGAATATAAAGGTCCTTCTACTCCCAAACTTGGTAGTATGAAGGACTTTAATGAGTTTATTAATGCAATGACACTGGATGAAATAAACACTATTGGGAATTTTTTTACTTAGAGCAACAAAAGACTTCGGAACCCTACTAGACAAAGGTTAGATAGAGGTCTCTGTATATCATCATGGTCATCCACTTTTCCTGATTCTTCTGTTCAAGTTTTAAATAGAGTTTCTTCTGACCACAATCCTATGATTCTTTCCATTGGCAGTGATATTCAATCTGTCCCCAGGCCTTTTAGATTTCTGAATACTTGGTATAAAAGGAAAGAATTCAGGGATGTTATCAAACAGAACTGGAATCTTCCTATCCGTGAAACAGGAATGCTTGGCTTTTTTCTTAAATTAATAAGACTGAAGAAGGAGCTTAAAATTTGGAATAGGGACCACTTCTGTAATGTCCATGAGAATGTGATTAAGGCTGAATCAGTTCTAGGTTTCCATGAATCTGAATATGATATAAATGCTTCCATTGAAAACCTGGTTAGAGTAAAAGAAGCTAAGGCTAGGTTTGCCAAAGCTCTCACAGAGCAAAAGAATTTTTGGAAACATAAGGCTAGGGTAAAATGGCTAAAGGAAGGGGATAGTAATACCAAATTCTTTCATAACTCTGTTAAAGAAAGAAAAAGTAGGCTTGGCATCACAAAAATTAAGAGCAGTAATAACCAATGGCTAGGTAACATGCAAGATATTGAGAATGAAGCCATTAACTATTACAAGGATCTCTTAACTGAAGATAGTACCCCTGATAGCAACCTGTTTCAATCTCATTTCTTAAGCCAAATCCCTAAAATGATCAACAGTGAAGACAATGCTAAATTGCTACAACCTGTTGTACTTTCTGAGCTTAAAGAAATAGTTTTTAGCCTGAACAGAAATGGAACTCCTGGTCCTGATGGATTCACTCCCATTTTCTATATCAAATCATAGGATGTCATTGCCAATGATTTATTGTCTGTAGTACATGATTTTTTATCTAGCAGCAACATTCCTAGGGGTATCGGCAGCACTTGGATCACAATTATCCCTAAAAAGGATATTCCCGTGTCTTTCAATGATTATAGGCCAATAATTCTTTCTAATGCTGTGAATAAAATTTTCTCTAAGGTGCTTATGGAAAGACTTAAACCCCTTATGCCCAGGATTATCTCTCCACAGCAAACTGCCTTTCTTAAAGGAAGAGATATCTCTGATAATGTTCTCTACCTTCAAGAAATGGTCAGATTCTTGCACAGGAAAAATATAACTCCTAATTGTATTGTTAAACTAGACCTCAGGAAAGCATTTGATAGAGTTAAGTGGTCCTTTCTATATTGTGTGCTAGCTAAATTTGGTTTCCATGCTAAATTCATTTTTAGTATTATGAAGAATCTATCACAGTCATGGTTCTTAATTCTGATAAATGGTAAGGCTGTGGGTTTTTTCCAAGCATCAAGAGGTCTTAAACAAGGTGATCCTCTCTCTCCTTTCTTGTTCAACATTTTTTCAGAAGCATTTAGCAGGAGCTTAGCTTTTATTTTTCAAAATGGTAAGCTAGCCTACTATGATTTACCTGGTCAGGCTCTTCAAACCTCTCACCTCTCTTATGCAGATGATACAATGGTTTTTCTCAAAGCCAATACTCAAACATTGATTAGGTTTAAAGCCTTCTTATCTAAGTTTGAGGATACTACTGGCCAAAAGATAAACTACAACAAGAGTGATATTTTCATTAGTAGGCATGCTTCTGTTCATCAAATTACCTCTGTTAGGACAATTCTTGGCATGAAAATTGGTAAACTTCCTTTTAAATACTTAGGTGTCCCCATCTTTCATGGCTTCGCAAAAAAAATATTTTTCCAACCATTAATGGAACAGATTGATTCTAGGTTAAATAGTTGGAAAAATAAGTGGCTTTCAACTGGAGGAAAAATCACTCTTATTCAGTCATGTATTTATTCTACTCCACAACATATTTGGTTTGTTCTTAAACCTTCAAAGGAGATTATTCACACCGTGGAGAGAAAACTGAGTAGATTTTTCTGGGGGGTGCATGATCTGAAACCTAAAAGGGCATGGAGGAAATGAGATGCTCTCTGCTATCCCATTAACCAAAATGGCCTAGGTTTCAGATCAATTCCCACCATCATTACCACCTGCTCAGTAAAATTGTGGTGGAAATATCAAATTGCTGATGCCCCATGGACCCATTTTATTGCTTCTCTGCCACCCTCCTTTAGAACCTCATCAAATTGGAAAAGAATTTGCTATGTTAATGCATGGGCCGAGTCTCATTCTAGAGTGATAGTTGGTACAGGTTCATGTAATTTCTGGTCATCCAACTGGCTGGACTTATGTCCTGTTATGGATCTGTGTGACCAGAGTCTTATTGACATTCCAACTGACTGTACAGTGGCTAATTTCATCTTTCACAGGGACACTCTTCTTCCTAAAATCTCCCCTTTTCTCTCACCTAATGCTGTCTCTCTTTTGCAGGGTGCAACACTCTCTCCACACAGACAGGATAGGTTAATATGGAAACCTGACAAAAAGGGAAGATTCTCCTTTCACTCTACATATCAATTTCTCAGATCACAAAGAGGTAATATTGCCTCAATTCAGCACCTCTAGAATCCAAGGGTTCAAAAGAAAGTCTCAGTTTTTATGTGGAGATTGATTAACTCTTTCCTCCCGTTAGATAATGTTTTGAAAAAGATGGTTTTTGCATGCCTTCAAAATGTTGTATGTGCTATCAGCATGAGGAATCTCTAGATCATTTGTTTAATTCCTGTCCTTTTTCCATTCACATTTGGAAGACAGTGCATGGGTTTATGGGTATTAGGGATAGAATTTTTCCATCCATATGGGAAAGACTGTCATGCTACCTCACATATTCTAGCCTCAGCTCTTTACACTCCTTGATCATTAAATTAGCACCTTCAATAACTTGCTGGAACCTCTGGAAGGCCAGGAATAAATATCTGTATGGCAATGTGCCTCCACTGACCAGCTTTGTTGTTTCACAGATCAGGGATCAGATCTTCTATTCTTTCAGTGCTAAACCTGTTTATGTTTCTTCTATTTTTGACTTGGGTATTGCAGATCACTCCTTTCTTCCTATAATCAAATCTGCCCCTAAGCCAAAAATTTTTAAAATTGCTTGGTCTAAACCGTGCATAGGTTTTAAAGTTAATGTTGATGCTGCATGGTGTGGTATTTCTAAAAAGTGTGGGCTTGGTATGATCATCAAAGATAATAGAGGTGGTTTCATTGATGCACACAAGAAGTATACAAATGCTGAAACTCCTCTAGAAGCAGAACTTAGGGCAATTTTATTTGCTCTTCAGAGGCTGCTGGTTGCATGCTATTCAGTTCCTATATGTATTGAATCTGATTGTCTTAATGCAGTCTTCTTTGTTCTGAACCCATCAAATGCTCATTGGACATTGTTCCAGTTGGCTGATGACATTAACCTTCTTCTGAATGATATTACCCTAACGCATGTATATAGACAAGCTAACCAAGTTGCTAACAACATAGCAAAATCATGCCTCCAAGCTCAATCTTGTTCAAACCTATCTTTTAGTTCCATATCTAACACTGTACAGGGACTGATTAGACTTGATCAGATTGGTGTACCTACTATCAGAATTGCAACTTGAACGGATGCTACTGATCTTACTTTTTTTCTGACAGGTGCACACCTCTGACTAAGGATGAATGCCAAAGATCATTTTCCGGCTCAGGAGTTTCTCCTTTCCAGCTCACTTTTTAATTCTAGCTCCACCTTTTGACTAAATTGTGCTTCATTTTATACGATCACTAAATTGTTCGAGGGTACGGAGCTAAAATTATTGGGTGAACACAGATACCTACTACATAGATTTTGGCTGATCAGATGGTTCGAGACCTCGAGGGGGTTCGTGACCTCGAGGGGTGGTTTCGGGAACTAAAGGGTTTCGGGACCTAAAGGGTTTCGAGACATTGAGACCTCGCACATGGTGGATCGAGGAGTGTTTTTTCGGCAGTTTCGAGACCTCGAGGGGTGTTTCGAGACCCCGAGGGATGGTTCGAGGCCTCGAGGGGTGGTTCGAGGCCTCGAGGGGTGGTTTGAGACCTCGAGGTGGAATCAAAGGGTTGCGGGACCTAAAGGGTTTCGAGACATCGAGATCTCGCACATGGTGGTTCGGGACCTCGAGGTGGTTCGAGACCTCGAGGGGTGGTTCGAGACCTCGAGGGGGTTCATGACCTCGAGGGGTGGAATTAAAGGGTTGCGGGACCTAAAGGGTTTCGAGACATCGAGACCTCGCACATGGTGGATCGAGGATTCGGCAGTTCAAGACCTCGAGGGGTGTTTCGAGACCCCAAGGGGTGGTTCGAGGCCTCGAGAGGTGGTTCGGGACCTCGAGGTGTTTTTCTGAGACCTCGCAAATGGTGGATCGTATCCTAAATGGGCTATGACAGATTTGTGGTTCGCCAGGGGCTGTGGCAGATTACGGCTGATAAAGTGTTTTCAAGACCTGACGGGTGGTTCGAGCCCTCGAGGTTTTTCCTCGCAGTTCGAGATGCTGAAGGCCGGTATTGCCTCGAGACCTCGAGGGGTGTTTTCGACCCCTCGAAATAGTAGGTTGTTTCAAGCCAGTATAGATTTTCAATTCTCAGCAAGTCTACTCCTTTTCCCTGCACACTAACATAGGTTAGTACTATTCTTTTGGAATCAACTAGGGTGGGTTCGAAGGTTTTTCAACTCTCATATGTATCTCATATGATCCAAACTTAGCGATGACTACCTTTATTTTGTGAATGTTCTTTTTAATGGTTTAGGGGGGCCAAATAAAATTCCCCTCCATCTCCGGATGGTTTCATTAAAAAAAAAGTGGAAATCCCCAAAAACAAATATTGTATGCGGTCTGCTGTCGAATAGAACAAACGCTAAGAAATATAATTCTACTGCTCGCATAACTCTCCAGTCCAAAAAGTATCAATGACCAGCTCAAAATATTAACGAGTATAAATAGAAGTCTTAGACCGAGACTTACTCTACTAGTCAAAATACAAATATTTCCAAATTTTAAAATCTTATTTGAAAAGATAATATCTAATTAAATATCTAATTAAATATCTAATTAAATATTTTTAAAAATATCTTCAAATAAGCTCCATATTTTGCAAATCTGCTGGTACAGTTAATACTCTTTTTGTAAATTAATTTTGACTGCCTTCTTCTCACCATAATTGTCAATTTATCCTCATTCTCCTTCAAATTCCTCTGAATCCCAAAAACTATAATATGTTACAAATAAAACACCTAAAGTGCACATTAGTCCTGTAAAATCATAGTTAATCTCAATAAAATAAACAACATATTTCATACACATCAAGATTTATAGTTCTGCACCATGTTCTCACTACTACGCTATCTAGAGGGTAGTTAGCGGCAAACACTGAGTTTGTGCACAGAGATGTTAGGTCTAATGTACCAATCAAAACACAATCTCATACAGGTCGTTAATCTATACGAGTGAAAGGAATAGCTAGTAAAGCAAACATGCAAAAAGGTGGTTTGGTTTTTAAATTTAGCAACTACTAAACATAAAAGTAAAAAGTAAAGTACACTAATTAAACTAAGAACTTGGGGAATCATTGAGCAACATGGTGAATCTAATGCTTCTATCCTTGATTCATTGACATAGATACTTAGGCAAACCTAATAGAGTGTTCATAAGATGTGGTGTGGCCGATGGCATGCACTTCCCCGTCCCTGTCACAGCGGGTGCTCTCACAACCCTCCATCGACACTGCCATCATAATTATGGGAGTACAAGAAGGTCTGACTGTTGTTGTAGTTTTGTTTCTCTCACGTGCGATTAAGTCTCGTGCTTCTACCACAAATGCACTACTTCCCTCGGGTCCTATCGATTAGGCCTAAAGGTCGTTGGCACCTTATCTATGATCTAAGGCATCTCACACCCTTGTTTGCTACTATTTGTAATCTCTACTCGGAAACTCTCGAACAACTTTATGAAGTCTGCCAAGACTAGTGCAATGGCAATTTAATCAGAGCATTCTCGAATCCCTCGTGCACACACCCATGCAAACACGTTCTCCCTCACCCATTCTAGAAACCAGGTTTCTCTTCCCAAGGTGGTATCGATATTTGTACCATACATGTATATAGCCCAAAGTATGTGCTTATATGTGGTGCACTATATATGAATTTCAAATAACCAAGCACAATCATAATAATATCATAAACACAAAATTAGGAAGAACTAAAGAATCTAAAAAAGCATATAGATTTAGACCATGCTCCTACAATTTATCCCCAAGCTATAGAAACTACTCTCTAGACATGGAATTCAAATAAAGATTTGAATTCCACATCTTAAGATCAAAGAAAAAGAAAGAAAAGAAAAATAGAGACTTCACTCCAAACTACAAAGATAAAACTACTAATGATAAAATGTGTCCAAGCTACTCTTGGATATGAAAACCTAGTAAGAAAAGGTTCTATTTATAGCAGTAGGAGAATGGACCTAAAAATAGGCCTAAAATAGGGCAAACCCTAGCTCAGCTGCCGCTCGTGGAGTTTCCTTGGCGCGGGGCACTAGATCTAGTGTGTGGTGCAGATCTTCAAGAGTTACGGGGAGCGAAGCTTGGTGCAGGTCGCGTCTACCACCTGGAGTGGGTCGTGTCATCTGGTGTGGGGCACCATCAGGGTGATGAAAATGAAGGTTTTTATCCGTGCCCATGGCCGTTGGCACAAGCTGTGATCAGGAAGGGTGCTCGCTCAGAAACTTTGGCGTGGGCTGTGTAATTTCCCACACACCGATGACTGGTCTTGACATATTGAGCTTGGAATAGTGTAGGACCCCAAAAAGGGATGTCCCACGCCCATACTTAGCCGCGTGAAGGGGGTTTTCACTTTGTGCTGGTGGCTCGTGGCATTTGGAGCGGATCACGCCGTAGCCTTGTGCTGGTCTTCTTGGCATCGGGCTCCTCCTTTGGCGCGGGCTGTTGGTGCCAAACCATGAACAACCCGCACCGACCCATTTATTCCTCGGTCGCCTGAACTAGTTTCCTTCGCTACGAGCAATCCGTTAGTCTAATATGAGAGTTTTAGTTGTAAATTGTGTAGTGCTCGAGAAGACAAATCCAATGGAACCAGCCTTGAAGGCTAATTCTTCTCGGATCGTTCTCAGACTTAAGCACAACTCATCGGACCACAATTCCCCATTTCTTCATTTGCTACTTTGAGCTCTGTCGCCGCCTATCTTTGGCTTCAATATCCTTCTATCACTCATTGATGATCGTGGCCTTTGTCTACTACCATTCTAGTGTGAATGGTCTTTGTCTCTACTACTGTCCTCGTAAATGACCTTCACATAGAATGTAAATAAAAAGTAACCTCAGGCGATCAACTAAGGATGATCACAAGGAATATCAAGGAGCCCGTGGATACAAGATGTCCATTAGTACCAATTAAATCTATAAAATGTAGGATTTAGACAAGAAAACCAAACATGGGCATCTAAATCCTTTGTCACGTAAACCCAACTAATAATAGCAATCCACCAAATAAAACTAGCTAAAAAGTATGCCAAATGCAATGGTTAACGAATGCATAATGAAGCAGATCAGACTCCCCACACTTAACCCATTACTCATCCTCAAGTAAATAAAAGACAAGACAAAGACTCAAGAAAAATGTAGCTTGCATGCATAAGGTAATCGAGGTATTCAACTTATTCCGAGGTTACCCTGTTTCCCCCAAAAGAGTAAAAATCTCACAACTCTCACACTCCCTGTAAAACATAAGCAATCAAACCACCCAAAATAAAGTGTGGAAAAAAATAAGCCAAAAAGATAAGTGTATAATTTAGCTTACTTTTACCAAATAGATCCCAAAGCAATCAAAGAGTCATCTTAAAAAATAATCCACCCCGGAAGCTTGCATTCAACCTATTTTTTTTGTTTTCTCTCAATTTCTCTCATTTTTCCTAGGAGCCCTTTCGGGTTTTCATCCTAGCTTTAACACACAAAGGGTACTCACTTCTCACCTTTTTCCACAAGGCCTCTCATTTTTTCCTAGGCTTGTAAGCCTAGCCGGGCCTAACCTTTCATTTTTACCTAGGCCTTTCGATCTATCCGAGCTTTTCTTAATGTTACCCAAGTTGCCCTTTTAGATTTTCGGCTTGTCCAGGATTTTATATTTTTTTTCATTTTCAAGTTTTCCAATTTTTATTTGTTGTAACACAAAATTTCCCTAAAAGTGGACTTCATGCTACAAAATATAATCAAACACAAAAATATACCACCAATTTCCTAAAACATCTTACCCCATGCAAACTAGGAATCCTACCTAGCATGTCATGTCACCAAATATCCATTAAAAATCATCCCTCAACAAGTAAAAAACAACATAACCAACAAACAAGAAAAATAACTACCAATGCAAATCATGAAATGCACCAAGAAGTCTAAGAATGAAGATTCCCTAAGTGCTCACTACTCCCTCCCCACACTTAATCAATGCATAGTCTCCAATGCACAAAAATCGTGTCAAAACATAAGTGAAGTAGGGAGAATGGTGATAATCACTCTTGTGGCCCAGAAGGGCCTTCATCCTCGTGACTCGTGAAGATTCTATCCATGTATCCTGTTGCTTGAAGTGTGGCCTCGATGCTATCCATCCTCGAACTAAGGTCTTCCACTTGTGAGCGCATTCCTCCTATAGCTTAGATAACCTCTTGCAACACTTGAGTAGAGCTCGAAAGCTTGTCCCTAAGTGAATGCAAGTGGTCAATGATGTCCGTGGATATGCGAGAGCGACTAGCAGGTGCTCTCGGAGTGGACTCACCTTTGGCCTCCTTAACATCTATATCTGGGTTGGCTAGAACTCTATATAAATCTCTCTCAAATCTCGGGTCTGGAAAAATAAATAGGTCATCCAAACATGTGTCATGGCGGTGCACTCCGGCTATAGAAGTACAATGAAACTACAAGTGCTCGCTCCTCCATAAAGCCATACATTTCTACCCTCCGATGTTGTAGTTCCCACTATGGAGGCTTTGGATAACTTCTTTATGTTGTATCTTGAGCCCAATCTTCCTAATTTAGCTAATCATTTGTGTGACCAGATGCCCTAAGTGTTCTGCTAGCAGACCAACCATGCCTCTCATAGATATTTTGCCACTCTTCCTGTCCCCCATCGGTAAACATGCCTACATAAACTACCCCACTAAGTTTGGGTAAAAGTTACCCTCAGGTGTCATTGCCCAAAGGCAATGAACATTCAAGCCTGGGCATTGTGTCAGTTCACCATGGCAGAAAACACCCATAGCCAATAGTCGGTGAACATAACAGAACGCCGGGTGAACCAGGGTGGTACTCTTGCACAGGTTCTTTCGATCAGTGCCTGTCAGTTGCACCCAAAAGTGTCCAAGAGATAAAGGTAACCCTTGTTGGTGTATCTTCTAGATCTCCTTGTTGTACCCCTACCCAAAGGTGCATGCTACCTCCCGGTGGGTCATCTTGTACTCCTTATCGTCCAGGTATAATTTGATCGCCTAGTGTCCATCATCATCTACGACCAGTCATAGAGTAGCTAAGAACTCTAAGGTCCACCTAACATACGTATTGGAGTGTTTCTCAAGAAATCCCTCTAGACCTACTCGTCCCAATAGGTAAGTGAACGGCTTGAGTAAGCCTAGAGCCACCAAGGTGTCCTTGAAAGTGAACCCCATCTCCAAAATACTCCTGTTTGGCTCTCTCAAGTTCCTCCATCTGTGAAATACAGTTCCAGAGATGTTGGATAACCCCATAAACTCTTGAATCACAAATATGAGGTTGCAAATAATAGAAGCCGTCAGCTTGAGGTTTGCACCCTTCGTCAGCTTTTTCCTCTTCTCACCCCGAGTGAACTTGCCTTTCTCCGAGGTATTCTTCTTAGGTGGCATCCTAACAAAATGAGGAGAAAAGTAGTGATATGGTCACAAACAAGGCATAAGACAACATTCTCCCAAATAACCCAACCATTCATAACATGATAATCTAAGCATGTGGGCTATTTAAACAAGAACATTCCTCATCAAACAACAAACTCATGTAATCTATCACCAACCCATCAATAAGATTATGCAACCAAGATTAATCCTCTCACCCAACAATAAAAAACTTATCTTTCAAGCATAATAGCACATCAATCCTCCTAACTCTTTCTTCAACATAAGATCATGCATTCAAACTCAAACACATGTCTAAAAAAAACACACTAATTCAAGAATCGTGCTTTTAATAACACCACCACAATGTCAAATAAAGCATATATAAACAAAGATTTCAGTGGGTTACCCGAAATTTGAAGCTAGGATTCGTAAGACCCACAAAAGAAGAAGCAAGAATTGCTATTTTTTTGGAAGAAAGCTTCAATTTTTTGAGTTTCACCAAGAGTGTGGGAGAGAGTGTTTCTTGAGAAGGAAGAATGTGTCAAATGCTAGAATTAGGGGGAGAAAAGTACTAGGGGATTGGAATTTCAGCCTAGGTGACTAGGGAGGGAGGTACAATTAGGATAAGAATAAAAATATTAAATGCTCAATTTAGGGGGAAAATAGTACAAATCAATTAATTCCTAGGGATATTGGTTAAAACAATCCTAAGGAATTAGGGAACTCCAAAATTCTTGAACCAAAAATGCATTTTAAAATTTTAGAATCAGAACATTTGAAAATATACATTGTCGGAACAAAGAAAAATTGAAATTTTGGTTTTATGCGCAACAAATGTCTAGCGCGAGCCATAGGCTTGCGCCAAACATCCTGGCACAAGGCAGAGCATGGTGCTAAATATCTTAGCACAAGACAGAGCCTTGCACCAAACATCTCAGCACGAAGCATAGCCTCAGGCCAAGCATCTCAGCATGAGGCATCCACCAAAATTTTCCATAATCCTTGGTTTTTCCCTCTTTTTTCAAAAAAACTACATCACCCTTCAAATATAACTCCATTTAAACACAAACATGAGTCTTGAGCTCAAAATTTCAATCCAAACAAGAGCTATATCTAAAAATTCCTCATAGAAAAACAAAATTCATGCAAAAACTATCTAATCACTAATCAAAACACGTAAGTAAAAGAAACACTGCATATTTATTGTTCCTCATGAATTTTTTTTCATGCAATCTAGTTAGAAATGCCTACCGGTGGGTCTCCGGAATCTCCATTAGTGACTCTACCCACGATGACATTCTTGTGGAGTGGTCTCCGCAGTGAGCTATCCTTACCTTCAGACCTCTTGTCCGTCATAAGAAATGAATCCCTGTGTCTCACTAACATTGAGTCTATTAATGTAACTTTGGGGTTAGGTGGAGGTTGAGGAATTTTTAAACTCTTGATCATCTCCCTTTTCCGCTGCAAGGTTGTTATCATAGAAAAAAAATCTAGCATAGACATATTATCCATCACGTCATGCAATTCATCACAATCATTATCATTATCATCAACATGGGATTCATTCAAACATTCATACTTATTGGTCACACAAGAAGATTTAGTATGCTCATCACATAGGGTTACACCTTTGCACATCAAAGAAGACTTTGTCGAATCATGCCTAGATTTATAGATATCAAATTCCACTTTATCCATGTCATCTTCTAGAGTTAAGGTTCCCAAGTGGACATCGATTTTAGTCGTACACATTTTAAGAAAAGGTCTCCGCAAAAGTATTGGGGTGCACTTCCATCGTGCGCCATGTCTAGGACATAAAAGTCTTCCATAAAAACCAATTTTCCTATTTGCACCATCACATCCTTTACTAGTCCATGAGGACTAGCTTGGGAATGATCGACAAGTTGGACAATTATTCTAGTATCTCTAAGCTCACCTATTTCAAGTTATACATATAGACTAAACGGGATAACATTAATGGATGCACCTAGATCTATCATGGCACGTTCCACAAGTTTATCACTTAAAGAGATAGGGATAGAAAACATTCCGGGGTCATCACATTTCTTAGGTAAGTTCTTATGATTCAAATGTCCTAACCTCTTAGTTGGCATACGCCTTTTTTTGTGCATGCAACCTTAAGAAATTTAGCATATGACGGCACATTCTCAATTAGTTCCAAAATAGGGATGGTTACCTCAATATTTTCAAAGACCTTGTGAATGTTCCCATCATTGGTCACCACCTTTGGTCGTCCCTTCAAAGCATTTGGAAATGGAGGCAGACAAGTGACTTGTGCCTCGGGCGGTGGAAGTTCCATGGAGGGTGCTTCCTTGACCACAATCTCCTTCTCTTCAAAGTGTTCTTTGGTAGCCTCCACCATCCTATCATCTTCTTGCATTATCTTCTTCTCGGTCTTACGAACTTCCTTCCCATTTCACAATTTAAGTGCACTCACGTTCATTGGATTGATCTCCGGCTGGGATTGTAGTTTGTCGGACTCCTTGGCTTCAAGTAGGCTTACCGAGGTGGAAAGTTACCTAACTTGAAGTTCAATATTTTTTATACTTGAGAAAGATCTATTGCCAAGTTCCTCAATCTCTTGCCTTGTCCTCTCTGTAGAGTGAAGTATGATTGTTGGAAGGGCTTTCACCTCTAGGATATGGTTGAAGTAGAGTCTGTCCACCCTGGTATCCTTAAGGTTGGTTGTCCTCTCTCCATCATAAGTTAGGATGACCTCGATACCTCGGGTTGAATGAATTTGCATAGGTGTCCAGTCTTGTATCTCCTAAGTTCCTCTAGAACCCTTGTGGTTGACCCCAAGAAAAGTTTGGTATTTCTCGGTTATTGTAGTCAATTTCCTTCACCTCCTGTAAATCACCTATGAATCTGGGGCACGCTTCAGAGTTGTGGTTAAGGTTGAAAACTCCACACACTTGGACTTGATGCACATTTCCTCGCAAAAGCTCCTTTATCATAGAAGCAAGAGCTTAGACTTGCTACTCCAACTTAGGTGAGTGTGTGGGTTCATCTAAGACCTTAACCCTTGACCTATTGCCAAATTGTCGCATACCCATTTCCATTTGTTCGAAGAAGGCCATTGTATCCTTAGGGCTCTTATTCATTATTGAGCCATTGCAAGCAGCATTCTCAACCCACATACTTTCACCACATAGCCCCGTAAAGAAATAATTCACCAAACCCCCCTTCTTGAAGGGGTGGTATGGGAAACTAGCTAGCAATCTCTTGAAGCATTACCATTAGTCATACATACTCTCGATAGCGCCTTGGGTGATGTTAGACAATTTCTTCTTCAACCCAGCCGACTTAGACGCTGGAAAATACTTCTCTAAGAACATCCGCTTCATGTCTATCTAATAACCAATTCATCCCGGTGGCAAATAGTAGAGCTAATCCTTGGCATTAATTTGTAGGAAAAATGGGAAGGCTCTTAGGTTGTAGTCGTCTTCAGACACTCTTGGGGGCTTCATGTTCGTGCACACAAAATGGAACTCTGGAAGATGTTTGTTTGGGTTCTCCCCCAAAAATCCATGGAATGTAGGTAGGCAATGGATCATGCCACTCTTTAGCTCACAGCTCACATTGGGAGGTAATGGCGGGAAGGTGATGCATAGCGGCTGATTCTCCACGTTGGGTGCGATGAGCTCCCGTAGGGTGCGATTGTTGATGTGCCCATTTTATATGATTATTTTAGGACTTTTAGGATTCACTTTTGTGCTCTGGATGTGGCATTTTGCCTTAAAAATCTCTAAGGAGAGTTAAAAGTGACTTTTACACTTTTATTACTTTTCTAGAATATTTTGTGTAACAAGGAAATTTGTTTGAAGACTTTGAACAATAGCTTTGAAGATTTGAAGACTTGCATTTCAGTTTTTGAAGACTTGAAGAATTCAAGATAAGTGAAGTGAAGAGGAGGATTTGAAACAAAAAGAAGAAAGAAATCAAGATGCTGAAACTTGGCTCGGTCGCGACTCGCGATGGATTGGTCGTGAGTCATGATGGATGGATGGCTAGACATTTCTTACTTTTTTGTACTGTAAATACTCACCTTATCCTCTTCTTCTTAACCCCTTCTTCTTCCTGCGATTTTCTGGGTTTCGAACCCTAGTTTTTCTTCTTTCTTTTACTAGTTTTTGTAGGATTAATTATGCATTTTCATTATCTAGATTAGTTTGTTCTTGGGAGCAATTGATTGAAGCTTTCATATCTATGTAGTAAGAACCTCAATTTCACTCTTTCTTGAAGTATTTATTATTTAGCATTCATGTGTTTTAGGGCTATGTTTCACTTCATTTATGCTATGGGTTTTTTGAGTATATGAATTGTTGGTATGATTGAAGTGTTAGGGTATTAGAAAATTTGAAAATTTCTTAGCTCTTTGACATGAAAATCCAAGAACATGGAATTAGAACTTCTTGTGCATAATGTGTTGTGATTCCTGCTAGATGAGTATGTTAATGTGGATTAATCTCATATTTATCCTGTAGAAGCAATGAAAGGTTGAATCTTGAATGTTGATTGTTCTAGGTTTTATCTAAACAATGAATCTCGAATGTTGATTATTCTGGACTTGACCTCATGAATTCTTTGTTTGGTTAAATTGCTATGCTTTGGTAGAAGGATTTTTGTTATCAAATCTATGGCCTTTCGTATATAATGACATTGATGAAATATCTTTATGGTCGTTGAATGTTTAAAGTGATTATCAATGAGGTTTGCAAATGGTCATTGAACATTTTTGTGAATTACTTTTAAGAAGGAAAGAATGTCTATCTATTTAAATGGAAGTGATAGAATTCCCCATAGGCAATAAATGTGATGAAATGAGTGAATGGTTCAATGAATGGTTCCCCATAGGGCATATTTGGTTGCATATTAGCTAGTTGTTTTTATTTTCCACTTCTTGGTGGTTGTTTTTGTTCAGAGTAGGTATTGCCTGAGTTCTTGGTGGATTTTTATCGAGAATCCTTGCAATATAATTTTGGACTTTTGAAAAGAAATAAAAATAATGGAGCGTCTCACCTTGAGGAAACTCACGATCAGAAGAAAGGCTAAACAAGCAAGGTTATGTAAGATGTGTCATTCCAACCATCCTACCAGCCTTGCTATATGTTGAGAGAGGATAACTATGAGGGGGGAAAGAACCCTTGGTTTCCAAAACCAAGGGTATTATGAAGAGTGCTACCAAGAGGTAGGAGATGTTGGTTTTCAAGGGCAAGAAGCCCAAGAATGGTAACCATACCATAATTCGTACAATCCAGAGTGGAGTGGTAATCCAGATTGGTAGTATGAGAATGAGCCGAAAAACCAACAATACGAGAAAAATAGTTGGCCATCACTACCTTATACCATACCCCAAAACCAAGCCCAACAAGAAAGTTCAAGTTTGATACGTGAGGAAGTCATAAATACAATAGAAAACTTGAACAACTTATCCAAGACTAGTGAGAAACCGGACACTCGGATCTCTTCTAGTGTTGAGGTGATTGAGTGACATGTAAGGAGTATATTGGAAGCAGTGGTCCGGCTGGAAGCTCGTGATTCTAAAAAATACACTATCCCAAGTTAAACTCAAAGATTTGGTGGGTGAGGTCATCATGAGAAATGAGTTTGAGTTTGAAAGGGATGAAAAGTCGGTTGTTAAAGATGAAAGAAGGGAGGAAGAGGTGATTATGTTACATTCATTAGCATCAGCACCCCTACCCCCACCTAGTGAACCAACTCCACCATTTTTGGAAGTTTTGAGGGAGATACGAGAAGAACCAAAAGACTATCCCAAGCCTCATAACCACCTAACTCGCTTTAAACCATGTCCACCTTTACAAGACTTTCCTCTTGAAAATTTTATACCCCCACCTCTCTACTTTTTTATGCTCATGGTGAAGGAGTTCAAGCCTTTACAATATGGAAAACATTATTGTTGTGCTAACGGCCTTAAATATATGAGCTATGTCGTACCGACGAAGTAAATAAATTTGGCTTTTGTTTTGACTTTTGTTGATTATTTATTGTTATTTTATCTTGTTCTTTTCACTGTGTGTTTTTTTTGTGATTTTATAGAAAAGTGAAGTGCATTGAATTGGAGGAGATGAAGAAATGACATCAATGAGAAAGGGAAGAAAGCTTGGAAATTTGGTAAGAATTTTTTTAAGTGCTGGGAAACCCCGTCTGTTGCGAGTCGCAATGAACAGGGGAGCAAAAATGAGCCCCCAGCACCATCTCATCATGATCTGTGACATGGGTATTGTGAGTCGCAATGGAATCAGAAAAATTTCTAAAAGAAGTGAGCTCGTAGGCCAAAGATGTCGTAAGTCGCGATGGCTTTGTCGCGAGTTGCAATGGAGAGACCGGTTTTTCAACTTTGCTTAAACACTTCATAATCCTTTCTTTTTATCCTCCAAATACTCCCAAGAACCATCACACCTTCACTCATTCATCCACTATCTTACATATATAGAAATGAATATTCTTGCATCTTTATAATGCCTTCGTTAATTGTAGTATGCCGACTACGTATTTGTGCTTTTGATTGCTATATTCAATAATGATGCTTGGATATGTGTCAATATATGTTGGATATTTTTATTGGAAAATCTTATAGTGATAATTGCATGATGGATTGGTTGTTCTTTGAGAATACTATGGTTATTAACTTTTGATGCTAAATCTAGTATTACAAATCCTTATGTACTTGTGAGTTTGATGTGGTTCTCTATGATGTTAGTCTTGATTAAACAGCTACAAGGAGAGAAAGTTTTGCTCAAGGGGTGAGTTCTTCTACGACACTTTTGCCCCCCCCTCCAGCTCCGAAACAAATTTGGGGACCAATTCTATACAAATTCATGGGATTGTGCCATATCACCAGTGACTATGAGGAGAAAAAAGAGTCACTCAACCTCTTACCTTGCGTTTTATTGTTCTTGCCTTAGATGTTCACATTGAGGGCAATGTAATGTTTTAAGTATGAGGAGGGGGTTAGAGGACTTACATGCATGCAAGCTTGATTTGGAATGCTTTTTGCTACTTTTGATTGGAAAAACATGAGAAAAAGGAAAGAAAAAAAATGAAATTTTGAAAAAAAATTGAAAATGAAAAACAATTAAAAGAAAACCCTCAAAGTTGAAAACCCAAGAGGGCAACTTAGGAAACATTGGGGGTCTGGATAGGTCAAAAAAAACTGGAAGGGCGGCCGATGCAAAAATGAGAGGCTAAATGTGGGCAAGATGTGAGCCAAAAGAAATATGATGTGTGGCTAGGATGAAAACCTGAAGGGGCTCCTAGGAAAAATGAGAGAAAGAGAGAAAATAGAAGAAAAAGAAAAAAATTGTTACTTTTCTACTCATTTGGCGACATTGGAGTCATAAAGTTGCGGTTGACATATGGATGGATAGGGTAGCCTAACATCATAGGACTTCTTGGGATTGGTAACTTAGCGGGTTGAAAATGAAGTATGGTTATAAAATTCTTAATTCTTTGTATACTTCGTTTTTGGGTTAATATATTGGTATAGGGTGAAGTATGTGTTTGAGTCTCCTATATGGTTTTGGCTTCATTTTGTGCCATTGGACTTTGGTTGATATATTGGTATGAAGTGAAGTATGTGCTTGATCCTCTTATATGGTTTTAACTTCATTTTGTGACATTGAACTTTGGGATTATCAATTCAGGACTTTGAAACGTTTTTATGGGTAGTGAATTGATAAGTGGCAAGTTTAGTTAGATTTAGGAATTGAGGTTGTGTGCGAAAAATTCTCGTGAGCTTTGATTTTCGGATTTATGATATTGAGAAGTTTAGTGAGGCTTTGATTTGGGGGAATATTAGTTTAGGATGTGGACATATGAATTCCTTTGTGTGCTTGGATCTTTTCTAACTCGAGGGCGAGTAAGGTTTAAGTGTGGAGAGGTTTGGTGTGATCAATTTATATGGTTATTTTATAACTTTTAGGATTCACTTTTGTACACTTATATGCTCTGGATGTGGCATTTTGCCCTGACTTTTACGCTTTTATTATTTTTCTAAAGGATTTTGTGTGACAAGGCAATTTGTTTGAAGACTTTGACAATACATTTGAAGATTTGAAGACTTTCATTTGAGCTTTTGAAGACTTGAAGAATTGAAGATAAGTGAAGTGGAGAGGAGGATTTGAAACAAAAAAAAGAAAGAAAACAAGATGCTAAAACTTGACTCGGCCACGACTCACGATGCATTTGTCACGAGTCGCGACGGACGGGTGGCCAGAACCTTTCTTACTTTTTTGTACTAGAAGTACTCACCTTATCCCCCCCATCTCTCTCTCTCTCTTAACCCCTTCTTCTTCGTGCAATTTTCTGGGTTTCAAACCCTAGTTTTTATTCTTTCTTTTACTTGTTTTTGTAGGATTAATTATGCATTTTTATTATCTAGATTAGTTTGTTCTTGGGAGCAATTTATTGAAGCTTTCATATCTATGTAGTAAGAACCTCTATTTCACTCTTTCTTAAAGCATTTATTATTTAGAATACATGTGTTTTAATGCTATGTTTTACCTCATTTATGCTATGGATTGTTTGAGTATATGAGGTGTTTGTATGATTCGATTCAAGTGTTAGGGTGTTAGGAAAGTCTCAAATTTCTCAGCTCTTTGACATGAAAATCCAAGAACATGGAATTCGAACTTCTTGTGCATAATGTGTTGTGATTCTTGCTAGATGAGTATGTTAATGTGGACTGTTCTCATATTTATCCTATAGAAGCAATGAAAGGTTGAATCTTGAATGTTTATCGTTCTACGTTTTATCTAAATAATGAATCCTGAATGTTGATTATTCTAGGCTTAACCTCATAAATGCTTTGTTTGGTTAAATGGCTATGCTTTGGTAGAAGGATTGTTGTTATCAAATCTATGGTCTTCCTGTATAACGCCATTGATGAAATATATTTATGGTCGTTGAACGTCTAAAGTTATTATCAATAAGGTTTGCAAATGGTTGTTTTGAACATCTTTGTGAATTACTCTTAAGAAGGAAATAATGTCTATCTATTTAAATGGAAGTGATAGCATTCCTCTTCTTTGTGGACGACCCCAACTTGCCATTATCTACTTAGTTATAGATAGGAAGCATTTAGGGATTATAAATTTAACTTTGAGAGGTACGACGATGAACCCCCCCCTCCCAATTGTCATCCGCCATTGATAGCGGTCCTTCTACTACTTCTGGCCTCGGTTGAACTTGTTCCCTAGTTCTTTTCCTCCTTCTCCTTTGACCACCTGTGTTCTCAGTCGGGTTGTGTAAGACGCCTAGATTAGTGGTATGGGTGTGTACCATAAACTAGAGCCAATAATACTCTTCTCAATACAATACTAGCAAACAGAACAAAAGGTAACAGAACAACTATAACAACAGCTCCGACCAAGAATCAACAACTTAAACAAACAAAATAAAAGCTAAACTAACTACTTCTACTAACACATTATGCCTAATTGATACCTAGACTGATAGCATCCCCGGCAGCGGCGCCAAAATTTTGAATTGCCTCCCCTTGGGGTCATTAATTGTAGTTAATTAACACAGGCATGGGCTGGGGGTCAAAAGATAAGAATTTGTAGTTCTGCACCCTGTTCTCACTACTACGCTACTTAGAGGGTAGTTAGCAGAAAGCCCTGGGTTTTTCCACAGAGATGCTAGGTTTTATGTACAAATCAAAACACAACCTAGTACGGGTCGTCAATCCATATGAGTGAAAGGAATAGCTAGTAGAGAAAACATGCAAAGGGGGGGTTAGTTTTTTAATTTAGCAACTACTAAGCATAAAAGTAAAAAGCAAAGTACACTAATTGAACTAAGCACTTGGGGAACCATTGAGCAACATGGTCAATCTAATGCTTTTATCCTCGATTCATTCACATAGATATTTAGGCAAAACATAATAGAGTGTTCATAATACGTGGTGTGGTCGATGGCATGCATTTCCATGTCCCTGTCACAATGGATTAGGGGAGAACACCAAGGTCCTACCATTGTTGCAGGTCTGTTTCTTCCCCATGCGATTACATCTTGAGCTTCCACAATGAATGCACTACTTCCCTTGGGTCCTACCGATTAGGCAAGGGTTGTTGGAACCTTATCTATGATCCAAGGAAAGTCACAACCCATGTGTGCTACTATTTGCTATCTCTACCCAAAACATCTCGAACAACTTTACAAAGTCAACTAAGATTGGTGTGATGGCAAGTAAGTCAAAGCATTCTCGAATCCCCCGTGCACACACCCACATAGACACATACTCCCTTACCCATTCTAACAACCAGGTTTCTCTCTCCAAGGGGGCATCAAAATATGCACCATACATGAATATAGCCCAAAGTGTGTGCTTATATGTGGTGTACTATTCACACATTTCAAATAATCAAGCACAATCATAATAATATCATGAACATAAAATTAGGAAGAACTAAAAGAATCTCAAAAAGCATATAGATTTAGACCATGCTCCTACAATTTATCCACAAGCTATAAAAACTGCTCCCTAGACATAAAATTAAATAAAGATTTGAATTCCACATCCTAGGATCAAAGCAAAAGAAAGAAAAGAAAAAGAGAGACTTCTCTCCTAACTACAAAGATAAAACTACTAATTATAAAACATGTCCAAGCTACTCTTGGATATGAAAACCTAGTAGACAAAGGTTCTGCAATTTAAATTCCACATCTTAGGATCAAAGCAAAAGAAAGAAAAGAAAAAGTGGGACTTCTATCCTAGCTACAAAGATAAAACTACTAATGATAAAACGTGTCCATGTTACTCTTGGATATGAAAACCTAGTAGACAAAGGTCCAAGCTACTCTTCCATTGTTGTCAGTCAACTCTATCTCGAATTTAAAACTCGACTGCGATTGAATATTTCAAAGAATTAAATATCAGGGCCATGAGGAAAATGTATAATTATTGACAAGTAGGCATTGATGAACTAATTATTATAAAATTTATCGTTACCGTTATGTCCTTCCACGCTTCCTCTTTAACATCCTCCGGCACGTTAGGCCAACGTATCCACTTACCAAATATGATGCGCCTTTTAAAAGTGTAATTGTAATATGCAGTCCAGGCACTCCATTTGTGTCTGGATCGTAGTGCACAGCTCCACCAGTCCTGCTTTTCGAAATCCAACACTTTATCGCTCTCTTGTTGGGGCTCTGTAGTATCCGACGATCACTCATCCTGATTGGGCCTTTGCGGTCAACACTGCCAGTCAGTTGCTTCAGGGTCCCTGTGACGATCACTTTGCAGCAACTAATTGGATTCTCCGATATGTTCGGGGAACTCTACATTTTGGTCTTGCATTTTGATCAGCTAGTTCTTCTGAGGTTCTGAGTTACTATGATGTTCATTGGGATCGTTGTCTGGAAACTCGACAAACTGCTTATGGTTATGCTGTCTTTCTTGGTGGAAACCTTATTTCCTGGAGTGCTAAGAAACGACCCACTGTATCTCGCTCGAGGATGGAGTTTAAGTATCGTGCCTTGGTCAACACCACTTCTGAGGTTGTTTAGTTGACTCATTTGCTTCGTGATCTTCGTGTGCCGCTTGCTGGATCTCCACTGCTGTTATGTGACAACAGAAGTGCTATCTTTTTGGTACAAAATCCAGTAACTCACAAGCGAGCAAAGCACATCGACATTGACTATCACTTTGTTCGAGAGTTGGTTGCTTCTGGGAAGTTTTGTGTTGCTAATGTTCCTAATGCTCTTCAGATTGCAGACATCTTCACCAAAGGGCTCTCTCGTTTGGTGTTCGAGTTCTTTAGATTCAAGATTTGCGTCGCTGAGCATCCAATGCTTCGCTTGAGGGGGTGTTAGAATAATTCAAGTTGTTGATTATGTTTGATTCTGTTATAGATAGAGTTGTTGACTAGAATAGAGTCATACTGGTACTAGCCTTATTCTCATCAGTAATACGATAGTAATTACGGGAAATCGTTTTATGAGTACCATCCCAATGATTCTATCTTCACTTGCACTATGCTTCTATATTTGGCTATGCATTTCCAATGTTAGGTCTAGGAAATCACCAAAAACTCCTCCTTGTCCTTAGGGCAAGTGCAATGGGTTTCTTAAAAATTAAAAAACCGCTCTAAAAACCGAAAACATCCACAGTAGTGGTTTTTAGGCCGGTTTCTTGTTAAGAAACCGGCCCATAGTTTCCAACTAGGGAATAGGTTAAGAAACCGGTTCCGTCAGAATTTGTCAGCAGACGCACATGGCCGCTTGATGCGGCCAATTTTTTTTGGGTGAGTGGGACACGTGTCACCCATACATTGGGCCACGTGTCCCACTCAAATGCTGATTATTTTTTTTTGTAAATAGAGGGACACGTGGCACCCTCTGGTTGGGCCACGTGTCCCTATCTTTGTTTTTAATATTTTTTTTAAAAAAAAGCTGAATTTTTTAATTTTTAAAATTTAATTTTAAAATGTTTTTAAATTAAAAATATTGAATGATTTTCGATTAAAATTTGGAATGATTTGGAATAAAAATTTAGAATAATTTTTGAGAAAATTATTGAAGAAAAATTATTGAAAAAATATGGAATAATTATTGAAAAAATGAAATTCAATTTTAAAAATTATAATGTATTATTAAATTTTACATTCATTTTATTTTGGGTGAGTGGAATTTATTTAAATTAAATATTAATAATAAAATTAATGAGTAGGATAGAGAAAATCAAGTGGGGTACATAAATAGTAAAAAGTGGTTTTTTACCATTGTGGAGAAGAAAATGTGTGATTTCTTAGGTGGTTTTTTAAAGTGATGTGGAAGAGAGAGAATGAGAAAAATAATATATTTAATTGGTAAGACATCGGTATCGGTTTTTACCATTGCATGTGCTCTAAGGACAAGGAGGAGTTTTTGGTGATTTCCTAGACCTAACATTGGAAATGCATAGCCAAAAGCATAGTGCAAGTGAAGATAGAATCATTGGGATGGTACTCATAAAACGATTTCCCGTAATTACTATCGTATTACTGATGAGAATAAGGCTAGTACCAGTATGACTCTACTCTAGTCAACAACTCTATCTATAACAGAATCAAACATAATCAACAACTTGAATTATTCTAACACCCCCTCAAGCGAAGCATTGGATGCTCAGCGACGCAAATCTTGAATCTAAAGAACTCGAACACCAAACGAGAGAGCCCTTTGGTGAAGATGTCTGCAATCTGAAGAGCAGTAGGAACATTAGCAACACAAAACTTCCCAGAAGCAACCAACTCTCGAACAAAGTGATAGTCAATGTCGATGTGCTTTGCTCGCTTGTGAGTTACTGGATTTTGTACCAAAAATATAGCACTTCTGTTGTCACATAACAGCAGTGGAGATCCAGCAAGCGGCACACGAAGATCACGAAGCAAATGAGTCAACTAAACAACCTCAGAAGTGGTGTTGACCAAGGCACGATACTTAAACTCCATCCTCGAGCGAGATACAGTGGGTCGTTTCTTAGCACTCCAGGAAATAAGGTTTCCACCAAGAAAGACAGCATAACCATAAGCAGTTTGTCGAGTTTCCAGACAACGATCCCAATGAACATCATAGTAACTCAGAACCTCAGAAGAACTAGCTGATCAAAATGCAAGACCAAAATGTAGAGTTCCCCGAACATATCGGAGAATCCAATTAATTGCTGCAAAGTGATCGTCACAGGGACCCTGAAGCAACTGACTGACAGTGTTGACCGCAAAGGCCAAATCAGGATGAGTGATCGTCGAATACTACAGAGCCCCAACAAGAGAGCGATAAAGTGTTGGATTTCGAAAAGCAGGACTGGTGGAGCTGTGCACTACGATCCAGACACAAATGGAGTGCCTGGACTGCATATTACAATTACACTTTTAAAAGGCGCATCATATTTGGTAAGTGGATACGTTGGCCTAACGTGCCGGAGGATGTTAAAGAGGAAGCGTGGAAGGACATAACGGTAACGATAAATTTTATAATAATTAGTTCATCAATGGCTACTTGTCAATAATTATACATTTTCCTCATGGCCCTGGTATTTAATTCTTTGAAATATTCAATCGCAGTCGAGTTTTAAATTCGAGATAGAGTTGACTGACAACAATGGAAGAGTAGCTTGGACCTTTGTCTACTAGGTTTTCATATCCAAGAGTAACATGGACACGTTTTATCATTAGTAGTTTTATCTTTGTAGCTAGGATAGAAGTCCCACTTTTTCTTTTCTTTCTTTTGCTTTGATCCTAAGATGTGGAATTTAAATTGCAGAACCTTTGTCTACTAGGTTTTCATATCCAAGAGTAGCTTGGACATGTTTTATAATTAGTAGTTTTATCTTTGTAGTTAGGAGAGAAGTCTCTCTTTTTCTTTTCTTTCTTTTGCTTTGATCCTAGGATGTGGAATTCAAATCTTTATTTAATTTTATGTCTAGGGAGCAGTTTTTATAGCTTGTGGATAAATTGTAGGAGCATGGTCTAAATCTATATGCTTTTTGAGATTCTTTTAGTTCTTCCTAATTTTATGTTCATGATATTATTATGATTGTGCTTGATTATTTGAAACGTGTGAATAGTACACCACATATAAGCATACACTTTGGGCTATATTCATGTATGGTGCATATTTCAATGCCCCCTTGGAGAGAGAAACATGGTTGTTAGAATGGGTAAGGGAGTATGTGTCTATGTGGGTGTGTGCACGGGGGATTCGAGAATGCTTTGACTTACTTGCCATCACACCAATCTTAGTTGACTTTGTAAAGTTGTTCGAGATGTTTTGGGTAGAGATGTTTTGGGTAGAGAAGCCGTGGTGGTATCCAATGCTCGTATCATCCAAGAAATCGTGCAGAAAAACAACCAGGTTTGCTCCAGCCGCGGCATCCCCAATGCAGCCCATGCCCTTGACCACCAAAAGTTGTTTCATCAACAAATTCTGTGAAACAAATCTCACCATACAACCATCGTTTTTAAAATGTAATGAATTCGCAACAGAAAAATGAAGTACAGTACCCACAAATGTTTAATTCATCCCAAACTTGATAGACTTCAAAATGTTTTATCAACAAATTCTGCGAAACAAATCTCACCGTAAAACTACTGTTTATAAAATGTACCCACAAAATGTCTAATTCATCAAAAACCCGACACATTTTCAATAATCCTTATTACTCAACCACTCATTCACCTCTTTCACCCAATCGGCTAGGAGATTTTCAACAATATATGCACAAAGTCTTCCAATCAAGTCCTCTATCATCTTTGGTTCATAGGCAAGATTATCTTCCAGAAAGTGCTACATGTAAATTATGAACCGGAACAGAAATTACATTTACTTGAAGTTAACTGAAGACAGATGAATGAGATCAAATACTTGCTGTAGGTCAACATCGTCAATTTCTAGGGCGATTCGCTCCATCCAAATCATAAAGTTTTTTTTAAAATTAAAAGCTCACCGTAGTGAGAGGGTATTTATTAAGCTCCCCTTGCCCAAAATAGACAAACCATTAGAGTTTTGGAGTTTACATATGAGCAAAAAGCTACCAAAAAACTATTTACAAGCCGACACACCCCGTGCTAACAAAAGTATAGCCCTTAAACCCAATCGAAGTCTATTATGGTCTACCATTATTAATGCCTCCACCCCCTGTGTCGACGATAAGGATGGCCTCCGATAGTAGCTTCTCGCAACCCGCTTCCCCGAAAGTGAGTTACTAAGAATACTTTCAGATACTAGCCAAAATCCAAACTGAGCTTGGATTCTCTTTTCCTTTGTGGCCATGAGTTTGGAAGTACATTTTTGGATCTTCAGTTTGAAAGCCTGCTGGTAGTTGATGCCAATGTCGATAGTACGGTCTCTATGATAGTGCACCACTGTGTTATTCAAGCTCTTTTTTTGCCTTATGTACCTATCAAACATGAACACATAGAGCAGTACCAAGATTCTGACACATAAAATTGAGTGTTTATTACTCATGAGCTTCTAACAAAAGGGAAACACATTGAATCCATATGCATGATTCCTCTGATTTTATTCGGTAAATTGAGATGATTAAAAGAGGAATTTACCATGCAAAAACTTAAAGATTTTGCTAAGTTGAACTTGGAAAAGATCCATAGATCTCCAAATTTCTCTGACAATAATGACACACCACAATGGAACTATGAATTCTCTTTTGATCATCTTAACCAGAAGAAGAGAATCACATTCTATCTCCAAAGTAAAGCATTCATATTTCTTAGCCAAATCAAGGCCTAGCTTTAGCCCTTCCATCTCTGCCATCAATGCAAAACAATTACCCAAGTATTTAGAAGCTACACTGATTAGTTGTCCTTTTGAATCCTCAATATAGCTATTGCACTAGATTTTCCATTGCTAAGTACTAAACCATCAGTATTTAGTTTGAAAGCCTTTGGCGGATTCCAGCTAATGATTCTAGCTAAGACTCTATTTCTTGAACCAGAACTTTTTGAGTATAGCAAAACTTGAAAACCAGTGGATATACTCCATTCAAAACCAACTTTATGAGCTAAGAATATGTCCTAGAACTGGTTGAAGATGTTCTTTATCATTAGATTAGTGTTTGGTTTGGTGGATTCAAAAAGAAATTTGTTTGTAGAACACCATACAAACCAAACTACAATGCATGGTAGAATCCTAAATGAACTCAGAAAGTCAGCAGAGTTGTGTTTTAAATTCCAATAGAAGTGGAATCTATCCTAAAGAATGTTAAAGCACATATTTTGAATACTGGAAATTCTATGTATAATACTCCACATATGTTGGATAACTCTTAGAGTTAAAAATGTGGTGTAAATCCTCTATATCAGGTTCACAGAACATGCACTTAGAGGATAGATGAAAGTTAAAATATTCTAAGATATCTAGCACAACCACTAATCTATTCAACAATCTCCAGGACAAAAAAACTGATCTTTTTGGTAACAGTTTGGACCATAAGAACTTGAAAGAGGGGATAACATCCTTTTGGCCCGGATCAGTTCATAAGAGGTTTTAATAGAGAAGTCACCATTCTCACCAGGTTTCCATATGAAGAGATCTTTATAGTAAGAAAATAGAGAAACTTTATCGTTCAGGAAATCTATCACATGAGAGGGAAGACCTAGGCCTAGGCTTTCACAAAATACAGTATGGTTGTCAAAAAAATGACAGATTGATGCATCTGCAAAAGGTAAATCAGTAGATGAAGACATAATTGGGATAATGGTCCAAAAGCGGACCAGTTAGTCTCCAAGAAGGATACTTCACCCTCCCAATTAGATGCAGGTATTATTCAAGGCCAGTTCAGAAACTTGATTAATCCCTTTCCAAGTTTTTGAATGTTTCAAATGATCTGGAGTGCTCCACATGAATTGGGACCACAGTGATTGTCCTTGTTTCAATTTCCACCAAAGTTTAAGTGAGAAACATTGAACAACAGTGGGTATAATTTTTAAGATCAAGACCATTTTCAGTCTTTGGGAAACACAAGTTATTATAAGATTTCTAAATTTTTCTACTGCGTGTGTCTTTATTTGAAGTGTTCCAGAGAAATTTGGCAAAAATAACATAAAGTTTATCCATAGTTCCTTTGGTTAGTTTTAAAACAGTTAGCAGATGGAGAGGGATAGCTGAAAGTACATACTTGATAAAGACCAACCTGCCAGCTGGATATAATTTCTTTTTTCCACTTAAGGATTTTTGAAGAAACAACATCTATAAGCTCTCATATTAGATGTTTTTGTTTCTTCCCAAATAAATGGGACATCCAAAAATATTTGAAGGGAAAAGAACCTTCAGTCATCCCTGTTTGAGTTAAATATCATTCATGATTCTCCGAGAAGCATACTTTGAGAGGTAAAAATTAGATTTTTCAAAATTCACCTTCTGACCTGTGGCTTTTTCAAAATAATTTAAAAAAAACAAAAGGTTTGAAGACCTTTTTTAGAGTATTTAATGAAGACAACAATGTCATCAACAAAAGCAAGATGAGATACTCTTTTCATAGAAATAGGCAATTTAAAGAAATCAATGTTGGCATACTGAAATAGAAAGTTAAGATTTCTTGAAAAGGCCTCTGCCGGGACTATAAACAAATATGGGGAAAGAGAGTCCCCTTTTTTAAGACCCCTGGAGGGTTTGAAAAAATTCATTTGAGACTCCATGTATTAAGATGGAAAAGTTAGCCACCTTTATAGGCGGGATATATATATATATCCCAAAATGAGGATATATATATATATATATATCCCAAAATGAGGATATATATATATATATATATCCCAAAATGAGGATATATATATATATATATATATATATAATATCCCAAAATGAGGTTAACATGAGAATTTTGAAACTCTATTTTGGTAAGTAGACCTAACAGGAAATGCCAAGAAACTCTATCAAAGGACTTCATCATATCCAACAAAAAGATGACATTATAACCCCTATTCTTAGGGTTCAGGAGATTTGTAATTTCCTGCATTAAGAGGACATTGTCTGCTAACTCTCTCCCTTGAACAAAAGCAGATTTCTTAGGTGAGATCAAAGTAGGCATTAGGGGTTTAAGTCTAAGGCTATGTAACTTTGAGAAGATTATATTGACAAAGTTACAAAGACTAATAGGCTTGGAATCTTTAAAAGAAGAAACCACTTCTTTGTTTTGGGATTAGAGTTCTAAGAGCAGAGGAAACGGTTGTTGGTACTGTATTTCCCTCATTGAAATCATCCACATCCAGTAATCGATCAGTTTTAATAAAATCCCAAAAAGATTTAAATTTTTTCCAGAAAATCCATCTGGACCCGGTGCGGAATCAGAGTCCATAGATTGAATCACATTAGATAATTCATCCATAGCTATTGTTTTAACCATATTTTTATTCATTTTTTCAGTTACCATGTGTGGAATGTTTTCAATTAACCAAGTAGTACGCCAACCTAAATGATCTTCAGCTTCTTCAGTTAAAAGATTAGAGAAATAGGTTACAACTTCTTGGCCTATTTATTTCTGATCAGATATCTAGGAACCTTGAGAGTTTTTAATTTAAGCAATAAATTACCTATTTTTCTTGGATTTAACTGAGTTGTGAAAAAAATTTGTACTAGAGTCTCCTTCCTTTAACCATTTTACCCTAGATTTCTACCTCCAGAAGATTCCTTGATGTGAGAGTGCTAGGGAAAGCTCAACCTTAGCTTTATTGTAAGCAATGAGATTAGTCTTATTTTCCAGAGATTGAAGATCAGGTTCTTCTCTCAGGACAACTTCTTCAAAAGTTTTACCTTGTCAAAAATGTTGCCAAAGATGTTTTTGTTCTAGATTTTTAAAGCTTACTTGGTATTTTTTAGCTTGAAAGGAAAAAATTTCACAGCAGCATCATTAGAGTTAATACTCCAGGCTTGTTGGATTAGGGGGATACAAGTTGGGTGTGTAATCCAACAGTTTTGGAACTTAAAAGGTTTAGGACCTGAAGGCTGATTTTGTGATTTAATATGCAAAATCAATGGAGAATGATATGATTGTTCCCTAGTTATGACATTTATTATACGTGAATTAGGGATATCATTCAACCATGATGGGTTTGCAATGCCTCTATCAAGCCTCATCCAAACCCTCCCTGCATTACCTACCTTTAAAAACGCAAGCTAACAACTCTTTAACATTGGTGACCTTTAGCTTTCCTCAATTTCTTCAGCCGCAGGTTACTCCGTCACAGGTTGGCTCCACCGCAGCTCTCTATTTGCTCTGTTGTAGGTTGCTCTACCTCGATTTGCTCCGCCGCCAGTTACTCTGCATCGATTTTCTCCACTACAGCCCTTGATTTGCTCTGTCGCAGGTTGCTCTGCCTTGATTTGATCCTCCTTGATTTGCTCCTCCTCGATTTGCTCTGATGCGGGCCTCAATTTGGGGAAGAATAAGGGGGAAGGGCAAAAGTGACCTTTTCTATTTATTTATTTGTTTTTAAAATCAGGCTTATATTGATCATTGTACTGAATTCCGTTCAAATTCAGGTCTCCAGGGTTATATTAGCACATTCTAGCAATACACAGGGCTACAATGACACTTTCCAACTTCACAGGGTCATATTAGCAGAAACTCTTAAAACATAGGGTTATATGAGCACTTAACTCATTTCTTTTTCACCAAACATGGTAATTTATTGTGCGGAAGCTATAAGGAGTCAAAGGAGTAAAAAGTATTTTTACTTGGTATAGCCACAAGTAATTCCCAATGCTTATTGAAATTTAAAAAGAATCAATAGTAATATTAGATCAAAACGGTTCAACTAATTTCCAGTAAAGGGCTACCAAACAACTTACCCTAAAATGAATAGAATCAAATATGGTCGAGCAGGATGTTGTTTCATGAATTCTGCTGCATCCTTAGTGTAGGAGATATTTTGTGAATATCTTCTGCAATATTGTTATGCCTAGTGGATGTTCTCGACACATGACTAGAAATCAGGAATTTCTGACAAACATCAAACCATATGATGGTGGTTTTGTGACTTTTGACTTTTGTTTGTTGAAGACCTAAAAGAAAATCTATTGAGCATCAGTCAATTGTGTGATGACAATATGATAGTAGAGTTTCAGAAAGACAAATGCACAGTGAAACATGGCGAAGATAAAGTCCTTTCAGGCATTCGATCATCAGACAACTGTTATTTGCTAGAACAGGAAGTGAAGTGTTTGAGCTCTAAACTAGATGAAGGAATCTTGTGGCATAGAAATCTCAGGAACATCAACTACAAAACCTTGGTGAAAATTGCAAATGTGAAGGCTGTGTGAGGTATACCTACACTTACAAGAAAAATTGAATTTGTTTGTGGACCATGTCGACAAGGTAAACAAATTCGATCTCCCCACTAATCATTTCAGTATATAACATCCTCAAGAAATCTTGAATTACTGCATATGGAATTAATGGGTCCACTCAATACACCCAGTGTGAGTGGCAAGAAGTATATATTTGTATGTGTTGATAATTTTTCTAGATACACTTGGGTAGCTTTTATAAAGAAAAATTTGATACGGTGGACATGTTTAGAAGTTTGGTGATAAAATTGCAGACAGAAAGGGAAGTCCAGTAGGAAAGATTGTCAGAATTCACAGTGATCATGCAGAGAATTTGAAAACTCTCAGTTTAGTGACTTCTGTTATGAACTTGGGATTCAACACGAGTTCTATACTCTAATCACTCCTCACCGAAATGACATTGTTGAAAGGAAGAACAAGACTTTTCAGGAGATGGCTTGAGTCATGCTAACCGAGAAACGAATCCACAAAAAGTGGTGGGCAGAAGCTATTAATACAGCTTGTTATACGATATATCGTGCATATCTCAGTCCATTCAAAAGAAAAACTTCATACGATATCTGGAAGGGTAGGAAGCCAAATGTATCATATTTTCATGTATTTCGAAGCAAGTGCTACCTTCTCATAGATAGAGAACAATTGATGAAGTTCAACAATCATAGTGATGTTGGGATTTTTCTTAGGTATTCCGTGAACAGTCAAGCTTATCGGGTCTTCAATCTTCAGACAAATGCACTCATGGAATCCATAAATTTCATTGCGGATGAATTGTCGACCCACAAGTATCAGCTGATAGAAAAAATGTTCCAGATGAAGGCCAGAGTAGTTATCCTAATAAGCTGGACAATGTTGGAACATCGGAACAGACTAACAATTCTGATGAACCTGAAGAAATCGAGTATGTTGGAACATCGGCCCCAACGGTACCACTACATGTTCCGATACAGGTGCATCCAGAAACAAGCATTAGGAGAACTCGATCAATCCCTCGGGTAAATTACAGAGAACTAGTAGTACTACAATGTTTCATTTCTCCTATTGAACCCAAGAACTACACGGAAGCTTTACTTGATGAATATTGGATTTTGGTAATGCAAGAAGAACTTGGTCAGTTTGCATGTAATGACGTATGGTATCTCACTCCTCATTCTAAAGGTGTAAATGTTATTGGTTCTAAGTGGATCTTCAATAACAAATCCGATGCTGATGGTCCGATTACTTGAAATAAAACTAGATTGGTTGCTCAAGAACATACTCAGGTTGAAGGAGTTGATTTTGATGAAACATTCGCACCAGTTGCTAGGTTAGAGTAAGTTTGAAGTTTACTTGCTATTGCATGCACTATGAGTTTTACTCTATACCAGATGGATGTCAAAAGTGATTTTCTCAATGGGGTTGTAAATGAAGAAGTTTATGTTGAACAACCTAAAGGATTTGAGGATTCTCATTACCCCCATCATGTTTTTCTACTCAAGAAGGCATTGTATGGTCTGAAACAGGCACCCATGGCATGGTATTAATGACTTACTAACTTTCTTCTTCAGAAAGGTTATCGTTGAGGGGGAGTAGATCACACCTAATTTGTGCTCGAAAAAACATTACAGATTTTGATAGCTCAAATCTATGCTGATGATATTGTGTTTGGTTCTACTTCATTATCAATGGTGCAAGACTTTGTGACTGTAATGCTGGCTGAATTTAAGATGAGTATGGTTGGAGAACTCACATATTTTTCAGGGCTTCAAGTCAATCAAGAGAAGGATGGCATGTTCATAAATTAGAGTATTTGCATGACCCCTGCAGATTTAACCCTATCTACACCCGGAGCCACTCCCCTAGTGGTCCTGCCACCACGTCGCAGAACGGGAGCTCGTGTGGAACCTTTTATTTCTGGCGTAACGGCGGTAAAATGTAACAAAATATCACACCCGAAGGGCCCGGCACGCACAATCCTATCCTATCCAAATGTTCTTGGAAATTCTTGCTCCCATTGGATCCTTTATATCTATATGCACCAAGATCCCGATTCATGGATCTCTCGGTATGCCATGAATTTAGTGAAGAAACTCACACTAAGCAATTCTAGAGCAGTCTGAACACCTATGAGAGTGTCTAATAAGTTGGTGAAAGATGAGAAAGGAGTTGGAGTTGATCAGAAATTGTACAGGGGCATTATTGGGAGTCTATTATATTTGATAGCTAGTAGACCAGATATATGTTTCAACATAGGAATATGTGCAAGATTTCAAGCTGACCTAAAGGAATCTCATTTAACTGCAGTCAAAAAGAATTATTCGATATGTGAGTGGTACTTTTGAGTATGGTGTCTAGTATTATGAGAATCAAAACTCTGATCTGATTGGGTATAATGACTCTGATTGGGCTGGTAATGCAGATGATCGTAAAAGCACTATAGGTGGGTGTTTCTTTATTGGCACGAATCTAGTTTCTTGGTATATTAACAAATAGAATTCGATCTCTCTGTCTACTGCGGAAGCTAAATATCTTGCTGCTGGAAGTTACTGTGCACAACTATTATGGATGAAGCAAATGTTGAAAGACAATGAAATTCATTAAGGGCCTTTGAAGATTTTATGAGACAACACAAGTGCTATTGATATTTCTAAAAATCCAGTTCAACACTCTCAAACAAAGCACATTGACATAAGGCACATTGTCCAACTTATTAAATGACACATGCAATTTTTGATTAGAGACTAGACGATGAAGAATGGCTTCATGAGGATGAGCCAATTGGTGATGGCATCGTTGAAGAGGCATATGCTTACTAAGGCAGGCGACTGGGGAAGGACTGGAAGAGAAAGACACAGCACAATGGTGGGGAAGTCTGTAAAGACTATTCTCAACGGTTCCCTTAAGAAGGGTCCGACCCAACAAGTTCTTGACAAGATGACAATTCAAATGAAGTTAAAAATAGACATTGTTATCACAAGAAAGTTTAGAGATACTAAGAAGGATTTTGGCAATATTGGGAATAGGAAGAATATTACGTAAATGTAAAGGAGAAGCAGCATTATCAACAATGAGTCGATCATTACCATTATATGCGTTCGAAAGGGCAAGATTGCTGATGTTTAGCGTCACATGGTGAGTAGCTCCAGAGTCAGTGTACCAAGGGTCCTCGATGTCAAAGGGAGTACCAAAGGATGCAACAAAAGCATACTTGCCTATGGTGGAACTTTAAAGTCCGGCGGCAGCATTGCGATTTGTGGCAGGGAAGGCATGAATGTTATCCCTCTGAAAAAAATTCAAGGATTTATGACCAACCTTTTTCCACATCTGACAGAGAGGGCATGTATGTCAACCTGCAGTGTCGCCGGAAGAGGACCAGTCTTGGTCTCGGAATTCCACCAAATGCCTAGCGTTGCTGTAGCGGACCAGACGAATAGGAGGCAGCATTAGCGGTTGTATTCCACAGCGGGAGAGCATCGTCCTCCTAGCGGGACTCCTCCTAGAGGAGAATTCTAAGAAGTTTGTCGGTGGAGAGAAGATCGGTTATGAGCAATAAGGCTGAAAGTAGAGCTGTGAACTGAGAGCCGAGGCCATGGAGTAAATACCCAACAAATTCAGCATCCGAGACATTGTAGAAGCATTCCGACAAGAAGTCTGCAACGGCTCTCTTTTTCTCGAAATAGTCAAGAACAGAAAGAGAACCTTTGGGTAGAGTTTGGAGCTGTTGCTGGAAGGAAATTTTTTCGAGCATTGGTCTGAGCATGGAAGGTGTGGGAAAGGATTGACCATGCTTCAGCCGTTGTGGTGGCATGAGCAACAATGCCAAGAATCAGCATTGAAAGAGTGGAGAGTATCCAAAGAAGAACAAGCCTTTCCTTCTTCGTCCAGGTCGCACGTTCTGGGTTCACCATCATCTTGGCTGGAGTGCCAATGTGTGGATCCAACGGATTGGTTAGAGGCACAGATGGTGTGGTGATGGTCACCGATGGCGTTGTAACATCAGTGAGAAAAGAGTCGAGACTATAGGCTTTGAGGGGAGAGAAAATAGTCTACACCAAAGGGAATAATTTCAACGATTAGGTCGAATTGCTAAGTTTGGAAATTTGAAGCTAGGCTCTGAGAATTAGAACCAGCCGAGGCAACAATGAGGGTGTTGGTGGAGTTGATTGAATCCGACGATATGTTGAGGTCAAAGGTTAGGCTGATACCATGTAAATCTTAGAGTAGAGATGAGAATAAATTCTGCGTTGATTTTCATTCACTGAAAGGATCGTATATGCAGAGTTTACATGAAAAGAATGAAACCCTTTGATTAAGCGATTAATAGATATAAGATATGTACTTTCCATTTATACAAGAACTATATACGTTAACACATCATTCCATAAGATAAAGCATCGAATGAACATGGGCATCAACCAAAATAGTGGGTTATAATAATCTGATTTAGCAATTTGGATGAAAGACCAATATTTTACTGTAATCCAAAAATAGTGGCAACATCTTATATTATTTTCCTATTGAATGTTACCTCCTACGTTAAAAATTTTAGTGTGGATTTAATGTCCATAAAAAGGTTCCATTTTAAATATTATATTGCATTCATATTTAATTTTGTGTTTATTGAACTCTACTTTTAGGTCTTGTTGTCGTTAACCACGATAAGAGGAAACAACCCGAAGAAGGGGGAGATTTAAATCGATCGAAAAGACATAGGCAAGGTAGGGGTAGGGCAATTTGCATGAAATTGATAGACATGGTGGAGAAGGGTATGAAATTTCCTATGAAGTTCGATCACATTGGGAATGCCATAGGCGATGAAAGAAATTTATGGTCTAGTTACATGGGTTTTAGTTCATATAATAACATACGACGAAAAGCTCTCCTTTTTACTGTTTATGCGTGCGACTCTGAGTGTGAAGCACACACTTCCGCTACTATTCACAAAATTCCGTTACTGTACTCCTTCCTCTTCCTATTTTCTCTGTTTTAACGACTCTTTCCTCTGATTCTGGTTCACGGTCATGGCGTCTCCGGCGCCTAACCAAACCTCCGATCCCAACTCTTCCATAAACAAAAGCTTCCTACAAGCTTTGAATACAAAACCTTCATCGCTTCTATCCTCCCTTCCAGACATGCCCAATTTGCACCCTATTACTGAATATAAGGGCAAATTGGCATTCATCCTTCCCCCTGAGGAAGGCGAGATTCTGGCTTCACATTACCAGAATGCTTTGGTCGGAAAATTCAATAGGGGGAAACCTCCTATGGAGAAACTCGTTTCTGCTTTCAAATTAATTGGTTTTAAAGCAAAGTGCCAATTGGGATCTATTGACTATCGACATGTTCTTATTCGATTTGAGGATAGCGAGGACTATCAACGGTGCTGGATGAAGGGCCAATGGATGGTTCATGGATCGACAATGAAGGTCCAGAAGTGGACTCCAGATTTCTCACCCACTGCTGAATTATCTGTTGTTCCAATGGATGGTTCATGCATCGACAATGAAGGTCCAGAAGTGGACTCCAGATTTCTCACCCACTGCTGAATCATCTGTTGTTCCAGCATGGGTAACCATTCACCAACTCCCTTTACATTTTTATAATACCTCGGCTATCATAGGCATTAGCAGCCAGATAGGAAAATTCCTCAAAATGGATGCTGCAACTAATGCTCTAACTAGACCTTCTGCAATTAAAGTATGTGTTGAAGTGGATCTCTTGTCTCAACTCCCTAATTCAATAGTGGTAGGAATTGGCAATAAAGTAGCATATTACCCTATTGAATATGATCAGTTGCCTTTGTATTGTACTCACTGTAGGCTTATTGGTCATAGTCAGGCTAACTGTAACTTCTTGCATCCAGAACTGAGAAAAATAGTAAAATCTTAGCTGCAACAAATGAGAACAAGGGTAGACAAGCTACAGCTCTAGATGATATTCAACCTGTTGTTATTCAGAAAAACCTAGGTAATGCCCCTACTGTATCATTGGATATGGAAGGCCCCTCTAACCTATCAGTCTCCCAAAAAGAAATTGAATTCCAGTTTCAAAACATGAAATCAGTCTCTCTAGTGGAAAGAAATATTCCTAGGAAAGAAATATCAGTTACTCATGTGAATAGAAATATTCCTTTCTATTCATTGGATGATATCTCAAAACCTATCACAAATTATTTTTGGAGAAAAAAGACTCAACAGCCTGAACTCCCTCCTATTCAGGAAGAGTCAGTTAGGAAGAATATGGTCTCTATATCAAATGCTTTCCAAACCTTAACTGACTTACAGGATGATAGCCTTGTTGCCCAAGAGGACGAAGCTGTTGACATTTTCCATGAGTCACTGGAATCACAGGAAGCAGTGCCACCCCTGACTGGTGCAGAATAGGTAGACAATATGGGGATATATTTGTCCACTCCTGATGAAGTACTGTGTGTTTCAGAAGAGCAAGCTCCTGAAGCAGTACTGAGTATTCCTGCAGAGCAAGCTCCATGCCCTGAAATCCAAGACCCAATCATCTTCGAAGAACATAACAGAACTGCAAAGCAAATTGCTCAACTGGAGGTAAGTATCTCTACATCAGATAATTTGAGGAAAAGTGAAGACAAGAAGGGTAAAAATAGTAATGCCCCAGTAACTAAACTAAGGAAACTAAGATCATCACAAAAAGCAACCCCCTAGTTTTAAATGATAAAATACACAAAAATAGGGAATATTTTAGTCTGGAATGTTAGGGGATATGGTACTTCACTAGATAGATTAAAGGCTCTTAAGCTGAAACACAAGGTAGACATTCTATGTTTAATTGAACCATGGCATGATAAACAAAATTTAAACACTTTGATGCATGAACTTGGTTACAATAATGCCCTCCATGCCCATAATGCAAAAATTTGGATCTTATGGAATCATGTTTTCAGTTTAGCCATATTAAATGAATCTGATCAGTATTTACAGGCAAGAGTAACAGACAATGCCTCCTCTGTCAATTGGAATGTTTTCTTCATTTATGCTAGTGTACATAGACAATTGAGGGAAGTTTTACGGTCTGATTTAAAATCACCAACACCTGAACCATCCATATACATAGGGGATTTTAATACTGTAACCTCGGTCTCTGAATATAAAGGTAGAAAGTCAACACCTAGGAAAAGCATGAATCAATTTAATGAATTTTTAAACATCATGGATTTGCATGATATCCCTACTGTAGGCAACTCTTTCACTTGGAGTAACAATAGATTTAGGGATAAATGTAAGGATCTCCAGTTCCAAAGATTAGACAGGGGTGTGAGTAATCTAGAATGGTTGGATCTTTTTCCAAACAGTTCTATACAAGTTCTAAATAGAATGACATCTGATCATTCCCCTCTGCTACTATCTATCCAGTCTGCAGTAGAACAGGCTCCAAGACCTTTTAGATATCAGGAAATGTGGAGAAACAGACATGATTTTAGAGAATTAGTGGAATCAAATTGGAAATTAATATCCCCCCTAACTGGGATGCATAGGTTTGTTCAAAAACTAAAGAGACTTAAGATTGTAATTAAGGATTGGAACAAAAACATATTTGGCAATGTAAACAATAACCTCTTACAATCTGAATCAAAAGTCAATGAATTGGAAATCCTGTTTCAGCAGTCACAAGATGAATCAATTTTAATGGAATTCATTAAATCAAAAGCTACGCTTCTTAGAGTTCAGAGGGAACACAATATTTTCCTGAAGCAAAAGGCTAGGCTAAACTGGTTAAAACATGGAGATGCAAACACTAACTACTTTCATCACACCATTAAGGAAAAGAAAGCCAGATCCAGAATAGGTAAAATAAAAGATGGAAAAGGAATTTGGATAACTGATCCAAACCTGATTAAAGAAGAGGGGGTTTGATTTTATCAGGAATTACTTAACGAGGATGTGTCACAAAAAAGGGGAACTTATTTTAATCATCTTCTGCAAGAAATTCCTAGAGTTTTAACTGATCAACAGAACATCCACTTGCTTAATCCTTTTAACATTCAGGAACTGAAATATGCAGTTTTTGACCTTAATAAAACAAGTGCACCGGGCCCAGATGGTTTCTCAGGTGACTTTTACACCTCATTCTGGGAAACCATTAAGGAAGATCTATTAGAAGCTGCAAATGATTTTTTAAAAAATGGTAGCATCCCTAAAGCCATTTCTAGCACCTGGCTCACTTTAATTCCAAAAAAAGCTATCCCGAATACATTTGCAGATTTTAGACCAATTAGCTTATCAAACTTCGTTAATAAAGTTTTCTCAAAATTGTTAATGGAGAGGATCAAACCACTAATGCATTTACTGATTTCACCTGAACAAAGTGCATTCATCAAAGGAAGGGACATTTTACATAATGTGATACTAATGCAAGAAATGACCAGATTATTGTCTAGGAAATCTAAGATTCCTAATCTCATTGTTAAACTTGATATGCAAAAGGCTTTTGATAGGGTTTCTTGGTCATTCCTAAACTCTATTCTCCTACGGTTTGGTTTTCATGGTAAATTTGTTAGACTCATTATGCATAACATTGCTTCAGCTAATTTTTCTGTTCTAATTAATGGGGTAATATCTGGCTTCTTTTCTTCCACTAGAGGGATCAAGCAAGGTGACCCTCTCTCCCCTTTTCTGTATAATATACTATCAGAGGCTTTTTCTAGAGGTCTAAAGAAAATGTTTTCTACAGGATATTTAAGATATTTTAGCCTCCCCAATAATTGCTCACCTTACTCATCTCATGTACGCTGATGACACTGCTATTTTTCTGAATACTGAGACAAAAAATTTAAGGCGGTTTAAACATTTTCTTATTGCTTATGAGGAAACCTCAGGTCAAAAGATAAACTTTGCTAAATCAGAATTTTTTGTCTCTCATAACACACCTCCACATCACATCCAGTCTGTTAGGAGATTATTGGGGATGGTGAAAGGTTCTTTTCCCTTCAAATACCTTGGTGTTCCTATTTTCACAGGTCGTAATTTAAAGAAGCATTATTTACCTGTCATAGAAAGAATGGAGAAATTGATAAAAAATTGGAAGAACAGATGGTTAAGTTCAGCTGGTGAAATCATTTTGATTAATCACTGCTTTCTGTCAATTCCAATCCATATTTTTGGAGTTTTAAAACCCCCAAGGATAGTTTTAAAAACAATGGAAAAAATGGCTTCAGACCTATTCTGGGGAAAAAGTGATTATTCTGAGAGGAAAAGGTGGAGGTCTTGGAAAAAAATGAGTTTACCTGTGGATGAAAATGGTATAGGTTTTAGGGACCTAAATGCTGTAGTAAATACTTTCTCATGTAAATTATGGTGGAAGCTCCAAACTAACAACACCCAATGGGCAACTCTTTTATGGACACTACCTGTCTCTTATAAAAAATCACACACTTGGGGTAGAATCACCAGAATAACAGCTATGGAAAATAGTTTCTCTAGAGTTATTTTTGGTAAAGGGGACTGTTCATTTTGGAATGCAAATTGGACAGGCAACGGTGCTCTTTATTATAAATGGCCAGAGAATATTGATATTCCTTTTGTGAATATCTTTCTCAGGGATTTCATTAGCAACAAAACTGCTCTCTTACCAAAACTGGAGCCACATTTGGCTACCAATATAATTCTTATTTTGCAGGAAGTGCAGTTGGAGTACACTCATGATGACAAGCTAGTTTGGACTCCCACAATTGATGGGAACTTCTCAGTAAGCTCGGCCTATAATATTCTCAGACAAAAAGGACCTGAGATTCAACATTTTAAAAAGGTTTGGTCCCCTTTCATACCTAGAAAGATGTCTGTGCTTCTTTGGAGGGCTTTAAATAGTATACTTCCTTTTGATAACATTTTAAGTAGGATGGGTTTTTCTTTTGCCTCGATCTGCCCTCTATGCATGAACAGTTTAGATAATTTGGACCACTCTTTTGATTCTTGCACCTCTTCATGTGCTGTCTGGCAAAATGTGCATTTCTTTTTACGGTTACAACAAAAAGGATTTTGGGACTTAAAAGGTAGGGTGCAATTTTACTTATCATATAGGGCTGAATAAAAAATTCATGCCAACTTGATCACCGCTGCTCTACTGGTGACAATTTGGACCCTCTGGACCCATAGGAACAATGTCATTTTTGACAATAGACCATTCTCACATGATGACTGTGTTTACGAAATTAAAGATACGATCTATCAATTATAAACAGCTCATAACTTGATAGGTAATAGAGATAGGCATAAGCAATGGATTCAGGATAAAATTATTCCACATATCTTACAGAAGAAGGAAAAGGTTATTACTTCGATATATTGGAAAAAACCACTAAATGGCTACAAAATCAACACTGATGCATCATGGATCTCTAGTGGTCTTTCCTCAGCTGCTGTTATAGTGAGGGATTGGAATGGAAATGTGGTTAAAATGAGAGTCAAAATTTTCCAAAGTCCATCCCCCTTATATGGTGAGCTGTTTGCTATATAATGTGGATATGTTATCTGTTCAGAACTAGCTTTAGAAAACTGTGTAATTGAATATGATTGCTTAAATGCTGTTAGGGGTATTCAGAACCCTTGCTCCTGCCCTTGGAGAGTTTTCTCCATTTGCAGTGCACTTCATTTAGAGCAGTGCTCAACCCCGATTCAGCATATACCTAGAGAAGCTAATTTGGCCACTGATTTCTTGGCAAAATTTGCTAAGGAAAACCTCCTACAGGGTGATTTAGATTACAGTTCAATTCCACTCTTCCTTAGGGGATTATTGTCACTTGATTGCATAGGTTATCCAGCGATTCATATCGGATCCCGTATGGATACCTGTATGACATAGAAATGGTCTATTCATTTAGCTACCAAGAGAATCTATTGCTATTTTTTTTCATTACTTTTGCAGCCTGTCTCTCTGTGAGTATTCCAAATACTGCTAGTTTCTTTCTTCTTCTTTTCAGGTCGTCCACCTGATGCAAGCATAGGGGCTACTTTTGGTCAGAATTTCACCCTCTTCTTCAAGAGGAATTTACAGAAATTTTCCCGACACTCCGGAGGAAACGTCTAACTCCTCAACTGCTAAATGAAGACACCATGCTGGAATGCAACATCAATCAGGAACAAAAAAATTCCATTCCAGCTGGCACAACGTTGACAAATAGGGGTTTCAAATTCTCGATTCTCCGACCTGTTCGCGGTGTACTAGCCAGATGGTTTCTTAGACCGTACAATATGTTTTAGTTAGTATCTTTGTTTCTTTGTATGTAAGAGGTGGAAACACCGCTTTTGGAAGCAAACGCTGTCTAGTTTCAGGAGCTTATTTTAGCTCCGGGATCATCATAGGGATGATCTTTTTGTAAATTGTAACGTACCAAGACTTTCAGTGCCTAATTTGGCTCACCTACTTTGGCCCGGGGAGCCTAATATATTCCCCCCATCCTCGGATGGTCTTTAATTTAAAAAAATAGTTACATGGGTTTTATTGCTAGGACAAAGGTAGACATCTTTTAAGAGTTGTTGCCTCGTGTTGATGATGCTTACAAGGATAAACTATAAAGGGCCATGCAATATGCCTTCGAAATCGAGTGTGGTGAAATGGAAAAATTGAAAAAGAGAATCATATAGCACTTTGGTGAAAGATGGAGAGATTTCAAAACAAAATTGGCTGAGGATTATGTGTCAGGTAAGAAGAAAAATTGCAACCCTAGAATTTAGAATCCATTCATAAGTGAATCAAGTTGGAAGAGTTTTGTTGCAAGAAAATTAACGGATGAACAATCGGTAAGGAATTTACATTAACATGCTTACAAGTACATACACAATGGGTACATCTTTATAAATATATGCATGCATTATATTGGTGGGAAAACATGGTTATGAATGAGTATAGTTTCATTGGTATTGTCAAAGGTGTATGTTGTGCATGATTGTTAGGGATTTAGAATTGTAAAGGTACATCATTTTCATAAAATGAGTAACACTGGCTAAACATGCGACGTTGAAAAGTACTAATCGAGCTGTAAAATGTTACAATTGACTAATTAGGCCAAGGGTTCGTTGACACCTTATCTATGAAACTAGGGCCTCTTACAACCCTAGTTTGCTACTTTTCACTATCTATACCCGTAACCTAGCAGTCTACATTACGTAATCAACTAAGACTGGTGCGATGGCAAATAATTCAGAGTATTACTCCGGTTCCCTGTGCACACACCTACGCGAACCCGTACCCCACTTCACATTCAAACATCCAGGTTTCTCTTCCCAAAGGGACATCAATATTTGCACCAACATGAATATATATAGAATAGAGTGTGTGCTTATATAGAGTGTACTATTCATTGAATTCAAACTTACAAGAACAAGTCACAATAATATCATGAACACAAAATTAGGATGAAGTAGTAAATCTCACAAAACATAAAATCCCTGTGCCTACAATTATCCCCAAGCTATGAAAACTACTCCATTGATTTGGAATTCAAATAAAGATTCGAATTCCACATCCTAGGATTAAAGAAAAATAAAAGAAAGAAAAGAAAAGGGGAGAAATTGTTTCTCCTTATACAAGATGAACTAAAAATGATCTAACTCCTTTTAACCTAGTAGACTGAGGCTATACTTATAGTAGAAGGGGATTGGGTATGAAAATAGGCCCAAAAGTCTAAAACCCTAGGTCAGCAGCCGCCTGGCGCAGGCCATTGCGGATGGCACGGTCTGAGCCATGTACTTGTCCTTGCTAGCATGGGTTACAGTATCTTGCACGGGCCATGTTGTGTCATCTTTTACGGGGCACGGTATCTTCCATGGGCCGCTGCTCCGTGCTGCTCTAGGCTGCCAGATCTGGAGCGACCCGCATCGACTCTCTTGGCGCGGATTGTAGCCTTTGGTGCTAGACATTATTTTGAAGCCTCATTTTGAACTTCTAATTTACGGGACGTGTCCCTTGGCGCAGACCGTCATCTGGACTCAATATTTTGGACTTGGAATAGTGTAAACTGTCATAAATGAGATAGTCCACGCCCCTACTTAACCAATTCTGAGTGAAGATTGTAACCTGTCCCATGGCATTTGGCGCAGTTTGCATCATTGCCTCGTGTTGAATCCTTTGGCGCAGGCCAATCCTCTGGCATGGGCCGTTGGTGCGAACCATGAACAACCTGCACCGACCTGTGCTATACATTGGCTGGATGAACTTGTTTCCTTCGCTACAGGTGAGGCATTAATCCAATTTTAGAGTTTTAGTAGTTGATTTTATAGCGTTGGAAAAGATAAATCCAATGGAATCAACCTTCAAACCTAATTCTTCTTGGTCATTCTCAGACTTTGGAACAACTCATCAGACCATGATTTCCCATTTCTTCGTTGGCCGCTTTGAACTCTGTTGCCGCCTATATTTTTTTCCAATCTACTTCTACCACACTTTGATGTTCATGGCCTTCATCTACTACCATTCTAGAGACGGCCTTCAATATATTCTAACACCCTTACAAATGGGCTTCACATAGAATGTAACCAAAAAGTACCCATGGGCGACCCACTAAAGATTATCACAAGGATGATCTAGGAGCTCGTGGATACAAGATGTCCATTAGTACTAATTAAGTCTAAAAAATGCAAGATTTAGACAGGAAAACCAAACATGGCCATCTAAACCCCTTGTCACGTAAACTCAACTAATACTAGCAATACACCACATAAAAAAAAAGATAACAACTATGCCGAATGCAACGGTTAACACTCACAAAATGAAGCACATCAGACTCCCCACACTTAACCCTTTACTTGTAAATAAGGAAAATAAAAGAATTATGAGAAATTTAGCGTGCAAGCATTAGTTAGCCGAGACATCCAACTTATTCCTAGATTACTCAGTTTCCTCCTAAAAGAGTAAGAATCTCACACCTCTCACATTCCCCGAAGAACATAAGCAATCTGACCACCCAAAAGTAAAATGTGGAAAAAGGTAAGCAAAGAAGATAAGTATAAAGCTAGCTTACTTTTCCCAAAATGATCCCAAAAGTAATCAAAGAGTAATCTCCCAAAAATAATCCACCAAGGAAATCCAAGAGTCGTCAACTTGGTTGTAACATAGGGATAACTCATGATCCCCAACCTAGTTACAACCAAGGAGGAAAATGTATTGTCAACCTGGTTTTTTATTTTCTCTTAATTTCTATTTTTTGCCCAGGAGCCCTTTCGGGTTTTCATTCTAACTTTAACAAAGAAAGGGTACTCACTTCTCCCATTTTTCCACACGGCCTCTCATTTTTTTCTTAGGCTCGTAAGCCTAGCTAGGCCTAGACTCTCACTTTTTCCTAGGTCTTCCGACCTATCCGGACTTTTCCCAATGTTACCCAAGTTGCCCTTTCGGGTTTTCAACTTGTCTGGGTTTTTATATTTTTATATATTTTTTTAAATTTTCAACTTTTTGGTGTAGTACAAAATTTCCCCAAAAGTGGGCTTCATACTACAAAAGCTAGACTAAAAAAAAGTTTTTACACCACCAATATCCTAAAACAAACAATCCCCATGCAAACTAGAAATGCTAGCATAGCATTTCATCCCACCAAATATCCCTACAAAAACACCCCACAACAATAAAAAACCAAAATCACCCACAATCAAGAAAAATAACTACCAACAAAAACATAAAATGCACCGAGGAAATCCAAGAATGAAACTCCCTAAGTGCTCACTACTCCCTCTCCCACACTTGACCGATGCATAATCCCCAATGCAACAACAACCATGTTAAAATATAAGTGAGGTTGGGAGAAATAGTGACACTTACTCTTGCAACCCCGAAGTGCCTTCCTCCTCGTCATGAATAGTGTTGCTCCTCTTAATTATCATATTGCTTGAAGCGCAACCTCAATTCAATCCATCCACGTGCTAAGCTCCCCTACTTGCATCCTCACCCCTCCTATCACTTGGAATACCTTTTTAAACACTAGGGTAGAGCTAGAAAGCTGATCCCCAAGTGTATGCATTGGGTCAATGATGTTCGTGGATAGGCGAGAGCGGCTAGGATGTGCTCTCAAAGAGGTCTCACCCTTGGCCTCCTTAATGTCTATCTCCAGGGTGGCTAATACTCTGTAAAACACTCTCTCAAAGCGTGGGTCCAGCTCAATAAATAGGTTATCCAAAAATGTGTCATGGTTGATGGTGGTACACTCCGAGAGAAAGTACCATGAAACTAAAAGTGGTCGCTTAGCTATAAAGCCATACATATCGATCCTCCGATGTCATAGGTCTCACCATGAATTCCTTGGCTAACTTCTCGATGTTATACTTTGTACCCGATCGTCCCAAGTTACCCAACACTCTCCGTGTGATTGGATGCACTAAGTACTGTGCCAATTGACCTACCATGCCGCCCAAAGATTACCACTCTTCTTTTCTCCATCGCCGTGCACTTATGTACAAAGTTCCCTACCAGGTTCGGGTAGAATTTACCCTCGGGAGTCATTTCTCAAAGGCAATGAACATCCAAACCCAGACATTGTGTTAGTTCACTATGGAAGAAAACTCCCATTTCCAATTATCGGTGAACGTAACGAAATGCCGGATGAACCAAGGCACTGCTCTTGCACACATTCTTCCGATAAGTCCCTGTCAGCTACCTCCAAAAGTTCCCAAGAGAAAAAGGCATCCCTTGACGGTGTGTCCTAGGGATCTCTTTGTCGTACCTCCATCCAAAGGCACAGGCTATCTCCTGATGTGTTATCTGATACTCCTTGTCATCAAGATTGAATATGATTGCCTTGTGTCCACTGTCATCAGGACTGACCAAGAGTAGATAGGAACTCTAGGGTCCACATGATGTAAGTCTTAGAGTGTTTCTCCAAGAACCCCTCTAGACCTACCCAGCCCAATAGATAGGTCATGGGCTTGCAGATGCCTAGAGACGCCAGTGTGTCCTTGCATACAAAGCCAATCTCTAGTATACTCATATTTGGCACTCTCAAATTCCTCCACCTCCATGCTGCAGTCATGGATATATTGGATAGTCCCATAAAATCCTTGGCCACAAACTCAGGGTTGTGAAGAGTAGTGGTCACTGGCTCAGGGTTTGCACCATTTACTGGTTTCTTCCTCTTCTCACCCTGTAAGGACTTTCCATTCTCTGAAGTATTCCTTTTTGGAGGCATCCTAAAAAAGAGTGGTGAGCCATTTCATGGTTCAATTTATCATTTAATAAGTAGATCCTTCCCAAATAGCCTAGACATTCAAAATATGACAATACAAGCATGAAGGCTATTTAAACAAGAACATCCTCATTGAAAACAAATTGCATATAAGTCATCACCAACCCATCAATAAGACTATGCAATCAAGATTCATCTTCTCCCAGATCACCCAGCACATGAAGAACATATCATTCAAGTATAATAGTACATCAAACCACCCAAAATTTCATCAACACAAGATCATGCATACAATTCAAAACATATATCCCAACAAAACACATACTCGTTCAAAAATCATGCTTTTTATAACATCACCACAATGTCAATAAAGCATATAATCAAGGAGTTCAATGAATTACCTAGAATTTGAAGCTATGAATTGTAAGATCCACATAAGAAGAAGCTGGAATTGCTAATTTTTTTAGAGAAAAGCTTCAAGTTTCAAGTTTCACCAAGAGTGTGTGTGAGCGAGTGTTTCTTGAGAAGGAAGCATGTGTCAAATGATAAAAGTAGGTGGAAGAATGTACCATGGGTTTAGAATTCCAGCATAGGTGATAAGAGAAAGAGGTACAATTAGGATAAGAATGGAACTTTAAAATTGGAATTTAGGGGACAATAGAACCAATCAATTAATTCCAAGGTATGTTGGAAGTACTATTTGCATAAAAAATTCTAAGGAATCAGGGAATTTCAGAATTTTCAAAATTTTACATTTTTGGAACAATTTGGCAGTGGAAAATTTGGAATTGGTGCAAACGGTACTTAGCACTAACGAAAGCCTAGTGCCAAATCTCTGGCACGAACCAAGGCCCTGTGCCAAACTTGTAGCACGGACCAACCCTCGGGCCAACTCTCCTGGCACGAAGCATCTCCTCGTGCCAAGGTTCCTGGCACAGACCGTGGCACTTGGCACAGACTGTGTTACTTTTTGGCACGAGATTGCCACAAATTTTGACCCATTCCTCAGTTTTTCCCTCTTTTTCAAAAAACTGGGTCACCCATCAAATCTGATTCCATCCAAACACAATAATGAGTCTCGAACTAAAATTTTCAAACCAAATAAGAGTTTCATCTCAAAAGTATTCATTGCAAACAAGAACATGAAAAATCTATCTAATCACTACATGAAACACAAGAGCAAAAAGAAACACCGTATATTTATTATCGTCCTCACTACTTATTTTCTTTTCATGTAATCTAGTTAGAAACACCTACTCGTAGGTCTCCGGACTAGCCATCGGTGACTCCACCTACGATGACATCAATGTGGAGAGGTCTCCACAATGAGCCATCCTTACATTCGGACCCCTTGTTCGTCATAGGAAATGAATCTCCGTGTCTTGCTAAAATAGAATCTATGAATGTCACCTTGGGGTTAGGAAGAGGTCTATGAGGTTTTAAACCCTTGAAATTCTTCCTTTCCCACTGCAAGTTAGTTAGCATAGAAAAGAAATCTAGCAAAGACATACTATCAATCGCATCATGCAATTCATCGGACTCATCAACAATATTTTCAACATGGGCCCAGGAGGATGAATGGAGGATGATATTCATTTTTGGAATGTCACCAATATGAGGCCGACAAACTCCCACGATAAGAGTAGCGCCATTATCCACCCTGCACCCCATTATGTACACTGACTCTTGGCTGGCACAGTACTTTGCTCAGCGGAGATGACGAATGTGCCAGAAAATGACATTCATTTTCTATGGAACTTAACAAGTAAGGGGCTAGGATATGGGCTATGGGAAGAATTGTGGATGAAGAGAATCATGGAGGTAAAAGGAAAACCCAAGGGAAAGATCATGGTTGGAGGCATGATAGGCCTTTTAGCAGAGTACTTGAGATTGGTTCCGCCAGCTGACTTTCCACGCTTAGGGAGGCGGACGTCCTATCTTATCACCGTTAAGAGGCTAGTTATATTTGAGATGCTCAGTGTCACATGGACCACGGGGCTCTTCTATTGGGTATATGGTGCGAGGAAGGTCACATTCATGGCACTTCTTCCGCAGAGTAAGACGAAGCTGGAATTTGACACACCTTTGGGAGATTTGGCGATTTCACCAGAATCCTCATATGGAGATAATTTCCAGCATGAGCTCTGCGACCTCGGCCCAGCTCCTGTTCAGCGTGATAATAGTACTCTACCTCCCTCTGAGCAACAGCAGCAGCACCACTCCACGCAGCCTCCACAAGAGACGGAGCCCATGCAAGAGGACGATGCTCCACCTCACTATTCCCAGCCCCCACTGGACTTTTAAGAGCGGATGATGCTGACTATGCAGGATGGATTCCATCGACAAGACAACATGATATTGGAGCACAATGTATTTGTCTCCCAGACTTTGATTGATATGGACGAAGAGATTGACCAGTTATCAGCTCGCATCTATGAGTTGCAGTCTGTCAGGCGGTGTTTCAAGTCCTGATCCAGGAGCGGAGAGGTAGAGAGCAAGGAGGCAGAGGAGTACAGAGTGGCTGGCATAGTACCAGCAGCGCTACTTTGGCGGTGACCCTTCTTCATCACATCATTGATTTTGTGAGCACCACATCTTTACCCTTTCCAAACTTTGCTTTGTACGTTTTTGCCCTATTGTCTACATTGAGGGCAATGTAGAGTTCTAAGTATGGGGAGGGTATCTACTATTTTGAGGTGATTAGGGTTGGAGATACTTTTGCATAACTCTTGTGTTTTGTTGCAGATATTTTCTCCATTTTGTTTTGGGATGCTTTTTTTTCTTTTGATGTACTTGGATAATGTTGGTTTAAATACTTTTCTTAGCCTTAACATTTGAAAAGCAATTTTCTACTTTTTGGATGGGAGACACGTGAAAAATGCTGGAAAAAAAAGGAAAAAAAAGAAAAAAAAGAAAAAGAAGAATCCGCTAAGTTGAAAACCCGAGAGGAAAACTTAGGCAACATTAGGGGCCCGGATAGGTCGAAAACCCGAAAGGGAGACCTAGGAAAAAATGAGAGGCCAGATGTGTGGAAAAAGGTGAGATGTGAGCCAAAGAAACATGATGTGTGGCTAGGATGAAAACCCGAAAGGGCTCCTAGGCAAAATGAGAGAAAACGAGAGAAATTGAAAAATTTTAAGTGTCCACTCATTTGCCAGCATTGGGGTCATAAGGTTGTGGTGACCACACAGATGGATCGGGTAGCTTACATCTTGAGGACCTTTTGGGTGTGGAATATTTAGCGGGAGAAGACGAAGTAAGTTATGAAAATTTTGATCATTTATATGCTTCATTTTTAGGTTGATATATTGATATAAAGTGGAGCATGTATTTTGAACCTTATACATGTCTTTAGCTTCACCTTGTATCATTGGATTTAGGAATATCAATTTGGGATTTGGAGTTGTTTTAGGGATATCAATGAATTGATGGGTTGATATGGTTTGGGTAGATTTAGGAATAGGGGTTGTGGGAAATTTCTCATTTGACTTTAACATTGGGGTGTGTGATATTGAGAGTTTCGTGAGGTATTGACTTGGGGGATTAGCAGTTAGGATGAGGATATGTCATTTCCTTCGTATGCTTGGATCTTTTCTTACTCGAGGGCGAGTAAGGTTCAAGTGTGGAGAGCCTTGATGTGTCCATTTTATATGCATAATTTAGTACTATTTTGGGTCACTTTTGTGCTCTTTTATTATCGAGAGCTTGTGTTTTACCTTAAAATTCTCCTAGGAGGGGTAAGAGCAACTTTATACTCTTTTACCTCTTCTAAGTGGATTTTGCGTGACAAGGGAAGAACACGGAGGCAATGAAGACCGGAGGCCATTGGAGATCACACTTTCGAAGACTTGCTTCAAAGACATGAAGACCGGAGGCCATTGAAGACCATTTTTGTAACCATTGAAGACTTGAAAACTGAGAGGAATTGCTATGAAGATGATTATATACCACAAGAAGAAGAAAAGGACACAATGCAAAATTTTGGCATCCATCACAAGCCACGATGGCCTCGTCATGAGACCGTCGTGAGTCACAATGAGACCATCGCAAGTCACGACCAACGGGTGGCCAGAAATTCACCTTATCTTCTTTGTACTATAAATATCACTCTCTTTCCTCTCATTCTCATTCTTCATCATCTGCGATTCATAGTACTGTTCAGAACCCTTCTTCTTTCCATTTTCATCTTAGCATGAACTCTTGTAGCTAATCTATCTCTTGGGAGCAATTGACTAAGGCTTCCAAGCCCATGTCTTAAGAACAATTTGTAGCCTATTTATTACTCTTACTATTATGCATTCATGGAGCATTAAATGTGTTTGTTAATGTCATTAATGTTATTGAAAGCTTGAGTATATGAAATACTTGTATGAATTGCTTGTTAGGGTTTGTGGAAATGGGTTGATTTCCCCCCTTTCTTGATAGGAATCGAAGAGTATGATTTAGAGCTTTTGATTGTGTTGATGGATTGATAATTGCTAGGTTAATATGATAATGTTGAATTCTTTGTCATGTTTTTTGCTTATACCAAATGAGAGAAGTCTATGAATGCTGATCGTTCTTGACTAATCTTGTGTAAATGCATAAATTGGTTAAATGCTTAGACACGGTGTAGTGTTTATAAGTGTTTCCGAGCTTGTTCATTCTTTGTGCTAAATGCCATCAATGAGATACCTTGAGTCGTGTTTCGACTACGGGAGTCATTGGTGAGGTTTGACAGGAGATGTTGAATTCACTCTTGCAAACTACTATCTAAGAAGGATAGAAGTTTAGCCTTCACAACAAGTAGTGAAAGTATTAAATAGGTTGCATGTTCAATGATGGATAAGAGGTTTAGAAGTGGAAGTCAATTGCGCCCAAGGTTCCGTCAATTGTTATTTTCATCTTATCTTTAGTTGTATTGCATGATTAGCATCATTCTCTTGCTTTGCTATTTGTTGTACTTTAATTTGATAACTTAGGATCAAACCAACAAAACCCCTCCCCCTTGTTTACATGCTTTTATATGTATCTATGTATGTAAATGCTTAGTATGTTTTCTCCTATATATGTTTAAAACACTTGAAAAGATCCCTCTTCTCGTGGACGACCCTAACTTTCCATTATCTACTTAATTGTAGATAGGAAGCATTTGGGGCTTAAAAGTATTAACTTTGAGAGGTACGGCGACGACCTCCCAAGTCATTCACATAGAGATTTAGATAAACCTAATAGAGTGTTCATAACACGTTGTGTGGCCGATGACATACACTTCCCCGTACATGTCATGTCGGGTGCACTCGTACCCCTCCATCGACACCGCCATCCTAATTAGAGGAGTACAAGAAGGTCTGACCATTGTTGTAGATCATTTTCTCCCCCGTGCGTTTACATCCTGGGAATTCCACTACGAATACTCTACTTCCCAATGGCCTATGAATTAGGCTAAGGGGTCATTGGTACCTTTTCTATGACATTAGTGCCTCTTACAACCCTAGCTTGACCAATCATACTACTTTACATAATTAGTTAAGACTAGTACAATGGCAAATAATTTAGAGTATTACTCGGGTTTCCCGTTCAAAAACAGCCACACAAACCTGTACCCCATTATTTATTCAAACATCCATGTTTGTCTTCCCAAGCGGTCATCAATATTTTCACCAACATGAATATAGACTAGAGTGTGTGCTTATATAGACTAGGTCAGCTGTCGCCTGGCGTGGGCCATCATGGATGGCGTGATCCATGCTGTGTATGTATCCTTTCTGGCACGGGCAGCAGTTGCTGGCGTGGGCCGCATTGTGTTATCAGACGTGAGGCACAGTGTCTGGCATGGGCTACTGCTCCTTACTACTCTAAGCTGCCATATTTGTTACGGTCCACGTTGACTCCCTTGGCGTGAACTATAGCCTTTGGCGTGGGTCATCATCTTGAAGCCTTGTTTTGAACTTTCGATCTGCGGGATGCGGCTCTTGGCGCGTATCTTAATCTGGAAGCCTGCTTTGCTCGGAAAATTGGCACATGCCATCTAATTCTTCACACCCTGCCAACTGGTCTTAACATTTTGGACTTGGAAAGGCACAGGGCGTAGTAAATGGGACGGTCTGTACCCATACTCAGTTTATTTTGGTGAAGATTGTAACCTGTGGGTGCAGCCCATGGCGTTTAGCATGGTTCATGTCATTGCCTCGTGTTGAATCCTTTGGTGCGGGGCAACTCTTCTGGCACCAGCCGTTGGTGCCAACAATGAATGACCCGTGCCGACCCTTGGTACCTTGGTCGGCTGAACTTGTTTCCTTAGTTATGGGTGAACCGTTAGTCCAGGTTTTCAGTTTTAGTAGTCAATTTTATAGCGCTCAAGAATAAAAATCCAATGGAATCAGCCTTGAAGGCTAATTCTCCTTGGATTGTTCTCATACTGGGAGATCGTCGCCATACCTCTCAAAGTTATAATTTATAAGCCCTTTATGCTTACTAAATACAATTAAGTAGATAGTGGCAAATCAGGGTCATCCACGAAGAAGGGGGATTATCTTAAGCATTTAAACATATAAGGTTCATAATAGGCTAGAAGTAGATATATATATATATAAGCATGTAAAAAGGGGGGGTTTGGTTGGTTGGTTTTCCTAAGTTATGAAATTAAAAAGACAAACTAACTAGCAAAGTTAAGTAACTATGCTAATCATCAAGCAAACTAAGAAAAATGGGTAAAAACTACAAAAGATAAAGCCTTAGGGGAAATTGATATCCACTTCCAAACCTCATGTAGATCATTGAATCATTCACACATTCTATCACATTTGTTACCTATGGGGAATGTTATCACTCCCCATTTGAAGATCAACATTCATTCCTTCTTAATAGTAATTTGCAAAGGCAAACAACAACCATTTGCAAACCTCGTTGACAATTACTCTAACAAAACCACACCATAGAGGTATTTCATCAATGACATTACACATGAAGGACCATAGATTTGACAACAACAAGCCTTCTAACAAAGATATAGCCATTTAACCAAACATAGCATTTATGAGGCTAAACCTAGAATAAACCACATTCAAGATTCAACCCTTCATTGCATCTATAGGATAAATATGAGAACAATCCACATTAACATACTTATCTAGCAATAATCACAACACATTATGCACGAGAAGTTCTAAGTTTATGTTCTTGTATTTTCATGCCAAAGATCTAAGGAATTTGCCGCTTGCCTAACACCCTAACACTTTAATCATACAAAACATTCCTATTCTCAAACACCCTATGGCATAAATGAAGTAAAACATAGCATTAAGAACACATGAATGCTAAATAACAAAAGCTTCAAGAATGAGTGAACCAATCTATTAATTGCTTTAACTACTTGTTGTGAAGATAAATCTTCTATCCTTCTTAGATAGTAGTTTGTAAGAGTGAATTCCATATCTCTTGTCAAACCTCACCAATGAATCCCTTAGTCGAAACACGACTAAACGTATCTCATTGATGTCATTGAGCATGAAGAATTAACAGGCTTGAAAACACTTATAAACACTACACCGTGTCTAAGCATTTAACCAATTCATGCATTTACAAAAGATTAGTCAAGAAAGATCAACATTCATAGACTTATCTCATTTGCTACCTAAAAAAATATATGAAAACGAGTTCAACATCATCACATTCATCTAGAAATTATCAACACATTAACATCATTTAGAAGCTCAAACTCATGCTCTAGGATTCCACATTAAAAGAGGGGAAAATTAGCTACTTTCTCCCTACCTTAACAAGCAATCATACAAGCAATTCATGTACTCAAACTTCCAACAACATTAATGATATTAACAATCCATATTCAAAGCTCAATACATGCACAATAGAGAAGGCAATAGATAGATAGAAATGATTCTCAAGACATTAGCAAGGAAGTTTCAATAAATTTCCCCCAAGTACAAAACTAAGCAAGATAATCAAAACCCATAACATAGAACAAATATCTACAAAAAAAGAAGAAGAAATGGAAGAAAATGGTGAAAAACTAGGGTTTTGGAGCCCCCAAGTTGGGCCTGGGTAAATGGGAAAGAAAATGAGCTATTTTTTTAATTAACCATCCATAGATGGGGGAATTTCTATTTGGCGTACCCAAGCCATAAAAAGAACCAAAATTTACATCGAAAGAGAGATGAAGAAGTAGCTCAGTACTAATATACATAGTTGAGCAATTTGCTCCTGAAGCAACCATTGTTGCCTCCAAAACCTAGAGAAAAGTGAAGAATGTAGTAAGAGGATTACAAAAGCTTCTCCAATAGTAGAAGTGATCGAACTTGTTAGTGAATCTTGTTAAAGAAACACAAGGCAGTCCAAAATACTCTACCTATTGTAGAAGCAATCCACTCCTACCGTAGTATGCATCAAGTTTACTCAATTAAATCAACCCTGAAATGCTTGAATGTGAATAAGCTTGAATGCTGCCATGAAACTAAAGCATCAAATTGTGTAGAACCATCCAATAGCTTCGTTGAAAAATGCTGCAGGAGTGTGACCGCAGACAAGTGTGAAGAAATCCAGTGAGCTTGAAGAGTTGTACCTGCAATTAACATCTCAATCAGTAGCATCCGTTCAATCCCCCATCCTTAAAGATAGTGTTCCTATCTGATCTAACCTAAGAAAGCCTTGGCAAGTATTAGATAAACAGTAGAAAGAAGGTTGGTAAAAAAGAAGGTTAAAACGTAGAAGGCATCACCCGGGCAGAAATGGTATCGCCCGGGAGGAAATGACCCCGCCCGGACGGCGGAGGTTTCGGCCCAAATTTTTAGAAATGGCCTCGCCCGGCTTCTTGTTTTGCTTCCCACAGGTGAACCGTTGATCCGTTTGGGAGTTCTTATAGTTGATTTTTTAGTGCTCAAGAAGAAAAATACGAGGATGCCACCCTTGTATGCTGATTCTTCTTGGATAATTTTAAGAAATTTGTCCAAACTTCCGGGTGATGATTCATCCTCTTCTTTGCCTTCCTGCTTTGACCCTTCTATCTTCTACCACATTTTGACACATGGCCTTCACTAAAACACTCCAAAGGGCTCAAGAGACATCTACAAATGAAGCTCACAAAATGAAATCTAGATGATCGTAAGGAACAAAAATTCATTAGACTAAACATAGGTTATAAAATGAAGGATTTCGATATAAAAACCAAAAGTGGTAATCTAAACCTCTTATCATGTAAACCTACGTAAATCTAGCAATCTTACTACAAAAATATGACAAAAGTGATGTTGAATGCTTTGGAAAATACATGCATTTGACGTCTCATCACATACTTTGGCGCTACTCATCGAATCACGATTCCCCATTTCTTCGTTGGCCGCTTTTAAATCCAGTGCCACCTATCTTTGGCCCCAATCTCTTTCTGCCATTCTTTGATGTTCCTGGCCTTCATCTACTACCATTCTAGAGGTGAATGACCTTCAATGTCTTCTACCGTCCTTGCAGACAACCTTCAATATCTTCTATCATCCTAATGAACGACCTTCACATAGAATAAACCAAAAAGTAATCACATGCAACCCACTAAAGATGATCACAAAGAAGATATAGGAGTCCATGGATACAAGATGTCCATTAGTTCTAATTAAGTTTACAAAATGCAGGATTTAGACAAGAAAACCAAACACGGCCGTCTAAACCCCTTGTCATGTAAACCCAACTAATACTAGAAATCCACCATATAAAACAAGCTAACAACCATGCCAAATGTAATGGTTAGCACATGTAAAATGAAGCACATCAGTAGAGCTTGGAATGACGGAAGAGGAAGCGAGAACTTTAACCGAATATCCCATGCCCGATGAGGTTCCCCGATTTGAGAAATGGCTAAAAGGTGACAAAGGGCGTGGGAAAAAGGAAGGTAAGTTCCAAGCCAAAGATGCAAAGGTGGTTGCCAAACAAATTGTGAGTTTTTAATGTGGTTTAGTTGATATGATATGAATGCATTTGTTTAAGTAAAATTTATAGAAAATGATATTTGTTATTGGTATTTTATAGGAGGACTTAAAAGGGAAACAAGAGTCCGGTGAGTTCATCGAGGTTGGAAAGAAGGACATACTAGGGGTTGCACTTAACAAGAAAGAACATTTATGTTGGGTCCGGGGTGTCGGCATGCTCGCTACACATAGGAACATCTTTGTCAAACCCCGACCATCTAAGGTTGATATTGTATCAAGTAGTTAACAAAGAGATATTGATGCCTTGAAATCCAAATTAAGCTAACTAGTGGCTTATGTATCGCAAGAATCGAATGAGAGGAAAATGTCATTTGACCTAGAGAGAATTATTACATGTTCTAAACCAACAACCTCAACCCTACCTCATGCTTTTTCTCTGACAACAAGAACATATGATATCCTGGAGTGTAATAGTAAGCACGTACCACTGCCTTCGACTTCGACAACACCTGTTGCTTTTGATCATCTAAGAATGAAGTTTGAAGCACTACAACAAACAACACATATTACCTCAGTTTTTTAGGCCTCTTAACCTTGGTTTTCAGCCACTAAAAAACCGAGGTAAATGTGGGCATATTAAAAATTATACTTTTTGCCTCGATTCAAAACCATGGTAAATAATCCTTTATGAAAAGTCACTGAGAAGTGATGTCGCACACAGTGAGGGACCTATGTCATGTCCCTGGTGACATGGATCGCTGAAAAAATAATGTCATTTTTTTCCAAAGTCACAAAAAAAGTGATGACGGTCTATGTGACGTTGCTAATGTCATTTTGGAACTAGTTAATGCTTGATGATGCAAAAAATTGGTCTTCGATAGTCGTTACATGTTATAAATAATGAGATAAATCGAGTAATTGTTGAACACCATACACCACTCAATTTACTTTATATGATGTACTAGCGGTTTTCAAAATTTGACATGCGCAATTTCATTAGCCTTTTCATTTTATGAAAAACCTAGTATATTAAATTTTATATGATTCTATGAGGTGGAAATGATCTTTCTCATACCACTTATAGTAATGGTATTAATGGAACACTCCAAAGTGACAGACGATTACCCTGGTTCGGGGACGGAACCATTGTCATCCCCTAGTAAAACTCATGAGAAGTGTTATTGATGACAAAGAAACTGGCATGATCCTACACATAGAAATCCACATGTTCTTCTTGAATGAACCGCTGGATACTTATAACTAACCATATTTAATTTACTCTATACGATATACTAGCGGTTTTCAATATTTGACTGGCTCAATTTCATTAGCTTTTCAATTTTTAAAAAACCTAGCACATTAAATTTGATATGATTCTATTTGGTGGAAATGATCTTTCTTATACCTCTTATAGTAATGGTATTAATGTAACACTCCAAAGTCATAGACGATTACCCTGGTTAGGGGACGGGACCATTTCCATCCCCTAGTAAAACTCATGAGAAATTTTATTGATGACAAAGAATATTGCATGATCCCACACAAAGAATTCCTCTGGTTCATCCTGAATGAACCGCTGGATACTTATAAGTAACCATATACATTTTACTCAATACTATTTACGAGCGGTTTTTAATATTTGACGGGCCCAATTTCATTAGCTTTTCATTTTATTTAAAACCTAGTATGCTAAATTTGATGTGATTATATATGGTGGAAATGATCTTTCTCATACCTCTTATAGTAAGGGTATTAATGAAACACTCCAACGTGACTGACGATAACCCTGGTTCAGGGACGGGGCCATAGCCATCCCCCAGTAAAACTCATGAGAATTATTATTGATGACAAAGACACTAGCATGATCCCACACAAAGAATTCCATAGGTTCATTCTGAATGAACCGCTGGATACTTATAAGTAGCCATACACAATTTACTCTATACGATATACTAGCGGTTTTAAAAATTTGATGGGCGCAATTTCATTAGCTTTTCATTTTATGAAAAAATTTGTATATTAAATTTGATGTGATTCTATGTGGTGGAAATGATCTTTCTCATATCGGTTATAGTAAAGGTATTAATGGAACACTCCAAAATGACGGGCGATAACCCTGGTTTGCGGACGGAATTCCCATTCCCCAATAAAACTCACTTGAAGTGTTATTGATGACAGAGAAACTTTCATGATCGCACAAAAATAATTCCACAGGTTCATCCTAAATGAATTTTCGGATACTTATAAGTAACCATATACAATTTACTCTACACGATGTACTAGTAGTTTTCAAAATTTAACGGGAACAATTTCATTAGCTTTTCATTTTATGAAAAACCTAGTATATTAAATTTTATGTGATTCTATGTGGTGAAAATGATCTTTCTCGTACTGCTTACAGTAAGGGTATTAATGGAACACTTCAAAGTGATGGACGGTTACCCTGGTTCGGGGACTAGACCATTGCCACCTCCTAGAAAAACTCATGAGAAGTGTTGTTGATGACAAAGAAACTGGCATGATCCCACACAAAGAAATCCACATGTTCTTCTTGAATGAACCGCTGGATACTTATAAGGAACCATATACAATTTACTCTATACTATGTACTAGCGGTTTTCAATATCTAACGGGCGCATTTTCATTTGCTTTTCATTTTACGAAAAACTTAGTATATTAAATTTGATGTGATTTTATGTGGTGGAAATAATCTTTCTCGTACTGCTTACAGTAGGGTTTTAATGGAACACAACAAAGTGACAGATGATTACGCTGTTTCGGGAACGTGACCATTGCAATCCCCCAGTAAAACTCATGAGATTTGTTATTGATGAAAAAGACTCTGGCCTGATCCCACACAAAAAATTCCATAGGTTCATCCTGATTGAACCGCTGGATACTTTCAGGTAATGATATACAGTTTACACTACACTATGTACTAGCAGTTTTCAAAATTTGACAGCGCAATATCATTAGCTTTTCATTTTATGAAAAACCTAGTATGTTAAATTTGATGTGATTCTCTGCTGTGGAAATGATCGTTCTCAAACCGCTTATAGTAAGGGTATTTATGGAACACTCCAAAGTGGCGGACAAATAAACCGGTTTGGGGACGGGACCATTTCCACCCTCCAGTAAAACACATGAGAAGTATTATTGATGAAAGAGAAACTAGCATGATCCCACACAAAGAATTCTACCGTTTATTCTGAATTAACCGCTTGATACTTATATGTGACCATATACAATTTACTCTATACGATGTACTAGCAGTTTTTTAAATTTGACGGGCGCAGTTTCATTAGCTTTTCATTTACGAAAAGCCTTGTATATTAAATTTGATTTGATTCTATGTTTTGGAAATGATCTTTCTCATACTGCTTATAGTAATGGTATTAATGGAACACTCCAAAGTGACAGATGATTACCCTCGTTCGGGGACGAGACCATTTCCACCCCCCAGTAAAACCCCTGAGAAATTTTATTGTTGATAATGAAACTAGCATGATCCCACACAAAGAAATCCACATGTTTTTCTTGAATGAACCACTGGATACTTATAACCATATACAATTTACTCTATACTATGTACTAGCGATTTTCTATATTTGATGGGTGCAATTTAATTAGCTTTTCATTTTACGAAAAACTTACTATATTAAATTTGATGTGATTTGATGTGGTGGAAATGATCTTTGTCATACTGCTTAAATTAAGGGTATTAAAGGACCACTCCAAAGTGATGGAAGGTTACCCTGGTTCGGGGACTAGACCATTGCCACCTCCTAGAAAAACTCATGAGAAGTGTTGTTGATGACAAAGAAACTGGCATGATCCCACACAAAGAAATCCACATGTTCTTCTTGAATGAACCGCTGAATACTTATAAGGAACCATATACAATTTACTCTATACTACGTACTAGCGGTTTTTAATATTTGGCGGGTGCAATTTCATTAGATTTTTATTTTACGAAAAAACTTAGTATATTAAATTTATTGTGATTTTATGTGGTGGAAATGAACTTTCTCGTACTTCTTATAGTAGGGTTTAAATGGAACACAACAAAATGGCAGAGAATTACGCTGGTTCGGGGACGTGACCATTGCCATCCCCCAGTAAATCTCATGAGAGGTGTTATTGATGACAAAGACTCTGGCGTGATCCCACACAAATAATTGCATAGGTTCATTGCAGAGGGGAACAAGCATAAGAAGTTTACATAAGGTATGGTCAAATTTCATACCAGTTAAAATGTCTATATTAATTTGGAGAGCTTTGAATGGAATTTTGCCTTTTGAAAATGTTCTGTGTAAGCTTGGTTTTTCACTAGCCTCTAAATGTCCCATATGCCCGAACCACTCGGATTCAATCAACCACTTTTTTAACTCATGCCACCAGGCAACTGCAGTGTGGAAAAAAGTTAATAGCCTTCTGAATTTACATCCACCTGGTTTTAGGAGTTTCAGTCATTTAGTTGATCACTATCTCTCCATTAAGGTAGGTTCTAAGAATCTGAATCATGTATACATAGCTGCACTCATTGTTACAACATGGTCTCTTTGGACGCATAGGAACAAACTATTATATGAAAATCTTGCTTTTTCAGTAGATGCATGTTTTCAGAATATTAAGGACCTGCTGCTCATAATTTTCACTGCAAATCCGTTGAAAGGAAATCCTGACAAACATAAGAAACTAATCCAGGCAGGAATCATTCCTAGTATAACTCTAAAAAGGAAGAAAGAAATTTCAATTTCAGCAGTTAAATGGGAAAAACCAACAAATGGTCTTAAGTTGAACACGGATGCTTCATGGGTAAATGGGGGAGACTCTTCTTGTGCTGTAATAATTAGAGACTGGAGGGGAGATGTGAAACTAATGAGAGTCAAAACCTTTAAATCAGATTCTCCTCTGCACGCAGAGCTGGAAGGTATTCTTTTTGCATATCAGATCTGCTTAGATATGGATATTAGAGGTAGTATACTTGAGTCAGATTGTAAGCATGCAATAAGAGCAATACATGATCCTTATTCTGGCTCATGGAGACTATTTTCTCTTTACTATCATCTGCATGAGATGCACACAGAAAACCAAATCCAATATGTCCCTAGGGAAGCAAACACGGTGGCTGATTTTTTGGCAAAATATGCTAGGGAGAATTCCATAAATGGAGATTTAAACTCAAGCAATACTCCATCTTTCCTAAAAGGATTGATTATGCTAGATAAAAATGGATTTCAGGGGATCAGAATAGGAACTGCAAGTGGTAACATAATCCACACATAATATGTTTCTCGGGCTCATGTTTTCTAGAGGAACAGCGACTGCTTCTTTCTTGTTTTCTTCATTGCAGATTAATAGGCTGAGGAGGAAGAGGGTTACTCAGAGTATGACCATTGGAATGAACGGTGACACATGGAATTTACGGTGACACATTGGAATGTACGGTGACACATGGAAGTAAAGATCGGACGAAATGGAGAACAACTCAGGAAGCTAAGTGGCTGGCCACTCTCAAAGGATTTTCCAAAGTAAAAGCTATCACATAGCATTGGCAAAGGTTACACAAAGACTTAGAGGATAGGCTTATGGCTTAGGTTAAGGTTGTCTTTGACTGACTTGTGTTTTGTCTTTCGATTCACTAACAAGTTCGAGCGCCAATTACCTAGCCATTAGTATTTGTAATCCTCTAGTTCTACTCAAGGTATCTTCAACTATTTTTGGAAGCAACAAGGTGTTGCTTTAAGAGCAATATGCTCTCACATTGTAAACAAACTAAGCTTCGGCTTCTTTCTTGTTTTTTAAGGGTTTGGGAAGCCTAATACAACTTTCCTCCATCTCCGGATGGTTTAATCTAAAAAAAAAAAAAGATATACAATTTACACTATACGATGTACTAGGGTTTCTAGAACAGCTTTTTATTTTATGAAAAACCTAGTATGTTAAATTTGATGTGATTCTCTGTGGTGGAATTGATCTTTATCAAATCGCTTATAGTAAGGGTATTTATAGAACACTCCAAAGTCACAAATGAATACACCAGTTTGGGGACGGGACCATTTCCACCCCCCAGTAAAACACATGAGAAGTGTTAGTGATGACAAAGAAACTGGTATGCTCTCACACAAAGAATTTCACAGGTTTATCCTGAATTAACCGTTGGATACTTATATGTGGCCATATACAATTTATTCTATACGATCTACTAGCGGTTTCCAAAATTTGATGGGCGCAATTTCATTAGCTTTTCATTTTATGAAAAACCTTGTATATTAAATTTGATTTGATTCTATGTTGTGGAAATGATCTTTCTCATACCGCTTATAGTAAAGTTATTGATGGAACACTCCAGACTTACATAGAATTACCCTTGTTCGAGGACGGGACCATTTCCATCCCCAGTAAAACTCATGAGAAATTTTATTGATGACAAAGAAACTGGCATGATTCCACACAAAGAATTCCTCAGGTTCATCTTGAATGAACCGTTGGATACTTATAAGTAACCATATAAATTTTACTCAATACTATGTATGAGGGGTTTTCAATATTTGACGGGCGCAATTTTATTAGCTTTTCATTTTATTTAAAACCTAGCATACTAAATTTGATGTGATTCTATGTGGTGGAAATGATCTTTCTCATACCGCTTATAGTAAGGGTAGTAATGAAACACTCCAACGTGACAGACGATTACCCCAGTTCGGGGATGAGACCATTGCCACCCCCTGTAAAACTCATAAGAATTGTTATTGATGAAAAAGAAACTGGCATGAACCTACAAAAAGAACTACATAGGTTCATTCTAAACGAACCGCTAGATACTTATAAGTAACCATATACAATTTCCTTTATACGATATACTAGCGGTTTTGAAAATTTGACGGGCGCAATTTCATTAGCTTTTCATTTTATGAATAACCAAGTATATTAAATTTGATGTGATTTTATGTGGTGGAAATGATCTTTTTCATATTACTTATATTAAGGGTATTAATCGTACACTCCAAAGTGATGGACGATCACCCCGGTTCATGGACGGGACCATTCCCATCCCCTAGTAAAACTCACTTGAAATGTTATTGATGACAAAGAAACTTTCATGATTGCACAGAAAGAATTCCACAGGGTTATCCTGAATGAATTGCTATACACTTATAACCATATAAAATTTACTCTGTACAATGTACTAGCGGTTTTCAAAATTTGATGGGCGCAATTTCATTATATTTTCATTTTCTGAAAAACATAGTATATTAAATTTGATGTGATTCTATGTGGTGAAAAATATCTTTCTCATGCTGTTTACAGTAAGGGTATTAATGCACACAAAGAAACTGACATGATCCCACACAAAGAATTCCAAAGGTTTATCTTGAATGAACCACTTGATACTTATAAGTAACCATATACAATTTACTCTATACGATGTACTAGCGGTTTCCAAATTTTGATAGGTGCAATTTCATTAGCTTTTCCTTTTATGAAAAACCTAGTATATTAAATTTGATGTGATTCTATGTGGTTGAAATGATATTTCTCATACCACTTATAATAAGGGTGTTAATGGAACACTCCAAATGATAGGCGATTACCCCGGTTCGGGGACGGACATTGCCATCCCTAGTAAAACTCATGAGAATGCAATTTTTATTACTGGGTAGCTCACATTCGGCATTTCATCCTCCCCCACCATCTTGGACTGAACTAATTAAGTGTGAAAAGTAAAAAAGTTCACTGGCACGGCGGAGGACCTCCTGGTGGCACGGCAGAGGAGCATCTGGAGACGAGCGAGCGTTCTGAAGTGAGAACAGTAGCTCCACCGGAGGAGCATTTGGAGACGAACGGGATGAGTGTTTAGAGTGAGACGGTGGTGGAGATGAGCGGGACGGTGGTGGAGGAGAGAGGGACCGCGGCGGAAGTGAGAGGAACAACAGCGGAGGCGAGAGGGACGGTGGAAGAGGCAAGAAGGATGGCAGAGGCGAAAGGCATATCTGAAGTGTAGAATGGGAGAGGGAGGCTGTAGAAAGTAATGGAGACTAGGGTTTTCAAATTTATATTATTAGGGTTCGGTTAGATTTTGGGCTTTATTTAGATTAGGCTGAAAAGAATTAAAGGTTTTAATTTAATTTGTTCAATGGTATAATTAATAGAGTTCGTCTCTTAAAAGACGGTTTTTTCATAAGTTATGGATAAACCAATGTTTAAATTGTAAATTATAAGTAATTGAGGTAAAACTTTCGGGTTGCATAAGTTGGGTTATAACATTTATAACTACTACATGTTGCATAATAAATTTTTAGTATTTCAAGTATTACCTTATATAATACTAATTAAACCTCGTCTTTCCATAAGCCTATGGAAAGACGGTTTTTCCCAAGACTTTGCCTAATTAATATAAATTCATTAATTATGTGCATTATTTTTATTAATTAATCTAATCTATTTTTAAAATTTATAATGTTATTCTAAATTAAATATTTATTTTAAGTTAACTTTTAATTTTTATAGACGAAATAATTATATTTAATTTCGATTATGTTACATACTCGATACACCTAATCATCTTAGGTTATTCTCATTTGAGTATGATAAAACTAAGAATTTTTCAAATCAATAATATGCAGTTGCAATTTTGCAATTTAAGCATGCATGGGTGAACGAAAGGGTCTCGAAAGTCAACATTTATTACTTCTACACAATCTTGAAAAATTACACTATGGCCCAAAATTGTGTTACCTTATAATCCCTTGCTCAAAAATACATGATTTTTGTATTCTTGCATAAATATAGAAATATTAAATAAATAAATTTTTTTGGTGAAATGTTGGAAAGCGCTAGTACATGATCTAAAGTAACTTGGAGTTGGTTACATAGAACTAAGAAAGGGAAATCGGAAATGATTACAAATATATTCTTGTGCCTGTTTCTTGATAAATAATATGTTACAGACTTGGAAAATACAATTAGGGTGTATAGGGGTAGCATTACGTTCGAGCGGATTTCAATTTAGTGTTACGAGTAAATTTTTGACTTTTTGCACTTAGGTCCCTCCAAGAAAGTTAGAGTTGTCGATTCACCAAAATGCAAAATAGTATACAATTGTGGTTTTCCAATTTGGTCATGTATGGGTTAACGAAAGCACCTCGAAGTTAACATTGAGTACTTCTACACAATCTTGAAAAATTACACTATGGCCTAAAATTGCGTTACCCCATTATGCATTGCTCCAAAAAAATATTATTTTTGTTATTCTTGCCTAAATATAGATATATAAAATAAAATAAATTTTGGTGAAATGTTGGAAAGCGTTAGTACATGTTCTTGAGTAACTAATATTGGTGCCTCATTGGAGCCAAATTTTATAGTACTTATTTTGTATAGTACTTATTTTATATAATTATGAATAAGTTATATATAAAATTTTATTCGGTGAAAAATTAAAGTTTATTTATTGATATTTGACTTTGATCACATATTACTCGAACTCTACGTTTAATTTATTTCATTTGAAAAATATAAACATAAAGTCATAGCTAAAAGTATAATTATAAATCTTTTAAAAAATTTAAAGAAATGGAGGAGTATAAAAAATTTTCAAAATTATATTTTATTTTTTTTTAACATTAAATTTTATTATTGGAATTTCGATCATGTGTTACCCGAAGTGTACATTTAATTTATTACATTTGAAAATATAAAGATAAAGTCATAGCTAAAAGGGTTAGTTCAGATCACAACCCTATGTTGCTAACTGTTGGTACTGATATTCCATCCAATCCTAGGCCTTTTAGATTTCTGAATACATGGTATGAAAGAAAGGATTTTAATGAGGTAATCAGACAGAACTGGGAGATCCCCATTCATAAATCAGGAATGCTTTCTTTTTATCTTAAGCTTGTTAGACTTAAGAAGGAACTAAAAGTCTGGAACAAAGAAAAATTTGGAAACATTCAAGATAATGTATTGCAAGCTGAACTGGCTTTACAGGCACAGGAGCTAATATCTGATCAGTCTGATTCTGAAACTGAAAGGGTAAAACTCTGGGAGGCTAGGGCTAGGGTAGTTAGGGCTTTGGCTGAACAAAAAAATTTTTGGAAACACAAAGCTAAAATTAAATGGCTATAGGAAGGTGATCATAATACAACCTTTTTTCACAACTCTGTAAAGGAAAGAAATAATAGGTTGAAGATCATAAAAATTAAGAGTTCAAATGGGCAGTGGTTAGACAATACACAGGATATTGAGATGGAAGCTATAAATTTCTACCAGGACCTTCTAAATGAGGATAGATCTACTGACAGCTCTATCTTCCTATCCCATTTCCTGAATCACATCCCTAAACCGATTAATCAGGAGGATAATGAACATCTGCTGAAACCAGTTTCACTAACTGAGCTTAAAGGGATAGTTCTAAGTCTTAACAAACTGAGTAGTCCGGGTCCAGATGGCTTCACAGCCAAGTTCTACATAAAATCATGGAATATCATTGCAAATGATCTTCTCTTGGCTGTTCAGGACTTTCTTTCTGCAAATATTATGCCTAGAGGTATTAGCAGTACATGGATTACAATAATCCCCAAAAAAAGGACCCCCATCTCTTTTGAAGATTACAGACCAATAAGTCTCTCTAATGTGATAAATAAGATATGTTCTAAATTGCTCATGGAAAGACTTAAGTCTCTAATTCCTAAGATCATCTCCCCTAATCAAACAGCCTTCCAACAAGGGAGAGACATTTCTGATAATGTAATTTATTTTCAGGAGATGGTTAGGTTTCTGAATCTGAAACGAAGGGACCCAAATTGTATTGTTAAACTGGACCTTAAGAAGGCTTTTGATAGAGTTAGGTGGTCTTTTTTATATAATGTCTTAGCTAAATTTGGTTTTCATGCTAAGTTTATTTTTTACATTATGAAAAACTTGTCCCAGGCCTGGTTCTCTGTTTTAATTAATGGTAAGCCAGTGGGGTTCTTTCAACCCACTAGGGGAATTAAGCAGGGTGATCCTTTATCTCCTTTCTTGTTTAATATTTTCTCTGAGGCTTTCTCAAGGAGCTTGACATTCATTTTCCACAGTGGTAAGTTGTCATATTTTGACCTCCCAGGTAATCCTCCTAGAATCTCACATCTATCATATACAGATGATACTATTATTTTCTTTAAAGCAACTAAACTAACTTTGATTAGATTGAAAGCATTCATGTCTACCTTTGAAGAGGTCACTGGGCAAAAAATTAATTACAACAAAAGTGATATCTTTATAGGAAAACATGCTTCTGTTCAAAAGGTTAATTATATTAAGAGGATTTTGGGAATGAAAATTGGGGCTCTCCCAGTTTCATACCTGGGAGTACCTATTTTTACTGGAAGAGCAAAAAAGATTCATTTTCAACCTCTTTTTGAGCAGATTAATAGTAAGATTGGCAACTGGAAAAATAAATGGATTTCTACAGGGGGTAAGATTACACTGATTGAAGCTTGCATATACTCCTTGCCTCAACACATTTGGTCGTTTCTTAAATCAAACAAAATGATCATAAAACACATTGAAAGAAAACTGAGCAACTTTTTCTTGGGAGATAATCAGTTAAATCATAAAAGATCTTGGAGAAAATGGACTGGTCTTTGCTTACCAACTAATCAAAATGGTTTAGGTTTCAGATCAATATCCACCATAGTTAAAGCATGTTCAGTTAAGCTTTGGTGGAAATACCAAAAAGGAGATGCTTTGTGGACTCATTTAATGGCTGCACTCCCTCCCTCATACAGGTCTTCTTCAAATTGGAAAAGGATATGTTCTGTTAACACATGGGCAGAAGCTAACTCTAGAGTCATTATAGACAAGGGAAATGTAACTTTTGGTCATCCAACTGGCTAGATATAGGTCCCCTTATTGACCACTGTAATCAGAACTTGGTAGATATTGATGAGGACTGTACAGTCTCTGAATTTATATCTAACAACACTTATTTCATCAGCAAAATTAGTCCTTTCCTTCCACCTGAAGTTACTTCTCTTTTGCAGGATGCCAGACTATCTCCACACAGGGAGGATAGGCTAATATGGAAACCAGGCATTAATGGTGATTTCTCGTTTAAATCGACATACCTCCTGCTCAGCAACAGACCAGGTTCTATTGCCTCTGTTCAACATTTTTGGAATCACAGAATTGAGAAAAAAATTTCAGTTTTCATGTGGAAGATGATAAACTCATTTTTACCTTTTGACAACATCCTCAGAAATCTGAGATTTTCTTTATCTTCAAAATGTTGTATGTTTAATATACATGAAGACTCCTTAGATCATTTTTTCAATTCATGTGACTTTGCTGTGAATGTCTGGAAAATAGTTCATCAGTTTATGGGAATTAGGGATAGGCCTTTCCCATCCATATGGGAGAGATTATCGTGCTACATGACCATTCCCACCCTAAGTTCATTACAATCCACCATGGTTAGAACAACAGCTGTAATTACATGTTGGAACTTGTGGAAGATGAGAAATAAATTCCTATTTGACTCTATAAATCCTTCCACAGTGCTAGTTCTTCATCAAATTAGGGATCAGATTTTTTAATCATTCTGTTCTAAGCCGGTTTTCATTAGATCTGCCATTGATTTTAGTATTGCTCAACACTCTTTCCTGCCTCTGATCAAACTGCCTCCAAAGCCAAAAATTCTAAAAATTGCATGGAAAAGGCCTTGCTCAGGGTTTAAGATTAATGTAGATGCTTCATGGTGCTGCAATACTAATATGTGTGGGATAGGAACGATAATTAGGGACAGTAGAGGTGGTTTCAAAGGGGCCTTCACTCTCTATGATAAAGCCTCATCCCCTCTGGAAGTAGAACTGAAAGCAATTAAGTTTGCTACTCAGGTCTCTACTATGTACTCCTTACCTGTTCATATTGAATCAGACTGTCTGAATGCTGTACTTTTTGTAAATGATCCTAATAGGGCTCACTGGAAACTGTTCACCTTAACTGATGAGATTCACCAATCTATGGGTGCCTTTACACTGAGTCACATTTACAGACAGGCAAATCTTGTTGCACATTCCCTTGCCAAACAATGTCTAATAAACAAGGATAATTCTGTTATCCTTAGTTTCTCTGAGCTCTCTAACTCAGTCCAAGGACTTATTAGACTTGATCAAATTGGTACTCCATCTTTACGGATGGTGAATTAGTTTGAATGCTACTGATTTCTACTGACTATATGCAGGTTTACTTCATTATGATGGGGGATCCCTGATGATTTCATGATCCATTGGATGTCTCAACTGCTCCTACTCGATTACATTTCAGTGCTGGGGAGCTGCGGCTGTGGCTCTTATGAAAATGATTGAACAAACATGATGCTGGCTCATGCTGATTCCAATCTCACACATCACTGTTCCTGGAATCTACATACTGCTTGACTTCTTTTCAGCATGGGGTTCTCCCTGAAGTCATAACTTTCACAAGCTCTCTATTAGATGGCTATCAAAGATGCAACCAGCTTGTAGTTATTACATCACTCTCGGTTAGTAGAGGATATGCTTCTAACCTACGTAGAATGTTCCAGACTGCCTTGTGTTTCTTTAACTAGATCCACTAACAAGTTTGATAATCTCTACTTTAGATTAGAAGCTTTTGTAATCTTCTATCGATCTGCCTAGGTTTCTTTCATCTTTTGGAAGCAACTAATGTTGCTTCACGAGCCAAATGCTCGACATTGTATATTAGAACTCAGTTTCGGCTTCCTAATTCTGTTTTCAGGTCTTGTCTATTTATTGGCTTGGGAAGGCCTAATATAATTTCCTCCATCTATGGATGGTTTAATTTAAAAAAAAGCTAAAAGTATAATTATAAAATATTTTAAAATTAAAAATGAAATGAAGTGGCATAAAAAAATTTAAAAAAATATTTTTGTTTATTTTAAAAAATATATTATTAACACACACACACACACACACACATATATATATATATATATATATATTCAATTATTTTAAATCGTGCATCACAAGGGTGTCTACAAGAGTTACATGCGTCGTCGGCAAGCAAGACATGTGTGTGACTCCGGTCATTTCATGTTTGTGACAGGTACATGTGACGCTGGTCACAATAATACACGACGTCAGTAAGCAAGACATGCATGCGATGTCGGTCATTTCATGTCTGCGAGAAGTACGTGCTGATAATGTTTAAATCTGTATGGGCCTAAATCCTTATGCGGCCGACCATAAGTCTATAGCTTTGCCCTTTGGGTAAAGCCTTGGGTGCTGGCCCAAGGTGAGAGTACTTGCTTCACAAGCAAACAAAACAGTTGCCCTACTTGCCTACCTATATAAAGGCTAAAGGTAAACCTACACAACTCAGCTGTTCATTCCTAATTACATTTGGGTAACCAGTCTACTTACTTGACCGTTGGAGCCTCTTCCCCCCAGGTTGCAGACTTCAATCACCTACGGCGGAGCAATAGCGGCAGTAAATTGGGGCTCATCAATTGGCATGCCCAGTGGGACTGTCAGTCAGATCTGCGATCAAATACTTGCTATTTATGTCCACATCCACAGCAAGCACCTTCCGTAGGAGTGAACGATTAAAAGATAAAGCTTTAGGATTCAATGATGAGGTACAATCCCCGACGGAAAATGAGAGGGCGTATATCCAATATGCCTCCGGGTCTTACTCCCTTTAGCATTGGTATTGAGCCTCCAAAAGTGGGCAAGAACCAAGTCCCATAAGGCAGGGTTCCGGAAGCTCTTCGCGAAGAAGCCGACTCACCCCCATAGACCATGGAGGTCAGTGTCGAACCCCGGGTAGGTGGAGCTGATTCTCTTACCTCGCAAAGTCAGGTGCGTTGATAAAGGGCAAACAAACAGCAATTTATGGAGGCTACGACAGATTTGCAAACAGAAATTTTGATAGGAGCTGCTCGAGCATCAAGGGGTATAAGCAAGGTGGGCCCTCCATCATTACTTTAGGCCCTCAGATCTGCTGGCTATCTGGTAGAGCCTCCTATGCTCTACCACAGGGAGATATAGGAGCAGATGTGGCCCGAACCTTCGATGCCCCTTGTGTTGCAGCCAAGATTCCAGTCGTATCCCCCCCGGAGTGTCATATCAAGCTGACGTTAGTGCCCTTACATGGCCCAAGCTAACACTCTCGAGTATGCCACAAATGATAGTATACTCTGTGCCGACCTCAATGCCCTCAGCTCCGAGACAGACTATTCCATGTTCGATGGTATGGCTGATGAGAGCTTTCTATTCAGGACTCCATCCGGAGGTTCCTCCCTACGATCCTTATCGACTAGGGATATATTATGGCCCGACAGGGGGAGGGTCGCACTCAGGGTATGTGGCTTCGAATCATCTCCTCCCTATGCCCCCAAGATTCGATGCCTCGGTTTGGCTCAGCCCATACAGAGACCCGTAGATGGAAGGAGGACTAAACGAATCTTTGATAAGAGAAATCGACAGGCTGATTCGGCCTTCGGGCCAAATCGCAACATCCCTATTCAGTCCTGTGATAATGACCACCTGATGGCCCAGTAAAATGAAACCACCCAAAGGGATCCCCATATATAGTGGAGATTCGGACCCTCGTAAGTTTATACGGACGTTCCATAATATAGTGAACTCCAGGAAATTCAATGAACACCTAATATGCAAGTTGGTCGGAAGTTACCTTCGAGGGAAAGCCCAATAATGGTTCAACAAGCAAGGCAGAGGGACGCTAAACTCATACCGAGACTTCAGAAAGCCCCTTATGAGTCATTTTTTTCAAAAGAAAAGGTTCACAAAAACCTTAATAGAGCTGTACCAAAACAAGCAGGGCTGGGCGAGTCGACAGAGGCATTCTACCATTGATATGTGGATGAGAGTTTTAGCATAATCAATCAAACTGAGGAAGGGGTAATTCTTGGATATATGAATGGAATGCCAAACATTGACCTTTAAAGAAAGCTGGTCTCGTAGAAACCAGAGACCCTATAATAATTACATGAAATTGTTGAGCAGTATTCAAAAATCAAAGAGGCCACGAAGAGAAAATGGGAAGGAGATAGACGGATAAAAAAGGGACTTAAACACTCTGAGTCTTAGTCATAAATGCTCGACCACCAGAAAAAGGGGTTTGAAAACTTTATTCCCTTAATCAAGTCTCTGATGGAGATACACTCCATCCATAAAAGGATGTTTCAAAGCCCCCCTCCTAGAAAAGACTACCATGGGAAGAAAGAGTCCCCAACATTTTTTATCACCACAAAGAATGGGGTCATAATACAAACGAGTGTACCCATGTGAAACAAGAAGTGGAAAGATGTGCAAGGGAGGGTCTACTCCCTGACTGTGTCGAAGGTCCGAGAGGAGAATCCTCTTCGAAGGGCCGACTAAAATGCCGTTGGAAAGGCAAAAGGAGAGCTAACCAAAATGGTAGAGAACAACATGAAAATGATGGAGACCAAGTCAGAAACTAACTAGGGGTCAGAGCTAAAGCCGAGGCATTGCTAGACAGGAACTAGAGGGACGGGATGAATCGAGTGATCAACTTCATCAACAGAGTTGTAGGCGATCAAGCTTCGAACACAAGCATCAAAGCCCAGTCCTGATATGTGCCCCTCGAAAAACCTTGTCAAAAATATTTCTGACCCGAAGAAGCAATTACATTCTCAGAGGCTCCCCAGGTGCCTAGCCAAACCCTTCACACGGATCCGTTGGTGATTCATGCGACCATAGGAGATTGTTATGTCAAAAGGGTGTTCGTGGACGAAGGCAGTGGGGTAGAAGTAATATTTGCAAATTATCTGAACCAGTTAGGGCTCGGACGTGAGAGTCTAAGGAGAACAACCTTTCCCTTGTCCGGATTCAGTCGGAAAATAGTGCCATAATTACCCCCCCGATTAAACTAGCTGAGAGGGACAAGGAAATCACATTTGATTGTAGCTTTGCATTAGTTAACGATGTGTCCCTATACAATGTGATCCTATGAAGGCCTTGAATGTGTCAAGCGCCAGTGGTATGGTCCCCCTATCATTTGACCATAAAGTTCCCCACGAAAAGGGTGAAAGAAGTTATTAGAGGGGATCAACCAATGACCAGAAGCTGTTTGGATCTAGCCCTCAAGGGGGCTAGAAAGGAGGGCAGGATAGCTTCAATTAAGGGAGAGATTAAGCCTACGAACAGAAAACCAATGGTGGTTGGGGACAAGGGAATGGTACCCGTGTGAAAAATCGTTCCACCCACAATAACAAAATAGCTAAAGGACATGTTAGACAATTTCGTTGATGTGTTTTCATTGGGTATCTTCGATCTCACAGGGGTACCTAAGCAATTGATGGTCCATAGGCTAAATGTTGACCCCTCCCAAAAGCTAATCAAATAGAAGCGTAGATCTTTCGCTCCCAAAATGGCCAAGGACATAAAGGAAGAGGTCCATAAATTGCTGAAAGCTAAGGTTATCGAAGAGGTATTCTACCCCGAATAGATAGCAAATCCAGTGATGGTCCCCAAACACGATTGTACTTGGAGGATGTGTATCGATTTCATGGATCTCAATAAGTGTTTCCCCAAGGACAGCTATCGATTTTCTTCCATTGATGTGATGGTCGAAGCCATAAAATTATATGATGTCATGGTTTTTTTTATGCTCATAAGGGCTATCACTAGATACTTATGGCAGAAGAGGAAAAGCAAAAACCATCTTTCATAATTTATAGGGGAACATTCTGCTATAAGAAAATGCCATTTTGATTGAAGAACACAGGGCTATCTATCAAAGGTTGGTGGATAAGCTCTTCGAAACGAAAATATACAGAAACATTGAAATATATAGATTGATGATATGGTGGTTAAAAGTATGGGCTTCGACCAATTTCCTCTAGACCTCGAAGAGACCTTCCAAAAAGCTCCGAGAAGCTAATTTGAAGCTAAATCCCGCTAAGTTCGTCATCGGAGTCGGAGTAGGTAAATTCCTAGGATTTATGGTTTTGGAGAGGGGGATTGATGTCAATCCTGAGAAAGTCAAAGCATTGGTCAACATGAAGCCCCTTAAAATAGTCAAAGACGTCTAGAGGCTCACGGGATTCTTGGTAACACTCAGTCGATTCCTCTTGAAGGGGGCTAAAAAACACCTACCATTCTTTAATGTGCTTCAAAAAGAAAAGTAATTTGAATGGACAAATGACTGTGATAAAGTCTTCCAAGAGCTAAAAGAGCACTTACGAAGTTTTCTCACCCTCATGAAACCAAAAATGGGGGTAAATATGTATTGATACATCTCCACATCCTCCCTGGCGATAAGCGCTGTTCGGGGAAAAGAAAAGGAAAAATCCTAATTCCCGATATATTTCATAAGCAGGGCACTGCATGGCCTGGATACTAGCTAAACTGCCCTTCAGAAACTGACCTTGGACCTTGGCCCTTGTCCACATTGAAAGAAGCCTCCAACCATATTTCCAAAGCCACAAGATAATCCTACTTACCAACCATCCAATCAGATAGGTACTTCTAAAGCCAAGGCCTTGGGAAGAATGATGAATTGGGAAATTGAACTAGGTGAACACGACATCCAGTTCCGGCCAATAAAAACTATCAAGCATCAAGCCTTAAAAGACTTCATTGTCGAAACCACCAAACTGATGGTGATCGAATACGACAATGAACCTTACAATACCTGGCAGTTGTACATTGATGAGCCCTATCACTTCGGAGGTAGTGGGGATGGAGTTCTGCTCACAAGCCCTGATTAGAAAGATTACCCCTATGGCTTACCCTTTGACTTCATGGCCACAAATAATGAAGAATAATATGAAGCACTAATTATAGGCCTTCGAATTGCCAAAGATTTTGGAGTTTGAAAACTTGATATCTTTAGTGATTCCTAAATCGTAGTCCTTCAAGTCAAGGGGGAATATGAGGCTATAGAGAGAAGTTTAAAACATTATTTGGAAGTGGTAACACCCCTCCTCGAACATTTCCACCATTATACCCTCAATCAAGTTCCTCGAGAAAAGAATCAAAAGGCCAATGCCTTAAGAAATATCAGGGGCATTTAATAGTGGAGACGCTAAGTAAGCGTAGCTTCAAGGAGGAGGCAACAATGATGGTGGTTGAGGAACAAAGATCGTGGATGACACCTATCATGAGTTACCTTTGAGAAGGGACTCTCCCAGAGAACCCTATCAAAGCAAGGAAGGTCAGGTTAAAGGCACCTAAATATGTGATCCATGAAGACGTCTTATATCTCTGAGGCTATCTCCAACCACTCCTCCGATTTGTAGCCCCCCATGAAAGGGCATGTGAAAGTTATCAAGGGGGCTCTATTGATAGCTAAGAAGCTTCTCATGGCTGGATATAATTGGCCAAAGTTGTTCGAATAGTTAAACAAGCACATCCAAGCCTGCTACCAATGCCAAAGGTATGCACCGATCACCCATGCCTCCAGGAGGAAATGATGAACATTAACAGTTCGTGGCCATTTGACAAATGGAAATTGACCTAGTGGGAATTTTACCAGAGGCCCCTGGCCATTTTGGTATCTGATTGTGGCCATATACTACTTTACAAGGTGGTTTGAGGTCGAAGCCCTGATGGGTGTAAAAGGGAAGACGGTGATTGGGTTTTAGTGGAAGAATATCATGTGCAGATTTGGGATCCCTCGAACGATCATAAGTGACAATGGAGATCAATTCATTAATGACTCATTCAAAAACTTGTGCAAGGAGTATGAAATCCGCCTAACGGTCCCTAGCATTTACCACCCCCAAGGCAATGGGCAGGTGGAAGTCACCGATCAAACCATTGTCAATGGCATTTGATCGAGGCTAAAAGGAGAAGATAGTAAATGAATCAACAAATTACTAAGCGTACTTTGGTCATTTCAAATAATAGAATCCTCCGCTACGGGAGAAACCCCATACGGCCTGGTTTACGGTTCATAGGCGATCATTCCAGCGGAGGTAAGACTGCCCACCTTTCAAAGTTTTTCTACAAGCAACAAATGAGAGGAAGACAATCACGAGGAGTGCCGTTTTGACCTGGACCTCCTCAAAGAGAAAAGGGAGAAAGCAAGCCTCCATGAAGCCAGAGCCAAAGAAAAGGTGAAATGGTATCACAGACGGAGGGTTCGAAAGGTCCAGATTTTCCCCAGAAACCTTGTAATGAGGAGCAACGAGAAGATTCGTAGAGAGCCAAAGGGGAAGCTGTCAGCAAACTAGGAGGGACCCTACCAAGCTGTTGAAGCCGCCCCGGGGGGCAGTTATGTGTTCAAAACCCTCCAAGGTAAATAAATTCCACGCAGATGGAACGTCTCCAACCTTAGGAGGCGTTATTCTCCAAAATCCCAAAAAACACGGGAAGTTAAAAAAAAGATAGCTTAGAGGTATGTTTGGTTGGGAGGATTCCCTCGGCCAAATAGTATTATAAGCTAAGATAATTCCTCTGCTTTTGACAATCTTGTATCAGAATGTGTTACCTTCAAACAAATTCTTGATTCCCACTCTCCTAAAATTGCAGTAATTGAAACTTGAACACGCAACAAGTGCATGAGACACATATCTTGTACACTATTCGAAGGGCCACCAAAGCCCTATCAAACGCAAAACAAGCGTTCAAGACATAGATCTTGTAAACTATTCAAAGGGCTAACAAAGCCTATCGAATGCGTAACAAGCGCTCGAGACACAGATCCTATAAACTATTTGAAGGGCCAACAAATCCCCATCGATTGTGCAACAAGTGCCCAAGGAACAAACCTTGTATACTATTAGAAGGGTTGAAAAAACCCTATCAAACTCCAAACAAGCGCTAAAGGCACAAATCTTATAAAATGTTCAAAGGGCCAACAAAGCCCTATCGAACGCGCAATAAGCGCATAAGGCACAAACCTTGTAAAATATTCGAAGGGACAAAAAAGGCCTATCAAATGCACACCAAGCACATAAGGCACAGACCTTGTAAAATATTCAATGGGCCGACTAAGCCCTATCGAACACGCAACAAGCATCCAAGGTTTAGACCTTGTAAAATATACGAAGGGCTAACAAGGCCCCAAACAATCGTATAAACCACACAAGGCTTAGACCTTGTAACTTTCTTGGAAAATCCAGAGAAATAAGTTAAAGAAATTTAGCTTGGGGGCAATGGACCTACCTAAAAAAGGAAGAAATGCTCTAACAACAACGAAGAGAAGAACATACTATTATTAGGCCAGCATGATTTACAAGTACATAGAAATAAATTAAAACTATTTTACAAAGTAGGAAAACTTGGGGGACTCCAGATAGAAAATAAATTACCCTTAAGGCTTAGAGTCAGGGTCTTCTAACTAAAGGTTCTTCTTTGTCGTCAAAGGACCGTGGTCGACTTAGACTAGAAGTAGACGAAGAACCTCTTCCTTGGCTAGCATTGGAGTGGCTTCGATTTATGTTAGTTCTTTGATTCGAAGCCATAGGAGGAGGAGGGGCTTCACCTGATTTAGAAGCCTCGCTTCTCCTAGGGGAGGTACGGGAACATGAAGCTCCTGCTTTCACTTGTTGTACTCTGTCTAGCCAGCTCCTAGCCTCTTCATATGCTTTTCAATACTTGGGATTCTGAGTAATATGTTTTTGCTCCATGATATTGATAGTGTTTTAAAAAAATCCTTCAAAATCTTCAATCGACTGAGCTTCAATTGTCCTGAGTTGGAGCCTGTACACTCGAAGGTTGTTGGCCGTTGCCTCATATGTTGAATATAGTTTAGAAAGCACTTTATCAACCTTTTTTTGTCCCTGAAAATGATAGAAATTAAGCCCTAATTCTCCTTAATGGTTCGTTCCAACGCTGGAACCAGGTTTCGCTGATATGTCTGGACATCTTCTTTCCACTACTTATGTTTTTTGGTAACAGTTGTAAGGGCCACTCGAGTCACCTCTACATTCTCTCGGGCCACCTGAGCCTGGCAATGGTAGCTTTTGACAGACTCGTACGGTCAAAAAGTTGAGGCTCTTCTAGTGGCTTTGTAGGCCTTAGCAGCCAAAAGACATTCATGCATCGAGGTAAACTCAACCTTGGTAGTTATCTCTTCGAGAACTTCATTATGCCGGGCTTTGAGAGATCGAAAATCTCCCAAATTTTTATCCTTAGCAGTAGCTAAGGAATCTCTTTCTTCTCTCGAACAACTCAGCGCTTTGAGGAGTTCCTGTTGCCTTTCGTGAAGGTCAGTACGTCCAGTTCCTCGTACGCAACTTGAAGCTCCTCCTTGAGCTGGACAGACTTGTACCAAAACTAGGATGTCTTCATTTAGTGCTCCCAAGCCCACTCCTCGATCCGATGATACCACTCCTTCATGATTTGAAAGAAGAAATCAAAGGAAGTACCACTTTGCAGATGGAAGTGGGCGGGGGGGGGGGGGGGGCAAAAGGGTACCAAGTCTAAAGTCTAAAAAATATGAAAGGAAAAATAGATAAATATGACAAAAAAAATGTCTTCATTAAAAAATAAATAAGTACATTATGATCCCTAAAGGGAAAAAAATTCATACATTTGTTCCTACGCTAGATATCTCCCGAGAAGAACTCGAAGGGGCAGGCCTGCACCGAGACCTCAGAGTGATAAAGGGATCCGGCTCTTTCCATTCAATGTCTTTATCCACCTCCAGGCCACAGATCTCCTCTACCAAGAAATAGTTTCTGGAAACCTTCAAATGGTCGAGCAAGAGGAGTTTGACCCCCCCATCTTGGATAGACTTCTACTAGAGATAGCTTAGCTTTTTAGGCTCCAAATTGTTCTTATTAACATCCAGCATAGTAACGTACTCTACTGGGAGGTCCTTTGAAATAGAGCGAGCCAAGTTGTTCTGGGTAACCCCAACTAAAACTGTGGAGAGGGAGGAGAAAAAATTCGGGAACCCCTAGGTCTTCACCACCCTATTGGTATAGGCCTCAAAAGCGGAACCCTGTTGCTCGGGAGAGCAAAAGCTTGACAATTTGGAAATTTCTGCCTGGGCCTCCGAGAGTTTCAGCTTGAGCCCTCTCAACAAATTGTCTTTATTGGTGGCCTATGACTCGAGCTCCCTTTTATGAATAAGGGTCTATTTCTCGAGCTTGTTTCTCCACCCCCACCTAATGGTCAATGGCAACGATAGCATGCTCGGCCTCGTAATCAGAGGCCACCTTCTCTAGGTATTCCTTGTAATGGGAAACAGCCTCACGTAACTCCCCTTCAAGCTCTTAGGACTTAGCAATAGCTTGCTCAGCCTCCTGAACTTTGATCAAATAGGCATGGATGATAGATTTCAAGGCAATGGAGAAATATGCCTCGGAGAAGGAATGTTTCTCTTCCCTGAGAGGGAGCCAGTCTCGGAGCTGGTGTTCTCGGGGAAACCGAGTTCGGCCGGGTGTTTGAACAGAGTAGGAGGAGGGGTGTATCAATTCTTGGCCTCTGAGAGAATGACTGGGGTGTCGAGATACCATAATGATGCCCTTTTCTCTTTTCATCTTCACCCTGGAGCTTCGGGTGAACCTCAGATTGAGCATCCAGTCGAACGGGGCTGGAAGTGGGGTGGCTGTGAGGGTCCTGCGGAGAGGCCACTACAAAGACTGTCTCAGCTTCCATCTCATTGTCAATTCCAAGAGTTGCAAAAAAATCCAATAAGAAAAAGGAAAAAAGGGAAAAACAAGAATTATCCAAGATAAAAATTTAAAAAATAAGATTAAATAAAAGCAAGGGCAGGTAAAAACTAAGGGTACTGAAAACACCTTCAAAAGGGGAGGAAGAAATCCTAGTGGGTGACTCCCCAAAACTGCTTGCTTGGTGGGAGGTCGTCACCGTACCTCTCAAAGTTAATACTTATAAGCTCTAAATTCTTACTATCTACAACTAAGTAGATAGTGGCATGTCGGGGTCGTCCACAAAGAAGAGGGATCTTCCTAAGCATTTTGGCACAAAAGGTTGATATTAGGCTGGGAGTAGACATATATAAATTCACATATAAAAGCATGTAGAAAAGGGGGTTTGGTTATTTGGTGGTCCTAAGTTATGAAATTAAAAAGACAAGATAACTAGCAAAGTCAAGTAACTAGGCTAATCATCAAACAAAACTAAGAAAAGGGGGTTTAAAACTACAAAGATAAAGCCTTGGGGGCAATTGATATCCACTTCCAAACCTAATGTATATCATTGAACCATTCACTCATTCTATCACATTCATTAATTGACTTAACATTAACACACTTATCTACCAAGAATCACAACACATTATGCACAAGAAGTTCTAAGTTCATGTTCATAGATTTTCATGCAAAAGAGCTAAGGAGTTCGTCACTTTCCTAACACCCGAACACTTCAATCATAAAAACACTTCCTATTCTCAAAAAACCCAAGGCATAAATGAAGTGAAACATAGCATCAAGAATACATAAAATGCTAAATAATAAAGGCTTCAAGAATGAGTAAAACAATCTATTCACTACTTCAACTACATGTTGTGAAGATAAATCTTCCATCCTTCTTAGATAGTAGTTTGCAAGAGTGAATTTGACATCTCTTGTCAAACCTCACCAATGACTCCCTTAGTACTAAGAGTATCCTATTGATGGTATTTAGCACGATGAATTAACAAGCTTGGCAACACTTATAAACACTACACCGTGTCTAAGCTTTAACCAATTCATGGATTTACACAAGATTAGTCAAGAACGATCGACATTCATAAACCTCTCTCATTTGCTACCTAAAACAAACATACGAACAAGTTTGACATCATCACATTCATCTAGAAATTATCAACACACCAACATCATTTAAGAAGCTCTAACACATGCTCTTTGATTCCACATTAAAAGAGGGGAGAATTAGCTACTTTCTCCCAAACCTAAAAAGTGATCATACAAGCAATTCATATACTCAAGCTTCCAACAACATCAATGCCATTAACAATTAACATTCAAAGCTCAATAAATGCACAATAGCAAAAGCACCAAATAGATAGATATAATGGTTGTTACTACATATAAATGGAAGCTTCAATCCTTTGCTCCCAAGATAAAAATAAGCTAGAGAACTAAAAGACATAATTAATCTACAAAAACAAAGAAAATAAAGAAGAGAAAACCTAGGGTTTTAACGCCCAAAAATGCAGAAGAAAGAAATGGGTACAAATTCCAGCATTATTTCTTCTTTCTCTTTTATATCTCATATCCTTCTCTTCTCTTCACTTCTTCAATTCTTCATATCTTCAAAAAGCTTAAATCTGAGTCTTCAAATCTTCAAAACTTCAAAGATATTCTTCAAATTCTTCAAAGTTTTCAAAGTCTTCAAACAAATTACCTTGTCACACAAAATTCTCTAAAAAGTGATGAAAACGTAAAAGTCGCTTTTAACCCTCCTTAGATAATTTCAAGGCAAAATGTCACATTTAGAGCACAAAAGTGTACAAAAGTTAATCCCAACTGTCCTAATATAACCGTATAAAATGGGTATATCACTTGGCCAGGTTCTGGTTTCGCCCCCACGGACCTCGAGGCATGCCCTGGAGTTTTCAAGGTATCCGTCTTCTTTTTCTATTTTGGCCTTTTTTAAATCCTCTTCACCATCAATCAAAGAGGCATTCCTCTTTGCCTTTGTCTTCTTAGGTTGGACGCCTCTAGATCCTTCCTCTTTCGAATTACTATTCTCATTCCCTTTGCCAGAAGGAGGCTTCACAGTCTCCGCCGGAGGAAGGGGTTCAATTAGGACTGTCTTCTGAAGATAGATTCAATTATATACCTCCTCCAGCCAAACAAAGTCAATATTCCAGAAAATGTCCAAGGCCTCACTCTACAGCCGATCCTTATTAGCTATCCCATCCTCTGGAGCAACATAGATGGATGGGTTCTCGAACTTGGCTTCAGATTCCAATCATGTACATAGTACTGCTCAGCCTCTTCCTCAAACGTATAAAAGGGGGGGGGATATATGCCTCCCTCTACAGTTAGAAGAAAGTTTTATAGGATGGTCTAAAAATTTGTTGCACAGGGTTACAATCCCTCTGAGCTAAGTATATTGACCCACGTCTGAATGCACCTAACCTTTGCTCCTGGACATATAGTAGAAAGATCGAAAGACCTCATAGCGGGGTTTGATCCCCAGGCTGTTACATCGAGTAAGGAAGGCCATAACAAGTAGAATAACATTCGAATGCAGTTGGGCTAGGCTTATTTGGTGCTCCGCGAGTAGATGAGAGAGGATGGTGGTAAGGGGAAACACAAGCCAAATCGTAGGTGACAGTCGTAGACCCCGCATTGACCAGGCCTTGCATCCTTCGGATTTTCATCTTCTAAAAGCACCTCCAACCATAAATCCTTCGGGAGATAGACCCACAAAGGTAGCATCTTCAACAGCTCAACGGCCTCTAGAATAGTAGGATATGGAGAACATTCAAGGCGAGAATCAGAATCTTTTTGAAGAAATAAGGGGGACCGTCCTTGTCCTCCTGAACTTTGGCCCAACTCAAAACTCGGGACCTCGAAGAGATCCACTTCCGACGATAACCTTGAGGTGGTGCCAAGCAACTGGTAGAACATCCCCAAGCCTCCAAACCCGTAGGAAAGGAACTGGCCACTGATGAAGGTACGGTGCCAGAGTCCTGAGGGCGAGAACTCTCTATGCCCTAAGTTGTAGAAATGGCCAAGAAATAGGCCATAATTGAGCTTCTCCCCAACTATGGTGTTTTTAACATTATAAAATTGAAATGAGAGGTTAAGGGAGAGGGAACTTACTAGTAGAGAGGCTTGGAAAAAGAGACTTGAATAATTTGAGAAAGATCGCCGGAAATCACTCAAAGTGAAAAGAGAGGGTTTCTGAGACTTGGTAAGTAATTTGGTAGAATAAGGTAAGGCATGAATAGTGGAGACCTCTACCTTATATAGAGGACATTGAAAGTTAATCATTACCTTGGGCTGTCATGCAAAAAGTAACTTAATGGATAAATAGGCCGCGTGGGGTAGCCAAACCCAAGGCATTTATGGGGAAAATGGCACGCGCATGTAATCCAAGAGGGGCTACACTCACCCCAAAAGCAGATGAGTTAAATCCACGCTTGAGACTTCTCCACTTCCCATCTTGAATTTGAATTGCAAAAATCAAGGAAATCCCACGTGACCTTCCCGCTATGAGTTTGAACCCTCCAGGTTTTAACACAAATTAAAACCCTGGAAGCTCGGAACCTCTATAATTAAATGCATAGATTCAATCTTTGGGGATGAAAACACAGATAAGAACCCTGGAAAACCATAGCCTCTATGATTAAACACGCGAATTTGAGCTCTAGGGACGCTAACACAGATAAGAACCTTGGAAGCTCTGAACCTTCATGATTAAGCATGTAGATTCGAGCTTCAGGGACGCTGTCACCGATTAGAAACATGGAAGCCCAAAATCTCTTGCTTAAATATGCAAGTGTAAACCCTTCTAGCTCTAGCACATACCAGACGCTCGAAGGATGAATGCACTGTACCAAGGATGGAGAATCCTTAGATTTTGGCACAGTTAAAAAGGTGGGATATTGAACCCTATACAATTAGAAACTCATATTCGGATGTATCATACTTGTAACGTAGATTAGAAGGTCAACATCTGAATCTATCCGAGCTCCAAGAATTTAAGAAACCATGGGCTCTAATGCAGAATTAGAGACCTGAAGGTTGTACCCACTTAGGGGTGAAAAGATAGGACTGGAACGATCTCGGGCTCCAGCATAGATTAGAAGCCCTGGATTTTGAGGCACCTTATCGTTTCCTATGTCCAACAGAATTCAAAGTTCCATGTCCCTTAACTCAGATTAGAAGACAAAGAAAATCAAATTTCGTGTTTCTATCCTTGGGGCTCGGAGGTTCGTGGGTCTCTAACATAGATTAGAAGACCCAAATACCAGATCCCTCGGGAAGAATTATCAGGGGCCTGAAGGCCCCTGGGAGATAAAAAGAGGCAGGATTTAGGCCTTGGGTGCTAACACAGACTAGAAAGACAAGGGTCGAACCCCTGGCACATTGTTCCTCTTGAATGGTAAATTCAATGCCTTAACCTTGAACGAACCCTCAAATGCATTTCCAGGGGTATTATCTTTGTACCCTTGGAGGCGTTAAAGGATTTCAGAGGGTAAACCCTCGCTAGGATGTCAGTTTGAAGCACCCTCGTCAGGAGGGAGTCATGGAAAACCTATGGACTCAGGCATGGATTTGATCCCATGACCCCGAGAGGAATTCGAAGGTCGAACCCTAAGCTTTCCAGGGGCTTCTTTATAATGTGTAAATGTATGAGCCTAAATCCCCACGCAGCCGACCGTATGTCCTTATCTTTTCACTTTGGGTAAAGCTTTTTGGTCTAGCCCAAGGTGAGAATACTTACTCCATAAGCAATCAAAACAGTTGCCCTACTTGCCCACCTACATAAAGGCCAAAGGTTAACCTACAAAACTCAACTATTCATTCCTAATTACATTTGTGTAACTAGTTTGCTTACTTGGCCGTCAGAGCCTCTTCCCCCCAGAAGCCTCCGGGGGCTTTGTCTTTGCAGACTCCGATCACCCATGGTGGAACAACGATTGCGGTAAATTGGGGTGCTTCATGTGCAACGTCAGTCATAAAAACAACCGACGTAGGTTAGCCAGAGATGTGTGCAATGTTGGTCATTCTTGTCTGGGATAGGTACGTGCGACCTTGGTTACCAAAACAACTAACGTAGGTAAGCCATACATGCGTGCAATGTCGGTTATCTATGGATAGGATGGGTAAATGCAACCACGGTCACCAAAACAAACAATGTCGGTAAGCTAGACATGCATGCGACGTCGATCATGTCAGAATTTTTACCTCGATTTAAAAACAATAGAGGTAAAAAATATTTTTTACTTTGAAAAAAAAGCAATCGAGGTAAAAGAAATGAGGTAAAAGGGGAAAAGTAAAAGATTCTGTTTGTTGTAGTGGATATTGCATAGTTCACGTCGGTGTAGAGGAAATGTTTGCGACATAAATCCAAAATCAGCTAAAACACATTGAAATCTTTGAGTTCTTTACCTTTGCATTGACTTTTCTACGTCCCTTTGATTCTTAGTTCGCTAAAATGAAGTAGAAAACCATCAGGAAAAGGGAGGTTAGCATGGGGGTAGCTCCATCGTGCACGAAGAAGGCAAAGACAATGACCAATCTTCATCCCTAGCATGGGAAAAATTACACTTCGTTAAAAAGGAAGCAGTGACGCATTTCAAAAAGATCCAAGGCCAAAGGGTAAAAGAAGTCAGGGTGTTGAAGCCCGAGGATGTGGAGCGACTAAACCCCAATGTTTTCCTCTAACCCTTTAAACTGTCATGAATGTAGGGTTTAATATGCTTGGATAAACCAACGTATGATACGGAGGACAAGGAGTTCTACGCCAATTTCAGAATGGAAACAATGACCTCCTTTAAAACAAAAGTGAATGGGATGGTCGTGGAGATATTGAAAGAGCTCATCAATAAAGTGATTGGCTGTACAATCAGATGGGAAAATCACCTGGAGGTTGTGCATGTACAGCTATACTTTTGGGACAATTGGCCTCCACGGGTCGACGAGAAAGACTCATCCGGGGCGCTGGACCCCAACCGAATGGTGGAGAAGTACTTAAAAATTAAAGTGCGGAATGGACTCATCCCAATAAAGCAGATCAAGCTTGGTGTTCTCAACCTTTATGAGAGAATAGTGTTCAGTATAATGGTACAAGTACATATCCCGGCCGGACATCCTACAGACTACACAATCAATCGGACCGTCATGTACTACCACCTTGAGGAGAAGAAGTTAGTCTGCCTCGGGTACACCATCATCCACGAGATGGATCAAGTCACCCTCTCCAGAAAGAATTGGACACTCCCCTGCGACAACTTCATCACCACCATTCTAGAGAAGAAGAAGGTTCCCATCAAATCGAAAGAAAATATCAAGCCTAAGTACTACAATGCAAACTACTTCGGGATGAAGCATTGGGTTTGGGTGGTGAGGACGTGGATTGATTGCAATGTCCCTAAAGGGTATATGGATGTGCCTCATACACCCAGGTTTGAGGCAACTTCATCGGCTTCCATGGCTATGGACATTCACCCCGCCATTATTCCCGTACCCTTAACAGGTAACAAAATTTTGAGTTTTTTGGTTTATTCCAAATTATCATTAATTAAAATTTTAACATTTTCATTTAATGTAACTAATGGCTTATCCAACGGGACCTAACCGAAGGCTTGGGGCATCCTCCTGAAGGACTTAACTGGCATTGCGCATAGAACACAGCTTGTGTAATCTTACAAAAGAAATGGGGATTCTGAAGTCTATGATTTCTGATGTGATCAATGAACCTGCAGGGGATGAGGGGTCTGGGGATGAGGGGCCTAGGGTTGACAAAGATGGGTTTGATACCACAAATGATGAATGTGGGTCAAGTATCGGCGCTAGCGAGTCTTCCACCAAAGAGTTAAGCACCAATTGTCAAGACAATAGAAGAAATTCATCGGCAGACGATATTATCCCACCCATGTTACCACCCTATTGATTGCCATAGATCATATGTTTTTTTGTCCAAGATCATGAAAAATGTTTGTTTGGAATTTATTAGGATTCTTTGTCTTCAGTTTCATTTTCATTTTGCTGGGATATTACATGTGGTACATACCATTATTTCTTTTGGCTATATATATAGACACACACACACACGTATATAACTAGCTTATCGTAAAGAAGCAACTTGATGAAATCTGAGACTGGCTGTGATGAAGTTAGAATGAAACCTTTACACGGTACATTCCAAGTCCTGGCTATATTGGTTAAGTATCCTTAATTTATTCGGTATTATATATATGAGCGACCCCGCGCCCCATTCGCACAGTATTATTTTTCCTTAATCGATGAAGGTAAGGTAAATAAAAAGGAACTGTGGGAGTGTACGGGAATGGGAACATTGGCCCACTTCCTTAATACATGACACCTACAAAACTACCCCTGATCTAGATGATACAATCAGGTGGCCAAAAGATGCTAACCTCTTCATGATGACAGGGGCCTGTAGAAACCATCCCTGAAAAACTGAGGGGCATGAGAAAAAACTCACTTCACTCTATATAGCCTCAATGCAACCGGTAGTGTGAACCGGCTCTTAACCCGTGGTTTTCTCCCCATGGGTGTCTTCCAAACCGAGAGTGGTCTCGGCCTTTAAATGAAGTAGTATGTCATCTCCTCCGGGAAGAGCTGGGACACCGCTTCTACCATGTACACCTCTAAGATGAAGATAAAGAGGTGTTATTAGCCTTCGATAATGGTCTCTGGATGAATGCCGAGGTTTTTTCTTTGGGGTTGGGAGTAGATTGACCGTAGTCTGTTGTGCTCCCAAGTGTTCCCTGCGGATAAACCTCCTAGTGATAAGAGACTGGGCATGACTTCTACCATGCACGCCCTGCGTAACGATTTGTACCCATTCTTTCCATTTTAGGCAAATGGATAGGTTGATTCCATTTTACACTTTTCAGTGCAGCACAAGAAAATAGCACAACCATCAAATCCAAGTGATACCTAGCAAGATCTTAATTCATTTGCAAACACCCTACCCAACCTGCATGGGCATGCGACTGACATAGGAAATTCTTGCAGCCAGATGAAGAGAGGCTGCTGAATTTTTTTCCTTCCCTTTGAAAACACGACCCCTTCGAGGACTGCACCCCTTTGAAGACACAACCCCTTCGAGGGCTGCATCCCTTCCAGAACACAACCCCTTCGAGAACTGCACCCTTCGAGACATGGACCCCTTCGAGGCCTGGACCTCTTCGAGCCTTGGACCCCTTCGAGGCCAAGACCCCTTCGAGGCCTGGACCCCGTCGAGGCCTAGACTCCTTTGAGGCCTAGAGCCCTTCGAGGCCTGGAGCCCTTCGAGGCCTGGAGCCTTTCGAGGCCTGGAGCCCTTCAAGGCCTGGAGCCCTTCGATGCCTAGAGCCCTTCGTGTCCTGGATCCCTTCGTATCCTGGAGCCCTTCGAGGACTGCATCCCTTCAAGAACTGGACCCCTTCGAGGGCTGGAGTACTTCAAGCTTAGTCATCCCGAGTACTCGAACCACCTTTCATTCCATTATGCTGCCCATGCCTCGAACCACATATTCGAGTGAATAAGCCACTAGGGTTTAGGACCAATGATCATGTGTTCTCACATAGCGGGTTATTTAACCCGGCCGCCTTGAGCTGGGTCGAAACCCTAGGGTGCCTCCACTCCAGTTATTCTTTTTCGGGTTTTTTAACCCTACGGTGCCAAAAATGGTTCTTGCATCCAGGTCTAGTTCCTCGCCTAGGATATGTTTTTCCAGTGCCGGCGAGCTGCCAGAATCTGGGTAAAACACCCCTTCATACTCCAAAAATCCAAATATTCACATTTAATGAAAAATCTGCACCGCCATTTTTAGGCATTATCATGGAATTGAAAAACAGACACAACACGTTGGGCATACCATCTTTGTGATTCCAATTTAGCCATTTCTCCATAGTCGGCCGCCAAACGGCTCTATTCAACCAACACATGGGAAATCCTCCCAAAGTACGATCCCCATTCAACCATATCCGTCAAATACCCAAAATCAAGGATTCCGTATGGGTGTTCAATTGACAACAAAATAGATCAGAGTTTTGGCATAAAAAACATAGCATTTGGTCGAAGGTTACAAACAAAACCAGCAAACAAAGGGCACAATTTTACCATAATGAGTGCACCCAAATGTTAAAAAATTTTATGCTTCAAATTCGTCCCTATTCTGCGTTCAACATGAACACCACAATAAATATCCACACTAAATAGAGATTTTCCATACATATCCACACAGTTCCCCACAGATTTTTCATACAAATCATACCATTCCACAACAATCCACACAAATTCACACAAATTCCGTATGGGTTTTCATGAGACAACAAAACAGATTAGATTTTTGGCATTAGATATATCAATTTGGGCAGAACTTCAACTTTAAAACAAGCAAACAAGGCCGGGGAGTGACCCGGTTCTGAACACAAGCAAGGCCGGAATGGTAACCGGGTTCTAAACACAAGCAAGGCCGGTGGGTTGACCATGGTTCTGGACACAAGAAGAAGCATGGACGGTGGTTTTTCCAGGATCTAAACACTAGCAAGGTCGGTGCCTGGGATCTGAACACAAGCTAGGCCGGAGGTAGCCCAGGGTTTGAACACAATTAAGGCCGGTAGTTATCAGGGTCTGAACACAAGCAAGGCCGGAGGTTTCCCGGGATTTGAACACAAGTTTGCCCTCTTAAAAATTCTGTAATGAACTCCTCCCAAAATACTAAAATTTTATGCCTCAACTCATCACTACTCCCATCTCCACATGAATATCCCCATTACTTTCCACCAAGAACAACACAAGTCCCCATAGATTCCTCATTGAGGGATACCATAAAATATACACAAATTCTTCAACCCAGATTAGATCTACCAGCGAAAGGTGAAAACTTACTTGGGTAGAGATAGATCTTCATCTGCACATACCGAATCTGAGGTTGTCTTCCGTGGTGCGCACGATTCTTCATCCAAAAGAAGTTCCATTCTTCAAGACCGAGATGCAGGTCTTCCTCCCAGAGAACCCATTTTAAGTTATGGGTCTTCAAGATCCAAGATCGAAAGTCCAATCTTCCTCCAAGAGTTCAAGGATCGAACTTCAAAACTCCAAAAGAGAGAAACCCAGATTCGGATTTCTCAACTTCGAGAACTGTTACAAACCATCCATTGGGAGAATCCCGGTGAGGAATCCAACAAGATTGTTGTATTCCTTGCCGAAAACAAAAAGCCATGAGTGAGGAACGAGAAGAAGAAGACTCTAATGTGCTGGAGAGAACTGCGTCCTTCTTCTTTTCGTCGGGAGCATTTTTTAGAGAGAGAAAGCGCTCCTCACTACTATTTTACCTTAATTGAGGTAAACATGATAAATAGAAAATGCGGTGGAATGCCGCGATAGGACCCCTGGAAAATACCAGCGAGCCTACCAAATACAAAGTATTGCAAACCCTAGGCTAAATGGTGAAACCTAGGGAAAAACAAGTCTGCGAGAGAGGGGGGGTTGTACCTTAATAGGCAATATCCCCCCCCCATTTACATAAAAATTGCTAACCCTGAGTTAGATATACTAAACCTAGGGAAAAGAAATACAAGTCCAGATGCAAGAATGAAAATGGACCTAACTATCGCAACCCATGAACATGTGATCCGCTTCTACCCCTAACAAGTAGGGCCTTCTTCATTTGGATTCCGTAATGCAACCGAGTGGCAACTCTTGGGTCTTGAAGAGGCTTACTCGTCAAAATCTTTATGAAGATGCCATTAATCCAATGTAATTAATTATTGAATTCCTGTCGCAACCGAGAGTGGTCTCGGGTGTTGGATGTTGCATAGATCTCTGAATGAAGCTGATAACCTTCGTTGCGTCATTGACGTGGGTGGAGATCTGCTTCTACCATGTACATCCCTAAGATGAAGAAATAAGGATGTTATTGGCCTTCTATCATTCTCTTTATAGAGCCAAGAATAATCCAGCAGACAAGAGTGTATAGAAGCCGTGCTTCCTACTCCTGTGATTCCCAAGTAGATTAATCTCCTTAGGATAAGAGAACAGACACACTTGTACCGCGTGCATCAGGCGTGGCGATTATGTAATCGCCCACACCATTTTGAGCAAATGGATAGCTTCATGCCAATTTAACACTAAGTTTAGCGTGAGCATAGATTCCAAAATAAACCGTTAATTCATAGTAAAAAACAATGCTTAGGTGATGAAGTATAGGCCAAAAGCCAATACTTTAAAACCTACAACCATTTCCATTAATCCAAGTTACCACTAGCTATAATGCCAAAATTTCTGGCATTATGACCCCATAAAAAATAGTGCGCTTGCTTCCTAACAAATGGCTTCAACGCATGAGTCGATGCTTCCATGCTGGCGTACAGAATAGAAACAATGCATCTGCCTCGCTCCAGTGTCCAGCGCCCAGCGCCCAAGCAGGACGCCCAGAATCCAAATGCCAGCGCCCAGCATGCCTTCACCAAACTACCTGAAAAGCCATGGCCTCCTTCTCCTTCAATTAATCAATTCCCATCAACAAGTGGCCAACATCTAACGACTAGCACCCATCACCTAAACGCCAGTACATAGTGCCATTACACGGCGCCCAGACAAACAATGCCAAGCACCCACATTGCCCAGCTCCCAGTGCCCAGCTCCCAGCACCCAAAGTTCAGCGCCCAGTGCCTAGTGGCCATCAAGAAAATGCCTGCACACAGTGTCCATATCATCCAGTGCCCAGCACCACAAAACACCCAGCATCCACATCCCGTGTACAGTAACCGAGCTGCCTAAAACAAATGCTCATCCGGGAATAGGCGATTAAGGACCATGTAACAATTCTTCATGATGATCTTAACTACCCGATCAGAGCTTGGCTGAGCACCATCCATAAAAACATTGTTCCTTTCCCTCCAAATACGATAAACCGTAGTTATCAAAGCTAGAGGGCCAAATTTCATGCGAATTTTTGAACCCTTTACTTGCCTTTTCACCCAATTCATAGAACTTGCTATTGTATCTGTTCTTCTCCTTAACCTTATCCAATTCCTTATTCGACCCCATACTACCTCCGAGAATTCGCACTTGAAAAACAAGTGTTCATTTGTTTCCTCTTCTAGGTGGCATAGAATTGTTTTTCCCATATTTTCATCCTCTTCAGCAAGGTGCTTATCCTTTGCATGTAGCTTCCAGATTATTGCCAACCATGCAACAAAAGAGAATTTTGGAGGGATAAAGCTGTGCTAAATGCTATTAAAAAATTTCTCACATGTTCTACCATTCTGCTCATACAATCTCGGATATTTGCGCTGATGCATAAAACCATATGCCTTGCTAGTGAATTTTCCTGAACCTGCCCAAGAACTAAGATGATTTTTTTTACTTCCTTGACATCTCCATTAAACATATTTCCCAATTCATCTCTCAACTTGCACAAATCACCAAAATAGCTCGAAAACCTCTCACCCAACCGGCCATTTTGAATCCTCGGATTAATATCCCAAAACCCATCATCTTGAAGATAAAACGAATGAATCCATTTAACCCACAATTTGACCTTCTTCATGTGAATATCCCATATCCTCTAAGCTATTGAAGCACGATTCCATGTTACAAAATCCCTTAATCCGAGACCCCCAAATGACTTGGGAGTGCATGGCTTCTTCCACGATACTTTGCTCTTATACTTTCCTCCCCAAAAGAAGCGCTTATATTTTTGTTCAAAGAGCATCCATAATCGTAGATTGTATAATAAAGTTCTGGATCCAGAATCCTGCAATACCTCCTACAATGGATCTAACAAGCTCCAGTTTACCAGCATAGGAAAGCGTATGTCCTTTCCATTTGGCAATCTCTGAATCTACCTTTCCAAGCAGAGTTTCAAATTGTGTCACCTTCAACTTACAGGAATCAAGTGGTACCCCTAGATACTATACTGGAAACGTTCCCCATGGAATGCCAGTGAAGCTTAAGTCCTCCTTCAGTAAAATGCCAAAAAACTTGGACTTAGGCTCATTAATGGCTAGTCCAAAAGTGCGCTTGAATTCATTCAGGGCATTCATAAGTATATGGACCGAACTAGTGTTTGCCTTAGAGAAAAGCATGAGATCATCCGCAAAAGCCAAGTGAGTAATCTTGAGCAATTCACATCTCGGATGGTAAGTAAAGTGTCTGGATTCGGTCCTCTTCCTCAGCAATCTCGAAAAGTACTCCATACATATCCCAAAAAGGAGAGGAGACATGTGGTCACCTTGCCGGATGCCCCTCTGACCCTTAAAGTGATCACATAGCTTCCCATTAACTGCAATCGAGAATGAGGAAGTTCTGACACAAGTCATGATTCTATCCTTAAGTCTTTCTGGAAAACCCAGTCCAAGTAAAACGTCTTCTAGGAAATCCTAGGAGACCATATCAAAAGCCTTTTGTAAGTCCACCATGATCATGCACCTAGGCGAAGTCCTTGCTCTCCTACATCCATGAACAAATTCCTGCGCTAGCATGACATTGTCCGATAAATTCCTGCCTTTCACAAACGCACCCTGACATGGATCAATTATCTCTAGCAAAATTCCCTCCAGTCTATTGGTAATAATCTTTGTGATGATCTTGTAGACCACATTGTAGCACGCTATTGGTCTAAATTCACTCACCTTAAGATTGTCTGGCTTTTTCGGTATAAGGGCTACCGAAGTATGATTCAATTGTGCCAAAATATCCCCTGTTCGGAAGAACTCTAGTACCACACATGTTAATTCCACTCCCAAAATATCCCACTGCTTCTTGAAGAATCTGGCAGTGTAACCATCCGGGCCAGGAGCCTTGTCATCAGCAATTGCAAATAACGCCGACTTTACTTTCGTACTCACAATATCCTGATTCAAGAATGCCCTGTCCATATCCGTCAATATAGGACCCGAATTGGTTATTACCTGATCAATAGAGACCCTATCCCTTGGTGTTCCAAATAGGCCTTTATAAAAATCCACAAAAAGTTGCCCCTTGCGAATATTAGAAGTTAGATACGATTGTCTCCATCAAGAATTGCCGAATACCTCCACCCTTTCTTTCCGAGACCATTGTATGAAAATACGATGATCCCTTGTCTGCCAAAGTAATATGATTAATCCTTCCTTTATGAGAAAGGAAGGATGATTCCACAAGATAGTAGAGCATAGCCTTTTTCTTCAACCTTCTCAACTCTTCTATATCTTGAGGCGAGGCATTCATCGCGTTAAAATTACTGAAACCATCGCTATACTCACTATCCGCCCTCCTTGCCCTTTCCGAGATATGGTTAAAGTCAATCACGTCCAACTCCTTCAATGGACGCTTCAGCCTTAACAATTTTCTACACACTGAATATTACAATGTACCCTCAACCGATGGCTTCCAATAATCATCCACAATTTGCTTGCAATTCGGGTGTTTTAACCACATGTTTTGAAATCGGAAGGGCCGTAATTTACCATCCATTTCCTGTGACATATTAACCACCATGGGACTATGATCCGATTGGGCAGAATTTGGAAGAAAAGTAGTTCGGCAAGCATCAGGATCCCATCCATGGTTCAATAGCACATGGTCCTACTTCTTCCAAATTTTCCAATTAGCACTATGCCAGATTACGTGCTCCCCAATAGAAGGCGCATCCCTCAAACCACACTTTGTACAAACATCCTGAAATTCCCTCATCGGATATAGACTCGGCAACGTCGAACCATAATGATCATTAAGACTTAGATTCGCATTAAAATCACCAAGAACTATCCAAGGAGTGTTCAAATTTCCACCAAAAGACTTTGACTTCGCCCATAGTGGTAAGCGTGCCACTCTACCCTCACTATGACCATAGACATAAGTACATAAAAACTCAATACCGGTAGAAAGATTTCGTACCTTGAGATGAATACATTGTGGAGATTTTCCAAGGACATCCACCATATAGCCTATTGGATCCCATATGATAATAATTCTTGAGTTCTGCCACAGCTTAAAATTATGCGTAAACTTCCACCGCTTAAAAATCTTCAAGAAAATACTTGAAACTTTTTCCTCCATTTTTGTTTCTAGCAAACCACAAATGCCTACTTTATGTGTGGAGATGATACCTTTAACCCTTCTCCTTTGTATAGGGGCCGATAAGCCCCTAAAATTTATTGATGCGGCATTCATTGGGAACCTAAGATCCCTTTTGGCTTCGGACCGCCGCCCTCATCTGGTTTACTGCCTGAAACATCTGAGCTACTTTGCATGGCAGTAATTTTCTAGCCCCAAAAATTGGATAATCATTTTCTAGCCGCAAAAATTGGATGATCGTCATCTCCAAAGGCTGGTTCTTGTGTACCGTGTGATTGCGCATACGCGGCATCGACAGATTTTGTACTACGGTTTTTCTTAACACTCGAACACTCCTCGCTACGCCTGCGGTGCACATCATGACTTTCCTTGGTGTGCCCAGCACTTTGTTCAGCATGATGGTTCTCAACCTCCACCTTTCTTGCTGGAAGTGCCATGATGGTCTGCATGACTCCATGATGGTCTGCATAACCAAACCCCCCTATGCTGTCACCATTGTTCTCATTCCTTGCCATGAGGTTATTCACTGCCTCCTCTTTAGCTTTCCGTAAATTTTCACACTCCTCCATTAGGAGAGTGTTTTCACCACAACTCGGACACTAAGGTCGACAGTAATTATAAATTATCTTCTGTGTATGCACTTCCCTACTTGGTACACGAAAATTCACCTTCTCCTTTAACTCCTTATATGTGTCAACCCAAATTAAGAGGCGCACGTAGTAACCTCTTAATTTGACTGTGCCATTATCCATGAGGATTGGTTCTCCAATAGAAGTAGCTATATTCTCCAATGCCTTCTTGTGCCAGTAGCTCTTAGGCAGATGCTCCAACCTTATCCATACTGGTTTAGTGGCCTGATTTTCATATCATACTGTCCAAATTCAGCTATCTTCTTCATGAACAACTTCTTCCCGTGGAGATAATGGCCAGGACCATTCATCACCAAATCTCTATCTTCAGCACTATTAAACTTGAACATCACATAACCATTTTGCTTTGTCTGAACAGTACAAGAAACATTCCACTTAGCAACTAGAAGAGTACGTATGGCAAACATTCCAGGAAAGAATCCTGGGAACACTCCCAGAAAACCATAGAATGGTTTGTAAAGATCTTTGTGAATCTCCTCATCCGTGAGAATAAAGTCGACCATATCTCCATTGTTTTCAACAATTTCGATAGTCAACCTTTCCATGAGAATATCCGGATAATCCCACTGCCTTCTTCTCTCGAGCAACAGATCATTCCAGTCTCTTAGATAAACCTTTTGATTGCGCCACGCCAGATCACTACCCTCGGCATGCCCTTGTGCGTTGGAATTATTCTTGCCTTTGTTGGCCGAGGATGATGCACCATTGAGTACCATGATGATCAAGGAAAATCAAACCGAACCAATACAAGCAATACGATAAACAGGTCGGATTCAAACAAAACACACAATGTACCAAATCGATAACCACACCACAATGCAAAAACCGTACGGAAATTAACACACAATCAAGCTTGGTGAAGTAGAGAAAAAGCCTGGAAACATGGTCCACTAAGTACACAAGCCGCAATGAAATAAACCCTACGACTTTTGTGTTGCAATGCCGCAATCTCCCTTCAAGTAAACCTATCTAGATCTCATGGATTTGATTAAATTTGTGCTAAAAATTTAGTCTAACCTTCCTTTTAAACCCTTGCCGAAAACCCTAAACCTAATAAAGATTGAATTTTTTGAACAATTCTCCAAGATCGGCCAAGGATTCGTAGCACAAACCAAAATCCGATTGCAATTCCTGAATTGTATTCCAAACTGCAACAAGAAATCCACCAATACGAACAAGATCTGAAAAAATTCTCCAACTTTCGAAAAACCCCTAACTCCAAGACGAAAATAAGATCAAATCTATCCACAAATTTCATATGATTATGTGCACAAAAATAAGGAGAATTTGTAATGGAAAGAGAATGAAATCGAAGAAATCTGCCTCCAAAGGATGAAGGAAAGGCTGCACCTTTTTCGCCCCAGAGCTTTTTTATTGAGATTCACTATTTTGCCTTAATTGACATAACACTGATGGTGGTGTGACATTGCATTAATCAACGTTGCCAGGAATTTTAAGCACGGCTTTGGGCCAAGAAGCATGTGTGACTATGCCGAGTGGAAAAATCAACGTTGTTGTTTATGCCGGATAAAAGTCGGTCACATCGAGTGATGGTGCAAATTTGACCTTGTTATCAACAACTGTTATTTCTAGGTCATACCCTTACTGCCAATTTTGCACTCACGTCAGTAAAAAAAATTACTTTAATTTCATAGACTATTTACTCTGGTTATTGTAGAATCTCGGTAAAAAACATATTATTTACCTCGGTTTTACCTATTATTTACCACTATTTTTTTTTAAAACCGAGGTCAATAATATTATTTACATTAAAAAACTGAGGTAAAAGAACTTTTTACCTCAGTTTTTTGAGCTAAGCCAAAAAATTTAGGTAAATAGGGCGAAGTAATAGGTCCAGTTTCTTGTAGTGTACATGCTACCCATGCAACATGAAGGTATAAGTAAATATATTACACCAATCATATTGCAAAGTAGTTCACACTAATTACCGATTTTTCAGTTGTAGGATAATTTGTAGTGCATACTACTTGCCAAACGTGTTAATGGAGAGAGCCACATCGTGGCGGAAGGTAAAGTGTTAACATCTATACGAGTGCATCGTCAAAATCCGGTCAAGAAGGATAACGTGGTTGTCTATGTCTCAAAGATCCTCGTAGATGTTATTGTTCTTCCAATCCCAGAACCCAAGGCAAATATAGTAGATGCGATGTTAGGAATGTTTGTTGAATGGCCCCCTTCCTTTGGTCGATATTTTCGAGAACAGGACTACGAAGAAGGTATAACATGATAATTTATATGCTATTACTTATGAGTTGAGACAAATGTTGCAAACATAACTTTTACAGTTGATTTCACGTAAATCGAGACAAGGTTTAGTAGCCTGATAAAATTTCCCAATACATGTGGGGATCCAAAACCAACAAACTCTCATGTCTCTACATTGAAGCCACCATCATTAAATCCCTCAAAAGATGGTTCCGTAAAGAACGTCCACAAGATTGTGACGACACACCCTCTCTCATGTTCGTACAAAATCCTCGTGGAAGAAGTGGGTATTTTTGGGTACAAGGTACATGCAATTATTCGGAATGAGGATTTGGAAGAATTGTTACATTTCAATAATGTGCCCCCTCCCATGATGCAATTACATTGAATGTAAGTATTAATGCATCACCCTAACTTGATTCATCAACATACTTAATGCGTTTGGCTTCAATCTAGAATGACTAACCAAGTTTATAGGCTCTTGTATGTACAATCCAATTCAAAATTGAAAGGGTGGATATGGGTTCTTTACCCAATAAAGTACCAACATGATCATAGGGTTGTTAAGGATTTCCTTAGCAAGGGGTTTGTCAAGGATTTCCTTAGCAAGGAAATTAATGGTACCTATCCTTTCGAAGTGGTCAAGGGTTGAAATCCAACAAATGAAGAACTAGAAGAACTGATACGTCAAATTCATTTGAAGTTTGGTTCTCTAAAATCCTGCCTTGCTGCTGCAACTAGACTTTTAGTAGTGGAAGGGCACCTAATCGGTTGCTTGGGAGAGAATCACAGACTAGTAGCCTAGAGGGAATTAATTTCCAAAAAACACCTATTAGCATGTCCTTGTTAACACATTTTCCTCCTATCGCTCAAGAGATTGTAAACATTCCCAGATCATCACTTTTAGGAGGTAACTCATCAGTAAACATAGCGAACACATATTCACTCTTTCCACTCTTTTTCTTACTCTTCAATTACTTTTTACTATTAATGGTACACAATTCCTTAGTAAATTTATCATGCATAGGAATTTGATTTATAGCATTCAAAAGTGGATTTTTTACCTCGCATCTACGGAAGACTTCATAGATGTCCTTGTTTTCTCCTTTGTCCTCATATCCTTCAGTGCCTCTGGAAATGATAGCTCTGGAACATAGAGAGGGATCTCCTCCACTTTGCTCCTTTTTTAGGGGGGGGGGAGGCCTTGGGATTTGATCCTGACCTTAGCACAATGGTCTCCTCCTCAATTTCCTTCCTCTTTTCCACCTTCTCTTTAGACAACTCCTCCGCCTCCTTCTAAAGGTCTTCTTTTTTTTCAATTACCCGCTCAATAGCAATCTTTCCTTTGGGCTCCTTCACTTCCTTTCCGCTCCTCAATGAGATTGCACTCACATTTTATTGAGGGTTAAGCTCCGGTTGGGAAGGAAGTTTTCCCTTTCTCCCAAGTCTCCATGCGATTCAAGGCTTGAGCTATTTGGCTCACTTGAGTCTCAAAGTTCTTGATGCTTGACTCGGCTTTCTCTTGGAATATTTTGGCATTCTCTACACATATACTCAATCTCCCAATGGCTTGCATCATTTTATCTTTTGAAAAGCCAAAACTCTCACCTTGATTATAGGGCTTGTTTTGTAGCCTTGGGAAATTGTTTTATGGAGGCCGGTATTGTTGGTGTTGAGGGTGGTATTGTGGTACATTTTTCCTTCCTTGAGCACTTCCACACAGGCGATTTGGATGATCTCGATTACCCAAATTATAAGTCCAGTTTCTGTAGCCTTGACCACCTTGGTACCCTTGATTGCCTTGATATCCTTGGTTAACTTGAAAACCCATGACATTTACTTCCGCCATATAATCATCTTGCAAACTTGGGCATGTATCTGTAGGGTGTGATGAAGAAAAAATCTTGCAATATTTCATATGTGGTTTGTTACCGGATTAGATCATCAAAGCCTTGTCCGTGGAAGTGAGTGTCAAGATTTTGTCTTCTAGCTTTCCATTGTTGGATGGGGTACTTGTATTATTGGGTTTTTTCCTTCTCAAGTTGGCCCTCGAACATAAGGTTATTAACTCCTCGACTAGCTCCTCATAGAACTCCATAGCCTGCATTGAAGTTTTGTTCCCAATAGATCTACCACAAGCTCTCCTTACTAACCTTTTTTACTTCATCAAGGAAACCATTATAGAATTAGTAGACAGCAGCTCCCTCTGAGTAGCTGTGGTAAAGAAAATTTGAGGGAAGCTTCTTAAACCTCTCCCAATAGTCATAGAGCGTCTCTTCATGCTATGGGAGGATATTCCTTATGTTCTTCTTCAAGGTGGATGACTTTGAGGATGGGAATTACTTGGCGAGAAACTTCCTATTCAACCCAATCCAAGAGGTGATGCTCCCAGATAAAAGGTAGAGAAGCTAATCTCTTGTATCATCACTCAAGTGAAAATGGGAAGGCCTTCAACTCGTAAAGGTCTTCATTCCCCCCTTTGGGAATCATACCATAACCAAGCATATAAAAGTTTGGGAGATGTCCTCCCCTAGCCTACTAATAAATGAAGGTAGTAAGTGTATCAACTGAGACATAAGCTCAAAGTGCCCATTTTGTCCAACAGTCGAATAGGTGATGTACATAGGTTGTTTCTCAAGGTTGGGGGACTATTGTTTCCCTCAATGGAACTTTACTCAAAAGGATAACCCCTCCTTGAAGGTGAGGGTGTTGAGGTCCTCCTTCCGGGTTCTCAGCTTCATGCTCTGTGGAAGTAGAAGGTTCCACAAAATGGTCACTGGGAGAGGTGTTATTAACACTTTCCAAATGGGTACATGCTTCATGGAAGTAGTGTCTTGTCACCTTCATAGGTTTCAAATCCACCTAATTGGTTTTCCTCCCTTCTATATTGAGAAAGCTGTTCTTGTCGCGGTTTGGTTTATACCTAGCCCAAGGGCTGGGCCACAGGCCTGAAGTTGCAAACAAGCCCAAGACTAGCCAGCGATACAAACAGAGATAAAGGCAACCCATGAACCATGAAAAGAAGAGATCATGGTCAGGTGTCAACCACATACTGTCTTCCTCGGAGACATGATCAAGCACACATTAGCAAACCTGAGAGAAATGGAACCACATTCAAAGTAGGCTATCAAAGGAACAAAAAGGTCACATATACACGTAAGTTCAACAAGACTAGAGAAGCTTAATTTTGGAAAAGAGGATACTAACTTGAGCATCGGAGCCATTTCCCCAGAACCACTTCCGAGATCTCTTTTGCAAGCATACCGCAGTGGACAATGATCGATCAGCCAGATTAGGAATACCTGATGTGCCCATTTTATATGGATATATTGGGATTTTTAGGATTCACTTTTGTATACTTTTGTGCTCTAAATGGGACATTTTTCCTTGAAGTTCTCTAAGGAGGATTAAAAGCGACTTTTACGCTTTTATTACTTTTCTAGAGGATTTTGTGTGACAAGGTAATTTGTTTGAAGACTTTGAAGAGTTTTAAGACTTTGAAGAATACCTTTGATGATTTGAAGACTTGTAATTGAGCTTTTGAAGATTTAAAAAATTGAAGAAGTGAAGAGAAGAGGAGGATATGAAACAAAAAGGAGAAAGAATAAATGGTGCTAGACTTGGAGTCCATTACAAGGTCATCGTGAGCACGTCATGACTCGTGATGGATGAGGGGTCAGAAACCCTTCTTGCTTTTTGCACTAAAAATACTCACCTTATCCTCTCCTCTTCAGCAGCTTTGGACAGCCTCTTCTTCTTGCATTTTTCTGGGTTTAAAATCCGAGTTTTCTTTCTTTCTTTTCTTAGATTTTGTAGGTTAATCATGTCTTTTTATTTTCTAGCTTTGTTTTATCTTGGGAGCAATGGATTGAAGCTTCCATTTCTATGTAGTAAGAACATATATATACAATTATATAAATATATATATATATATATATATATCTATTTGGTGCTTTTACTATTGTGCATTTATTGAGCTTTGAATGTGAATTGTTAGTGGCATTGATATTGTTGGAAGCTTGAGTATATGAAATGCTTGTATGATTACTTGTTAGGGTTGGGAGAAAGTAGCTAAGTATCCCCTCTTTTAATGTGGAATCCAAGAGCATGAGTTAGAGCTTTTTAATGATGTTGATGAAAAGTGAGAGAAATCAATGAGAGAAGTCAATGAATGTCGATTTTTTTGGCTAATCTTGTGTAAATGCATGATTAGTAGAAGTAGTGAATGGATTTTGTCGTTCGTTCTTGAAGCCTTTGTTATTTAGCATTCATTTGTTCTTAATGCTATGTTTCACTTCATTTATGCCATGTGTTGTTTGAGAATAGGAAGTGTTTTAATGATTGACGTGTTAGGGTGTTAGGAAAGTGACGAATTCCTTAGCTCCTTTGCATTAAAATCTAGGAACATGAACTTAGAACTTCTTGTGCATTATGTGTTGTGATTCTTGTCAGATAAATATGTTAATGTGGATTGTTCTAATATTTATCCTATAGATGCAATGAAAGGTTGGACCTTGAATGTGGTTTGTTCTAGGTTTAGTCTAATGAATGCTATGTTTGGTCAAATGGTTATGTCTTTGGTAGAAGGCTTATCGTTGTCAAATCTATGGTCTTTCGTGTATAATTCTATTGATGAAATACCCCTATGGTCGTTGTTTGTCTAGGGTGATCATCAATGAGGTTTGCAAATGGTCATTGTTTGTCTTTGCAAACTACTCTTAAGAAGGAATGAATGTTGATCTTCCATTGGCATTCCCCATAGATAATAATTGTGATAGGATGAATGAATGGTTCAATGATCTACATTAGATTTGGAAGTGGATATCGATTTTCCCCCCAAGGCTTTGTCTTTTGTAGTTTTAAAACCCTTTTTCTTAGTTTTGTTGATGACTTAGCATAGTTGCTTGACTTTTCTAGTCATCTTGTCTTTTAGCTTTCATAACTTAGGACCACCAAACAACCAAACCACCCCCCCATTTACATGCTTTTATATGTATGTGTATATGTATCTACTCCTAGTATCGTGGATGACCCCGACATGCCGCTATCTACTTAGTTGCAAATAGTAAGCAAAAAAGGCTTATAAATATTAGCTTTTAGAGGTACGGCGAAGTCCTCCCAATACCATAACATTTGGCACCAACCATGGGGTCAAAATTTGTTTTTCCAGCCATTCATTCCCAATGAGGTTGATAATGGGGCTCACCAGAAGTGAAAGAAGTCAAAACCATCACACTTAAGAACAAAAAATTGAGAGAGATAGAATATGCATCCTATCCAACATCAGGATCACATTCCCAGTAGAGAGTAAGAACATGCTAGGGATAATACAGAAGATGAACAAAAGGCAGAATCCCCTAACACAAACAAGGAAAAAGAAAGGAGAGTGTTTGCATCGATCTTAGAAGTGAACAAGGAGCAATTGTAAAATCAGTTTCTAGCTACTCTCAAACCAAAGTCCCCCAGGGTGAGTTAAAAAATTGTTCAAAGTAATGAGGGCCTTAAATATAGGGACGAGTAGAGAGATATAGTAGTGGATGACGATGCACACAAGTCGCCACTAGCGCCACATCTTTGCAACTTCAGGATGCCAAAGGACTTCAAGTTACCATTACATGTCAAAATCTATGATGGGACGACTGACCCAAAGGAATTCCTACATTCCTATCATAATAGCATGAGGTTCTGAAATGTTGAAATCGAGCTGGTATGTAAGGCGTTCCCCATATTTTTGTCTGGAACAATAATCACATGGTACGAAGATTTACAAATGGAAGCATCACATGTTTGGCATAACTGTCAGATATGTTTTTAGGATGCTTATACCCAAAGAAAAATTTTACCAAGTTGATCGCAACTCTAAACAATATAGCTCAACGAAGCGATGAAGGCTCGGCAGAATATCATAGTAGGTTCGTTACAGAGAGTCAAGTGGTTTGGGACCTATCATTTCAATCTTCTTTACGTTCGTTCATAGGAGGCATGCAATCGGGAGAGTTCTACAAGGAACTAACAAAGAACATGATAGAAAATCAAAGGGACTACAAAAAAAATGATAGAACAATATGTGCAAACCAAAGAAGCCAACAACCACAAAATAAAGTGGGAGCGAGGCGAGAAAATAGTAATTGAAGACTTGCAAAGGAGTTTGGAAACCAAGGGGAAAGGAAACTTTGCTTTCAAAGTAAGAGAAGTAGGAACATCAAACACCTTTTCCTAAGAGACCGCTAACAAAATCATGGAGAGAGATCTAGAACGTGAACAAAGATCTATCTCGTGAACTAGCGCCAATGGTAGCGCCTTCTAATAAAAGATCAAGAGAATAATATTGTGCTTTCCATAGAGATCATGATCACCATATCGATCATTGCAGAGATCTACGGAGGCAGGTAGAAGAGAACTTAAGGAATTTTTATCTTCGGAAATACAAGAATGAATATGGTGGTAATAGATACAACATAGTGAGCAAGGTAGGAAGCTCCATGGAAAAACCCCAAGCCATGTAAAACACTTAGAACAAAAATAAAAAAATGACAGCGGTAAAAGGTTTTGAAGAGGACGCACCCAACGAAGCTCTAGAAAAAGCAGTTTTCTTCATACATGGGTCAACGAAGTCCTTATCAAATAATGCCTGGAAGGCTAAGGCTAGATATTCACCTCTACAGGAGCACATAGACATGAGGTTGCATACTGAATAAAAAAATAATGCTTAGCAAAGAGGACAATGTTCCAAATGCCTCACCACACAATAATCCCATGGTCATTATAGCATCGGGAACACGACTATTTATAGAGTGTTTGTCTATGAACACGACTGTTCATAGAGTGGTAGAAATCATTTTTGTGGAATATTTTGACAGACTTGGATTTAAGAGAACAGACTCAAAAAAATCTACATCCGTGCTCGTAAGATTCACAGGACGAGCTGAGACACCACTTGGAAATATTCAACAGCATGTAACAATTAGGGAGAATGGGAGAAACTGTACCGTGATTTGTGACTTCATTGTTATTGATACCTAAAGTTCGTTTAACGCCGTTATTGGCAAGCCATAGATGAACAGAGCCAAAGCAATATGGTCTCCATACCATTTAGTCATGTGATTCCCTACACTAATAGGGATTGAAACGGTTAGAGGAAACTAACAAACCTCCACTCAGTGTATGGTCATCGCAATGAAAGCTAGAAGAACTACGGAACAACAAAAAATGGTCAGTACTATTACGAACAACGACTTACTTAACAAGGTGAATCATCCAATAGAAATAGGGGAACAAACTGAAGATGTCATTCTAGATGACAATGATGCATCTAAATGTGTTAAAGTAGGAAATATCTTCCAGATTGGGAGAAGCAGAGGGTGATACAAATTCTAAGAGAACACAAGGACACATTTTCATGGGATGTACAAAACATGGGAGAACTTGAACAAAGAGTGGCAACTCATTCTCTAAATATTATTGATTCAATCAATCAGTCAAGCAGAAACGAAGAAGCTTCGCTAGTGATTGACAAAAGGCAATCAAAGAAAAAGTAAAGGTGTTATTGCAAGCTGGGATTATAAATGAGGTAATATACCCATCATGGAAAATGAACCCGGTGATGGTGAAAAAGGTAGACTTTGGGTGGAGAATGTGTATATATTTCACCAACCTTAGCAAAGCATGCCAAATGGATCGATCAGCTAGTAGAAGAAATCTCAAGGTACGCAGTTTTTGCATTCTTGGATGCCTACAAAGGGTATCATAAGATATTGATGAACCCCAAAGATTCATAAAAAATGGCCTTCATAATAATTTTTGGAATATTCTATTATGTGAAGATGCCATTTGGATTGAAAAATGTGGGAGCAACATATCAGAGAGTGGTTGATAATGCATTTCGCAACCAGATTAGGTGAAATATAGAGGCAAATGTGAAAGATATGGTCATAAAAAGTAGGCGAGCAAGTGACTTCGCGGATGACTTAACCTAGATACATTAAGTGCAATTAGAATGAAGCTAAATCCAAAAAAGTGCACAATAGGAGTTGGCGCTAGTAAATTCCTAGGATACAAGGTCTCCTCAAGAGGGATAGAGGCTAACTCAGAAAAAATACAAGAAATAGTTAACCTCCTCCAACCACGAATAATGAAGGAAGTCCAAATCTTGATGAAGTCATTGGCTTCACTCAGTAGGTTCACGTCAAAAGATGCTAAAAGACACTTCCCACTGTTCAAAATCCTTAAGAAAGCCAAGAATTTCAGCTGGAGTGAAGAGTGTGAATCAGCATACTTGTCACTGAATGACCAACTTTAGACACTTCCAACCTTGAAAGCACCAATTCAGGGAGAGACACTATACTTGTATTTTGCGGTTTCACTAAACACAGTAAGCTCAGTCCTAGTAAGGCATGTAGGCTAGAAAAAGATACTAGTGTTCTACACTAGAAGAATACTACAGAAGGATGAAGGGGCATATCTTCCAATCGGAAAGATGACCCTGGCATTGATATATTCGGAAAGAAGACCGGGAACCTATTTCCACAATTATATGATGGTTGTTTATACTAAATACCTAATTAAGAATATCTTGACCAAGCCTGAGTCATCCAGGAGAATGACCAAATGGGCTATTGAATTGGAACAATTTGATATCCAATTTCAGTCATGAACCTCAATGAAAGCACGATCTTTAGCAGATTTCATTGCCAAAATGTCAAGCGTGGGAGCGCAGTAGGAGAAAACACAACAGCTTCTTGATGAAGACAAAGGAAAGGCCAAATGGGAAGACGTTGCATGGAAATTGTTCTTAAGAGCATTTAGAAATTAAGGATGTGGAGCAAGACTGATGTTGATTAACCCAGACTGAGGAGAATACAGATACTCGTTTCGCTTTGATTTCTCACTTATCAATAACGAAGCAGAGTACGAGGCATTATTTGAGGTTTTGACCTCACGGTCAACATGAAAGTGAGCAATGTTTGAGTATTCAGCGATTCAAGGATAGTGGTCCTAAAAGTATGAGGAGATTACGAAGTGTGAAAAGAGCAACTGATGAAATACTTAACCAGGGTTCTCAACTCATCACGCACCTTGAATACTTCATCATCCAACACATCCCAAGAACTGAAAACATGAAGGCAGACACATTAAGCAAGTTAGCAACAACAAGGTTAGATTCCTTGGTTGACCACAAAGATGTGAAAGTGGAAGTCATTCCGGTTAGAAGCACAGTGAAGACAATCGTGTCAATTCCAACATGGGAGGTAAACTGGAGGACATCACTGATTGAATGCTTGGACAAAGGGAAGCTACCGACATATAAGGTAGAAGCTAAGAAGCCAGAAATGCAATCCCAGAACTATGTTTATAAAGAGGGAACCTTGTACAAGAAAGGATATCTATCTCCATGGATAAAGTGTATGGGGCCCTCACTGGTAGGAGAAGATTGTTCGAGGAAGATTGTTCGAGCTAAATACTACTTGTCGACCATGTTCAATGATGCATACAATTTTTTCCTTAAATGCAGAACCTGCCAGATAAATGCTCCAATATTGCACAAGTTGCATGCAGCATTAATGGGAATATGTGGAGCTTGGCCTTTTATAAATTAGGAATTGATCTCATTGGAACTTTTCTAAAAGGTTCTGGAAAATCCAATTTTTTAATAGTAGCGGTCGACTGCTTCGCGAAGAGGGTATATGCGAAGCCCTTAGGAAGAGACACAGTGGAAGTAACGAGAAAATTTGTTAGGCTGAGTATAATTTGCTGCTTTGGAGTACCACAAACCATCATTACCGACAATGTCTCGCAGTTCACAAGTGGGATCTTTACAAAATGGTGTTTGAAATTGGTAATCACGCAGTAGTTCACTTTTGTAGCTCACCCCCAAGCGAACGGGTAAGTAGAGGTAACGAACTGAACAATTGTTCAAGGTATCCAGAAAATATTGGAAGGAAAGTGAGTAGGCTGGGTTGATAAGATGCCAAAAACCTTGTGGTCATATAGACCAACAGTGCGGGAACCAACATGCTAAACACCATACAGTCTGGCATATGGGCACAAAGCGGTAATACCAGTTGAAATCAGACAATCAAGCCTTCAAGTCAAACAATACAAAAAGGACACCAACCTAGAGACAAATGAGGTCAATCAAAGAAGCAAGGTACAAAGAAAGGATATCCAGAGCTTACAACAAGAAAGTCAAGGAAACACAATTTCAAATTGGCGATCTGGTGCTAAGGAAGAATGAAGCTAGCCTAGCCGAGGAAAAAGGAAAGTTCTGCCTAAAGTGGGAAGGCCTGTAAAAGAAAACAAAGTTGCACCGATCCAACCGATGTGAGCTAGAGAGAATAATTAGTTGCAGCGTTCCTAACACTTGGCTAATGGTCAACTTAAGAAAGGTTTATGTGGAGATTCAGTAAAGAGACAAGAAGTTTTAGTTTCCATGAACGAAAACCATGATATAATCATTGGAAGAATTCGTTCATTTGCTCTATGCGATATGATAGCAATAAAAATCCTTCAAAGTATCATCTATTCTTTTGAAATAGTGGAACTCTGCATTCACAAACTAAGTTACAAATTCTTAACACTTGAACATAGGATGATAGTGGCATATTTATCATTTATGAACATCACTTAACTTCCCTCTTTTCAAAATACAGAGAAAAGCAAGTCATGACCTTTACAATAAGGCAGATATGCCACAACAAAGAGATAAAGTAAGCCATAGATCTTGCGGCTTCGCACTCTCAATAAAATGCAAGCTATAGATCTTACTACAAGGAAAACTTGGCTCAAAGGTAGCAACAAAAGCAAGCAATAGATCTTACAGCTTCACACAGTATAGCAAGCAATAGATCTTGCTACTTGGCATATATGCCTACGATGCAGCGACAAAAGCAAGCTATAGATTGTGTAGCTTCACACAATAAAGCAACAACGGATCTTGCTACTTGGCAGATATGCATAAAATGCAGGGATTAAATCAAGCTATAGATCTTGTGACTTTGTAATAAAAAAGAGCTAAAATACTCAAAACAAAATAGATGGATATATGAGAAACAAGTCTTACAAAGAAAAAATGATCCGCGCAACTATGAGCATTCAAAAGTGTGAAGACAGAAAAAAAGGGACAACCACAACATCCAAAAATCCAGACAAATTCAAAATCATCAAAAAATATCATCACATTTTATCTATACCTAGATGCTCATGATAAACCTGAAGAAGATGATCCACCATAGCAATGACTATGCTCAGCTTTACAATGAAGATGCTCAGCCCTACGCCGATTTTCTTCAGCATCACGCTCCTCACTAAGCATATGGTTATATTGCCATTTCATATGTGAATAAGTGGGATGGCATGTTAGACCCCTTCGCTCCATATGGCCAAGATACTTGGCATAATACGCCTTGAAATCAGTTGTAATCTCTACCATTTTGCATACTTAAACTAACATTTGACCTAGTTTTTAGTTACTTTTAATTGGCGGTTTGGCGATATTGTAAATCCCGCATTTTGTATAGTTAATTAGTGATTCTTGACATCTCGTGTTCACGGGCTCCTTGGTCTTCATTTTGAGTACCTTTAGTAGGTCGCCCGTGAATGCTATTTGTTACATTAGATTCTTGTGAAGGCCATTTTCTTTTAATGATAGAATATTTGAAGGTCATTTGCATTTAAATGGTAGTACACAAAAGCCACGAACATCAATGTGTGGTAGAAGGAAATTGAAGCCAAAGATAGGTGGCTTCGGAGTTCAAGACGGTCAAAGGAGAAAATGGTGAATCGTGGTCCAAGGAATGTTGCCTTAGTTTGAGAATTATCAAGGAAGAAATATCCTTCAAGGCTGGTTCCTTTGGATTCGGATTCTTCTTCTCAAGTACTACAAAATTGACTACTAGAACTCCCAATTCGGACTAGCTGCTCACACGTGGCAAGCAAATGAAGCACCAGCAGCCAGTCACGGACCACGCATGGTCAAGCACCAGAGGCCCATGAAATCTTCAAGGCCTGCACTATATAAGAATCCAGGGGTTCCATGAAGACCTACATGAGACCAGCATGAGACCTTAAGAAGGCAAGGCGTCGGGCCGTGATAATAACACTGGGCTTTGAAGCAAGGGGATGAGGAGTTGAAGAATTTGGCTAAGTATGGAATCGGTCAATGAAAACCTTCATGGATAATGAGAAGACATCTTAGCAAGAAAAAAAACTGCTCATGGTTCGTGAAAACATTCACGGGCTGTGACAAAATTTCTGAGCAGAAGCCACAAGATCTTGCCTTCCATAAAAACCTTCAAAGACCGTGGGAAAAATATGAGAAAATTGGCATGCTGTTTGCGGTCTATGAAAACCTTCATGGACCGTGTCACAATCCCAGCTTCATAGACCGCGCCAGATCTCACGAGCCATGACTATGAACATTCATGGATCGTGGCAGATCTGGCGTCCCGTGGCTATGCATGCTTCACGAACCGTTGCATCCGTGTCAGCCCATGAAACCTTGGTGGTTGACCTAAGGTTTTTCTACTTTTGGCCTATTTGGGTCAACTTTTAGGCCCAATCTCCAACTAATATATATAGGACCCTAGTCTACTCATTTGAAGGAGGAAGTAGATATAGCTAAGATAATGTAGAATAGATTCTTTCTATAGTTTAGAGAGAAGGAAAATGAGAGTTCTTCTTCTCCTTCCTTCTTCTTTTTCTTATCATTTTCTTTTCATCTTATTTTCTAGATCCATGGCATCTAACCTAATATTTTCCATGGATATAACCTTTGAAGAGTAGCTTAGTAAGTTGGGGATATTTATATTCATGCTTTGATGATTTCTTCTTAAGATTTAGATTTCCCTATCCTAATGCTTAAGAATACTTGTGCTTTCTAAGAATTATGATTTATGCTATGTCATTATGATGATGCACTAATGCATGTATGGTAGTATAAAATATATCTAGGTTTCATTGCAATCTTGGGAATTGTTGGAATTGTAGAGTAGGTACAGAACACCGGAGAGATGAGTGCATTCATGTCCTTTGAGAGAAAATTGTTATTTGTGTTATACCATCATTCCAATTGGATACCTGTGCTTGATGTAAATTACATGTCAGCTGGTGGATTTCACAAATACCGGCGGGAGAATAGTCCCTAGCTTACCCCAATAGATTAGCGTGTTTTATGTAGCAACTTGAGTTGTTCCGAATCTAGAGTTATCACAAGGAATATTTTCCTTTGCCTCTCTAGGACTAGGGATTGAGATCAATAGTGGAGGGTCTAGGAATGTAATGCATCTTAATACATATCCAACGGTTATGACCTATGAAAGGCAATGCCCTTTTAGGCGGGCACTGTTCCTCTAAGCGGGGGCGCATTGGCCTTGGGAGTAAGTGGTTAAGGAATGGTTTGCGGCATTGTAGGACAAGAGTACATTGCCAAAATTATGGAGACAGTGAGATATGGGCATTATGGTATGTAACACATTTGACAGATGAAGGAAAATACATGGCTATCTCCACACTGTGTGACATGATCATAAGATTGGTTTATAAGTCCATATGTACATAAATCGAGGATAGAAGTAATTTATCAAGCATGTTACACAAATACCCCCAAGTGCATATTTATATAGTTATCTTTTCCCTATCTTCCTTAACCATGAGAATTCAGTGATACATGTTATACGCGTCAAAGAATTCCAAAATTCGGTATCCAGTGATGGCTTCCACCAACTTATTGATTGGTGGCAACGGGTAACTATCTTTGGGGCAGCATTTATTTAGGTCAGTAATGTCTATACACATCCTCCATGCTCCATCATGCTTTGGAACCATAATCGGGATAGAATACCTCCTTGATCACGTCTGCCTTGATCACGTCTGCCTTCAATAATTTCTCCAACTCTTCTTTAATTGCCTCAGCTTGTTCAGGAGCGAACACTCTTCTCTTCTGGTTCACTGGATTAATCGAAAGGTTGATGTTCAGCCTATGTAATGCGAGACTCATATGGACCCCCATCAGGTCAGATATATCCTACTAGAACACATCTCCATACTTTCCTAACAAGTTTTGCAGTCCTCCGTTCACATATTTAGGAATTAGTTTCCTAACATCGACTAATCCTTTATCCCTAATGGGCATCTGTACTGTATTAGCTAATTCTGCCTCTACGTGTACTATTGGTACATCCCTTCATTTCCTCGCCTCTTGCACTGCCGTTAGGTTACATCTTCCTACCACAGTCTAATCCCCTCAAATAGATGTCACCCTTTTTTGAGTTGGGAACTTTATCACAGGTGGTAGGCTTACCGGACCGCCCGAGCCTGGTACATTCATGGACTTCCTTAGATCACATTATGAGGAGAAGGTTCATCCACAACATTGAAACTACACCTGATGGTCACTCCCTTGTCGCCATCTACCACTCGAATAGGGAATGTTATCTCTCCTATGAGAAATATCGAACTTCCCTTGAATCCTGATAAAGGGAAGAAAAAATTTTCAAATTCTCATGCCCTGTGTCTAGCTAGTATAAACATTCAGCAAACATCACTTCTACCCCGCTTCCATAATCAATGAACACCCTTCTGATCAAGGACGTTCTAACAATGGTTGAAATTACCATAGGGTCTACATGGGGCATTTGGTCCGGCACAACATCCACTTCCGAGAAAGTGATAGTCTCATCTAGCCAAAACCTCTTATTACAGGGCTCTTTCATGGTAATCCCTTCAAGCTTGAGCTCTTATAACAACATTCAAGGATCTCTCTTCCACCATTCCATTGATGACATTAATTACCCTTCAAACAGGTGGGTTTTCTCCATGTTGGTTTCCTTGATTTCCTTCTTGTTACTCCTGGGGTCTGTCCTGCCTTCCTTCCTACCCCTGTCTCAAACCACCTATTCTCGAGGACTTCTATCTCTTCTACCTCTATTTTTTTTGGTTCCTTCTATAAAGCTGTCAGTGATTCATCTGGGGAGCTCTCGAACCACCTGTTCTCGAGGTTCCTTAATTTCAAAACCGTTCTTCTCGCTCACACCTATCAATCTCCATCCTTAACTGCATGCAATCATTTGTATCATGGCCATAATCCCTGTGATGGTCACAGTACCAATTTTTTGTGAGAACTATGCAAGGGTGGGGGTGTCCAGAACAACCCTCTGTGTATGCTTAATCTGAGCAGGGGTTCTTCTTCGAGGGTTGGAGGTAATGGATTATACCTCTCGAATGGTGTTCTTATTGGTTCCACCGGCCATGTTTCCTCTATGCTATACATTTCTACCTTCTTTCTCCGCAAGGCTATCTCTTTTCCTTCTAGTTGCCTCCTTTACCCTCAAATGTTACTCCACGACCACCTAAGTTTTTGCAATGTCGTAGAAGTATTATTACTTAGCTTCTTGTATAATTCCCGGTCCTGCATCCCTAGCAAGAGCCCCTAGATCACCTCATTATCCATCGTTTATATCACCCCCAAAATTTCATCTACATACCGGTGATAGAAGGTTTCTGTGCTTTCCCCTAACTTCTGCTTCGTCTGGTAGAGCTCTAACAATGTTTTGGTAAACTTTTTCTTCTGAATGTACTGGCTCAACAACACTCCGCTGAAGTCCCGATATGATTGAAGCGAGCCCCTATGCAAGTTATTAAACCACTTTTTTGCCTTTCCCCTCAAGTAGCTGGCTACCAGCTTGCATGTCAATTTTCTCATCAAAGTCCATCAACGTCATCAAGCCTAGGAAAGTCTGTATGAACTCTGGAGGCTTGGTTTCACCATTGTATGTGGAAAGTTCTTCCCGGGGCTTCACTTCAAGTGGCCATCAAACCCCGGTGATCACCGAGCTGAAAGGAGACCCCTCAGCCTAGCCCAAGGGGCCAATAACCCTATCCAATTCTTTTTTTAACGATTCACTCACATCTGAGGGAGGTTCTTGCTAACCCACCAGTGGGTTTAGCCCTCTATAGAGAGGTTGGGTTCTTCCGTATCATCCAGTGCGGTCTGAGGTTTGGGTATGGTAGTGGTGGTGGCGGTGGCAGTTGAACATGAGGATTGTACAGCCCCTGGCTTATTCCCATACTTGCATATCCTTGCATTCCAGAAGAAGTCATCATTCCATCTGCCACTCTGGAACCTGCAAGGTTAAGGGTAGGCGCAGATGGTGCTAGCGGAGGTAGTGCATACACAGGACCTTTGGAATAACCCGGAATAGAAGGCTGAGGCCTAGTTTGTAGCGGTTCTCAAACATAAACTTGATAAGGGTAGGCTATTGGGGGTTAGGGTTGAGAGGCCCACCCCATAGTTATTCCTAAAGGCGAGGGAGGTACTGCCTCCATCGTGACTCTATCATCCCTTGGAGGAGGGGTAATTGGGTAACCAGCTGCAGCCAAGACCTGAGCTGCTAGTTCCACATCTTGACTTGGGGTTGCTCTTCCCACTTTCTAATTTCCTTGCCCATGTTAGCCATAGGCTTCCATGTATGAATCTCTCAAAACCTATGTAAACCTTCCATCCCTCGAATTAACCACTCTCTCGAGTAGAGGATCAATATTTCCCATCACTTCCAAAGTCATCGAGGGCCTCGGCATATCATTTTGGATTGGCACAAGGGTATTTGCACTAATCACCACTGAGGTTTGCCCCCCTCGTGGCATACACCTATACTAGGTTCCACTCGCAACTCCACTTCTATCGTTTGAATATTATCCATGTCGATGTCCTCAATGCGGCCATCGTTCCCTCTTTCTGGATTCTCCAATGTTAACCTTGGTGGAGATCTAAGCATCCCATATGATTAAGATAGAATCAGTGATACTTAAATGTGTGCCTTGTATTTATACCCTGTGTCCTAAATAACGTACTCCTTAATTATTGCCCTTAATTATCCTTGAATTCGATAATTAAGTTAGAGTATTAAATATTCCCCTAATCGGGCTGCCATACCTGCGCCCAATAGCCTTCTTGGGCCAAACCTCTATAAACATTAAATGCTCATGAAAGATAAAAATAGAGTCTCATTACATGGGTTTGGAAGCTTCAATAAATTGCTCCCAAGTGATTAACTTAGCTGCTAGAGTTCATACTAATATCCATAGAAAAATTCATACATAAATAAAGAGATAAAAGATGAAAAGAAATGAAGAACTGGGGTTTGAAGAAGAGGGAATTTGACCAAACAAAAGGATAAAAATGAGGATAAGAGAGTAGGTATTATATATATACATATATATATATTAAAATTGTGGTCAAGAATGAGTTAAAAAGGTAGCAGGGTGAGTAGGGCAAGCATGAGCTAAGGCATGTAGTTGGGCGCACATGTCACGACTATTTTAAGGTGCGCGGGGATGTGGTTTGATGTGCAGGCTATGCGGGCTTTGGGTGCTAGCTGATACCCAGTACGTTGCCACTAGAGACAACATGCAGTCCGCTCTATCGGGTCCTAAGGACTCGCACTATGGCCACTCTCCAGCGTGTGGCCACGAGGTTAAGGGCACTGCTGGCATGCTTGGTCTTCATCACCTAGTCGGTCTTTACGTCAGTCGGCAGGCCCACATTTTGGTCCGTGGCCTCCAATCTTCTACCATCCTTGTAAATGGGCTTCACAAAACCACTCTGAAAAGCTTACAAGCAATCTACAAATCAAGCTCAGAAAAAGGAATCTAGATACTCGCAAGGACAAAGAATCCATTAGACTATAAATAGGTTACAAAATGAAGGATTTAGATATGAAAACGAAAAACAGTCATCTAAACTCCTTATGATGTAACCCTACCAAAATCTAGCAATCTTCCAACAAAAAGATGACAAAAGAGATGTTAAATGCTTTGGAAAATATATGCATTTGACGTCTCATCAAACCTTTTCGCACTTAGACCTCTACTCCTCCTTTTGTAAACAAGAACAAGCAAAGATCTAAGCGTAAACTAGCATGCAAAATTTTTCCCAAAACATCTAACATTATATTCCTAGACTACCCTAACCCCCAAGACATAAGAATCTCTCACACACTTACATCCTAAAGTTTAAGATAATCTAAACAACCATCATACCAATCAAAGGTGAGGTATAGAATACAAGTGTAAAACTAGCTTAATCTACCCAAGAAACTACCAAATATAAAAATCAAGAGAAGCATAAAATTATTCAATTTCTATTATTTTCTCTTATTTTTTCTAGGAGCTCTCTCAGGTTTTCATCCTAGCTTCACACACATTTTTTTTCTTTTAATGCTCACCCTCACCTTTTTAAACACTATTTGGCCTCTCATTTTTTCAAAGGTTTCCCTTTAGAGTTTGAATCTGTCCGGGCCTCCCTCTTTTGCCTAAGTTTCCCTCTCAAGTTTTCAACTTAGCGGGATTCTCTTTTTTTTGTTTATTTGATTAAAATTGCTCTCAAAAGAGCTATTTGTTACAACTAACTAAACCACTAATCATGAGTATTATCTTATTCCCCTCCCCACACTTAATGTTTTAATTGTCCTCAATGCAAATAAACATTCCAAGACATATGTTAAGGAGAGAAAATGAGAGAATACCCACAATGAGAATTGAACACTAAAATATACCCTTGTTGGCACAATTATGAGAACTAATGAACAATTTACTGCCACCATAATATTGTCTACCCACAACCTCTTATAAGGCCAGTCCAATCACTGTAATTCATAACAACTCGAGTAAAGCATTTGAATCACCATGAAGGGAGAAGTACCTCATTGGTTTTGGGTCCTTTTTTAAGTTTAGTAGGTTCAAGTAGTATTTGGGGGTCGTAAAGAGATGGTTGATTTAGAGATGGCGTAATGTTCACAGATCATGCACGTCTACACGGTCCGTGAGTTGGGGTTTGTTTCAACCTCCTTGGTTGAATATTTTAATATCCATGGACCATGCACGTCTACACGTTCAATGAGTTGGACTTGTCCTATCCTTTTTTCTCACTTTTTTTGCAACTTTCTCCAAACCAAAGTACTTCCTCCAAAGAAACCATACACACCAAGCATTATATTGTTCCAAAAGTAAATGAAATATGTAATTTAATATGATCGAAACAAAGTTTATTTAATGTCATTGGCACGATTTATGGACAAAGCATGAATAAATTTACATCAATGGAATGTCACGAGTGCCATCCCGATGATGAAAACATAGTTTATTTAATGTCGTCTGCATGAATTACTCCCCTTCATGGAGTTTACTCCCCACATGAACCGAAAATATCGGTCTATTTTCCACGATCCAGGAAAAAATATTTGGTATTCACATTATCCCCAAATAAGACTTTGCAGACAATGGATAGTGTTTCCTCATGTTTTTCCAACGTGCTCAACAAATTCCCTCTTTGCTCCATGGTAATCTCAATTGAATGTGAAATCGAGGGTTTCTGTCCCTCTCCAATAGATGAGCAGTTAAGAACTTTTGGTGGTGGTTTGCACTCTACCACCGAAGTCTTCACATGAGAATGAGGGAAACCCACTTTTTGCTTCTTTCCTGTGGATACATAAGGGTTGTTGGAGGTTGCCTCTCCAAGAGAGTCTACATCATTGTTGTTTTCTTTCATGTTAGTACTAACAACATTTAAAATAAAAGCACAATTGATATTATCATCTAAGGCAACATTCGAGGAACTACCATCTTTGGGCTCAACATATCGTGCTCTACATCATTAACAACATAAATAGCTTGGCAACAATGGTATTTACTAGGATGATCAATAGAATTGTTAGTGTCAAATTCTATTTTTTGCCCATTAAAATCCATGGTTAGGGTTCCTTTATGCACATTGATTATTGTTCTTGAATTCTTTAAAAATGGCCTACCTAAGAAAATAGGTTTAGCTTGATTATCACCTTCCATTTCAAGAACATAAAAACCGGTGGGGAATGCTAAAGAGCCCACCTTCACCAACACATCCTTCACAATACCTTTTGGGTATGTGCTAGAGTGATCGGCTAGTTGGATAACAACCTTGTTTTTGTGCAAAGTGCCTAGATCTAAAATCTCATATAAAGAATATGGAATCACCTAAATCTAGCATGGCCTTGTTACCACATTTTCCTCCTATCGCACAAGAGATTGTAAACATTCCCAGATCATCACATTTAGGAGGTAATTCATCATTAAACATAGCGAAGACATATTCACTCTTTCCATTCTTTTTCTTACTCTTCAATTGTTTTTTACTATTAACGGTACACAATTCCTTAAGAAATTTAGCATGCATAGGAATTTGATTTACAACATTCAAGAGTGGAATGTTTACCTCGCATCTACAAAAGACTTCGTAGATGTCCTTGTTTTCTCCTTTGTTCTCATATCCTTCAAGACCTCTGGAAGTTGTGGCTCCGGCACATAGATAGGGATCTCAGCCATTTTGCTCCTTTTGGGAGGGGTCTCAGGATTTAATCCTGACTTGGCACAATGGTATCCTCCTCAATTTCCTTCCCTATGTTCACTCACTTCCTTTCCACTTCTCAATGAGATTGCACTCACATGTTTTTAGGGTTAAGCTCCGGTTGGGAAGGAAGTTTTCCCTTTCCCCTGTATCTCCATCTGATTCAAGGCTTAAGCTATTTGGCTCACTTGAGTCTCCAAGTCCTTGATGCTTGACTCGGCTTTCTCTTTGAATTTTTTGGCCTTCTCTACACATATACTCAATCTCCCAATGGCTTGCTTCATTTTATCTTTAGACAAGCCAGAACTCTCACCTTGATTATAGGGTTTGTCTTGGAGCCTTGGGACATTTGTTTGTGGAGGCCTGTATTGTTGTTGTTGAGGGTGGTATTGTTGTGCATTTTTCCTTCCATGAGCATTTCTACACAAATGATTCAGGTGATCTCGACTACCCGAACTATAAGGCCAGTTTTTGTAGCCTTGACCACCTTGGTACCCTTGATTGTCTTAATATCCTTGGTTGCCATGAAAACCCACGACATTTACATCCACCATATAATCATCTTGCAAACTTGGGCATGCATCTGTAGGGTTTGGTGAAGAACAAATCTTGCAATATTTCATATGTGGTTTGTTGTCGGATTAGATCATCAAAGCATTGTCCATGGAAGTTAATGTCGAGACTTAGTCTTCTAGCTTTCCATTGTTGGATGGGGTACTTGTATTATTGGGTTTTTTTCCTTCTCAAGTCGGCTCTTGAACTCAAGGTTCTTGACTCTTCGCCTAGCTCCTCATAAAGCTCCATAGTCTCTATTGATGTTTTGTTCCCAATAGATCTACCACAAGCCCTCCATAATAACTTTTTCACTTCATCAAGGAAACCATTATAGAAATAGTAGACAAAATCTCTCTCCGAGTAGCTGTGGTAAGGACAACTTGAGAAAAGCTTCTTAAACCTCTCCCAATATTTGTAGAACGACTCTTCATGCCATGAGAGGATATTTCTTATGTCCTTCTTCAAGGTGGTGCATTTTGATGCTGGGAATTACTTGGCGAGAAACTTCATATTCAACCCAATCCAAGAGGTGATACTCCCAGATGAAAGGTAGTGAAGCCAACCTCTTGCAGCATCCCTCAACAAAAAATGTGAAGGCCTTCAACTCGTTAAGGTCTTCATTCCCCCCCCACCTTGGGAATCATACCACAAACAAGCATATGAATGTTTGGGAGATGTTTGTTGGAGTCCTCCCCTTGCCTACCAATAAATGAAGGTAGCACATGTATCAACCCAGACTTGAGCTCGAAGTGCTCATTTTGTCCAACCGTCGTATAGGTGATGCACATAGGTTGTTTCTCAAGGTTGTGGGGCTATCATTTCCCTCAATAGAACTTTTACAATGGGATACCCCCTCCTTGAAGGTGAGGGTGTTGAGGTCCTCCTTCTGGATTCTCAGCTTCATGTTCTGTGAAAGTAGAAGGTTCCGCAAAATGGTCACTCAGAGGGGTATTATTAACACTTTCCAAATAGTTACATGCTCCATGGAATTAGTGTCTTATCACTTTCATAGGTCGCAAATCCACCCTTTTGATTTTCTTCCCTTCTATATTGAGAAAATTGTTCTTGTCGCAGTTTGGTTTATACCTAGCTCAAGGGTTGGGCCGCAGGCCTGAAGTTACAAACAAGCCCAAGACTAGCCTGCGATGCAAACACAGATAGAGGCAACAAACGAACCATGAATAGTTGAAATCATGGTTAGGTGTAGTCCATAAAATGTCTTTCTCGGACACATGATCAAGCACACATTGGCAAACCGGAAAGAAATGGAACCATCTTTAAAGTAGGCTATAAAAGGAACAAAAAGGTCACATATACAGGTAAGTGCAACCCGACTAGAGAAGCTTAGTTTCTAAAAGGAGGATACTGACTTGAGCATCAGAGCCATTTTCCTAGAACCACATCCGAGATCTCTTTTGTAGGCATACCGTACTGGACAATGATCGATTAGCCACATTGGGAATACCATAACATTTGGCACCGACTGTGGGGATGAAATATGTTTTTCTAGCCGTTCATTCCCAATGAGATTGATAATGGTGTTCACCAGAAGTGAAAGAAGTCAAAACCACCACACTTAGTAGCAAATAACTGAGAGAGATTGAAATATGCATCCTAGCCAACATTAGGATCACATTCCCAGTAGAGAGTAAGAACATGTTAGGGGATGACACAAAAGATAAAGAAGATGCAGAATCCCCTAACACGAACAAAGAAAAAGAAAGGAGAGTGTTCGCGTCGTTCTTGGAAGCGAACAAAGAGAAATTGTACAATCAGTTTCTAGCTACTCTCAAACAAAAGTCCCACAGGGTGAATTAAAAAATTGTTCAAAATAATGAGGGCCTTAAATATAGGTACAAGTAGAGAGACTTAGTAACGGATGTTGATGCAGAGAAGTCGCCACATCTTTGCAACTTTAGGATGCCAAAGGACTTCAAGTTACCATTATATGTCAAAATATAAGATGGGATGACCGACCTAAAGGAATTCCTACATTCATATGGTAATAGCACAAGGTTTCACAATGTTGAAATCGAGTTGGTATGTAAGGCGTTCCCCATATTTTTTTGGGAACAACGACCACACTGTATGAAGATTTACAAATGGAAGCATCACAACTTGGGCATAACTGCCAGATATGTTTTTAGGATGCTTATACTAGAAGCATATGTGTATCAAGACGATCGAAGCTCTAAACAATATAGCTCAACGAAGCGATAAAGGCTCGGTAGAATATCACAGTAGGTTCGTTAAAGAGAGTCATCAGGTTTGGGACCTATCGTTTCAATCTTCTTTAGGTTTGTTCATAGGAGGCATACGATTGGGAGATTTCTACAAGGAACTAACAAAGAACATGATAGAAAATCCAAGGGACTTACAAAAAATGATAAAACAATATGTGCAAATCGAAGAAACCAATAACCGCAAAATAAAGTGGGAGCAAGGCAAGAAAATAGTAGAAAATAGTAATCAAAGACTCGCAAAGGAGTTTGGAAAATAAGGGGAAAGGAAACTTTTCTTTCAAAGGAATAGATGTAGGAACATAAAACCCCTTTTCCCAAGAGACCGCTAACAAAATTGTGGAGTGAGTTCTAGCAAGTGAACAAAGATCTATTTTGCAAACCAACGCCAGTGGTAGTGCCTTCAGATAAAAGATCAAGAGAATGCAATTGTTCCTTACATAGAGATTATGGTCACCATATAGATTATTGTAGAGATCTACGGAGGAAGGTAAAAGAGAACTTGAGGAATTTTTATCTTGGGCAATAGAAGAAGGAAAATGGTGGTAATAGATACAACATAGTGAGCAAGGCAAAAAGCTCCATGGTCAAAATCCAAGCCATGGCAAACACTTAGAAAAGGAGTTTTAAAAAAATGACAGTGGCAGTAGATTTTGAAGAAGATGCGCCAAACGAAGCTCTAGAAAAATTAATTTTCTCCATACATGGGTCAACATAGTCCTTATCAACGGAGTCTTTATCAATGGAGTCCTTGCGTATTGAATAAACAATCACGTTTAGCGAAAAAAATAATGTTCCAAATGCCCGCCACACAATGATCCCATGGTGATTATAGCTAAAATAGGGAACGCAAATTTTCCTAGAGTGTTTGTCGATGATGGAAGCGCAGTAGAAATCCTTTTTGTCGACTATTTTGATAGACTTGGATTCAAGAGAACATACTCGAAAAAATTCACGTCCGTGCTCGTAAGATTCACAGGACGAGCAGAGACACCACTTGGCAATATTAAACTGCATGTAACAATTGGGGAGAATGGGAGAAACTCTACCATGATTTGTGGCTTCATTGTTATTGATACCCAAAGTTTGTTTAATGTCATTATTGGTAGGCCATAGATGCACAGAGCCAAAGAAATATGGTCTCTATACCATTTAGTCATGTGATCCCTACACAACCAGGGATTGATACGGTTATGGGAAACTAACAAACCGCCACTCAGTGTATGGTCATCACAATGAAAGCTAGAAGAACTACGGAACAACAAAAAATGGTCAGTACTATCACCAACAATGACTCACATAACCAGGAGAATAACCTAGTGGAGATACGGTAACAAACTGAAGATGTCATTCTGGATGACCACAATGTGTCTAAATGTGTCAAAACAAGGGAAATATCTTCCAGATAGAGAGAATCGGAGGACGATATAAATTCAAAGAGATCACAAGGGCACATTTGCATGGATTGTACAGAACATGGGAGGAGTTGAACCTAGTGTGGCAACTCCTTTTCTAAATATCATTGATGTAATCATGTCGGTTAAGTAGAAACAAAGAAGCTTTGCCAGGGATGGACAAAAGGCAATCAAAGAAAAAGTAAAGGTATTGTTGCAAGCTGGGATTATAAAGGAGGTAATATACCCAACATGGCTAGCGAACCCGTTGATGGTGAAAAAGGAAGACTCTGGGTGGAAAATGTGTATAGATTTCCCCAACCTAAGCAAAGCATTCCAAATGGATTGTTACCCCCTGCCAAAGATCAATCAGCTAGTAGAAGCGATCTGAGGGTACAAAGTTTTTGCATTCTTGGATGCCTACGAAGGGTATCATCTGATATTGATGAACCCTAAAGATGCAGAAAAAATGGCCTTCAAAATAAGTTTTGGAATATTCTGTTATGTCAAGATACCATTTAGATTGAAAATGTGGGAGCAATGTATCAGAGAGTGGTTGATAATGTGTTTCGCAACTAGATTAGTGCAATATAGAGATGTATATGGATGATATGGTCATAAAAAGTAGGCAAGCAAGTGACTTCGTAGATGACTTAACCTGGATACAATAAGTGCAATTGGAATGAAGCTAAATTCTACAAAGTGCACAGTAAGAGTTTGCGCTGGTAAATTCCTAGGATACAATGTCTCCTCAAGTGGGATCGAGGCTAACTCATAAAAAATACAAGCATTCATTAACCTCCTTCAACCACGAATAGTGAAGGAAGTCCAAATCTTGATGAGGTCACTGGCTTCGATCAGTAGGTTCGTGTCAAAAGTAGCTAAAGGGCACTTCCCACTTTTCAAAATCCTTAAGAAAGCCAAGAAGTTTAGCTGGAGTGAGGAGTGTCAATCAGCATACTAAACACTGAAGGACCAACTTCAGACACTTCCAACCTTGAAAGCACCAATTCAGGGAGAGACACTATACTTGTGTTTAGTGGTTTCACTAAATACAGTAAGCTCAGTTCTAGTAAGGCAAGTAGGCTAGAAACTGATACTAGTTTTCTACACTAGAAGAATACTACAGAAGAATGAAATGGCGTATCTTTCACTCATAAAGATGACCCTAGCATTGATATTTATGGAAAGAAGACTGCACATTTATTTCCACAGTCATATGATTTTTATTTATACTGACTATCCAATTAAGAACGTCTTGACCACGCCCGAATCATCCAGGAGAATGACCAAATGGGCTCTTGAATTGTAACAATTTGAGATTCAATTTCAGTCATGAACCTCAATCAAAGCACAAGCTTTAGCAGATTTCAATGCTAAAATGACAAGCGTGGGAGCGCAGTAGGAGAAAACACAACAATTTCTTGATGAAGACAAAGGAAAGGCCAAATGGGAAGACGTTGCATGGAAACTGTTCTTAGACAGAGCATTTACAAAGTAAGGGTGTGGAGCTATATTCATGTTGATTAACCTAGACAGAGGAGAATACATATACTTGTTTTGCTTTGATTTCTCACTTACCAATAAGAAACTGAGTACGAGGCGTTAATATAAGGTTTTGACCTAACAATTAACATGAAATTGAAGAGCATTCGAGTGTTTCACACACGGTGGTCCAAGAAGTACGAGGAGATTACGAAGTGTGAAAAGAGAAACTAATGAAATAATTAACAAGGGTTCTCAACTCATCACTCACCTTGAATACTTCAACATCCAACATGACTGAAGAATTGAAAACATGAAGGAAAACACCTTAATCAAGGTATCAATGACAAGTTTTGATTCTTTGGTTCACAAAGATTTGAAAGTGGAAGTCATTCCGGTTCAAAGTACAACGAGGACAATCGTGTCAACATTTCAAGCACAGGAGGTAAACTGGATGATGCCACTGATTGAATACTTGGGCAAAGGGAAGCTACCAACATATAAGGTACAAGCCAAGAAGCTAGAAATGTGATCCTAAAACTATGTTTATAACGAGGGAACGTTGTACAAGAAAGGATATCTATCTCCGTGGATAAAGTGTGTGTCACAGGCAGGAGATATTTTTAAAGAAGTACATGAAGGATTTTGTGGAACACATCAAGGATCTCAAACAATCACTAAGAAGATTGTTAGAGATGGATACTACTTGTCGACCATGTTGAATGACACAGACAATATTTTCCTTAAATGCAAAACCTGGCAGATAAATGCTCCAATATTGCACAAACTACAGGCAACATTAATGGAATATGTGGAGCTTAGCTTTTTTATAAATGGGTATTTGATCTCGTTGGAACTTTTCCAAAAGGTGCTGGAAAATCCAAGTTTTTAATTGTAGCAGTCAACTGCTTCACGAAGTGGGTAGAAGCGAAGCCCTTAGGAAGAGTCACAGCGAAAGCAATGAGAAAATTTTTTTAGCTGAATATAGTTTGCTGCTTCGGAGTACCAAAAACCATTGTTACCGAAAATGGCACGCAGTTCACAAGTACGATCTTTACAAATTGGTGTTTGAAATTAGTAATCACGCAGTAGTTCACTTTTGTAGCTCACCCCCAAGCGAATGGGTAAGTAGTGGTAACGAATAGAATAATATTTCAAGCTATATAGAAAATATTGGAAGGAAAATGAGCAGGTAGGGTTGATGTGATACCCGACACCTTATGGTCGTATAGAACAACAGTGCGGGAACGAACATGCTAAACACCATACAGTCTGGCATATGGGAACAAAGAGGTAATACCAATTGAAATCAGACAATCAAGCCTTCGAGTTAAACAATACAAAGAGGACACCAACCTAGAGATGGTCATGTTAAACTTGGATAAGCTTGAGGAAAGAGACAAATGGCATCAATCAAAGAAGAAAAGTACAAAGAAAGGATAGCCAGAGGTTACAACAAGAGAGTCAAGGAAACAAAATTCCAAATTGGTGATCTGGTGCTAAGGAAGAATGAAGGTAGCCTAGCCGAGTGAAAAGGAAAGTTGTGCCCAAAGTGGGAAGACCCGTATAAGATAACGAAGATGCACTGATTCAACTGGTATGAGCTAGAGAGAATGAATGGTAGCAGCATTCCTAACACTTGGTACATGGTCAACTTAAGAAAGTTCAATGTGTAGATTCAGCAAAGAGATAGGAAGTCCCAGTTTCCATGTACAAAAACCATGATATAATTATTGGGAGTGTTCGTTCATTTCTTCTATGCAATATGATCGCAATATAAATCTTTCATAGTAATATCTATTCTTTTGAAACAGTCGTACCTTGCATTAACGAAACTAAGTTACAAATTCATAACACATGAACACAGGATGATAGTGGCATATTTATCATTTATGAACATAACTTAACTTCCCTCTTTGCAAAATACAGAGAAAAGCAAGTCATGACCTTTACAATAAGGCAGATATGCCCACAAGAAACTGAAAAAAGAAAGCCATAGATCTTGCGGCTTCGCACTATCAATAAAATGCAAGCAATAGATCTTGCTACAAGGAAAAATTGGCTCAAAGGCAGCAACAAAAGCAAGCAATAGACCTTACGGCTTCACACAATAAAGCAAGCAATAGATCTTGCTACTTGGCATATATGCCTACGATGCAGTGACTAAAGCAAGCTATAGATCATGTGGCTTCGGGCAATAAAGCAAGTAATGGATCTTGCAAATTGGAAGATATACCTACAATGTAGTGACTAAATCAAGCTATAGATCGTGTGGCTTTGCAATAAACAAAGCTAAAATACTCAAAACAATATAGATAGATATATGACAAACAAGTCCTACAAAGAAAAATGAACACAACTAAGAGCATTCAAAAGTGTGAAGACGGAAAAAAGGGGACAACCACAACATCAAAAAATTGAAAGAAAAAAAAAATCATCGAAAAATATCATCACATTTTACCTACAACTAGACGCTCATGATAAACCATAAGAAGATGATCTATTATAGCGACGACTGTGCTCAACTTCGCAATGGAGGTGCTCAGGCTTACGCCGATTTTCTTCAGCTTCTCGCTCCTCACTAACCATATGGTCATATTGCCATTCATATGTAAATAGGCAGGATGGCGTGTTAGACCCCTTCGCTCCATATGGTCGAGATACTTAGCATAATACGCCTTGAAATTGGTTATGATCTCCACCATTTTGCATACTTTAACAAGCATTTGACATAGGTTTTGGTTACTTTCGGTTGGTTGTTTGGAAACATTAGTTGAGTTTACATGACAAGGGGTTTAGACAACCATGTTTAGTTTTCTATTTTAAATCCAGCATTTTTTATACATAATTAGTGATTCTTGACATCTCATGTTCACGGGCTCTTTGGTCTTCATTTTGAGTACCTTTAGTAGGTCGCCCGTGAATGCTATTTGTTACATTACATTCTTGCAAAGGCTATTTTCTTTTAACGATATAATATTTGAAGGCCATTTACATTTAAATGGTGGTAGACAAAGGCCACGAACATCTATGCGTGGTAGAAGGAGATTGAAACCAAAGATAAGCGGCTTTGGAGTTCAAGACGGTCAAAGGAAAAAATGGTGAATCATGGTCCGAGGAATGTTGCCTTAGTCTTAGAACGATCATGGAAGTATTATCCTTCAAGGCTAGTTCCTTTGGATTCTTCTTCTCAAGAACTACGTAATCGACTACTAGAACTCCCAATCCGGATTAACGGTTCACACGTGACAAGAAAATGAAGCACCATCGGCCGATCACGAACCTCGAATGGTAAAGCACCAGTGGCCCATGACAATCTTTAAGGCCTGCACTACATAAGAATCCAAGGGTTCCATGAAGTCCTACACTAGACCAGCACAATACCTTAAGAAGGAAAGGCATCGGGCCATGACCAAAGCACCAGCCCGTGAAACAATGGGATGAAGAGTTGAACAATTTGGCTAAGTATGGTGCTGATCAATGAAAACCTTCATAGACCATGAGAAAACATCTGAGCAAGACCAAAAATTGCTCGTGGTCCATGAAAACATTCACGGACAGTGGCAAAATTCCTGAGCAGAAGCCACAAGCTCTTTGCAATTCGTAAAATCCATCACAGACCGTGGAAAAAAATGACAAAAAACCGCATGCTGCTTGCGATCTGTGAAAACCTTCCCGGACCGTGTCACGATCCCACCTTCATCGACCACACCAGATCACACAAACCTTGGCTATGAACATTCACAGACCGTGGAAGATTTGGCATCGCATGGTTATTCATGCTTCACAAACCATTGCATCTGTTCCGGCCCATGAAACCTTGGCTACTGACCTAGGGTTTTTCTACTTTTGGCCTATTTGGGCCTACTTTTAGGCCCAATCTCTTACTTCCATGTATAGGACCCTAGTCTACTCATTTGAAGGAGGAAGTAGAATATAGCTAAGATAATGTAGAGTACATTCTCTCTCTAGTTTAGAGAGAAGGAAGATGAGAGTTCTTCTTCTCATTCCTTCTTCCTTTTCTTATCTTTTTCATTTCATCTTATTTTCTAGATCCATAAAATATAACCTAATATTTTCCATGGATCTAACCTTTGTAGAGTAGCTTAGTAGCTTAGGGATATTTGTATTCATGCTTTGATGATTTCTTCTTGAGATTTAGATTTCGCTATCCTAATGATTATGAATATTTGTACTTGAACTTGTGCTTTCTAATAAATATGATTTATGCTATATCATTATACTGATGAACTCATGCATTTATGCTATATCATTATGATGATGAACTCATTCATGTATGGTAATATAAAATCTTTCTAGCCTTCAGTGCGATCTTGGGAAGTGTTGGAATTGTAGAGTAGGTATAGAACACCAGGGAGATGAGTACATTCATGTACTTTGAGAGAAAACTGTTATTTGTGTTGATAGGATAGTTGTGCTTGATGTAAATCACATGTCAGCCAATAAATTCCACAAATACTAGTGTGAGAATAGCCCCTAGTTTACCCCAACAGATTAGCGTGTTTTATGTAGCGACTAGAGTTGTGCCGACTCTAGAGTCATCACAAGGTATATTTTCCTTTGACTCTCTAGGCCCCGGGATTGAGATCCACAGTGGAGTGTTTGGGAATGTAATGCATCTTACTATCTATCCAATGGTTGCGACCTACGCGAGGCAATGCCCTTTTAGGCGGGCATTGTTCCTCTAAGCGGGGGCACATTGACCTAGGGAGTAAGTGGTAAGGGAATGGTCTGCGGCATTGTAGGAGAAGAGTCCATTGCCTAAAATTACGAAGACAGTGAGATATGGGCATTTTAGTAAGTTCCACGTCTGACAGATGAAGGGAAATACCTGGCTATCTCCACACTGTGTGACATGATCATAAGATAGGTGTATAAGTCCATATATGAATGAACCAAGGATAAAAGTCATTTGTCAAGCATGTTATGCAAATAGCCCCAAGTGCATGTTTATATAGTTCTCTTTTCCCTGTCTTCCATCACCATGAGAATTTGGTGATAACCCTTATGCGCATCAAAGAATGCCAAAATTTGGTATCCAGTGATGGCTTCCACCAACTTATCGATTGGTTGCAACGGGTAATTATCTTTGGGGCAGCATTTATTTAGGTCAGTAAAGTCTATACACATCCTCCATGCTCTATCATGCTTTGGAACCATAACTGAATTGGTGATCCAATCATGATAGAATACCCACTCGATCACATATGCCCTCAATAATTTCTCCACCTCTTCTTTAATTGCCTTAGCTTGTTCGAGAGTGAACACTCTTCTCTTCTGCTTCACTAGATTAATCGAAGGGTTGATGTTCAGCTTATGCAATGCGAGACTCGAATGGACCCCCGTCAGGTCAGATGTATCCCACGATAACACATCTCCATACTTTCATAGCAAGTCTTGTAGTCCTCTTTTCACATCTTCAGGAATTAGTTTACCAACAGCTACTTACCCTTTATCCCTAATGGGCATCTGTACTGTATCAGCAAATCCTGCATCTGCGTGTACTACTGATACGTCCCTTTGTTTCCTCGCCTCTTGCACTTCCATTAGGTTACATCTTCGTGCCATTGTCTGATCCTCTCGAATAGAAGCCACCCTCTTTTCAGTTGGGAACTTCATCATTAGGTGGTAGGGTGACCAGACCGCTCGAGCCTGGAATATCCATGGCCTTCCTAAGATCACATTATAAGGAGAATGTACATCCACAACAGCAAAACTACACCTAATGGTCACTCCTTTGTCTCCATCCACCACTCAAATATGCAATTTTATCTCTCCTATGGGAAATATTGGATTTCCCATGAATCCTACTAAAGGGGAAGAATATTTTTTTTCAAATTCTCACTACCTATGTCTACCTGGTCAAAACATTCAGCAAATATCACTTCTACCCCGCTTCCATCATCAATGAACACCCTTCTGATAAAGGACGCTTCAAAAATGGGTGAAATTACCATAGGGTCCACATGGGGCGTTTGGTCCGGCACAACATCCGCTTCTGAGAAAGTGATAGTCTCATCTGGCCAAAACCTCTTATGATTGGGCTCTTCTACAGGAACCCTTTTGAGCTTTAGCTCTTATAATAGCATTCAAGGATCTCTCTCCTACCATTCCATAAATGGTGTTAATTACCCTTCGGACAGGTGGGTTTCTCGATGTTGGTTTCATTTATTTCCCCCCTGCTGCTCTTGGGGTCTATCCTATCTTCCTTCCTGCCCCCTGTCTTGAACCACCTGTTCTCGAGGCCTTCTATCTCCTCTACCTCCATTGTTTTGATTGTTCCTTTTATAAGGCTATCATGGATTCATCCGGGGAGCTCTCAAACCACCTGTTCTCGAGGATCCTTGATTTTGAAATCGTCCTTCCCGCTCACAACTATCAATTCCCATCCTTAACTGCATGCAATCGTTTGTGGCATGGCCATAATCCCTGTGATGGTCACAGTACCAATTTGTTACCTTTTCAGCTGCAACTGAGTTGTGAGAACTATGCAAGGGTGGGGGTTTCCAAAACAACCCTGTGTGTATACTTAATCTGTGCAGAGGTTCTTCCTCTGAGTGTTGGAGGCAGTGGATTATACCTCTCGAATGGTGTTCTTATGGGTTCAACCGGACTTTTTCCTCTATGCTCTACATTTCTTCATTCTTTCTCTGCAAGGCTATCTGTTTTCCTCATAGTTTTCTCCTTTAACCTCAAATATTGCTCCATGACCTCCTCAAGTTTTTGCAACGACTTTGGAGTATTATTACTCAGCTTCATGTATAGTCCCGGGCCAGGCATCTCTAGCAAGTACCCCTAGATCACCTCATTATCCATCATTTCTATCACCCCTAAACCTTTGTCTACATACCAGTCAAAGAAGGTTTATGTGCTTTCCCTGGAATCTGCTTCGTCTGGTAGAATTCTCACAAAGTTTTGGTAAACTTCTTCTTGTGAGCGTACTGGCTCAACAACGCTCAGCTGATATCCCAATACAATTGAAGTGAGTCCCTTGGAAACTTATTAAACCACTTAAGCGCCTTTTCCCGCAAGTAGCTGCCTACAAGCTTGGCTGGCAATTTCTTATCAAAGTCCCTCAAAGTCATCAAGCCCAAGAATGTCTGTATGAACTCTCGAGGTAGTTTCATCGCTATATGTGGGAAGTCCTTTCGAGGGTTTCACTTCTATTCGACATCGAACCCCGATGATCACCGAGCTAAAAGGAGACCCAGCAGCCTGGCCCAAGGGGCCCATCAACATATCCTAGACCTTTCTTAATGATTCACTTGTATTCGAGGGGGGTTTGTGCTAAGCCACTGGCAGGTTTAGCCCCCTATCTTGACCACCTAACTATGGCATATAGAGAGGTTGGGTTCCTCCATATCCCAGGTTTATCCAGTACGGTCCAAGGTTCGAGTATGCTGGTGGTGGTGGCGGTTGAACATAAGGATTGTACAACCCCTCTTAGGCGGGCATTGTTCCTCTAAGTGGGGATGAATCAGCTGTGGGAGTAAGTGGTTAGGGAATGGTCTGCAGAATTGTAGGAGAAAAGTGCATTGCCTAAAATTATGAAGATGCTAAGATATGGGCATTGTGGTAAGTACCACGTGTGACAGATGAAGGGAAATACCTTGCTATCTCCACACTGTGTGACATGAACACATGATAGGTTTATAAGTCCATATGTGAATGAATCGAGGATAGAAGTCATTTATCAAGCATGTTACACAAATATCCCCAAGTGCATGTTTATATAATTGTTTTTTTTATTTCTCTTTTATGCTTTGTAGTTAATAATTGAAAAAGAGTAGGTGTCCTGGCAGGCGGCCTATCCATAAGCTTATGGACAGGCCACTTATTTCTTACCTTATACACTGCATTTGTTAAATTACATACGAAATTAAAAAATTTTGAAAATATTTTTTTATATCATATATTTTTATAGTTTCACCTTCAAATACATATTATTACTTGTTTTAACTTATAAAATGCAATATTTAAATTTTATAAAAAAATTATAAAATTTAAGGCAAATGCCCCTGAGGACTGTCCATAAGCTTATGGAAAGGCCGCCTTTCCTAAGACTTTCTCATTGAAAAAACCAAAAAAAACCCATTTGCATGTTTGCTTTACTAGTTATTCATTTCACTCGTACGGATTGATGACCCATACAAGGTTGTGTTTTAACGAGTACTTGAGCCCTATAATCCTTGTGGACAAACCTAGGGCTTACCGCTTTCTACCCCTTAGTAGCTTAGCAGTGAGAACTGGTGTAGAATATAAATCTCTTTCTTTGACCCATAAGCCCCTCGACTCATTTTTTGATGACAACTGGGTCGAGGGAAGGTTATAGGGCCAAACTCCTTATGGGCCAGCTGCATACTCATCACATTAATGGTCTCCCCATACCACTTCATTTAATTCCTTAAATTTCCAACTTTGTCCTCTAACCTGCGAATATGCGATCAAATAGCCTCAGATAAATTGATCTGTTTATCACCGGTCCCCATGATGATATCTCCACAACTAGTTCCCTACGAGATTACTAAAGTGTGACTTTCTACTCAACACATGTTTTCTCAAGTTGGTGCACTAACGAATCAAGACATTTGCACTCAGCGCAAAGTTTTTCATTTTCACATTGCATTTGTGTGTTTATAGCAAACTGCTCGTCAAACTTACTTTTCCAACCAAGTTCAGAAGAACTTAAGTGATCACACTCACCTTGCTTGATCAATACAAACACATTGTTTATCAATGATCAATGTCTTCTAATGGGGCTCACGAGACTTGCTAGAAACATAATTCCTAGCCTCTTCCTGTTTTCAGAGCATCTTCACCATAGCCAACTGTTGACGGTGGATAACACCCTTCTGCTCATCAAAAATCCTACGTAAATTGTATGCCATTTCACTTCAAGATCATTAATACGTAAGAGCGTGTATTTTGACAAATAGCCAGAGACAAAACCCACTCCTGGGTGTGAGCACAGAGATTAAAAGATCACATGTACCCAACAATATATTCAAGATCAAATAGCCCACGAACAATATCTTTGCCGAGTGATTCAACATTATAACCATCAGGAACAAAATGTGTACAAGGAAATTTTGTAGATGCAGACGTTGATGCATTGGAAATAATAATTTTTCACCCAAGGCATAGTGGAAGTGACTCCACACAACAGAAGCAATAAGAAGAAACAATCTCTTCATATTCTTTAGTAAAGCGCTGGGAGGCATGAATCAATCCAATAGGGCATTAAAAATCCGAGGACGAAGATCCATACAAATTGGAAAAATGATCGCTATACCTAAGACATTAAAGACGTTTCAAAAACTTATAATCAATCAAAATATTGAAACGTTGCATATAAATAGGTATAAAGAGAAGAAGAAAAAAATGAATGATAAAATAGCAGTGATAATCTTGATCAGACAAATAGTACAACCATACACCACAATATTGTCTCAAATTACACTTCAAAATCTAACAAAAATAAAATACACTAGGAATTAACTGACTTCGAAGGTGGAGGTAGGCAAAGTTGAACAACAATGCAGTGGCTTCCTGGATTGGTGGCTGAGTGGGAGCTTCTAGGCTTGGCTATTTGGCGGGGGCCTCAATGTTCACCTTAGCCTCAGTGGCAACAGTGGCACTAGGGTTAGGAGTTAGAACAACAATGCCAGATTTAAATGGAAGATCGTCCAAGTAATCCACCTTGCAACCTTTTAGTTTAGCCGCAGATGGATGACGGGGAAGGCTAGCAAGATGTGGGAGAAAAGCCTACAAATGCCCCTAATCAACAATCTTTTAAAAAAAAATCTTTGTTCAGATTTTCCTTTTGCTTCTCCAATGTCTCAGTACACTTCTTCAGCATTGGCAGACTGTTCAGCGAACAGGTTGAATTCCACTTACGTTGATCCTTCACAGCCTCGCAGTATCCTACGGTTCGAGCATTGCTGGAAACATCCTCAAATAACCTATAGAAAGACTTAGTATTGCAAAGTTGATCTACCAAAATTTGAGGATAGTTAGGAGAAGCAGGTCTATAGGTACGCATCTTCTCCAACTCAGAACGAAGCTAAGCCATTCCTGCCTCTGTGACATTCCCACGCTTCAGAGTAGCTTCCAAGAAAGTTTCTAGATTCGTAAATTTTGTTTCTGGTTCCTTATACTTCTCCATAAGCGACTCGTCAAAATGGACAAACTTAAAAGGCCACTCACACATGATCTGAAGTCTTTTGCCGACCTTACAAAATGATAACACATAGGACAAAGTTAATCAACACTTTATAAACAAGGTATCATGGTATAGCAAGAGCCACTAAAATATAGCCATAAATTTACCACAACCAGTTTATTAGGCAGAGAGAGGTTGGAAAGAATATCTGATATCATCCCCTGGGAGGTCATCGTCGTACCTTTCAAAGTTATATTTTTAATCCCTAATGCTTACTATCCACAATTAAGTAGATAATGGAAAATTAGGGTTGTCCACGAGAAGAGGGATCTTTCCAAGTGTTTAAACATATATATGAGAAAACATACTAGATACCAGCACATATAGATACATATAAAACCATTTAAAAAAGCAGGGTTTGGTTGTGTTTTGGTTCTAAATTATCAAATTGAAAGACAACAATTAGCAAAGCAATAGAACTAAGCTAATCATGCAACATCATGTAAATAGATTATTAAAACAACATTTAACGGAGCCTTGGGGGCAATCGACTTCCACTTCCAAACTTCTTATAGCTCATTGATTCATTCACTCATTCAATTACATTTATTCTCTATGGGGAATGCTATCACTTCTCATTCGAAGATCAACATTCATTCCTTCTTAAAAGTAGTTTGTAAATGACAAGAAATGACCATTTGCAAACCTCATTGATGATCACCCTAGAAAAACAACACCATGGAGGTATTTCATCAATTGCATTTCACCCAATGGACCATAGGTTTGATAACAACAAACCTTCTACCAAAGACGTAGTCATTTAACCAAACAAAGCATTTATTAGGTTAAACCTAGAACAAACCACATTCAATGTCCAACCTTTCTTTGCATCTATGGGATAAATATGAGAACAATCCACATTAGCATACTTATCTAGCAAGAATCACCACACATTATACACAAGAAGTTCTAAATCCATGCTTTTGGTTTCATGTCGAATGAGCTCAGAAATTTGCAACTTTCCTAACACCCTAACACTTAAATCATACAAAAATTTCATATACTCAAACAACTCATGGTATAAATGAGGCAAAACACAACATTAATGGCATAATAAATGCTTTCCAATAAATCTTCATAAATGAGCAAATATAGAATCTTACTACATTATTTTGGAAGCTTCAATCAATTGCCCTCAAGAACTAGTTTAGCTAATACAAACCATACTAACCTTCATGGATGAATTCACACATAAACAAAGAGGGAAAAGATGAAAGAAAATGGAGAACTAGGGTTGGGAGAGGAGGAAATTCAGCCAAGAAGAAGTGGATATGAAGTGGGTGGCAAAATATTCCTTTTATAGTACAAGAGAGAGGAAAAGAAAAGAAAAAATCAAAAGTGTAGCAAAATCCCGCCCGGGCGAGCCCATTACTATTTTCACCCTTGTGTCGCCTTGCCTTCAAATCCTCTATTCATTTTGTTTTCAATCTTCAAAGCTAGTTTTCAAATCTTCAATGTCTTCAAAATGTGATCTTAAATGGTCTCTGATCTTCAAGTCTCGATGTTCTTCCTTTGTCACACAAAATCCACTTAGAAAAAGGTAAAAGAGCGTAGAGTCGCTTTTACCTCTCCTAAGGAAATTTCAAGGTAAAACATAAGCTCTTGATAAAAAAAAGAGCACAAAATTGATCCCAAAAAGTAATAAAATATGAACATAAAATGGACACATCACCCCCCCCCCTCCCCCGCTTGAGGAGTCTCAGTTTCGCTCCAAAGTTTCAGGGCAAAATTGGTTACCAGGGCCCTTTTTCAAGGAAGGAAGCGAATGTCCTTCAGGTCTTCACTCCTATCCCTTTGGTGTTTCTTTTCCCTCTGCCCACCAATGAAGCGATTACCACTTGTCTCCCCACCTTCGGGGGCATTACCCTTACCTCCAGTGCCTATTTAATTAGCACCCTGTCGGGCGGTGTTGCTACCAGCAGCGTCACCAGGCTAAAAAAAAGTTGCATCACCTCCTCATCATCGCCACCAAAAATTGATCTGTCAATGTTACCAATAGCTAGGATTCATGTTTGAATTAAATTGAACATTATAGATTAAAAGAATGCATGAAAAGAATAAATGTTCAAAAAATAGGAGAGAATACGGATCAAACACATCAAAAAAATAACAAACAAAACACCTTCAGGATCAGATTCAGCATGGAGAAGATGTTGGGTATGAGCACAAAGTGTGGCCATGATTTACTGTCTCAGCAGTAAAATAGACACTCAGACTAGGAAGTTTAGACTTGGGAACCTTGTAGTTCCAAGAAGGAACAACAGCTTTGTGAGTTTGATTTAATTTTATGAAAACATATTTATATGCCACAAACCAACATTACTAGGGAAACCGCTAATAAGCTCAACCCCAGATTTCACAGGATAAAATGTGAATTCATCTACTGTATTTTAAAATTTCTGCAGGTGATAGAAATTGCAAAACAACTGAAGAGAGAAAATAATGTATGCTTTCTCACCAACCTGAAGAAACCCCATTATGAAAGCGATGCCCTTGGGGTGAAGTTGGAACAGCGCAACCTTGAACGAACGAAGAAGTTCAATCACATGTTGAGGGAGTGGAGAATAAAGGCCAAAATTTGAGTAGGCTAAATAGCATGAAATATTGCCAGACGGAGGAGTGCAAACACATTCAGAATTCGCAGGAGTGCAAATATTAAAAGAAGCCAGAAAAGGGAAATAATTCTTTAAATCATCTGGATATGAACCAGACAGCATACTACGCATGGTAGAGGATCGGGTGATATCATCGAAATCCCTGTCGGCGTGAGCATCTTCTATGGGAGACTCACCACAGTTAGAGAACGATGTATGGATAGGAGAGGGTCCTATAGTTGGAAGTAACAACCTTATATAGGTTTAAACACCGCAGACACAAGTTTTTCAGAACAAAGATTAATAGAAAGCAAGGAGAAGAAGATGACCGGAAAATAGTTAAGAACACAACTACTGAAATTACCAGAATTCGAGGAAGAACTTGAACATATCAAGTTTGGAATATGCACCAAAGAAATTGGATATTAAGTTAAGGACAAAACATACTATTTAAGAGGATGAAGGAAGATGATACACAGAAAACCAAGGAATTCTCAGAGAGGATGAAAGCTTAGGTAACAGAGGAGATAAGCTAAAAAAAAGGAGAGAAGATACTTAAATATCAACAACAATCGGTAAGATTGAGAATGAAAATCAGTTCAAAAAATTCAACGATGATAATCTGACACAAAAAGTGGGTAACCTTTTGCTAATATCGAGATGACGGCGGTGTATGAAAAGAAAGCTCACTGAATAAGGGCAACATTGAAATATTCGTTTCAAAGTCTTCATTTAAGAGGTGAAGTGAAAAAAAACATGAAAAAAACACGGACCATAATAACGAAACATGAGGATCAAATCTCAGCCCTTAGAAACAAATCTTTACAAAAATAGCCTTATCACTAGGAGTTCAAAAAAAATTCAAATTTGAAGGATGGCGTGGATAGAGATATATCCAAAAAGATAACGTCGCTTTGTAATAATGACAAACGTAGAATAAAATGACAAATAGTCTATTGACAAGCAACATTTGTTTGCATTTAAACTATAATTCCACACCATTACTCTGTTTCTTTTAGTCTTCATGGTTGGGGGGCTTATGGTGTAAACCTAGCCCAAAGGCTGGGCCGCATGCCTGATGTTTCAAACAAGCCCAAGACCAGTCACCAATGCAAATGGAGATAGAGGCAGCACAAACTGTGAAAAGCGGAGATCATGGTCATGCGTCGACCACGAACCATCTTTCTCAGAGCCACAATCAAGCACATGGTGGCAAACCCCAGAGAAGTGGAACCACATTCTGAGTAGGCTATAAAAGGAAAAAAGATGTCACGGATACATGTAAGTGCAACTAGACTAGAGAAGCTTGATTTCTAAAAAGAGGATACTGAATTAAGCATCAAAGTTGTTTCCCTGCAACCACTTCCAGGATCTATTACGAAAATATCACTCCCAAAATACATGAACATTATTCTTAATATGAAATAAAAGAAGTATCTTAAGCATGGAATGAAACAAAGTAAAAAATCACACAAGTTTAGTATAACCAAACACCATCCATGGAATTCTAATATCATTAGCTATTCAAAGTAAACCATCAACATATTATGTAATTCTTATCACCATGAAGTTGCAATGTAGTGTTCGCTTACTGCTGGTAGTCTCCGAGCCAAGCCCCACACTATCTCTGCTACACCTTGAATTTTGTACACATGGTACGACCCTTTCCCCTCCGGGAAAGTCTGTTAATTTCAAACTTACACTGTTAGTCAATAATGTTGCGTTTACTAGATATTAATAATAACAAATTTTTAGATGCAAGGTTTAACTCCAAGATATTATTTGTCTCTTGGTGATTAACAAATTCTTCCATGAAGAGCATGATGGAGTACCCGCATTGCCACAAACCATTTTGGGCTCGGTACTGCATCAGAAAGGTAAATGTAATTACTAACCCTAAACATATAGTTTGAGGGATGAAATGGCAGAATGACTTACCATGATGTTGTTGATTTTCCAAGTGTAGTCGGGTTCTGGCTCCGTCTTTCTCTTCTCCCTTTGGTATGCGCAAGCAAGCCTATTAAGAAAGTAAATTAAAATGGTTACTTCTTCCCATACATTACCAAATTATTTTTTTGTTTGATTGATTTAAATACCTAGAAATGCCCCTGAGTTAGACCAAGTTTGTTGGTTTGATACCCCCTGACAATGTGTCCAGAGTGAAAACCTCCTCCATTCGGGGATGGATAATGATGAGGTACCAATGATCGCTGTCGGAAAATTATGTTAACAAATTAATGAAATGAAAGTGGCTTGAAATGTGAATGTAATTATCAGGAAGAAATACTTACATTCTTATGTAGGGTACGATATAGAACTCAGCATCCGTTGCTTTCATTGTGGCCAATCCATGATGCTATTGAACGCCTCTCCAACATTATCGAAGTGGTGGTTCGCCGAGGGAAATCCTACCATAGGACAAGGTTTGGCTCGCATACTCTCACACTAGCAACACTTCCTTGTCAGGTATTCAAACGATGAGATACCTGTTGCTGCCTATGGGCGACCATTTTCTTCTTCCCGACAATGTTTTTCAAGAAAAGAGTCACGTGTTCTCTATCATGTTCATATAATATCTAAGTTAATAGATAAAATGGTTATGGAGATATTTCATATGTGTAAATCAATGTATAGGACATGCATAGATTATTAAAGGTGTACCTCTTTATCTGCTTCTCCGTCAGTGGGCTCTTCACTAGAGTTTGTAGCAATGACAGCAATGTCATCCATCACCTTCTTTGTAAACTTCTTGGAATTGTCAAGGCCTGGCCGAATCTGAACACCACTTGTAGATGCTAAGCCCTTCACCAATTGCTCCAGGTACGATACCATGGTTTTCACGACCGGTTGATCGTTAGATGGTCTCCTCTGGCTATTTCTTTTGTTGAGGAACTGATACCGCACTTGCTGCGGGAAAGATGAGGAATAGCCATCGCCGTGGGTAGACCCGTCTGAGTTCCCGTGTACCTACCCGGGTGATCTTTCTTCTTTGTCACTTTTATGAGGATGTCTTCACCCGACTACAGCTCTAATGCTCCTTTTTCCTTAAGCTCGTTCAATTTCAAATAAGAGTCACATAGGAATGAAATTTTTTATATGAATAATGTGAAATACACTTAAAAATTAATTTCAATGGTCAATTTTTTCGTAACTTACAACATCAGGTGCAATCTTCTCAACCTTTTTCGATGTGTATAACCCTTTCTTATCTTTGTTTGCCTCAAGGTAGACAAGGGATCTGTCAGTTGTGAAATCCTTTTAACTGAGTTTTTGCTCAATCTCTTCATCAGTGAATCTTTTGGCAGCCAACCTCATTCTCCCCTTTTCCTTCAGCTCCTTAGTCAATTTGTCATGGACGTATCGATTTCCATTTTTGCCTGTGTGGTGTGTTTAATCCCTGCCCTTGTTGCGGTCAATATTTGTCACTCTGAGCCTCTGTTATGTTATAAATAAAAATTTTAGTTGAATATAACTTTTGGGAAACATAGCTCTTAAAAAGTATTAATTTTTCCATCTTATCTGAAAATACGGATGCCTGTGCCTCTTTTCAAACAAGTGTCATTCGTCTTCATCCATCCACTTGTACTTCTCCCATGCCTCTATTCCTGTTTTATTAGTACCTTTGTCTACGCCGTTAATAAATATGTTTTCCACCTTTGTCTTCCAATTCCTATGCTGATTTTTTTCCCTCTATGTAACCTTCTTTCTCAGTATTTCTAGTTGCTTGTATGTCATAGGTGTTTCAATTATGAAGCTCTCCTAGAACAAATCATATGAAAAGGAATGTCATTAATCACGTCTCCACTAAGACTTTAAAATTACCATGAATAAAACTTTAAAATTACAATTTTCGAGAGTCTTACCAGAGATCCTTCCATGCCTCTTCCTTAACTTCTTCAGGGACATCGCTCCAGTGCTTGCATGCGCTAAATTTGATGCGGAGCTGGAAAGCATAATTTCCATAAGCGTGCCACACTGACAAATTCTTAATTCCCACATAATTAAAATGCAACAGGAGTTGGAGTGTTATGCCTTTCCAACATCACAGACTGGCACATGCTAGTTTCTCGCCTCCTTAAATAACTTTTACCTCAAACTTGTCCCATCCTTCTCCATTTTTCCCTCCAACTTTTGTCAAGTTGTCATCCGCTTCATTAACAGTTGGTCTTCCTTTGATGATGCTCTTTCCCTTTCCCTTGCGAATTGATGTTTTGGCCACTTGTTTACCAACCTCCACTCCTTCAATATCCCCTATAATTACATCACCATGTTCTGCGGTTTCTTCCTTCTCTTCACTAGTAAGGTCATTTGTTTGTGTTGTAAGTTCCTCTAATTTCATCTTCAACGGTTATTGGTTTGCCATATCAACCTCCTCATTGACCACATCTTTCACCTTCTCCTCCTTCTTCGTAATCGGTCGCTTCCTCTTCGTGTTGAATTCCCATTATTTGGAGGCATTTACAACACTAGAATTGACAATTCTCAATCCATAACGGTACATAAAATAATGGTAGTTAAAGATCAACATTGATATAACGTGACATAGAACTTGATCAACAAGTTCATAAAACCTTTGAGCAAAACATGGCATAGAAATTGAACAATTTATACATGAAAGTACATTACGTAAGGCATAAAAGTTTATATAACATGGCATAGAACTTGAACAATTAAAGCATGGAACATGATATAGAATAAAATCAAACCTTATAGAAGTTGATAGAATACCATACCAATGTCTTTTTTGGATTCATAAAATAGGCATACAATCAAGAAATTATAACTCCCCCCAAACGGGACTATCAACATTATCACCAACCAAAACACTATAATACCGCATCACCCATACACAAAAAATGCAAAACATTTACTCCCCTCAATTGTATAAACATACCATTCAAGTTACCCTTTCAATTTTTTGTCAATTTACATGTTTCTGTGGATAGAGGCAATTAATCGAACATGTATTGCGCGTGAGGGATGGATTGGTTTTTTTATGTGAAATTGATATGGTAACCCATGGTAACATGAACCCCAACACTTTTTTAAAAAAAATTAAAGCACCACCACAGGTGGAGAGGGATTTATATAAAGGATCCCTAATCCTCTTAAAATGGCCTAGAAATGGCCAAGTTTGTACAGAAAAACTCTCACGAAGGGAGCTATAGAGTGAGTTCTAAGCACCCGAAGCAAAGATGCTACCAAAACACTTACCTTCACCAATGGAGCATTTTTTTTGCTACTCCCTTTTGTCGAACTCACCAAGAACGGAATTGGATGAAGAACTCGCCAAGTACTTTCTTCTCTCTCCAAGTTCATCTCTTATTTTTATTGCTTCTCTTGTGTTGCACCACACTTTACAGGGATACAATGGTTTATGAGTTGTGGTGGTTCAACTAAGTGTGGATTGCATGTTTGGGGTGGTGGATGGCGGTTTTGAAAGAGAGTTGGAAGGAGTTTGATAAGGATAGGAGGATTTGTGGGAGTTATGGCCGTCTGAAATGGTTTTGGATTCATATTAAATGATTTTTACACCAGTAATATGTATAGTAATGGCGAGAAATTAGTGAAAAAGGGTAGGAAGTTTGGCTAACTGTTCAGCATTGGTACGTATACATGCGTAAAAAGAAAAAAAACAGCTACGTGCAACTGCTTTAAATGAATTTTTCATTGACCCGAGCGGAACACATGAAACTTTAACCTAACTTTTGTACGCCGGTAATAATTACTGGTGTATAAAATGCAATTATCAGTGTAATACTTCACAAAAATAGTTGTGTATAGTTGCTGTAATTTTTTTTTGGAAAAAAATGTTCAAACCGAGAGAAACTTCTGAAATTTTAGACTAACTATTCAGCACCGGTATATGTACCGGTGAAAATTCAGAAATTACAGGTGAAAAATGTTTCGCGCCTTATTAATAATCAAAGAAATTGAAAATTTTGAAATGTACGCCAGAATATTGAACACATACACCCTTGTTTAATATTACCGGTGTAAAAAAAATTGTTATTTATTTAAATTCCCACTTATTGCATTTACCTCCATTGCATTTTAAAACATTTTTTTTAATGAGAACACCCGAGGGTGGGGGATTATGTATTAAGGTTCCCCAAGCCTTAGTCACATATCAATAAGATGTACATAATATGTAGCTTGTTCATAAAGAGTGTTGAAGCAACATAGTTGCCTCCAAAAGCCCTACCTATCTACAACTAGGATGTGTAACAACTATCCAAACTAGTAAAGGATAGTTATTGAGTTGCGATTCCAAAAGAAAGAATCTTCACCCCTTGTGTTAATTCTTTCCTTTGGCCAGGCAACTTCAATCCAAAAATTTCAAAGCTTAATCTGAAGAGCTCTAAACCAATTGTAAGATTTATAAGTAATCAAACTAGCAGCTGAAGTGTACTTGTTATCAGCTCCAGATTTAGTACTTTGCAGAAACTTGAGTTGGAAGTCCATGAATATATTGCCGAGTTGAGCTTCAGGTCTTTACCTCCTCCAAAGCACCTTCAAAAAAAGAGAAATCAAAACTTAGCAGTATCAATTCCATTAAATAGCATGCTTATTTAGTTTGATGTAAGGAGTATGCTCCTTATCCAAAGAAATGAGGCCTTTGATGTGCTTGGGAGCATTAGAAAGGTTTAGACTCAGGTTATGGCTTTAATGGTGTTTTGCAATAGCATCTACCGCAGAATTACATTCTCTGAAGACATGTTTAAGTTCAGCATTTTTTAACATAGAATGTACTCTAAAAGCTAGATCAAACAGCGTCCAGTGTGCAGTATATGGATCTTTAATCATTTTTACTGCCAACAATAAATCTGATTCAATTGTAATAGTATTATCTAGATCAGCAAAAGATTGGCACGCAAATTGTATTGCTAGGATCTCTGCTTGGAGTGGGGTAGCAGCAATAATATCTGTTGATTGAATCCGGAATGGTGTACCAGAACTATTTCTAGCAATAAGGCCAACTGTTACCTTATTAGGATTCCAAGATGCATCTACATTGATCTTGTAACAGTTTTGCTTTGGTCTTTCCCAGAAAACAATTGATATGATTGGTTTAGGGGGTGGTCTAAGCTGCAGGATCAGGTGCAACAAGTTGGATGTAATATGTGAAGAAGGATTATGGTGATAAGATTTTGCATGGAGAGATATATACTTGATCACATATATCCTTACATATTAGTTCCTGAGAGAAACTTGTGTTATTAAAGAAAAAACTATTCCTGGCCTTCCATAGACACCAACATATCAAAGGTGGTAGTATTTTATTTATCAGATGGTGCCACTTTGGGAGGTCTTGACTATTCCAGAACAAGAAGAATCTATGAGTAATTGAGTCTTCCTCATGTAAGTGAAAACCCAAAAAAGATGCCATTTTAGTCCATATGTTATGGCCAAGGGTGCAAGATATAAAGAAATGTTGAATGGAGTCAGAGTGAGAGCATGCTGGACATTTAGAAGCAAGACTAAAGCCACATTTAATTAGCACATCGTCAAAAGGTAAGAAGGAATGCAACAGTTTCCATGTGAAGATGGAGACCTTTTTTTGTAGTATTGGATTCCATATAAATTTGCTGGCCGGGAAATTACCTGGGGAGAATGTGAGTTCCTTGTAAGCAGATTTGAAGGAGAAAGATCTTGTCAATTCAGGTTTCCATATCAATCTATCTTCTCTGTTGGCAATAATTTCTACATCCTGAAGAAAGGAGAGAGTATCTTGTTCCAGGAAGGGGGAAATCATTGGTAAAATAAAATCTTTATTAATAATAAAGCCAACAACAGAGTCAAATAGTAATGGTGAGAGGATGGATCTGGGAATGTAGGACATCAGTGGTCCATTTGGGCACCAGTTAGCCGACCAGAGATTACAGCTACCCTTGCCATGAATTATCAAAGTTTTATTTTCTGCAAATGTGTTAACAGAGCAAATTATTTTCCAGGTCATTGACTTTCTGTCTGATTGAGGTAAGGACCATATCAATTTCGACCACATTTTTGTTCCTAACTGACCTTTCCACCAAAGTTTAAGAGAGTAGGAGTCAATTATAGCTTGAATTGATCTAAAACCTAGACCATTTAGAGATTTTGGTACAGCTAAATCTGCCCATCTCCTCCATACTTTGTTCTTTTTACCATCTGAATCTCCCCAGAAAAATCTAGACATTTTTCTCTCAAATGTCTAAACAATATGTCTGGGGGGTTTGGTGAAAGTCTATAAATGTTGTGGTAAAGAGTATAAACAAGACTGGATTAAGGTCCGTTTACCCCCTGAGCTAAGCCATTCATTCTTCCAATTCAGCAGTTTTTTATCCATGTTTTCCATCAAAGGTTGGAAGTATCTGTTTAAGGTTCTTCCTTTGAAAATTGGGCATCCTAGGTATTTAAATGGAAAGGAACCTTTCTTCATTTTTAAAATCATCCTAACCTGATTGGATTTAGCTACAGTAGCTCTTTTACTGATATAGTAATCAGATTTCTCAAAGTTGAATTTCTAACCTGAGGTATATTCAAAAACCTCTAAGAAAGCTTTAATCTTAATCAAGTTAGATTTAGAGGATTGCATAAAGATAATAGTATCATCAGCATATATTAAATGCGAGGCCGGGGTGATTGAGGAAGGCAATTGATAATATGACAGACTATTATTCGAAAATATGAAAGAAAGACTTCTGGAAAAAGCTTCTGAGAAAATATTGAAAAGAAAAGGAGAGAGAGGGTCACCTTGTTTGATTCCTCTTGTGGCTTTGAAAAAACCCACTGAATTACCATTTAGAAGAACTGAGAAATAAGCTTGTGATAGATTATTCAGTACTGCACCTAGAAAGTTCCCACTAAAACCAAATTTAACCAGTATGTTCCTAAGAAAATCCCAGTTCACCCTAAGAAAATCCCATTGCATTTTAAAACAACACCAATTAATCAAGTTGACATTTAATTATTGTGAATAGACATTGTACTAGTGGTTTCATGCAAATATCGATCACACGTGGGCCTCGTATGTTGAAGTTTTTAAGCATTGTTTAATTTCGAAGGATTTTCATATTGACCCCAAACATTTCATTCCACCCCTTCAAGCTCATTTCTACCGGCCCAAATGGAATTTTAGGATGCTCTAGATTGAATATGTAACATTTCTGTAACTCAACAATACCGAGGAACCCGTAAAATTTATTGAGATGGTATTGACTGAGAGATATTGAGTGAGAGATATAAATTTGGTACTGTAAAAATGGGGTGTTGAGAGGGTTTTAAATAATGGAACAATTTTTATACACCGGTATTCTACATATACCGGTGCAAAATGCGGCCTAAAGCAGCTACTTTATACTGCTTTGAAAAAATTCTATCTAATTCGACCCAGTACAATTACTGGTGCAAATTTAACAAAAAACAGCTGAGTTAGGCTGCTTTAAATGCCCAAAAAATTAACATTGTCAGACCCGAGAACAAAAAAAACAATCTAAGTACTATGCACCAGTAGGAGTACCGGTGCGTAAGTACAAAACAGAGTACTTCTCATGTTTTTCCACACCGCTAATTTCATCTGTACCGATGTAAACAAACACCACCTAGTAGAAATATTAAATTAATATTAAAACACATTTTCACTAATTCAATTCATAAACACTCTATTGAAATCATCGATCATGCCAACCAATTCATAAAAGAGTGTCAAATAAATACATTACACGCTAAATCACTTAATGATCATGCAATTTCTTACAAAACATGGTCACAAAAACAATGGCCAGGAATGACTAATGTATCGCTCACGCTTCAAGACATTCTCCCCACCAACTATTTCACCTCTCTCATCAACCCACATCCCATCACAATGAGAACGCCATCCAACAATGGGTCCCCCAACATCTTCCAAACTAGGAAATACTGATAGAAATTCAGGACTATCAGTTATGGCAGGCTGATCAATCTCTTCGTCAAAGAAAAACTTCTTCCCATGCAACACCACATGATACTTCTCATTCGAAGGGTCATTGATGTTAAAAACCTGTTGTGCCTGGGTAGCTAAGAAGAACTTTCCATCTTCATATCCTACACGATTCAAGTCGACCAACGTGACCCCTATGGGCTTCTCAACAACAACACCGGAACCGTGTTCCACAAAATGACACTTGAACATAAAAACCTTGAATACAAAATCCAACTCCCAAATTTCCTCAATCGCCCCATAGAAAGGCATCACGGTAACAACCGGATGTTTATCTCTCTTCCTTGCCTACCACCTAATTTAAGATTCAAGATATACACCACTATTTTAAGCGGTGCTCTTCTCGTCCTTCGCCAATGTTGAGAAACTAAAGCCATTAATGTTATAACCAAGGTATCGTTTAACAGTGCATTTTGGCTTCCTTGCAAACGCCTGTAGGTTACTGGGAATCCCTTAGACATTACAACGATTGTAAAACCAACTAAAAAACCTTGAAGAATGCTCGACCTAAATTTTATTCGGGGGCTAGTCTAAATGAATCTCTTCCAATAGGGAAACATGTTTTTCCACATATGTTACAGTCTCACTACTATTACGCAATACATACATATGAATAGTCATCAACTCAGCATGATAAGGTGTATGAAGTGTACCCTTGGAACGTGGAATCCCATTCCGCCTTCCACAGTGGGGTCCACCTTGAACACCAACCACTCTTTTTCCAACCAAGTTCGCTATACAATACTCAGTGACGTACCTCTGAAAAAAGGAGGCATCAGGCCAACTACGATTACGAATATAACCCTTGAAAATAGCCATGTGATGCTTAAATGGGTAAATCTAATGCATTCCAATAGGCCATCACATACATATCTCCCTAACCAAGTGTACCACTAGGTGCACCATGATGTCAAAGAATGACAGGGGAAAAACATCACCAAATGTCATAGAACAACAGCAGCCTCTCGGTCCAGTTCATCTAGCTATTGCATGCTAATATTTTCCTTGCACATTGAGTTGAAGAAGAATCACAAGCACATAACTGAAAATTTAACTTCCTCTTCCAAACACCCACGTATTGCTACGGGTAAAATTTATTGCATAAGGACATGACAATCACGTGATTTCCAAGCATTAAGATGCAACTCATCATTCACAAACTGACTAACATTAGAGGAGTAACTGGAAGGTACCTTCATTCCTTGGGTGCTCTCACACATTGACCTCCTCTTGGCAATTGATAGATTGTAAGGAGTGGGGGGCAGGTATGACCGCTTCCCTCTTACCTCCGGTGCCAGATCCAACCGTATACCGAGGGCCACTAAATCTTTCCTCGCATTCAAGATATCCTTAGTCTTCCCAGGAATGTTTGTTAGCATCCCAATTAGACTCTCACAAACTTTCTTTTCGATATGCATGACATTCTAATAATGGAAAACCTTCAAATTTTCCCAGTACGACAAATCAAAGAAAATTGACCGTTTCTTCTACGGTCCGTCTACAACCTTACCACCCTTTGATAACTTTTTTCCGAGAACACCATTCAATTTTTTCACCTTGTTGTAAATAGTTACACCTGTCAAAGGTTTGGGTGTCTTTCTCCTCTCCTTCCCATCAACGAATGCAACCACGTTCTCCAACAACTTGTGACCTACATGTAGGAATTTATGGTGACCCAGATAAACAGTCTTCTACCCATTTTCAAACGGATGGTAATCTATCTCATCCTCAAAAACTGGGAAAGCATTATGACCCTTGACCACATACCCGGAAAGGTTACCATATGCCAAGAAATCATTTATGGTACAAAAATGCATCACCCTCAATGTAAACTCTTCACCACTACAACAATCAAACATAAGGCGCCTTCCGACCAAAGCACCATAATATTTTATATTAAAGAGGTAAGATAAGTGTCTATGTCATTTCTAGGTTGTTTTGGGCCTGAAATTATAATGTGCATCTACATATATTTTCTCTTCATGAACAAGTACGAGGGAAGATTGTAAATGGAAAGCATAACCAGCCATGAACTGTGTTTCAAGAACATATTCCCAAATGGGTTCATACCATAAGTACACAAAGAAAATCTCATATTCCTAGGTTCGGATGCAAAGTGTGGATACATACTGTCAAATTTCTTCCACTAGTCCGTCAGCCGGGTGCCAAATTATATCATCATCATTACAACCTCCCCTATAAACGTACCATGTCAAGTCATTTGCATATTTTACATTATTAAACATCCTTCTCGACCTCAAAATAATAGGAAGATACCACATACATTTCGCAGGCACCCACCTCCTCACTGGCACAATATTATCTCTACCGACCGCCACATTTCTCTTCTTCTTATAACGCAACACATTACATACTGGACAAACAATATTATCCTTAAGGTAACCCATATATAGGACACAATCGTTTGGACAAGCATGTATCTTTTCATACTCCAATCCCATCAGACACAAAATTCCCTTAGCTTCATAAAGGTTATCAGGAACACCGTTACCGGGTGGAAGCTTTTCATTCAAAAAACTTAAGCAATTTATTAATGCTAGTATCACTCCATAACCCTCCACCTTTCAAATTAAACAACTCCATCAAACACAACATAACCGTGTCTTTCTTCTTGCAACTGGGATACAATGGTGTATCCTTGTCACCAAGGAAATTAGCCAAAACCTCGGGCCTCCCTCTAAACTCATTAACAACCTCATCACACATGTCATCCAATATAGAATCCCCCTAACACTCTCCCTCACTACTAACTCTCACTTCCGGGGGTGATTTTTCCCCATGAACCATACATGAAATCCTCAATATCCATATATGTAATTCAAAAAAGGTACCTTCAAGGATCTTCATTGTGGGGAATTCAATGCCTTCATCAACCAAAAAACACCATTAATGAACCTCTTCTTCCAAAAGTCCCATTTTTAACCCGCTAAAAATGAGGGTAAGTGAGCATTCAATGCGATTTACTACATCGGTATTTAGACTTTACCGGTAAATGTGTATCCTTTTAAACGGGTAAAATTAATTACCGGTGTAGATATTTGGCCAAAACCCGTACGTTTTCTTGTCCTACACCGGTACGATCATAGTGCCGGTGCGAAAACTAATAGTTTTGGCACCAAATTTCAACAATAAGAAATATTTTTTGCACCGGTATCAAGAAAATACCAATGCTTGTTCAATTCCTACACTGATTCTAATAGTAACCGATGTTCAAATGTAAATTTTTCCCACATTTTTTAATTCCTACACCGGTAATTTCTCTAACCGGTTTAAAAAGTTGTCCTCTTGGTGCCAAATTAATAAAAAAGGGAAATATGTAAAGACCGGTAATCCTGTACCAGTGCACATGTTAGCAATTGCACTAGTACAAATACCTATTCGGATAATACCAGTGCAAAATATTTGATGTTGGTACACTAGTAGAACCAACACCAGTGCAAAAATTGGTGAACTGTACACCGGTTGACAGGATACCGGTGCGTATGTACTTATTTGCACTGGTACAATTGGTTACATACACATCGGTATACCTGTACTCATGCATTTATATTAGTGCGTATGTATCCAGTAGTGTAGAGCTAATATCTTTTGTGGAATGTTAGAATGCTATTGTAGTTACTCACCTTGGTTCTTTCATCTGGCTTCTATTTATAGGGTTAGTTCACCCACATTTCTGGTCTTTCTTGCCCACGTTGAGCATGTCGACATACCCGCTATCACGGGTCACAATCCCTAACTCATTGTTATTGCATTGCTTTACTTGAGATTAACTCTTACGAGCTCATAATCTTTGCGCTATATTATACGAAGTTATCACTTCGTGTTCTTTATGCTGGTTTTTCTGAGGTGGTCTGCTTGGTTCATATGCATGGGGCCTCAATTTCTTGCCATCTCACGTCCTTAGCTTTCATGTGTGTGAACTTTGTGAATCTATGTTTTAACCCCTAGATCTCTGTAGACAATCGAATCCCTATCTTACCGCTATCTGCTTTTCAATTGTTTGAAGTGAGTAAGGGAGAAACACTATAAATCTCTATCTTTTACATGCTAGTTCCCTGGGTATTCATTTAAAAAATGGTCATAGGGTGCCGGTTAATGAGATAATATATATATATATATATATATTAAGTGACGATAATATATGTGTTTTTTTACCTGATATACTTGGTTGAGTTCCTCTTCTTGTTTTGAACAACCCATATTTGCTACTGATTTATATTTAGAAGTATTAAGTGTATAAAAATGTATTTTGGAGAGATACATTGACGATCTCTCAAACATCCAACTCATCACTGATGTGCACCATTATGTATGCGTTAACCAATGCATTTGGGGTAATAATTGGCTTGTTTTATATCATTGATTGCTAGTATTAGTTGAGTTTATGAGACAAGGGGTTTAGATAGCCATGTTTGGTTTTCTTATCTATATCCCGTGTTTTGTAGACTTAATTAGTACTGATGGACATCTTTTATCCACAGGCTCCTAGATATAAATGCATTCTATGTCGCCCATGGGTACTTTTCGTTACATTCTATGTGAAGGTCATTCAGAATGTCAGTAGAAGATATTGAAGGTCGTTCGCAAGGATGGTAGTTGAGATCAAAGACTATTCACACTAAAATGGTAGTAGACAAAGGCCACAGACATCAAATTGTTGTAGAAGGAGGTTGGAGCCAAAGATAGGCAGCATTGGAATTCAAGGCGACCAATGAAGAAACAGGAAATCGTGGTCTAAGAATGTTTCCAACTTCATGGAACGTTCCAAGAAGAATCGGCCTTTAGGATTGGTTCCATTGGATTTTTCTCCTCGAGAACCATAAAATTTACTACAAGAACTCTCACAAAAGACTCACAATTCACCCGTAGTGAAGGAAATAAGTTCAGCCAGCCAAAGTACAAGTGGGTAGGTGCATACCGTTCATAGATAACACCAAAGGTCCAGACTTGATAACGTGGTCTAAGCTAAAATGTCAATCTAGATAACAGTCCCATTTTTTATGGCCCTTGCCATTCCATGTGGAAAATGTCAAGACCAGCCCATGGGACATGAAGAATTAGGTGGCACATGATAAAGTTACGGAGCAAAACAATGTTTGTGATGATGGTATGTGCCAAATGTCAGGTCCCACGCTTCAAAAGTGCAAAATCGAGGACTCTGATAGCGGACCACACCAAAGATGTGGACAACATAGACCGCGCCTATGATAATGCATGGACCATGCTAAAATAGAAGACACATGCCATGGAGCAAGCATGGACCGCATCAGATCTAGCAGCCCGCACCAGCACAAATGTTGTACACGGCGCGGGCCGCGCCATATGCGACTATTCGCGCCATGCGGTGGCTAAACTAGGGTTTACACTATTTTAGCCTATTTTGGGCCTACTTTTAGGCCCATTCCCCTTCTACTATAAATATAAACCATTAGAGAGAGTTAGATCATAATTTCCTATTTTCATTTTACTCTAGGAATTAGGAGAGCACATTAGAGAGAGAAACACTCTCTCCTTTTTCTTTTCTTTCTTTTTATTTTTCTTTGATCCTAAGATGTGGAATTCAAATATATTTTTTAATTCCATTTCTAGGGAGTAGTTTCTATAGCTTGGGGATAAATTTTATTCATGGTTATTTAGTGCTTTATAAGATTTCTTAGTTCTTCCTAATATTTAAGCTTATGATACTATTGTGACTTGTTCTTGAATGTTAGAATTTCATGAATAATACACTCTATATAAGCACACACTCTAGTCTATATTCATGTTGGTGAAAATATTGATACCCCCTTGGGAAGAGAAAACTCGGATGTGTTAATGGGTAACGGAGTATGTGTCTGTGTGAGTGTGTGCACGGGGGATCCGAGTAATACTCTGATTTTTTCCATCACACTAGTCTTAGCTAATTATGTAAAGTAATCTGATAGGTTGCGGGTAGACATAGTGAAAAGTAGCAAGCTAGGGTTGTAAAAGGCCCTAGCGTCATATATTAGGTGCCTACAACCCTTTGCCTAATTCATATGCCCTGGGAAGTAGAACATTCATTGTGGAATACCCAGGATGTAATCACATGGGGGAGAAACAAATCTACAACAATGGTTGGACCTTGTTGTACTCCCCTAATTACAATGGCGGTGTCAATGGAGAGTTGCGAGTGCACCCAATGTGTCGGGATGGGAAAGTGTAACCATCAACCACACCACGTGTTATGAGAACTCCATTAAGTTCATTTAATTCTCTATGTTAATGAATTGAGGATCGAAGTATTAAATTAACCATGTTACACAATGACTCCCAAAGTACTTAGCTATATAGATTTATTTGTTTTTTTCCTTTTATGCTTAGTAGTTGTTAGTTGAAAATCCAACCCCCCCCCCTGATTTGCTATACTAGTTATTCCTATCACTTGTATGAATTGAGGACCATTACGAGATTTTGTTTTAATGTGAGCTGTGATTTAAAGAGCAGAATGATGCACTGTCTATCCACCTTTCATGGTATGGCGGGGGAGGACCCAAACAAACATCTATAGGAGTTACATTTGGTGTGTACAAACATGAAACCACTGAGAGTTTGTGAAGATGACTACAATCTGGGGACTTCCCATTTTCCCTTCAAGACGGAACCAAGGATTAGCTCTACTACTTACCGCCAAGATGCATGGGTTCTTGGATGGACATGAAGCAGAGGTTCTTAGAGAAATATTTTTCGAGCGTCCAAATCCATCGGACTGAAGAAACAACTGTCAAACATCACCCAAGGGGCTACCGATAGTTTGTATAATTATTGGGAGTGGTTCAAGAGATTGCTAGTTAGTTTCCCCTACCATCCCTTCAAAGAGGGGGTTCTAGTGTATCATTTCTTTGAGGGGCTATGCGACGAAAATATGCATATTGTGAAAGCTGTTTGCAATGGTTCGATAGCAAACAAAAGTACTAAGGATGCATTGGCCCTCTTTGAAGAAATGACAAATGGTATGCGACTATTTGGCACAAGGTCAAGGGTTAAGTTCTTGGATGAACCCGCACAATCACCTAAGTTGGAGGAGTAAGTCCAAGCACTTGTTTCTATGATGAAGGAGCTCTTGCAAGGAAAAGTGCATCAAGTCAATGTGTGCGGGGTGTACAACTTAAACCATAACACTGAGGCTTGTCCCAAAGTTGTAGATTATTTGCAAGAGGTGAAGGACGTTGAGTACAACTACCAAGAGAGACCTCAATTTTCTAAGAGGATGAGATTGTACAAGTTGGGAAGTTGATTTTTCCGACCAACATTTATGTCCTAGATGTGGCACACGATGGAAGTGCACCCCCAATAGTTTTCGGGAGAGACTTTTTCTTAAAACGTTTAAGAATAAAATCGATGTTCATTTTTTAACCTTGACTGTAGAATATGATGTGGACAAAGTGGAGTTTGATATCTATAAATATGGGGATGATTCAACTAATTCTTCCTTTATGCAAAAAGGTGTAACCCTATGTGATGAGCATGATATCCACGAAACTTCTTGTGTTACCAAGGAGCATGAATACTTGGATGAGTCTCGTGTTGATGATATTGTTGATGAGTCTGATGAATTGCATGATGTGATTGATAGTGTGTCTATGCTAGATTATTTTTCCATGCTAACTAACTTGCACCAAGAAAGGAAGAATGTCGAAGGTTGAAAACCCCCTTGACCCCCTCCTAACCACAAAGTAACATTCAAGGACTCAACTTTAGCAAAACATATAGATTCATTTCCTAGGAAGGACAAGGGGTCCAAGGGTAAGGATGACTCATTGTGGAGACCTCTCCACAACGATGTCATCGTGGGTGAAATCGCTGATGGAAACCCACAGGTAGGTGTTTCTCACTGAACTTGCACGAAAAAGAAATAATTCCTGAGGACGACAATAAATATACGGTGCTTATTATTTTGTGTAGTGATTAGATAAATTTTTGTATGATTTTTGAGATGAAACTGTTGTTTGATTTGGAAATTTGAGTTTGAGTCTCGTGATTGTGTTTGGATGGAATTAGCTTTGATGGATGACATATTTTTTTTGAAAAAAAAAGGAAAATACTAAGGATTAGGTTAAAATTTGTGGTAACCTTGTGTCAATGCCCGCCATGGTCCACGCCAAGGGAGTTGTATGGACCGTACCAGAGAGCTAGCATGAGGTACCTCGTTCCAAAACATTGACCATCGTCACGAGGGGTCCGTGCCAGAAACGTTGGCACAAGGAGGGATCCGTGCCAAGTGTATTACACGGGATTTTATTTGTACCGATTCCCCATTTCCACTGTCAAATTGTTCTGTAAATGAAAAATTTTGAAAATTATGAGTTTTGAACTAAAAAATGCATTTTTGGTTCAACAATTTTTAAATTCCCTAATTCCTCGGGATTTTTTATGCAAATAGTACTTCCAACATTCCTTGGAATTAATTAATTTGTACTATTGTCCCCTAATTGCAGTTTTCAAATTTCCATTCTTATCCTAATTGTACTTCTCTCCCTTGTCATCTATGCTGAAATTCCAAATCTATGGTACATTTCTTCAGCTATTGAATCATTTGACACATTCTAGCTCTTAAGAAATACTCACTCACACACACTCTTGGTGAAACTTGAAAATTTGAAGCTTATCTCCCAGATGATAGCAACTTTTGCTTCTTCTTGTGTGGATCTTTCAACTCTTAGCTTCAACTTCCGGGTAATCCATTGAAAAAAAAAATTATATGCTTATTGGCATTGTGGTGGTGTTATTAAAAGTATTATTCTTGAATGAGTGTATGTTGTTGTGATATGTGTTTGGTCTTGTATGCATGATCTTGTGTTGATTGAAATTGGGTGGTTTAATGTATTACTATCCTTTGATGTTATGTTCTTCATGTGTTTGAGTCTGAGACTCGTGGTTTTATTTGGAGTGGAATTATGCTTGGGTTTCACTTTCTTGGATGCAGGGTTTTTAACACTTCCATTGGAAAGGAATATAAAAGGACCTTAAAAAAATTAGGAGCAACATAAGGCACGATAAGGAGGAAGGTCTTTCGGGGCCGCGAGAGTAAGTGCCACTATTTCTCCTAACCTCACTTATATTTTTACATGGTTATTTTTGCATTGGGGACCATGCATCGGTCAAGTGTGGGGAGGGAGAAGTGAGCACTTAAAATCTTGGTGTTGATGGGGCCCAATAGATCGCCGCCGCTTCACTGTCGTTCCGTGACCGGAGCCTGAAAGACAAAGGCCCCGGAGGTGTCTGGAGGAAGAGGCTCTGAAGGTCAAGTAAGCAAACATTATTACAAGAGTGTAATTAGAAATTAATAGTTTAGTGTGTAGGGTCACCTTTAGCCTTTATATTGGTATGCAAGTAGGTAAACTATTTTGTTTACTTGTGGGGCAAGTGCTCCTACCTTTGGGTTAGTCCCAAGAATCATTACCCAAAGGGTAATGCTATGGACCAAAGGTCAGATGCCATCAGGAACTTGGGCCCAATTAGGATTTACGCATTATCATTAAGACCTTGGAAAGTTGAGGGTTCGGCCTTCAAATTTATCTCAGGGTCCTGGGTTCAAATATGTGCTCGCATCGGGGATTCGATGTTTTGTTCTTTGGTGGGGCTGCTTCGAATTGGTTATTTGAGCAAGGATTTTCCCTTGGATATCCCATAATGCTTTAGGAATACAATTTTTGTGTCCCTGTGAGGTATTAAGGGTTTGGTCCAGGTTGGATTCAAATTTATTGTTCGACCGGATTAATGTGTCATGGGTCTGACCCTCAGCTTTTTAATCTGTGTTAGAGTCCAAGGGCCTGAATCTAGCCTTATTTATTCCCGGGGGAGCCTTTAGATCCTCAGATTTTTTGAGTAAGAAGTTTGGTTCTCAGTCTTCCGATTTGTGTCGGGGTCCGAGAGCCTCTGAGCCCCAGCAGTCAGAAACAGGGGATTCAACTCTCAGCCTTCTAATTTGTGTCGAAATCCAAGGTCCTTTAAGCCCCTTTTTTAAGGTTAGGGGATTTGACCTTCAGCCTTCTAATCTATGTTAGGATCTAAGGGTATTCAAATCCGTATATTAAGGTAGAGGGGAGTCAACCTTTGGTCTTCTAATCTGTGTTAGAACCAGTGGCGTTTGAATCCAAATATTTAGGACTAGGGGATTCGACTATGTTCTCCTAAATTCCATTATAATCTGAGGTGTTTAAATCCCAGTGTTTAGAAATGGAGAATTCGGTCTTCGGCCAACTAATCTCCATTAGAACCATAGGTGTTTGATTCCCAATATTTGGGAATAGGGGATTCGGCTCTCGATCCTCTTATCTGCGTTAGAACCTGAGGTGTTTGAATCCTAGTATTTAGGAATAGGAGGTTTGGCCTTCGGCCTTCTAAACAGCGTTAGAATTAGAGGTATTCAAATTCCAAGCTGAAATAAGAAAGGTAATGAGGGCGTGAAGCTCACTCTTATTTTTGAGTGTGTGAAGTCCGGGTTGGGTTCCACGCACGGCACTTTCTCAGAAATAACTTGGACCTCTCACCCACGCAGCTAGTTTACCCACGTATTTACTTGTTGCATGGTGGCCTGAGGTAATCACTATCTCTTATTCCTTCTATATAAGGCGCTCACCGGAGCTTTGATTTTACTCTTTACCAAAATCGTTTTCAAACTTTAAACTCTCCACTTCTCTTTCTCAAAGTAATCCAAGGCATTTCTTCTTGCTTCTAAAACCTCTAGATAACTCTGGTCAACTTCCGACCAAGAAATAGTAAGTTTTCCTCTCCCCTGATCCTTTTTTTTAAAATATGTTGCAAACACCATCAATGGGGAAGAACTCCATTCTGGCTTACTTTTTGACCATGTCTTCGACTGGCGGTGTTGAGGGTTCCCACCTCTACGATATTAGAGGGAGCACTACTAGTTTCTCAGTGCTACCCAAGGATTACCATTGAAAGCGGGTTACATTGAGATCAAGAATCCCGAGGGAGGCTAGGATTTAGAAGGATAAGGAGGGTCATCCATTGTACTTTGAGAAGATTTTAACACCCTTCCTCAAGAGCCCCAGCTAATTTAGAAAGAGATCTCTAGTTTATTTTCATATCTACCCCTTTTGATTAGGTTTCCAGGGAACTTGCGGTTGGAGGTCCTTTGGGAAGATGAAATCCCTAGGGATATGAGGCCTGGTAGGTACACCGTCTATGTTTCCCATCTCCAATTCGGGCATCTTATTAAGGAGCATCGGGTCAACCTAGTCCAACTCCATTCGAACTTCATACTCCTAGTTATGACATTTACGACTCGATGTAACAGCCTAGGTATAACCCTAGCTACGAACATTTTAGATACTTGTACAATATTTCCACTAGTAGACCCATAATGTACACATTCAGAAGTAGGGATACAAAGCTTGGGGGGATGATAACCCTTAGTAATAAGTTTTCGGACCACCCCATCAAGATCTCATTGAACTGCAAAGGGTGGCATAGGACCCCCATATACACCATCGAGAAAGAGGCAGAAGAGTTCTTCGTACCGGGGTGGAATTCAAATATAAAGACAAGAATCCTACCAACTATGTTGTTTCAGAGAGTGTGGTGTCAGAATTGGATCAACTGTTAAATGAACCCCTTGACATCTCAAATAATTTTGACTACGTTTGCTCGAAGGAGGTTTATGAATGGATTTACTGTCAGAAACCTATATTGATTAAGCCCCTTCCCCCTACGAAGTCTTTGATGACCCCTTTCGGAAAGGGGAAAGGAAAAAAGAAAATGGTACATGGTGAAAACCATAAGAAAACTAAGAGGAAGCCTCTTTTGGTGAATGATGATGAGGCCCTAAAGAATCCAAAGAAAAAGAAGGCCAAAGTTAACCCTTCAAAGCCAACCCAACTCATTTCAAGGGTTGTCAAAGTGATTCGGAGCCCTTAGGGGCAACTGATGCCAAGAGGTCCCTCCTAGAAGTTCCTCCCCACCTTTCGAAGGTGTTTGCGGCATTATAACTTTTTTCTTAAGATTGCTTTTACTTTATGCCACCTCATTTGTTTGTTTTTCTAAATTATCTTTCTTTTGAATTACCCAATGGACTTTGTTAAGGTTCTTGGTATCAGGAATGAGGAAGAGCTGGAGATGGTCTTCAAGGAGACATATTTGGATGCTCACTCTAAGCCACCGGTCTAGGTGGCTGTCTAACCAGAAAACCTTTCGAATGTCCAGACAGAGGCCCTTGGTAACTCCACAAAAAACAAATGACATTGGGAGGGTGCTTCTTAGCACAGCCCCTCTCCCCAGAGGCAGTAGATAGATAAGCTCAACATCATCGATTCCCAAGATGGTGGCCCCAAGAATGTAGAGTCCCATGTCAGTCATCTTCTAGGAGAGGGAAACCCACCCCTCTAGGCGTAACTAATCATACCCTGGCTACTATTATGGAGGCGACCACTGTCTCTGCTGCTCTAGACTTCGTGTGCCATTACCAAATCCAAGGATTTTGAGGCCATGGTAAATGAGCTCGAGGAAGAGCTGAAGAAGGCAGCATGCGACTATAAATAGTAGTTGGAGAGATTGGCCTCAAGTCATGTGGCAAAGTTGAAAAAGGTAGCCTTCAATCATATGGCAGAACTGTTAAAGATAACCTCTGAGCACAAAGAGGCATTGGAGAAGCACGACTTCCAAAAGGATGGTTATTTGAAAGATCTTGAACTCAAGCTTTTTGAGGCCTAAGCCTCCAATGAGACTTTGGCCAGCGAAAACATCAAGCTAGCCAGCCTTTGTTCTCCCGAACAACAGGCTTCCATTCTAGAGGCCTACACAAACAAATTGGTGAAGAATTTGGGGTTCCGGGACTTCTTCTTATCCCTGTCCAATGTCTTTGTGGGGCTCACTCAGAACAATGTTTCCCACTCTGTCTCTAAGGAGCTCTCCACCGAGCACGCCACTATGCTGGACGTATATAAAAATAACACTGAGTTGGAGCAGCTAAACCACCTCTGGTGGAAGTTCATCCAAGATGATGGCACCAAACTCCCGTGGCTGGACCACTTGAAGGCCTCTAGCAAGTACTTCTTGGCGAAGGAAATTTTCCATTTGGAGGTGGACAAAGATAGAAAGTGGAGCGATTCGGACCCCCTGACCGTTTCGAAGTCCCGACACAGGCTTATCCCTTCGGGCTCTACCTAGGTCGGGCATAGCGTAGGAAGAGATGTATAAATTATTCCCTTTTTAGGACTTCTAAAGTACTTCCTTTCTTTTAATATTAATACAAAATTTATTTCTTTACTTACTCGTTTATAATTTTTTATTATTTGTAGACTCTGTATTTGGTACCTTATCGTTCTGCCCATCTGCAAAGGGGTACCTCTTTGAAATTCATTTTCAAAGTCATGAAATAATGGTTTCACCAAATTGAAGAGTGGCATGGGAGCATTGAATGGAGGCCTCTCGATTCTGGTACAAATATGTTTGCCTCAAAAAGTAACTCTGAGCTGCCTACAAAGAGTTTAACTATGGGGCAATTGCCTTCATGAATGGAAAGAAGAAATCCTCAATGGACTTAGCCACTCAAAGGAGGAAAAGGGCTCCCTAGAAAGGAGGAAAAGGGCTCCCTAGCAAGGAGGAAAAGGGCTCCCTAGCCGAGACAAAGGATGAGATTTTAGGAGACTACCGTTTGAAATTTTTTTGGATTCATATTAAATGTTTCTTACACCAGTAATATGTATAGTACCAGCGTGAAATTAGTGAAAACGGGTAGGAAGTTTGGCTAATTGTTCAGCACCGGTACATATATCAGAATAAAAAAGAAAAAAACACAGTTGCGTGCAATTGCTTTAAATGAATTTTTCATTGACCCAAGCGGAACACATGCAAATTTAGGCTAACAGTTGTACACCAGTAACAAGTACCGGTGTATAAAATGAAAATACTGGTGTAAAACTTCACAAAAAGCAGTTGTGTGTGGCTGCTTTAAATATTCTTTTGGAAAAAATGTTCAACCCGAGAGGAACTTCAGAAATTTTAGACTAACTGTTCAACACCGGTATATGTACCGGTGAAAATTCTAAAATTACTAGTGTAAAATGTTTCGTGCCTTATAAAAAATCAAAGAAATTGAAATTTTTGAAATGGGCGCCAGAATATTGAAGACATACACCCGTACTTGTTCAATATTACCGGTGTCAAAAAAGATTGTTATTTATTTAAATTCCCACTTATTGCATTTACCTCCCGTGCATTTTAAAACAACCCAAATTAATCAAATCTATGTTTAATTATTGTGAATAGACATTGTACTAGTTGTTTCATGCAAATATCGACCACACATTGGCCCCGTATGTTGACGTTTCTAAGCATTGTTTAATTTCAAAGGATTTTCATATTGACCCCAAACATTTCGTTCCATCCCTTAAAGCTCATTTCCGCCACCCCAAATGGAGTTTTAGGATGCTCCAGATTGAATATGTAACATTTCTGTAACTCAACAGAGGAACCCGTAAAATTGATTGAGATGGTATGGACTGAGAGATTGAATGAGAGATTTAAATTTGGTACTGTAAAAATTGGGTGCTGAGAGGGTTTTTAATAATGGAACATTTTTCATACACCGATATTCTACATATAATGGTGTAAAATGAGGCCTAAAGCAACTGCTTTAGGCTACTTCAAAAATATTCTATCTAATCCGACCCGATAGTAAATGTTTTAAAATTTTCTAAGTACCCAGCACCGATACAATTACCGGTGCAAATTTAACAAAAAGCAGTTGTGTTAGGCTGCTTTTTATTAACATTGTCGTACCCAAGAGCAAAAAACAAAAATAAAAATCTATGTAATGTGCACCTGTAGGAGTACCGGTGCGTAAGTACAAAACAGAGTACCTCTCATGTTTTTCGACACCGCTAATTTCATCTGTACCGGTGTAAAAAATCAACACCTAGTGGAAAAATAAATTTAAATTAAAACGCATTTTCACTGATTCAATTCATAAACACTCTATTGAAATCACGGATCATACCAACCAATTCATAAAAGAGTGTCAAATAAATACATTACACACTGAATTTCTTAATGATCATGCGAATTTTCACAAAACATGGTCACAAATACAACGACCTGGAATGACCAATCTATCGCTTGCGCTTCAAGACATTATCCCCATCAACTATTTCACCACTCCCATCAACCCACATCCCATCACCATGAGAATGCCTTCCAACAACGGTTCCCCCAACATATTCCAAACCAGGAAATACTGATGGAAACTCAGGACTATCAGTTATGGTGGGCTGATCAATCTCCTCATCAAAGTAAAACTTCTTCCCATGTAACACCACATGATACCTCTCATTTGAAGGGTCATTGATGTAAAAAACCTATCGTGCCTGGGTAGATAAGATGAACTTTTTATCTTCATATCCCACACGATTCAAGTCGTCCAACGTGAACCCTATGGGCTTCTCAACAACAACACCGGAACCGTGTTCCACCCAACAACACTTGAACACAACAACCTTGAAATCTATAAAATCCAACTCCCAAATTTCCTTAATCGCCCCATAGAAAGGCATCACGGCAACTGCCAGATGTTTACCACTCTTCCTTGCCCACCACATGGATTCAGATTCAATATATACACCCCTATTTTAAGTAGTGCTCTTCTCGTCCTTTGTCAATGTTGAGAAACTAAAGCCAATAATGTCATAACCAAGGTATCGTCTAATTGTGCAGTTCGGCTTCCTTGCAAACACCTGTGGGTTACTGGGCATCCCTTAGACATTACAACGATTGTAAAACCAGTTAACAAACCTTGAAGAATGCTCGACCTGAATTTTATTCGGGGGCTAGTCTGGATGAATATCTTCCTATAGGGAAACATGCTCTTCCACGTATTTATAGTCTTGCTACTATTACGCAATATATACACATGAACAATCATCAACTCAGTGTGATAGGGTGTATGAAGCGTACCCTTGGAACGTGGAATCCCATTCCGCCTTCCATGGTGAGGTCTACCTGGACCACCAACCACTCTTCTTCCAACCAAGTTCGCTATGCAATACTCAATGATTTCATCAGTGATGTACCTCTGAACAATGGAGACATCGAACCGACTACGATTATGACCATAACCCTTGAAAATAGCCATATGCCGCTTAAAGGGGTACATCAAATGCATTCCAATAGGCCCACACATACGTATCTCCCTAACCAAGTGTACCACTAGGTGCACCATGATGTCAAAGAATGACGGGGGAAAATACTCCTCCAAATGGCATAGAACAACAGCAGCCTCTCAATCCAGTTCATCTAGCCGTTGCATGCTAATATATTTCCTGCACATCGAATTGAAGAAGAATCACAAGCGCATGCCTGAATATCTGACTTCCTCTTCCAAATACCCACTTATTTCTACGGTTAAAATTTGTTGCATAAGGATATGACAATATTGTGATTTCAAGGCATTAAGAAGCAACTCATCATTCACAAACTGACTAATATTAGAGGAGTAGTCGGAAGGTACCTTCATTCCTTGGATGCTCTCACACACTGACCTCCTCTTACCAACTGATAGATTGTAAGGAGCGGGGGGCAGGTATGATCGCTTCTCTTTTACCTCACGTGCCAGATCTAACCGTATACCAAGGTCCACTAAATCTTTCCTCGCATTCAAGTTATCCTTAGTCTTTCCGGGAATGTTCGTTAGCATCCCAATTAGACTCTCATAAACTTTCTTTTCAATATGCATGCCATCCAAATAATGGCGAACCACCAAATTTTCCCAGTACGACAAATCGAAGAAAATGGACCGAATCTACCGCCCTTTGATAACTTCTTTCCGAGAATAACATTCATTTTTTTCACCTTGTTGTGAATAGCTACACATGTCAAAGGTTTGGGTGCCTTTCTCCTCTCCTTCTCACCAATGAATGCACCTACGTTCTCCCACAACTTGTGACCTACGGGCAGGAATTTACGGTGACCCAAATAATCAGTCATCTGTCCATTTTCCAACTGATGGTAATCTATCTCATCCTCACAAATCGGGCAAGCATTATGACCCTTGACCACATACCCTGAAAGGTTACCATATGCTGGGAAATCATTTATGGTACAAAAAAACATTGCCCTCAATGTAAACTCTTCACCACTACAACCGTCAAACATAAGGCATCTTCTGACCAAAGAACCTTCAAATATTCTATCGAAGAGGCAAGATAAGTATCCATGTCATTTCTAGGTTTTTTTAAGCCTGAAATTATGATGGGCCTCAACAAACATTTTCTCTTCATGCACAAGTATGGGGGAAGATTGTAATGACAAGCATAACCAGCCATGAACTGTGTTTCAAGAACATATTCCCAAATGGGTTCATACCATCAGTACACAAATAAAATCTCAAATTCCTAGGTTTGGATGCAAAGTGTGGATATATCCTATCAAATTTCATCCACTGGTCTGTCAGCCGGGTGTCGAATTATATCATCATCTTTACAACCTCCCTTATCAACGCACCATGTCAAGTTCTTTGCATATTTTTCATTATTAAACAACCTTCTCAGCCTCAGAATAATGGGAAGATACCACATAAATTTGGTAGGCACCCGCCTCCTTACCGGCACAACATTATCTCCACCGACAACAACACTTCTCTTCTTCTTATAATGCAACACATTACATACTGGACAAACAATATTATCCTTAAGGTAACCCATCTATAGGACACAATCATTTGGACAAGCATGTATCTTTTCATACTTCAATCCCATCAGACACAAATTCCTCTTAGAAATACAAGGTTACCAGGAACCCCGTTACAGGGTGGAAGCTTTTCATTCAAAAACTTAAGCAATTTATTAATGATAGGATCACTCCATGACCCTACACATTTCAAATTAAACAACTCCATCAAACACAACATAACCGTGTATTTCTTCTTGTAACCGGGATACAATGGTCTATCCTTGTCACAAGGAAGTTAGTCAAAACCTCAAGCCTCCCTCTAAACTCATTAACAACCTCCTCACACATGTCATCCAATATAGAATCCCCCTAACACTCTCCCTCACTACTACCTCTCACTTCCGGTGGTGATTTTACCCCATGAATGGCCCACACAACATAATCTTTCGAAAACCACCAACTATACAAATGGAGTTTTAGGATGTCCTTCTTATCAGTACGAATTTGATTTCAACAATCACGACAGGGACATAATATTCGCTTCTCACAATGAAACGTATGCTCCAAGAACTTATCCACAAACCTAATATAGTCATCGCTCACCCTATTAACGTTGGTATACACATGCTTACGTCTCTCGATGATGCGATACAACTCTACATATTAATAAATGTCCAACAATAAAACTTCAACACATTTAATATAATAGAATTTTCATGATGACTTCCTAATCATGCAACATCATAAAAGCACAATATACACCAATATTCTACATTACAATTACAACATTCTTAACATGTCCAACAATATAGGAATCAAAAGCCATAGCCTTATAACTACAACAACCTTGAGAACAAATCAAAAACTAAAATCTACAATTCCACCTCAATCGCCATCAAATGATGAAACACAAAATGTAAATATCTCGACAAACCAAAACCATACATGAAATCCTCAATATCCATAAATGTAATTCAAAAAGGTACCTTCAAGGGTCTTCATTGTGGAAAATCCAATGCCTTCATCAACCAAAACACCATTAATGAACCTCTTCTTCCAAAAGTCCCATTTTTTACCCGCTAAACAAGAGGGTAAGTGAGCATTTAATGCAATATACTACACCGGTATTTAGACTTTACCGGTGCATTTGTAGCCTTTTATACCGGTAAAATCAATTACCGGTGTAGATATTTAGCCAAAACCCGTATATTTTCTTGTCCTGCACCGGTATGATCACAGTGCCGGTGTGAAAACTAATAGTTTTGGCACCAAATTTCTACAATAAGAATTTTTTTTGCACTGGTATTAAGAAAATAACAGTGCTTGTTTAATTCCTACACTGATTCTAATAGTAACCAGTGTACAATTGCAAATTTTTCTCACATTTTTAAATTCTGCACCGGTAATTTCTCATTACCCATTAAAAAAGTTGTCATCTTGGCGCCAAATTAATTTAAAAAAAGGGAAATAAGTACAAACCGTTAATCATGTACCGGTGCACATGTTAGCAATTGAACCACTACAAATACCTATTCGGATAATACTAGTGCAAAATATTTAACGTTGGTACACCGGTAGAACAACCACTAGTGCAAAAATCGGTGAATTGTACACCGGTTGATAGGATACCAGTGCGTATGTACTTATTGCACTGGTACTGATGTTAATATGATAAATACTGGTGCAATTGGTTACATACGCACCGGTATACCAATACTTATGAATTTATACCGATGTGTATGTACCTATTTTCAGTAGTGTAGAGCTAATATCTTTTGTTGAATGTTAGAATGCTATTGTAGTTACTCACCTTGGTTCTTTCATCTAGTTTTCATTTATACGGTTAGTTCACCTACATTTCCAGTTTTTTTCCCCACGTTGAGCATGCCGACTTACCCGCTATCATGGACCACAATTCCTAACTCATGGTCTTTGCGCTATGTTATAAGAAGTTATCACTTTGTGTTCTTTATGCTGGTTCTTCTGTGGTGGTCCCCTTGGTTCGTATGCATGGTGCCTCAATTTCTTGCCTTGCTGCGTCCTTAGCTCTCATGTGTGTGAACTTAGTGAATCTATGTTTTAAATCCCTAGATCTCTATAGCCGATCGAATCCCTATCTTACCGTTGTCTACTTTTTTGAAGCGATTAAGGGAGAAACACTATAAATCTCTATGGTTGGCATGCAAGTACCCTGGATATTCGTTTATAAGACGATCATGGGGTTCTGGTCAATGAACCCCCATTTTTAATATATATATATATATATATATATATATATAAAGTGATGATAATAGATGTGTAGTTTTACATGATATACTTGGTTGAGTTCCTCTTCTTGTTTTGAACAACCCATATTTGGTACTAGTTATATTTAGAAGTATTAGGTGTACAAAAATGTATTTTGGAGAGATACATTGACGATCTCTCAAACATCTAACTCATCACTGATGTGCATGCGTTAACCAATGCAATCGGGGTAATAATTGGTTTTTTTATATGGTTTATTGCTAGTAATAGTTGAGTTTATGTGACAAGGGGTTTAGATAGCTATGTTTGGTTTTCATATCTAAATAGCGAGTTATGTAGACTTAATTAGTACTAATGGACATCTTTTATCTAGAGGCTCCTAGATCTTCCTTTGTGATTATCTTTAGTAGATCGCCTTTGGGTACTTTTCATTACAATCTATGTGAAGGCTATTCGCAAGGTCGCTAGAAGGTATTGAAAGTCATTCGCAAGGACGATAGTAGAAATCAAAGACCATTCACACTAGAATGGTAGTAGAAGAATGCCACAGACATCAAATCATGGTAAAAGGAGGTTGGAGCCAAAGATAAGCAGCATTGGAGTTCAAGGCGGCCAATGAACCAATGGAGAATCGTGGTCTGAGAAAGTTTCCAACTTCTTGAAACGTTCCAAGAGGAATCAACCTTTAGGTTTTTTTCCATTGGATTTTTCTCCTCGAGAACCATAAAATATACTACAAGAACTCTCAGAACAAACTCACAATTCACCCGTAGTGAAGGATATTAGTTCAGCCGATCGAAGTACAAACAGGTAAGCGCATACCGTTCATAAATGGCACCAACGGCCCGCACTGGATGACTTGGTCTAAGCCAAATTCCTTTGACACATACCGTGCCAAGGGCTTTGCATGCGCTACACCAAACACGATGGATCATGCACTCAGCTTCCAAGTTTCACTCAAAATTGGTCAAGTATGGGCGCACATAGTCCCATTTTTGTTGACCCTCGCCATTCCAAGTGCAAAATGTCAAGACCAGCCGGTGGGACATGAAGAATTAGGTGGCACGTGCTAAAGTTACTTAGAAAAATAAGGTTTGTGATAACGGTCTATGCCAAAGGTCACGTCCCACGGTTCAGAAGTGCAAAAATGATGACTCTGATAGCGAGTCGTGCCAAACACATGGATCGCATAGGCCCATTCCCCTTCTACTATAAGTATAAACCATTAGAGAGAGTTAGATCATATTTTCCTATTTTCATTTTACTCTAGGAATTAGGAGAGCACATTAGAGAGAGAAACATTCTATCCTTTTTCTTTTCTTTCTTTTTATTTTTCTTTGATCCTAAGACGTGGAATTCAAATATTTATTTGAATTCCATGTCTAGGGAGTAGTTTCTATAGCTTGGGGATAAATTTTATTCATGGTTATTCATTGCTTTGTGAGATTTCATAGTTCTTCCTTATGTTTGTGCTTATGATTCTATTGTGACTTGTTCTTGAATATTATAATTTCATTATTAGTACACTCTATATAAGCACAAACTCTAGTCTATATCAATGTTGGTGCAAATATTGATACCCCCTTGGGAAGAGAAACCTCGGATGTGTTAATGGGTAATAGAGTATGTGTCTTTGTGGGTGTGTGCACGGGGAATTCAAGTAATAATTTTTTCCCATCACACTAGTCTTAGCTGATTATGTAAAGTAATCTGATAGGTTGTTGATAGATATAGTGAAAAGTAGCAAGCTAGGATTGTAAGATTCTCTAGCGTCTTAGATAAAGTGCCTACAACCCTTTACCTAATTCGTATGCCCTAGGAAGTATAGCATTCATGGTGGAATACCAAGGACATAATCGTACGGGGGAGAAATAAATCTACAACAATGGTCGGACCTTGTTGTACTCCTCTAATTATGATGGCGATGTCGATGGACGGTTACAAGCGCACCCGACGTGACAGGAACGAGGAAATGTATACCATCGACCACGCCACGTGTTATGAGCACTCCATAACAGTGAGATTGGGTGTAGAATATAAATAATAAATTTGAACCCTTTTGACCCCGGTGCCTTCCCTCGGGTTAATTTGCTACAATTAATGACCCTGAGTGGAGGCGAGTCAAACTTTGGCACCGCTGCCAGGGATGTTGTTCAGCTTAATTTCCAATGAGTATAACGTGTTAGTAGAGTAGTTAGTATTTTCTTTGATGTTGTTTTGTTTTTATTAATTTATAGGTCGAGTTGTTGTGATAGTTATCTTGTTACCTTTTGATTATTTGCTAGTGTTGTATTCAAAAAGGTATTGTTGGACCTAGTTTATGGTACATACTCGTACCACAAACCAAGGAGTTTTACACTACCAAAATGTGAACACATGTGGTCGGAGGAGAAGGAAGCAAAGAACTAGAGTAGAAGTTCAACTGAGGCTAGTAGTTTCGGTAGAAGAACAACAAAGAATAAAGGAAAATAAACAAACCTTGAGTGAGCTTATGGCCCATAATCTGGAGAGTTAGTCACTATGCTTCACATTCCTTCACTATAACCGAATGTAAGTTGTGAGTTAAAAAGAAGGGGAGGACCCGAACAAACATCTATAGGAGTTCCATTTAGTGATTACGAACATGAAACCACCGAGAGTTTTTGAAGATGACTACAATCAAAGTTCCTTCCTATTTTCCCTTCAAGAAGGAGCCAAGGATTGGCTCTACCACTTACCGTCGGGATGCATTGGTTCTTGGATGAATATGAAGCAGAGGTTCTTAGAGAAATATTTTTTTAGCATCCAAATCCACCAGACTGAAGAAACAACTATCCAACATCGCTCAAGGGGCTACCGAGAGTTTGTATAATTATTGGGAGCGCTTCAAGAGATTACTAGTCAGTTTCCCCCGCCATCCCTTCAAGGAACGGGATATAGTGTATTATTTCTTTGAGGGGCTATGTGACAAAAATATGCATATGGTGAAAGCCGCTTGCAATGGTTTGATAGCAAAGAAAATCACTAAGGATGAATTGGCCCTCTTTGAATAAATGACAAATGGTATGCAACATTTTAGCACAAGGTCAAGGGTTAGGTTCTTGGATGAACCCGCACAATCACCTAAGTTGGAGAAGCAAGTCCAAGCTGTCGCTTCTATGATGAAAGAGCTCTTGCAAGGAAAATTGCATCCAGTTAAAGTGTGCGGGGTGTGAAACTTAGACCATAGCACTGAGGCGTGTCCTGAAGTTGTAGATGATTTGAAAGAGGTGAAGGCCATTGAGTACAACTACCAAGAGAGACCTCAATTTTCTAAGGGTCAACCACAAGGGTTTCGAAAGAACCAAGGTGATGCAAGGAAGGACCCCTATGCAAACTAATTCAACCCAAGGTATCGAGATCATCCAAATTTCTGATGGAGGGAAGATAATAAACCTCAAGGATATTGGGCTGGACAAGCCCCACCTCAACCATATCCTCAAGGTGAAGGCCCTTCCAACAATCATACCTCGATCTACAATTTGGATTGAGGAAATATCTTACAATCAATTGGTCAATTGGGGAAGAAACATGAAGTCTTTGCGGAAAGGACAAGGTGTTAGATTGATGACCTTGGTGGTAGAGCTTTCTGAAGTATCAAGAATCATAAAGTTCAAATTGGGCAACTTGCCACCTCGTTGAATCGACTTGAAGTAAAGGATTCCAGAAAACTCCCATCCCAACTGGAGGTCAATCCGATGAATGTGAGTGCACTCAAGTTGAGAAGTGGGAAGGAATTTTGTGAGTACGAGAAAAAGGTTATGCAAGAGGATGATAGGGTATTGGAAGCTACCAAGGCACACTTCGAAGAGGATGAGATTGTGGTCAAGGAAGCACCTTCCAAGAAGCTTCCACTACCTAAGACACAAGTTACTATCCTACCTCCATTTCCAAATACTTTGAGGAGAAGGCCAAAGGTGGTGATCAATGATGCAAGCATTCAAAAAGTCTTTGGAATGGTCGAGGTAATAATCCCTATCTTGGAATTAATTGAAAATATGTCATCTTATGCTAAGTTTCTTAAAATTGCACGCACAAAAAATAGAAGTAGACCAACTAAGAAGGTAAGAAATTCAAAATTAGGGGGAGTCTCCATTTTAAACCATAAAATTTTTCCTAAGAAATGCGACGACCTTGGAATGTTCTCAATTCCTATCTCCTTAGGTGGAAAACTTGTTGAAAATGCCATGATAGACTTAGGCACATCTATCAATGTGATCCTATTTAGTCTACATGACTACCTAGAAATAGGTGAACTTAGGGAAACTAAAGTGATTGTCCTACTCGCCTTTCCGATCACTCCTAAGCTAGCCCATATGGACTAGTGAGAGATATAATGGTGCAAGTTGGCAAGTTGGTTTTTCCAGCTGACATTTATGTCCTAGATGTGGCGCACGATGGAGACCTTTTCATAAAATGTTTAGGACTAAAATCAATGTTCATTTTTTAACCTTGACTCTAGAATATGATGTGGACAAAGTGGAGTTTGATATCGATAAATCTAGGCATTATTCGACTAATTCTTCCTTTATTTGAAAAGGTGTAACCCTATGTGATGAGCATGATTTCCATGAAACTTCTTGTGTTACCAAGGAGCATGAATACTTGGATGAGTCTTGTGTTTATGATATTGTTGATGAGTCTGATGAATTGCATGATGTGATTGATCATGTGTCTGTGCTAGACTGTTTTTCCATGCTAACTAACTTGCACCAGGAAAGGAAGAATGTTGAAGGTTGAAAACCCCCTTGACCTCCTCCTAACCCCAAAGTAACATTCAAGGACTCAACTTTAGCAAAACATAGATATTTAATTCCTAGGAAGGACAAGGGGTCCGAGGGTAAGGATGACTTATTGAGGAGACCTCTCCACAATGATGTCATCGTGGGTGGAATCGTCGATAGAAACCCACAGGTAGGTGTTTCTCACTGAACTTGCATGAAAAAGAAATAATTTGTGAGGACGACAATAAATATATGGTGCTTATTTTTTGTGTAGTGATTAGAAAAGTTTTTGAATGATTTTGTTTTTGTTGAGGATTTTTGAGATGAAACTATTGTTTGATTTGCAAATTTGAGTTTGAGTCTCGTGATTGTGTTTGGATGTAATTAACTTTGATGGATGACATAGCTTTTCAGAAAAAAGGGAAAAGACTAAGGATTAGGTCAACATTTGTGGCAACCTCGTGTAAATGCCTAACACGGTCCGCGCCAAGGGAGTTGCACAGACCGTGCCACAGAGCTAGCACGAGGGACCTCGTTCTAAAACATTTGGCAAAGACCATCGTCACGAGGGCGTCCATGCCAGAAATGTTTGGCATAAGGAGGGGTCTGTGCCAAGTGAATTACACAGGGTTGTATCAATACCGACCCCATTTCCATTGTCAAATTGTTCCAAAAATGTAAATATTCAAAAATTCTAAGTTTTGAACTAAAAAATGCATTTTTTGGTTCAAAATTTTTTAAATTCCCTAATTCCTCAGGATTTTTTATGCAAATAGTACTTCCAACATTCCTTGGATTTAATTAAATTGTACTATTGTCCCCTAATTTGCAGTTTTCAAAATTCCATTCTTATCCTAATTGTACTTCTCTCCCTTATCATCTATGCTGAAATTCCAAATCTGTGGTACATTTATTTACCTATTGAATCATTTGACACATTCTACCTCTTAAGAAACACTCACTCACACACACTCTTGGTTAAACATGAAAATTTGAAGCTTTTTTCCCAAGAGATAGCAACTTTTGCTTCTTCTTGTGTGCATCTTTCAACTCTTAGCTTTAATCCATTGAACACTTTGTTTATGTGCTTATTGACATTGCGGTGGTGTTATTAAAATAATTATTCTTGAATGAGTGTATGTTGTTGAGATATTTTTTTGGTCTTGTATGCATGATCTTGTGTTGATGGAATTTGGGTGGTTTAATGTTCTACTATCCTTCAATGTTATGTTCTTTATGTGTTTAAGTCTGAGACTCGTGGTTTTATTTGGAGTGGAATTATGCTTGGGTTTCACGTTCTTGGATGCAAGGTTTTCAACACTTCCATTGGCATGGAATAAAAAAGGACCTTAAAAAACTAGGAGTAGCACAAGGCACGACAATGAGGAATGCCTTTTGGGGCTGCGAGAGTAAGTGCCACTATTTCTCCCAATCTCACTTATGTTTTTACATGGTTTTTGTTGCATTGGGGACAATGCATCGGTTAAGTGTGGGGAGGGAGTAGTGAGCACTTAATTTCTTAGTGTTGATGGGGCCCAATAGATTACCGTCGCAACAATGTCGTTCTGTGGCCAGAATCTGTAAGACAAAGCCCCGGGAAGTGTCTGGAGGGAAGAGAATCTCACGGCCAAGTAAGCAAATAGTATTACAAGAGTGTAATTAGAAATTAATAGTTGTAGGGTTACCTTTATCCTTTATATTGGTATGCAAGTAGGTCAATTGTTTTGTTTACTTGTAGGGCAAGTACTCCTACCTCTGGGTCAGCCCAAGAATCATTACCCAAAGGGTTTGCTCCAGGTTGACTTCGAATCTATTGTTCGAGTGGATCAATTTACCGGGAATCCGACCCTCGGCTTTTAAATTTGTGTCAGAGTCCAAGGGCCTGAATCTAGCCTTATTTATTCCCTGGGGATCCTTCAGGCCCATGAAGTTTCTAAGTAAGAAGTTTGGTTCTCGTCCAATTTGTGTCGGGGTCCGAGAGCCTCTAAGTTTCAGTAGTCAGAAATAGGTTCGAATCTCAGCTTTCTAATCTGTGTCAAAATCCAAGGTCTTTTAAGCCCTAGTTTTTAAGGTTTGAGGATTCGACCTTTGGCCTTCCAATCTGTGTTAGGATCCAAGGGCATTCAAATTCGCATATTAAGGTATAAGGGAGTCAACCTCTGGTCTTCTAATCGGTGTTAGAACCAGAGGCATTCGAATCCAAATCTTTAGGACTAGGGGATTCGACATTTGGTCTCCTAAATTCTATTATAATCTGAGGTGTTCAAATCCTAATGTCTAGAAATAGAGAATTTTTCCTTCGGTCTACTAATCTACATTAGAACCATAGTTGTTTGAATCCCAGTATTTGGGAATAGGGGATTCAGCTCTCGATACTCTTATCTGCATTAGAACCTAAGGCGTTTGAATCCCAGTATTTAAGAATAGGGGTTTCAGTCTTCAGCCTTCTAAAAAGAATTAGAATCAATGGCATTTGAATTCCAAGCGAGAATTGGAAAGGTAATGAAGGCGTAAAGCTCACTCTTATTTTTGAGCACGTGAAGTCCGGGTTGGGTTCCACGCGTGCCTCTTTCTCATAAATAACTTGGACCACTCACCCACGCAGCCCGTTTATCCATAGATTTACTTGTTCAATGGCGGCCCTAGGTAATCACTACCTCTTATTCCTTCTATATAAGGTTCTCATCGGCGCTTTTATTTAACTTTTTACGAAAATCGTTTTCAAACTTTAAAATCTTCAATTCTCTTTTTCAAAGTAACCAAAGGCATTTATTCTCACTTCTAACACCTCCAGATAACTCTGGTCAACTTCCAACCAAGAAACAGTAAATTTTCCTCTCCCGTGATCCTCTTTCTTTTTGAAAATGTTGCAAACACCATCAATGGGGAAGAACTCCATTCTGGCTTACTTTCCAACCATGTCTTTCACCGGTGCTGTTCAGGATTCCCACCTCTACGATTTTGGCACCATTCCTTCCTCGACTGCCAGTTTCCCTTCTGCAGATTTAGAAGTTGGAGGGAGCTCTGCTAGTTGCTCAGTGCCACCCAAGGATTACCATCAAAAGTGGGTTACATTGAGATCTAGAATTCCGAGGGAGGCTCGAGTATAGGAGGTTAAAGAGGGCCATCCATTCTACTTTGAGAAGATTGTAACTCCCATCCTCGAGAGCCCCAAACAATTTCCAAAGAGATCTCTAGTTTATTGTCATATCCACCCCTTTTGATTAGGCTTCCGGGGGACTTGCGGTTGGAGGTCCTTTGGGAAGATGAAATCCCTAGGGATATGAGTCCCAGTAGGTGTGACTTCTACGAACCCCATCTCCAATTTGGGCTAAGTTTTCCCTTGCCCTCTATCTTCTCTCATCTTCTCGAGGAGCATCAAGTCAACCTAGCCCAACTACATTTAAACTTCATACTCCTAGTTAGGGCATTTATGACTCGATGTAACAGCGTAGGTATAAACCCTAGCTACAAAATTTTTAGATCCCTATACTATATTTCCATTAGTAGGCCCATGATGTACACACCCAACAAAAGTTATAACAAGCATGGGGGGATTATAACCCTTAGTAATAGGTTTTCAGTCAACCCCATCAAGATATAATCAAATTGTACAGAGTATGACCCCCATATACACCATTGAGAAAGAGGAAAAAGAGTTCTTTGTACTGGGTGGAATTCAAATCCAAAGTACAAGAATCCTGCTAACTATGTTTCTTTGGAGAGTGTGGTGTCATAATTGGATCAGCTGTTAAATGAACCCCTTGACATCTCAAATAATTGTGACTACATTTTTTTGGAGGAGGTTTATGAATGGATTTACTGTCAGAAACCTGTGTTGATTAAGCCCCTTCCTCCGATGGAGTCTTTAATGACTCCCTCCAGAAAGGGGAAAGGAAAAAAATAAAATGGAACAGGGTGAAAACCCTAAGAAAACTAAGAGGAAGCCCCCTTTGGTGACTGATAATGGGGTCCTAAAGAAGCCAAAGAAAAAGAAGGTCAAAGTTAACCCTTCGAAGTCAACCCAGCTCATTTCGAGGGTTGTCGAAGTGGTTTGGTGCCCTTAGGGGAAACCGATGCCAAGAGATCCCTCCTAGGAGTTCCTCCCCACCTTGCGAAGGTGTTTGTGGCATTATAACTTTTTTCTTATATTGCATTTACTTTATGCCCACCTTCTTTGTTTCTTTTTCTAAATTATCTTTCTTTGCATTATCCAATGGACTTTGCTAAGGTTCTTGGTATCAGGAATGAGAAAGAGCTAGAGACGGTCTTCGAGGATACCTATTTGGATGCTCACTCTGAACCACGATCTAGGTTGTGTTCCAACCGGAAAACCTTTCAGATATCCAGACATAGGCCCTTTTTTTTTTAAAACCATCCGAGGATGGGGGTAATAAATTTGGCTCCCCTGACCAAAGAGAGTGAGCCTTAATAGGCGCTAAAAGTTATGATACATCGCAGTTTACAAGAAGATCATCCAATTGATGATCCCAGAGCTAAATTAAGCTCCTGAAGCAAAAACAGCACTTGCTTCCAAAAGCGATATTTCCACCCTAACAGACGAGAACAAAAACATCTGGCTAATAATGAAAAAACTAGCTAAATCACCAAGTAAGTCGCCATCTCGCTGGTACATCGCGAACAGGTCGGAGAAGCGAGAATTCGAGACTCCTATTTGTCAACGATGTGCCAGCCGAGAGGACCAGAGTGTTTGAATTCCCGAGTAGAAGCTTCAAGTATCAGTTGAGGAGTTAGGGGCCAGTAAACCTCCTTTGCTTGAGATGTGGACTCCTTTGCAATAGGTTGCTCAGAAAATCTTCTCCTTCGGTTGATTAGGCATTTCGGCTACAGAATCTGGACCAAGTTTGTGCATTCCACCTGTGCTCTCAGCTGAGATGTGTTGAGTTGTGGCTGAAAATATTTTCTCCCCCTCCTTTGTGCTTGCATCCGAATCTGAAATAAAGAGGAAGGGAACCAGCAATACTTGGAATATTTATAGAGTAACTACTTATTCACAGCCAGAAGTAAATCGTTTGAGCTAAACAAGTAGAGAGTTTTCTAACTAAAGAGAACTTGGATCCCTACTTGATTCAATACGAAATGTCGGAAAACTCATGTAATCAAGTGCTAGTAAACCTTTGAGAAATAGAGGGATAGAACAGAGGTCTAAATCCCCCTGTAGGAGGTTTTCCCTTGCATATTTCGCCAAAAAATCAGTGGCCAAATTTGCTTCTCTAGGTATGTGTTGAATCCTTATAGAACCCTGTATTATATTTAAAGCACTGCACATGGAAAAGACTCTCCAAGGGCAGGAGAGAGGGTTCTGGATGCCCCTAACCACATATAAACTATCTGATTCAATTAAAACATTCTCTAATTCAAGTTCTGAACAGATGTTATATCCACTTTGTATAGCAATTACTTCAGCATGTAAGGGTGATGGACAGTGGAAAGTACTGACTTTCATTTTAACCACATTTCCATGCCTATCTCTCACAATTGCAGCAGCAGATGAAAAGCCTCCAGGAATCCATGAGGCATCTGTGTTGATTTTATAACCTTTTATAGGTTTCTCCCAGTGGACCTTAGAGATAACATTTTTCTGTTTTTGTAATATATGAGGTACAATGTTATCCTGAATCCAATGCCTATGCTTATACTTATTTCCTATTAGGTTATGTGCTATAAATATTTGATATATCGAATCTTTAATTTCAGAAACACAGGCATCGTGTGAGAAAGGTCTATTTTCAAAGAGAAGTTTGTTCCTATGGGTCCATAATGTCCAAATTGTAACCAATAGAGCTGCAATGATAATGTTTCCGTGTATTCTAGAATCAGCTCTAAAGGATAAGTAAAAGTGCACCCTACTTTTTAAATCCCTAAATTTTGTGCATGGTAGCCTCAGTAAGGTATGTACACTATGCCAGACAGGAGTTGAGGAATTGCAAGAATTGAAAAAATGATCCACACTATCACAACTGTTCTTGCAAATAGGACATATAGAAACAACAGAAAACCCCATTCTTCTTAAGATGTTATCAAATGGAAGTATATTGTTTAGGGCTCTCCAAAGTAAAATAGACATCTTTCTAGGTAAGAAAGGAGACCAAACCTTTTTGAAGTGTTGAATTAGAGGGCCTCTCTGTCTTAGAGCATTATAAGCCGAGCTTACAGTGAATTTTCCATCAATTGTGGGGGTCCAAACCAGTTTGTCTTTGTGACTGAATTCCAACTTTGTTTCCTGCAAAATAAGAATGATGTTGGTAGCCAGATGTGGCTCCGGAATTGGTATGAGAGCTGTTTTGTTATTTAAAAAATCCCTGAGAGAGATAGACTAAAAAGGAATGTCAATATCCTCTGGCCAGATATAAAATAGTGCACCATTGCCACTCCAATTAGCACTCCAAAATGAGCAGTCACCCCTGCCAAAAATCACTCTGGACATACTATTTGCCACAGCTGTTATTTTTGTGATCCTACCCCATATGTGAGATTTTTTGTAAGAAACTGGCAGAGTCCATAAAAGGTTTGACCATTGAGTGTTATTAATTTGTAGCTTCCACCATAATTTACTAGAAAAAGCTTCTACTATAGCATTTAAATCCCTGAATCCTAGACCATTTTCTTCCACTGGAAAACTCATTCTTTTCCAAGACCTCCACCTTCTCCTTTCAGAGAGATCAGTTTTACCCCAGAATAGATCCGATGCCAATTTTCCCATTATTTTTAAAACTGTCCTTGGAGGTTTTAATACTCCAAAAATGTGTGTTGGGATAGAATGCAAAACATGATTAATCAAAACTATTTTACCAGCTGAACTCAACCACCTGTTTTTCCAATTGTTTATCTGTTTCTCCATTCTTTCAATTACTGGTAAATAATGCACCTTTAAATTACGACCTATAAAAATAGGAACACCAAGGTATTTGAATGGAAAAGAACCTTTCACCATCCCTAGTATTCTCCTAACAGACTGAGAGTACTGTGGAGGTGCCTTATGAGAGACAAAAAAAATTAGATTTTGAAAATTTTACTTGTTGACCCGAAGTCTACTCATAGGCATTTAGAAATAGTTTGAAACACTTTAAATTTTTTGTCTCCGTATTCAAGAAAACAGCAGTGTCATCAGCGTACATGAGGTGAGTAAGGGGTGTACAAACATTTGGGAGGCTAAAATATGTTAAGTATCCCATGGTGAACAATTTCTTTAGACCCCTCAAAAAAGCCTCTGATAATATATTATACAGGAAAGGAGATAAAGGATCTCCTTGCTTGATCCCCCTAGAAGAGCTAAAGAAACCTGTTGTTACCCCATTAATTAACACAGAGAAATTGACAGCAGCAATATTATGCATAATAAGTCTCACAAATTTCCCATGAAAACCAAACCGAAGGAGAATAGAGTTTAGAAAAGACCAAGAAACTCTGTCAAAAGCCTTTTGCATATCGAGTTTAACTATGAGATTTGGAATCTTAGTTTTTCTGGACAGTAATCTGGTCATTTACTGCATTAGAATCACATTATCCGAAATATCCCTCCCTTTCATGAATGCACTTTGTTCAGGTGAAATCAAGAACTGCATTAAAGGTTTGATCCTTTCCATTAAAAGTTTTGAGAAAACTTTGTTAACGAAGTTGGATAAACTTATTGGCCAAAAATCAGCAAATGTATTCGGAATAGGTTTCTTTGGGATTAAAGTGAGCCAGGTACTAGAAATGGCTTTTGGGATTGTTCCATTATGTAAAAAAACATTTGCAGCTTCTAATAAATCTTCCTTAATGGATTCCCAGAAAGAGGTAAAAAAACACCTGAGTAACCATCAGGGCCTGGTGCACTTGATTTGTTAAGACATAGGCCCTTGGTAACTCCACAAATAACAAACGATATTGGGAAGGTGCTTCTTAGCACAACCCATCTCCCCAGAGCCAGTAGATTGACAAGGTCATTGTCATCGATTCCCAAGTTGGTGGCTCCATGAATGTTGAATACCATGCCGGTCATAATCTAGGGGAGGGCAACCCAACCCCTCCAGGCGCAACTAATTGTACCTCGGTTGCCATTCTAGGGGTGACCAGTGTCTCTGCTGCTCTAGACTCTGTGTGCCATTGCTAAATCCAAAGCTTCCCAGGCCAGGGTAAATGAGCTGGAGGAAGAGCTGAAGAAGATTGCATGCGACTATGAAGAGGAGTTTGAGAAATTGGCCTCAGATCATGAGGAAAGGCTGAGCAAGGTAGCCTTCAATCATAAGGCGGAATTGACAAAGATAACCTCTGAGCACAAAGAGACATTGAAGAAGCAGGGCCTCAAAAAGGATGGCCATTTGAAGGAGCTTGAACTCAAGCTTTTGGAGGCTTAAGCATACAACGAGACTTTGGCCAGCGAAAACATCAAGCTAGCCAGCCTTTGTTCTCCGGAACGGCAGGCTTCTATTTTAGAGGCCTACACAAACAAATTGGTGAAGACTCTGGGGTTCCGAAACTTCTTCTTATCCATGTCCAAGGTCTTGGTGGGGCTCACTCAAAACAATCTTTCCCATTCCATCTCCAAGGAGCTCCCAACCGAATATGCCACTATGCTGGACGTACATAAAAAGAACACTGAGCCGGAGCAGCTAAACCTCTCTAGTGGAAGTCCATCCAATATGAGGGCACTAAACTCCCGTTGCTGGATCACTTGAAAGACTTTGGAAAGTACTTCTTGGCGGAGGAAATTTGCCATTTGGAGGTGGATGGAGATAGAAAGTGGAGCGAGTTGGATCCCCTGACCGTTTCAAAGTCCCGATGCAGGCCTATCCCTTTGGGCTCTACCCAGGCTAAGCATAGCATAGGAAAAGATGTATGATTTATTTCCTTTTTGGGACTTCGAATGTACTTCTTTTCTTTTAATATTATTAAAAGTTTTTTATTTATTTACTTACTCATTTCTAATTTTTCATTATTTGTAAACTCTATATTTGGACCTTATTGTTCCCCCCATTCGTAAAGGGGTACTTGTTTGAATTTCATTTTCAAAGTCATGAAATAATGGTACTGGATTGAAGAGTGGCATGGAAGCATTGAATTGAGGCCTCTCGATTTTGGTACAAATCTGTTTGCCTTAAAAAGAAGCTCTGAGCTGGGCTTAACTATGGCTCAATGGCCTTCATGAAAGGAAAAAAGAAATCCTTGATGCACTTAGCCACTCAAAGGAGGAAAAGGACTCCCTAGCTGCGAAAAAGGATGAGATTTTGGGAGACTACCGATGTCTCGAAGCTCAGCGCAATGAGGTCCTTGAAGAGATCACCATCAAAGCTGGATTCACTTCGATAAATGAGTGTGTCACTGCCACTAAGGATTTTAAGACATCTGGGGGTTCTCTTTTTAGGCTAAGGTGACCATTAGGCGTTATCCCTGCAAAGTAGAGGGTCATCGGGTAACTGCAGCCCTCATAGCCACCACCGCTAAAAATTAGGAAAGGAAGATGTAAAATAGGGATTACCGGTAGAATCTATTCATATTTTAGAGTGGACCATCAGGGAGAACCAATGCATCATCACGGATTCCTTTAAAGATAAGAAAAAAGTTTAGAGGGACCACACCGAGCTGTATCAAACTTACATAGCTACTGCTAACAGTCTTCGAGCATATGGGCTTCGGCTTGGGAATATTAATACCCCCTTAATTGAATATTTTGATACATTTGTCCAAGATATCGATAATATTTTGGAGAGAAAACATATTACGAGGGATCCTAAATACCGAGATGCCCACAAAGTCACAAAGGAGTGGCCAAAAGATTTACGGAAGAAGAAGGATAGGATTTGGGTTCCGAGTTTCCATAATTATCTTAGAAAGAGAAAGGATTTATACCATACAGAGGGTAGACAGGCCAAAAGGCCAGAACTTCCCGTGGAAGGGTATATTTCTTTTTTTTTCTTGTATAGACCATTCCTCTAAGGGCTCTGCCTCTCAGTCAGACCCCTCTCAAGTAGAGGCTCCGACACCGAGGGCTAACCTAATTGTTAACCAAGAAAGGGTGTCTGACCAAGGGAGGGGTGTTACTGGTGCTAGGAACAGAGTGACTCATGTTAATACTGAGGATGCCAAAGATGTGCCCCTAGTGAAATATTCCAGGCGGTATGTTTCGCGGGCCTTCGAGCTCTGTCCAACTTTCAGAGGAAGTGGATAACCTGCCTCCCCCCCCCCAAGGTGATTAATCCTAGCTAATTAACCCAGGCAGAGGCTAGGGGTCAGAAGATAAGAATTTATAATTTTGCACCCTGTTCTCACTGCTACGCTACTTAAAGGGTAGTTAGCAGCAAGCCCTAGTTTGTCCAAAGAGATGCTCGGTCAAATGTACCAATCAAAACACAACCTTGTACGGGTCGTCAATCCAGATAATTGAAAAGAATATCTACTAAAGCAAAATGCAAAAGGAGGGTTTGGTTTTTAATCGAAAAGCTACTAAGCATAAAAGTAAAAAAAAGCAAAGTACACTATAAAACTAAGCACTTGAGGAATCATTGAGCAACATGGTCAATCTAATACTTTAATCCTCAATTCATTCAGATAGATATTTAGGCAAACCTAATAGAGTGTTCATAATATGTGGTGTGGCTAATGGCATACCCTTCCATGTCCCTTTTATTGCGGGTGCTCTCTCAACCCTCCATCGACATCACCATCGTAATTAGGAGAGTACTACAAGGTATGACCATTGTTGTAGGTCTATTTCTCCCCTATGCGATTACGTCCCGGGCTTCTACAACAAATGCACTAGTTCTCCCGGGTCCTATCAATTAGGCCTGAGGGTCATTGGCACCTTATCCATGATCTATGGTATCTCAAAACCCTAGTTTGCTACTATTCACTATCTCTACCCAGAACTTCTTGGACAACTTTACGAATTCATCTAAGACTGGCGTGATGGCAAGTAAGTCAAAGAATTCTAGAATCCCCCATGCACACACCCAAGTGAACGCGTTCTCCCTTACCCATTATAACAACCAAGGTTTGCTCCCCAATAGGGCATCAATATTTGCACCATACAGGAATATAGCCCAAAGTTTGTGCTTATATGTGGTATACTATTCATGCATTTCAAATAAAAAAAAACACAATTATAATAATGTCATGAACACAAAATTCAGAAGAAGTAAAGAATCTCAAAAGCATATAGATTTAGACTAGGTTCCTACAATTTATCCCTAATCTAGAGAAACTACTCCATAGATATGGAATTCAAATAAATATTTGAATTCCACATCTTAGGATCTAAGCAAAAGAAAAATAAAATTAAAAGAGAGAGTTCTTTTCTAACTACAAAGATAACTACTCTTGGATATGATAACCTAGTAGACAAAGTTTCTATTTATAGTAGTAGGAGATTGGGCCTAAAAATAGGCTCAAATAGGCCAAAAATAGAACTTTGGGCATCACAATAGTGAGAGCAATGGAGTGTCCTTGGCGCAAGGTGCGAGGCCTGGCATAGGCCTCATCCATTCATGTGGCGCGGGGTTTTGGATATAGTAAGTGGCACAGATCTTTAGGAGCTGTGTGGAGCGAAGCTCAGTGTGGGCTGCATCTACCCCCTAGCGCGGGTCATGTCGTCTGGTGTGGGGCACCATCAGGGTTCTAAAAATGAAGCATCTGATCCACGCCCATGGCCGTTGGTGCGGGCCATGTTCAGGAAGGGTGCTCGCTCAGAAATTTCGATCTGAGCCATGTGATTTCCCACACCTCATTAGTTGGTCTTGGCATATTGAGCTTGGAACGATGCGGGATGCCTAAAATGGGACATCTCGCACCCATACTTAGCCGCATCGAGGGGGTCTTCACTTTGTGCTGGCGGCCCGTGGCATCTGGGGTTGGTTGCACCGTAGCCTCATGCTGGCTTTCTTGGTGTGGGGCTGCTCTTTTGGTGCTAAACCATGAACGGCTCGCACCGACCTATGTATGCCTCGATTGACTGAACTAGTTTCCTTTGCCACAGGTGAACCGTTAGTCCAATTTAAAGAGCTTTAGTAGTCAATTTTATAGTGTTCGAGAAGACTAATCCAATGGAATCAGCCTTGATGGCGAATTCTTATTGGATCCTTCTCATACTTAAGCACAACTCATCGGATCCTGATTCCCCATTTCTTTGTTGGCCGCTTTAAACTTTGTTGCCGCCTATCTTTTGCTTCTATCTCCTTCTAGCATGCATTGATGCTCGTGGCCTTTTTCTACTACCATTCTAGTGTGAATAGTCTTTGTCTCTGCTAGCGTCCTCACAAACGGCCTTCAATATCTTTTACCGCCCTTACGAACGGCCTTCACATAGAATATAAAAACCAAAAGTAACCATGGGCGACCTACTAAGGATGATCATAAGGAAGATCAAAGAGCCCGTGGATACTAAGTGTCCATTAGTACCAATTAAATCTACAAAACGCGGGATTTAGACAAGAAAACACAACATTGCCATCTAAAACCCTTATCACATAAACTCAACTAATACTAGAAATCCACCAAATAAAACTAGCAAAAAAGTATGCCAAATGCAATGGTTAAGGCATGCGTAATGAAGCAGGCCAAGGGACATAGAAGGATAGGAATTTTATTAACCCCCCCCCCCCTGTCTTTGTATTAGTTTTATACCTTAGTTGTATGTAGATAGATAGTTGTTATAACTCTATCCTTTTACTTGTAAGCCATTAGGGCCTTTTACATAATTGGAATAAAACTTCTCACTCTTCATTGTTTTTCCTAGAGCGTTTTGGATTTTCGAAGGGTAGAAACCCTTCTAACCAAGTTGAGCGCTTCAATTCTTTTCTTTTTGAATTGTACATTGATAAAATGTCAAATGCATGTATTTTCTAAAGAATTTAACATATCTTTTGTCATATTTTTGTTAGAATATTGCTAGATTTACATAGCTTTACATCATGAGGGGTTTAGATGACCGTTTTCAGTTTTCATATCTAAATCCTTTATTATTTAACCTATCTATAGTGTAATGGATTTTTGGTCCTTACGAGTGTCTAGATTTGTTTTTGTAAGCTTAAATTGTAGATTGCACATAAGCACTTCGGATTAGGTTAGTGAAGGCGATTCACAAGGAAGGTAGAAGATTGAAGGCAACAAGCCAAAAAGTGGTACAAGAAAAGTACAAAATTGAATAGCGAAGGCCAACCGACCGATGCGAATACTGGTCGGGTGATGAAGAACTGGGAGTAGGCAGCGCACTTATCAATGTGCCCACACAATAAAAAGTGGCCATGGTACAAGCCTGCAGTTCCCATTCGAGTGCCATGCACGTCCCTCTGAGCTGCTGAGGGCTAGGCACGACCCAACCCAATGCCACGTGGCACGCGCCTGCACTTGCGCACCACCGCACCTAGGATGACTTGGTGGAATTTCTCTCAGTACCAAATCGAGCAACGAGCACATGCTGCGGCACAGGCACACACGGTGCATGCCCAACTCTCTACTCCATCTCATCTAGGTCCTTGCACCATGCTCCACTCCAATGCCAAGCGTCTCAAAATCTAACTCGCGTTGCCTTGTGGCAGTCCATGCTTGAGCACACTCTAGCTCGCGCCCGCGGCCCCTGTCTACTCCACCTTGCGCATAGAATGCCTTTCTAGCCCTGCTGCCTCGTGTGGCCAGTGCTCCTGATGCGCTTGACACCCTTTTGACTTTCATTTTGTACTATAAATCCCCCAAACCTTTCTCTTGGCCGAAATTCTCTCCTTCAAAACCCTGTGTTCTTCATATTTTTCATCTTTTCTCTCTTTATTTCTCTATGAATTTGTCTATGGATTTTATTATTATTTGTACTAGCTAAACTAATCTTTTGGGAGCAATTGATTGAAACTTCCCAACCCATGTAGTGAGATTCTTAATATGCTCATTTATGAACATTTATTGGGAAGAATTTACTGTGTCATTAATGCTATGTTTTACTTCATTTATGTCATGGGTTGTTTGAGAATAGGAAGTGTTTGTATGATTGAAGTTTTAGGGTGTTAGGAATGTTGCAAATTTCTTAACTCATTTTTGGCATGAAAATCCAAGAACATGGACTTAGAACTTCTAGTGTATAATGTGTTGTGATTCTTGCTAGATAAGTATATTAATGTGGATTATTCTCATATTTATCCTATAGATGCAAAGAAAAATTGAACATTGAATGTGGTTTGTTCTAGGGTTAACCTAATAAATGATTTGTTTGGTTAAATGACTATGTCTCTGGTAAAAGACTTGTTATCAAATCTATGTTCTTTTGTGTAAAAGGCATTAGATGAAATACTTTTATGGTGTGGTTTTGACTAAAGTGATTATCAATGAGGTTTGCAAAATGTAGTTGTTTGATTTTGCAAATTACTATTGAGAATGAATGAATGTTGATTTTTGATAGGGAAGTAATAGCATTCCTCGTAGGCAATAAATGTAAATGAATGAGTAAATAAATCTAGGATTTATATGAGGTTTGGAAGTGAGGATCAATTTTCCCCAAGGCTCCGTTAATTGTTGATTCAATCATCTTTTTATTTGTTGTTTCATGATTAGAATTGTTCTCTTGCTTTGATAGTTACTTATCTTTTAATTTCATAACATATGAAAAACCAACAACACCCCCCTCCCATTTATGTGCTTTTATATGTATCTATGGCTAGTATGTTTTTAGCTTTATATGTTTAAACACTAGAAAAGGTCCCTATTCTTCATGGATGACCATGACATGCCATTATCTAATTAATTGTAGATAGGAAGTCATAGGGCTTGTAAATTTAACTTTGAGAGGTACGAAGACGACCTCCTAAATTTTGGCGCCGCTGCAGAGGAAGGGGCATTTATTTTTAAGTGTTTGGGCATATGATGTGTGAGTATGTGCTAGTTTTGAATATTTGTTAGTTTTCTTTTGTTTTTGTTTTTAGTTGATTTTCCTTTTTTGCTTGCCTTGAATACGTATAGTTCTAGTTTTTGGTGTATGGTTCGTACGCAATCCTCATCACAAGAACCCCTACACTACGACTCCGAGTTAGAGTTGAATTTGAGAAGGTTTAGGAGGCTTTTTTTGGAAAGTGTGAACAACACCCATCCTAGTGACCATTTTGTGGATACTTATACTTATACTTCTATGATGCATCAACACGAGCATGAAGATGAGCATTCGGGAGGAGGACCTCAACATTCTCCACTCCAAGGAAGAGATCCTCCTCTTAGAGAGAGGCTATCCCTTTGAGACAAGCTCTATTGAGAGATGTTATAGCCCCCAACCTTGATCAACAATCGATGTGTACAGAGTATTCATTGGTAGGACCAGCTAGGCACTTTGAGCTTAAGACCAGGTTGATAAACTATATACCTATATTTCATGGCAGGCATGAGGAGAACGCCAACAAACATCTCTCTGAATTCCACTTTATTTATAGTGGTATGGTTCCCCACGGAGTAGATGAAGACCTCTACAAATTGAAGGCATTCTCATTCACATTGAGAGGTGGTGCAAGGGATTGGCTCAACTACCTACCACCCAAAAGCATCAAAACTTGGCTTGACATGAAGAAAACGTTTCTCGCCAAGTACTTCCTAGCCTCAAAGTCCGCCGCTTTGAAGAAGGACATAAGCAACATCCTCCAATGGCATGAAGAGTCATTCTTTGACTATTGGGAGAGGTTCAAGAAGATTCTCTCAAGTTTCCCTTACCATGGATATTTTGAGGTGATGCAAGACATTCATAGGCTAAGTATGTGTGCAGAAAAAGGAGAAAAATTCTGAGATGAAGCCAAGACAAGCATAAAAAACTTGGAAACTCAAATGAGCCAAATAGCACATGTTGTGAATCGTATGTACTCACGGGAAAAGGGCAAGCTACCATCCCAATCGGAGTTGAACCCCTGCCAAAATGCTAGTTCTATAACTTTGAGAAGTGGTAAAGAGGTTGGCACTCCCCCGAGTGATGAAGTTGTTAAAGAGGAGCCTAGAAGGGTTGAGGTGTTTGAGAAGGAAGTAGAAGAAGAGGCCAAGGAAGGGAAAAGAGAAGGAAAAGGAGATCATCGTTTAGAAATCAACCTCTATTCCCAAACCTTCATCCCCTCCTCACAAGAAGGTTAAGGTGGTGGAAATTCCTCCATATGTGCCAAAACCACCATTTTCGGAAGCTTTGAAGGACAAATGGAGGAAGGAGTCCAACAAGGACATCTACAAAGTCTTTCGTAGATGTGAGGTAAATATCCCTCTCTTGAATGCCATTGAAAAGCTTCCTAGCTATGCTAAAGTTTTAAAGGAATTGTGTGTTGTGAATAGGAAACAAAGAGCAAAGAATAAGCTTAAAAATGGGAAAAGTGAACATGTATCCGCTTTGTGCCAAAAGGATTACCCCCTAAATGTAGCAATCACGGCATGTTCACAATCCCTTGCATGATTGGAAATACACATTTTGAAAAATAATGCTTGATCTAGATGCATCAATAAATATGATTCCTTACTCTTTGTATGAAAGACTCAATCTTGGTACTTTGCACAAAACCGGGGTGGTGATCCAATTAGCCGATCGTTCTAGTGCATACCCTAAGGGTATTGTCGAGGATGGTTGGTTCTGGTGGATTCCTTAATATTCCTCGTAGATTTTTATGTCCTTGACATGAAGCATGATAAACATGATGCCCCAATCTTGTTAGGGAGGCCATTTTTTAAAACTTTGAGGACTATTGTTGATGTGCATAACAGTACCCTCACCATGGAATTTGGCGGGATTAAAGTAGTGTTGAATATAAATAACTCTATGAAGAATCCTATTGATGAATATTATTGCCATACTATTGATATAGTTGATGATGGTGTGCAAGATGTTTTTTAATTGAATGGTGATGATTCCTTATTAGTTTCTTTGTAAAATGATATTGAAAATTCATGTCTTGTATATTCCATGAGTACTAACTTGAAGGAAAGCATTGAGGATTTGAGCATTCTTGAAGAAGTGGTACCAAGCCCTCCCCTCTCTAGTTTTAGAGAACCTCAAGGAAATAGAATTCCTTCCATCACTTGTGAAAGCTCTGGTGATAGAGCTTAAACCTTTTCCAAGTGACCTTAAGTATGCATTGCTTAGGGAAGGGAAGACACTCCATGTTATCATTTCAAGTAAGCTCACCCAAGAGCAAGAGGAGAAGTTAATGGTGGTGTTACAGGAGAATAAGGAAGCAATTGGATGGATTATTGCCAACATCAAGGGCATAAGTCCATCCACTTGCATGCATCAATTTTTTTGCAAGGAACATGCAAGACCCATACGAAAACCCCAACGCCAATTGAACCCACCTATGATGGAGGTGGTGAATGTGGAAATCCTCAAGTTGCTCCAAGCAGGTATGATCTATCAAATCTCAGATAGTAAATGGGTGAGCCCAGCTCAAGTGGTACCTAATAAGAGTGGGGTGATGATATTCAAGAATGAGAAAGGTGAATTGGTGCCCACCTGAGTCCAAAATGGGTGGCGTGTTTGCACTGACTACCGAAGACTAAATGCAGAGACCCGGAAGGATCACTTCCCATTTTCCTTCATTGATCAAATGCTTGACAGGCTAGAAAGTCACCAATTCTATTGGTTTTTGGATGGGTATTAAAGAAATTTTCAAATGGTCATTTCCTCGGAGGACCAAGAGAAGACAACCTTCACGTGCCCCTTTGGTACGTTTTCTTACCGGTATATGCCTTTCGAGCTATGTAACACCCACACACCTTTCCAAAGATGTATGGTAAGAATTTTCCTAGAATTTTTTGCAAACTTTGTTGAGGTATTCATGGACGATTTCACCGTTCATGGTAATTCTTTTGACAGCTGTTTAGGAAATTTAGCACAAGTTCTTAAACGTTGCATTGATACTAATCTTCTTTTAAATTCTAAGAAGTGTTATTTTATAGTAGGGAAGGGCATTGTCTTAGGTCATATTTTCTCCTCTAAGGGTATTGAGGTACACTAGGCAAAGATAGACACGATTCAAACTTTGCATTATCCTGTCCGCTCTTTTCTTGGTCATGCAGGATTTTACCGCCGATTCATCAAGGACTTTTCAAAGATTGTGTCTCCTTTGTGCAATTTGTTGCAAAAAGGAGGTGAATTCATTGTGGATGAGGGTTGTAAAGGGGCATTCGATACATTGAAGGAAAGGTTAGTTTTGGCCCTTATCATACAACCCCCGGATTGGTCTTTGCCATTTGAGATCATGTGTGATGCTAGTGATTACGCTGTCGGAGCGGTGCTAGGTAAAAGTGTGGGGAGAGCGCAACACGCCATCTACTATGCATCCATGTCTCTCAATGAGGCCCAAAGGAACTACTCCACCACGGAAAAGAAATTGCTAGCAGTGGTAATTTCTTTAGAAATTTTTTTATCTTGTTTGCTTGGTATAAAACTTTTTGTGTACACTGACCATGCACCGCTTCGTCATTTGATGATGAAGAAAGAGGCCAAGTCAAGATTGATTAGATGAATCCAACTTTCGAGCAAATTTGAGTTGGAAGAGCGAGACAAGAAGGGCGCAGAGAACCTTGTGGCCAATCATTTGAGCCGGTTAACTCCATGCCAAGACATTGAGGTAATTTCATCAATGAAGGAGCAACTACGGGGGAAGTTCCCCGATGAACAATTGTTCACAATTAGGGACCTCCAACTGTGGTATGCCGACATTGTAAACTATCTTGTCTCTGGTAAATTCTCTTGATTTCTGTCCAGGTAATTCTCTTGACCCTTCAGGTTGGTGGGTACAATAACCAAACCGGGACTGTCAGAAGAGTCAATAAAGTAGGGATCATTCGATTGGCGACCAATAGGTACAGGTGAACGATGTCAGATTGTAATTGCAGTTGTTTTAGTAAAGTTGCAATTACCTCATAGCCACTCATGTTTCGTAGCTTGGTGGCCTCAGATTCATCTTCGATGCGAGCCTATTGAGCGGCATCGGGAGTAGGTTCAGAAGTCGACTTGGTTCAAGATCGGATCAGCGGCAACCAGAGAATCGGTGGCAACATAGGTGACCGGGACGCTGCGACACGTGAACCGGACGTGGCAGCGCGTGAGCTTCAGTGTTGGCGTGTGGAGGATAATGCGCGGACGGATCTAGGCAGCGAACAGTGTCGTTCGATCACAAACGGCTGACGGAGCATGGTGGCGGACGGAAATCGGCGAGTGGCAGCGGCGGCTGGACGACGGCACATGGCAGAAACATGCGGCTGGAGCTCGGCGAAGACAGGAAAATTTTCTTTGGGGTTTTAGGATTTTAGGCTCTGATATCATGTAGAAAATAAGGGTAATAATGTGTGTTATTCATGATCTCAGGGTACATTATATAGTGGTACAGAATACCTATACAAGCTCGAAAAAGGAAATAGAATCTAATTACAATTGCAGGCAATATCTACATTTCTTAACATGTTCTTAAATAATTTAATCGGTTTTGTTACGTATGTGTACGTCAACGTAATTGCTTTATACTTAATAAACATATAGATGAACTGAAGTTTTACCCTTGTAGGTCATAATTAGTTAACGTAAACTGAGATATACCAGTTTTACATAAGTGAGATTAATTCAATACGTAATAACTATTGGATTAAGATGGATGGGAGTACTTATCAGCAGGCCATCCATTTTCTGGATTAAAAGTTAAATGAAAACAGATACAGACAAACAAAAAAGAGAAAAGAGAGCCGGCTCAGATAGAATCTTGCTTAATAATAATCAGGGGCTCATTCATACACGCGGATTGTTTCCCTAGCGTAAAGACCACAGTTTACATAATTATTTGCCTATTTAAACAGAAGCCAAGAATCCTTTCATTTCATCCTTAAAACATTCAATCTTCCCTTGCGATCTTCATCATAGCTTCTCTCTCTCGAACTAACAATATGGCAGCCTCCATCAATGTGATTACCATCCTTTTATGTGCCGTGGTACTCACATTCTCACACCTTTGTTTTGCATCAGACTCTCAACCTCTGCAGGATTTTTGTGTAGCTGATCCTAATCCCAAAGGTACATCAATTAATTTAGTATTGCATGACTAGCTAGTACATATGCATATTCCCATGAATTTGATCCTAATGAATGAATTTTAATGATTTGGTTCAGTGAATGTGAATGGGCTTGCGTGCAAGGATGCAAAGGATGTGACCGCGGATGATTTCTTCTTCAGCGGGTTACATAAGGCTGGAAACACCTCCAATGCCTTTGGTTCCAGAGTCACTCCCGTATTCGCAGCTCAGCTTCCAGGACTCAACACTTTAGGCATATCCTTGGTTCGCATCGACTATGCTCCTAGCGGTCTCAACCCACCTCACCTCCACCCAAGAGCTTCTGAAGTCCTGGTGGTTCTTAAGGGAACTTTGGAAGTTGGTTTTGTGACATCATTTCCTGAGTTTAAGCTCTTCACCAAGGTTCTTAAGAAGGGTGATGTTTTTGTGTTCCCCATAGGGCTCGTCCACTTTCAGCTAAATGTTGGTTCCACGGATGCCATTGCGTTGGCCGGATTAAGCAGCCAGACCCCTGGTGCAATTCCAGTCGCTGCTACGCTCTTTGCTTCTACACCAGCTATTAGTGACGAGGTGCTCAAAAAATCATTCCAGATCGATGCTATTGCTCTCGGTCAGATTCGAGCGAAATTCTAAGTGATTAAGACACGGAAAACGACGTAGTGACGAGAATATAGTGCTTAATCATATGTTATGGTTATTTAAATTTCATTTATTTTGTCACTATTTTGCAAGTGTGGAAGAGTGGATCAATATCTGCCTTAATTATGGTGCGATAATTTTATTGTTGAGTATTGATTGTTTTTGTTTGTGTGTTCCAATAAAAAGTATCATTTCTCTACGGAAGAAACTTCTTATTTTGACCTTTGTTGATGACCTACAATTAGAGTTTTCAATAATCTCTGACCCGAACCGAGAACCCGACCTGAATCGACGTGATCGAATTAACTTGAAATTCAATTTAATCTAAGATATATTGACTCGAACCCGACCTTACAAGATCACACTCAACCCGAAATCCAATTTTAACCCAAAAAATATTGACATGTACCAGAATCTGACACGACCGAATTCAACCAAAAACCTGAATATGACCTGATAATCTGGATCCGATCCCAACCTGAATATGAGCCCAGGATCAACCGAATCTGATTTAACACCTAATTCAACCCGATAAATCAACTATATAACCCTACATGTATCAACCTAAAACATATGTAGTTATAAAAAGTTAATTAACATTTAATATGGAACCAAGTCAACTTGGTTATGCGTCAAACTAATAACAAATGGGGTTTTTAGACATATGATTACTAGTACGTAAAGTCAACTCATAACAAATGTGAATAAACAAGGTTAATTTAAAAATCCACACGACTGAATTTATAAATCTAATGAATAATAGTCAAATAAGAGAGATGTCTAATTAAAATTATGATTTTGAATTAATAGTTATAGAGAGTCGACTAAATATTATTTTCAAAAATCAATTTGAAAAGTATTGTAAAAATAATATTTAATAAATTATTACAAAATCTTGTTATAGACCGAGTCACTATTCGATGAGGGTATTTTATAATTAGTGGGACTAGTAAGAATAAGCAAAGTTTTGGGAAAGACGATCTTTCCATAAATTTATGGAAAGACGGGGTTTAATTAGAATAATAAAAGATAAAAGGTCTTGGTTGAAATATTAAGAATTTATTGTACAACGTGTAGTAGTTAAAATTTTTATAACCTGATTCATACCACCCGACAATTTTATCTTCATTTTTTAAATTTGTGCTTTAAACATTGGTCTTTCCATGGATTATAGAAAGACCGTCTTTCAAGAGACGGATTCATAAGAATATTTGATATTTAATTTTATTCATTGAGATATATATAATTATGATAACCTTTAAAATGATCTCAACATATAAATAATAATTTTTTAAATAATTTGAGAGAAATATTATAAAAATAATTATTTTTATTGTATTTAATATGTAACAATTTCTAACTAAACTAATTATTTCACTTCATTACTCATATAGGTTTCCTTCGATAACTAAACTTCAGAATTGTACATAAAATTCTTTATTTTCAATTTAAATGTAAGACACAAAAATACATAAAAGTAATCCTCATTTTTCAATTAATAATACCGTGCAACCCGCGGTGGGACTTCACTAATTTTTTATTTTAAAAAATTAGAATTAGAATATTTATTACAACACAAAATTGCACTAAAGTATTTTAAAAGGTGAATTGAATTCAGGGAATTGAATGTTAGCCTAACGGTTGAAGTCTAGTGCTACTACCATGAGGTCATGGTTTCAATTCCCACCAGGGCAAGGGGAGGGGAGGGATTTTATTGGGGGCTCATTTGAGTTATTATCCAATTTTTTTAAAAAAAGTGAATTGAATTCAATGAATACTAAACACTGGTATTCAACTAAGATAGTATTCACAAAAGCATCTCTAACATATTTATGAAAAATTACACTACGGCCCAAAAAATGTTACGACATTATCATTCTCTCCAAATCATGCAACTTTTGTTATTCTTGCATATATATAGAAATAGAAAAAAAAAATTGGTGAAATAATGGAAAACGCTGGTACATGTTCTAGAGTAACTTAAAGTTGATTACTTAAAAGTAAGAAAGAGAAATCGAAAAGGATTACGAATATGTTCTTGTTCCCAATTTTTTATTAATATTCTGATACCGGCTTGAAAAATACATTGGGGGTGTATAGGGTATCATCGGGTTCGAGCGGATTTCAATTTGGAGTTACGAGTAAAGTTTTTGTTTTTTGCACTTAGGTCCGTCCAAGTAAGTTGGAATTGTCGAATCACAAAATTGGCGACACTGAAAAGCAATTCAATAATGTGCTATTACGACTTTATAATTTGGGCATGTATGAGTGAACACAAGGGCCTTGAAAGTCAACATTGAATATTTCTACACAATCCTGTAAATTTACATCGTGGACCAAAATTACGTTACCACATAATCTGTTGCTCCAAAATACATTATTTTTGTTATTCTTGCCTAATGGAAATATTAAATTAATTAATTTTTTGGTGAAATGTTGGAAAGCGCTAATATGTGTTCTAGTGTAATTTCAAGATGATTACTTAGAAGTAAGAAAGGTAAATCGAAAATAATTACGGATATATTTTTATCTCGATTGTTGATAAATATTTTGTTACGTACTTGGAAAATAAAATGGGGGTGTATAGGGTAGAATCACTTTCGAGCGAATTTTAATTTGGAGTTACAAGTCAAGTTTTACATTTTGCAAGTTGCAAATTACAACGAGATAATACCTAATGATAGTGCAGTTGTAACAATAATATTATTGAAATATAATCTAAACCAAGCCAAATTTAATTGGGTGGCATAATAACCCGATCTAAAATGAACCAACCCAAAATATATTTGAATTCAATATGAAACATTATAAAAAATAACTAACATGATCAGACCCGAACAAAACTTATGTACAAAAAATGACACAGTGATAACCCGATCTGATCCAACCTGACAATATTCTGACCCGACCTGACGTAATCCAAGTATAAAAATTAGACAACAATAACCCGGCCCAATATTAACTCAATCTGACACGATCCAATCCGAAGAAAAAATTGACATGTTTTCAACCCAACACGATAAGTACCCAACCCAACCCAGCCCAACACGATGAATGAAATCAATATGTTTCAACCCGGCCTATTTCAACACGATACATTTTCAAACCAATACAAATATGACATGATAACCCGAATTGACACCTCTACCTACAATTATTAGAAGTTCATAGTTTAAAATATATGTTACCCAAAATATATAAAACGAAATCTTGTCTGCTAAAACTATAAGTTACCATATACTTTTGCATATACCTTCCTTACTCTGTCTAGTCCTCTTATAATGGCTCACATTATGTTTTGAAATAGTCTTTTTATTTTAGTTCATTTCTCTTTTGGCAAATTCTGTATTATTTTCATTCACTCAATTTACTTTTTGCTCTCCCAATACAACTTTCACCACTCATTACAACTTTTAAACATCTTTGTATTGGAAGAGGTCATATTTAGAGGATCAAAGGAAGTATGTATTAACGATGTTGTATCCTCACAATGTACTCTAACTATTGCAAATAGAGTAATTAATGACGCTAATGGCTGGAATTTGTTGTGAATCGGCTGAGAACCGTCATCCAATATATATTACAACTTAACAAAGTGTTGTACTTTTTTTTTTTAATTAAAACCACCCCTTATAGTAAGGAGGGAGGGTTGTTTATGGGCTACCCCAAACCCGGGAAAGAAAAACGAGCACGAAGATGGAGCATAGCTCAGTTCAATACAAGCATGACAAAAGCAAAAAATAAAATTGATGAGTGCCACACACGGCTCTCCTCGCAAATTAGTAATTAGGATGGTTGTTCCCGTTTTAAGGTGATATGGGAAAGGATGCAGTTTAGCGAATCGTAAGTACGAAACTCAACTTAGCATCCAATGAATACCAGCCTTAAACCAGGAACACACAAACCACTAACCATATAAGCAAAAGAATGGTAAGCTATTCTAGTCCTATGTACTGATCAGAAAAAATTGTTCAGTGATCAAACCCGAGTATGAGATAGGTGCACAAGTGAGATGAGGACCCTGTAGATGCTGCTCAAGCTGTGATTGCAATAGTCATGGGGGATGATGGATTCTGATTGTGGGAAGATTGAAATTGTCCCCTGCTATTGCTTGTTTTAGAGTAAGAGGTGCATCCTGTACTGAGATCTGGCCCCTCACTTCATTGTGATCCAGTAAGCTTCTTGCCAGGGAAGCCAATATATGAGCCACCTGATTCTGCTCCCTGTACGCATGAGTGAAAAAGATGTGCCTAGCTGCAGTAAGTTCCTTAATCTGCCAAATGAGTCTCTGGATGTTCCAAGGCTCCTGATTTGAACCATTTAATATCTGTATACCCTGCAAAGAGTCCATTTCTACAATCAAAGGAAACAAGTTAAGTGAAATACATGTTTGGATTCCAGAGAAGGAGGCCCTTATCTCAGCAGTTAAGGGATCATATATCTGTTCCATTTTCTCCATTCCCATAAAGAGAATCTTGCCTGCTGAATCTCTGATAACAAAACCTCCTGCAGCAAAATTTAGCTGAGGGCAGTGTGCATCTGAGTTCATTTTGTAGCCTATTTCTGGAGGGTTCCATTTGTAAGATTTGATCATCCTTGGTTTTGGAACTGTAGAGCTAGTGAAAATTCCTAAGGCTTTTAAATGAGAGCAATCAGGGTGTTGAGTGATAGGATTTAGGGAAAATATAGACACAGCCATGTTCTTAATCTGTAGGATTATGGACATTAGCACTATTGGTTTAGAATCATAGAGAAAGCTGCATCTATCCTTCCATAGAAACCAGATTAGTAAGTTTGGCATAATATGACATGCATTATTCTTTGATTTTGAGAATTCTGAGATTTTCCAGAACCATGATAATGCATGAAAGATATGGTCAAAATGTCTATAAGGGATTTCTAGGATTGTGAAAAGTCATTTCCAGAGTTCAGATGCTATATGGCAGTGTAAGAAATAGTGAGATAGCGAATCTTCATTTTGACAGCAGATGCATTTAGAAACAACATGAATGCCCATCTTCCTAAGTTTTTCATCAAATGGCAGATAGTAATTAACCAATTTCCAAACAAAAACAGATATCTTTGGAGGAACCAAGGGATTCCAAATCCGTTTCATTGATCTAATCTCTGAGCGTTTATTGGAAATTGATTTGAAAGCTGATGATATTGTGAACTTACCTGTAGAGGATGGAGTCCACACCATATGATCTTCCCTGTCAAAAAGAGGAAAAGGTGCTAACAAGGATTGAAGCAAATCTGGATTAAAGCTATCCATTAGCTGAGGCATGAAAAGGTTCTTGTTCTCCTGAAACTGAGCAATTGTGAGTGTAGGGAAAGGGATATCAGAGTCTGCCTCCCACTGTTCTGAGAGGAACCCTGTCCCTCTCTAGTTACTATTCCAAAAATTGGAGGTACCCTTTCCAACTTGTATTCTAGAAAAGTTCTCAGCTGTACTAGTTATAGCTTTGACTCTTTTCCAAGAGTCTGATTGTCTAGCTGAGGGTGGTAAGGACCAAATGAATCTTGTCCATAAAGTGGATCCTATCTGAAGTTTCCAATAGAGCTTTAGAGAAAAACTATCAATTACAGTATGAAAGCATCTAAATCCGAATCCATTTTGGGATAAAGGATAACATAAATCCGGCCAAGCTTTCCAATGTCTTTTTTCCCCTTGGTCTGAGTTCCCCCAAATAAAATTACTGCACATTTTTTCCATCATTTCAATCATGTGTTTGGTAGGGGACATGACACACCAAACATGCTGAGGGATAGAGGCAATAACATGTTTAACTAAAATGATCCTACCAGCCATATTCAACCACTTGTTATTCCATTTCAAAATTCTGCCACTTAGTTTTTCAATGATAGGCTGAAAGTAAGCATTAAGCTTTCTCCCTTTGAAAATATTTACTCCTAAATAAGTGAAAGGAAAGAAACCTTGTGACATGAGAGTAATGCTTCTAATCATCCCGGTTCTTGCAACACTAGTTTTATTTCCCACATAAAAAGCACTCTTAGTAAAATTGACTAACTGACCAGAGGCAAGTTGGTAGTGCTTTAAGAATAGAACTAGGTTTTTTAGGGACTTCTTAGTTGCCTTAATGAAAATGACAGTGTCATCTGCATAAGACAAATGAGAGATCTCCAAAGAACCCCGGGGAACTACAAATCTGTCAATGAAACCTAAGTTAAACATGTTTTTTAGCCCCCTATTTAAAAGCTCAGTAATGAAGTTAAATAAAATAGGGGAAAGGGGGTCCCCCTGTTTGAGCCCCCTGGTAACCTTAAAAAATCCATATGGAACTCCATTGATTAAGACAGAAAACCAGGCAGCTTGAATATTTCTAAGTATTAGTGAGACAATGTGTCCATGAAAACCATATTTCAATAAGAGAGAGTTTAACATAGGCCATGATACTCTGTCAAAAGCTTTAGACATATCAAGTTTGAATATAGCATTTAGGCTCTGTCCCTGTTTATCTAAAAGCCTAACCAGCTCCTGCATTATCAAGATGTTATCTGATATTTCTCTTCCTTCTATGAATGCAGACTGCTCCTCTGATATACATTTATGATTCAGCAGCTTTAGTCTCTCACTCAGTATTTTTGACAAGATTTTGTTAGAAAAATTAGAGAGACTTATGGGCCTATATTCAGAGAAAGATGTAGGGGTCTGAACTTTGGGAATGAGAGCAATCAGTGTGCTTGAAAAAGATTTTGGCACAGGAACCCCACACTGAAAGTCCTTAACTGCAGCTAGTAAGTCAGTTTTTATAATGTCCCAGCAAATCCTATAAAATTTTCCATTAAAACCATCTGGACCAGGTGCACTATGTTCTCCTAAATCAAAAACTGCCTTCTTTAATTCATCCATTTCCACCAGTTTGAGTAGTGAAATATTATCTTCCTCTGAAATGGGGGATGGGATATATCTCAGGAAGTGGAGGTGGTCTTGACCAGAGAGATCAAAGTTGTCATCAGAGAGAAGGTTTTTGTAAAAAGACACAGCAGCCAAGCCAATACTATCCTGATCATTACACCACTGACTGTTTTCGATTTTAATTTTATTGATCCTAAGTCTAGCATATTTATCTCTGACTGAGTGATGGAAAAATTTGGTGTTTTTATCACCATTTTCTAACCAATTGTTCCTAGCTTTTTGTTTCCAGAAACACTGCTCCTTCTGTAGAACTTTTGAGAGTTCAGCATTAATTTGTGATAAACACAGAAAATCAGCTGGATCAGCAGATATGTCATATTTCTTTTCCAAATCCATTATTTCTGATTCCATTGATTTAATCTTATCAAAAATGTTTCCAAAGTGTTGTTTATTCCAGTTCTTTAGGTGCCCTTTAAGTCTAGATAGTTTAAGTGAGAAACCTAGCATACCTTGAGAATCTATGGAGTCCTCCAGTTATTTTCCACCTCTAGTAAGAATGTTGGGTCTAGTGTCCACATATTTTGAAATTTAAATGCTTTTGGGTATGATTTCTCAGAAATATTAGCATCTAAGACTAGTGGGGAATGGTTAGAAGGAAGCCTACCTAAAATCTGAATGGAGGAGTTTGGGAATTTGGTAAACCAGGCTGAGTTTGCAATGGATCTATCCAATCTTTTAGCTACCTTATGTTCCAACTTCCTACCATTAGTCCATGTAAATAGATTACCCATTGTTGTAATGTCATTCAGGTTATTAGAATTAAGAAAAGCATCAAAATCATTTATGCAGTTTATATCAGGAGCTGATTTACCTCTATATTCACTAATATACCTGATGACATTAAAATCCCCAGTAAGTAGACATGGAAGAGAGGTCTTAGTTAAGCTATTTTCAATATCATTGAACATTTTAGACCTCTCTATTCTATCATGAAATCCATAAATAGCATACAGGTGAAATTCAATATCATGGATAACATGAGATACAGATATCAAAGAGAATTGCTCATGGACTTGAATCATAGAGGCAGTAAAGTCATCTTTGAACATTATCCAGGTCCTTGAGTCCAGGGAAGAGAAAGCACATTGGAAACCTAGCTCATTTTTTAAGTGACCTAGTTTTCCAATATGCTGTTTAGTTTCTACTATGACCAGTATTGAGATACTATGGATTCTGACGATTGATTTCAGCCTCAATAATGATTTTTGTATTCCCCTAGCATTCCAAGTTAAGAGCTTTATATTCATTTTTTACCTTGGGATCTGGTTTTGGCACGAGAGGATAATGAAGTGGAAACAATATTAGGTTCTTGGAAAAAGGTTCTAATATTGTCATGCATAATAGCAAGCTTCCCAGGATCATGCCTAGGATCATGTGATTTCAGGTGATCAGTGGGACTAGGATCTGTAGGTGATGAGAGTGTACCTGATGGGGTATCTTGTGATATGGTGACTGTTGTGTCAGAGTCCCTCACTAGTTTTTTCTGTTTGAGCTGGGAGTTGGTATCTTGATCACCTTGCTTGTCCTGTTTTGGTAGAGGTAGATCAGTGTTTGTGATTGGGGTATCCTTATCTTGGTCCTGAGTTCCATCTGTGGCTTGTTGTTGTGGTTTTGATACTAAGTCATGCTCTACCCCAGGAGCTATAGGATCTTGTTGTTGCTCATCAGGAGGAACCTCCTTATCCTCTTGTAATTTGTGCACTTCTTGTATTTCTTGCATATCCATTGCCTCCTGAAGTTTTGAGAATTTAGAGGAGAGAGTCAGCTGGAATTCTTTAAATTGTTGGGAGACAATAGCTCGATTAAAATCAAAGGAAGCAGGAGTCTTAGTCTGTGTGAAGGAGTGCATAAGATCATCAGTAGATGTCCAATTCGAGTGATCTCTTTTTGTCTTGCTTTTCACTGGCATCCACTGCATTGAGGATGGGATATTGTACGGGGTGACCAGATCTGGAATCTTCTTAGCCAGTGTGACAATTTGTTGATCTTCCAGAGGGGTGTCGACCCCATCAATTATTTCTATCATTTCTGGAGCATCTTGGGCACTGGCCACTTCCTCCTGAATGATTGGCAACTTGCCAATCTGTTTTGCAGTAAGAGTGACAGAAGGTGAAGTATCTAAATGGTTTTTGGGGATGGTCTTAGGGGCCAGAGTATAGGATTTGGCATCCTCTTTGGTATTATGAGTACCCAAGAGAGGTGCTTGATTATGAATATGATGTGATGGTAGAGCTGAAACCTGTTTTGGATGAGCTTGGGCTTTAGGTTGCTTAGGCTTATCACACTCCCCATATCTGTGACCTATTTTGGAGCATTTAGTACAATAGAAAGGATGATCCTCATAAGACACAGTGTACCATCTGCTATCAGTTTTTGAACCCAGCCTGATTCTATCAGGGAAAGGTCCAGTGAGATCCATTTCTACACAGATCCTAATTATTGATGGTCTGGTATGGTTCAGGGTTGGAGGATCAGCAAAAATCAAGTTTCCTAACCTACTTGCTATCAGCGGGATATAATCATAGTCCAAACAGTAGGCAGGAGGGGATTCTATAGATAACCAGATAGGAACAAAAGGAGGTTCTTCATTGACATCAAAAGATTTTGTCCATTTTAATACCTTCATTGTAGAACCTCCTATGTTCCAGTTACCTTTTATCCAGCATCTCTGTATGTCCTCATCAAGCTCAAATTTGATGAAGATATGATTCCTATCCAGAGCTGTGATTATGGCTTCCCCAATGAAACCGATACGCTTAAATTGGTGCCGGATGAAGTTAAGCGCCGGGCGACCTCCTTGAAATTTCCCGACCAAATGCTTGCTCCATGGTTCAGATAAAACATCTATGTCCGAGTCATCCAGGAGAACCGCAATCTCGCCTTTGTATTCGGTAATCGGATTGAGGATGAGATTTCTAGGCTTTAGTGGTTTATTTTGTTTGGGGTTTAAAGCATCTCTATACGATCGATCGAGATTGGGGGATTGTGTAAGTTGGGTTGAAGCCCCACCACCAGGGGGCGGTAGCGCCGCCATACGGCGGGCAGGGATGCTGTAGTTCACCGGAAGAGATTGGGAAGTAACCGTTGGGAGAGTACTGTTCAGAGAGATTGTCTCAAAATTACTAACAAAGTGTTGTACTTAAGAAAGACCGAAGGACATCTACGTTCAAAGATTCAACGACAGTTTTAATGAGACTGTCATTTTAAGTATGTTAACAATGACGATAAGGATGGAAAATGGGCGGACGAGTTGAATACTAGTCGGGTAATATGGGAAGCAGAAAAATATGGGTTCCATTTTTACCTGTTTTATGACGAGTCTAAATACAGAGTTAAAATGGGTCGGGTTGTAACACATTCAACCCATGGGTCAAAAATGGATAAACCCGCGGATTAAACCAATACATTGACTCATATGAGTTCTGGTGTATACCTAGCTCAAATACTAACCAGCAAGCCCAAAACCACAAAAAGGGCCTGAGCCTAACCGGTGGCACGAACTGGGCCAAAGGACGCAGGATTAGTTGAGTCAGCCCACGAACCAAGAATATTGGGGACCTTGATTAGCTATTATCAACAAACCGCAATTCTCGATCCCACGATCAGATACACGATGTAAGCCTGGATAAGATGGAGCCATGTTCGTTGTACACTATAAAAAAGAAAAAGCACTACTGGAAAAAAAAGTACATAGGCACCGGTAAAAAGGTACTAGTGCCTGAATATCAGTCCTAATTATACCATTAGCACCGGTATAAACATATGAACAACGAATTACTAGTGCCTTTGTAACTTACAGAACAGGTATAAACATATGAGCGGTAAAGTACCTGTGCCATTGAAACTTAAAGCACCGGTAACAAAAAACCGGTGCTCAATACAGATGTGTTTTTGAAAATAAATAACAAATAAGATAACTGTGAGCACCGGTTATGCACGTACCAGTGAATAAAATCTGTTGAACAAAAAAAATCATGCGGGAAATGGGAAAATTGTAGCACCAGTTTGGTTTTTAGTTGTAGCATTGGTATATAACTGGTGCTATTTATACATAACAAAAATTTGGGCAATAGTGCAATTTTAGCATTATGCAATCATGTCAATTTCGGGGATGTTCCATTTATCCAATCATGTCCAAATCGCATAGTTGTGAACTTGAATTATGAATTTTCAATATGGAATTGCCAATTTTGGTTTTCGACAATTCCATGATTCATGGAGGGACCTAAGTTCAAAAAGTAAAAAGTTCACTCGAACGTCCAAATTAAAATTCGCTCGAATGTAATGCTAGATTATGAATCCGTAAAGTATATACCATGACTTAATCAAAATATTTATGAATATATCTTCACAAAACACTACCAATAATCCTCCTCGTTAGAACTACCTAAATTCTTAATCTATAGTAAGATACTATAACGCATGTACTAGCGCTTTATAAATTTTAAATAAAATTTACTTTTCTATTTCAAAACTTCAATTAACTCATGGATACCTAATATGAAATAAATTAGATTTAAAAATGATGGTGTAACGCATTTTTGGCAATAGTACAATTTTAGCAAAGTTACGTACATATCCATTTAGGTGACCCATCATACACAATTTCCAAACACAGGAAAGACAGCATGATTAATTGATTTCTTATCAATCCAATTACTTAACTACATTAACCGAAAAAACTATCCAAATATACTGGTTAGTGGATGAACAGTTTAGGGTGAAATTTATATTTTGGAAATTATAAAACTAGCACCGGCATTTAAGCACCACAAGAAGCCTCAGGCAGTTGCTCTTACTAATTTGAGCACCACCTAAGAAGTTATAGCACCGGTAATTATACCTGTGCGCTGTACTTAGAACAATTTTTATCTTTTTTCCTCTCTGTTTCTAAAAAAACTCGGAAGCAGCCAAAGGCAGTTGCGTTTACAATATGAGCATTGGGTAGACTACTTGTAGCACTGGCAACTGTATAGGTGCTTAATACTTAGAAAATAAATTTAGATTCTTTTGTCTCTGTTTCTAAAAAAAAATATTCTGAAGCAGCCTGAGGCAGCTGCTTTAACTACTTTTGCACTGATTTTTTAACCGGTGCTTGAGACTTAGAAAAATCCATTCGTCTTTGCTCTCAGGTTCCAAGAATTACAAAAGAAAATGCAACTATAACCAGCCTGGAGTAGCTGCATTAAATACTATAGGCACCGGTATTTTGAATTCTGTACCGGTGCTAAGATGACGCATATATCTGAACCATTCATTTTTCTCTTTCATCAAATCTCAACCGTTAAAAATTTCAGGGTATCTAAAGGCCACTGCATAGGTTGCATTAGATTAAGGTATTGCCCTCTAACTGTGTAATTCTTATAGCATTTGTGGAACTCTTCCATTTCAAATGTGGAGATTTTGTAGTCTATGAGCACCAAAAGAGGCATGGTGTGTTCATAGTTAACTGTATTTAACATTAAACTGTGTTGATGTTGAATTCATTGTTAAGACATATAAAAACACATCGTGCCTCTTTAAGTGTGCTTGAATGCTGCATCATTACGACATTTGAAATTGTTTTGTTTGACTATAATTAATAGATATTGTTTTGTTGTTCAACTCTATAATTTAAATTGTGCAGAATTTGTTGGTGTTTTGTTAATTTGTAGTTGATGTTTAAGCTGTGAAGTTGTTACAGTCTACAAGCCACCAAAGCAAGGAGTGTTTGACATGGTTTTTTAAAACACCCCTTGCTTCGGTTCCCCGAGAGCTGCTTCATTTTGACATTTTAATTACTAGTTGAAGGACACTGCACAGGTTGCCTTTGATTCATGTATTTCCCTCGAACTATGTAATTCTTATTCCATTACGAAAAGTGTAGTAACATTTGTACAACTCTGTAATTTAAATTGTGCAGAATTTGTTGGTTTTTGGGATGTTTTATAGTTGATTAAACTGTTGAGATACTGGAGTTCACCCGGCCCAAGGAATCTTGGAGTGTTGACATGGTTTGTTTATACACTCCTTGCTTGTGTGGCTCGGGGAAACTGCTTCATTTCAACATTTTAAATGTCAAAAAATGCATTAGAATTTGTAACATCTTGTAAGTTTTGAATGAATGACGAACTAGATTAAGGCTTAAAGGTATTTTTCCAGCTAGTGAGTTTAAAATCACTAGCTGCATTTTTTTTATTTGTCGCCCAAATTCTAGCACCGGTATTTTGAACATATCTAAACTGGTGCCTATGGTTGGGGGGTACAAAAAATGGGCACTGGTAAGTGATATTCGGTGCTGGCTTAAATTTCTAGCACTGGTAACATATATCGGTGGCTATGTATCACAATACTAGCATTGCTCACATACAGACCGGTATGAAAATTCATAAAATACCGGTGCCTATGGTGGGAAAGTACCGGTGCCAATGGGGGGTCCTCCTAGTAGTGAGGAAGATGCGTATAAGGGTAAGCATAACTTACTTAAGAAATTCCAATTCTGAGAAGAGAAAGCTGACTTAATCATCGGTGAGTTTCTCCCAAAATCACTTTCAGGACTGTTTGCAGGTGTAGAAATTTAAGGAGTGAACAACAAGCGATTTGACTAAAAGGATCACCACATCATTTGGCCCTGACTGTAGGGAACATAATTGTTTTCTTCTTTCGTTCAAAGTCATTCAGGTAAACAATGGTGTTCACCAGAAGTGAGAAGAGTCATAACCACCAAACAGAGGAGCAAACACCTAGACGTAGTAAAAGTATGCATCCTCCCCAAGATCAAGACTACATCCCCAGTAGAGAAAGAGATCGCAATAAAGAGGAAACAGAGGAGGAGGAGGAAGCAAAATCCCCGAACACGAACCAAGAGAAAGAAAGAATGGCGTTCGCATCATTTTTAGAAGCGAACAGGGAAAATTTGGTATACCAGTTCCAAACAACCCTCAAGCCACATAATCCAAGAATAGGAAAAAAAAAGAAGGGCGAGTCAGGAACGTGAAAATCTCAAGTACGATGAGGAGCTGTGGGATATCATTGCAGAAGATGATACAGACAAGTCACCCATAGCACCGCATCTCCAGGACTTCAAGATGCCAAAGGATATCAAAATTTCTCTACATGTTAAAATTTATTATGGGACTACAGATCCAACAGAGTTTTTACATTCATACAGAAATAGTATGAGGTTTCACTATGCGAACATCGAATTAGTGTGCAAGGCGTTCCCCATCTTCTTGACCGGAACAACAATCACCTTGTACGAGGATCTCCCAAGTGGAAGCATTAAATAGTGGGATCGGTTATTGGATTTACTCCTGGACCGCTTCTATCAAAAGAAAAAATTCACAGAAAGGATTGTGGATCTTAATAACATAGCTCAACGAAGTGATGAAAGTTTGGTGGAGTATCATTGTAGGGTGGTCATGGAAAGTTTGCAGGTTTGTGACTTGTCATTCCAATCGTCACTAGGGGCATTTATGAGAGGTATGCAATCAAGAGAGTTCTACAAGGAACCAACAAAGAATATTCCCAAAACCCCAAGAGAACTACAAAAGATGATTGAACAGCAAGTGCCAAAAGATGAGGCAAACAATCGTAAGATAGAAAGGGAAAGATACAAGAAGTGAACGATGGAGGATTTGCAGAAGGTTTTTATGAAGAAAGGCAAAGGAAACGTCACTTTCAAACAGGGACAAATAGGATCGCAAGATGAGTCATTCAAAAATACGCTTCTAACTAGATCAAGGAAGGAGATATGGCAAGCGAACAAGGACCTATTTCGAGAACCAGCACCCATGCTAGCACCACCATAAAAGAGATCTAGGGATCATTATTTTTCCTTCCATATGGATCATGGTCATGACATTGAATATTGCCAAGACCTGAGAAGACAACTTGAAAATTCTTTAGAAAAGGCTACTTGAGCCAATATAAGAAGGAAAGAACAAGCCAATATGGGAACACTAGTAAAGTAGCGAAACCCATCTCCAAGAAACCCGGGATCACATTGGCAAAAAATTGAAAAATGACTACGGCGGTGGATTGCAATGATGATGCGGGCTATGAAGTTCCAAAAATAGTCATCTTATCCATACATGGATCCACAGAGTTATTGTCCAATAATGCTTGGAAGGCCAAAGAAAGATACTCTCCCCCACAAGAGTCGGTTGATAAAAGGTTTAGTTCGAATGAGATGATCACTTTTAAGGAAGAAGATTCATTACCTAACGCTTTGCCTCACAAAGTGTTCGTAGATGATGGAAGTGCAGTGGAGATACTATTTGTAGACTGCTTCGACAGGCTGGGCTTTAAGAGAGCTAACCTAAAAAAGTCTACGTCTCCGCTGTTAGGATTCACGGGGCGAGTGGAAATGCCTCTGGAGAATATACAAAATCCATTCACAATTTGAGAAAGTGGGAAAAATTACACCATCATGTGCGACTTCATGGCCATGGATGCCCCAAGAACGTTTAATGTCATCATCGTAAGGTCATGGATGAACAGAACTAAAGCAATACATTCTCCTTACCAACTAATAATGAAATTCCCAACTCCATTTGTTATTGCAACCATACAAGGAAACTAACAAATGGCCAGGAAATGCATGGTCATAGCAATGAAGGCAGGAATGGTTGGAGAGAGCATGGAAATGGTTAGCACAATCTCAGGCGGTGGTTTAGTAAAGCAGCAGGAATTGTCAGTAGACTTGGGAAATGAAGTAGAGCTGATTAGCTAGGATAGCGAGGATAACTCAAAGTACGTAAAGAGAAGAAAGCACCCTCCGGTCAAGGAGAGTATGAAAGTTGTAGAAATCCTACGAAGCCACAAAGACACGTTCGCGTGGAGCATCTAGAACATGGAAAGGGAGGAACCAGTCATCGATACCCATCCCTTCAATATCAGCGACTAAGTCAAATAGGGTGAACAAAAACAACTTTGATTCGCTAGCGATAGATAAAAAACAATTGAAAAGGAATTTGAAACACTTCTCCATGCCATCACACTGATAGATGTCATATATCCAAAGGGGCTAGCGAACCCATTTTGGGCAAAGAAGTCAAACACAAGTTGGAGAAGGCGCATTGACTCCACGGATTCGTATGAAGTATGCCTAGAGGACTACTGCCCTCTCCAAAAAATTGATCAGCAAGTTGAAGCAATTTCAGGGTATGAATAAAGATACTCACTCCACTCTAGGTTTTTGCTAACCAATAATGAAGCGGAATATGAAGCCTTTATATGTATCGTTCGACAACTAACGAGGAAGACACCGCGTAGTTTGGTCTACGATCACAAGGCGGTGATACCAGTAGAGATTGGTACTTCAGGCCATTGAGCATGCAGTCACATAGCAAAGGAAATTCGGGGATAATAAAGTTAGACTTGGAGGAATGGGAAGAGAAAAGAGAATTGGCAACAGCTGCAAAAATTAAGCATAAGGAAAGAATGGTTAGAGCTTACAATAAGAAGGAGAAGAAAACACAATTTTACATTTGTGATCTGGTGTTAAGACACACAGATTCTAACGTATCAGAAAAATGAGGAAAGTTATGCCCAAAGCGGGAAGAACCCTACAAAGCTATGAAGCCTCACAAGTCCAATTGCTACAAACTAGAAAGGTTTGACGGCACAAGTGTTCCCAATACATGATATGGGATCAATCTCAGAAAGTTTTGTGTCTAGATTTGAGGAAGAAGATAGGAAGCACCAACCTGTACAGAACTATGAGATTATCATTGGTTGTATTCGTTCAATTGCTCCTAATGCAACATTATCATAGTATATATTAAAAAAACCATCTTTCTAAGCCACAATTACATTTTTGGTTTTCTACTTACAAATATTAGATGAAAAGTACATTAGTAGCACATCGTAATCACTGCCAAAAAGATAAGTATAAGATTGTGAATAGTAAGCTATAGATCTTGCACAACAGTTGTTTGCAAGCTTTGGATTTTCCATTCTCACGAATCATACACTCGTAAGCTACAAATCTTGCACGACTACTGATACTTGCAAGCTTTGGATCATGCAACCCAGCAAACCATACGATCGCAAGCTATAGATCTTGCACAAAAGAATATTTGCTCATAAAAAGTGACAAAAGCAAGCAAAAGATCTTGTAGCTTTGCACATTACATACACTCAATAAAGTAAGAAATAGATCTTACTACACGATAGATATGCCTAAAAAATAGTGACTCTAGCAAGCAACAGATCTTGTGGCTTCGCATATTACACTCCCCATGAAGCAAGCGATTGATCTTGCTACACGGTAGATATGCCTACGAAACAGCGAATATAGCAAGCTATGGATCTTGAAGCTCTACACTAAACAGAGTTTCAATACTCAAAAAGAGATGTATGAGAATAAATTTTGTGAATTAAAGAGAATCAGGCAGACATGAACATTCAAATGTAGGAAGATGGAAAAAAGACAGCCACAAAATCCAGAAACATCAACATAAAAAATATCATTACTCAGAAGGGAAAATCACTACATATCATCTATGCCTAGACGCTCGTGATGATCCAGAAGAAGATGAACCACAACATCGACGGCTAGGCTCAGCATTGCGAGTGAGGCACTCAGGCCTACGCCAATTTTCCTCAGTCACACGCTTCTCACTAATCATATGGTTATATCACCATTTCATGTGTAGATAAGCAAGATGATATGTTAGACCCCTTCGTTCTATATGACCAAGATACCTAGGATAATATGCCTTGAAGTCAGTTATAGAGCCAAACTCTTCGCGGTCCAACAGCGCACTCATAACATTAATAGTTTCTTCATACTACATCATTTATACCCGTAAATTTTGTACTTTATCCTTTAGGCAGCATATATGTGATCAGACGGCTTCAGACAATTTAATCCTCTGCCCACCGATTCCCACAGTAAGATCTCCACAACTAGTAGGTTTGCGAGATGACGAAGGAATAGTATGAAGCCTATCCTTGTTCTCAACACAAGATTGTTCAAGTTGGTGCACAAATAAATCAAGCCAATTTCACTCAGTGCAAAGTTTCTAATTCTTACTTCACACTTGTGTGTCTATAGCAAACTACTCGTCAAACTTACTTTGCCAGCTGAGTGTAGAAGATGAAAATTAATCACAGTCATCTTGCTTTTTCTTCAACTTAGTGAACAAGTCATCAATACGAGTACATTAATTATCGATAATCAGCATCTTCTGATAGGCCTCAGGAGTCTTTCTCATAGCGTAACTCCTAGTCTCCTCTTATTGCCGGAGCATCTTCACCAGGATCAACTATTTATGCTAAATAAGACTGTTCTGCTCACTGCAAATCCTACACAATTCGTGCACAACATCCTGGGTGTCCTTTACAGTTGTATCCCACTTCTCTTTAAGATTATTAATGCCTAGAAGCATGTACTTCAATTGAACGCCTAAGGATAACGCCCACTCTTGAACACGGACAAGGAGTTTAAGCGACTGCATGTACGCACCAGCAGATTCAAGATCAACCAAACCACAGACAATATCCACTAAGCGTTTCAACATTATATCTATCAGGAACAAACTTACTGCAAAGACATGATACAGATGAAAATGGAAATGAAGCAAGAATAGGAATTTCCACTCAAGGAATAAGAGAGGCGACTCCATACGAGAATAGCGATAAGAAAAGATGAACGCCTCACACTCTTTGGTGAAAGATTGGGTGGCAAAAAGAAAGCTAATAGAACATTGGAAATTAGACAGTGAAAATCCATAGCAATCAGAAAGAGGATCAGTACACCCCATAAAGTCAAGTCATTTCAAGTATTTATGATCACACATAAGTAAGTGCAATGAGAACATTTAGAAAGAAAATGAAAAGGGATACTTCAACATTCATAACTAAGGCCACACAAATTGTACAGACATGCATCAAAATATTGTCTCAATATTACAATTAAAGATCCAAAAAGCCCAGTACACTAGAAATTAACTAACTTCGGAGGTGGAGGTAGGCTGAACAACGGTAGCAGCGACTTCCTAGTTTTGTTGCTGGGCAGGAGTTTTCTCATTTGGCTATTTAGTAAGAGCTTCAATGCTCGCACTAACCCCTGTGCACACACTGACATCAAGAGTAGGAGTGGGAATTACAATGCGAGCTCTAAATGGAGGATCTTCCAGATAATCCACTTCATAACACTTGAGCTCAACCACAGAAGGAAGACAAGGAAGGTTGGCAAGATATGATAGCAAAACATAGGGATGGCCCCCATCAACAATCTTTTTTATGACAGCTTCTTTGATTATGGCCTTATGCTTCTCAAAGGTCTCAGTACACTTCTTCATAGAAGGAAGACTCTTCAGCGAGCAAGTTGGATTCTATTCGTACTGATCCTTAAACCTGGCAGTAACCAATGGTGTGAACATTGTTGGAAACATCCTCAAATAGCTTATAGAAGGACTTGGTCTTGCACAGCCGATCTACCTGAATTTGAGGGTATTTGGGGGAAGCATGTTCATTGGAACACATCTCTTCCAACTCAGAACGAAGCTGAGTACCTTCCATTTCCGTGAGTTTGTCACGCTTCTCAATAATGCTCGCCCTCTCCCTCACACCGTTCGCCCCTGAGTGACTTTTAACAAAGTCTCTAGAGTTGCACATTTTGCTTCTTGTGCCTTATAATTCTCAGTTTGAAACACATCAATAGGAGAGAACTTAGAAAGCCACTCACTCACGAGTTGAAGGATTTCACCGACCTTAAAAAACAAGAACACATGGGACAAAGTTTGTAAAAACATTACATACAAAACATCAAGATATAGCGAAGGTTACTGAAATTAAGCCGTGACCTTACCGCAGCCAGTGTATCAGGCAGAGAGAGGTTGGAGAAAATATCAGATATCATCCTATCCGCTAGAGGATGCTCAGTTCGGGCTAGCATTTGCAAATGAGATTGGTTACCACGTCCCCTTTTCAAGGGAGGAAGCGAATGTCCTAAAGGTCTATCACTCATATCCCTCTTTTACTTCTTTTCTTTTTGCCCTCAAATGAAGCGCTAGCCGCCTGTCTTCCCACCCTCAGTGAACTTACCCTCATTACTAGAGACTTTTTTGTTACCACCCAACTGGAGGGCGCTATTAGCAGTGGCACTGTCAGGCCAAACAATGGCTTCAGCCACCTTCTCGTTGTCACTATCAAAGAGCGACCTGTCTATGTCACTACCAGCTAGATTCATGTCTAAAATGAAACAAACATCATAGATCAAAAGAACAAACAGAAAAAGTAGCTATTCATCAAAATAAGAAAGATTACAGATCGAACACATTAATAAAATAACAAACAAAACACCTTCAGCATCAGAGTCAGCGTGGCAGAGATGTTGTGTATGAGGACAAAGTGTGACCATGATCTCTGTCACAACAGTAAAACAGATACTTAAACCAAGAAGCTTACACTTGGGAACCTTGTAATTCCAAGAGGGAAAGGCCACTTTGAAATCTTGACTTAATTTTATAAAAAAAATATTTTGTACACCAGGGACCTACATGAATAGGAAAACCGCTAACAAGCTCAACCCCAGCAATCACAGGATAATATGTAAATTCATCTACTGTGTATTTTACTTTTCGAAGATGATAGAAATTGTGGAACAACTTAAGGGTAGGAACGTCTGCTTTTGTACACACCTGGAGAAACCCCATTATAATAGTGATGCCTTTGGGGCGAAATTTGGACAACGTGACTTTGTACGAACAGAGAAGTTCAACCAAAGGTTGAGGGAGAGGAAAGTAAAGGCCAAAGTTCAAATAGCCTAAGTAACATTATACATAGCCAGGTGGAGGAGTGCAAACACATTCATAATTCACGGGAGCACGAAGGTTTAAATGAGTTAAAAAGGGGATATAGTTCTTCAATTCATCTAAATACAAGCAAGATAGCATACTGCTAATGGTATAAAATCCAGTGACTTGACTGGAATCCCCATCAGAGTGAGCATCTTTAATGGGTGACTCGGCATAGTTAGGGAGAGACATGCGGACAAACGAGAAGCCTAAAGTGGGAAATAATATCCTTAATTAGGGTGATGGGCCACAGACAAGAGTTTGTTAGAAAAAAGTTAAGGAAAAGGTATGCCGGAGAAGACAACCAGAGTATTATACAAAAATAACACAAATAATATTTAATAGAAGATCGAAGAATAGAACATCATATAAAATTCAGTGCATGCAGTAAAGAGATTGGAGATTAAAAACGAAACTTACTCTTCAGAAAGAGGAGGAAAGGTGATATGTAGAAAACCTAGAGAAGACCGGAGAAGGTAAAGATTTCGACAAATAATGGTGATAAAACTGAAACAGAAAGCAATCTACGATATTTAAATACAAAGAAAGAAAAAGCATAATCGAGGAGGATAAGCAGTTCAACAACACAATGATGAGGGTCTGACATAAAAAGTGACTTACCTTTTACATATATCGAAGAGGAAGTGGAATATGAATAGACAGCACACTAAATGATGGTAGAGTCAAGTCACTCATTTGCAATTCCTCATTGGAGAAATAGAGTAACAACAAATGACAAGAAAATCCAGAAACCATCAGCGAAAAAGTCTAAATTTGAAGTCGGGGGAGTTGGCATAAAAAGAAAGTATAAACCACAAAGCTAATATTACTTTGTGACGACTACAAAGGTTGAATCAAAATGACGAGCAAGTTATTGAGTACAATATTAGTTCGCATTTAGTTACTTCAACATCATTTCTCCATGCTTATTAGTCTTTATGGATAGGGGGCTTATGGTGTATACCTAGCCCAAATACTAACCAGCAAGCCCAAAACCCCCTGAACGATGGCATGAACCGGGCCAATTGGAGCAGGATAGGTTGAGTCAACCCAAGAACCAATAATATTGGGGACCTTGATTAGCTGTTAGCCACAAATTGCATTTCTTGGTCTCACGATCAGACACATAATGCAAGCCCGGGTATGATGGAGCCATGTTTGTGGCACACTATAAAAAGGATAAGGAAGATACATATAGGGGTAAGCGTAACTGACTTAAGAAATTCCAATTCTGTGAAGTGAAAGCTGACTTGATCGTCGAAGAGTTTCTCCCAGAATCACTTCAAGAACTATTTTGCAGGTGTAGAAGTCTAAGGAATGAACAAGTGGTTTGCCTGAAAGGACCACCACATCAAGTTTATATACCAACTCGTATCGGTAAACCCATGGGTTTCAACCCATATGGCCAAAATATGAACCTGGTGTAGGAAAACCCTTCTTAATTATGATAGACCTCTGGATCAACCAAACGAGCTCCCCTCTACTGGGTACCTACAAGAGAGTCTCCATGGAGATCCCCGGGGAATAGATCTGACACCTACATTAGTCAAGAGGTTTTAAGAAGTGTAATATGTTGATGGTTGCTAGCCTGGACCAGTGTTTTGTGTATGTCCCAGTGTTATGTGTTCATCTATTTTAGCTTGTACTATTCTAGTAGAGGGTATCGTGGTGAGTATCACTTTTTATTTTTCTCCGGTCGATAGCTTGTTGGCAAACTGGACTTGGCTTGCTCTCGAATGTTGAGCGAGCTAGTTGCAACAAGTTGGGCCTTATGCTTAAGGTATCACGGGCTAGGTATATACCATAAGCACCCCCAAGCATGAAGTTATGAAATGCATAGTGTTTAAGGTTTTTCATCAAGGCTAAAAAAATTATTTTTTACTATGTCGAAGGCGAAATATATATTTTTGGGGTTTGACAAGAAATTGTGATGCTAGAACGAAGCTAGGTATGACTTTGTGGGGAATAAATAAAGATATTTTTGCGTTTCTATTAGTATCCCTTTAATTTTGGGGAATGGGATACGATGTCAAGAATGTTGAGGGTAAGATTGATATTGCAAGCGTAATGGCATGCGAGCTTATCATTCCCTATTGTAGGAGAGGTACATAGGCATTTATTTTGTCACATAGGCACCAATATTTTGGCCCCTTTGAATATCAGTGCCTAAGTATGGCGGTGTTGGAATGTAGATTTCCAGCGCATGTAATTAATATCGGTGCTAAGAAAAAGTTTGCACCGGTAATCAATACTGGTGCATATAAAAGTTACCAGGTGCTAAGATGGGGCACCGGTTATGTGGTTGGATTCGATGCTAGTAAATAACTTGAAATTAATAAATTCATAAAAAATAATAGAATGAACAAAACATACAAAAAAACCCATAAATTGATGTAAAAAACTAGAAAATTCATAACCACAACCCAATTCATTACATCTTAAAATACATAACTCATAATTCATGAAAAAATACAAAACCTACACATCTATATACAAAACGATTATTTAAAAACTAGAACCTAATCTCCATAAACACAGAAAGAACATCAACGAACCAGAACCAAAAGCCAGATGCAAGGCTGAGGTGTCATTAGACGAGTGGTGGAGCTAAGAGATAAGGCGCGGTGAATTTTTCAACTGAAGTGCGGCTTATCTGAGATAAACCTGGCATTTTTTAGTAGAGCTTGCGAATCTCACCAACGTCCTGGTCTGGGAGATGGCGTTGGGGTTAGGATGCTGCGGCGGTGGAGGCAACGAACGGTGCACAACGACGGAGGCCGGAGACATAGTTTGAAGTGCGACAACATAGATAGTGTCTGAGAAGAAAAAGAAGGGCTCGGAGGTGAAGCGGTGGAGACAGAATGCCCCAAGGTGTTCCACCGGACGAGCGCTATAACTTGAGCCAACATGGGCTTCTTCTTCTTATTTTTTTAATTAAGGATCACCAATATCGGAACAGGTGCCTATAGTGACATACCGGTGCCTGTGTATTTCCAATGCAGCTGAATGACACTGCTTAAAATTGTTGTTTTAATTCCCACCTGATAGATAAGAGAGCAAAAATATTCTAAGTGCTTAGCACCTTAAGTCTGGCAGGTGCCTATGATGGTCCTACCAGTGCTCATTAAATTTACCTCCAATATTTTGGATTAAAAAAAATATTCATTTTCTCGCCATATGAGCAACCTCCACATAATAAGAACATGGAACCGGTATGATAATATTATACAACAGGTGCCTAAGTTTATTTAAGTTTTGGGAAATTAATTTTTACCTTTTGCACTTAGGTCCCTCCAAGAAATTTGGAGGCCTTGAATCACAAAATTGGCGACAAAAATATGCAATTCACCAAGACACAACCGCGACTTGCCAATTTGGGCCTAAACGGGTGAACGTAAGGGCCTCGAATCAAAACAATGATTACTTGTACACATTCTTTTAAATTTTACCGTGGCCCACAAATTTTACAAACATACCCTATAACCTCTTTTTCCGCATCCCATTTAGACCTTAGTTGACATCATACTTCATGTTGTGTGTGATCAACCCGTGAATGTTAACTGGCCATCTATATTTGTTATTGCAATTAGGTCATTCTTTTGTGTGATAGGGTTATGGCATTTTCCATCACTCCAAATTACATGAATTTTTATATTCTTTCCTAATTATTAAAAAAATCACTTTTATTGATGAAATGTGGAAAACCTCTATATGCTCTAGAGTAAATTAAAGTTGATTACTTAGAAGTAACAAGGTGAAACCGGAATCACTTATATATGGATTTGTTTGTGTGCCTGATCCATCATAAACCTTCCAATTAGGACTTTGAAAATACCTTGGGAATGTATCGAGTACCCTCTCTTTTGAGCTGATTTGAATTTCAAGTTACGAGTAAACTTTTTACTTTTTTCACTTTGGTCTCTCCAAGAAAGATGAAGGTGTCAAATCACAAAATTGGCAACACCAAAATGCAATTCAACAGACAATCACGACATGTCAATTTGGGCCTAATCGGGTGGATGGAAGGGCCTCAAATCAAAAAAATGATTACTTCTACACTTCTGTTTTTTAAATTACAACCTAGCCCCCAAATTCTACAAACACATCCTACAACCTTTTTTTCCACATCCGGTTGGGACCTTATTTGATATCGTACTACATATTGTGTATGGTCTACCCGTGAATGTTAATTACATTCCTTATGCCATCTACATTTGTTATAACAATTAGGTCCTTCTAATGTGCAATAGGGTTAAGGAATTTCCTACCGCTTCAAAATACATGAATTTTTATATTCTTGCCTCATTATGAAAATAAATAATTTTCGTTAATGGATGTCGTAAAGCACTAGTATATGTTCGAGAGTAAATTATAGTTCATTACTTAAAAGTAACAAAGTGAAATCAGAATTACTTATGGATTTGTTTGTGTGCCCAACCCGTCATAAATATTCAGGTCTAGATTTGGAAAATACATTGGTAATGTATCGAGAACATTCCATTCGAGCAGATTTGAATTTTGAGTTACAAGTAAACTTTTAACATTTTGCACTTAAGTCCTCCAAGAAACTTAGAGGCGTCGACTCACAAGATCCGCAACACAAAATGCAATTCTCCAAGAGACAATCACAACTTTCCAATTATTGTCTGAAGAGGTAAAAGGAGGGGACTCGAATGAAAAAAAATGATTACTTCTACACACTTTTTATAAATTACACCATGGCCCCCAAATTTTACAAACACACCCTTCTACACATTAAATAATGAAATATATCTCCAAAAACCCACTTTATTACCTGCAGAAAAGGGTAGGTGAGCATTAAATGCACCTCTAGCACTGGTATATTATCCCCGATACTGGTGCTAACCAATTTCCCACCAAATTTAACCCACTAAAAATACTATTTTGGGTCAAAGGCACCGGTAATAACACTGGTATATGTCATTTATCCCAATACCGATGCTGAAAATTTACCTAACCAGATAGTTATTCTTCTTAGGCACCAGTACGTGGTACTTGTAATCTGAGAGAACCGGTGCTGAAGTTATTTAAAGGCACTGATATTTTGGTTTATTGGCCCCACAAATGGTGCATATTATATTCCTAGCATCGGTATTGCCCTACCAACAACGGTATACCGGTGCTTATGTACCTGTTTTCCAGTAGTGATTTCAAAAGAACATTTAACAAGTGACAACTCCTATTCATAACTGACACAAGTTACTTATTGCCTCGAAAATGTGCAATTTCGAAGTGCATAAATATATGTTTGGCTTTTGATATGTGTATAGAAGCCTAAAGATGTGTTAGTGGAACTTACACTATTTGGGTTGCAGGCGCGTTTGCAGACTTTATGTGGCTATTCTTTAAGGCCGTCGTTTATTTAAGGTACTATTTTTTTACCCTTCTTATTATAGAAAATATGGTGGTTATTTGTTCCGAATCCTCACCCTACATTGCCCAACTTAACATGGATGATAGTTGGGAGGTTCGTGATGACTTTCTTTTCAGGGACAACGTGATCGTCGAGGAAGAATAAGTAGTTGGAGAAGGGGATGGTCAAAATGTGGAATTTAGAGATATTGTCATAATTGAGAGTGCATTAGTAAAACTTAAACAATATCATCCATCCTTGGATGGGTGTGAGATCAAATTGCATATTGGTGGGCAAAAGGTGTGGAACCCCCCGCCTGTATTGTTTTAGTGTTTATGAGCATTTTTTCATTGTATGGACAAACTTTTCCCGTGTTGGATTTTATCGTGGGTTTATTAAAGGCTTATAGGATTGCTCTTTCTTCTCTTTGATAAGAAAATGTGAGAGAGAGGTGTGAGTTGTTGGTTCCCGAGGCCGATGGGATCAAGATTGTTACCCATACCACGACTCTTCAAATTCGAGGTCTAGTGGTTACTCAAATTTTTGGTATGGAGATGCATCGAGAAACCCAACACTTTGGGTTAGATTGTGGGATTTCACCAACTTACCCAATGCCACAAAACTAATCCCTGGGATTGGTTCCCGAATTAAATTGTGTAGAAATTTTGCAAGCTATAGCCAATGTGACCAAGAGTAGCGATTTACTCCAATCACAAACGCTTAGCGAGATTAGCGATTTGAGAGCTCAAATATTCTCAAGTATTGAGAAAGTTTAAGGGCAAGGGCTTAATTTGATGAAAAAGGTGAACTAACTAGAAACCAAATATTCCAAAATGAACCATTCCTAGTTGAATGTGAAGTTTTCATAGATGAATCTAAAGGGGATGGGGAATGGTTGGTTGAGAGCGAAGAAGTTAAGGAAGGGGTAATTGTACTTAATTTTCCATATTACTTATTTTCACCCCTACAGAACCAATTCACACATTTTCAAAAACCTTAGAGGAAACTATAGGGAAGCCAATTAAATATGCTAAGCTTCCATACCACCTATTCCCTTGACTCCTCCTCTACTATATCTTCCTCTTGGAAGATTATTACCCCCATTTCTTGAGTTTTGGCTGTCCAAGGTGATGGGGTACAAACCCGCACTTTATGGATAACATTAGGGTCGTGCTGACGATCTTAAATATACGGAGCTTCTCGGGAGGCAACCTGAGCTTTAAAAAAATGTATATTAGTTTAGCATTTTTGGTGTGTTTTTCTATTTGCAGTTTCTTTTTTTATTTTGGGACACTATTACACCTGGTGTGCATGTTTTTTTTGTTGGAATCATATGGTTCTTGGAGAAAGGTGAGCAAACGGGGAGTCCAACTCATGGGCCATGTAGACATACATGGTTTGTGATCCTCAAAATGGTTGACTAGGAGGAGAACCAAACCCCGAATTCATGGGGCGTGTAGACGTGCACGACCCATGGAGCTCACATACTTTCCTACACCACCCAATCACCATTTCTTCCCTACCACCACCCAACCACCACCAAAATACCACCCAAAACCCACCTACCCTTGAAGCCCTTGAGACACATGCATCGAGGCCTAAGAGGTAACTCCCCATGATTAAATTCCTTATTTTATTTGTGATGCATGATAGTGGTTAGATTGAACTTTATTTATTAGAGGTTAGTGTAGTATATTGGGGTGATGATAGTTTGTTCTTTACATTCTATGATCGTGCTAGCAAGGGTAGATTTTAGTGTTCTTTTTCATTATAAGTGCTTTCCTATTTCTTTCTCTTGACATATGTTCTTTGATTTTGTATATGCATTGAGGATAATGCAAGCTTTAAGTGTGAGGAAGGGGATTAGATAGCACTTATAATTTTTAGTTCTTTCTATGTAGCTAATAGCTCTTTTAAGAGCATTTTGAAAAACAATTGAAAAAAAAAACAAAACCTGGAAAAGTCAAAAACCCAAAAAGGTGACTTAGGTAACATTGGGAAAAACCTGTATAAGTTGAAAGACCTAGGTAAAAGTGATAAGATAGGCCCGGCTAGGATTACGAGCCTAAGAAAAAATGAGAGGCCGTGTGGAAAATGTGAGAAGTGAGTACCCTATGTGTGTTAAAGTTAGGATAAAAACTCGAAAGGGTTCCTAGGCCAAATGAGAGAAATTGAGAGAAAACAAAAACCTAAGTTAAATGCATGCTTCTGCGGTGGATTGTTTTCAAAGATGACTTTTTGATTGCTTTGGGATCATTTTGGGAAAAGTAAGCTACTTTAACACTTATCTTTTTAGCTTACCTTTTTCCACATTTTTCTTTTGGTTGGTTTGATTACTTATGTTTTTTGGGAAGTGTGAGAGTTGTGAGATTCTTACTTTCTTGGGGGAAATAGGGTAATCTTGAAATAAGTTGAATGGCTCGGTTAACTTATGCTTGCACGCTAAATTTCACTTGATTCTTTGTCTTGTCTTCTATTTACCTGAGGACGAGTAAAGGGTTAAGTGTGGGGGAGTCTGATCTGCTTCATTACACGTGCGTTAACCGATGCATTAGGCATACTTTTTAGATTTTTCTATTTGGTGGATTGCTAGTATTAGTTCAGTTTACGTGATAAGGGGTTTAGACAGTCATGTCTGGTTTTCTCATCTAAATCCCGCGTTTTGTCTAATTAATTGGTACTAATGGACATATTGTATCCACGGGCTCCTTTATATTCCTTGTGATCATCTTTAGTAGGTCGCACTGTGGGTACTTTTTGTTTACATTCTATGTGAAGGCTGTTCGTAAAGGTGGTAGAAGATATTGAGGGCCGTTCGGAAGGATGGTAGAAGAGATCGAAAATCATTCACCTCTAGAATGGTAGATAATGAATGCCCCAAACATCAAATCGTGGTCGTAGAAGGATAGAGCTAAGGATAGGTGGCATTGGAGTTCAAAACGGCCAAAGGAGAAACGGTGAATCGTGGTCCGATGAGTTATGCCAAAGTTTGAGAAAGATCCAAGAATAAATAGCCTTCAAGGTTGCTTCCATTTGATTCTTATTCTTCAGTACTATAAAATAAACTACTAAAACTCTCAAATCGGACTAATGGTTCACCCATGGCGAAGGAAACAAGTTCAATCTGCCGAGACACCAACGGGTCGGCGTGGGACGTGCATGGTTTGGTACCAACGGCCTATGCCAAAGAAGATGCCCCATGCCCAGGAGAGCAGTGCGAAGCAATTGCCCGACCCGCGCCAGACACAACGGGTCTCCAAGCATGAATTGAGGACCCCTCTGCGTGGCTAAGTATGGGCACAGACGTCCCAATTTAGACGTCGCACTCCGTTCCAAATCTATTATACCGAGACCAGCACACGGGATGTGGGAATTTATGTGGCCCACGCCAAGTTTCTGAGCAAAGCACCTAACCTGAATACATCTCGCGAACGACGTGACCCGCGCCAGTGCCAGACGTAACCCGCTCCACGATGAAAATCCACACCCCATAGAAGAACTCAAGCCCTGAGCAATATGATAATCCACACCACCCTCCATAACTCATGCCCCGCATCACCAAGGAAACGCCACGGGATGCATCATCTGTGACGGCCCGCGCCAACCGACAGTTTCTCACTATTTTTCTCATAACTCTCTCAATTTGCATCTGATTTCCCTCTACCATATATAGAAATATTCATTTTTCTGATTTCTATCCAACTCACTAAAGTCCAGATCCATAAGTTTCACGTATTTGAGTAGTTTATTCGAGAAAGGTTCATTGGCTAAAGGGAAAGGGTGACTAGAGTTTTGACCTAACTTTGGCCTATTTTGGGCCAATATTGAGGCTCAATCCCCTACTTTTATATATAAGAGCCTTAGTATTCTACTAAATATAGCTAGTAATTATGTAGATTTTGCCTCTCTCTAGTTTAGAGAGAAGGAAAATGAGAGTACTTCTTTTTCTTCCTTCTCTTTTTCTTTTTTTTCTTTTTTCTTTCATCTTATTTTCTTAGGTCTATGGAATCTAACCTAATACTTTCCATGGATCTATCTTTTCTAGAGTAGATTTATAGCTTGGGGATAATTTTAGTGACTTGGTTTAATCTTTATGGTTTTTGAGATTCTCTAGTCCATCCTAACTTTGTGTTCATAATATTATTGTATTTGATTTTGAGTTTGAATGCATGAATGCTACACCACATATATATCACACACTTTGGGTTGCATTCATGTTAGGTGCAAATATCGATGCCCACTTGGGAAGAGAAACTTGGATGTTTGTATGGGTGGAGGAGAATGCGACTGTATGAGTGTGTGCACGGAAGATTTGAGATCACTCTAATCCACTTACCATTGCACCAGTCTTAGTTGACTTTTTAAAGTTGTCCGAGAGGTTCTAGGTAGAGATTGCTAAATAGTAGCAAGCGGTGGTTACAAGAAACCTTAGTATCATAGATAAGGCTCCACGACCCTTAGGCCTAATTGATAGGACCTGAGGGGAGTAGTGCATTCGTGGTGGAAGCCCAGGACGTAATTACACGAGGGAGAATCAGACCTACAATAATGGTCGGACCTTGTTGTACTCCCCTAATTATGATAGCGGTGGTAGCGATAACACACGTTGTGGCAAGGATGGGAAAGTGTATGCCATTGGCCACGTCACTTGTTATGGACACTCTATTAGGTTTGTTTAGATGTCTTTGTGAATGAATTAAGGATAGAAACATTAGATTGACCAAGTTGCTCAATTATTTCCCCAAGTGCTTAGCTAATATTGTAGTTGTGCTTTTACTTTCATGTTTATTAGTTGTTAGATTGAAAAACCACCCCCACCCTTATTTGCATGTTTACTTTACTAGCTATTCATTTCACTCGCATGGATGGACGAAGCGTATGAGGTTGTGTTTGAGTTGGTACATTAGACCTTGCATATCTGTGGACAAACTCAGGGCTTACCGCTAACTACCCTATAGATAGTGTAGCAGTAGAAACAACGTGCATAACTATAAATCTCTATCTTCTAACCACACCGCCTCCATCTGGGTTAACTCTAAGCTACTGTTTTAATGACCCCCGAGGGGAGGCAGGTCAAGAACTCGTAGATCCAAGGTACCCACAGGTTTTGGTGAATAAATTGATGAAAATGAAGGGATTTTATAACTTCTTCACTAAAATGTATGTAGAGATTGCAGATGTTGAGTCGTGGTGTGCATGGGAGAACATACGTGCCAAAAACCCTAATCTAGGGATTAAGGGGGTGGACTATTGCAGAGTCTATGGTTGCTTCTAAGTGGGGTTTGATGGTTTTTTGTTGCTTGGAAGGTTACGGATAATGGACACCCCTTCCTTCTTGTTAACGAATTAGGGAAGAGAACCTCGCTGCCTTTGCTTGCTGAGATTGAGGAATGTGAGATTAATAAATAATAGAAGGACGTGGCTAGAGAAGGGGATGGCCTAACTAATATGGATGTTTAGCCTCTGTAACAGCCTAATTATCATTCTGATGCATTTAGTTACACCAATGAGCCGAATGGAAGAAATTCTGAGGCGGCTAATAACGTTGCCACCGGGTCAGGTAGTGAGCAAGAGAAAGGTTCTCATGTAGCTTATACCATTCTTTTCATTTTGTATATGTAGATGTTTGCCGATAGATTTTTATTAATGCTTTTTAATTAAATATGTTGTTTTGTCTGTTTGCTTATGTATTTTTTAATTATTTTTTAGGTCGTTGCTAGCATCTATCTTGGGATTTTTGTAGATGGGATGTTGTTGAACCCTAAGAATACCTAGGTAGAAAGTGAACAAGTCTCCACTACTCATCAACCTCAGTATTTGATAAAATCTTGAAAAACATATCCACCGAAAAACTCTTTGTTTGCCCTCCTACACACTTCCCTAAAACCAAAAACTATGGCAATATGCCAGTGATGAAGATGTGCAAGAGCAACACCATAAGTAGGGATGGCAATGGGGCGGGACGATTGCAGATTATGGTACCTCCATACCCATTCCCACATAAATATTTTATACACATACCCTTCCCATCACCCATGGTGGGTACAACTTAAAAATCCACCCTGCCCCATCAGGTTTCATACAAAATCCATATCCGCCCCATCACCTACTTTGGTCTTCCTACCTACTTCATACCCATTGTACTCATCCCACTTATATCTCTAAAAATAGATAAAAACCACTTTTTTATATAGTAATTTTTATATTAAAATTAACAAATGTATTTACATGATAATATTATAGGTCAGATAAATATGGATAAGAAGTCATTTATTTCATATTAAATTTGCAGGTATATAACGGTTTTAGTGGGGCAAAGAGGGGATGGGGTGTGAACTAATATCAATGCCCAATCCACTACCCATGATGGATATGATTTTCATACCCATACCTTCCCCACCCCTACCGAAACTACCGCTATACCCACCCCATTGGGGCAGATGTGGGGCTGACACCCACCAAAACTCGCTCCACTGTCATCCCTAACCATATGCCTCCAACAAACACAGGACAAAATCTAGGACGGATAGGGGAAACCCACACAACACATAATGTTCATACAAACTGAAATACCCTACAGGAGTGTCCCATACTCTCTCACATGCATCTGGCATCCTAATCTCACAATCATTCAAAAAATATACTGCTCCCTCTGGGTGACTACATCATTCTTACTAATAACACTACCACCATCAAAAAGTACTTCACTACTACCTTCTTTCTCCACTCCATCTTCCCCAATGACTATGCTATCATCAACATGTATCTCACTTTGAATTGCCTCACTGCCACTATCATTAGGATTGGGAGTGAAGGAGGAAAAACTCAGCGTACACAGCTACCGTGTATTTGAAATAGAATGTTTTGAAAAGGTAATTTACCATTTGCATGTAAGCTTTCAAAGAGTTCACTGACTTCTGATATTCCAACAAACATAGAAAGAAACGAGATACGCCTCTCTTACGCACAATGGCTTTTATATAACCACCAAGGAATTCAAATCAATAAAGTCACTCTTTTGAAAACTCACCTTTTCGAGGAAATCAATAACTTGTAGCAGTTAAGAATAAGAGCCATCATACGTCAATTTTGGAAAACACACTTGTAAAGATTACTCCACATACTGATTCGTTGATACGTCAATTTTCCCCTCACTTTTTTGGACATTACTAACTGTTTCTTGAAATTAAAGGAATAATAACTAGTTATCACAAATTTAGATTTTTAATGCATTTACAGCTAAAACATTTCAAACACCTTTCAAATTCTTACATATACATTTTTCTACCCACAAAGTCATTTTTAGCTTCTTGCCCATCATATTGTTTTAACCTAACTAATTTGACCTATATTTTTTCTTTCTATCTCTATTCACTTGGTTTCAAAGAATTACATTGATCACATCACCAAAAAAAATAAACAACCCTACACTCTTCTTATCATGACGCTGTGGTTCGGAGGGCTTATGGTATATATGACCTACCTAGTCCGAGTTAGTCAAGACTAAGCAAGCAAAGCACTCGCTTCTTTAGACTAGACTAGTTCACTAAATCCGCAAAGGCAGACCGTGTTACCCCTCCACGAACTAACCAGCAACGAGAATAGTGGAAAACACTACTACCCACGATACCCTCTATTGGTCCATGATCAATTAGAGTGGAGCGCAATAAGCAGGCCACAATCGATCACACGATCAATGCCCTGTAAATAAAGATAGAGACGACCAAAAAAAGTGACTTTCAATCCAAAAATGCATAAGCAAAGATAGCTAACTTGAGCGTTGAAGATTCCTTCCCGAGGCCCACCTCAGGAACTTTTGAAGAAAGTTGAAGAGGTTGGGACTTGCCGTAGCAGATTCTAGGAACTATCAACACTCGGAAAGAATTTCCCACAGCAGTTGGTATAGAAACCCATATGAGTCAATATCTAGGTTGAAGCCAGCAATTTCATCCACTTTGACTCGTGGATTGGGTGATTTTCAACTCGCGGGTTGAACAAATTTTGACCCCACCGGTTTTTGACCTAACCCATTTTTGACCCGTTATAAAATGGATAAAAATGGGCCATGCCCATATATTTTAACTATCCATGATACCCAATCCATAGTCGACATGTCTGCCAATTTTCCATCCATAGTCCGTAAAAATTTTAAAAATATATGATTTAATCCACCAATTCTTCAAATTTGTAGCGACATCCCCAAAATCATGTACATATAATAAAAACAACTAAGCTCTATCAGATTTTTTATAGATTATATTAAAATTATATTTCTAATCATTAGAGTATTTTAAAAAAGATTATGAGAAAATATTAAATTGATATTATACATAGGACAAACTAAAGAATAAGGATAAAGAAAAGATACAATGAGAGACATAAAAAATAACTGCTTACTCTCTAATTTCAATAAGTCGTACGTTAAGAAAAATACGAGTTCTCCTAATTATTATCTGAATAAAAAAAATTCCCAGTCCTTTTTTATTTTATCATACTATCACATATAGAATCATTTCTCTCTTAACTAAATATTTTTATGTTGAAACAAAAAGAGTAAAACTTTTTCTCTATGGAAAGACACTCCTCAACAAACACCCAAAACAAAAACCCTAGTTTGGAACGTTGTTGATGCTACCAGATTTGGTAGTCCCGTGGTGTACGGCTGTGCATGGCTTCCAAAGGTGATGGAGCAAAGCCATAAACGATGGTGCGTGATGACTCGGCCCAAAATTTGACAATTTAAAGTGGAAAATTATGATAATTGTTTCTCTAATGGAGATCGGTGAAAATGTCGCAGGCGGTGGTATTCAACTATGGGTTATATCTGCCAAATAGGGTGGTGGTGGGCTTGGTTAAGTGTAAATGGGTTGAACCACTTAATTAAAATTGGGCTAAAATGAGCTTACATGTTTTTTACTACTTTAGTCAAGCTCATTTCTTTCCAGATCTAGTTTTTTTTATTAACATTTTTCTTATATTAAAATCAAACCAAAATCAAACCAATGTACAGTTTTTAGGCCCTCTCCCCCGGTCCATTACAAAAAATTTCAGCCCCTCTTCTACGAACTATACAATCTCTTAATTCAGCCCAAAAATCTAACTAGCAATTTTCGTAAATTTTAAATCATACTCCTTCTCTAATTCTCTTTCCTAGTTCTTCATCTGCCTTGATCTCCATTCTGATTCCACCATATCATAGATTACTATCTCCATTTTTCCACTCATTGAAAGATTCTACCATTCCTCTTGTAAAGTCCAGGAGCGTTGGACTCAGTTGTGGCATATTGTGTGAACTAGTGAAGTGGTGTTCTAACACCATTCAAATACAGGTGTCTGGATAGCAAGTATTTAGCCACGGTTTATGGAACTAATTATGGAGGAAAATTATGCGATCAGAACATAATATTGTGGAGATCAATGTGTGATTTCGTGGCAACCTATTTCTGGTAAACAAATATTCCTTGTAATAGTTAGGAATTAATTAAGTAGTTTATTTATGGTACAAGTCCTGTTAATAAAGGATTGTCCATTTAAAAACCAGATTAGGATTAGATCTTTCCTAAGTCTAGAAGTCTATTCTTGGTGGAGTTAGACAAGGAAAGAGTTACGCACAAGGAAGGAGTGCGTAGGTGATAAAAAGCGAAGAGATACAACGCAAACGGTGACGAGGCAACCAAGTTTTCATCTCTATGTGAGATACGTTGTTGGAGCTGTTCATCTCTGGTTTTGGAGATTCATCAAATCAACCGACCAAGTTCGTAAAGATCAGAAACAAGGAAGTCTTAATTCCTCGGGAGGAGGCGATCCAGAGAAACGTGTTGATAGTGGGGGTTCAACGGCGTAGGATCGGCAGTGAGGGGATCAACATCCACTCAATAGGTTAGCAATGGATTAGTATTTAAGTTAAGCTTCTTGTACTAAAGACTGCTTTCTAGTGGATGGTTTCCGATCTGGGCAAGGCCCCGCAGACGTAGGTGTATTTGCACCGAACTGCGTAACCAAGTTGTGTGTGCACTGCGTATTTCGTTTTGCATTTTAACATCAAACTGAACTTGGTGTTTCAACACCAAACTATTAAACAACTTGGTATAAACTTTTATAATTTAGGTGAAACTGAAATTCAATTGGTATCAGAGCACGGCACTTGCTGACCCCTAAACAGGGAGAGTGAGATTAGGTCTCACCATGGCACCAAAGGAAGGGGCTTCGGTCACGCGACCACCATTGCTGGAACAAGGAAATTATGCCTATTGGAAGGCACACATGAAGGTGTTCATTGGAGCATTAGATGATCAAGCTTGGAACAATGTCATAAATCAGTACACTCCACCTACAGTAGCCGAATCTGCGGGATCAAGCTCATTGACAGCTAAACCATTCTCTGAATATTCTACCGAGGAGCACAAAGCACACGTGTCCAACTCAAAGGCATTAAATGCCATTTTTACGGCAGTGGATGAAGATCAGTTTAAGATGATTTCAAATTGTGAGACTGCTAAAGAGGCGTTGGATGTGTTACAAACTTATCATGAGGGGACAAGCTCCGTCAGAGAATCAAAGTTGCAGTATTACACGGCAAAATTCAAAGATCTAAAGATGCGCAAAGATGAGACTATTTCTGAGTTCAATGGACGAGTCTGAGATATTGCCAACAAAGCTTTTCAGTTTGGCAAAAAGTACAAAGATCACAAGCTTGTAAGAAAGGTTTTGAGAGCACTGCCACCATGTTTCAACATGAAGGTCACAGCGATTAATGAAAATGGAAGGATAGGAACAATGACGCTTGATGAACTTATGGGTTCACTGGAATCTTATGAGATGGAAATGCTGCAAACAAAAGTAGGTAAGAAAGAGATAGCTTTCTCAAGCATAACCGCTGGAAATTCAGAAGATCATACAGATAATGAAGAGTCCGATGAAATTGCAAACATAACCAGGAACTTCTCCAGATTTATGAAGAAGATGGGCAGGAGGCCACAAGAGAAGTCAAGTGGAAGCAAGAATCCAAACGCAAACTCCACTCCAAGATTTGGCCAAGCAATTGGTGTTGAAACACCAAAGTTCAAATCAACAAATCCGAACCTGAACAGGAAAATCCAGTGTAGAGAATGTGAAGGTTTCAGACACATACAAGCTGAGTGTGCCAATACGCTTAAAAGACAAGGAAAATCGTATACCGCAACCTGGAGTGATGATGACGGAGGAAATGATGGCATGGATGGAGAGGAGTATACCAATCATGTTGCTTTTGGTAAGACAGTGGTGGAGTTAGAAGATTCTTTCGAGGAAGGAGTCAGTGTGCTGTATGAAAGTGAGAGTGGTAGCTCAGATGAAGAGACCAGGAGCATTAGTGATGATGACATTCGCAAGGAAAGCATGGAAATGTACAAAATGTGGTTAAAAGTGGCGGATGAAAACAAAGAGCTCAAGTTCGAGAACAAGAAATTGAGTGAAAATGCTAAAATAAAGGAACTTCAAAAAGAAAAGGCAATCCGCGAACTTGAAAGAATCAAGAAGGAATTTTCTGGAATGGTGCAACGAGCAGAGGCAGCAGAACAAGTCATTAGACGTCTCAATACAGGGAAAGCTAAGCTCGAAGATTGTCTAAGAATGGGAAAGACGACCAAGTACGGAATTGGCTATGAAGAATCTTCACCGGTGAATTCATGGAGCAACAAGGTAGATCAAGGTGCATCAGCTCCAGAAATAATCGATAGAAATTACCCCACCAAAAGGATCAGACGATGTGGATACTGTGGAGCTCAAGGGCATGTGAGAAATAGGTGCTTTAAGCTGCTTAGGACACTGTCGTTTAACTCAGCAGATCGATGTTTCAACACCGTGCCAGGGTATGATACAGGACGTTGTTTCAACACTGGAGGCTACAGAACCAGAATTCTGAACACACGTGTCAATCCAAGGTTGCATAACATCACTCGACCTCAAAGTAAGGTATGGATTCGAAAATCTCAAGATGTTTGTTTTTCAAGTTTCGTATGTTTTGGTGCACATACAGGAAATTCCTGGTATTTTGATAGTGCTTGCTCAAGGCATATGACTGGAGTCCCTGAATTTCTGCAAAAATTCAAACCTGGATTTGGTGGATATGTTAGATTTGGTGATGGAAAACGCAGTAGAATAATCGGCAAGGGTGAGTTAGCCATCAAAGGGCTTCCGGTATTCCAAGATGTGTTACTGGTGGAAGGTTTGAAAGCAAACTTGTTAAGCATTAGCCATATATATGACAATGAAATGACGGTGTTTTTCGACAAGGAGAAATGTGTAGTAAACCATGGAACTGGAGTATTCACTGGATCTCGATCAATGGATAACTGTTATTTGCTCGATCAAGATGTCACCTGTTTTAGCTCAAAAAGGGAAGTCAGTACTCTGTGGCACAGAAAATTGGGGCACAAAATTATAAATCCTTAGCACGCATTTCCAAACTGAATGCAGCTAGAGGAATTCCTGATATCAGTGACAACAAGGAGACTGTTTGCAGGTCGTGTAAAGAAGGAAAGCAAATCCGGATATCACACCATGCGGTACACGATGTTTCAACGTCAAGACTTTTGGAACTCCTGCATATAGACTTAATGGGGCTGGTCAACACCCCTAGTGTGGCAGGGAAGAAATATATTTTCGTATGTGTAGACGACTTCTCGAGGTATACGTGGGTATCATTTCTCAAAGAGAAGTCAGAGGCCGCTGATGTTTTCAAGACCTTGGCGCACAGGCTACATGTAGAAAAGGGAACCACCCAAGAAAGAATTGTACGGATCAGGAATGATCATGGAAAAGAATTCAAAAATTCTAAGTTTCATGATATTTGCGAGACGCTTGGAATACACCACGAGTTCTCTGCCCCCATAACACCTCAACAAAATGGTATAGTAGAGAGAAAGAACAGGACTTTGCAGGAAATGGCACGAGCAATGCTAGCAGAGAGAAAAATTCATGCTAGATATTGGGCTGAGGCGGTACACACAGCATGCTATACTATCAACAGAGTATACTTGCGTCTGTTTACTGAGAAGACACCATATGAAATCTGGAAAGGGAAGAAACCAGATGTATCGTATTTTCATGTCTTTGGGAGTAAGTGCTATATTCTGAAGAACCGAGAACCTTTGGCTAAATTTGAATCTAGAAGTGATCTTGGTATATTCTTGGGTTATTCTCCTACTAGTCGAGCATTCCGAGTTCTAAACCAATGCTCTGGAGCAGTCATGGAGTCTATTAATGTGATTGTCGATGATTCAGAGAAATATAGTATGGCTGAAAGTGATATCCTCGACACAGTGAATCCTACTGGTGTTGAAACACCAGCACAGTCAACCGGTGTTGGAACATCGGAAACAGTAACACATGAATCTGAACAAAGTCCAGCTAAATACATGCAGTTACGGGATAAGCCACCGGTAAATTACAGAGAATTGGCAGGATTATCATGTTTTATCTCCCTCACTGAGCCCAAAAACTACAAAGAAGCCCTGCTTGATGAGTATTGGATTTTGGCGATGCAAGAAGAGTTGCAGCAATTTGAAAGAAACAATGTTTGGTATCTCACCCTGCGGCCTGCTAATGTTAATGTGATTGGAACGAAGTGGATCTTTAAGAACAAATCTGATGCAAATGGTAACATCACAAGAAATAAGGCGCGACTCATTGCTCAAGGGTACACCCAAGTAGAAGGAGTTGACTTCGATGAAACTTTTGCACCCGTAGCCAGATTGGAGTCGATTAGGCTCATGTTGGCAGTATCATGCATTCTGGACTTTACTCTTCATCTGATGGATGTCAAGAGTGCATTTCTGAATTGTCTAGTAAAGGAGGAAGTTTACGTGGAGCAGCCTAAGGGGTTTGAAGACCCACATTTTCCTGACCATATCTATCGGTTGAATAAAGCATTGTATGGACTCAAGCAGGCACCCCGTGCATGGTATGAGCGACTGACAACCTTTCTGATTCAGAAGGGATATCGTTGAGAGGGAGTGGATCGTACACTGTTTGTGCTGCATAAGGGGACACATCTTCTAATCACACAGATTTACGTTGATGATATTGTCTTTGGATCCACCTCTTCAGCATTGGTGAAGGAGTTTGTTGACTTAATGACTAAGGAGTTCGAAATGAGTATGGTAGGAAAATTGTCATATTTCCTAGGGTTGCAGGTTACTCGGGAAAATAATGGTCTTTTCATTTGCCAACAGAAATATGCTGAGAACTTGATCAAGAGATTTGGACTTGCAAGTGCAAAAGCAGTGCGCACTCCAATGGCTACCACTGATAAACTCACAAAAGATGATCAGGGTCAAAGTGTTGACCAAACATTATACAGGAGCATGATTGGCAGCCTGTTATATTTAACTGCAAGTAGACCAGACATCTGTTTGAGTGTTGGTATTTGTGCCCGCTACCAGGCCAATCCAAAGGAGTCACATATGTCAGCTGTGAAGAGAATTATTCTATATATAAGTGGAACTGTGGAGTATGGAGTGTGGCTTTCTAGGAAAAAGAATTCGCAATTGGTAGGTTTCAGTGACTCTGACTGGGCCAGGAATGCTGATGATCGTAAGAGTACCACTGGTGGATGCTTCTTTGCTAGTTCGAATCTGGTCAGCTGGTATAGTAAAAACCAGAACTCTATATCATTATCTACGGCTGAGGCAGAATATTTAGCTGCAGTGAGTTGTTGTGCGCAGTTACTATGGATGAAGCAGATGATGAGAGACTATGGAGTCAATGATGTGAGTTTGACAGTCTTATGTGATAATAAAAGCGCCATTGATATCTCCAAGAATCCTGTGCAACACTCTAGGACAAAGCACATAGATATCCGACATCATTTTATTAGGGATTTGGTCGAAAAAAGAGAAGTCATAATTCATCATGTTCCAACATCAGAACAACTTGCTGATATCTTTACGAAGCCTCTGGATGGTGAGACTTTTGAAGGACTCAGACAACACTTGGGAGTGTGTCGAATGTAAGGTACCCAAATCTGTCTATTCTGTTGTATTATTTACTGCTTTCCTTTAAATACAGTCAAGTATATTAAAAAATAGAAAAATCAGAAAATACCAAAAATTTGGGGAGGTGGTATTTAAACACCACATGATAGAGTGATGGACAGTTGATTTAATGCGAAAGTAGAAAGGGAAGAACATGGGCCAGAAATCTGTGATGATGGGCTTGGTTGTGCACGTAATTGGACAGAGCCCAGTAGGAAAGAGGTGTGGGGTTTGGTTTGCTAAAAAGATGTGAAAGCGACAAGTGTGTAATTCCCACACAAATTCAATTTCTTCCCAACTGTTCATCTTCCCAGAACAGAGCTCGAGCAACAGTGTCTCAGGCGACCTGAAATCTTCAAAATCCCACAAATTTACATAGCCCACACAAAACCCATCGACAATGGTGAACTTTACCTTCAAGAAATGGTTTGGAGGTTTCTCTAGTGCGCGAGTTCCAGAAAATTCGCGAGTTGAAGAACTTGACTCGGATGTGGACTTGAATGAATGTTGTGGAGGTCGTGAACAGAGGTTGGCAAAGTGGGACGGAGTTAATCGTCGCCGACCGAAGATCAGGTTTGATCACTCCTTTGTTGTTGATGGAGTTTATTTTTGCTCAGTTCTTGAATATCTTGAATGGAAGGTCCAGAACCAAGATTATGTTAATCTTAGGAAGTTTAAGAGCTTGCATGGATAAGTTAATGGGTTTGATTTGAAGGAAATATTGACTGGTAGTATTGGGCAAATTGATGAGATTAGTGATTTTCATGCCACCTTAGTTGGGGTTGATTTCGGTGAACGATACAGAGTGGGGGAAGAAGAAGATAGTTATTTTACAATCTATACGAGGATAGCCTCATTGCACAGGCCAGTCATTAGGAGTATTAGGGATGATGCTGTGGTGCATCCCTGGGTCAAAGTGGTTAAGTCCACTGATTTTACCAAAGCAAAAGGTATGGAGTTGGAGCATTTTAATGGTCGTCTGTTTGTGCTTCAAGAATATCTCAGAAAATTGCCCATTCTAGTGGTGGAAATCAGTGACAATGTTGAGGAGACAGTATATGCAGGGGGAGCTGTTGAAGCTGAGACTTTGTCAGAGTTGATGGAGCCAGTAGCTGAAACTGGAGAAGATGCGGATAGAGCTGTGGAAAACTCAGAGTGTGATGATGTGGCTGTTACTGGTATTCAAACACCAGATGTTATCTTCAATGTTGATGACCAGGTACCTGTGAATCAAGCACAGGATGTGAACTTTGCTGATAGGGAATTAAATCCTGAGGGGTATGACCTTGAAAACTTGGCAGAGTTGACTGAGATAGCCAGTGGTGAAGGCAACTTAGAGGGTACTGGTGTTGGTGCTGAAATACCACTCAAGACCAGAAAGACACGTGGGTCAAAGAGAAAGTGCAGGAAGGTGGGTGTTGAAACACCACCAGAGTCTGTGGGAACTCCTGTTACTCAGAGTTCAAAGAAGGCCAGGGGCAATGTGGCCTCCTCTTCCAAGGGTGTGCGAAACTCTAAGCGATGCAGGGATAAGACTATGGAAGCAGGAGAGGACAACGATGAACCGATCGGGAAGAAGCTGAAGAGACTACGTGCTGACAAACAGCAAAGGCAAGTTGAGACAATTGAGTCTAGTGCACAACCTGCACCTGAAGTGAGTGAAGCCATTAGCCCTGAATTCTTTGATGGTGCAAGTCAAGAAAAGTGGGAGTTTGTCTGTGACAGGAAGATATTAGCGGAAAGGCCAGCTGATGCTGTCAAATATAAGGAATGTGGGTTCACGGACTATTTGCACCATCTCAAGGTGTTTAAGGCGGCTACCTATTTCTGTAACTATAACAAGCAACTTGTGCTGGAGTTCTATTCAAATCTAAAAGCTGAGTGTGAAGATGAAGAATCACCCTGGTTTCAAAGGGTTTATGTACGCGGGGAGATGGTTATTTTTTCACCAGAGGTGGTGAACAAGTGTCTGAAGCGTAGCACTTCAAGGTATGGCCAATCGGTGTTCCAACACCAGATGCCAGAAAATTATGATGATGTGGTTGTAGAGCTTACTGGTGAAGTGGAGAGCTCATGGCCTGTGACTGGTCGACAGCAGATAACTGTGTCTAACCTCACGTCCAGGTATTACTGTTTGTATGTGGTCGCCGTGCATAATTGGATTCCCTCTGTCAACAACACGAGTGTCACCAAAGAGATGGCTACATTACTATACAGTTTAGGAGCGCGTCAAAAGGTAAATATGGGCAGATTGATTTTTAATGATATCATTGACTGTGCTCGCAAGACCAGGAAGGAAACTCTATTACATCCGTGTGTAATCACTACGGTTCTGCAAAAAGGGGGAGCAGCTATAAGGGACTCTGATGAGTGGATCCCTACACAAGCCTTAAAACCGACACTTAGGACTCTGAGTGGTCGGATTATCAAAGACTTGCCTTGGACTCCTCCGGAAGAGAGTTGCTCGGATGCTGGTACGGCGCGGTTGAAAGCTATTGAGGCTCGAGTTGGAGTGTGCCAGGAACTGATTGAACGACATCAGGCTATTTTGGCAAAGCTTCAGGGGGAGTTGGATGCTTTGGATGCTGAGCGTGGAGTCTTGTTGGCTGAAGCAACTCAGGATAGTTCAGAAGCACATGATGCTGATAATGATACTTCAGATGATGCTAATGACGATGATGCTGATGATGGTGATAGTGATGCAACTGCTGAGGAGTAGACAGCATTTATTTTTTTTGGCACATTAATGAATCCAGGGGGAGAAAACTGGAAACTGGATTTATTGTTTTGCTTGCTGAATGTTATTAGTAAACCTGTATGACCTGTGTTATTGCTGAATTCTTGGTTGTTTTAGTGGAGTTGAATTCAGGGGGAGTTGGCAGGTCAAAGTCCAGTGCTGTTGAATTCACAAATATGCCAAGGGGGAGATTGTAAAGTCCAGGAGCGTTGGACTCAGTTGTGGCATATTGTGTGAACTAGTGAAGTGGTGTTCTAACACCATTCAAATACAGGTGTCTGGACAGCAAGTATTTAGCCACGGTTTATGGAGCTAATTATGGAGGAAAATCATGCGATCAGAACAGAATATTATGGAGATCAATGTGTGATTTCGTGGCAACCTATTTCTGGTAAACAAATATTCCTTGTAATAGTTAGGAATTAATTAAGTAGTTTATTTATGGTACAAGTCATGTTAATAAAGGATTGTCCATTTAAAAACCAGATTAGGATTAGATCTTTCCTAAGTCTAGAAGTCTATTCTTGGTGGAGTTAGACAAGGAAAGAGTTACGCACAAGGAAGGAGTGCGTAGGTGATAAAAAGCGAAGAGATACAACGCAAACGGTGACGAGGCAACCAAGTTTTCATCTCTACGTGAGATACGTTGTTAGAGTTGTTCATCTCTGGTTTTGGAGGTTCGTCAAATCAACCGACCAAGTTCGTAAAGATCAGAAACAAGGAAGTCTTAATTCCTTGGGAGGAGGAGATCCAGAGAGACGTGTTGATAGTGGGGGTTCAACGGCGTAGGATCGGCAGTGAGGGGATCTCACAACATCCACTCAATAGGTTAGCAATGGATTAGTATTTAAGTTAACCTTCTTGTACTAAAGACTGCTTTCTAGTGGATGGTTTCTGATCTGGGCAAGGCCCCGTAGACGTAGGTGTATTTGCACCTAACTGCGTAACCAAGTTGTGTGTGCACTGCGTATTTCGTTTTGCGTTTTAACATCAAACTGAACTTGGTATTTCAACACTAAACTGTTAAACAACTTGGTATAAACTTTTAGAATTTAGGTGAAACTGAAATTCACCTCTCATGACAAATATGATAAAGTCCACCCACCAGCTTCATCACTTGACCTGTTTGTTTCCTCCTTATCATGTTGATCAATGTTTTCTTCAGATCCCTCATATTTTTTAAATCCATCCCGATTAGCCTTCTTGTCACTCCCTTTGTGTATTCACAGTCACAGAAAAAATGCCTTGGTGTTTCTTGTAGTTTATCGCACAATCTATAATATGGTTGCACTCCTAAGATGTTATATCTTTACATCTTATCAACTGTTGCTAGTCCTCCTTTGATTAGACTCCATATAAAGAATTTGTATTTTGGCAACAGAGACTTGTGCCAAACCATCTTTTCCAAGCTAAAAGAGTTCTGACATCCTTTCAACTCATCATAAATCCTTCGTATGGTCATTTACCCTTTTTTATAAATCTCCTTGTTCTTTATGCTGATGTTTCTCTCAGCTATCTCCCTTCAGATAATAAGCATTTATCCACCTCACCCAGAGGAAGTCTTGCTTTGAATTGAGATCCCATATAAGTTTTATCAACGCTACCTTGTTCAATGTTGGAGAATCCCATAGTCTGGTTTCTCCTTTTCTTTTGCTTATGCACAAAGTTGACCAACACACTGGTGGAAATCCCTTCTGCCCTTCTTCTCTTCCCCAAAGAAAGCTCCTACAGATTTTACCAATTGCTCCATGCACTCCTTCCGGAATAGAATATACTTGCCCAGTACACCGCTATACTCAGAAAAACTGTGTTGATTAGCATCACCTTCCCTACAAATGAAAGTGTGCCAGTAGACCACGTTTGAAGCTTACCCCTGATCTTCTCTATTAGCTTTTCACACTCTTGTTTGATCCACTTGGCACTTGATAGTGGCAGCCTCTGATATTGCATAGGGAGTTCACCTTTCTGCACATTAAGAATCGTAGCCAAAATTTGTTTTTCAGCTTCCTCCGTAACTGAGAAGTATATCCTTAACTTTCTTTCATTGATTACCAATCATGTAACTTTACTGAAATTATTCAAATAGTCTTGTACCCCTTTAATTGATTTCCTTTTAGCAGCACAGAATATCAAAACATCATCCACAAAGAGCAATGAGTGAATTCCCACCTTGCTGCATCTCTGATGATACTCAAAGCATTTATTCTCCAGTTTACTTGACATCGGCCTTGTGAAATATTCCACACATAGAACAAAAAGCAGCGGGGGAGTGGATTTCCCTGCTTGACTCCTCTTTTACCTGTAAAAGATATTGTTTGTTTACCATTAAATGATAAACGAAAAGTATAAGACATGGTGCATTTTTAATCCAGGTTATCATCAAACTGGGAAATTTTAACTCAATCATCAAGTCCTCCAAAAACATCGAGTTTAATTTGTCAAATGCTTTGCTTATATCCACCTACAATACACAAATCTTTTTTATTTATGGCATTTGATACTTCTGAAGCAATTCATGTGTTAGCAAAATATTATGAGCCAAGTGCCTTCCTTTAACAAATGCACTATGATTTGGTCCTATGAGTCCTGACAACACTTCTTTCAACTGGAACATATTACTTTAGTGATTGTTTTACAAATCACTGAGCAACATGCTATGGTCTATAATCTGCTGCATCCTGGGGATTTCGATTTTTTGGTATCAGTTCTATAACAGTTTCAACCAACTTTATTGGTATACAATCTCTATTAAAAAAAATTTTACTGCTTTTGTGAATCCTTTTCTTACATTCTCCCATGCATCTTTGAAGACTTACATGAGTATCCATCTTTCCTAGGACCTTTCTTAGAATGAATATCTTTTAGAAATTTCATCACCTCCTCTCCATTTATCTCCCTAATCAGTTTAGCTTGTTGCTTTACTGATAATGTATCTCCCATACTTGTCACACTCTTATCGAGGTTCTTTGCTGCTACTTCAATCCCAAGCTGACCCTTGAAATATTTCAATAAATTCTCGTCAATCATCTTCTGATTCTCCACCATTCTCCCATCAACCTTCAAAGTAACTATATGGTTTTGATAATGCCTCTTTTTAATTGAAGCATAAAATATTCTTGTGGGCCTATCATCCTCCTTAAGACAATGAAATTTTGATTTTTGTTGAAGATATTGAAACTTGGTTTCCATCAGTCCATCTGCTTCCATCCTTGCTTTAGTTTCCTATTATTGTTTCACTGTATTGCCAGGGTCAGCATTAAGTGTCTCCAGTGCTTCCTTCCATTTCTCTGTTGCTATCCTTGCCTTTTTCCCAATTTCGGAGAATTCATTTTTATTCAGTTTAGCCAGCGGAAATTGAGGTCTTTCAGTGCTCTGAATGAATCCTGCAGGTTTTCAATTTTTCTCCTCTTCCACACTTCCTTCACAATTTCTTTAAACGTTGGAGATAAAGCCCACATATTAATATACTTGAATATCTTCTCTGCTCTTCCTTTTGCTTCCTGCAGTTTCATCACAATCAGTGAATGGTCTAATAAAATATCTGATTTAACTTCACAGTATGAGTCTCTTAGCTTCTGTATCCAAGCCATATTTATAATACACCTATCTATCCTACTATATATTCTCTCTACATCCCCTCTTTTGTTACTCCATGAAAATTTGGACCCTACTATTCTCATTTCATTGAACTGTAGCTTCTTGATCATACTTTGAAAATCCGCTATCTCCTTGGCTTCCACTTCATTTCCTCCCCGTCTGTCCTCAAACCTCAATGTTGAGCTGAAATCTCCAATTATAACCCATGGTTTATCCCTCATACCTGTTTGATTCAAATAACTCCACATGTTTTCCTATTTTCTATTATGTTATACCCATATATAACTGTAAAATAACAAACCATTTTCATGGCTTTTATCTCCACAGCCATGTCCACTCATTGATCTCCTTTGTTGATAAGTGTCACACCAAAGTAATCCTTTCTCCAACTAATCCATAATCTTCCTCTGTCCACTATATCTCCATTCGTTATCAGTTGCCAACCCAGCCCAATTTTATCCCATAATTTTTGTTGCTTTTCCATTTTTACTCTTGTTTCTAGCATTCCCAGTATCCCAACTTGATTCAGCATGCAGATTCTTCTTATTTTTCCATGCTTCACCATTTTATTTAGACCCCTAACATTCCAGCTCATTATCCTACTTTCCATCAGGTGGATCTATAAGGAGAGTATACTTTCCATTCCTCAATCTTTCCTTACTATCTTCTTCTTTTTCTAGATTTTCATTTAGCTCCTGCATCATACATCATTTCCTTTTCTCTTTACTAAATTCTGCACCTCAGGTTCTCCACCTTTTCCCCTAGTTCAGTCTTCTTCACCTGAGTCTGAGTCTGATTAAGTTTTCTCACAGTCATATATATCTTTTTTTCAACTTCCAACCTAACATTCTCCTTTCTATTGCATATCATCTGCTCATACCCTATCATACCACAATCAGAACACTTAACTGGTTTCCACTAAACTTAAACTCCTGATGCATAATCACCTTTTCTTCATTCAAATGCAGAACCTTATCAGGCAATGTTTCTCCCATTTTCACCTCCAATTGTACCCTGGCATATGATAATCTTTCCTTATCTAAGGTTGGCTTATCTAGACAGATTGGCCTTTCTATTGGGCTAATGATCTTACATATTATCTTTGGTTTCCAATACACAATGGGTAAACCAGGCATCTGTACCCACACAGAGACTGTATCAGAATCAGCCACTTCAAAGTTTTTAGACCATGGTGTAATTATAACAGGCTTATTATCAAAGAATACTACTCCATTATAAACCAATTCATCAAAGAATGTTTTAGCTACAAATTTAACCATGTATACACCAGAATAAAGAAACCAAATCTTAGAAATTTTCTTCCCCCAAATTCGATAGAAAAACCCTACCATTACCTTAAAAAGGGAATTACATCCCAGTGGTCTGCACAGAATCGTTGTACTCCATTGTTTCTCGCTTTCTTCCACCTCTTCAAGCATAATTTCTCCCATTAAGGTTCCCTATATATTAGTTGGATCATAGAATTTGATCACTCTGCCTCTTTGTGAAGAGGGTACTCCAGTTTTCCTTCTCTGCATCCTCTTCTTTGTTGTCACCCCATTTGAGCTTCTTACTCAGCTTCCCATCTTCATCGAGGTTATGATTTCATTTTCTTGAGCCTCAATTTTATGATCACGAGTCTGCAACTCCATCACCATTCTTCACTCCTTTTTGTTCTCCAATCTCAAACCTTTCTCAGTTACAGCTTCTCCATATTTATCCAGTACACCTTTAAATTCCTCATTTTCTTCTATGTTAATACTTCTCCGTAGGTCGATTGCTTTCTTATGCGTCTTTGCCTTACTCTTGTTGTTTGATGTACCCATTTGATGGACGGAGAGCTCCGACGAGCTACCAGATCTCACCGTCCGGAAAAGGTTGAAGTAGGGATCCCGGACTTGTAGGGTCTGAAATTTTAGACCCCTACCCAAATTCGGTGGGTCTAAATGGGCCTAGGGTCCAAAACGAATCCTAAATGGGTCTAACATTTTAATTTTTCCTTCACTTAATATAATATATATTTAAATTAATTTTTCAAGAAAAAACATGCAATACATATTATTTTGTGAGTTAAAAATAAAAATATAGAGAGAATAGGCAAGTAATTTAGATATTAGGATATAATTATATATATACTTAGGGTTATATGGGTCGGGTCTGGGTCTTAATATTTTAGACCGGAACTAGACTCGTGTTTTAAAAGCTAGACCCAGCCGGACCCGAACTGATGGGTCTAAATTTTTTGGACTCATACTCAACCCAATAGGCCTAGACCCAATGCAGTTTTTTTAGGTTTGCTTTTGAAATAAGGAAGGTAATTCTCAATAAAAATAGGTTCTTTATTGTCTAGAGCATTAGATTATGAAGTCTCTATTGAGTTATGTTTTCTGACGACTATTTTTAATAGCATAACTCATTTGGCTTCCGATCTGCTCACCAAAGACTGGTTTAGGAGAAATCCAAGTCAAAAGTAGTTCAAACAACTTACTTTTGACGATTCCCTCTAAGGTTAAAGAGTAAATATTTAGAACACGGGTAGTCTGGACAAGTTCAAGATATTTAGAATAGCTGATTATACTCCCTTTAGACCGATTAATCTCGAATTTCCAAATTGGTTAGAGACCTCCATACATAAAGAAAAATTCCAAATCTATATTTTGTTATTGTGACGCTGGCTCGAGTTGATCCATCTGGTGGATTTAGGTCGATGTTGTTGGGTGTAATCAGGGTATAGGTGGACCACCTACTCCTATGCTACACCTTAAATTAAGCCACCAAGGCAACTATGACATTGTGTACAATTGACTAGGCACAACTCGGGTTCTCCCCCTAGGATAAATTATTGTGTTTTAGTCTCTATACACTAGATTAGTGTGAAGCAAGCTCTTATGCACCACGTTGGTGTGGAGCCCAAGTGGGAGGCTCACCCAACTCTGTGTGACCAAACATGTGGGAAATCATTCCACTTTTTAATAGGTAGGAAATTCAAGTTTTAGGCATGGTGTTCTTTAGTGTATAATCTATTTCATTTTGCATGCGTTAACCGTTGTATTTGACATATTTTTAGTTACTTTTAGTTGGTGGATTGCTAGTATCAGTTGAGTTTACGTGACAAGGGGTTTAGACGACCATGTTTGGTTTTCTTATCTAAATCCCCACTTTTTTAGACTTAATTGGTACTAATGGACATCTTGTATCTACGGGCTCCTTTGATCATATTTAGTAGGTCATCCATGGGTACTTTTCAATTACATTCTATGTGAAAACTGTTCGCAAGGGTGGTAGAAGATTGAAGGTCGTTTGCAAGGAAGGTAGAATTGGCGAAGTCCATTCACATTAGAATGGTTAGAGATGAAGGCCACAAACATCAAGGCATGGTAGAAGGAGATTGAAGCCAAAGATAGGTGGCTTTGAAGTTCAAGACGCCCAAAGGAGAAAATGATGTCCGAGGAGTGTTTCCCTAGTTCAAGAACGATCCATGAATAATTATCCTTCAAGGTTGGTTCCATTTGATTCATCTTCTCGATTACTACAAAATCGACTACTAGAACACCCAATTCGAACTAACAGTTCACCCGTAGCAAGCAAACAAAGTTCATTCGATGAAGCACTGGTAGCACTTCATGGGCCACACATGGTAAAGCACCAGTGGCCCGTAACAAAGCACACAACCTGCACTACACGAGGGACACGAGAGTATCCGTGAAGACCTGCACGAGACATTCATGAGGCAATGGCGTCGAGCCATGGCAAAGACCCCGGGCTGTGGAGTTTGGAGATGAAGAATTGAAGATTTGGCTAAGTATGGAGCCAGTCCGTGAAAACCTTCACGGACTGTTAGAACTTCTATGCAAAAATTGTGAGCTATTGGTGGTCCGTGACAATCTTCATGGATCGTGGCACAAGACTTGCTTCACGGACCGTGCCAAATCCCACGGCCCGCAGCTATGAGCGTTCACAAACCACGCCAGATCCCATGCCCTATGCTTGCATGATCACGGACCGCGGCGCCCCGTGCTTGAATGTTCACGGATTGTGGCATCTGTGCCTATCCGTGAAACCTTGGTGGCTTACCATTTTGACCATAACTCTCTAAATTTTCATCTTATTTCCCTCTACCATATATCGAAACTTTCATCTTTCCGAGCTCTATCCAACGCACTATAATTCAGCTCTAGATAATTCACAGCTTTGAGCAGTTTAATCGAGAAAGGTTCAGCAGCTAGAAGGAAAAGGTGACTAGGGTTTTTCTATGTTTGGCCTATCTTTAGGCCCAATCTCCTACTACTATATATAGGAGCCTTAATCTTCTACTGAATCCTAAGTAGAATAGAAGTAGGCATGATGTAGATAGTTTTTCTTTCTAGGTAGATAGAAGGAAGAAGAGAGTTCTTTTTCTCCTTCCTCCTCTTTATCTTTGTACTTTCTTTTTATTTTCATCTTATTTTCTAAGATCCATGGCATTTAACCAAATATTTTCCATGGATCTAACCTTTGTATAGTAGATTTAAGCTTGGGATATATTTGGCACATTTGTATCTTTTGATGCTTTATGGGATTCCTTAAATTCCATCTATCTTTGTATTTATGATATTATTGTGATTGTTCTTGAATGTGACAAATGCATGAACACTGCACCACATATGAGCACACACTTTTGACTATGTTCATGTATGGTGCACTCATTGATGCCCCCTTGGGAAGAGAAACCTGGATGTTTGAATTGGTTGAGAGGAACGATTATGCATTAGTGTGTGCAGTGGAGATTCGAGGTAACCCTAATTCGCATACCATCACACCAGTCTTAGTTGATTACTTAACTATTTTCCAATAGGTTATATGTAGAGATTGTTGATAGTAGCAAGCTAGGTGTTGTGTTGAGATCTTAGCATCACAGATAAGGTGCATATGAACCTAAGGCCTCGCGTATAGAGGACCACTAGGAATTAGTGCCTTCGTGGTGGAAGCCTGAGACGTAACAACACGGGGGAGAAACAGAACCACAACAACGCTTTAGCCCTGTTGTGCTACCTCTAATTACGATGGCGGTGTCGATAAAGGGTTGCGAGCGCACTCATCGTGATAGGGATAGGGAAGTGTATGTCATCGGCCACACCACGTGTTGTGAACACACTGGTAGGTCTTTTGTATGTTTATATGTAAATGAATGGAGGATTGAAGCATTAGAACTGCCATGTTGCTAAATTAGTCCCAAGTGCCTAGTATAAATAGTTTACTTGTTTGTTTATTTTATGCTTGTATTTGTTAGTTGAATATACCAAACCCCCCCTAGTTTGCGCGTTTACATTAGTATATATTCACTCGTGTGGATTGACGACCCACACGAGGCTATGTTTTTACTTTTACTTGAACCTTAGCATCTCTGTGGACAAACTCAGTGCTTGCCGCTTTAGGGCGAAATGGGTGCAGAATATAAATCTTATCTTTGACCATAACACGGGACTAGTGCCTCGGCCTGGGTTTAATTAAATTGTGCTTGCTGCAATTGTATTAACGACCTCCGGGTCGGGGCGGATTAGTGTATCAACTCATCAATTGTAAATGTAGATGGACTTAGAGTGTCACTAGTTCATCAATTAAAAATACATAGACTAATAGTGTTGGTTGTGCATGCAATCGACTACAAATTATAACTCATTTCTACAATTTAATGAGAATGATCCCATTTTTTTTATATAAAAAAAATCGTTTTAATAAATATCCTCAATTTTTTTGGGCATTATTAAATCACACTTTGTATTTTACTTGTTTACGCCCTAATGCATACATATACTGTATAATTATTTAATTTTATAAAAATAAATCAGCTTTTTTAAAAATTCAAAATTTGCATTCATATTTTAATTCAAAATATTTTTTTTCTTTCTGATTCTTACATATTTTTCTATCATTATTAATTACTATAATTTAAGATTTTCATTAATTTAAAATTTTTTAATTTAATTAATGATTATCAAAAATTTAATATTTAATCCATTACTAATCCATGGTGTGGATGACAATGGATTTAACATAAAAAACATTATCTACAAATTTTAATAATTATTTATATAATTACAAGAATAAATTACTTAGAGAGCACCATATCAATTTTGAAAATCTAGACAAGCGAGCTCTCTTCTCTCTCCTCCAATTTCTGAATATCGTTTTATACAGTAGTGGCCGGAAACGGTCATCTTCTGCCGATAACGGCTCCTCTCTCGCCTCCGTCGAGAGAGAGACACCATCCGTCGGAAACTATGGCGGAAAAAACACAATCAACAACCCAAAATCCTTCATTGCAGCCCTCCAATCGAAAGATCCACCACTCCTCTCAACCCTACCAAACAACCCAGAGATTACCCCGAAATCTGAACGTCTAGGGGGACCTGCTTGCCTCTACTCCGACGATGACATATCCATACTCTCCGCCCATTATACAAACGCCCTAGTAGGTAAACTCACCAAGGGCCGGCTCACCATGGACCAATTGGAGGGAGCTTTCAAAACTGTAGGATTCTCTGGGAAATATCAGCTGGGCTCCCTCGACTACAAGCATGTGCTGATCCGATTTGAGCAATCAAATGATTATCAACGTTGTTGGATCAAAGGTCTATGGAGCTTCAACGGAATTCACATGAAGATACTCAAATGGTCACCAGACTTCTCCACCCAGAAGGAATCACCGATCGTCCCAATCTAGTGCACAATCAGGGAAGTCCCACTTTATTATTATAATATTTCGTCAATTGAGGCTATTGGAAATAGTATAGGGAATTTCATTAAGAAGGACTTAGCCACTGAGATGCTAACTAGGCCCTCTGCCATCAGACTCTGTGTTGAGATAGACCTCCAGAAACCCCTAAACCACTTCATTAGATTGGGCTCTGTTTCTAACAATAAAAAATATAACATTGAGTATGAGGACATACCCCTGTATTGTGAAAACTGTTCTAAACTAGGACACTCACTTAACCAATTTAGAGCTCTTTCCCAGAATCATGTAGCACCACAATGGCAAGCCATAGGGAATAAGTTTGATAAGATACCAAAAATGGCTACTAATCCCCAAACCTTTAACAATCCTTAGAACAAAGGCCAGCTAGTACATCACCTAGCCACAACAAACCCTACCCTAGAATCTTCCTCCTACATACCCAAACTCATGGAAGTAAATTCTGTGAAAAAGCCACCACAATCATCCCAATCTCCCTCAATTCTTGACCTAATAAACTCACCCCCTGCTGATCCTGAAACACCAATCACAAGACTGATCAATGCAACAGCTCTACCCAACCCAAACAAGGTTCAAATAATCTATGCAAAAGATGATATTCAGATAGGCTCCCATAAGCTTAACTTTCAACAATTCTCCTCCATCAATCTCCCACTTTCTCAGCAAATAAATATGGAAAATAGACTTTCTATTTTGCAGGACACAGATTCACCTCCACAAACAGATGAAGTTTTGGATCATTTACTACACCAAATACTGCAAGATGAGGTGGAAGAAGAAGGATCTCTCTTAGATAGCACAATCCCTAAACTAGGTCTACCATCTCTCCAAACTCAACCAATAGGTAACATGGACTCCCAAGGTAAGTCCAAACCTAAAATGACCATCTACCTAAGCCAGCTAAATAAGATGATGCTGAGGTCAAACACTAAAAGCCATAAATCAGGTGAACAGTGACATACACCACTACTATCAATTTTCTAATTTGGATCCTTAGGGGTTTAGAAACTTCAATGCTCAGATTAAAGCACGTCATCAAACAGAAAAAATTGATCTTCTATGTATAATTGAGCCAATGCATGATAATAGCAAATGCCGCTCCTATATGGAGAAGCTCAAATACTCTCACTCCCCGCCTCTTCATAATGGTAAAATCTAGCTTCTATGGAATGAATCTTTAAATGTTGCCTTACTTTCACATTATGAATAATTTCTATATGTTAAAATTACTCAGTCAACCACAAATGTTGAAATGGATGTTGTTTTTATCTATGGCCTTAGAACTAGGGAAGGAAGGAAGGCTTTATGGAGTGATCTTAGTCTCCTTCCAAGTTATGAGACTATGTACATAGGGGATTTTAACACAATATCCTCACTTACACAATATAAAGGACCCTCCTCCCCTAACCTAGGTAGTATTAGGGATTTCGATAACTGGATTCATTCTAAGGGAATCCAGGAAATTAATACTGTTGGGAATCTATTAACATGGACTAATTCTAGGCTAAGAAAACCCACCTCTAAGAGATTAGATAGAGTACTATGTAACATACAATGGAGTGCCAAATTCCCAGCTTTCTCCATCCAAATCCTCAATGGACAATCCTCAGACCACTGCCCTCTTTTTTTACAAGTCTCATCCACAGTTCCCTCCCATCCTAAGCCTTTCAGATTTATTAATACATGGTTCAACAGACCAGAGTTTATGGACCTGATTAAAGATAACTGGTCCAAACCTATCCCCCACCGAGGAATGCTAAGATTCTACCTTAAACTCATTAGACTTAAGAAGGAAATAAAAATCTGGAACAAAGAATCCTTTGGAAACATTGAATCTAATGTACTTATTGCAGAAGAAAGCCTGAGATTATAGGAAATTAACTATGACTCCACTCATTCACAATCAGAACTAATCAAACTTAATGAGAAAAAGGCACTACTAATTAGAGCCTTAAAGGAAAGAGAAAAATTTTGGAAACAAAAATCGAGAACTAACTGGATTAAACTTGGAGATAATAACACTGAATTTTTCCACAAAACTGTACAGGAAAGGAATTGTAAGCTCCACATTTCAAAAATTAAAAATAGACAGGGGCATTGGTTAGATAACCACACTGAAATCCAGGAAGAGGCTATATCGTATTTCTCTGATCTGCTCTCTGAGCCAAACCTGCCAAACTGTACCACCTATTACCCCCATTTTCTTAGCCAAATTCCAACAATAATATCTCCTCAGGATAACCAATCTCTGTCTAAATCAGTCTCAGGGGAGGAGCTTAGGTTAGTGGTAATGAGCCTGAACAAAAACAGTAGTCCAGGTCCTGATGGTTTCACCTCAAAATTCTATATCAAATGCTGGGATTTTATTAAACAGGACCTAAAAGCTACAGTAAATGACTTCCTTTCAGGCTCAGAAATGCCAAGAGGAATAAGTAGCACCTGGATAACCTTAATTCCAAAGAAACAAACACCTTCCTCTTTTGATGATTATAGGTCTATCAGTCTTTCAAATGTAGCAAATAAAATCTGTTCTAAGGTGCTAATGGAGAGGATGAAACCCCATATGGAAAACTTAATTTCTCCAAATCAGACAGCCTTTATGAAAAATAGAGACATATCTGATAATGTGCTTTATCTTCAGGAAATGATTAGGTTTTTAGACAAAAAAAAACAGAGTTCCAAATTGCATTTTAAAACTGGACCTTAGAAAGGCTTTTGATAGAGTTAATTGGCAATTTCTGGAAACTATTCTCTGTAAATTTGGTTTCACAGGGAATTTTTTAAATGCTGTGATGAATAACCTTTCTCAGGCTCATTTTCTGTGCTTATAAATGGTAACCCTGTTGGATTTTTCAGAGCCACAAGAGGCATCAAACAAGGTGATCCTCTATCCCCCTTTCTCTTTAATATTTTTTCTGAAGCTTTCTCCAGAAGTCTATCTTTTATTTTCATGAACAGTAGACTCAATTACTATCAGCTTCCCTCTACCATTACACCTGCTTCACATTTGAGTTATGCTGATGACAGTATCATATTCATACAAGCTTCAAAATCTAGCCTGATAAGAATCAAAGCCTTCCAAAAAACCTTTGAACTTACCTCTGGCCAAAAAATAAATTATGAAAAATCTGATTTCTATGCTAGTAAAAGAGCTACAACTGCAAAAATCAATCAGATTAGATCAATTATAGGAATGAAGAAAGGGTCATTTCCATTCAAATACCTGGGATGTCCAGTTTTCAAAGGTAGAACTCTAAATCTTTATTTTTGAACCTTTGCTGGAAGTTGTTAATAGGAAGCTTTTGAACTGGAAAAAAATGGTTAAGCTTAGGAGGAAAATGGTTCTTGTCCAATCCTGTTTATACTCCCTCCCCCAGCATATATGGTCTGTCCTAAAGCCCCCTAAGCAGATAATAAAATCACTGGAAAGGTAAATGACCAGATTCTTCTGGGGAGAAAAAGAGGGCAAACTGAATAAAGTATGGAGAAAATGGTCTGACCTTAGTGCACATAGATACCAGAACGGTTTAGGTTTTAGATCTATACAAGCAATAATTGACTCATGCTCTCTCAAATTGTGGTGGAAAGGCCAACAGGGCACCACCATGTGGGCTAAACTGATATGGTCACTACACCAAACCCATAGAAAATCCCACACTTGGAAAAGGATATGTAATATTAATTCCTTTGCAGAAAACAATTCTTTCATTATACATGGCAAAGGAAACTGCAATTTTTGGATTGCAAACTGGTGCCCTAATCCACCCTCAGTCCTCTCCCCACTTTTCTACTGCACCATAGCTGACTTCATCAGAGACAAAAACCAGATACTACCGCATATTTCACCCTATTTAGAACATGATACTTTGAATTTTTTGCAAGAGGCAGAGATTAGCATTGAAAGAGATGACAGAATGATATGGAAACAGGATTTTTCTCTTTCAGATCAGCCTACAAACCCCTTACACAACAACCGTGTAATTTTCCAGCCACAAGACTTATCTGGAACCCTAGACTGCAGAGAAAAATCTCTATTTTTACATGGAAAATGCTAAACTCCCTCTTGCCTTTTGATGATATCCTAATCAAATGTGGTTTTAGCCTAGCCTCGAAATGTCCAGCATGTAATCAATCTGATTCTATAGATCATTATTTCATCTCTTGTCATCTGGCTCAAACTGTATGGGATGATACTTCAGCTATCTGGGTCATAACCTACATACCTTAGACAGTCTAACTGATAGATTTTTAGCTTACTGGAACAATAATGAACTGTCCAAAGTGCATAAATATATCTGTAAATTACTACCATCACTGATTTGTTGGTCATTGTTGAAAGCCAGGAATGATTTCTATTTCGATAACAAAAATTTCTCACCTGCTCAAATCTGTAAAGAAGTAAGAGACCTTATCTTTTTTAACTTTCTCAGCTAAGCCTGCTTACTCTAACGTGTATTTAAATATGAGTTACCCCATTTCCTCACTAATCCCACCCCTAAGACCACCCCCTAAGCCTTCCATATCCATTGTTTACTGGAATAGGCCAGCACAGAACACCATAATTATAAATATGGATGATTCGTGGTCCTCAACCACTTCAACACTTGGTCTTATAGCTAGAGATTGGAATGGTAATCCATAAATCCTTAATTACCACTGCTAAAACACCACTGGAAGCTGAAATGAAAGCTATCCATGCTGCAGCTCAGATTCTCACTTATCGGGACCTTGGTTGTTTTTTCATAGTTGAATCAGATTCTATGCTTATAGTAAACATGATTAACAATCCCAGAAGTGCCAAATGGTCTCTAGATGCACTAGCCTTTCAAACACACTCTGAACTTAATCAGGCTACCCTTAGGCATGTTTTCAGGGAATGTAATGCGGCTGCTGATGCAATTGCTAAGCATAGATCTACTCACCCTCATGAATCAAAGCTAAACCTCTCTAACATTCCAGCATACATCAGAGGCCTCATTAATTTGGATAGAAACCACATTCCATACATTCGAACTCACAAACAAGCTACCAAGGACAATTGATACTGCTGATGCTTGTTTTTCTTCTTTTTTTTCAGGTAACTTTGGAGAATCTGTTAATATGTGGACAGATGATATGTTGCTGATATACTGATCTTATACTGCACTAAACTCAACATTTTGATGGCTGCATCCCAAGACAAAGACTACAGCAAGGCTCCTAAATTGATCCTTAAGACACTTATTACTACGGTGCTCCAACTGAATTTTCGGACTTGATGAACCCTAATTCTAAGGGAAAGTGTTTGTACCACAAGCACTTCACTTGCCAGTTAGACCTTTTCAGAGTACTTGTGCATTTTGAAAGAAAGTTGCCTGGCCAAAGTAAGTGATTAACACAGGGGGTGGAGATCACCTACTTTGAAAACGCAATTTTCATCTTTTCTCGCCTTTGTACATAGACTACTAGTTTTTCCTCTAACTGAATCAATAGGCCACTATTTTTTAGGTTATTTTTTTGGAGGCAACGAGGTTGCCTTATTAATGTATCTTCCAAACTAACGCTGTAATTATCTTGTTTCTTAATAGATTTGGAAAACCTAATATAACCCCCACCTTAGGGTGAATTCATTTATAAAAAAAAAAAAAAAAAGAGCACCAGATTGAGTTGGAAAAGGGAACCACAGTATTGATTACGCCAATATGGAAAGGAGAGCCACAGGGCACTGACGAGACCATAGGGCTTAAACAAGAACCACAAGGCTCGAGCACTGACGAGAACCAGTGGCGTGACTCGCTGGTGAGAGTGACTCGCCGGTAAGAACTAGAGGCGCGATTCGCCGACGCGAACCTTCGCGGAGAGAACCGTGACTCCGCCGCGGCAAAACCTCAACCCCTTTGTCTAGCCGCTCGCCGCCGTCCCTACTCGCCATCAGCCATCTCTATACCTCGATGTCTCACATTCTCAAATGCTCTCATCCCACAGTCTCCATTGTCTTCCCGTCTCTGACAATCATTATCATCCACACCATGGATTCCGTTCCCGTCGTCCAGCACCACCGGCGATGGGTCGCTATTGGGCCCTCCGGGAAGAAGCCCAGATCGCAACGCTCAACTTCTGGTTCACTGTCGGGGTATTCCGACGCTATTTTGGCGGGATCTGGGCAAAAAATTTCACGGAAAGTAGTCGGAATTCCGTCGAAAAAGAGACCGGAAACTGGTTGATTATTTCGCCCGACATTTAGCCAGCAGTTTTTTGCTTACAAGCTCATGTGTATGTCACTTAATATTTTTTTTACATTTTCCGGTCTATTTATTAAATTACATAATTAATTTAAAATTTTCGTAATTTTTTTATATTGTATATATGTATATTTTTTTAAAAATCAATCATTTAAAGATGATAGGAAAAACTTCCAGTAGCGATTACAATATATATGTTTTTATATCATATATTTTTATATTTAAACATTCAAATACATCTTATTACTATTTTTAACTTTTAAAATACAATATTTAAATTTTATAAAAAATATTACAACATTTAAAGTAAAAGCCACTATGGACTACCGTCTTTCTTGACACTTTCTCTTTAAAATTTAATTCAAAATAATATTTAGAAATTAATATAGTTTGTTTTTTTATTTAAATTCAAAATACACATTGAATTTTAAAGGTATAAAACTGGTCATAGTTAGTAAAATAAAGGCCATGATATAGTTGTTCACATTTGTTTTGAGAAAAAGTGCCTTATAACCTACCTAATTTACATAAGTGTCAATACAATATTTTGATAACTGAAAGTGCAAATATAACCCTAGATAGTGAGTTTAAGTGCAAACATATCTATTCTGGAAACTTTTAGTTGAAATTCCATGAAAAGACATTTTTGCCCTGTCAAAAAAAACTGAAATCAAAATTAAAAAAATTACTATGTGATGTGGTAGCCTGTCCAGGTAGCCTCTTCTTGGTTCACTTGTTTGAATTCCATTACTTGCAAATGCAGCCCCGGAAGTGATTCTGGGAGAACACCTCCGACGATCAAGTCAGTCATCTCTTTAAGAAATGGAATTTCTCTATATCGTATCGCTTACCTTAGCTCCTACATAGCTTGTCGTATTTATAGGATAATTCCCTTTGCAGTTCCTCGTTCTTAGGAACTCAAGATCGTGGGTATGCCAATCCTGCCACGTTCCTAGGTTGTTGTCTTTGTGTTTGTCGCATGTCCCGTCTTTGGTGGTCCACATTCTCTGCCACGATCCGCAATCACTATGCTTGCTGCGTCTACAAGCTCCTTGCTTTGGGCCGACACTGAATAGCATAATGTTGGGTTGGGCCTAGCTACCCTCAGCCCTTTGATCATTGGGCTACACCTACACCACTATGATACCCCCTAACCCTAACCACATCTTCATATTCGTCATTTTCTTCTGTTGGCCGCCTTTGACACTTCTTCTAAGGGATTGCTTCTTCTACTTCTTTCAACCGACGAAGCCCTTCTCATCGTGATAAAGCCCTCTGATTCCCTCTACAAGAAAATACCAAACAATCCCATCCGCAACGTCAAACACGGTGGCCGACGACGGAGCAAAGTGAAGCAGAAGATGGTGGGCTAGGGTTTTGTGGCAGGTGGTTGGCATTGCGACGGGTGGGCTAGGGTTTTACGGTGATGTAGGGGTTGGGTGGCATCACGTTGGGTGGGTTTAGGGTGGCAGGACGAGATGGTGGCACGACGAGATGTGGTAGTGGTCGTGAGTGGGTTGCAGTGGTGGGTGAAGCATGGGTGGTGACCAGTGGGTTGGGGAGGGGTTGGGAGTGGGGTTAGACAACAATGGTCTGAGGGTAAAATTATTCTAACACATTTAGGTTTTAGGCCAATGGGCACTTTGGTCATTTTATGTGCGATCACTAATGGTCAACGCTAGAAATAGTATTTTTGGGTTATATTGCCACTTTCATAAACTAGTAAAGGTTGTTATTGTAATTTCAATTTTTTGTAAGTTATATTAAGACTTAGTCAAATACATAGGGTTATATTTGTATATTGCTCATTTGTTTCTAACAACTAGCAATGGTTTTCAGTTGGGTCACTCTACAAACCACACTATCCATATCTCATGTTTAAGCAAATTTACGTTTTTGTATTGAGCCTACTCAAACCACCTGAACTGGGCTAAAAAACATTGATGCCAGTGCATATACCATTATGATTGCAATCCGCATAGTAGTATTAATATTAGAGAAAAGTGTTTTTATAGCCATATCTAATTGACATAAGTGTCAATATCACCTTCCAGTGTTCAAAAGTGCCAATATAACCCTAGATTGTCAATGAAAGTGTCAATATAACCCTTTTCGGCAACTTTTAGCCAGAATTGTATAAAAATACACTTTTTTCCCTTTTGAAAAAAAATAAAAATACAAAAAAATAGGAAATGATGTTATTACCCTTAGTGTCATTAATACTCCAATATTGCAGATCCACTGCCGAACCACCTCCGTAATAGGGAGGGTTATATCAGCACATTATGAAAACTAGTAAGGTTAAATAGCACATTCCTAAAACTTATAGGGTTATATATCATCACATTTGTAAGAAGTGTAGGATTATATCAGCACACACTGTGTAATATATGGTTTTAGTGATATTTTGTTTATTTTGTTGTGTTTATTCTGGAAGGGTGCTTGGTTGACCTTTGGTCTTGTGTGTGGTTGTTATTTTGATGTGTTCTTCGACCTAGTGTTTTTAATGTTGATAAGTTTTGAAATGAGGTTATGATATGCGATAATGGTGTTTAATATGAATGATTGTGCTATTATGTCAAATTTTATGATGTATAAGATATTGTTATGATGTGATAATTGTGTATATGATGATGTGGTCGCCTGTTAAGGCCAGCCAAGTACCACACACTTAACTTTTATAATATGTGTCGATATAACCCTATAAATTTTAAGAATGTGGCAATATCGCCCTACGAGTTTTCAGAATGCGTTGATATAACCCTATCAGTTTTCATAATATGCTGACATAACCCTACTTATTACGGCAGCAGTGCAGCAGTGGTCCGGTGGTGGTCTGACGATGGTCCAACGAACTATGAGGGTAAAATTGTCCACCTAATTTTAAATTTTGCCCAAAGGGTATTTTGGTCAATTTATATAGAATCAACACCGGAAAATCGAAGTCAATGCCGAAAATGGGGTTTAAGGGTTATGTTGGCACTTTCATTAACTAGCTAGAGTTATTTTTGCACTAAAAATTATCTTCGAGTTATATTGACACTTACTCAAGCAGGTAGGGTTATATTGGCAATTACCTTAATATTATTTGCTACAACGGCTATCTTCTCTCTAAACAAATGTAATCAAATCATACACCCCACCCCTCTTCCTAACGGTCATTTTTCTGCTACAATAACAATCAGTAATTGAATTCTTCCTTCCATCCCCTCATTTTCTCTGCAATCACAGTATTCAATAGAATGGATGCAAATAACAATGCCTCTACTACAGATACTAATGGACATAAGAATTCAGCAAAAGTTCAGCGCGTGACCAAGAAATCATCGGATGAGCTGCTGAGGAAGTTTGCGGAACTGGGTTCTGCGGCAGATGAGAAGAAGGAGCTGCGGATGGTGAAAAGGATGAAGAGAAGTAGCCATGTTAAGGCTATTAAAGCAGGGGTTTTCAGTCAGTGGCGAACGTATGTGGATCAGGGCTCTTCTTTGAATGGCGCCAGTGTAGCCACGGTGGAGAGGAAGTGCCTTTTGCCTTCTCAGCCCACGACAAACCGGCAGTCACCACGACAAACCGGCAGTCACCGGAGGCTTGGGATTGTCAGGGCTAGGGATACCAAGCATAATTCCATTTTGTGTGCCATTGAGAAGGTAATTAAGAATTTGTGTTCTTCGTTGATTGCGTTTTGAGATTCTTGGTGTAATACTGCTGCAATTCAATTCCTCAAATGAAAATCATAGAGTCTACCAGATTAAGGAATGGGCCTATATTATTAATTGATTATCAGTACAAATGCCCCAAAAACTCGGTTTTTGGGGCATGATGAGATCCCCATTTTCAAATTGCGCGCACAAACGAATCCATTAGCACATTTATTGTGAAATGTCAATTCTATTTTGTGAAAGGTTCCATTGCAAGTGGGAGAAAAGACTGTTGTAAAATGTTGTTTAATCAACTATTTGAAAATGTATTGGTCATAGCATATTTTTACAGGAAAGGAAATAATTGAGAGAATAATGAAACTGAGAAATTGTGCACATCTGAGGATTGTTTTGGCCTAAGATATTTTCTGTAGTTTCAAAATTTCAAAAACTGATGTTGCTAATACATTCTGATTTGGTATAATCCTTTTATTTAGTAACCATTTGAGTTAACTGGGCTGTTATTGATTTTGGCTGCTCTACTGCCTTATCAATGTTGATTTCTGAAGAGTTCTCTCCTGCAAGCTTTAGAATGGAGATATAACATTGGTCATTGTGGATCATGCACTACTTAGTACGCCATCTATTCCACTGGAACAGTCCCTCTTTTTTCAATGCTGTTCTTAGTATATCACAAATAGAACTCTTCTAATAAATGGAGGGTAGTGTGCTATATCTGAAAGTTTATTATTAGGTAACTAATCCTCTCCATCTTTCGATTATACTCAAATTTGCAGACATGGCGCAGAACCATTGAGGGTGCATCAAGGGTATTCATGGAGAAACAATACAACCGACACACACGTCTAACAACTGACATGAACTAGGTATCTGCATCAAGTAGCGTTGTTCACCGAATCACATTTAGGGGGTATGAAGCGGAAGATACGACATTTGAATCCTACACTCAGGCATCCTTTTGCTACGGACTCCTCTACTCTTCTATTGTACTATTTCTGTTATTTTCTTTTCCATTAATGAAAGAAGAAATGAGAAATAGACAGCAAACCAAATTGTGCATCATGTATACAAGTTCCTTGGTAGAGATTACACAAAGTTACCTCATAGAGTCCTTATTCTTTTTGTAGTTTCCAGTTATAAAACGCAAGTCTTGATTCTTTTTGTCTCCTTCGAATTCCCATTTGTTTGTGTTATGAATGCCTTGTTTTTGTCAAACTTATTCTGCAGGATACATATGTGTAAGCCTTAATTTTAGATGAATATGTGTTGACAAAACAAAGTTTCAGGAGTTTAAATGATATTTTTATTGTAATATGGGTTCTATATATTTTTTTAAAAAAATTGTAAGCCATTATTTTCTTCTTGAGTGTTGTCTATTTTCAGTACATAATTTTTAGGGCAAACAACTTCTATGACCCCTAAACTATCGTCATCGTTCCCCTCTGTTCCTCCACATTATTTTTTAACACTCCTGACCCCTGAACTACAAAAGTGTCAAGTCGTGCTACTTCAGTCTAGTCAAACCGTTAAATTTAACTTTTGTTGACATTTTTAAGGGGCAAGAATGCCTTTTCCTATATAACCACATAAATCTTTGTAATTTAGAAGAATGTCTTCACGAGCCGTGTGTGCGGCGCATGATGAATCTCAACTTTGATCTCATCGTCGTCAATCAATTCTGAACAGCTCGAGAAGACATCTCAACTCGTATCTCATACGGTTCGAGAAGACATTCTTCTAAATTGCAAAGAATTCTGGGGTTGAACAGGAAAAGATATTTTTCCCTCAAAATATCAACGAAAGCTGAACTTAACTATTTGACTAGATCGAAGTGGCACGACTTAACATATATGTTAGTTCAAAGGCCAAGAGTGTTCAAAAATGAAATTGAGGGTTAAAGGTGAACGATAACAATAGTTTAGGGGTCACTGAAATTGTCTGCCCCAATCTTTTATATTAACATAATTTTATCATTAATACAATATAGATAGTAGTTGATGTGGGTAGGGGTAGGGAGGGGGTTTCCAGATTGGCATAGTTCCCGAGATCAGTACTGCAAATCCAACCTCTCAGAGCACCCACAAAAGAGAGGTCCCGGGGTGTTCTCCGGGAGCATGCTCCGATATCAAAGTTAGGGTTGTTTTCTTTATTATTGTTTATTATTTAAAAGTCAGTTACTTTGTAGTGCTCCACATCTTTATTTGTAGACCTCTTGATCGTGTGATCGTATTGGGCGTGATGTGCTCAACTCTTCTAGATCACGGTATGGTAAATGGTATTGTTGGTCAATGATTCTTCTTCTGCCTCAAGTGAGGTGTTGTGCATGTTCGGGAAATTGCCTCACTCCTGCGAAGTGTTAGTTCTAGTGTTGGACTTCGCTTGACTAGGAGGTATGTACCAGTAGTATTATTTGTAGATGCTGATATAATTGTTGCTTATTTTTAGTTAACCATTTGGAAGAAGTGGCAAAGGAACAGGGGGAGGGGGGCGGAGGGGGCTTCAGCTCCCACCAAGAATTTTAGAAGAGCTGATTTTATTTAAAAATTTATGGTTTAGCCCCATCAAAATCTATTTATCACATTTCAGCCCCCTCAAGAAATTTAGAAAAAATATTAAGTGGATAATTGGTGTATACCTAGCCCATAGCTGATACCATTGGGCTGTAAGCCCAACCCAAAGAACAAACAAACATAAACCTAATGAACCGATAAAAGCAGAGCCTAGTTGGAAGTATGCGATCACTAACCAACAAAAGAGGATACACGATCAAAGACATAACAGGGAAGTTTAAGGAGTTTTAGGGATTGTGGTACAACCTACGTTCTCATATGAGAGAAATATGGAGCCACGATAGTGGACCCTTATAAATACAGCAAGAGTAACACTCAACAAGGCAAGTATAACTATCCGAAGAAATTCCAGTTCTTGAGAGAGTGACTGACTTGATCGTTGGAGCATTTCTCTTGGAATCATTTTTGGGCTTGACTTTGCAAGAAAGAAGGCTCGCAGAGTGAGAAACAAAGGTTCTACCTGATCGGACCACCACATCAGTTGGTCGCGAATGTGGGGAACCGAATTTTATAAGAGCTGATTTTATTTAAAAATTTACGGTTTAGCCCCATCAAAATCTATTTATCACACTTCATCCCCCTCAAGAAATTTAGAAAAAATATTAAGTGGATAATTGGTGTATACCTAGCCCATAGCTGATACAATTGGGCTGTAAGCCCAACCCAAAGAACAAACAAACATAAACCTAATGAACCGATAAAAGTGGAGCCTAGTTGGAAGCATGTGATCACAAACCAACAAAAGAGGATACACGATCAAAGACATGACTGGGAAGTTTACGGAGTTTTAGGGATTGTGGTACAGCCCATGTTCTCATATGAGAGAAATATGGAGCCACGATAGTGGACCCTTAAATACAGCAAGAGTAACGCTCAACACGGCAAGTATAACTATCCGAAGAAATTCCAGTTCTTGAGAGAGTGACTGACTTGATCGTTGGAGCATTTCTCTCGGAATCATTTTTGGGCTTCACTTTGCAAGAAAGAAGGCTCGCGGAGTGAGCAACAAAGGTTCTACCTGATCGGACCACCGCATCAGTTGGTCGCGACTGTGGGGAACATAATTTTCTTTTCGTTTTAAGTTCAATCAGGTAAAAAATGGTATTCACCATGAGTGAAAAGAGCCATAATCATCAGTCATAAGAAGAAGCACAGAGACATGATAGAGGAATGCATCATAATCAAGATCATACTCCAAATAAAGAAAAAGAACACAGTTGGAAGAAACATAACAGGAAGCAGAATCCCTGAATGATAACCATGATAAGGAGAGAAGGGAATTCGCGGCCTTCTTAGAAGCAAACACAGAAGATCTTTACGGCCAGTTCTTGAGGACACTAAGACAAAAACCTCAAAAACTATAAAACATGGTAAGTCAGGAGCGTGAAGATCTCAAGTATGAAGAAGAATTGCATGACATCATGGCAGAAATGATGCAGACAGATCGCCCTTAGCACTGCATTTGAGAGATTTTAAGATGCGAAAAGACTTCAAACTCCCTTTTCATGTCAAAATCTATGACAGGACCACATATCCGAAAGAGTTCCTACATTCATACAGGAACAGCACGAGGTTTCGCGATGCGAATATTGAATTAGTGTGGAAAGCATTCTCCATCTTCATTTCGAGAACAACGATCACTTGGTGTGAGGATCTTCCACAAGGGAGCATCAAATCTTGGGCACAATAATATGATCTATTTCTGGGACGTTTCTATTAGAAACAAATATTTACAAAGATGATTGCATATCTCAATTACATATCCCAACAAAGTGATGAAAATTGGGCAGAGTATCACAATCGGTTTGTTACGAAAAGTTTGCAGGTTCACGACTTGTCATTCCAATCGTTATTAGGAGCATTCATAGGGGGCATGCGTTCAAGTGATTCCTACAAAGAACTAACAAATAACATGCCAAAAAACCCTAGAGAATTGCAAAAGATGATTGAGCAACATGTACGAACAGAGGAAGCGGACAACCAAAAAATAAAATGGGAGCGAGGCAAGAAGCGAATGATGGAGGATTAAAAAAAGGGATTCATAAAGAAAGGAAGGGGAAACGCCCCTCTCAAAGGAAGATAAATGAGATTGCAAAGCACATTGTTCCAAGATACGCCCCTAACAAAAACAAGGAAAGAGATATGGCAAACAAACAAGGAGCTGTTTCGAAAACCAACACCTATGTTAGCAGCGCCAGTAGGAAGACCATGGATGAATAGAGCAAAAACAATATGGTCCCCTTACAACCTAGTAATGAAATTCCCAACCCTGACAGGAATCACGACCATAAGAGGAAACTAACAAACAAAAATGCAATGCACGGTTATCGTAATGAAGGCAAGAAAAGTGTAGAAAAGGCAAAGATGGTTACCACAATCTCAAATGGAGGATCGCTGGAGCAGCTACAATCAGCAGTGGACCTGGGAGAAGAAACAAAGCTGGTTATCCTGGATGATGAAGATAGTTCCAAATGTGTAAAAATAGGAAAACATCTTCTGGACAGGGAAAAGACAAGGGTTACATAAATCCCGCGAAGCCACAAAGATACCTTCGCATAGGATGTCTAGATCATTGTAGGAGTAGACCCAAGCATCGTTATGCATTCATTGAAAAATAGAAATTTGCAGCTAGTTAAGCAAAGGAAGCGTTGCTTTGCTAGCAATATACAAAAGGCAATCGAAGAGGAAGTCACAGCGCAACTCCAAGCTGGAATGTTGAAAGAGGTGATATATCCAAAGTGGCTAGCGAACCCATTCATGGTAAAGAAACAGGATGCATAATGGAGAATGTGCATTGATTTTACTAACCTGAATAAAGCATTTCCAAAGGATTGTTACCTTTTACCGAAAACCGATAAGTTAGTCGAAGCGATTTTGGGGCATGAAGCCATGGAATTTCTGGATGCATACAAGAAATACCATCAAATATTAATGAATCTGGAAGATGCAGAGAAAATGGCCTTCATAACAAGCTTTGGTACATTTTGTTACGTAAAGATGCCATTTGAATTAAAGAATGTAGGGGCACACCTACCAGAGAGTAGTTGATAATACATTTCGTAATCATATAGGACAAAATGAGGAAGCCTATGTTGATGAAATGGTTATCAAGAGCAAAAAGTGGGTAGCTTTGCCGCAGACTTACAAGAATCATTGGGCACATTACGTGCTACAGGATGAAGCTCAACCCCAAGAAATGTGTGATTGGGGTAGGTGCAGGAAAATTTTTGGGGTACAAGGTATCCTCAAAAGGTATCAAAGCTAACCCAGAGAAAATCCAAACTATACTGAACCTTTCCCAGCGCAAACAGCCAAGGAATTGCATATTCTGATGGGGTCATCAGCAGTGCTTAGCAGGTTTGTTTCAAAAATGGAATAAAAGCATTACCCTCTCTTCGAAGTACTAAAGAAGGCCAATAATTTTAGCCGAAGCAAAGAATGTCAGAGAGCATATGATAATTTGAAAGAACAACTTTAAGCACTACCATCGTTATACTTATATTTGGTGATCTTGCAGAAGGCAATTAGTTCTATTTTGGTTTTCCAGGAAGGCTAGAAACAGGTGCCGGTCTAATATATCAGCAGGATATTGTAAAAATGCAGAGAAAACTTACATACCAGTAGAAAAATTAACACTAGATTAAATATACTCAGCACAAAGACTGAGAATACCATTGTGGTCTATACAACTTTCCCAATCAAGAATATTCTGAGCAAGCCCGAGTTACCAGGACGATTAACGAAGTGGACTCTGGAACTAGGTGAATTAGAGATCCAATTCCAACCTAGAACAACGATCAAGTCTCAGGCGTTAGCAGAATTTAGTGCAGAGATAACCAGTGAAGAAGTGCAGAAAGCAAGCATGTATCATAGCCTAAGAATCGAAAAAGAAAGGTTAAAACGGTAGGAACTAGCATGGACATTATTCGTTGATGGCGCGTCAATCAGAGAAGGCAGTGGGGCTGGACTGTTGTTCGTAAACCCAGACGGAGGAGAACACAGTTATGCACTATGCTTTAATTTCCCCCTCACCAACAATGAAGCAGAATATGAGGCCTTGTGTGGATTGGATCTTAGCGTCAGAATGAAAGTTAGAAGTGTCCGAGTCTCTAGTGATTCACTTATTTTGGTCCAATATGTGCGAGGGGACTATGAGGTATGAGAAGAGCGGTTAGTAAAGTATTTAAAGAAAGTAAAACTACTCATAGCCCACCTCAAATACTTCAACATAAAGCACGTATCACAAAGCACAAATACAAAGGCGGATGCGCTAAGCAAGCTAGCAACAACAGGGTTTGATTCTCTCAGCGAAAATACAGATGTGATAGTAGAAATCATTCCAGTCAGAAGCACGATGTCAACTAGTATATTAGCAGTTCAAATAGATGAAGTAATGGATGATGCCACTAATATATTTCTTCATGAAGGGAACACTGCCAAAGGATAAGGTGCAAGCTAGGAAGTTTGAGTTACGATATAGTAATTACACCTACGAAGATGGGATCTTGTACAAGAAGCATTCTTTATCTCCATGGATAAAATACATAGGACCAACACTGGCAGCAGAAATGTTAAAAGAGGTTCACTAAAGGTTGTGTGGAATGCATCAAGGAGCGATAACTATAGTGAAGAAGATTATCTGAGCTGGATGCTATTGACCGACTATGTTTAACAATGCGCACAACATTGGGCTTAAATGTAGGAGTTGCCAAATCAATGATTCGTTATCACATAAGCCACAAGCAACTTTGACAGGTGCGTATGGAGCTTGGTCGTTCAACAAATGGGGGATTGACTTAGTTGGACCATTCCAAAAGGGCAAGAGTAACACCAAATTCCTTGTGGTAGCAATCGATTATTTAACAAAATGGGTGGAGGTGAAACCATTAGGACGAGTCACAGATGAAGTCACTAGGAAATGTTTATGGAAGAACATAGTATGTCGCTTCGGGGTACCACATACCATTTTCACGGACAATGGAATGCAGTTCACAAGCGGTGTATTCATAGATTGGTGTTAGAAGCTCCGAATTGTCCAGAAGTTTACCTCTTTAGTGCACCCTCAAGCCAACGATCAAGTGGAAGTAACAAACAGGAATACGTTCAAGGAATCCAGAGGCAACCAGAGGGAAAGCAAACCGGATGGGTAGATGAGTTACCAAACACCGTTTGGTCCTATAGAACGACTGTTTGAGAACCAACAGGGAAGACACCATAGTCTCTGGTTTATGGTCACGAAGTAGTCATATTAGTGGAAATCGATAATTCAAGCCTTAGAATATGTGATTACAAGGAGAAGGACAACCCAGATATGATGAGGTTAGAGTTGGATGAGTTAGAAGAAAAAAGAAACTTGGCAACAATCACAGAAATGAAGTATAAAGAAAGAATGGCTAGAGTATAATCAGAGAGTAAACGAAACACTTTTTTAGGTTGGTGATCTAGTTCTCAAGAAGAATGAAGCTATCTTGGCAGAAGAGCATGGAAAATTATGACCCAAGTGGGAAAAGAGTTGTACAAGATAACGAAGGCGCACAGATCAAACTGCTCGAGCTAGAGAGAATGGATGGTAGCAGTGTTCCTAACACTTGGCACATAGTTAACTTAAGGAAGTTTTATATGTAGAACCAGTAAAGTGGAAAGAAAATATAGCTCTCATGTACAGAAACCATGAAATGATCATTGGTGGTATTCACTTCCATAGTTTATGTTGAAGGCGATATGATCAAAGTATGAATCCTTTGTAATACAATCTTCCTTTTTAAGTGTCTATACTTTGTGTTTGTAACACTAATGTATGCATTCTTTACAGACTATCATAAGGAAGTTAACGACATAAGCGTTTATCACAAATGCCACTCAACTCACTTCTTTAGAAAAAAATAAATGACCACAAGTCACGAACTTGACAATAAGGCAGTATGCCCACATCGAAGCAAAAGCGAGCGATAGATCTCCCAGCTTCACACTCTCATTAAACCGCAAGCTATGGATCTTTTAGCTTTGCACATTACATACTCTTAACAAAGTAAGCAATAGATCTTGCTGTAAGGCAGATGTGCCCACAAAACAGCGACTAAAGGAAGCTATAGATCTTGTATCTTTGCACAAAAAAGCAAGTAATAGTTCTTTCTACTTGGAAGATATGCCTAAAATATAGCGACTAAAGAAAGCCATAGATCTAGCAGCTTCGTACAACAAAGCAAGAAATAGATTTTGCTACTTGGAAGATATGCCTACAATACAACAACTAAAACAAAGCTATAGACCTTACGAGTTTGCAACAAATAGAAACAATACACTCAAAACAAAAGAGTTAGAAACACGGGAAACGAGTCCGACGAAAATACATGAACCACACAATCAAAAGCATTTAAATGTGTGAAGGCAGAATAAATAAGGAGGGACAACCAAAACATTCAAAAAATGCAACAAAGACAATATCATTGGAAATATTATCATATCTATCTACGCCTAGACGCTCTTGAGGAACTAGAAGAAGACTAACCACCACAGCAGCGATTGTGCTCAGCTTCGCAATGAAGGTGGTGTTCAGCTTGACGTCGATTTTCTTTGACCTCAGCTTTGCTAACCATATGGTCATATCGGCATTTCATGTGTAAGTAAGCAGGATGACGTATGGGGTCGTCGTCGTATCTATCAAAGCTAATACTTTTAAGTCCTAGTGCTTCCTATCTACAATTAAGTAGATAATTTCAAGTCGAGGTCATCCACGAGAAGAGGGATCTTTTTAAGTGTTCAAGCATGTATAGAAGAAAACATACTAGGCGTATCCATACATAGATACATATAAAAGCATGTAAACAAGAGGGGGGGGGGGTTTGGTTGGTTTTTGAGCCTACGTTATCAAATTAAAAGTCAGCAATTATCAAAGCAAGAGAACTATGCTAATTATGCAATACAACTAAAGATACGATTAAAATGATAATTAACAGAGCCTTGGGGGCAATCGACTTCCACTTCCAAACTTTCTATAGCTTATTGATTCATTCACTCATTCAATTATATTTATTGTCTATGGGGAATGTTATCACTTCTCATTCAAAGATTAACATTCATTCCTCCTTAAGAATAGTTTGAAAAGACAAGCAACGACCATTTCCAAACCTCATTGATGATAACCAAAGACAAACAACATCATAAGGGTATTTCATCAATGGCATTTCACCCAAAGGACCATAGGTTTGATAACAACAAGCCTTCTACCAAAGACATAGTCATTTAACCAAACAAAGCATTTATTAGGTTAAACTTAGAACAAACAACATTCAAGGTTCAACCTTTCTTTGCATCTATATGATAAATATGAAAAAAATCCATATTAACATACTCATCTAGCAGGAATTACCACACATTATACAAAAGAAGTTCTAAATCCATGCTTTTGGATTTCATATCAAATGAGTTAAGAAATTTGCAACTTTCCTAACACTCTAACATTTCAATCATACAAACATTTCATATACTCAAACAACCCATGGTATAAATGAGGTAAAACACAACATTAATGGCATAATAAATGCTCTCCAATAAATGTTCATAAATGAGAAAATATGGAATCTTACTACATAAGCTTGGAAGCTTCAATCAATTGCTCCAAAGAACTAGATTTTGCTACAATAGTTCATAGTAATTAATGCTAACAAACCAAACATAATACAAGAGAATTCAAAGATAAAAAATGGTAGAAACCAGGGTTAGAAATAGTACGAAAAATGCAGGAAAGAAGAGATGTGAATGAGAGGAAAGACAATGCTATTTATAGTACAAAAAGGATAAGGTTAGGTTCTAGCCACCCGTTGGTCGCGACTCGCGATGTGTTCGTCACAACTCGTGATAGGCTCCAGAACATAACCTTGTTTTCTTTTCTTCGTCTTGTGGTAAACACTCATCTTCACAATGATTCCTCTCATTTTTCAAGTCTTCAACTCTTTGAATAATTTCTTCAAAGTCTTCAAAAATGGTCTTTGACGGCCTTCGGTCCTCAAGTCTTCGTGTCTTCGAAGAAAGTCTTCAAAGTCTTTGAAAAGTAATCTTTAATGGCCTCTAGTCTTCAAGCCTCCATGTTCTTCCTTTGTCACGCAAAATCCACTTAGAAGAGGTAAAAGAGCGTAAAGTTGCTCTTACCGCTCCTAAGAGAATTTCAAGGTAAAACACAAGCTCTTGATAATAAAAGAGCACAAAAGGTACTAAACTATGCACATAAAATGGACATATCAAACCTCCCCACACTTAAACCTTACTCACCCTCGAGTAAGAAAAGATCCAAGCATACGAAGGAAATAACGTATCCACATTTTAACTACTATTCCCCCAAATCATATCAACCTATCAATTCATTGCTATCTCTAACACATTTCCAAATCTCAAATTGACAATCCCAAATGCAATGGAACAAGGTGAAGCTAAAGACATGTATAAGTTAAAAACACATGCTTCACTTTATATCAATATATCAACCTAAAAATGAAGTATATTAACAATCAAGAGTTTCAAAACTTACTTCATCTTCTCCCGCTAAATTTTCCACTCCCAAGAGGTCCTCAAGATGTCAAGCTACCCGATCCATCCGTATGGCCACCACAACCTTATGATTCCAACGCCGGCAAATGAGTGAACACTTAACATTTTTCAATTTCTCTCATTTTCTCTCATTTTTCCTAGGAGTCCTTTTGGGATTTCATCGTAGCCACACGTCATGTTTCTTCGGCTTACATCTTACCTTTTTCCACACATTTAGCCTCTCATTTTTGCCCAGGTTGCCCTCTCGGGTTTTTACCTATCCAGGCCCCCAATGTTGCCTAAGATGCCCTCTCGGGTTTTCAACTTAGCGGGATTCTTTTTATTTATATTTTTTTCATTTTCTATTTGTTTTTCAAAATTTTTCAATTTTTTTTCATGTTTTTCCAATCCAAAAAGTAGCAAAGTTCTTTCCAAATGTTAAGGCTAAGAAAAGTGCCAAAACCAACATTTTCCAAGTACCTCAAAAGAAAAACATCCCAAAACAAAAGGGAAAAAATATCCAAAACTAAAAAAGAGTTATCCAGAAGTAGCAAAGTCTTCAAAGTATCTCCAACCCCAAATGTGTAATCAGTAGATACCCCTCCCCACACATAGAACACTACATTGCTCTAAACGTAGACAACAGGGCCAAAGCGTATAAAGCGAAGTATGGAAAGGGTATGGACATGGTGCTCACAAATCAACGATGCGAGGAAGAAGGGCCACCACCAAAATAGTGTTGCTGATAACGAGCCAGCCAATCCGTGCTCCTCAGCCTCCTAGCTCCCCACCTTCTGCTCTCGGATCGGGGCCTGAGTCACCGCCTGCCTAAGACTGCATCTCATGGATGCGAGCTGGTAGGTGATCAATCTCCTCATCCATGTCGGTTAAGCTCTGGGAGATAAACACGTTGTGCCCCAGTATCATGCTGTCCTAGAGGCAAAATCCATCCTGCATAGTCTACATCATCCGCTTATAGAATTTTGGTAGAGGCTGGGATTAGTGAGGTGGCACATCGTCCTCCTGTATCGACTTGGTCTCTGGTGGAGGCTGCGGGGAGTGCTGCTACTGTCGCTTGGAGAAAGGTAGGCTGCTATCATTGCACTAGACCGGGGCTAGATCAAGGTCGTAAAGCTCGCACTGTAAGTCCTCTCTGCATGGGAGTCAAGTGAAATCTCCAAGTCTGCTAGAGGGGTATCAAATTCCATCTTCGTCTTGTTGGGCTGAGGAAGTGCCATGAATGTGACCTTCCTGGCGCCATATAACCAGTGGAATACCCTCATGGTCTGGGTGGCACTGAGCATCTCAAATTGCACCAACCTCTCAGCAGTGATGAGGTAGGAAGTGTGCCTCCCTAAGCGCGGAAAGTCAGCCAGAGGAACCAATCCTAGGTACTCTGCCAAGAGGCCTATCATACCCCCAACCATATTCTTCCCCTTTGGCTTTCCTGCCACCTCTATAATCCTCTTCATCCATAGCTCAAACCATAACCCATATCCTGGTCCCTCACTCGTCAAGTGCCATAGAAAGTGAATGTCGTTGTCTGGAACATTTGTCAGCTCCGCTGAGCAAAGTACTGTGCCAGCCAACAGTTGATGCACATAATAAAGTGTAGGGTGGATGATGACGTTAATTTTGTCATAGGATTTCTTTGGACTCATGTTGATGACATTCCAAAATTGCATGTCATCCTTGATCAATCGTTCCTAAGCTTGTGGGTCCAACCTTGCCCGTATCTCCTCAATGTCCCATCCAAATGCCTCCTCAACCCGCGAGATGGTCATCTGCCCAGATATATCATCCAAGTGGAAAGCGATGTACCTCTTGCATGGTTGATCATCTCTCATGCTGCATATCCTGACCATGGACTGGAAATATAGTGTGTATCGCCAGTAAGAGGGGGCACTCCTGCTCATGAAACCTTCGATCCCCCCTTTGGCAAAGAGGCATCGGACAGGCTGGGTGAGCCCAAGAGCATCCAATATGGGCACATCTACAAAAATCATCTCCTTAAGCTGACGAATCACCAGAACCTCCCATCCCTCAGCATAGGGCCTGGTGATTCGGGTCAAACCCATGTACCTATCCGGTGGGGGAGGTACAGGGCTTGACTCCAGAGTTTGTGGTGGAGGCGAAGGTGGAGCGGCGGTGCGCCCGCTTGGGAGAGGAGCCCTGGGTCTCTTGGTAGGGGCCATATCTAACAACCACAAAAAACAAGTCAAACGTACAGGAATATACATATATGCAATATTACAAAGTCATACTCAATCTTTAAACTAGTTTTTACCAATCATTACAAACTAAATGAAATCCATGTCAACTAGTTCAAGTCCTAATCACAATTGCATATACCATCCATGTTATATCCAACATGCCTGTATTCTCAAGTCCATGAAGTTCTCACATAGTTGAATATCAAAATACTATATCTCCAGATCACAGCCATGCCTAACTAGTTTAGCCATCACTAGTACATCCATAATGTCAACATTCAAGTCCCATGGCTAAACTACCCTAAGCAAAATAACATTGCAAAGCACAATAACATTTTATCCAAATAACAACTATGTTTAATCAAGGGACAACATGCCTTATATCTAGCATAAACCACAATCCATGCTCAATCAAAGCAATAGTAATAGCGCAATGCAAGCACAAGACTATACGAGCAACTCATTACACTCAAAGTAATTGTTGATGTTATCCTACAAAATCATGGAAAAACAGTTTGTGAAAAGCACAAAGCAAAACAATAAAACTAATGACAAAATCCAAAATCAAGCAAGATTAATGGAAAGTCACGAATTATGATCCGAACGATCAAAACCGAGTTTATTTAACATCGTCGGCATGAATCACTCCTTTTTCTTGGAGTTTACTCTTAAACTGGATCGAGGATATCAAAATCCTCTCCCTTTTCTGGCACAAAATTCGTGTGGTAAGGTTTCAAACGTTGTCCATTGACCTTGAATATATTGGACTTAGCTCGATCTAGAATCTCCACTGTACCATGCGGGAATACCTTCACCACCTCAAAAGGACTGATTCATCAAGACCTCAACTTATCTGGGAGTAGGCGAAGGCGGAATTGGAATATGAGGACTTTTTGACTAACGTAAAATTTCTTCCTAATGATCATCTTGTCATGCCACACCTTTGTCTTCTCTTTATAGATTTTGATGTTCTCATAGGACTCCCTCAAGATCTCATCTTGTTCGTCCAATTGTAACTTCCTATGCAAGCCGGCCTCATCTATATCAAGATTAAATTCTTTGACCGCCCAGTAAGCCTTATGTTAAATTTCCACTAGTAGGTGATTAAGCTTACCAAAAACTAACCAGTATGGTGACATACTGATTTGTGTCTTGTAAGCCGTCCTACACACCCACAAAGAATCATTCAATCGAGAACTCTAATCCTTCCAGTTAGGGTTAACTGTTTTTGAAGGATGGACTTGATTTTCCGATTGGAAACTTTGGCTTGACCATTGGTTTGCAGGTGATAGGCAGTGGATGTCTTGTGAGTCATGCCATACTTTTTCAAGAGTGCCTCTATGGCCCGATTGCAAAAATGGGTGCCACGGTTACTAATCAAGGCTTGGGGTACCCCAAACCTAGAGAAGATGTTATCTTTCAGAAATTCTGCAACCACTTTAGAATCTTCAGTTCTAGTGGGTTTTGCTTCAACCCACTTCGACACATAATCAATGGCAAGAAGAATATATGTAGATCCATAAGAGCTAGGGAAAGGTCCTATGAAGTCAATACCCGAAAAATCAAAGATTTCACAATATAGCATAGCTTTTTGGGGCATCTCATTTCTAGATGAGATATTTCCTACTCTTTGGCACTTGTCACAAGCCTTAAAAAATATGCATGCATGCTTATTCAAAGTAGGCCAATAAAAACCACTTTCTAAGACTTTCCTAGCGGTCCTTTTAGCTCCAAAATGGCAACTGCATGCATGAGAATGACAAAAAGTGAGAATTGAATGCACTTCATTATCGGGGATGCATCTCCTAACAACTTGGTATACATAATGTTTCCAAAAAAAGGGATTATCCCACACATAATATTTAGCATCGCTTTTTAGCTTATCTATCCATGCCTTAGAAAAGTGAGGAGGAAATTTACCAGAGACAAGAAAGTTCACAATGTTGGCAAACCACGGTTGGAGGTCCCTGATAGCGAACAATTGTTCATCGGGGAACTCCTCCCGTAGCTGCCCCTTCATTAATAGATTTACTTCACTATCTTGGCAGGGTGCCAACCAGCTCAGGTGATCAGCCACGAGGTTCTCTGTTTCTTGTCTCGCACCTCTAACTCAAATTAACTCAGGAGTAGGATCCACCAAATAAATCTTGGCTTGGCCTCTTTCTTCATCATTAAATGATGAAACGCTGCATGGTCAGTGTACAGAATAACTTTTGTACCATGCAAGTAAGATCAAAATTTTTCCAAAGAAAATACAACTGCTAGCAACTCCTTTTCTGTGGTGGAATAGTTTCTTTGGGCTTCATTGAGAGAAATGGATGCGTAGTAGATGGCAAGAGGCGCTCTCCTCACCCTTTGACCAAGCACCACTCTAACGACGTAATCACTAGCATCGCACATAATCTCAAAAGGAAACGACCAATCCGAGGGTTGTATAATAGGGGCCAGAACTAACCTTCCTTTCAATGTATCAAAGGCCCCTTTACAACCCTCATCCATCACAAATCCCGCCTCTTTTTGAAAAAACTTGCATAAAGGATATGCTATCTTCAAGAAGTCCTTGATGAACCGGCGATAGAATCCTGCATGGCCAAGAAAAGAGCGCACTTTACGCACATTAGTAGGATAAGACAAAGTTGAATTATGTCTATCTTTGCCTTGTCAACCTCAATACCCTTAGAGGGGACAACAAGGCCAAAGACAATGCCTTGCTCTACCATAAAATGACACTTCTCAGAATTTAACACAAGATTAGTATCAATGCAACGTTTTAGAACTCGTGCCAAATTTTCCAAACAGTTGTCAAAAGAATTACCATGAATGGTGAAATCATCCATGAATACCTCGACAAATTTTTCAACAAATTATGAGAAAATGCTTACCATACCCCTTTGGAAAGTTGTGGGAGTGTTACATAACCTGAAAGGCATATGTCGGTAGGCAAACATACCAAAGGGGCATGTGAATGTGGTCTTCCAGGGTGATAGCCACTTGAAAATACACTGAGTACCCATCCAAAAAGCAATAGAAAGGGTGGCTAGCTGACCTCTTGAGCATTAGATCAATGAATGGCAATGGGAAGTGGTCATTCTGGATCACCGCATTTACCCTCCGGTAGTCAATATAAACACGTCACCCATTTTGAACTCGACTGGGTACCATTTCACCCTTCTCATTTTCGACCACCGTCACCCCACTCTTCTTGCGTACCACTTGAGTTGGACTCACCCACTTGCTATCTGGAATTGGATAGATCCTGCCCGCTTGGAGTAACTTGAGGATTTCCGCCTTTACCACCTCCATCATAGGCGGGTTTAAACGGCGTTGGGGTTGTCACACGGGTCTTGTATCTTCTTCCAATAAAATTCTATGCATGAAAGTGGATAAACTTATGCCTTTAATGTCAGCAATAGTCCATCCAATTGCTTCCTTGTTCTCCCATAACACCACCATAAACTTTTCTTCTTGCTCCTTGGTGAGCTTGCTTGAAATTATAACCGGAATCGTCTCCCCTTCCCCAAGAAATGCATACTTGAGGTCATTTGTCAAAGGTTTAAGCTCAATCACCAGAGATTTCACAAGTGATAGGAGGAATTCTGGTTCTTCGGGTTCCTCTAAGAATAGAGGGTCGGGACTTTGCACCACTTCCTCGAGAATGCTTAACTCCTCAGCGTTATCCTTCAAGTTAGTACTCATGGAATATACAAGACGTGAATTTTCAACATCATTTTCCAATGCAACTAACAAGGAATCATCACCACTCAATTCAAAAACATCTTGCACAACATTGTCAACAAAATCAATAGCATGGCAAGAATACTCTTCAAGAGGATACTTCATAGAGTCATTTATGTTAAACTCTACTTTAATCCCATCCAATTCCATAGTGAGGGTACCGTTGTGCACATTAATGATGGTCCTAGAAGTCTTCCAAAATGGCCTCCCCAAAAAGATTGGGGTGGAATGTTTATCATACTCCATGTCTAGAACATAAAAATCTGTGGGGAATATTAAGGAATCCATCCAAACTAACACATCCTCGACGATACCTTTAGGGTACGCACTAGAAAGATCGGCTAGTTGGTTCACCACCCTGATGTTTTTATGCAAAGTACCAAGATTGAGGTTTTCATACAAAGAGTAAGGAATCACATTTATTGATGCCTAAGTCAAGCATTTCTTTTTCAAAATGTGTATTTCCTATCATGCAAGGGATTGTGAACATGCCGAGATTGCTACATTTAGGGGGTAACTCCCTTTGGCACAAAGCGGAGACATGTTCACTTCTCTCATTTTTAAGGTTGTTCTTCATTCTTTGTTTCCTATTTACCACACATAATTCCTTCAAAAAATTTCCATAGCTAGGAATTTTTTCAATAGCATTCAAAAGAGGGATATTTACCTCACACCTACGAAAGACTTCGTAGATGTCCTTGTTGGACTCCTTCCTCTGTTTGTCCTTCAGAGCTTCCGGGAATGGTGGTCCCAACATATATGGAGGAATTTCCAATACTCTTACCTTCTTGTGAAGAGAGGATGAAGGTTCGGGAATGGAGGTTGATTTCTCAACGGTGATCTCCCATTCCTTCTCCTTTCCCTTCCTTGATTGCTTCTTGGCCACCTCCTCGTTCTCTTTTTTCACATCTTTCTCAAGTATTTCAAGCTTTCTAGGTTCATCTTCAACAAGTTCACCAACCCGGGGAGAGCCAACCCATTTACCAATTCTCAAAGGGATAGCACTAGTATTTTGTCGAGGGTTGATCTCAGGTTGGGAGGGCAACTTACTTTTTTCCCGGGCTTCCATCTGATTCACCACTTGGGCTATTTGGATCACTTGAGTTTCCAAGTTCTTGATGCTCACCTTGGCTTCATCTTGGAATTTCTCACTTTTCTCCTCACACATGCTCAACCGGTGAATGGCTTACATCACCTCATCTTTTGTTAGCCCTGAGCTCTCCCATTGGTCTCGGGGTTTGTCTTGGAGCCTTTGAAATTTTTGTTGAGGTGGCCTATATTTTTGTTGAAAAGGCTGATATGGTTGAGGGTTTTGGCTTCATTGAGGGTTCCTATACCGGAGGTTCGGGTTATCATGATTTCTCTAATTGTATGGCCGGTTTTGGTACCCTTGATAACCTTGGTAGCCTTGGTGACCTTGGTAGCCTTGCCCACCTTGATATCCTTGGTAGCCTTGATTTCCTTGATATCACATGGCACTCACCTCCACGACATAGTCCTCTTGCAAAGTAGGTCAAGTGTCTGTAGGATGTGCCAAGTAACAAATTTCACATGATTTAAAATGTGGCGCATTTTCGGGCTTCATTATCAATAATTTCACCATGGATGCAAGGGTCGAGAATTGGTCCTCGAGCTTCTCACTATTGGAAGAGTCACTTGCGAGCATTGGATTTCTCCTTCTCAAACTGGCCTTTGAGCTAAAGTTTATTGATTCTTCCGCTGGCTCCTCATACAATTACATTGCTTTGGATGAAGTCTTGTTCCCAAGGATTCCACCACAAGAACTCCTTACCAACCTTTGATCCTCATCAAGAAGGCCACTGTAGAAGTAATAAACCAAATCCCCCTCTGAATAACCGTGGTAAGGGAAACTTACTAGAAGCTTCTTGAACCTCTCCCAATAGTCAAAGAGAGATTCTTCATGCCATTGGAGGATGTTGCTTATGTCCTTCTTCAAGGCGCCGGACCTCGATGCCGGGAAGTATTTGGCTAGAAACGTTGTTTTCATATTGAGCCAACTCTTGATGCTCTTGAGCGGTAGGTAGTGGAGAAAATATCTTGCACCATCCCTTAGTGTGAACCAGAATGCCTTCAACTTATAGAAATCTTCATCCACTCCATGGGGGACTGTGCCACCACACGAGAAGTGAAATTCGGTGAGGTGTTGTTAGCATTCTCCCCTTGCCAACCAAGGAAGATGGGCAGCATGTTGATGAACCCGGTCTTTAGCTCAAAGTGCCTGTTTGGTCCAACCACGGGATACTCAATGCACATTGGTTGTTGATCGAGGTTGGGGGCTATGATGTCTCTTAACAATGCTTACCCCAAAACAATCTCCCTTTCTCGGAGAGGAGGAGCTCGCCCTTGGAGAGGAGGATGTTGAGGTCCCCCTCCCGGATGTTAATCTTTATGCTCAAGTTGATTTTCCATAGAGGAAGAAGTATCCACAAAATGGTCACTAGGAGGGGTGTTATTCGTACTTTCCAAACAAAGCCTCCTAGCCCATCTCAAATTCAACTCTAACTCGGGGTCGTAGTGTAGGGGTTCTTGTGAAGAGGAGCGTGTACGAACCATACACCAAGAACTCGAACAATACGTCTCCAAGCCAAGTGAAATGGCAAATAAACTAAGAAATCAAAATAAAAGCAAACCAACACCTATTTACAATTAGCATATAATCACACATAATATGCCCAAATACTTAAAAATAAATACCTCTTTCCCAGCAGTAGCGCCAAAATTTGGGAGGTCATCGTCGTACCTCTCAAAGTTAATAGTTTTAAGCCCTAATGATTCCTATCTACAATTAAGTAGATAATGGTAAGTCAGGGTCATCCACGACAAGAGACATCTTTTAAGTGTTTAAACATATATAGGAGAAAACATACTAGTCATATACATACATAGACACATATAAAAGCTTGTAAACAAAGGGGGGTTTGATTGGTTTTTGAGCCTAAGTTATCAAATTGAAAGTCAATAATTAGCAAAGCAGGAGAACTATGCTAATCATGCAATACAACTAAAGATACGATTAAAATGATAATTAATGGAGCCTTGGGGGCAAACGACTTCCACTTCCAAACTTCCTATAGCTCATTGATTCATTCACTCATTCAATTACATTTATTGTTTATGTGGAATGTTATCACTTCTCATTCAAAGATCAACATTCATTCCTCCTTAAGAGTAGTTTGCAAAGACAAACAAAAACCATTTGCAAACCTCATTGGTGATCATCAAAGACAAACAACATCATAAGGGTATTTCATCAATGACATTTCACCCAGAGGACCATAGGTTTGATAACAACAAGCCTTCTACAAAAGACATAGTCATTTAACCAAACAAAGAATTTATTAGGTTAACCTTAGAACAAACAACATTCAAGGTTCAACATTTCTTTGCATTATATGATATATATGAAAACAATCCACATTAACATACTCATCTAGCAATAATTACCAGACATTATACACAAGAAGTTCTAAATCCATGCTTTTGGATTTCAAATCAAATGAGTTAAGAAATTTGTAACTTTCCTAAAACTCTAACATTTCAATCATACAAACATTTCATATAATCAAACAACCCATGGTATAAATGTGGTAAAACACAACATTAATGACATAATAAATGCTCTCTAATAAATGTTCATAAATGAGCAAATATAGAATCTTACTACATAAGGTTGGAAGCTTCAATCAAGTGCTCCCAAGAACTAGATTTAGCTACAAGAGTTCATACTAATTAATGCAAACAAACTAAACATAATACAAGAGAATTCAAAGATGAAAAATGGTTGAAACTAGGGTTAGAAATAGCACCAAAATGTAGGAAAGAAGAGATGTAATTGAGAGGAGAGAGAGTGCTATTTATAGTACAAAAGGATAAATTTAAGTCCTGGCCACCCGTTGGTCGTGACTCACGACGGGTTCGTCGCGACTCGCGATTGGCGCTAGAACTCAACCTTGTTTTCTTTTCATCTTCTTGTGGTAAACACTCATCTTCACAATGATTCCTCTCATTTTTCAAGTCTTCAAATCTTTGAAGAAAGTCTTCAAATTCTTCAAAAATGGTCTTCGGTGGCCTCCAGTCTTCGTGTCTTTGAAGCAAGTCTTCAAAGTGTTCGAAAAGGGATCTTTAATGGCCTCCGATCTTCAAGGCTCCATGTTCTTCCTTTGTCATGCAAAATCCACTTAGAAGAGGTAAAAGAGCGTAAAGTTTCTCAAAGTAAAACACAAGCTCTTGATAATAAAAGAGCACAAAAGTTACCCCAAAAAGTACTAAATTATGCACATAAAATGGACAAATCAGTGTATTGAACCCCTTAACTCCATATGACCTAGTATAATACGACTTGAAATTGGTGATTAGCTTGAAATCCTCATGGTCTAGCTGCATACTCATCACATTATTATTCTCTTCATTCCGCTTCATTTCAGTCCTTAAACCCTCCACTTCATCTTCCAACTTGCGAATATGAGCACGAGCAGACTCATACAAATTGATCCGATCACCGGTCCCTACAAAGAGATCTCCATGGCTAGTACCTCTCCAAGATGAAGATGGGACATCCTGGAGTCTATCTTTCAACTCAACACATGTTTTCTTGAGTTGGTGCACTTATAAATCTAGCCGATTGCACTCAGTGCAAAGCCGCTCATTTTCACATTGCATTTTCTGTGTTTACTGCTCGTCAAATTTACTTTGCCAACCAAGGGAAGAAGAACTTAAATGATTGCACTCACCCTGCTTTTTCTTCAACTTATCAAATAGATCATCAATACGAACACATTACTTATCAATGATCAACATCTTCTGATGGGCCTCGTGAGTCTTACTAGCAGCATAATTCCTAGCCTCTTCCTGTAGTTAGAGAATCATCATCATAGCTAGCCGCTGACGATGGATAATACCACGCTGTTTGCTTAAAATTTTATGTAAGTCCTGCAATGCATCCTCAGTCTCCTTTGCGGTTATAATCCATTTCCTTTCAAGATTGTTGATACCCAGAAGTATATACTTCAAACGAATCCCCAAAAATTTAGCCCACTCGTGAACACGAACAAAAAGGTTAAGCGATTGCATGTATTAACCAGCAGATTCAAGATCAACTAAACCGGGGACAATGTCTTTTCCAAGTAATTCTACATTGCACCCATCAAGATCGTACTTACCACAAGAATAGGTTGAGCACGAAGAAGGAGATGAAGGGTAACCTAAAATTTCCACCCAAGATATAAGGGCAACGATTCCATTCTCGAAAAGCGATCAGAAGAAAAAACTGTTTCATATTCTTTGGTGAAGGATTGAGTGGCATGAAGCAAGCTAATAGGTTCAGAAAAAGGATCCCTTTATCCCATGAAGTCATGATGTTTCAAGAATTTATGATCAACCAAAATATTGAAGCCCTGCACATAAGTAAGGGCGATAAGAAAAATAAAACATGAAGAGTAAACCAACAATCATATCATAGGTCATATACATAGTACAAACATACACCAAAATATTTTCTTAAGGTTACAATTCAAAAATCCTGAATAACCAGTGATAGAGGTTAAGCCCAAGAAGACCATTTGGCCGATGATGTAGCGGCCTAGCTAGAAGAATATTGAATACCCTAACGTAATTACCGCATTCATTGGTAATTAAGGGTGATAATTAAGGGTGATAATTAAGGAGAACACTATTTAGGAAATGGAGTATAAATACAAGGTAAGCTATTACTTATCATTCATTTTGTCTTAATCATATTGAATGCTTGGACTAACTTTGGCATCGGAGTGCTGACCCCTTGAACCCCTAGGGATAGTTTTATTGCAAGTTAGTTCAAGAAGAATCCAAACCCATGAGCCGATAGGTTGTTTGAGATGCATCAAGTGGCACCGTCTGTGGGGACGACTAAGCCAGATCAATGGTTTTGAGAGTTTATGTCCACGGTTATTCGAAGGAGTGAAAGGTTAAGGTTGATAGGTATGGGGGATGTGTCTTCACAAAGGTTAAGAGTAGATAATTCAGGAGTAGGAAACAATGCCTGTGTCGAGGACATTGATATAGCTAACCTCCAAACGTCAGGAACAGAGTTGCTTGTGGAGCATGTTATGATTTCCCCGCACAAAGTGGGGAAAACCTCAGTGGCATTTGTTGTAGATATCTTGGAACCAATTAAGAATGATGCACCAGAGAAACCCTGATTCCTTGCTAGAAGGGGCAGCCAATTCGGGGGATGGATATTTTATGGATGTTATAGGAGATTCATATATGGAAGCCCATAGCCATTACGAGCAAGGAAATAAGAATGCCGGAAGGGTGACCCCAAATCGAGATGTAGAATGAGCAGCTCAGGTCCTGGTTGCGGCCGGCTATGGAGTTACCACTCCTCCGAGGGATGACAGGCTCACGCAAAGAGTATTGCCACCCTCACCTATAGGAACAACTATGGGGTGAGCCTCTTAACCTGTAATAGCTTATCCTTATCATGTATATGCTGGAGAGCCATTGCATGCTAGGCCTTAGTCTTCTATTCCTTGTTACTCACAAGGCCCAGTATATTCGTTACCTCCACTAGCCCCCTCTGCTCCTACCCTCGACCTGACCGGTACAGGAGTGACATATGGGATGATGGACTCTTCTTCCATGCAGGGATACTGAAATATGAGAATTCAAGGAATGATGATAAGTTAGGGGATTTACAATCCTTATGTCCAACCACCACCACCACTAGCATACTCAAGTTTTGGATAACCTTGGATGAATCCCGGATACAGAGCGACTCAATATCCTTATCTGCCACAGCTGGGTGGTCATGATAGGGGGCTGAACCTACCAGGGTGGAAAAAGGAACCCCCTCGGATGCAAGTGAATCATTAAGAAGGGAGCTAGATAGGTTGATCGGACCTTTGGGCCAGGTTGCGGGGTCTCTTTTCAGCTCGGTGATTACCGGGGTTCGATGGCCAATATAAGTGAAGCCTCCAAAAGGACTTCCCACATACAGTGGTGAGACTAACCCTTAAGAGTTAATCCAGAGGTTCCTAGGCTTAATGAGTTTGAGGGATTTCAATGAGAAATTGAAATGCAAGATGATAGGAAGGTACATGCAGGGAAAAACACAGGAGTGGTTCAATAAGTTTCCAAAAGGCTCGCTCCAATCGTACCGAGACTTCAGCGGAGCATTGTTGAGCCAGTACACACAGAAGAAGAAGCTTACTAAAACTTTGTTAGAACTTTACCAGACGAAGCAAAAGACAGGGGAATACACGGAGGATGACAAGTTAGTGGAGACCACCAAAGCACATTTCGAAGAAGAAGAGATAGTTGTCAAGGAAGCACCCTCCAAGGAACTCCCACCACCCAAGGCACAAGTTTCTATTCCACCTTCATTTCCAAGTGCTTTGAGGGGAAAGCCGAAGGTGGAGACAAATGAGGCCAGCATTCGGAAGGCCCGCAAAAAAAAATGGAGGTATCTATCCCTATCTTGGAATTGATTGACAATGTGTCTTCGTATGCTAAATTTCTTAAGGTTTCATGTACTAAGAAAAGGCGTAGACCACCTAAGAAGTTAAGGGAGCTAAAAATTGGGGAATTTGCTAGTTTGAATCAAAAGAATTTGCCTAAGAAATGTGATGACCTTGAAATGTTTTCTATTCCAATTTCTTTAGGCGAAACACTTGTTGAACATGCCATGATAGATTTAAAAGCTTCTATCAATGTGATTCCATTTAGTCTATTTTAATTTCTTGAAATTGGTGAACTTAAAGAGACTAGAGTGATTGTTCAACTCACTGATCACTCCCAAGCTAGCCCCCGTGGGCTAGTGAAGGATGTGATGGTGCGAGTAGGCAAGTTGGATTTTCTGGCGGACTTTTATGACCTAGATGTAGCGCACGACGGAAGTGCACCCCTAATAATTTTTGGGAGACCATTTAGAAACGTCCAAAACTAAAATTGATGTCCACTCCAGAATCTTGACTCTAGAGGATGACATAGACAAAGTGGAATTCAACATTTATAAATATCGTCATGACTCAACAAAACCTTCTCTTATGTGCAAAGGTGTGAAACTTTTTGATGATCAGGATATTCTTGAACCTTCTGGTGTTACCAATGAGCATAAATCTCTTGTTGATAAGTTTGTGGAGGACCCTAGTGTGAATAATATGTCTGTACTATATTATTTTTCTATGCTAACCAAATTTCAGCGGGAAAAGGGAAGTGTCGAGGATTTGATACCTCCTCGACCTCCTTCTAACCCCAAATTGACATTCAAGGAGTCAAGGTTAGCAAATCAAGGACAGACATTTCTAGGTGCCAACAAGGGCTACAAAGGTAAGGATGGCTCATTGTGGAGACCTCTCCACATTGACGTGATCGCAGGCAGAGTCATCGATGGTGATTTCGGAGACCCATCGGTAAGTGCTTCAAATTAGGATGCGTGAAGAGGAAATAAGTCGTGATGATGACAATAAATATACATGGTTCTTTTGTTTTATTTTTTGAAGTAGTGATTTGGTAGAATTTGCATGTGTTTCTTGAAATAAAGTATCCTTTGAATGAGATCTAGATGTGAAAATTGGTGCTTATGTGAAGATGGAATGGATTTTGATGGGTGACATAGTTTTCTTTCAAAAGTTGAGAAGAACTGAGGAATAGTGAATAATATGGGGTTTGCTTCGTGACAATGCTTGTCACGAAGGGCAGTTCTCGTGCCATGATGATGGCCACGAGACTCTGTCTTGTGAAGGTGGGAAAACTGGACAGAAAATTCATTTTGTCGATTTTGATTTTCCACCCCCAACTTTTCTCACAAATGCAACTTTTCGAAAATGAAGTTTGGATTTCAAAATTTAAAGTGCATTTTTTATTCAAGAAGTGACATTTTGTATTTTTTTAGGAATTTTTATGCAATTAGTACTTACAACATTAATTGATTGTACTACTTATCCCCTAATTTGAAATTTCATCTTTATATACATTGTACCTCTCTCTCTATCTTTCTCTCTCTCACACGCACACACCTATGCTGAAATTTCATTCTAATGGTGCAAATCTCCACCTAATTTCCTCATCTACACACTCTTTCTTCTCAAGAAACACTCAATCACACACACTCTTTGGTGAGCTCGAAAAAAAGTGAAGTTTTTCTCCCAAAAATTAGCAATTTTTGCTTCTCTTGTGTGGATCTTACACTTCTTGGCTTCAAATTTTGGGTAACACTTTGATCTCTTGGTATATATGCTTGATTGAAATTGTGGTGTTATGAAAAGAATTATTTTTGAATGAGCATGTGTTGATGTGATGTTGTTTGAGCTTGTGTATCCAATCTTGTAATAATGAATTTATGGGAATCTTGAATGTGCTATTGATCTTGAATGATATGTTATTCATATTTGGGTGATTATAGAGAGCATGAATCTTGTTTGCAAGAATCTATTGATGGGTTGGTGAAAGGCATACATGATGTTGTTGGTTGATAAGAAATATTCTTATTTTAAATTGGCTTTATGCCTATACCATTATGCTTTGAATATTTGGTCTTTTTCGGAGAATGTTCTTTATTGGATGAAATCATGGGCCATGCATTATTTATTATCATATTACCATTGTTCTCCTTCATTGTGTTAGGATGCCTACAAAAAAGGGTACTTCGGATAAAGAGAAGTCTTTGCGGGGTGAGAAACGAAAGAAGCCGGTAAAGGGTGCAAACCCTAAATCGGGGACTCCCATTCCTTGTAACCCCATGTCCGTGGCCAATGAGTTGACCAACATTACTAAGACTGCAGCCCAAAGATGGAGGAATTTGAGGGAACCAAAGAGGAGCATTTTGGAGACTAGTTTTTCTTGCAAGAGCACCTTAATGGCTCTAGGCTTACTTGAACCAGTGTCCTTTCTTTTGGGTCGGGTAGGCCAAGAAGGTTTTCTCAACGTGCACTCGAAAATATACATAAGGGGCACTTTAGCATTTCTAGCTACTATTTGGAAGGTCATGGATAAGGAGGGTCCCAAGGCGATTAAGTTTAACTTGGATGACAAGGAGTACCAAATGACCTGTAGAGAGGTGGCATTAGCTTTTGGGTGAAAGATCGGTTGGGACATTCCAAGGACTCATCGCCAAGGCATGCCATTCTCCCTTGGGAATTTTTGGAGACAACTAATCGGGATCGAAAGGAAGAATCGAAGGAAGAGCACGACTATAGTCCACCCGGCAATACGTTATGTTCACTGACTCCTTTCTATGAGTGTTCTATGTCACAATGAATTGACGCATTGTCTGGGCTCCAATGTACACCTTATTTGGGCGATAACACCAGAGGGGAACATCTACTGGGACTTGGTTAGATCTTTTTTTTGAGAATACATAGCTTTGGAAGAGCAGAAGAGTGGGAAGATTCCTAGGGGAGGCATAGTTGGCCTTTTGGCGCGACGTTTGGGACATCCTATCTAGCATAGGCCATTGGATAACATGGGTAGGTTAGGATCGACCTATACAATTGAGAAGTTATCTAGGGAATTCATGGGGTAACTACAACTTTGGATGATAGATTTGTGTAGCTTTATAGTGGAGCACCTACTTGCAAATTCATGGTTCTTCCGCAACCAGACCGCACCTTTATCAACCTTGATACGAGCCTAGATGACTTGTTCCTTGAACTCGATCCACGATTTGAGAAAGACTTTTATAGAGTATTAGACAACCCAGAGATAGACCTAGAATAGGCCGAAGGGGAAGCATCTTCGAGAGCACATCAGAGCCAATCTCATCTTCCCACGGGAATTACAGATCAACTACACCTACTTGGGGAGTAACTCTCAAGTTCTTCCCAATATCTTTAGGAGATAGTTCAAGCTATTGTAGGAGTGAAGGCACAAGTTAAGGAGCTAAAGACGAGGGTGAATTTCCTTGAGGCCACAATCCAAGCAACGAGATTCATTAAAAGATGTTTCATTAGCCACGAGGAGGCCGGCCCTTCGAGGCCGGAAGCATAAGTATCACTAGTTTCCCTACTTCACTTCTGATTTGACATGAGAATTCATAAGGGACTATGCATTGTTTAGGTGTGGGGAAGGGATTAGTGAGTACTTAGGAATTCTCATTCATGGATTTCTTCGTGCATGCATGCTATGTTTGTTTTTCTTGGTAGATTTCTGGTTACTTGTGATTGGGATGCTTTTGGAAAATTTTGGCGGTTTACAATTTATGCTAGGATTTTAGGGTTCTATTTTGCATGTGGAATGTGGATTTAGGATTTTGTGGTGTATTGGTTTTTTGCTTATCTTTTGTAGTATGAAGCTCACTTTTTGGGGCAATTTTGTACTGCACCAAAAAATTGGAAAAATGGGAAAAAATTTAATTAATTAAAACCTGGAGAAGTTGAAAACCCAAAAGGGCAACTTGGGTAACATGAGGTAAAGCCCAGATAGGTCAAAAGGCCTAGGTGAAAGTGAGAGGCTTGGCCCGGCTAGACTTACTACTCTAGGCAAAAGTGAGAGGCCGTGTGGAAAAAGGTGAGAGGTGAGCACGTTTTGTGGGATAAAGCTAGGATGAAAAACCAAAAGGGCTTCTATGAAAAATGAAAGAAATTGAGAGAAAAAAATGAAAAAAGAAACAAGAAATTAGGTTGATGATACATTAGACTCCTTGGTTGCAACTAGGTCAAGAATCTTGAGTTATCCCTATGTTGCAACCAATTCGACGGCTTTTGGATTTCCTTGGTGGATTGTTTTGCTTGACGATTGCCTTTTGATTTCTTTTGGGACCACTTTTGGGGAAAGTAAGCTTGGCTTTATTCCGATCTTTTGCCACTTATATTTTTTCCATACACATTTACTTGCTTTGGGTGGTTTGGTTGCTTTAGGAACTTTGGGAAGTGTGACAGTTGTGACATTTTCACATTCTTGGGGGAACTAAGGTAGCTTGGGAATAACTTGAATGCGTTTTCTATTTTTGCATGCTTTATTCCGCTTGAAAATTTTTCATTAATTTTATTTACTCGAGGATGAGTAAAGGTTTAAGTGTCGGGAGTCTAATTTGCACCATGTCTCATGCTTTAACCAATGCATTTGACATAGTTTTTATTTACTTTTGGTTAACGGTTTAGCAACATTAGTTGATTTTACATGACAAGGGGTTTAGAAAACCATATTTGGGTTTCTATTCTAAATTCTGCATTTTCTATACTTAAGAAGTGATTCTTGACATCTCGTGTTCATGGGCTCCTTGGTCTTAATTATGAGTACCTTTAGTAGGTCGCCCGTGAATGTTATTTGTTACATTGCATTCTTATGAGACCGTTACTTTTAACGGTAGAATATTTAAAGCATATTGGCATTTGAATGGTAGTAGACGAAGGCCACGAACATCAATGCATGCTAGAAGGAGATTGAAGCCAAAGATAGGCGGCTTCAGAGTTCAAGACGATTAAAGGAGAAAATGGTGAATCGTGGTCCGAGGGGATGTTGCCTTAGTCCGAGAACCATCTACGAAGAATTAGCCTTTAAGGCTGGTTCCATTGGATTCGTCTTCTCTATTACTACAAAATCAACTACTAGAACTCCTAATTTGGACTAAAAGTTCACCAGTGACAAGCAAACGAAGTTCAGCCAACAAAGAACCAGCGACCAGTCACAGACCGCACATGGTCAAGCACCAGCGGCCCATGACAATCTTCATGACCCATAATACATAAGAATCTAGGGTTTCTGTGAAGACCTATAAGAGACCATCACGATACCTTCACAAGGCAAGGTACCGGGTTGTGACAAAAGCACCGGACCGTGAAGCAAGAGGATGAAGAGTTGAAGAATTTGGCTAAGTATGTAGCTGGACCATGAAAACCTTCATGGACCGTGAGAAAAATTTTGAGCAAGACCACAAACTGCTCTCGGTTCGTGAATTCCCTCATGGGCCTTGACAAAATTTCTAAGCTGAAGCCATAAGCTATTCACGATCAGTGAAAACCTTTACAGACCGTGGGAAAACTCTGAGCAAAAACCACATGCCGCTTGCAGTCTGTGAAAACCTTCACGAACTGCACCAGATCCCACATGCCGCGATTATGAACATTCATGGACTGTGGCGAATCTAGCCTCCCATGTCTATGCATGCTTCACAGACCGTGGAATCTGTGCCAGCCCATGAAACCTTGGCGGCTGACCTAGGGTTGCTACTTTTGGCCTATTTTGGGCCTATTTTTAGGCCCAATCTCCTACTACAATATATAGGACCCTATTCTACTGAATTGAGAGAGGTTGGATCATATTTGGAAGCACATTTGGAGAGGAGAGAGCTTGGAGAGAAGGAAGGAGTCCTTTTGTAGTTTTTGTAATCTTTTCTTTTCTTTTCTTCTTGCTTTGTCCCAAAGATGTGGAATTCAAATATATATTTGAATTCTATGTCTAGGGAGTAGTTAGATTAGCTTGGGATTCATCTTGGCACTTCGTATGTTCTAAATGCTTTATGAGATTTATTAGATTCATCCTATCTTTGTGTTTATGATACTATTATGATTGTTCTTGAATTTTATAAATTCATGAGTAGTACACCACATATAAGCACACACTTTGGGATATACTCAAGTATGGTGCAATTATTGATGCCCCCTTAGGAGAGAAACCTGGATGTTAGAATGGGCAGGGAGAATGCGTCTACGTGGGTGTGTGCATGGGAGATTCGAGAATGCTCTGACCTATTTTCCGTGACACATGTCTTAGCTTACTTTGTAACTGTTGTACACGAGATTGCAGGTATAGATAGTGAATGGTAGCAAGATAAGCGTTGTGCTGAAACCCAAGTATCACAGATAAGGTGTCTACAAACCTTGGGCCTAGAGTATATAGGACCCAGGGGAGTAGTTTCATTTGTGGTGGAAGCCCGAGACATAATAGAACGGGATATAAAAAGACCTGCAATGATGGTCAGGCCTTGTTGTACTCCCCTAATTATGATGGTGGTGCAGCTGGAGAATTGCAAGCGCACACACCGTTACATGGTTGGGGGTGTGTACCATCGGCCACACCATGTGTTTTGAATACACTAATAGGTATTTTATATGCCTATATGTGAATTAATCGAGGATTGAAGCATTAGAACTACCATATTGCTAAATGATTCCCACGTGCTTAGTAAAACAGTTTACTTATTTGTCAATTACATGCTTGTAGTTGTTAGTTGAAAACATCAACCACCCCTCCTAGTTGCACGACTACACTACTAGTTGTTCCTTTCACTCGTACGGATTGATAACCTGCACGGGATTGTGTTTTAATTAATATTTGAGCTTTAGCATCCTTGTGGACAAACCCAAGGCTTTCCTCTTACTACTCCTTGGTAGCTTAGTAGTAAGAATGGCTGCAGAATATAAATCTCTATCTTTAACCTGTAAGCCCCTCAGCTCGTGTTTTAACGAAAATTGGGTCTGGTCAGGCCAGGGTGATGGTAGTTTGTTCTTCACATTCCATGATTGTGCCACCAAGGGTAGATTTTAGTGTTCATTTTCCATTATAAGTGCTTTCCTATTTCTTTCCCTTGACATGTGTTCTTTGATTTTATTTATGCATTGAGGATAATGCATGCTTTAAGTGTGGGGAAGGGGATTAGATAGCACTTATGATTTTTAGTTGTTTCTATGTACCTAATAACTCTTCTAAGAGCATTTGAAAAAATTGGAAAAAAATGTACAAAAACCTGGACAAGTCAAAAACCTGAAAGGGCACCTTGGGTAACATTAGGAAAAACCTGGATAAGTCGAAAGGCCTAGGTAAAAGTGATAGGCTAGGCCTGGCTATGCCCGGATAGGCTTACGAGCCTAGGCAAAAATGAGAGGCCGTGTTGAAAAAGGTGAGAAGTGAGTACCCTTTGTGTGTAAAAGCTAGGATAAAAACCCAAAAGGGCTCCTAGGCAAAATGAGAGAAATTGAGAGAAAACAAAAACTAGGTTGAATGCATGCTTCTGTGGTGGATTGTTTTTTAAGAAGACTCTTTGATTGCTTTTGGGACCATTTCGGGAAAAGTAAGATAGCTTGACGCTTATCATTTTGGCTTACCTTTTTCCACACTTTACTTTTGGGTGGTTTGATTACTTATGTTTTTTGGAGAGTGTGAGAGTTGTGAGATTCTTATTTTCTTGGTGGAAACAGGGTAATCTTGGAATAAGTTGAATGTCTCAGTTAACTTAAGCCGGCATGCTGCATTCCGCTTGATTCTTTGTCTTGTCTTCTATTTACTTGAGGAATAGTAAAGGGTTCAGTGTGGGGAGTCTGATCTGCCTCATTATGCGTGCATTAACCGATGCATTTGGCATACTTTTTAGTTAGTTTCATTTGGTGTATTGCTAGTATTAGTTGAGTTTATGTGACAAGGGGTTTAGACGGTCATGTTTGGTTTTCTTGTATAAATCTCACATTTTGTAGACTTAATTGGTACTAATGGACATCTTGTATCCACGGGCCCCTTGATCTTCCTTGTGATCATCTTTAGTAGGTCGCCGGTGGGTACTTTTTGTTTACATTCTATGTGAAGGTTGTTTGTAAGAGCGGTAGAAGATATTGTAGGCCGTTCACAAGGATAGTAGAAGAGATCAAAGGCCATTTACCTCTAGAATAGTAGAAGATGAAGTCCACATACATCAAATCGTGGTAATAGAAGGATGAAGCCAAATATAGGTGGCATTGGATTTCAAAACAGCCAAGGGATAAACAGTGAATCATGGTTTAATGAGTTGCGCCAAAGCATGAAAATGATTAGAGAAGAACCAGCCTTCAAAGGTGGTTTCATTGGATTCTTCTTCTCGAGAACTATAAAATCGACTACTAAAATTCTCAAATTGGACTAACGGTTTACCCGTGGTGAAGGAAACAAGTTAAACCGACCGAGGCACCAACGAGTCACCACAGGCCGTGCATGGTTTGGCACCAATGGCCCCTCCCAAAGGAGCTACAATTTTTTCATTAATGTCCCAAAAAGGTACTTTTTAGTTAAAAGTGGGTACCATTTTGTTTCAATTTTGATCCAAATTGGTACCCATTTTTTGCTGAAAGGTACCTTTTTGGGACATTAATGAAAAAATTGGTACCTTTTCAGAACATCTTTAAAAATTAGGTACCAAACTATGAATTTTGATTAAAAATGGGTACCATTTTGGACAATCTCTTTTTTTTGTGTAGCACAAAACTGCCCCAAAAGTGGGCTTCATACTACAAAAGATAGTCAAACACAAAAAATACACCACCAATTTCCTAAAACATCCTACCCCATGCAAACTAGAAATTCTAGCATAGCATGTCATGCCACCAAATGTCCATCCAAAATCATCCCTCAACAAACAAAAACCAACATCATCAGCAAACAAGAAAAACAACTACCAATGCAAATCATGAAATGCACCAAGGAAACCCAAGAATGAAAACTCCCTAAGTGCTCACTACTCCCTCCCCAAAATTTTCCAATGCAAAGTCTCAAATGCACAAAAGTCATATCAAAACATAAGTAGAGGTAGGGAGAGTGGTGATACTCACTCTCGCGGCCCCGAAGGGCCTTCATTCTCGTGACTCGTGAAGCTCCTATTCATGTATCTAGTTGCATGAAGTGTGGCCTCAATGATATCAATCCTCGAACTAAGATCTTTCACTTGTGAGCATATCCCTCTTATTGCTTGGACTACCTCTTGCAACACTTGGATAGAGCTTGAAAGCTTGTCCCCAAGTGAATTCAAGTGGTTAATGATGTCTGTGGATATGTGAGAGCAACTAGGAGATGCTATCGGAGTGAACTCGCTCTCGGCTTCCTCAACATCTATCTCTGGGTTGGCTAAAACTCTATAAAATCTCACTCAAATCTCCAGTCCGGTGAAATGAGTAGGTCATCCAAGCTCGTGTAATGGTCAATGGCAGTGCACTCTGGCTATAGAAGTACCATGAAGCTACAAGTGATTGTTGTGCGATAAAGCCATACATAACTACCCTCCGATGTTATAGGTCCCACCATGGATGCCTTTGCTAACTTCTCCATGTTGTACCTTGTGCCCGATCTTCCTAAGTTAGCTAAAGCCCTTTGTGTGACCAGATAACCTAAATGTTCCGCCAAATGACTTACCATGTCTCCCATAGAAATTTTACCACTCTTCCTGTCTCTCATCGCTAAAAATTCCTGCACAAAAGACCCCACAAAATTTGGGTAAACGTTACCCTCGGGAGTCATTGTCTAAAGGCAATGAACATCCAAACCCGGGCATTACGTTAGTTCACCGTGACAAAAGACTCTCATAGCTAACTGACGATGAACATAATGGAAAGCCGGATGAACTAGGGAGGTATTCTCGCACGGGTTCTTCATATCTATGTATGTCGGTTGCACCTAAAAGCGTCCAAGAGAGAAAGGTAACCCTTGTCAGTGTGTCTTCTGGATCTCCTTGCCATACCTTCACCCAGAGGAGCGCACTACCTCCCAATGGGTCATCTTGTACTCCTTGTCATCCAGGTTAAAATTAATCGCCTTGTATCCATCATCGTCCACGACTAGCCACAGAGTAGCTAGGAACTCTAGGGTTCACCTAATGTGTGTCTTAGAGTGTTTCTCGAGAAACCCCTCCAGACCTACTCACCCTAATAGGTAAGTGACCAACTCTAGTAAGCCTAGAGCTGCCAAGGTGTCCTTACAAGCGAACCTAGTCTCCAAAATACTCCTTTTTTACTCTCTCAAGTTCCTCCACTTCCAGAGTGCAGTCCTGGAAATGTTGGATAAACCCATAAACTCCTCGGTTACAAATGTAGGGTTACAAAGAATGGAATTTGTCAGCTCGGGGTTTGCACCCTTTGCCGACTTCTTCCTCTTCCCCCCCCCTAGTAGACTTGCCATTCTCTGAGGCATTCTTCTTAGGTGGCATCCTAACAAAATGAGGACAAGAGTGGTAATATGATCATAAACAAGACATGAACTACAATTTAATAAGATAACATCCCAAATAGCCCAACCATTCATAACATGATAATCTAAGCATGTGGGCTATTCACACAAGAACATTCCTCGTCAAACAAAAAACTAATGTACATTATCACCAACCCATCAATAAGATCATGCAAATCACTCAACTTATGAAAATCACATCTTTCAAGCATAATAGCACATCAAGCCTTCCAACATCCTCTTCAACACAAGATTATACAACCCAAACACATATCTCAAAAACACACTCATTCAAGATTCCTGCTTTAAATAACACCACCACAATGTCAAATAAAGCACAAAAACAAAGAGTTCAATGGGTTACCCAAAATTTGAAGCTAGGATTTGTAAGACCCGCAAAAGAAATAGCAAAAATTACTAACTTTTGGAAGAAAACATCAATTTTTTCGAGTTTCACCAAGAGTGTGTGAGAGTGAGTGTTTCTTGAGAGGAAAAGAATGTGTCAGATGATAGAATTAGATAGACAAATGTACTATGGAATTAGAATTTCAGCCTAGGTGACTAGGGTGAGAGGTACAATTAAGATAAGAATAGAATTTTAAAATGCTCAATTTAGGGGGACAATAGTACAAACCAATTAATTCCAAGGGATATTGGAAGTATTTTCAAAAATCCTATGGAATTGGGGTATTCCAAAATTCTTGGACAGAAAATGCATTTTTGAATTTGAGAATCAAATTTTCAAATATTTGCATTATCGGAACAAAGAAAATTTTGAAAAAATTGGTTTTATGTGAAAAATATTCCTGGCACATTCCATAGGCTTGCACCAAACATCTTGGCACGAAGCAGTGCCTCGCGCCAAACTTCTGGCACGACACAGAGCCTTGTAGCAATCATCTTGGAACGAATCAGTGCCTCATGCTAAACTTCTGGCACGAGACAGAGCCTCATGCCAACCATCCTGGCACGAAGCATAACTTCGCGTCAAGCATCTCAGCACGAGGCATCCACCAAAATTTCCCCTAATCCTTGGCTTTCCCTCTTTTTCTCAATAAACTATGTCACCTTTAAAATCTAACTTCATACAAACACAAAACGAGTCTCGAACTCAAATTTTCAAACCAAAAAGAGTTTCATCTCAAAAATCCACATAGAAAAATAAGATTCATGCAAACACTATCTACCCACTAATAAAAAACACATAAGTAAAAGAAACATGTATATTTATTGTCATCCTCATGACTTATTTTCTTTTTCCATGCATTCTAGTTAGAACCACTTACATGTGGCTTTCCGGAATTTCCCTTGACAACTTCACCCATGATGACATCATCGTGGAGAGATCTCCACAACGAGTCATCTTTCTTCGAACCTCTTGTCAGGCATAAGGAATGAATCCTCATTTCTTGCTATCATTGAGTCTGTGATTGTCCTTTTGGTGTTTAGAGGCGGTTGAGGAGGTTTTAAACTCTCAACCATCTCCCTTTTTTCGCTGCAAATTGGTTTAAATAGAAAAAAAATCTAGCACAGACATATTGTCCATCACATCATGCAATCCATCAGAATTATCATTATTATCATCAACATGGGATTCGTTCAAACATTCATGCACATTTGTAATACAAGAAGATTTATCAAGCTTTTATAGCTGCAATCTAGGGTAAAATAATTTAAGATGATAAAAGAAAATATTTTACACAAATGGGAGGTCGTCGTTGTACCTCTCAAATTTAAATTTATAAGCTCCAATGCTTTCTATCTAAAATCAAGTAGAAAATGGCAAGTTAAGGTTGTCCACGAAGAAGAGGGGTCTTTTCAAGTGTTAAAACATATAGAGCGGAAAACATACTAGGCAAATACACATATAGATACATATAAAAGCATGTAAAAGGAGGGATAGGGGTTGGTTGGTTTTGGTCCTAAATTATGAATGGAAAGACAAGCAACTAGCAATGCAACGGAACAATACTATCATGCAACTACAACTAAAAAGATGATTAAAACAACAATTAATGGAGCCTTGGGGGCAATTTACTTCCACTTCCAAACTTCCTATAGATCATAGATATATCTACTCATTCATTAACATTTATCTCCTAGGGGGAATTCTATCACTTCCCAATCGAAGATCGACATTCATTCCTTCTTAATAGTAATTTGCAACACAAACAACAACATTTTGCAAACCACATTTATAATCACTTTCGGAAAACTACACCATAAAGGTATTCCATCAATGGAATTTCACACGAAGGACCATATATTTGATAACAACAAGTCTTCTACCAAAGACATAGTCATTTAGCCAAATAAAGCTTTTATTAGGCTAACACTAGAACAAACCACATTCAAGGTTCAACCTTTCTTGCATATATGTGAAAATATGAAAACAATCCACATTAACATACTTATCTAGAAAGAATTACAACACATTATACAAACTAGAAGTTCTAAGTCCATGCTCTTATATATTCATGCCAAATGAGTCAAGAAATTTTCAGCATTCCTAATACCTTAACACTTCAATCATATAAACACTTCTTATTCTCAAACATCCCATGATATAAATGAAACAAAATATAGCATTAATGGCACAATAAAAGCTTTCCCATAAATGTTCAAAAATGAGCAAAATCAAGAATCTCACTATATAAGTTTGGAAGCTTCAATCCACTGCTCCCAAGATATTAGTTTAGCTACTAAAACCCATACTAATTAACAAAAAAAATTCAAACATAAAGCAAAGATGAAAAAATATGAAAAATAGAGAAAACCTAGGGTTTTGCCATAAAAATCGCGGAAGAGAAGAAGTTGGGAAAGTAAGGGAAAAAAGTGATATTTATAGTACAAGAAAAAGCTAGTCATCAAGTCTTGAAATCTTCAAAGATAGTCTTTAAATATTTAAAGTCTTCAAAAGATTATCTCCAATGGCACAAAGTCAAGTCAAAAGCATGATTGAAGTTCAAACACATACTTCACTTTATACCTAATATATCATCGTAAGAACAAAGTATATCAACAATCAAGAATTTCACAACTTACTTCGTTTTCCCCGCTAAATTACCCAATCCCAAGAGGTCTCAAGATGTTGAGCTACCCGATCCATCCATATGGCAACCGCAACCTTATGACTCCAATGCCGGAAAATGAGTGAAATCGTAGCATTTTTTTCTTTTCTCTCATTTAGGAGCCCTTTTGGGTTTTCATCCTAGCCACACATCATGTTTCTTTGGCTCACATCTCACCTCTTTTCTGCACATTTAGCCTCTCATTTTTGCCAAGGTCTCCCTTTTGGATTTTCGACCTATTCGGGGCCCCAATGTTGCCTAAGTTTCCCTCCCGGGTTTTCACCTTAGTGGGATTATTTTTATTTTTATTTTTGTTTCTTTTTTTCATTTTTTTTTTCAAATTTTATAAAATTTTCAATTTTTTATGTTTTTCCAATCAAAAAGTACCAAAAAGCTTTCACATGTCAAAGCTAACAAGGCATCCAAATACATCACAGGACAAAATCCTAAAACAAAGAAAAACATCCAAATCACTAAGTCAAAACAAAGAAAAACAATAAAAGCAATGATTACCAAACCCCATACGTAAAACACTACATTGCCCTCAATGTAGAAAAAAAAGGGAAAACATACAAATCAAAGCATAAGGGTGCAAAATAGTAATCTCACATCAGGAATGAGATGGTCTGACACCATCGTCGGAGTCCTTGCCATAGGTCTGTCGATACTGCGCCATCCAATCGGTGTTCCTCTGATGCCGGTCTCTCCGCCTCACTGCTCTGCTGGGATCAAGGCCTGGGGCATCACCAGCCTGCGACTGTATCTCTGAAATTCTTGATGATAGGTACTCGATCTCCTCATCCATCTCCATGAGGTTCTGTGAGACAAATAGGTTGTGCTCAATCTATCTACAGAAATCATGCTAAACAGTCTGCAGTAGGTGCTCATTAAATTCGGGTAGAGGCTGAGAGAAATGAGGTGGCATATAATCCTCCTGCATCGGCTCGGTCTGTGGTGGAGGTGATGAAAGATACTGCTCATCCTGCAGCTTAGTGGATGGTAAGGGACCCTCATCAGTCGGAGCTGAAGGTGAGGGTAGGTTCTTGAGCTCTTCTCAAAATACTCCCAACAATAATAGTCTTCCTAGATAGCTAAATCCTCCAAAAGTGTATCGAACTCCAAGTTGGTCATGTTGCACTAAGGAAGTGTCATAGAGGTGACATTCCCCACCCCATATTTCCAATGGTATAATCCTGGAACTTGTGTGGTGCTAATAATGTTGAATTGTCCCAACATCTCCATAGTGATGAGGTATGAGGTATGTTTCCTCAAGTGAGGGAAGCCAGACGGTGCAACTAATCCCAAGTGCTCTGCTAAGAGTGTAATCATGCCTCCTACAATAATCTTGCCATTTGGTTTCTTGACCAACTTGATAACCCCCTCCATCCATAACTCAGCCCAGAGTCCATATCCAAACCCATCACTCATCAGATGCCAGAGGAAATAAATATCACTGTCCGATATGTTCGTCAGCTCTAATGAATATAACATTGTGCCCGCTAAGAATCGATGCACGAAATGAAGTGTGGGATGGATGATGACGTTACTATTGTCATGGGAGTTCTTCTACCTCCTATTAATTCTCCCTCACAACATGTCCTCCTTGATTGGGTGCTCCCAGACCACTGGGTCCAACCTTGCCCTGATCTCTGCTGTCTTCTATCCAAAGGTTGCCTCTATCTACGACACCATCATCTCTTGGGTTACATCGTCCAAGTGGAAGGTGATGTATTTCTCACAGGGCTCATTATTCTTCATCTTACATGGCCAAACTGTAGATAGGAACTCCAATGTGTAGCGCCTGTAGGTGGGGGCACTCTTGCTCATGAAACTGTCCAACCCTCCTTTGGCGAGGTGGCAATGAATTGGCTATGTCAGATCGAGAGCATCAAGTGTTGGCTCAAAGATGAAGCTCGCCCCCATGAGCTTATAGTTTTCCAAGACGTCACACCTATCCACGTAGGACCTGGTGATAAGAGTCAAACCCATGTACCGGTCAGGAGGAGGAGGTAAGAGGTTTGGCACCGGAGCCAGGGGCAGAAATGAAGGTGGAGCGGTGGTGCGTGCACCTCGGGGAGGAGCCTTATGCCTTTTGGTAGGGGCCATTTCTATCAACCACAGAAAACATATCAAATGCACAAGAATATACATATATGAAATATTTTTTAATTACAATAAATCATAAACTAGTTTAGCTAACATCGCAAATTTCAAAGTGCTAACATTTAAGTCCATGCTAAACTAGTCTAATTATCATCCATAATTGTATAAATCACACAAAGCAGGCCACATTCAATCATGCCGTTTCCCACTCATTAACGTTATCACATAGTTAATATACCGTATCCTACAATCACAATTGTGCCCAAACTAGTTTAGCTATCATCAGTAAGTTCAAAATGCCAACAATTAAGTCTCATAGCTAAACCACCTTAAGCATGGCAACATTGTATATAAATATCGACTATGTTCAACAAGCCAATATTCCCAATCCATAGCACAAGCCACACCCAATTCCAACCATCACAATTAAAGCAATTCACTTATCAACATAAGCACAATACAAGCACACTGTCATACCACAGTCAAAATCGCTTATCAACATAAGTAATTCAAATCAATTATGCACTAATATCAGACCTTAATCAAAACCTAAATCACTTCAAACCCATAAGCACAGTATCCACAATTTCCAATAATTCAAATCCAACAAACATCATATATCATCCACAATTCTACACAATATCCAACAAACTTAACCACAAAAAATAACTACAATTCAACCACAAAGAAGTGAAGAAATGATGGATGTGTAGGAAGATGATGGAGTGAAACCCACAAATAGATTTAGCGTAATTTCTTGAAATGCAAAAAATATCCGAAAACCTAGGGTTTTGGAATTTGTCGCAAATTGGATGGATATATGGATGGGATTCAGATTTGATGGGTGGGAGGTGGGAATGGGGAATAATTATTGTGGATTGACAGTATTTTGTTGGCTAGAGTTATGGTGGAGCATGGTGGTTGATGGAAGGGGATGGAGAAGAAGAACGGGTGATGGAGGAGAGTAATGGAGAAAGGGTTGTTGCTCTTCCCATTTCTTAAATGGTTTCTTTACATCCGTTGCAAGTCACAATGAACAATTCATGAATCACAATGGGTAGGTCAACAAGCATAACTGGTCAGCAGTTTGGTCGCGAGTCGCGATGGACCAGTCGCAACTTGCGATATATGAATCCTGAAAGCCCACATTATTAAAAATTCTCCCTGATTTGGTCGCGAAAAAATCTCGTGGCTCGCTATAGTACCACTCGATTCATGGTATATCGAGCCTGGGGGCTCACATTTTGTGAGACTTTCCTGATCTTGTCGCAAGTCGCGATGTAGTGGTCGCGACTCACGATGACCAACATGCCTAGTACTTAGAAAAAAACTTGTGAAAGAGCTCTCAATAAAGACTCAAATTGGAGAGAAAATTCTCTCTGGAGAGAAAAAAGGGCGCAGCCCTTCTCTGGAATACCGGGGCCGATTTTCTTCCAGTTTCTCTCCTACGATTCAGAGTTTCCGGCGAGGAATCCGACATTAATGTTGGATTCCTCGCCGGGCATCTTTCAAGGTATGATTTGTGCTTGAATTTGAAGATTTGATCTTTGGATCTGGAGGTTTTGGGTGAAGATCAGACTTTTCGATCTTGAAGTTGTTGATGGAGCGTATTTGATGAAGATCTACCATTGTTCCAAGTAAGTTTTAATCTTTCGTTGATAGATCTAATCTGGATGATTGATGAGGGGTTTGTTTATGATGAATCTGTGTGGATTTGTATGGAAGATTATTTGTTTATGGTGGTTAGTCAATGTGATGTTCATGTTGGATTGGGAGTAGAGATGAATTTGAAGCATGAATTTTTTAGTATTTGGAAGAGTTCATGATGGATCTGTTGAGAGGCCATTCATGTGATCAGATGCCCCACTGTCCATGATTGTCTGCTTTAATTGGAACTTCGACCAGATTGCTATGTTTCATGCCAAGAATTTAAATTTATTTTCTTGACTGATGAGCACTCATGTGGGATTCAAGATTTTGGGTGTTTGAATGTTATTGTTTAATGGGGTTGATGGTTTGGGATTAGTCGGATTCAAGAAAGATGTTGGAGATAATTGGTTTAACTGGAATCATCAACGACGATAGGCCCAAGGTATTTTCCTCGTTGCTTCAATCTCATGATAATGTTCAGATCTAGATGAATGGAGGAGCAGATTTTTCGTAAAATTTGGATTATTTGGATGATGATTTTTAGAATTTTCCGGTCGGGTTCGCCGGAAAAATACTTTTTCCGGTGGGTTATAATGTGTGTTATGCTTTGAAGGATTCGGTCTGCTTTGTTATGCATTACCTGATCGAAAAAGTTGTTGGAAATTTTGGTTTGAATTAAAAATTGGAGGTTGGTTTTTCAGATTTTCCGATCGAAGGTCGCCGGAAAAACTATATTCCGGCGATGGAAAAGCATGAAATTGCTTCGGTTCTCTGGCCTTAGATTCGGATTCGTATTTGTTCATGTTTGGGATGCATCTTAGGGCTGGAAAAGAGAATTACGGAGTGTTTATTGTGTTGTTTTTGCTCGCCGGAAAAAAGCGTTTCCGGCAAGGAGAAAGGTGTTTGTTTGGCCGGATGGCACATGCTCGGTTTTGGACGTGGAAGCTCCTTGTTGTTGTTGCTAATTCTGGCCGAAATTGCACAAGGGAAGATGCCCAGATTTTGATAGAATTTTTTTGCAAAATTGTTGCGGATTCCGGCAAAAATTTCCAGATTCCGGTGACTCTCCGGCGCCGGAAAATCGCGAGTCCGGTGAGGAACCCGCTTGGGCGCCGCCGGGTCAGAGTACCCAATCAGGAAAATTGGGTCTAAGCAAAACTAGGGTTTAGACCCGGTCTGTGGCGGCACGGGTCATATGACCCGCTAGGAGTCGGCCGGGTCAACAAACATGAAGCCCTAGAGGTTAGACGGTTTGGGCCGAGAAGCTGGGCTAGAAATATTAACATCCCTGGGCTAATTCTGGGCCAAAATAGAGGAGCTTCTTGCGGATTCAATTCGGGTCAAGGTTATGACCCAGTCTAACCTGGTCTAGGGCATCTCACATGAGGCGGCGGCTGCGGTTTAGTTGAAACCCTAGCATAGGGAACTGGGCCGGGCTGCTGGGCTGAAATGAGAAGCTATTGGGCCGTTTCACCTAGCTGCTGGGCCGAATAAATGAAATGAAATCTGGGTCCTCTTATAACCCGGTTTAAAACCGGATGAAGGAACCGGGTCACGCGGAAGTTGATATGGGCTGAAATAAAAGGCGCTTCTTGGGCCAAGGCTGTTGGGCCGTTTATTTTGCAGCGGGGCAAAATGGTTATTTGCAGACCAGGTCAGCTTATAACCCGATTACCGCCCAGGTGAAGGAACCGGCCGGGTCACGCAGTTTGTGACCTGGACCGTGCTGCTGGGCTGAAAGCCGCGCTGGCTGGGCTGAAATAACAATTGCTGGGCCAAAAACGTGGAGCTGCTGGGCTGAAATACCAAGTGGCTGGGCAAAGGAAAAAACAACTCATGTGGGCCAAAATCAAGGTACTTTGGGCCTAATTCAAATAGCGAATTTTCATCTTACATGCATTATTGATGGGCCAATTTTTTGCCTCTATTTTGCGGGTTTTTTGTGGAGTTTTGGCCTTCTCTTTGGGCTAAAATTGTATTGGGTGGATAATTGCATATTTTTCACTTCGAGGGTCGGAGAGCATCCTTTCTAAATTTGGTTGCACGGCCATAGGAGTTGGGTAGCGGGTTAATTAATTACCGTACGCGAATTTAATTAACCCACTGCTAGATGTTACTTGGAATTGACGGTCATTTTGCGCTCTATGCTCGCGCTACACTTTTGTGTTAAATTGGCATAAAGCTGTCCATTTGCTCAAAATGGAGTGGGCGATTACATAATCGCCGGGCTTGACACACGCCGTATAAGTTGTGTCCGTTCTCTCCATCCTTAGGAAGGCTATCTTTAGAGGGATTCACAAAAGCTATTGGCACTGCCTGTGACACTCTTGCCCTCTACATTAGTCTCGGTTCATACCACGAGAACGTTTGAAGGCCAATAACACCCCTCTATCTTCACCTTAGGGGTGTATATGGTAGAAGCTGCTCCTCCTTTGGCGGTCCTAGCTTCATTCGGATTCAGCACCACCAGCACATCATGGTGACTATTCAAGACCCGAGTACACCACACTCGACTGTACTTTTTTTCTACCACTGGCGTCTTCTTCATTACTTTTCTTCAAGACCTGAGACCCGAGTCTCAGCTGCGATGGGGTTTTCATATGAAGAGCCAGTACACATTTCTGGTTGCTATGTATAGGTCCAGATTTCCACATCTGGACTTGCAGTTATTTTTCCCTAGGCTTAGTACTTTCTAGCTTAGGGTTAGCATTTCTTTAAAAATAATTGGGGGGGGGGAGGGGGGTACTCATTTGGGTATCCCACCTCCCCCCCCCCCCCCGCATCTTTTTTTTCCCTAGGTTCTTAGCCTAGGGTTGGATTATGTTTCGTATTTTGTATTTGGTAGGGCTCTTTTAGGGCTCTACCGTGGGTTCCACAGTCTATACTATTTACCTATTTACGTGAAAAAATAGAAAAAAAACTTCAATGTTACCAAATGTCCAAGCTTTTCCTTCCTTCCTTTTTTCCTTCTTTCCGGCCTAAATCCAGCTCCATTCCCTTTAAATTGCTACAAAATCATGGAAAAACATACCTGTTAAAAGAACTAAACCGAATAATGAAACTAATGACAAAAACTCAAATTAAAACAACATCGACAGAAAGTTGTGAATGATGATCCAGATGATCAAAACCAATTTTATTTAATTTTGTCGGCATGAGTTACTCCCCTTCTTGGAGCTCACTCACAAAACAGGTCAAGAAGATCAAAATCCTCTCCATTTTCCTGTACAAAACCTCCGTGGTAAGGCTTCAAACGTTGTCCATTGACCTTGAAGTTCTTGGATTTTATGATCTATGATCTCCACCACACCATGCTGGAATACCTTCACCACTTCAAAAAGACCACTCCACTGCGACCTAAGCTTACCGAGAAATAGGCGGAGGCTGGATTGGAATAGGAAAACTTTTTGTCCCACGATAAATCCTTCCTATTGATCATCTTGTCATGTCACGCCTTAGTTTTCTCCTTGTAGATCTCTACATTTTCATAGGAATCTCTTCGTATCTCATCTAACTCTTGAAACTACAATTTCCTATGTAAACCCACCCCATCTATGTCAAGGTTGAAACTCTTGACCGTCCAATAAGCCTTGAGTTGTATTTCCACCACCAAATGACATGGCTGACCAAAGACTAACCGGTATGGTGACATGTTGATCGGTGTCTTGTAAGCTATTCTATATTCCCACAAAGATCCATTCAACCGATAACTCCAATCCTTTCGGTTAGGGTTAACCATTTTCTCAAGGATGGACTTGATTTCCCTGTTGGAAACTTTGGCTTGGTCATTGGTTTTTGGGTGGTACGTGATGGAGGTCTTGTTTGTGACACCATAATTCTTTGAGAGTGCTTCTATTGTCCGGTTGCAAAAATGGGTGCCACGGTCACTAATCAAGCCTCGATAAATCCCAAACCTAGAGAAGATGTTGTCTTTTAAGAACTCTGCAACCATTTTTGAATCATCGGTCCCATTAGGTTTTTCTTCAACCCACTTTGACACATAATCAATATCAAGATGAATGTACATAAAGCCACAAGACTTTAGAAAATGTCCCATAAAGTCAATGCCCCAAACATCAAATATTTCACAATATAACATGGCTTTTTTAGGTATCTCATTTCTAGGTGAAATATTTCCTATTCTCAGACACTTGTCACAAGCCTTAGAAAATATGTATGAATTCTTATTCAATATAGGCCATTAAAAACCACTTTCTAAGACTTTCCTAGCGGTCCTTTTAGCGCCAAAATGACCACCGCGTGCATAAGAATGACAAAAGGTAAGAATCGATGCACTTCATTATCGAGGATGTATCTCCTAACAACTTGATCTACACAATGCGTCCACAAAAAGGGATCATCTCACACATAATATTTAGAATTGCTTCTTAGCTTATCTTTTTGAGCCTTACAAAAATTAGGAAGGAATTTACCGGAGACAAAAAAGTTCACAATGTCGGCATACCACGATTGTAGGTCCCTAATTGCAGACAATTGTTCATCGGGGAAATTCTCCCGTAGTTGATCCTTCATTGATTAATTTACCTCACTATCTTGGCAAGGAGACAACCGACTCAAGTGATTGGCTTCAAGGTTCTCCGTGCCTTTCTTGTCTCGCACCTCCAACTCAAATTCACTCAACAGCGGGATCCACATAATCAATCTTGGCTTGGCCTTGTTCTTTGTCATCAATTGATGAAGCGCTGCATGGTCAGTGTCCACAATAACTTTTGTACCAAGCTAATAAGATTGAAATTTTTCCAAAGAAAATACCACTTCTAGCAACTCTTTTTCTAGTGGTGGAGTAGTTCCTTTGGGACTCATTGAGAGACATAGATGCATAGTAGATGGCGTGAGGCGCTCTCCCAAACCCATTGACCAACCACCGCTCCAATGGCTTAATCACTAGCATTGCACATGATCTCAAAAGGCAATGACCAATCCGGGGGTTGTATGATAGGGGCCGAGACTAACCTTTCCTTCAATGTATCGAAGGCCCCTTTACAACCCTCATATATCACGAATTCCACCTACTTCTGCAACTTGCACAAAGGGGATGCTATCTTTGAAAAGTCCTTGACGATTCGACGGTAAAATCCTGCATGGCCAAGAAAATAGCGCACTTCACGCACAGTAGTAGGATAAGGAAAAGTTTGAATCATGTCTATCTTTGCCTTGTCTACCTCAATACCCTTATAGGAGATAACATGGCCTAAGACAATGCCTTGCTCTACCATAAAATGACATTTCTCAGAATTTAACACAAAATTAGTATCAATACAACGTTTAAGAACTTGTTCCAAATTTGCTAAACAGTTTTCAACAAATCATCCATTAATACCTCGACAAAGTTTTCAAAACCTTCTGAGAAAATTCTTACCATACACCTTTGGAAAGTAGCGGGGGCGTTACATAACCCAAAAGTCATACACCGTTAAGCAAACGTACCAAAGGGGCATGTGAAGGTGGTATTTTCTTGATCTTCTAGGGCTATGGCCACTTGAATGTATCCCGAGTACCCATCTAAAAAGCAATAGAATGGGTGTCTGCTAGCCTCTCAAGCATTTGACCAATGAATGGCAATGGGAAGTTATCTTTCTGGATCTCTGCATTTAGCCTCCAGTAGTCAATGCAAGCATGCCACCCGTTTTGGACTTGGGTGGGCACCATTTCACCTTTCTTATTCTTGACTACCATCACCCCACTCTTCCTGGGCACCACTTGAGTGAGGCTCACCCACTTACTATCTGAGATTGGATAGATTATACCCGCTCGGAGCAACTTGAGGATTTCCGCCTTCTTAACCTCCATGATAGGTGGGTTCAATTGGTGTTGGGGTTATCTCACAGGCCTTGCATCTTCCTCCAACAATTTTGATGAATGAAAGTTGATGGACTTATGCCCTTGATGTCAGCAATATTTCATCCAATCACTTCCTTATTCTCCCGCAACACCACCATTAATTTTTCCTCTTGCTCTTGGGTGGGCTTACTTGAAATGATTACCGGGAGCGTCTCCCCTTCCCCGAGAAATGGATACTTGAGGTCACTCAACAAAGTTTTAATCTCTATCACCGGAGCTTTCACATGTGATGGAAGGAATTCTAGTTCTTCGGGTTCCTCTAAAATTAGAGGAGGATGGCTGGGTACTACTTCTTCATGAATGCTCAAATCCTCAAATTTTTCTTTCAAATTAGTACTCATGGAATATACAAGATATGCATCTTCAACATCATTTTCCAAAGTTACTAACAAGGAACCATCACCATTCAATTCAAAAATATCTTGCACAATATCATCAACATCATCAACAATATCAATAGCTTGGCAAGAATATTCTTCAGGAGGATACTTCATAGAGTCATTTTGTTAAACTATACTTTAATCCCATCAAATTCCATGGTGAGGGTGTCATTATGCACATCAATGATATTCCTTGAAGTTTTCAAAAATGGCCTCCCCAACAAGATCGAGGTGGCATGTTTATCATGTTCCATGTCAAGGACATAAAAATCTGAGAGGGAATATTAAGGAATCCACCCTAACCAATATATCCTCAACAATACCCTTAGGGTATGCACTAGAATGATCGTCTAGTTGGATCACCACCTCATTTTTGTGCAAAGTACCAAGATTGAGGCTTTCATACAAACAATAAGAATCGCATTTATTGCTGCATCTAGGTCAAGCATGGATTTTAAAAAATGTGTATTTTGTATTATACAAGCGATTGTGATCGTGGCGGGATCACTACATTTAGGGGGTAACTCCCTTTGGCACAAAGTGGGGACATGTTCATTTTTCCCATTTTTAAGCTTATTCTTTGCTCTTTGTTTCCTATTTACAACACATAATTCCTTTAAAAAATTAGCATAGCTGGGAATGTGTTCAATAGCATGCAAGAGAGTAAATTTACCTCACATATATGAAAGACTTTGTAGATGTCCTTGTTGGACTCCTTCCTCTGTTTATCCTTCAAAGCTTCCGGGAACGGTGGTTCCAGCACATGTGGAGGAATTTCCACCACCTTTGTCTTCTTGTAAGGAAGGGATGAAGGTTCGGGAATGGAGGTTGATTTCTCAATGATGATCTCCTCTTCTATCTCCTTCCCCTTCCTTGCTTGCTCCATCGCCAATTTCCCGGCCTCTTTTTCTACATCTTTCTCAAACACTTCAATCCTTCTAGGTTCACCTTCAACAACTTCATCACCCGAGGGAGAGCTAACGTCCTTACCACTTCTCTATGTGGCAGCACTAGCATTTTGACGGGGATTTAACTCCGGTTGGGAAGGAATTTTACCTTTTTCCCATGCCTCTATCTGATTCACGGCTTGTGCTATTTAGCTCACTTGAGTTTCCAAGTTTTTTATGCTTACCTTGGCTTCATCTTAGAATTTTTCTCCCTTTTCTGCACACATACTCAACCTACGAATGGCTTGCATCACCTCATCTTTTGACAAACCCAAGCCCTCCCATTGGTTTTGTGGCTTGTCTTGAAGCCATTGGTATTGTTGTTGAAGTGGCCTAAATTGTTGTTCAGGATGGCGATAATTTTGAGCATTTTGTCCTACATACCAGAAATTTGGGTGATCACAATTAACCGAATTATAAGGCTGGTTTTTGTAGCTTTGATTTCCTTGATAACCTAGATACCCTTGGTTGCCTTGAGTCATGAATTGCTTGTTAGGGTTGGGAAAAAGTAGCTAAGTTTCCTCTCTTTTGATATTGAATCCAAGAGCATGAATTAGAACTTCTAATGGTGTTGATGTGTTGATAATTGCTAGATGAATGTGATAATGTTGAACTCTTTGTCATATTTTTTTATTGTAGAAAATAGGAGAGATCTATGAATGTTGAACGTTCTTGACTAATCTTATGGAAATGCATGAATTAGTTCAATTATTAGACACAGTGTAGTGTTTATAAGTGTAACCAAGCTTGTTGATTCTTCGTGCTCAACACCATTAATGGGATACTTTTATCCGTTTATCGACTAAAGGAGTTATTAGTAAGGTTTTACAAGAGATGTCGAACTCACTCTTGCAAACTTCTATCTGAGAAGGATAGATGATTTATTTTCACAACAAGTAGTGAAAGTATTGGATAGATTGTATGTATAAAGATAGATAAGAGGCTTGGAAGTGGAAATCAATTGCGCCCAAGGTCCCTTAATTTGTATCTTAATCTCTTTTTAGTTGTTGCATGATTAGCATTGTTCTCTTTCTTCAGGTTCATCACGAGTCGCGATGGGCACCTAGAAGCAGAATGTGATTTCTTTCTTCTTGTTGTCTTCCAACAATCACTTCACAACATGTTTCCTTAATTCTTCAAGTCTTCAAATCTTCAAAGCTGGTCTTCAAAGTCTTCAAAAGATGGTTTTCAATGGCCCCTGGTCTTGAAGTCTTGATGTTATTTCCTAGTCACACAAAATTTACTTAGAAAAGGTAAAAGAGCGTAGAAGTCGCTCTTACCTCTCTTAAGAGAAATTCAAGGTAAAACACAAGCTCTAGATGACAAAAAAGCGCAAAAGAGATCCCAAAAATTCCCAAAATATGCACATAAAATGGACACATCAATTATTTAAGAAAAGAAAAATATATCCCTAATATTAAAACAAAAAATTGAATGACAAAAATACCCCCAAGTCCTCTTTCTTCATCATCTTAAAACCTATTGCACCACCATATCTGCCGCCTACCACTGCCATGCCACCAGCTCCGCTATCGTCCACTGCTACTTATACAAATGGCACAGCTTAAAGGAAGCGATAAAAAGTATTAAGTCTCTATTTGAAAAGTGAAAAGGGAACTTTGGAACTACACAAATACTTCATATATGAAAATAGTAAGCGCGTGAAGGAGGTGGGGGTACAAAAATTAGGCTCACCCAGTCAGGACCGTACACACTATTTCAGAGGCTGGCGCCTCTTTTTCTAACTCCAGAACACTCCTTCCATCAGCCCAGAACACTCTAAACCTAAGATGCCACAGCTGAGCACAACCGCTGCCGCCAAGCACTGCCAAACGCCTCTGCTGAGTGCCGATTGAAATAAAGAAATCCCAATCAACCATTAAGTAATCAAAGATTGAACAAGAATCAAAGTTCAATCCAATCAGCCAAGAACAATCAAATGTTGAAACTTTAGACATATCCAACACAAGTAGCATAAAAACATCCATAAAAAACCCACCTGCAGGATCAAATAATCAGCTGAAGCAACACTCTTTTTAATCATCGCCGCCACCAAGCACCGCCGCCACCACCTCTCTATATTTCTCCCTACCATCGCCAAACCCTAGCCCTACGCTTCCGAGTCGAACGTGAGGGTGATGCCATGGTGGTTATGGGTTGAATAACAATGGTGGTGGTGGTGGGTTGAACGACGGCGATGGTGGTGGTGGGTTGAATGACGGGGGTGTTGAGAGAAAAGGATGAGAATGTGGAAAAAAATTTCAACTAGGATCATACTGAAGGCTATTAGTGTCTTTTTAATATTTATTTTTTAATTCAGAGTATAATGGTCATTTCACTTATTTCCGGCCAATTTAGCGGTTGACATTTCGGTCAATAAAATCCAAGGTTATTTCTGCACTTTCAAATTTTATAAGGTCATTTGTGCACTTTCGGCCAAAACATAGGGTTCAAAATGCACTTTACTCTTACAAATTTCCATGAACTTTATAGACGTCCAGCTCGATGGGAATTGATTTTAACACAACCAGTGAACTTTATTAACGCCTAGTTTGATGGGAACCACCACATAGAATCGCATGAAATTTCATATTCTTGGTTTTTTAGAAAATAAAAAGATAATAGAATTATATCCATGACAATTTTTAAAGCGATAGCACATGGCCTAAAATAAATTGTAGCACAATACTTACAAGTATGCCTATTGCCATTCAGAAGAACTTGCGGAAGTATATGTGCATTAAGACCAGTTTCGTTATTACACTCGGATACTATAAGTTCAACTTCGGATCTGAAACTTTCTTTTTGGACCGATCGTAAACAGATTTGGGACTTACGGTGTATTTTTTAAATTTTGCACTTAGGTTCCTCTGACAAATTAGGATAACTTGAAATGTAAAACAAGAGATACAATCAACTGAATCATCAATTGATGACCACAATGTTCCGCTATGGTCATGGACGGATATACCGGGGTAAAAGTCTGTCATTTTTCTTATTATTCCATTTATACTCTTATGATAAGTGTTTTGAGAACGATAATTTCCACCACATAGAATTGCATAAAATTTCATATTCTTGGTTTTATAGGAAATAAAAATATAATATAATTCTATCCATGAAATTTTTTAAACCGATAGCACATAACCTAAAGTAAATTGTAGCACAATACTTACAAGTATACAAGGTGCCATATTCAGAATAACTTGTGGAAGTATTTGTGGATTAAGTTCAGTTTCTTTATTACACTAGGATATAATAAGCTCAACTTTGGATCTGAAACTTTTTTTTGGACTGATCGTAATTGGGTTTGGGATTGACAGTGTACTTTTTAAAATTTTACAATTAGGTCCCTCCGACAAATTGGGAGAACTTGAAATGTAAAATTGTAGAAACACTCAACCTAATCATCAATTGACGACCACAATGTTCCGCTATGGTCATGGCTGGATATACCGGGGTAATCATCTATCATTTTTCTTAGTATTCCATTTATACTCTTAAGATAAGTGTTATGAGAACGATAATTTCCACCACATAGAGACGCATGAACTTTCATATTCTTAGTTTTTTAGGAAATAAAAATATAATAGATTCTGTCCATGAAATTTTTTTAAGTGGTAGCACATGACCTAGAGTAAATTATAGAATATTGCTTACAAGCGTACAACGTGCCATTAAGAAGAACTTGTGGAAGTATATGTGGATTAAGACCCATTTCTTTATTACACTCGGTTACTATAAGTTCAACTTCGGATCTGAAACTTTCTTTTTGGACTGATCGTAATTGGGTTTGGGACTGACAGTGTACTTTTATAAATTTGCACTTAGATGCCACCTAGAAAGTGGGAGAAATCGGTGGTTGACGGCTGCTTATTTTAATTTTGACGACAGTCTTGTTCCATTTTGTCGTAAATCATTTGACAGAAAGGCCGCAATTAAACACTGAGCATTTTACCACACTTTTAGAAATTAGACTATGGACAATACGTGCAACGTTGCAAGCTTCTCGTACAAACTGAACAAGGCCCGACGTCGGTTACTCTAAAAATTTCAGCGGGAAATGAAAATTTCAGCCAAAAATTTGAACCAAAATTTCCCCCAAACCCATTTTAAATAAATAAAACTCAACATTTACACTCATTTCCAATCAATAACACAAATCCTACAACTCAAACTAACACACCATCCATTACATTCACACCTTAAAATGATTGAAGATAGCTCAATCAAATTGCATCTCTCAAACATCAACAAGATCCAAGGGTGGAGCATCTAAGGTTTCAAATCCCTTGAGGTATTGTTCTATCCCTTCCATGTTTATCTACAAATTTGGTGATAATCCTACGACATGTTTTTTTTCTTCATTGATTAATGATATTAAAATTTCATGAGTATATGATTATTGTTTTGCATGTTATATAATGTATGTTATTTTTTTCCAAGATAATGCCATGTTTGTAAAGTGTGAGACATAATGCTAAGATTTCTATAAAACTATAGTATGAATGTGAGACTTTGGTCACATTGCACCAGTCCATGCAAAATATTACCGAACAAAGGCCGATGTCGCATATAACAAGGACTTGTTAACATGTCTATGATTATCAAACCTTGCAACATCGTTTTCTCTTATTTGAGACGTTGGTAGGAAACAGATCAAATACTTAATTTAAATTGGGATTAATGTCGTCTACGTTTCACTCCATTATGTGAAATTATTTTAGGGACTGTCACCCTATTCTATCATATATTTTTTTTACTGTGTATTGGTTGTAATAGGACCAAAGAGAGTTATCGATGGACTTCCAACATCTAATTGGATGGACTTGTCAATTGGCTAGTCTCCTTCACATCAATACTGTTGTACAACATGGAAAATGGTGGTTCAATACAATTGATTTTTCAAATTCATATTAACATGTCAATAACGTAATAACATGTTATTGTAATAGTTGATATAGTTTTGTTGCTTTGAACACGCCATTCCCTTCAAACATTAAATGAACACAATTATATTGTTGTATGACATTTAACTATTTCACAATTTACCGCATCTTTAATAACATGTAATAGCTACCGACGAATGCCAAGTTGTTTCATCAAATAATAAATATTTTAATATTATACGAGAAACGATGTCTAGCCGATGCAACCGCAATGTCGCATAAACTGGGGCCAAATTGGAACCTGACCGACGTCGCACAAACTGACCTCATTTATTGTTACTGACGTCTGTTACACAAAATGACGTCGTACTCATCCACGTTCTACATCAGAAGGCAAACAAAATGGGTTCCCCACAACAAAGGATGTCGCGTTCAATGGTATACAACGTCGGAGATCAGCAGAATGAAGTCAACTACAGTGATGTCGCAACACTTGCTCTCCGGTCAGCTACTTTTTTACAGCAACCAACGTTGCATGCGTGTGGATGCAGACGTCATTTCAAATGATATCCTAGATATAATCTCCTCTGGTGCCTTAACCGACGTCGCACAACAAACCTACCAACGTCGGTTAAAAACCAAAGTAAAAGGTACTTTTTAACTCAGTTCCAAACCACAGTAAAAAAATGCACTTTTTACTCTGGTTGTATTTACCTCGGTTCTTCTATGACTAAAAACCAAGGTAAAAAGTGTTGTAGAACTGAGGTAAAAGGTCTTTTTTGTTGTAGTGATGGTACCATATATCTTGTTAACGTATATAGTTCTTATATAGATGGCAAGTAGATATCTTATACCTATCAATCCCTTAATAAAAGGGATTTATTCTTATCTTGTAAACTCTACATATATGATTCTTTCAGTGAATCAAAATAAATACAGAAATTACTCTCATCTCTACTCTAAGATTTACATGGTATCAGCCTAACCTTCGATCTCAACATGTCGTCTGATTCATTCAACTCTACCAACTCCCTCATTATTTCCTTGACTGGTTCTTATTCTTAGAGCCCTAGCTTCAACTTTCCGAACATAGAAATTTGACTTGATCATTAAAATTACTCTCTTTGGCATAGCACTTTCCGCTCTGCTCTTGAAGCATACAATCTCGACTCTTTTCTCACCGATGTCACACCGCTGCCGGAAACCATCACCACACTGGCCATGCATTCAACCAATCCGTTAAACCCATCCAGTGGTACTCCGGCCAAGACGACGGCGAATCAAGAACGTGCGGCCTGGACGAAGAAGGACAGGTGTGTTCTTCTTTGGATATGCTCCACTCTTTTGATGCCACTTCTCAGCATTGTTGCTCGTGCCACCACAACGGCTAAAGCCTGGTCGATCCCTGCCCGCACCTTTCATGCTCAGACCAACACTTGCCAAAAGCACTTCTGGCAACAACTCCAAACCCTACCCAAAAGATCTCTTTCTATTCTTGACTATTTCAAGAAAATGAGAGCCCTTGTAGAATCCTCATCAGAATACCTCTATAACATCGCCAATGCTAACTTTGTTGGGTATTTACTCCATGGCCTCGGCTCCCAGTTTTCATATCTCCGTTCAACCTTGTTGCTCGGAACTGAGATGCTCTCTTTCGATGAAATACTCATAATTCTCCTACAAGATATGGGAGGAGTCCTGTCAGGAAGATGAAGCTCTCCCGCTGCAGAATCCGGCTGCCAACGCTACCTCCCAATTATCTGGTCTGTGACAGCAACGCCAAGAGGGCATGGTGGTATGCCTAGACCGAGACTGTTCCTCTTCTGGCGACGCTGCAGGTGACCGCACATGCCCTCTTTGTCAAATATGCAAAAATGCTGGTCAAAAAGCCATGAATTTTTTTTCAAAGGGTTAACATGCGTACCTTCCCTGCCATAAAGTGCAACGCCGTTGCTAGACTTCAAAGTTCCACCACTTGCAAGTCTGCCTTTTCTACGTCTGTTGGTACTCTCTCTGACATTAAGGACCCTTGGTACGTTAACTCCGGAGCTACTGACCATGTGACACCGGACATCTGCAATCTCACCCTTCCGAATGCCTACAATGGTAATAACTGACGTATGGTGGAGATGGTACATCTCTTCCCATCTCTCATTTAGGTCACTCTATTCTTTATGTTGAGCATGCTACTTCTCCTTTACATTTATGTAATATTCTTCATGTTCCCAATATTTCCAAAAACCTACTTAGTATCTCTAAACTTTCCCATGATAACAATATCTATGTTGAACTTCATTCAGATTGTTGTCTTGTCAAGAACTCGCAGGGTCAGATGCTTCTAAAGGGAATCATTGAGAACGATCTTCACAGACTTCCCCACCATCGTGCTGTGTTTTCCTCTTCCAGTCCTTCCCCAGTCGCCTATCTTAGTGAGTGTACGTCTCTTCAACGATGGCATCATCGACTGGCTCATCCTCATGAATCCATTCTTCATCTTCTAGTCTCTAGTCAAAATTTTCCTTGCAATGGATTCTTCTTCCTCATGAATCCATTGCTTTCCCCTACATCATCTCCACCTCCCTATCCCAATTTCCCTAGTTGTTTTCATCACCCCAATAACTCTAGACATTATATAACTACTCGTTCCACTACTCACTCACTCAAGCCCAAAGCACTACTCTCTACTAAACATCCTCTTGTTATTTCCCTCATTCCATCTCCCGAACTTAAAGTTTTTCATCAAGCCTTTAAAGATCCAACTTGCAGAATGCAATGCAGCTTGAATATGATGCTTTAATGAGTAATAGGTTGTGGGACCTAGTCTCTCGTCCATCGGCGCTAGCATTGTTGGTTGTAAGTTAGTGTACAGGGTCAAGCAGAAGCGAGACATTACGATGGAGCGCTATAAGGCTTGTCTAGTTGCCAAGGGATTTCATCAGGAGGCGTATCCTGTTGTCAAGCCCACTATCATTTATCTGGTCCTCAGCTTGGCAGTTTCTTCTGGCTAGCCCCTCTGGCAGGTTGACGTAAACAACGCTTTCCTTAATGGTGATCTTGCTGAGGATATCTTTATGGAGCAGCCCCATGGGTTTATAATGTCTGACAAGCTCTCTCATGTATACAAACTTGCAAGGCTCTCTAAGGTCTCAAACAAGCTCCTAGGGCATGGTTTCATAAACTCCTTGCCACTCTGACTCGTCATATTTCAAGTCTTGTGTTTCCGACCCTTCACTATTTGTCAAAAAGGTTGGATTGAATGCTTTCCATATTCTTGTACATGTTGATGACCTCATTATTACAGGTTCGCATGCTTCCTTCATTGATGAATTTGTCTGATCTCTTCACCGTGATTTCTCCCTGAAGGACCTTGGCACCCTTCATTATTTCTTGGGTATCGAAGCCACTCCTTTTGGATTGGGCATTCAGCTTTCTCAGCAGAAGTTCATCTGCGACATCTTAGAGCAAAGTCATATGTCTGGTGCTCGCCCCATCTTGTTTCTTGTAGAACCTGGATCTAGCCTAGTTGCCTCTGGACATCCGCTGTCTGATCTGACCTTGTACCGTAGAATAGTTGGTGCCCTACAATATGTCACTTATCTTTCCCTGAGATCTCCTATGATGTCAACCACGTGTGTCAGTTCATGCACTCTTCCACTGAGGCTCACTGGTGTGCGGTTAAACGCATTCTCCGCCATTTGAAAGGCACCATCTCCTCTGGCTTGGTTCTTTAGAAGGCTCGTGACTCACGCCTGGTTGCCTTCTGTGATGATGGTTGGGCATCCGACCAAGATGACTGCAAGTCCCAACAAGGCTTTGCAGTCTACTTTGGCTAAAACCTCGTCAGTTGGTCATCTCGCAAGCAAAAGGTGGTTGCTTGGTCTAGCACTGAAGTTGAGTACAGGGCCATTGCATTTGTTGTTGCATAACTCATCTGGCTTCAACAGTTGTTATTAAAAATGCATGTTCCAGTTCAGTGACCCCTGATTCTTCTGTGTGACAATTTCAGTGCCACTTTCTTGTCTGTGAATCCAGTGTTTCATTAACGGTTCAAGCACATAAAGATTGACTACCACTTTGTTCGTGAACAGGTGGCCTCTGGTGAGCTTGTTGTCCGACATGTTCATGCACTTGATCATATTGCTGATATTGTCACCAAGGCTATTTGTAACCATCATTTTGTCACTCTTCGAGAGAAGTTTCATGTTCGTGCCCGCTCATGAGCGTTCGGGGGGTGGGGGTGGCTGGTTAACATATATAGTTCTTGTATAGATGGCAAGAATATATCTTATATTTATCAATCCCTTAATCAAAGGGATTCATTCTCATTTTGTAAACCTTACATATACGATTCTTTCAGTGAATGAAAATCAACACAGAAATTACTCTCATCTCTACTCTAAGAGTTGCATATCTACACATGGCTATAAAGTTAAAAGTTAAAATCATTGGTTTGGCACTCTTTTGATTCAACTACATTACCAGGAAGAGTGTTTTTTAGAAGTAGCTACGTTACTACAGTCCTTGTAGTTATTGGCAGACAATCCTTCAGTTGAAACTGCACCTTGGGATGGCATCAAGTTCATACAACAAAACTTAATAGTACTGAAAAGGGATGTCAAAATAATATCACTGATTCCTATCACACTTACTAATATAAGCCATCTCGGACCACCTCCGACTATCTCATAGCATTAGAGAATCAAGATGGGTGGCCGAAGATTGTAAGAGGTGGTATATTAATATATGAAATTCGACTAACTTAGTGTCCAAATATTTTTTTTTAATGTCAGATGTGGATAATTTAACAAAAATTGATTGTTAAAATAATAGCAAAATTTTATGATTCGCGCAAAGTAAACGATACAAATATGCCCTATACTGTTGAGTAAGTATGATACGGAACTAAGACAAACACTACAAGAAACTACCTTTTACCTCGGTTAAGAAGGGCTTTTTACCTTGGTTTTTAGCCTTAGAAAAACTAGGTAAATAGTTGCGGCAATTTATAACTGAGTAAAAAGTATTTTCTTACCTCGGTTCTTACAAGAAAAAATTGAGCTAAAATGTTGTGGAACGATGCCACTACCAATGGTTGATTGACGTCAGCAATAATAATATGTCAGTCGACATGAGAATTTATGTGCAACGTTGGAATAGCTGATGTCGGTATGTTTGAGCTCGATATCGCAAGTTAAAGGAACCAAAGTCGCAAGTTGGGGAGGGATGTTGTCGTATAATTCATGATGTGGGTTGACAAAAATGCCATTTTGATAGATCGAGCTAACAAATACTTAACCAACATCGGAATTGACAGTTTCCTACGTGTGGTGCATGTGATTCTTGTGACGATGTCGTTTATATTAATGATCGATCCCCCAAGTGACATCGTGGATAAGGGATGTCAATGTGAAGTTGCAAGTTTGTATTAGGGTGGTGAACTACCAGAATACGTCATCTTATGTCACTGATGTCACTAAAGTTGTGGTGACATCAGGTCTCTTAGTTGACCAATTTGCAATGTTGCATGTTTTATCTCGGTTGAATCGAATTGTCACTTTTATGTTAGTGACATCAGGCTTTTAGTAAAAAAACATTTTTAAAAAATTGATTGAAACTAATTCCTGGCGTGGAACGCCGTCCAAATCGCATATAAGTGGTGGATAGAATCATGTTAACAATGATGAAGGAACAAGCTAAACCTTTAATACACGAACGTTGTTCCAAAACTCTCACACCAGAAGATGAGCTCTTAAGAGGTCTAGATACAACTGTCAATCTTCCATGGGAGGAACTGGAGGAAATCATCGAAATGAGGAGATGGGCTATTATGCGGTCCACCAGAAGACAAAGGAGCCACAAGCATTCTCTAGAGCCCACAGCCAGCTGGGAATTATTCTACAAGGTAATAGAGCATCATTATGTTCAATGGATACGTCGAAAATGCACTAAAACCAAGGTGCTGAACCCCAATTACGTACTTGATTTACATTTTGGATACATATTGGAGTACTTAAGACCCCATTATTTGCATAACTTAATTACCATAAATAGTCCAACTCACCTAGACGGGGTAATACAATTTTATACAAACTTGAAAAAATTCTGAGACAATGATAGGGTATACCAAGGTTAATTGAATTCCGTGACTATAACAATATTCACGATCAACGTTGTATTACGGTGTCCCTGGAATGACCCTAGTTATTAAAGCCTCATGGTCCTAGCAAACCTTATGATATTTTCCATCAACAATCTCAGCCAACTAAGACGGAATCCCAAACACTATATCCCGTAGAAATGAGGCGTAAATATTTTTTGATACAGGGTGGCAAAACAAGGCAACCGCATAAATATAATTTGTCAGTGTTGACTATGGAGCAACAATTAGTTTTTGAGTGGGTTTCCATGAATGTCCTTCCATTGGAAAGGGATGTGTGTGAGCCCACTACTAGAAGCCTTATAATCTTCTATTTACACCACCACAAAGACCCCCCCTTTAGCACGGATTTTTTTAAAACCGGTGCCCAAAATGTAATAGCACTAGTTTTTTTAAATTTTAACACTGGTTTTTTTTAAAATTGGTGTTAATCTTTTTATTTTAACATTATTTTTTTTAAACCGGTGTTAAAATATTTATAAAAACTAGTGTTAAATTAACACTGGTTTTTTAAAACCCAGTGTTGGAAAAAAAATAGCACCGGCATTTAAGAACCGGTGCTAAAAATTTTGAAAATTCAATCTTCCTGCGAAAAAAATAATAATATAATGTTCCCGCCAAAACTTTCAAAACTTTTGCCAAAATTTTTAAAATTCAATCTTCCCGCCAAAAATTTGCAAAAATAATTTAAAAAGATTTTGCCAAAAATTTCATAAAATTTTGCTAAATATTTCAGGGGCTGAGATCAGCTGCGCGCAGCCGCTCTTAGCTAAAAAAATTTCTTAACTTTCAAAATCGTTTACTTCTTTTGTTGACTTTAACTAATAACTAAGTTGACATGAATTAATCAATGATAAACTTTGTTGACCTAATATATATAAATAAGAATGAAAATGTTTGACTAACTAATTAACATTCAACCCTAAATTGATTTAGTATATGTAAATACAAATAAAAAATGTTTGACTTTAACTAGTCAACGATTAACCCTTCTTATTTGACTTCCTACATTCAAACACTAATAACTAAGATTACTTTAACTAATCAACAGTCACCCCATACTTAGTATGTATAAATAAGAATATAAATTTTTCACTTTAACTAATCAATGATCAACTTTGTTTGACTTTGCATATATAAACACTAATAACTAACTTGACTTTAACTAAGCAACGGTTACCCTTACTTGACTTTCTATATATAAACACTAAATATAGAAACCCTTACTTGATTTAGACATGATTAACAAAAATCATGTATTTTTAGCAATTGATAATAAGGTAACACAATTTTGGGCCACAATTTAATTTTTCAAGACTGTGTAGAAGTAATCAATGTTGCTTTCGAGGCTTTTTCGTTCACTCATACCTGCCCAAATTACAAATTTTCAATCGTATATTATTAAATAGAATTTTGGTGTTACCAATGTTGAGATTCGACAAATCCAACTTTCCCGAAAGGGCTTAAATGCAAAAGGTAAAAACTTTACTCATAACTCTAAATTGAAATTCGCTCAAATGATATGGCATGAGTATTTTCGACGTCTAGTGTGGGCGATTTCACCTTTTAGTATGTGTTCCTGTACTTTTCTTCACTGATCGGCAACCAACATCTCCCGATGGGGAAATCAGTCAAGAAAAGAGGGGCCAAAAAGGTTCCCCCCAAGCTAGTAGAGAAGATTGAAGCAACGGAGAAAAAAAAGAAGGCAATAAACTGTGGATTAGGCGGAAAATGGAGTACTGGAAAAGAAGCTAGGTGCTACAAGAATGACGATGAGTAAGGAGTCATCGTGGTGCGATTACTGTTTGTGCGGGCGATTAAAAGTGAGACTGTGTGTGCGATTCGCTTCCTTTCCCAACTTAACCTAAATCTCTTCTTCTTCCCCAATTGAAAACTCCTTTACTCCTGGTCCGAATAGGATTCTGATCGCCGGTAACGGCTATATTGGCCGTTAACGGTCTAGCTATGTCAGAATTCCCGCTACCCGGAGCTCAGGCCTCTACTCTGGAAGCCACTCCCACTCCTCCTCCGATCTCCTTCGCTAATATCCTCAAAAACAAAGCCCCGCCACTATCCAAACTCCTTCCGAGCAACCCTGAACTAGTTCCCAAATCCCATCATCTTAGTGAGGCGGCCTGTCTTTACTCAGAAGAACAAATTGCTAAACTGTCCTACCACTATGCAAACGCTCTGGTTGGGAAGTTCACCAAGGGTAGATGCTCGATGGAGCAATTAGAACAAGTCTTCAAGACAGTGGGCTTTACAGGTAAATACCAACTCGGTTCTCTTGATTTCAAACATGTGCTCATTCAATTTGAATTGCTAAATGATTACCAACGAGCATGGATGAAAGGTGACTGGAACTTTAATGGGATTCTCTTAAAAATGCTAAAATGGACTCCTGATTTTTCAATACATAAAGAATCGCCAATTGTCCCTGTTTGGTGTACAATTAAGGAAGCCCCTTTGTACTACTATAACTCTACAGCTATTGAGTCCATTGGTAATAGCATTGGAAATTTCATTAAGACTGATCTGGCCACTGATAGTTTAACTAGACCTTCAGCCATTAAACTCTGTGTAGAAGTGGATCTTCTTAAACCTATTAGCACCCACATTAGGTTGGGATCTGTGTCTAACAATAGAAAGTATTTCATTGAATATGAAGACATCCCCCTATACTGTGTCCATTGTTCTAAATTAGGTCATTCCAAATCACACTGCAGAACCTTTCCTCCAAACCTAAATGCTAAGAATGACGAGCTCATTATACCTCAGGTACAACCAAAATGGCAGGCCACTGGAAAAAAATTTGACACCCCACCTCTAATCTCCACTGAAGACCAGATAGAGCTAGTAGAGTCTGAAATTCCTGTTAGACCAATCCCAGGATCCCCTCCCTGCCCCCTCCTTAACCTGGAAACTAATACTGACCACACAGCTACTAAAACTCCCATAGCTGTTAGGAACAATCCTCAAACCTTTAGTCCTAAGCCTACATCTCAGGTCTCTCTGGATAACTCCATTTCTAAATTGCTTGATGACACTGCTTTAGGAAAATTTACTCCAATGGCTTATGCTACTGATGATATCAACATTGGAACTTTTCTACCTAATGCTGGTAGAAATAGCAATGCCTCTTCTTCTTTTCAGCACAGGTTGGAAAACAGATTCTTTGTTTTGCAGGTAGACATGGAAGAACTGGCTCCTGACCAAGAAGCTACCTCAAATTTGCTAGGTAGCTCAAACTCTTCACCAATGCTTAATCAGGGCCTCTTGCCAGGTAAGACAAAAGGTAATAAAACTAACTACTTCTGCAAAATAAATAAAATGATGCTGAGATCATCTACTAAGAGTCATAAGTCAAGTGAACAATGATAAGTCATCTTTCAATTAATTTCTTGATATGGAACATTGGGGGAATGGAAACATCTATGCTGAGACTGATTAACTTAATTAAATTGAAAAACATTCAATTTTTATGCATTATTGAACCTATACATGATAACTCCAAACTCAAATCCTATATGGATATTCTTAAATTCTCTAATGGCCTGACCTTGCAAAATGGTAAAATTTGGATTATGTGGGCTAATGGTTTCTCTATTAACCTTCTTTCATCTCATGAACAATATCTACATGTGCATCTCTCACATAGTTCCCTTAATTTAATTATGGATGCTGTCTTCATTTATGCTCTTAGAGATAGGGAGGGCAGGAAAATATTATGGAATGACCTATCTGCTCTTACCTCGGGAGATACAATTTTTATAGGCGATTTTAACACTATCTCCTCCATTTCAGAATACAGAGGACCTAGCACCCCCTCCCTAGGTAGTATTAGAGATTTTAATGCTTGGATTAACACTTATGGTATTCAGGAAATAAGCACTGTAGGAAATCTTTTTACTTGGTCTAATTCCAGATTAAGAAAACCTACCTCCAAGAGGCTTGATAGAGGATTAAGTACTATATCTTGGAATTATAAGTATCCTTCCTCTTCCATTCAAATTCTAAATAGACAGACCTCTGATCACTCTCCTCTGCTTCTTAACATATCTAACTTATCCAGTCTTAATCCGAGACCTTTCATATTTCTTAATGTGTGGTTTAATCGTCCTGATTTCATCACTCTAATCCAAAATAACTGGGATATAAGACTGAGGGAGACTGGCTTATTAGGATTCTACTTAAAATTGATTAGGTTAAAGAAACAGATAAAAATTTGGAATAGGGAATCTTTTGGAAATATTGATACTAATCTAATTAAGGCAGAAGAATCCCTAAGAATCCAAGAGTCAGTATACGATTCAAACCCTTCTCAAACTGAGCTCATTAATTTAAATCTGAAAAAGGCATTACTATTGAGAGCTCAAAAAGAGAAAGAAAAATTTTGGAAACAAAAGGCTAGATTGAAGTGGCATAAAATGGGAGACAATAATACACAGTTCTTTCATAGGGTTGTACAGGAGAAGAACTGTAGATTACAGATTTCAAAAATAAAAAACAGTAGTGGCCAATGGCTTAACACTGTATCAGAAATTCAAAATGAGGCCATATCATATTTCTCAGCTCTATTATCAGAACCTAATTAGGGACCAAATAACACCTACTATTCTCACTTTCTGAGTCAAATCCCAATTAAAATTACTGCCCAAGATAACTTAGAGTTAGCAATCCCAGCCTCAGAATCTGAGGTGGAGTCAGTAATCAAGAGCTTAAGCAAGAATAGTAGCCCTGGTCCGGATGGTTTCAGTAATAAATTCTATTCAAAGTGCTGGCCTATAATTAAAAATGATCTTGTGGAAGCAGTAAATGATTTCATTAGGGGATCCCCTCTACCAAAGGGCATATCTAGTACATGGATCACCCTAATACCTAAGAAAGCTACTCCATCTTCATTTGATGATTTCAGGCCTATCAGTCTTTCTAATGCTCTAAATAAGATTTGCTCTAAGGTTTTAATGGAAAGACTGAGGCCTTATATGGATACTTTGATATCCCAGAATCAATCTGCCTTTATGAAAAATAGAAATATCACAGATAACATTCTCTATCTTCAGGAAATGGTTAAATTTCTAGATAAGAAGGCTAGGGTTCTTAATTGCATTCTGAAACTAGATTTACAAAAGGCATTTGATAGAGTAAACTGGGATTTCTTAAAATGTGTACTGATGAAATTTGGATTTGAAGGTTTATTTTTAAATGCGATCATGTCTAACCTTTCACAAGAAAATTTCTCGGTTTTGATTAATGGTAATCCGGTTGGTTTCTTCAAAGCCTCTCGAGGAATCAAACAAGGTGACCCTCTCTCCCCTTTTCTCTTCAACATCTTCTCAGAAGCTCTTTCAAGAAGTTTATCTTTCATTTTCCACAATAGTAAACTTTCATATTATCATATTCCATCCTCTGTTTCTGCAATCTCTCACCTTATGTATGCGGATGATACTATTATATTGATGCAAGCCTCAAAATCTAAATTAATCAGGATTAAGGCTTTTTTGGACATATTTGAACTCACCTCGGGCCAGAAATTTAACTTCCATAAATCAGAATTCTTCATTAGTAAACGGGCCTTGATCATTAAACTTAACCAAATGAGGCTCATTCTGAAAATGAAACAAGGTGCTTTTCCTTTTCAATACTTAGGATGCCCTATATTCAAAGGTCGAACCTTAAATAGATATTATCAACCACTTATGGAAAAGCTGGATAAAAAAGTGCAGAATTGGAAGAATAAATGGTTGAGTACTGGGGGAAAATTAATTCTGATTAATAGCTGCCTATATTCTTTGCCCCAACATATATGAGCTGTAACAAGACCCCCTAAATACATTATAAAATCTTTCGAGAGAAAGCTGGCTCGATTTTTCTGGGGGGAAACTGATGGGAAAAGAAATAAGGTGTGGAAAAAATGGATAGATTTGGCCAAACCAAAATCCCTAAACGGCTTAGGTTTCAAATCCATTAAGGATATAGTAGATGCATGCTCCCTCAAGCTTTGGTGGAACTGTCAGCTAGGAATCACACTGTGGTCTAAACTCTTATGGTCCTTACCGCCCTCACAAAGAAATTCTGTGACTTGGAAACGGATCTGTTCTATGAATTCCATAGCCAAGGAAAACACCATTATTATACATGGTAAAGGGACAAGTAATTTTTGGACATCCACATGGTGCCCTAATGGTCCACTGATTGACAGGATCCCAAACAATATCTATGACACTTTTCAGTGGTACTCCATATCTGATTTTATCAATAACAAAGTAGATATTTTACCTCTGATATCTCCTTATCTGGAAAATGATGTTGTGGTTTTCTTACAGGATGCTGAAGTGGTGGAAAATAGAGAAGACAGACTCATTTGGAAACCGGATACCTCGGGTAATTTCTCTTATAAATCTGCATACCGAACTATCACGAACTCACCAGGTAATTTCCTGGCTACCAAGAATGTTTGGAATAAAATGTTGCAGAAAAAAATTTCAATCTTTACATGGAAATTGCTTCATGCTTTCCTCCCTTTCGGTGATGTGCTGATAAACTGTGGGTTTAGTCTGGCTTCTAAATGCCCTGTGTGCTGTTATTCAGATTCAATTGAACACTTTTTCATTACATGTACACTGGCAAAAAGGATCTGGAACAATCTGACATCTCTGATTAATTTTAATCTGTCTGAACAACAAACTATTGCTCAGAGATTTTTTTCTATGTGGAACTGCTCAGATTTACCTAAAGGTTTCCAAGTGATATGTAAACTATTTCCTTCGCTAATTTGTTGGGGTCTATGGAAAGCTAGGACCAGATATCCCTATGATCAGATTCCCTTCTCGGCTGAACGCATCTGGAGAGAGATTCATGACCTCATTAACCTTTCCTTCCATTCCACTCCTGTGAACCTCAATCCTTCTTCTGGTTTCCCAAACTCTTTCAGACACCTAGTACCTCTTCTTAGGCCACCACCGAAACCAATTATCAGGCCAGTCTACTGGGAAAAGCCAGCTACTAATTTCATAAAATTAAATATGGATGCTTCTTGGCTACCACACACTGCTTCTGTTGGGATTATAGCGAGAGATAGCTCTGGATCTCCTCTGTTCATTCACTCGGCCTCAATTGAAGCAACCTCTCCTTTACATGCTGAATTATTAGCCATTCTCACAGCATGTCAATCTTTTCAGAACCGTGATCTTCCCGTGATATTTGAAACTGACTCTCTTCTAGCCACCAGGATGGTTCTGGATCCTTACTCAGTAAATTGGGACCTTTTTAATTTGGCATTCAGAAGTAAAAGTCTTCTAAATGGAGCTGAACTTCATCATGTCTATAGAGAATGTAACTCGGTAGCAAATGCAATTGCCAAATTTCATACAGCTAATAACCAGTCACTTCACTTGAATAACTTGACTGTGCACATAAAAGGTCTCATTTCCTTAGATACAGAACAGTTTCCTTATATTAGAACCTACAAAAGTGGCCATATTTGGACTTGATACTGCTAATGAAATTGTTGGTTATGCAGGTATTGACAATCAGGCTTTTCAGCACTCATAAGGCGACACTGGACTTTTGCTTGACCGTGACTTCTGCAACTAATCTGCTCCCCTGCTGTTTCAACATATACTAACACCTTCCCAATTCTTTCAGCAATGCTTAGGGTCAGGATGGCCTGTTCCTTTCCTCGGAAGTACTCTGTTGCCTTTGACTGTAACCTACTTATGTGTTGGTTTCTGTAGATATCGTTACATTTCAATCTGTATATGTGGGTTATATCCACTGAGTTGCCTGGCCAAAGTACGAATTAACACGGGGTGTGGAGATTCGTTTACTTTGGAATCGCAACTCATGGACATAACAACTACCATGTACAGTCTTGATTTTGCGGCAATGCTGCTGCCTTTTGTACAAACTCAAGCCACTTCTGATGGCTACTCTTCATGGCCTGGGGCACCAATATATATACCCTCACCTTAGGGTGTTTCTATTAAAAAAAAGACGATGAGTAAGGAGAATTTGGGAAGCAGTAAAGAGAAGATGGCATTCCAAGATATTGGTAATAGATCTGGGCCAATTGTAATTGGGGAAAGTTTGAATCGAAGAACAAATCAGGAGGTGGAAAATTTGGGTGTGAAGAAGAGGCTATCCTGATGAGATAGGGCAGAAACAGAGAAAAACTGGAGCGATCTCTTCAACAAGAGGAAATCAGAAATCAAGTACTATGAAACAACCAAGATAGATTGAGTGAAAATGGGTGAAGTCACCGTGGAAGATGTGGAGGAGTGCTCAAGGAAATGGGAAACCAGTGTGATTTTCAGGGTACTGGGCTTGAATCCCCCTTTCAAAGTGATGGAGGGATACCTGAATAGAGGCTGGGGGAAGAAGATTCTAAAAGTCTAGCAGCTCCACAAAGGTATGTTCCTAGTAAAACTTATTTCAAAGCAATGTATGGATGAGTAAGTTAATCTGGGAATTTTAATGTTTGATGGGAAGCCAGATATAGTAAAACCATGGTCTGAAGAGATAGATGAGAATAAAATGTTAAATGTTCTAGTATAGATTAGATTTCCTAGATTACAGTTGATATATTGGCAGCCCCGTATTATAAGTAAAATTGTTGGTGCCTTAGGAAACCCAATAGGGATGGATAAGACAACTTTGGATAAAGATAGATTAGCATTTGCTAGCGGGAAAGTAGAAATGGAAATCACTGATTCAGTTCCAGAGGTTGTGAAATTCATAAATGAAAAGCAGATCATAGTAAAGCTACAAGTTAATTATGAATGGCATCCAGTGAAATGTAAAAAGTGCAGTATGTTAGGGCATCATGAGAAAGTGTGCGGGAAGAAGGATGAGGTGGAAACTGGCAAGGTGCAGGTATATATACCTGTGAAAAAACAGGACGGGAGGACAGAAGTTACCCAACAAATGAATGGAAATGCTGCAGAGAAAGCTGTAAATGGAAAGGAAAGAGTTAACGCTCAAAAGAGCCTGAATTCAGGATAGGCAGTCATTGTACAAGGAAAGCAGATAGTAGAGCAGAAAAGTATGGACTATGGGAAGATGGAATGGGGAATAAGGACTCAGATACATGAGGCTTGCAATGTCAAAGACCCCCCCTGATGGCTGTTAACATTGTGATCTGGAATTTAAGAGGATTAAATAAACGAGGGAAGCACAGTTTGGTCAAAGGGTTTTGCTTTAAAAACCAAGCTGGACTTCTTAGTTTACTGGAAAATAAAATACAAAAAGAAAAGGAATTGGAAACCTGGAGGAGGATTGGTCTAGGGTGGAAGTTTGTTACAAATGGTGAACTTGCTAACGTGATCTGGGTGGCTTAGAGGGAGGACTATTTTGAAGTTTCAGAAATCAATTTAGGTGAGCAGAGGATTGATACTGAATGTGTAAAAAGAACAGTGGAGAGAAATTGGGAGGTCGTCGTCGTACCTCTCAAAGTTAATACTTTTAAGCCCTAATGCTTCCTATCTACACTTAAGTAGATAATGGCAAGTCGGGGTCCTCCACGAGAAGAGGAATATTTTCAAGTGTTTAAACATATATAGGAGAAAACATACTAGGCATATACATACATAGATATATATATTTATATAAGCATGTAAAAAGGGGGGTTTGGTTGGTTTTTGAGCCTAAGTTATCAAATTGAAAGTCAACACATAGCAAAGCAAGAGAACTATACTAATCATGCAATACAACTAAAGATATGATTAAAATGATAATTAAAGGAGCCTTGGGGGCAATTGACTTCCACTTCCAAACTTCCTATAACTCATTTATTCATTCACTCATTCAGTTACATTTATTTTCTATGGGGAATGTTGTCACTTCTCATTCAAAGATCAAGATTCATTCCTCCTTAAGAGTAGTTTGCAAAGACAAACAACAATCATTAGCAAACCTCATTGATGATCACCAAAGACAAACAACATCATAGGGGTATTTCATCAATGGCATTTCACCTAAAGGACCATAGGTTTGATAACAGCAATCCTTCTACCAAAGACATAGTCATTTAACCAAACAAAGCATTTATTAGGTTAAACTTAGAACAAACAACATTCAAGGTTCAACCTTTTTTTGCATCTATATGATAAATATGGAAGCAATCTACATTAAGATATTCATCTAGCAAGAATTACCACACATTATACACAAGAAGTTCTAAATCCATGCTTTTGGATTTCATATCAAATGAGTTAAGAAATTTGCAACTTTCCTAACACTCTAACATTTCAATCATACAAACATTTCATATAACCAAACAACCCATGGTATAAATGAGGTAAAACACAACATTAATGGCATAATAAATGCTCTCCAATAAATTTTCATAAATGAGCAAATGTAGAATCTTACTTATGTCAAAAGGTTGGAAGCTTCAATCAATTGCTCCCAAGAACTAGATTTAGCTACAAGAGTTCATATTAATTAATGCTAACAAACCAAACATAATACAATTGAATTCAAAGATAAAAAAAATGGTCGAAACTAGGGTTAGAAACAGAACCAAAAATGTAGGAAACAAGAGATGTCAATGAGAGGAAATAGAGTACTATTTATAGTACAAAAAGGATAAGGTTAGGTTCTGGCCACCCATTGGTCGCGACTCGCAACGGGCGCCAGAAATTAACCTTGTTTTCTTTTCTTCTTTTTGTGGTAAACACTTATCTTCACAATGATTCCTCTCATTTTTCAAGTCTTCAACTCTTTGAAGAAAGTCTTCAAAGTCTTCAAAAATGGTCTTCAACGGCCTCCGGTCTTCAAGTCTTCATGTCTTCGAAGCAAGTCTTCAAAGTCTTCGAAAAGTGATCTTTAATGGCCTCCGGTCTTCAAGCCTCCATGTTCTTCCTTTGGCACGCAAAATCCACTTAGAAGAGGTAAAAGAGCGTAAAGTTGCTCTTACCTCTCCTAAGAGAATTTCAAGATAAAACACAAGTTCTTGTTAATAAAATAGCACAAAAGTGAGCCCAAAAAGTAATAAATTATGCACATAAAATGGACATATCAAACCTCCCCACACTTAAACCTTACTCGCCCTCGAGTAAGAAAAGATCCAAGTATACAGAGGAAATGATGTATCCATATCCTAAGTACTGTTCCCCCAAATCAATACCTCACAAAACTCTCAATATCACACATCCCAATGTGAAGGTCAAATGAGAAGTTTCCCACAACCCCCATTCCTAAATCTACCCAAACCATATCAGCCTATCAATTCATTGCTATCTCTAAAATATTTCCAAATCTCGAATTGACAATCCCAAATCCAATGGTACAATGTGAAGCTAAAGACATGTATAAAGCTCAAAACACATGCTCCACTTTATATCAATATATCAACATAAAAATGAAGTATATTAACGATCAAGAGTTTCATAACTTACTTTGTCTTCTCCGCTAAATTTTCAACTTCCAAGAGGTCCTCAAGATGTCAAGCTACCCGATCCATCTGTATAGCCACTGTAATCTTATGAATCCAACGCCGGCAAATGAGTGACCACTTACATTTTTTAATTTCTCTCATTTTCTCTCATTTTTCCTAGGAGCCCTTTCAGCTTTTCATCCTAGCCACATGCCATGTTTCTTCGGCTTACATCTCACCTTTTTCCACACATTTAGCCTTTCATTTTTTCCTAGGTCGCCCTCTCAAGTTTTTGACCTATCCGGGCCCCCAATGTTTCCTAAGATGCCCTCTCGAGTTTCAACCTGGCAGGATTCTTTTTATTTATAATTTTTTCATTTTCTATTTTTTTATAAAAAATTCAATTTTTTTCATGTTTCTCCAATCCAAAAAGTAGCAAAGTGCTTTCCAAATGTTAAGGCTAAGAAAAGTATCAAAGCCAACATTATCCAAGTACATCAAAAGAAAAGCATCCCAAAACAAAAGGGAAAAATATCCAAAACAAAACAAAAGAGTTATCCAAAAGTAGCAAGTCTTCAAAGTATCTCCAACCCCAACCGTGCAATCAGTAGATACCTCTCCCCACACTTAGAACACTAAATTACCCTCAATGTAGACAATAGGGCCAAAGCGTACAAAGCGAAGTATAGAAAGGGTAAGGATATGGTGCTCACAAATCACTGATGAGAGGAAGATGGGCCACCGCCAAAATAGCACTGCTGATAACGAGTCAGCAAATTTGTGCTCCTCTACCTCCTCGCTCTCCGCCTCTCTGCTCCCAGATCCGGGCATGAGATACCTCCTGCCTGGGACTGCATCTCATGGATACGAGCTGATAGGTGATCAATCTCCTCATCCATGTCGATTAAGCTCCGGGAGACAAACACGTTGTGCTCCAGGATCATGCTGTCTAGGCGGCGGAATCCATCCTGCATGATTTGCATCATCTGCTCATAGAAATCCAGTGGAGGCTGGGATTAGTGAGGTAACACATCATCCTCCTGCATCGGCTCGGTCTCTAGTGAAGGCTGCGGGAAGTGTTACATCTGTCGCTTGGAGAAAGGCAGGCTGCTATCATCGCGCTGGACAAGGGCTAGACCAAGGTCATGGAGCTCGCATTGGAAGTCCTCTCTACACGAAGAGTTGGGTGAAATTGCCAAGTCTGCTAGAGGTGTATCAAATTCCAGCGCCTTGTTGGGCTGAGAAAGTGCCATGAATGTGACCTTCTTGGCACCATATAATCAGTGGAATACTCCCATGGCTCGGGTGGCACCGAGCATCTCGAATCAAACCAACCTCTCAGCAGTGATGAGGTAGGAAGTGCGCCTCCCTAAGCATAAAAAGTCAGCCAGAGGAACCAATCCTAGGTACTCCGCCAAGAGGCCTATCATACCTCTAACCATAATCTTCCCCTTTGGCTTTCCTACCACCTCTAAAATCCTCTCCATCCACAACTCAGCCCATAACCCGTATCCTAGTCCCTCACTCGTCAAGTGCCACAGAAAGTGAATGTCATTGTCTGGCACATTTGTCGGCTCCGACGAGCAAACAACTATGCTAGCCAACAGTCGGTACACATAACAGAGTGCAGGGTGGATGATGACACTGCTCTTTTCATGGGATTTCTTTGGCCTCGTGTTGATGACACTCCAAAATTGCATGTCATCCTCGATCGATCGTTCCTGGGCATGTAGGTTCAACCTTTCCCGTATTTCCGCAGTGTCCCATCCAAAGGCCTCCTCAACGTACAAGACGGTCATCTGTCGATATATAGCATCCAAGTGGAAAGCGATGTACCTCTCGCATGGTTGATCATCTCTCATGATGCATATCCTGACCGTGGACAGGAACTCTAGTGTGTATCACCGGTAAGAGGGAGCGCTCCTGCTCATGAAACCTTCCATCTCCCCTTGGCGAGGAGGCATCGGACTGGCTGGGTGAGCCCAAGAGCATCCAGTGTGGGCATCTCTACAAAAACTTATCTTCTTGAGCTGACGGCTCACCAGGGCCTCCCATCTCTCAACATAAGACCTGGTGATCAGGGTCAAACCCATGTACCTATTCGGAGGGGGAGGTACAGGGCTCGACTTCAGAGCCAGTGGTGGGGGTCGAGGTGGAGCAGCGGTGCGCCCGCCTTGGGAAGGAGCCTTGGGTCTCTTGGTAGGGGCCATATCTAACAACCACAGCAAACAAGTCAAACATACAAGAATATACATATATGAAATATTACAAAGTCATACTCAACCTTTAAACTAGTTTTTGCCAATCATTACAAACCAAATCAAATCCACGTCAACTAGTTCAAGTCCTAAACACAATTGCATATACAATCCATGTTATATCCAACATGCATGTATTCTAAAGTCCATGAAGTTCTCACATAGTTGAATATCGAAATACTATATCTCAAAATCACAGCCATGCCTAACTAGTTTAGCCACCATTAGTACATCAATAATGTCAACATTCAAGTCCCATGGATAAACTACCCTAAGCAAAATAACATTGCAAAGCACAATAAAATTTTATCCAAATAATAACTATGTTTAATCAAGGGCCAACATGCCTTATATCTAGCATAAACCACAATCCATTCTCAACCAAAGCAACACTAATAGCGCAATGCAAGCACAAGACCAATACGAGCAACTCAACACACTCAAAGTGATTATGAAGTTATCCTACATATAACCAAGTTGTAAACACAATATATTCACACAATCCCCATCAAATCAAATTGCAAGCACAATATATTCAAAAGAATCTACAATATTCCAATCAATCAAAATTCCTAAGGCATCATACAAAATTCTCATAATATCCCACAAAATAATTGATTCAATCATAATCACAAGTGAAGCATAAGAGATTAAGAAGTTTACCACTTAGATGCCTAGAATGAGAAAGGAATGAAGCCAGCAAGCAATTTGAAGTTTAATCGCCAAAAATCACAAAACCCCCAAATTCTAGGGTTTTGTGTTCTTCAACAATTTTAGGTTGATTTGTGGGTAGAGCTTGGGAAGAGGGAATGGGGGTATGGAGGGGTGGCAGTGAGGTGGAGGTCGGAGAGAGATGGCTTGGTTGGAGGTGCCGGAGAAGATGAAGGAAGTTTGTGTGAGTTTGTGGCAAAAATTGATTCTGCCCATCTTTTAAAACAGGTCGGCACGACCGTCGTGACTAGCGATGTGTTCGTCGCAACTTGCAATGGTCCATCGCAACTTGCGACGAGGCCATCGCAACTCGCGAAAAGTGGAGGCCATGAGCTCTTTTTTACCCAAAAATCCTGATCTGGTCGCGAGTCACAACCACTTTGTGGTGAGTCACGATGGTCCGTCGCGACTCGCGACCACTTCGTCAAGACTCGTGATAGTCTGTCGTGGCTCGCAATGAGGCCATCGTGACTTGCAAAAAGTGGAGGCTGAAACCCAAAATGATCATAAAATTTTTTGAGCCCATCACGACTCACGATGAGGTGGTCACGAATCGTGATGGGCTACCCACCTGGTACTTAGAAATTTTTTCTGATTTCACCTCTTATCGAAGTCTTTCCTTCTTGATTCCAAGCATTTCTCCCTTCAAAAGTCCAATGCCTTGGTTTCAAATTGCTACAAAATTAAGGAAAACAACCCGTGAAAAGAACAAAGCAAAACAGTGAAACGAATGACAAAATCCAAAACCAAGCAAAATCAACGGAAAATTACGAATGACGATTCGGATGATCAAAACCAAGTATTTTTAACATCGTTGGCACGAATCACTCCTTTTTCTTGGATTTTACTCACAAAGCGGATCAAGGAGATCAACATCCTCTCCCTTTTCCGGCACAAAATTCCCGTGGTAAGGTTTCAAATGTTGTCCATTGACCTTGAATGTATTGGACTTAGCTCGATCTAGAATCTCCACCGTGCCATGCGGGAATACCTTCACCACCTCAAAAGGACCGATCCATTGGGATCTCAGCTTACATGGGAAAAGGCGAAGGCGGGACTGAAATAGGAGGACTTTTTGACCAACGTCAAATTCCTTCCTAATGATCATCTTATCGTGCCACACCTTTGTCATCTCCTTATAGATTTCAGCATTCTTATAGGACTCCCTTTGGATCTCATCTAGTTCATCTAATTGCAACTTCCTATGCAATCCGGCCTCATCTATATCAAGATTAAATTCTTTGACCGTCCAGTAAGCCTTATGTTGAATTTCCACCAGTAGGTTACAGGGCTTACCAAACACTAACTGGTATGGTGACATGCCGATTGGTGTCTTGTAAGCCGTCCTATACGCCCACAAGGCATCATTCAACCAAGAACTCCAATCCTTCCGGTTAGGGTTAACCATTTTTTGAAGGATGGACTTGATTTCCCGATTGGAAACTTTTGCTTGCCCATTGGTTTGTGGGTGATAGGCTGTTGATGTCTTGTGAGTGACGCCATACTTCTTCAAGAGTGCCTCTATGGTTCGATTGTAAAAATGGGTGCCATAATCACTAATCAAGGCTCGAGGTACCCCAAACCTAAAGAAGATGTTATCTTTCAGGAATTATGCAACCACTTTAGAATCATCAGTCTTAGTGTGTTTTGCTTCAACCCACTTTGACACATAATCAACGGCAAGAAGAATATATGTAAAGCCATAAGAACTAAGGAAAGGTCCCATGAAGTTAATACCCCAAACATCAAAGATTTCACAATATAGAATAGCTTTTTGGGGCATCTCATTTCTAGGTGAGATATTTCCTATTCTTTGGCACTTTTCACAAGCCTTACAAAATATGTATGCATGCTTATTCAAAGTAGGCCAATAAAAACCACTTTACAAGACTTTTCTAGTGGTTCTTTTAGCTCCAAAATGACTGCCACATGCATAAGAATGACAAAAGGTGAGAATTGAATGCACTTCATTTTCGGGGATGCATCTCCTAACAACTTGGTCTACACAATGTTTCCACAAAAGCCTCATAAATTAATCTATCGAGTTAAACGAACCAACATAAAAGCCTCAAACCACTCCATGTATGATAAATTGGGGTTAAATACACATTATATTTTCAAGCAGTACCATTATACATATTTAAGACAAATGAATTAGTTCAATGTTCATATTGTACAGAATGTATATTACCATGTATTTGAATTGCAGCAATTAACGAAATACGGAAAACCTATATCCTGGATAGAATATAATTTACAATTATTCCAACAAAGTTTGAGTATAAAAATATAAAAATAAATCTTGGTCCACCCCTTAAATTAATCTATGTGCATGTTTTTATGTTGCTTATGCTCTCTGTGCTCTTTTCTACCTGAGTACGTTTGTATTTTGAACTAGGATAATGTTTTGTGAGTATGGATTGATTGGTGGCTGACTTCTTTTAAGGCTATGTAGTGTACTGTATTCGTGTGAGACGTGGTGGAAGAAAGAGGCCAGTGCCGAAGGGTATTGTGTGTGGGAAGCCCACAAACCAGGGTAAATAGTTGTTTAGATATAGTTTTTTCCACCTCTTCCTTCATTGACCTTGAATTTCCATGTCAGTTTGTTAAGATCACGTGCTTTCAGTTTTAGCTCTACATTTTGAGGAAATGTATGCCTTTTCAGTTTCTTTTTGCTAAGTAGAGAGTTCTATTGTTTTGCCGCAGTAGAAGAGTCATAGAAATGCAGTCGTGGATAATTACCTCAGGTTTAGGGATGCTATTAACCAGCTGGTCCAGGAGGGAACAACCTGGCAAATGCTACAGTTGCTGCTTAAGGATAAATAGGTGTGCATCACCTTGTTTTTTATTTTATTGCAATTGTAGTGCATTAGTTGTAGATGCTATTTTACCTGATTGCAACTCTCACTTGGTAATGGTAGCTACAGTTTAGAGTATGTTGCCTATTGCTGATGCTACTGCAAAATTCTGTATGTTGTGTGCTGAGTACATGTATGTTGTGTGTTGAGTACGTGTAAGTTCTCACCGTAGTGTGGTTTTATGTTATAGTCTGAAATATGTATGTTGTGTGTTGTAGCTGAACTTAACATCGGATTTGTGAATGCAGTATTTCAAAGACAACCCTGATGACGAGAATCCCCTTTACAACACTAAGAATGGAGTCTACACTTATGGCTGAAGATTGGACAATATAGTGATATCTTGGGGGCATGATGAATACATGTATTTGGTACATTTTTTTCAATTTTTGAATGAGTAATTATTTTTGAGTAATTAGTTCAGATCGGGTGAAAAGTTGAGTATTTAGTATTTTAGCATATGGTACGGTAGGGTACATTTGAGCATTTCTAAAGACCATAGATTCAAGATTAGTTGTGTGTCTTAACCTTGTGATTTGATGTGTATATGCAACATGATTCAATTGACAGTTATGGTTGGGATAGTTATATTTAGTCTCATAGATTATTAATTTTGTATCATATTTTTTTTCTACTTCTATATTATCAATTTTGTGAAGTTAATTTTATTATCAAATCAATGTCCTACTAAATTATTAATTTTGGGTGTTTTTCCCTTCCTCTAAAAGCGGTTGCACGCAGCGGCTTTCAAAGGAAGGGATTTTTCTTAATCGTTGTAAAAATTTTGGCACTAATTTTTTTTTTGAAAACCGGTGCTAAAATTAACACTGATTTTAAAATTCGGTGCTGACAAAAAACTGGTGCTAAAATTAACCCCGGTTTTAAAAATTGGTGCTAAATTAACACAGGTTTTTTGACAATCGGTGAAACCATTTCACAACCTACTTAGGCACCGGTTTTTTAGGTCAAAAAATTGGTGCTATTACAAGAAAAAATCGGTGCTATTACAAGAAAAAATTGGTGCTAGAGGGGGGTTCCTATGATAGTGTTATATTACGAAGAATAAAATGTTGAATCTCAGGTTCATAATATCGTCCTACATGATTAAAGTTGTTGCCACAGCAAAGAATGAATTCCTTTACTGCCATTTGGTCACGAGGATGATTCAAGAGCATGGGGTTGTATCCATAGACCACCCATTGTGCCTTGAATACTATGATCAGAAATGGCTTGACCTGAATATATATAATGCATGATGGTGCCGAGCTTGTTTTAAAAAAATGTTGTCCATTTGCTCCGTTAATAGCCCTTTTTTCACTAGTGCTAATTTGATCGTCAAAGCATCTTCCCTAGGGACCACATCGGGTACTTTTGCAGGTACTCGATGAGCCTTCACTCGATGTAGCTAATTTCATAAACTATCACTATTTGGAAGGAATCCCCCATTGTAGATGACGATTCAAGAAAAAGAAACAACTGTAATGCAACGTATATTCGCACTAGTGTTATTATTAACAAAGGAATCCTACTAATCACTTATAATTAAATAAATACACAAGATAAACCTAAGAAAATATATGAAAATCTCTTGAAATGAAAGACATATGATTTACCCATAATAAAAAAAATCAATCCACAATATACATATGAAAATATCTTGAAATGAAAGGCATGTGATCATTTACTCATATGAAAAAATCAATCATTTTCCTTTTAAAAGAATCTATTGTTGTGGGGATTCCTTCAAAATAAGGATAAACCTTATGTCCGCCCGACATATTCCTCTCATCGGGTATCTGCAGGAAACTCTTTGAGGAAGTCCCTGTAGAAAAACTCTAATGCCCAAGTCAAACTTAAAGGGATGTTGCAATTTCATTGTGTTTACTGGATTACGCCCTAGTCTAAGCTTCTCTTTACTTCTTATAAGTATTTGGATCGTATCATTGTGGCTTGCGCTATTTTCTCATCTCGTGGTTGATCATGGACTTAGTGAGGTGCATTATGGTAGTAGTGCTTTTGTGTTTTGCATTATTTGCGGGCGAACTTGGTTCGACTTGCTTCCATGCTCGAAATGAGTTAGTCATTGCAGACATGTATTGTGTAAACTAGGTACATACCAGAAGCTCCCCCAGCCGCGGAGTGTGGAGAGGATGCAGTGTTTTCCAGCCTTGCTCAAAATAAGCGTGAAGTATAGATGATTTTTAGGAAGGTTAGTGATGCTAACACGAAGTGACGTGCGGCTTCGCGGGTGAAATACAAATTATTTATTACGACTAATTTCCATTCTATTAGGGAACAAGATACGGTGTTCCACAAATCGAGGAAATTAATACGCCTATCTAATAGCGTGCTAAGTAATCATTGCAGGGCTCGTTTATCGATTGACAACTCTCATTCTCACCTGACTTAAGCAAACTAATTTCATTGAAAAGGGTACATTTTTTAGGCACGATTTCTTTGGATATAAAAAGTTACTGAAGTCTTTTGTCGGGTGTACCTCAAATATTTTTCGTATTGCTTGAGTTTGTGGGTAATCGTCTTGAATCCCATACTCTGAAGGTATCACCTTTTTTCATTTCCTTTATTCCCAATGTGGTAGATGTACGATCTGCATCGTCTTCTTTAGTAACTCGATGTGAGGTTGAGCATGATGAAAAATTAAACATTGAGGAAGGTGTGGCTGAGGAAGGAGCTAGTCAAAGTGTCAAGAAGTGTGATAGTACTATGAACATTAAATTATTTGCAATTTGAATAAAATATCATTCCTCGTTGAGTGAATTTCAATTTAAATTTCCCATTAAAGGTGAGAGGGTTTGAACCCTCCTCCTCAAACCCTCCTCCTCAAACCCTCCTCCTAGCTATTTTGTTTTTGTATGATTTTTTACCTTGCCTATCCGAGATTTCGTTAGGCGTATCTTGGTTTATCATAAAGTTTCTCTTGCGCAATTCACTATAAGAAAAATGACCTTTTACTTTGTCCATTTTACCTCAGTTTTTTTGTTAACCCCAAATAACCGAGGTAAAAAATTATTTTACCTCGATTCTTTTTTTTAAAATAATACTTTTTACCTCGGCTAAAAAAACCTAGGTAAAAGAAACCGAGGTAAAAACCTAAGTAAAGTACACTTTTTACCTCGATTTTAAAGAAATCGAGATAAAAAGTCTGACATGACCGACGTCGCACACATGTCTAGCTTACCGACGTCGGTTGTTTTTTATGTTGGACGTCACTGTCGCACACATGAATGACCAATGTCGCATGCATTTCTCACTTACCGACGTTGCTTATTATTGTGACCAATGTCGCTTGCGCTGACATGAAATGATCGACGTCGCATGTAAGTATGACCTAAGTCATTTGCTTTTGTGACCGGCGTCGCTCGTCACTCTCGCAGACCTGAATGACCGATGTCGTATGCATTTCTCGCTTACCTATGTTGCTTATTATTGTGACCGACATCACATGTCCCTCTCACAGACATGAAAAGACCGACGTCGCACGCATATCTTGCGTAGCGAAGTAGGTTATTTTTGTGACCGACATCGCACATCGCTCTCGCATACCAGAATGACCGATGTTGCACCCCTTTCTCGTGCAGACAAAATGTAATTTAATTTTTACCAAAACTAAAATTTAACTTTTTTTACACAACTCCATTTATTTTGAATAACTAGATAACACCCTTTCGATGCACGATTTAAAATAATTGAATATATATTTATATATATATATTAACAATGTAATGTTTATTTGTTAACAAAACTAAAATATATTTTTAATTATTTTATGCAACTCCATTTCTTTTGAATTTTAAAATATTTTATAATTATACTTTTAACAATGACTTTATGTTTATATATTCAAATAAAATAAATTAAACGTATAGTTCAAGTAATACGTTATCGAACTCGAATATTAATAAATAAACTTCATTTTTCCGAATAAATTTTATACACTACTTATTCATAAGTATATTTTTAAAAAAAAGTAATATATAAATAAGTAGTATATAATTTATTTATTTTTTTGGATAAATGACTTTCATTTCATCTTTAAAAACCAACTTTATTTCTCTTTTTCAAACCTACTAATCTGCTATCATGAGCTCTGCACAGTGCTTCCTAACTTTAGGATTCACCCATGCTCTGTACACCACAATATCCAAAATTGTTTTTGTCACCTCTATTACATTTACATTCTCCCTACGACAGGAACAAATCTCATTTCTTGCCCTCCACACTTCGTAAACTGTCTCAGCAATCAATATCTTCATAAGAGTGGCTCTCTATCCTTTCCCCTTGCTCCTACAAATGAGCCATTGCAGCTCCTCATCCCACTGATGCGGCTTCCTCCAGATTTGAACCCATTGCAACACACCAGCCCAAATTTGCCTTGTTTTTTCACAATCAAATAGAAGATGCTGGATGTTTTCTACTTCACGACACATGCCACGCTTGTCTTCAGCTAGTAAACCAAACTTCATCAGCCTCTGTTTTGTTGGTAATCTGCCATCACATGCCAACCACAATGTGAATTGTGCCCTTGGTCTAGCTAAGTTACCATGGAAGAGTTTACTCCTTTATATTCTCCTTTGATCCCCTCTTAATTCGTTGTACACTTCCCTGATACTGAACATGTTCTTGTCCAATTGCTTCTTCCATGATTCCAGCATCTGTACTTTGCTTCTGCATTTGCTTAGGCTCTTCAACATCCAGGATGCTGAAGCTGGGAACTCCACCTCCATCACCTCTTTTCCTTTTATGTATATAGCATGAACCCATCTTATCCATAGCCTATCAGCTTTTCTGCACAAATTCAATAAGTTCTTACTCTGAGTTGCAGTACTCCACTCCTGCAAAGCTATAACATTCTATCCTCTAGCCTTTTTTTAATCACAGACCTTCTCCAAGGCCACAGGTGCTTTTTTGGTGATGTTTACACCTCCACTCCACAAGAAGGACCTGCAAATTGCTTCCACATGCTTGATCACAGTTTTTGGTACTGGAAAGCAATGTAGCCAGTAATTAACCACTGCAAATAGTACACTTTTCACCAGCTACAATCTACCTGCATAACTAAGCAATCTAGAACTCCAGTGCCTCAGTTTTTCAATCATTCTATCTACCAATGGATGTGGCATACAAGCACAGTCAATTTCTTACTAGTCAGTGGAACACCTAAATACTTGAAAGGAAGCATACCTTCTTGAAAGCCAGTTATGTTTAATATCTCCTGCTTTTGTTCATCCTCCACTAATCCGAAGAACACTTTACATTTTGCAGTATTCACTCTAAATCCAGTGGACTCCACAAATTTCTTGTAAGCCTGCATCAGGGCTATCACTGACTCAGGATCCCCCTCTTAACAGTAAGAGCATATCATCAGCAAAGTTGAGATTAATCAGTCTTATATCATCACAGTGTAGGTGGTATTTGAACTCCTTTCTTCCTTCCACAGCTTGAAGACACATGCACACATACTCCATTACCAGCACAAACAGCAGTGGAGATATTGGATCTCCCTGCCTCAAGCCACTTTCAGCGGTAACAAATTTGGTCAGTTTGCCATTTGTGTTGTATCTATAGCTAACTGTGGATACACATAACATAACCCACTCCACAAACTGTTAGGGTATTCCCATTTCACTCATTATCACCTGCAAAGCCTTCCACTTTATAGTATCATAGGCCTTCTGTATGTCCATTTGGATTAAGCATCTGGTAGCTCCACTTTTCCTGTTGTATCCCCTGACCAGTTCATATGCAAGCATAATGTGGTCATGTATATTCCTTCCTGGCACAAAGGCTGCCTGATTCTCCTGAACCACCTCTGATATTGCTCTACTCAGTCTACCTGTTAAAACCTTTAAAATGATCTTATACAGTGCGGAACAGCAGGAGATAGGCCTTAGGTCCTTCACCCTTCTGGCAGCAGCATGCTTTGGGATCAGAGTCATAAGGGTGTTGTTTACTGCTCTGTACATTCTTCCTTGTTTGAAAAACACATGCACAGCCTCCATTACATCAACCCTGATCACCTGCCAGTTTGTTTTGAAGAATTTTGATCCATACCCATCTGTGCCTGGAGCTTTTAGATCTCCAATGCTCTTTAGAGCCTCTCATACCTCATTCTCATGTACTTCTTAAACCAGCATTTTCCTAGCCTTCACTCCCAGTCTCTTCCCGTTTCTTATGACTTCAATATTTACTCCCTCTAAGTTTTCAGCTTTTCCACCAACCACTTTCTTGTAGAAATTTAGTATCTCAACCTCCATATCCTCCTGTTTACTTATCAGTTCCCCTGATTCTGTTTCCAATCTCTCCAATCCTATCATCTTGTTTTTTTCCTTTTACTGTGGCATGGAAATAGGCATTATTGCCATCTCCCAGCCTCAGCCAATCTATCTTTGCCTTCTGCCTTACTATGCCTTCATCAATATCACTCCATTTCTGGACCAGTTCAATCCCCTTGATCACTGCCTCTATTTTCTCCTTGTTTAATTTATCCTGCCCTAAAACTTTCTAAGCCATTTCCAGATTTCTCCTATCCTCTTCCAGTTTCTTTTTTGCTCCACTGACTTGTTTAGAATGCTCCTTAAGATCTTCTTGAAGCCTTTTCAGATTTTGCCAGACCAAAAACATTGGCCTTCCTCTTAGCTCCTTCTGCCAACTTCTATTTATCTCCTCCAGTACCTCCTTCCTTTCCAATAAACAATTCAGGAATTTGAACTGTTTTTGTACAGGTTTCTGCTCCTTTTGTAGAGTGATTCTGACCTAGGCATGGTCAGAAACCCCAGGTTCCAGGTTATCCACCACCATCTCAGGATATTTTGTAAACCGCTCCAGGTTTGCTATTGCTCTATCTATTCTAGAGTAGATCACTCCATTCAATTGCCTGTTAGACCATGTGTAATAATCTCCATTGCTTTCACATTCGAATAGACCTGCTTTTTGCATCATCTGCTCCAAATCCCAGTATTCCTGCACCACTAATTCACTACCTCCAATTCTATCTTTTAGTGTAAGAACATTATTAAAATCTCCAAGAACTAGTACTGGGCCTTTCACCTTTGAGTTAACCCCCTCTATCCCCTTCCACAGTTTCTTCCTCATCTTCAATTTGTTTCCAGCATACACAACAATCAACCAGTACATCATGTCTCCATGTTTGTCCTTCACCTCCACTAACATCATCTGATCAGATATTTGATGTGTCAGAATCTCCACCTTCCTGAAATCCCACATTACCTAAATCCTTCCATCATAGTGACTGCCATAATTATCAGCAAACTTCCATTTATCCCCAAATTTCTTCCTTATCCCCTCAGCTTTATCTTGTTTCACCCTCGTTTCTAGAAGCACAGCAATATCTAGCTTTAGACCAATGAGACGGGAGCTAATCTCATTCCCCTTTGCTACCTTGTTTAGCCCCCTAACATTCCAAGCACCTGTCATTGACCTAAGCCCTGATCCTTCTCAGGATCTTTCCAAATCCTGAGAGGATGTTCAAATTTCTCTCATATACTGCCTCCTGCTTCATTTTGGAAATCAATAATCCCCAATTACTCAAGCTCCATTACCTTCTTTCCTTTGTTTTTTAACTGCACCAGGGTTCATTGAGCAGGTTCTTTTTCCTCTTCTGCCTTTGCTTCCCCTGTTTCCATTATTCCATCCTTCATCTTCCCTTCCCTGTTTTCCAAAGCCTTCTCCTGTATTTTCAATAGCCTTCTCCTGTATTTTCACTTTTCATTGCTGAGTCACCTTTTTTTATTTCTTTTACACACCTGTGTCCCCCAATCTGGCATTTCTCACAGAATAATGGTTTACCCTCCACTTCAACTTTCTGATTGAGTATACTCTCATCAACATCTCGGATTTTCACAACTTCTGGCACTTGCTAGGATATATCTATCTCCACCATTATCCTTGCATAAGATATCCTTAGTTTGCTAGTTGTACACTCATTTGTGGATAGAGGCTTCCCAATCACACTTCCTATCTTTCCCAAGCTTTTGACCCCCCACAGATGCAGTGGTAGCCTAGGAACTTTCACCCATACTAGAACTGTTCTCAGCATATCTTTCTCCATGGAGAAACCAGCCTTCCACAGATGCAGAAACATGGTCATTCCATAGATTGGATAAGGGCCCTTCTTCATGAACTCCTCCCTATCCCTCATACTTTTGAATTTAATCACAAAGTAGCCTTCATCGTTATAAAGCAACTCATGAATCTCAACAAATGCCCAATTATTCAACATAAATCTCTTAACCGCATTCATGGTTAGCTCCCCACCTATAACATACATAATCAGAGCAGTCTCCCAGTACTTCAATTCAGACTCTACATCATCAGGTTCTATTTCCACCTCAATTTCCCCATTCACAATTTTAGGAGCAGAAAATTCCATATTCATAACATTCATCGGTACCCTATTTCCCCTAATCACATCAACCCATAGATTACCCTTTTCAAATCGATCCTCAGTATTACTAGGGGCAGAGATTTCGGGTCTTACCGTTTCCTCAATTGAGCCTTCCCGGTGCTTTTCTGCAACTCCATCGTCTTTCCTTTTCCTTTCCTCCTCCCGATCCATCTCCAAATTGAGACTGGTAGCTTCCGCGCTATCCTCCCTCGCAGAGCCACCCCATTTCACCTTGGAAAGAGTCACTTTCTTCCTCGGCTTTCCCCTTCCACGTTTCATGGTTGATGTGATTTCACCTCAGATGTGTGAAATCACACCTACAGTCATCCTCGAGTTCCAAATATTAATCTCAAGGCAGATTACTATTCAATAGTATATAAAATTTTATTCGATGAAAAAATAAAGTTTATTTATCAATATTCGACTTCGATCATATGTGACGGTCAACCTTATTTGGCTTTCTATATATAAAAATTAATAAAATTGTTTGACTTTAATTGATTAACGGTCAACCTTTTTAACTTTCCATAGTCACAAAGAAAATGGTTTGATTTTAACTAATCAACGGTTAACCTTAATTGATCTTTCATACATATGCACTAATAACTAATGTTTGACCTTAAGTAATTAATGGTCAACTCTTATTTGACTTCTCATACATAAACACAATGGTTATAACTTAACTAATCAATGGTCAACCCTTACTTGGCGTTACTTAAATAAATACTAATAACTAAGGTTTGACCTTAATTAATCAATGATCAACCCTTATTTGGCTTTTCATACATAAACAATACTGAAAAGGTTTGATCTTGAGAGTACATCAGTCAACCCTTACTTAACTTTCCATACATAAACACTACTAAAGGAATGGCCTTAGGTAACCACGGGTCAACCCTTGTTGATTTTCCATAAATAAACACTAATGGTTGTGTTTAACCTTAAATAAAAAATGTTCAGCCCTTACTTCATTTACATATATGTACACTAATGAAATGATTTGACTTTAACTAATCAATTGTCACGTCTAAAATGGTTTCTTAAGTGGTTTCTTAAGGTTAGATGGAAGAGAGAGAATGAGAAATAATAAATTTAATTGGTAAGAAACCGGTAGTGGTTTCTACCACTGCACTTGGTCTTAAGCTCAAACATATTTACTAGTGTTTATTGACTTTAACATATGTTTGAGCTTAAGACCAAGTGCAGTGGTAGAAACCACTATCGGTTTCTTACCAATTAAATTTATTATTTTTCATTCTCTCTCTTCCATCTAACCTTAAGAAGCCACTTAAGAAACCATTTTACACTATTCATTGACCCCACTTGATTTTCACTATCCTACTCATTAATTTTACCATTAATATTTAATATAATTTGTTCACCCAAAATAAGTTGAATGTGAAATTTAATAATAAATTATAATTTTTATTAATAGAATTTCTAAAATTTTAATTTTAAAAAAATGCTAATTTTTTTAATAGCCATTGGGACACGTGTCACCACACGGTTGGGACGCGTGTCCCATTTTAAGTCAAAATGGAAATAGCCATTAGGATTGGGATACGTGTCGCCATGTAAGTGGGACACGTGTCCCAAAATTTTGAACGATGCACAAAGCTAAAATTTTGTCGTTGGACACGTGGCCCAACCAAAGGATGCCACGTGTCAATGGCTTTGAAATTTAAAAAAGGGGCTGCATGCAGGACACGTGGGTCAATGCATGACTGACACGTGTCCTAAATTGGGAAAGAAAAATGGGCCACTTCCTTCGGCCCCATACCCATGTGCACCGATTTCCAGACCGGTTGCTAGGGTAGCAACTATTGGGCGATTTCTTAACCGCCCTAGAAACCACCACCACGAGTGTTTTCAGTTTCTAAAGCGATTTTTTAAACCCAAAAAACCATCATTGCACTTTCTGTAACTAAACTATTATTGTAGGAGTGTACTACAAATGTGTGAAATTCTCTCTTAACAACACACCCAGTGACGTCCCTTCCACCCTAACCGTAATAAATCCACCCACAAACCACCGTAAACCACCAAAACTCATTGGAGAATACAGTCATCATCTGCTTCATCAACCCAAACACCAGTAAACATGGCAGCTCCGCCCCTAGGTGTGGGCCCGCCCTCCAACGCTCAAACCCTAGTTTCAATAATTCACAAGAAAACCCAATTCAATCTCAACCCAATAGCGGAATTTAAAGGAGAGATAGCAGTATTGTTCAACAACAACGTAATCGACAAGCTATCGAAACAGTTTAAGAAACATCTGATCGGAAAATTCCCAAAAGGAAGGCCTACAATGGAATTCATCAGGCTAGTTCAAGAAAATTTGGGTTCAGAGGAGACCCAGTCTTTACAGCACTCGACCACCGACATGTGTTCATCAAATCGAGCTGGAGGAAGATATACAGTGATGCTGGATTAAGTGCAATTGGAACATTGTTGGCCAGATGATGAAGGTACTCAAATGGACAAAAGATTTAGACATCAATAAGGAGCCTCCAATCGTGCCAATTTGGGTAACATTTGAATTTTCTCCAGCATATTATTTACATCCAGTCTATTCCCCACATAGGAAATAGGCTAGGGAAACTGATAATTGCTGATCCCCCTACGAATAACATGATAAGACCTTCGACAATTAGAATGCAGAGTTGGAAAAGAAGGGAAAGAAGACAATAGGAAGCTTAAGGAGCAAAGGAATAAGTATGCCACACAGGAGCCCATGAATATGATACAGGATACTGCCAACACACCTAAGAGCACATGCAATGGTAGAAACCGCTACCGGTTTCTTACCAATTAAATATATTATTTTTCCCATTCTCTCTCTTCCACCTCACTTTAAAAAACCACTTAAGAAACCACCCTTTTTTATCCCCACAGTGGTAAGAAACCACTTTCAACTATTCATTGACCCCACTTGATTTTCTCTATCCTACTCATTTATTTTACCATTAACATTTAATTTAATTTAATTTATTCACCCAAAATAAGTTGAAAGTGAAATTTTAGAATACATTATAATTTTTATTCATAAAATTTCGTTTTATTTAAAATTTATTAAATATTTCATTTTCTTTATTTTATTAATTTCGTGTTTTATAATAATAATTAAAAAAAAAATTGGAGATGAAAGATTGAGGTAGAAGTGTTGGAATTGGAAGTGATGTGATTAAATTGAGTGGAATGCCTCTATTTACAGGTAAAATTTTTTTATTACCAGTGGAAAAAAATTCAGAAAATTCAAGGCTTCATTTTTTAAATTTTTCAAAAATTTTCAATTTTTTTTTTAAATAGCCATTGGACACGTGGCCCAACCGGAGGGCGCCACGTGTCCTTCGGATTGAAATTAAAAAAAGGGAAAGCTGCCAGTGGGACACGTGGCCCTCTGCTTGGCCGACACGTGTCCCAGGCTGGTCAAAAAAAATGGGCCGCACATGGCGGCCCCCACGTCTGTCACGGTACTCTGCATGTGCTCTGACGGAACGGTTTCTTAACCGGTTCCCTAGTTGAAAACTAGGGACCGGTTTTTTAACAAGAAATCGGCCTAAAAACCACTACTGTGGATGTTTTCGGTTTCTTAAGCGGTTTTTAAAATTTTTGGGAACCCACTGCACTTGCCCTAAGGATATTAAGGAACCATCTGGAGTGTAGTTTCTGAAAAAGGAGGAGCAGCCTCTGAACCATCCACTCAATCAGGTTACCCTGGATGATAACTCTCAGCAGGAAATAAATGCCAATGGAACGAGGTTTGAGTGGAAAAAAGTGGTACACAATCAGGCAGGGATCTCTCGGACTGCAGCCAAAAGATCTAAACATGAAAAAGAAGGAGAACTGTACCAGGATGTAGAAGAGCTATTTGCAAGACCAGAATCGTTAGCAGAAACTGAGTAAACACGGATCAGCGCGGAGGCTCCAGTACCATCTGAAATCACAAAACAGTATGAGAAAGATCTAAGAACTCCAAAATTGGCAAGACTGATCAGGCACAAGGAACAATGGATCATGAAGAACTGGAGATAAACAGATGACCTACATGCAAGGAAAAAAATAGTTTCACAACTTACTCAGGACAGGCACCAAACAATGCAAGAACTAAAGGAGTTCAGGAACATGTTCTCTTTCGTCTATATGGAAATGGATGAGAATATCAGTAACTTGGAACAGGATCAGGATCACAATCAAGACCATGATGGAATACATGAGTTAAATACTCATGACGAGCTGGACCACATCTCATGTACATCTACATTTCCAAATTCTGGTAGAAGTTTTTTTAACTCTTCGAATTTGATGATGATGCGTGCAAAAAAAAATCAAAAGTTCCCCATGAATTGTAAATTTCTAACTTGGAACATTAGGGGAATAGAAAAAGGTTTACTAAGACTCAAGATATTAATTAGAGCTCATAAACTGGACTTAGTAATGATTATTGAACCTAAAAAAATCCTAGCAAAATTAAAGGAATATCAGGAAATACTAGGATTTGGTGTTGCTTTCTCTCTGCTAGATAGTCATATTTGGATAATGGGTAGTAATAAATTTGATGCAGTTAGTATACACACATAGCAGATTTAGGCAAATTAGACTAACTCACAGGCTACTCCAAACTTCCTCTCAGCTGATAGCAGTATACGGCCAACACACTAGGACTCAGAGGAATAGTATGTACACAGACCTAGAAACTCAATTTCAGAACATTAAAGAACCTTGTGTACTAACTGGTGATTTCAATGTCATTAGAGAGCTCACAGAATACAAAGGCAGGACCAATCCCAAAAATTCCATGAATGACTTCAACACATTCCTAATTAAGAAAAAATTTCTGGAAATAAAAACACTTGGAAACCTGTTTACGTGGTCAAATGGGAGAAGAGGACATGATAGGGTTTTAGAGAGATTGGACAGAACTTTAGGCAACCAACTTTGGTTTGATAATTTTGCTAATTCTACAGTCCAAGTATTAAGAAGGAACACATCTGATCACAAACCCCTAATGTTAGAATTTCAGTTTCAGATGAAAAGCCACCCTAAGCCTTTTAGATTCCAATCCATGTGACTAAATAGATTAGAGTTCCTAGGACTTGTTAGAACAAGCTAGGAACAACCAGTGGACACCCAGGGCATGCAAGGCTTCAGCTTAAAGCTACAAAGACAAAAAAACTTTCAAAAAAACTGGAATAAGGCAGAATTTGGAAATATTACAGAAAATATCCTCAGGGCTGAAAAAGTGATAGCTGAATTAGAAGAAAAACTGGATAATGATTACAACTTAGCTGACCAGATCAAGCTTAATGAAGAGAATGCTAAACCAACTAGATCACTGATTGAGGAACAAGAGTTCTGAAAACAAAGATCCTGGAAAATTGGCTAAAAGTGGTAATCTAAACACGCCTTTCTTTCACAATAGTGTTAAAAATAAGGAAGCCAGACTATGCATTAATAAAATTCAGAAACATGACGGAATCTGGATCACTAAACAAGAGGAAATAGGAGAATATGCTGCCTCATTCTTCAGGAACCACCTAACAGATGAAAACATAGACCATTCAGGGATAGATATGACAAACTTCTTAAATTTTATCCCTACTGTAATAGGTGAATCAGATAACATAGGGCTGCTTAAACCTGTAGATCTAGAGGAACTAAAAAAGGCAGTATTTGAATTGGCAGAACTTAGTGCACCAGGACCAGATGGTTTTAATGGGTTATTTTACAGAAAAGCATGGGACATAATAAAAATAGATCTTTTACAAGCTGTGCAGGAGTTTATGTGTGGATTATCTCTGCCTAAATCCTTTTCTAGCACATTTATAACTCTAATCCCTAAAACCCAAACTCCAAAAATGCTTGGTGAATACAGACCAATCAGCCTAACAAACTTCACAAATAAGATATCATCCAAGATCATCTCTGAGAGAATCCAACCCTTACTGCCTAAATGCATTTCCCTTGAACAATCTGCATTCATAAAAGGACGGAAAATCTCGAATTATATACTTATAATGCAAGAGCTTGCTAGGTTACTAGATAAAAGAGATCAATCACTCAATATGATCACAAAAATAGACATGTCTAAGGCATTTGATAGAGTTACATGGCCAATGCTCAATTCTCTGCTCTTAAAATTTGGTTTTCATGGTCACATTGTAGCTCTAATCATGGGAACCATAAGCTTGGTTTTCAGTATTAATAAATGGTACACCATACAGATACTTTAAGCCAAGTATAGGGTTGAAACAGGGAGACCCCCTCTCCCCCGCTTTATTTAACTTCATCATAGAACTCTTGAATAGAGGACTGAAATATATGTTTCATAACAGACACATTGACCATTTTAGATTTCCTCCAGGAGCAGAAAATATAACACATTTATCCTACACAAATGATACCCCTATCTTCCTAAAAGCTACAAAAAGATCATAAACAAATTTAGTCACTTTTCTCAAAAGCTATGAAAAAGCTAGTGTTCAAAAAATCAACTTTGAGAAAAGTGCTTTCCTAGTGGGCAGGAAGACTAGTGAACTTAGAAAAGCCATGATTCACAGTAACAAAAATGGCACAGGGAACATTTCCATTTGTATACTTGGGGGTTACAGTATTCAAAGGAGGAAAGAAAAGTGTCTATTTTCACCACGTAATAGAAAACATAAATGTTAAGGTATTGCACTGGAACAACAAATGTTTAAATGCACCAGGGAGATTAATCTTAATTAAACATGTTCTAGTTTCAATTCCTCAACATACACGGTGCATGATGACCCCTGCAGGCCATATTTTAGATCAAATGCAATCTATTTTTGTAAATTTTCTCTGGGGTAGGGCTCCTCGTCGACCACATGTTGGCGAACGATGACCGAACCTTGCCCTACGTGAAGAAGATGGCCAAGAACGCCGAGTACTGGAAGAAAGAGTTCGCCAGAGCGATCACCATTCTCTCCGAGAACAACCCGCTTTCCGGAACCAAGGGAGTGATATAGGTAACAGAAAGCATTGGAGGGCATGGCAATCACTATGCTATCCAAAAAATATAAGAGAATGGGTTAGGGATCCAAGACCTGAGAACAATAATTGCGAGCTATTCACTCAAGTTGTGGTGGAAAGCACAGCAGGGAAACACGATGTGGTGGAAGCTTTTATGGCCAATCACAAAAATTTATAGAACCTCAGACCCGTGGAGGAGGGTGACCCGAATATTCCAGGTTGCAGAAAGTAATACGCAAGTCATATCAGGAATGGGTACATCCAACTTCTGGTGCTCAAACTGGACGGGTGAAGGATGCTTAATAGATTATTGGGATCAACAACAAGAGCCACCATGGCCTGATCTACAAATCAGTGATTTCATTCTCAACCCAGCCACGTACCTACCTGATATTCAACATCTACCGGCATCAGCGGCGACAAAGCTGCAGCTACAATGGACACTCTCACAAGAAAAGGATGAGATGGTCTGGAAACCTTCGCCATCTGGAACTTTTTCTGTTTCTTCGGTTGTAGAAGCGATAAGGAACAAAAGAAACCCACTAGAAAACCTCTAAAAGGTATGGAGCCCCATTATTCCTCCTAAAATCTCTTTTCTTTCTGTGGGGAGTATTGAACAAATTACTGCATTTTGATGATGTCATAGTTTGAATTGGAATAGTGATTGTTTCAAAATATGTTAACTGTCAGTGTTGTGATACTTTGAATCATTATTTCGTTGTGAGATATGGTTAGATTCGCCGTAACATTTAGTTTCTATATATTTTGTTATTGTTCGTAGTTACACATATTTACAGTCAAACATGTTTATTGGGGACCGTAAAAAAGATCATGTGTAAGTTTGGCTGGGACAGAGGGAGTATCTCCTTTCAGCCCTCACATGTTGGATACTGTGGAAAGCTAAAAATCAGTTTATCTTTCAAGGAAAAAAAGTCACTATTCAGGAAATGATTAGACAGGTTCATGCACTATCCTCTGAGATTTTTACGATTCATCCGTTGTTAGAGTAAATCAGGTTTCTGATTTGATTGATTGATTTGACTAATTCTGGATAAGTCTCGTTGACTAAGCCAGAGTCTTAGTAGTATTCTCTTTCCATATTGTACTCTATTTAATCATATCAACAATACATTATATCCTTACGACAAATACATCTTATCATGGTATCAAAGCAGTGTTCTGATTCACCTTCCAAAACCTAATTCTTTTTTTTGGCTGCACTTCTCCTTCTTCCTCCAAGCGGCCGAACCTCTCCTCCCCCTCTTCCTTCCGACGATTTTTTTTTCGATGCCACTCTCATCGTGGCCAATGAAAATTTATTGTTTAATACCCTCCTCCAAATGATGCAAATCAAGCTCAATAAGTCCAATTTTCTTCTCTAGAAACGTCAGATAGAATACATTCTCAGACCTCAGAGGCTTTTTGGTTATCTTGATGGGTCAACTCCATGCCCACCTCTCCTTGCTCCACCGCCGGCCAGCTCCTCATCTCCATCCTTCGCCGCTGCCCTCAGCTCTCCCCCCGCCGGCTCCAAGACTAACAGTGCGGCAGCCCAGGCGGCTTACAAATTGGCCAAAGAAGTCTATGACCTCTTGATTGATGAAGACCAGAGGGTTTGCAGTCTATTGTTCTCCTCTCTCTCTCTCCTGAGGTCCTTTCCGAACTCCTGGCCTCGTGTGTGACTGCTAAGGACATTTAGGATAGATTTTTGCGCCACTTTTCATAACAGTAGCACGTCCACCATTCTGCGCCTTCGTGCTGATGCCCATGGTATACGTAAAAGTGGTGCCGTTCATGAACTCTACTTACAATTTAAATATATTTTTTAGTATGGGCTCTTCCATTTCTAATGATGATCGGATAATTTGGTTTTTAACTGCTCTTGGGTCTCAAAGATTTTTCAGCCCCGTTGATTAGTTCTTCCCCTACACCCTTATATGCCAATGTATTATCTCGTGCCAAGAACCACAAGGCATTTTTAAAAAAAATTACAGGGGAATTTAGCACCGGCATCCGGGCCGGTTGCATTCCTAGTGGGAGAAAACCCCTCAGCCAGTCGCGCGTGAGATCACGCATCGGTGAGGGGCGGTGGCACGTTTGGATCATGACCCATCAGAGGCGATCGTTTTGGCAGATGCCGTGGTGGCCGGTCCTCTGGCTACGCTCAGTCGGCCACCTCAGGCTCAGGCTCTAGTCGTGATCGGCCGCACTGCACCTGGTGTGGTCGACCCGGTCATTTTGCTGCTACTTGTTATAAGATGTTGGCTTAAACTCGCCGTACAGACTCGACCCATCTGGCTGAAAACTTCCAGGCGTCCATGTAGCTGAACCCATTTGCGAGCATGTCAGACTGGTAACTTGATTCTGGTGTAACCAGTCACATGGCGTCTTCAGCCTCCGGCCTGGACAGTGTGTCTCCCTATTCTGGTAATTCTTAGGTTTTTGTTGGTAATGGTGCTTCTATTCAGATTTTGCATATTGGTGATTCTCATATTTGTGACCATTTGAAATTGTATGATGTTCTGGTTGTTCCCGAGATTACTAAGAATTTACTGTCTATTAGTAAACTGACCAGAGATTTGAATGGGTCTGTTACCTTTGATGATTGGAACTTTGTTATTCAGAACAAAGTATCCATGGCAGTCGTGGACAAGGGTCACAGTGATGGAGGCTTGTAAGTGTTAGACAAAGGTGACGCAGCACTGTTTCATTTTTGCAGCAAAATAAAGAATGGGCATCCTTCGAGCTTCGGCATGCTCACCTAGGACATGTGCCGACTGCAATTATTTCCACTTTGCAGAATTCCGGTTTACTTTCTGTTTCCTCTTTATTACATAAACCGCATATTTGTACTCCTTGTGTTATGGCAAAGGGGCAGCGGTCATCTTTTGTTGAAAACACTAAACGTGCTGCTCGCGTCCTGGATTTGGTACACTGTGACTTGTGGGGTCCCTCCCCAGTTTTATCTGAGACTGGTTTTTCTTATTATGCCTTATTTGTGGATGATCATTCTCGTTTTACTTGGTTTTTTCCACTTCATCAAAAATCCGAGTTTTTTGAAACATACTTACAGTTTGAAGCTTTGGTGGAAAATCAATTTTCATCTACCATTAAGATTTTTTAGAGTGATGGAGGCACTGAGTTTGTGAACACGCGCCTACAATCTCATTTTGCCTCGAAAGGCATTTATCATCAAGTTTCATGTCCATATACTCCAGAGCAAAATGGATGAGCGGAACGAAAACATTGGCATGTTGCGAAAATGGGTCTTAAGATGCTATTCCATTCGCATTTTCCGCTTTCTAGACGGGTTGACGTCTTTGCCACTGCAGTTTATACCATTAATCGGTTACCCACTCAAGTTTTACAGGGTGCCTCTCCCTATGGTATTCTCTATCAACGGGATCCTATTTACTCAAACTTCTATCCTTTTGGTTGTCGAGTATTTCCTTTTGTTTGTCCTGTGGCCGATCACAAGTTATCACCACGGAGCATTCCTTGTGTTTTCATTGGATACAACTGCCATCATAAGGGTTTCCGTTATCTTAACACGACTACTGGAAAAATATATGTCAACCATCATGCGCAATTTGATGAGAGTTGTTTCCCTTTTGTCGTCTTCGCTTCAGCGTCTTCTCTCTCCACTTTGGATGTCTCTGCTTTTTTGGATGATGATGGTGGTTTTAGCCCCTTCTTGTCTCCATTTGATGAATCAATTTCTGCGCCCAGCCCGGTTTATTCATCTGATTTCGATGAGCCCACACCTACACAACAACTCCCTTCCGGTCACTATCGGCCAGTCCACCCTCCTCGGTTGTGTCTTCTACAGTCACCGTCGTTACTCCATCCCCGGTCTCTTCCACCGGTCCGTCGCCACCACCTTCCTGGTCCTAGCTGAATCCCCATAGAATGGTCACTCGGACAACGACTGGTGCTATTCAACGATGAGCTACTCAGGTATTATTGCCAATGGTCTTCTTGTGGCACTTCTTACTCAGTCTGAGGCCTATGATTATCGTTCGGCTCTCAAGGATCCTTCTTGGATAGCTATTATGGATTAAGAGATTGCTGCCCTCAAAGGCCAGCATACTTGGGATTTGGTTCCTCGCTCATCGGATGTCAACATTGTTGGCTCCAAATGGGTCTATCGGCTGAAGTTTCACTCGGATGGTATATTTGATCATCATAAGGCCCGATTGGTTGCTTAGGGGTTCTCGCAGATTCAGGGTTTTGACTCTGATCACACTTTCAGCCCTGTGGTCAAAGCCTCCACCCTATGCACTGTCCTTGCCATTGCTACGATGCGCTCCTGGCCCCTTCATCAGCTGGACGTCAAGAATGTCTTCCTAAATGGTGTTCTTAATAATCCGGTCTACATGGCGCAACCTATTGGCTATAAGGATCCACTTCATCAGGATTACGTTTGCCGCCTGAAAAAGGCCATTTACAGTCTTAAGCAGGCTCCTCGGGCCTGGTTTCAGAGGTTTAATACTTATCTATTGCAACTCGGGTTTCAGTGCAGTTCAGCATACACTTCCTTATTTGTTCCATCTAGAGGGACGTCTCTGTTTTATCTCCTAGTTTATGTTGATGGCATCATCCTCACTGACAAGGATTCCATGCTCCTTCGCCAGTTCATTATTAGGGCACATCGGGAGTTCGCTATTAAGAATCTTAGCGCTTTGCACTACTTTCATGGCTTAGAGGTATCACCCACTTTGTCGGGTTTACTTCTTGGTCAAGCTAAGTATGCTCGGGATATTCTTACTCATGTCGGCATGTCTGATGTTGTTCCAGTCACTACTCCTTTTATTCCTGGTTCGCAGTTACACAGCTCCACCAGTCAGCCTTTTCGGAACCTGACTCTTTACAGATTCCTGGATGGTGCTCTCCAGTACTTGACGGTCACTCGACTAGACTTGGCTTTTTTTGGTTAACACCATCATTCAGTTTCTTCGAAACCCTCGTGATGATCACTTTATTGCGGTCACTCGGATTCTTCGTTATGTTCGCGACACGCTCCATTTTGGTCTTTCTTTTTGCTCTGCCAGCACTCCTGAGGTCTTGGGTTATTCCGATGCTGATTGGGCTCACTGTCTAGAAACCCGACATTCCACTTATGGCTATGCGGTCTTTCTCGATGGAAATTTGGTCTCCTGGAGTGTGAAGAAGCAGCTCACTATTTTTCGCTTTAGTACTAAGTCAGAGTATTGAGCTCTTGCCAACACTGCTTCGGATGTAGTTTGGCTCTCTCATTTTCTTCGTGATATTCATGTTCTGCTATCGAGTTTTCCACTATTGTTATGTGACAACAACAGTGCCATTTTTCTGGCTCAGAATCCTGTTGCACATAAGTGGGCGAAACACATTGATATTGGTTACCATTTCGTTCGTGAGTTGGTCTCCTCTGGCAAGCTCCGAGTTGCACATGTTTCCACCAGTCGTAGATTGATAACATCTTCACCAAAGGACTTTCCCATCCTCTGTTCAAATTCTTCAGGTCCAAGTTTTGCGTCGCTGAGCATCTGACGCTTCGCTTGAGGGGGGTGTTAGAGTATATCGGGTTTCTAATTAGATTGATTGATTTGATTGATTCTGGATAAGTCTTGTTGACTAAGCCAAAGTCCTACTATTATTCTCTTTCCTTATTGTACTCTATTTAATCATGTCAGCAATACATTATTTCCTTAAGGCAATACATCTTATCTCCCGCAAAATATGGAAAATTATTGTGGAGACCTGGTGGAAAATGGTATTTTGTTGAACAATGTACAGGCGCCGAAAAAAGCTATAAAGTTAATATACTTGAAGCTACCTGATCAAGGGTATAAGCTCAACACGACTCAAAGCAAACCATAGACAAAGGAGAGGATTCATTATAAGAGACAAAGATGGGACAATACAGGAGATAGACAATCAAGATACTCAAGCGACAAATGCTTTCGAGGCGGAACTTCAGGCATGCTTCACTAGATTACAGGTATGCCTCACAAGGAATTTCCTACCTCTAATAGTGGAACTCGATTATTTGCAGGTAATAAACATTCTCAAGCAGAAAGCAAAACCACTGTGGAAATAGAAGTCCGAGCTGCAATGCATATTCAACATGATTGGGCAAGCTTCAGTTCAATACCAACACACCCCAAGAGAAGGAAATAAGACCACGCATGTTGTTGCAACCTTTAATGGCTAGCACCAACCCTGGGAGGAGTTGAAAAACATTGCAGAAATTAAAATGCAGATCACAGCTGACTCCCTCAAGTTATCATCATTCAGAGAGGGAATGAAATCAACGCTGCTACGGGATCAGTAGATAGTTTTTGGATGGAAGATATAACTTAGGTGCTTTGTGTACATTTGGCCTAGCAATCAATTAACACAGGGTTGGAGATTGATGGACTAGAAGACATATACAGTTTGACACCTTAGTATTTATCAACTTTTGGAGCATATGTTTTGCCGGATGAAAAAACAATACTGTTTGGTTCAAGGTAATTGAACTTTTGTAAAAGTATTTTGACAACAGAGCTCTGGGAAGCCAATGAAACTCCCCCACATTATGTGGTTTAAAAAAAATAATCAAAGATCAATCATTACTTAACTATCCATATATATAAACATTAACGAAAAGGTTTGACCTTAACTAATGAACGGTCAACCCTTATTTGACTCTCCATGTATAAATGCTAATGAAAATGTTTGACCTTAACTAATGATCGGTTATCACATAAACACTTATAATTTAACTCCCTGTACTCTTCGTCCCCAAAGCATCTGACACAAAAACGATAACTGCCTATCACCTTGGCTCAACCAAAAATGGCTAGGTTGCCTGGTCCCGATCTTTTCTTCAAGCCCTAGCTAAAAAGAATCCTCCTATTACTAACACCTTACCCTCTAATCCCAACCTCAATCCGACCACTGAATTTAAAGAAGACTTGGCATGTTTGTACTCCAAATCAGAGATTCAAGAGCTAGCATTGCACTACACAAACACTCTGATAGGTAAATTCCAAAGGGGTAGACCAATGATGGACAATCTAGAAGTGGCGTTCAAAACTATATGGTTCACCGGTAGATTTCAGTTGGGTACATTGACTATTGTCATATTCTAATTCAATTTCAAAATATTAAGGATTTCCACCATTGTAGGATGAAATTTCAGTGGTCATTCAATGGAGCTACAATGAAGGTCCTAAGTGGACTCCTGAGTTATCACCTCACACAGAATCCTCAGTGGTGCCCATTTGGATTACAATCAGAGATGCCCCCTTATACCACTACAACACATCCTCAATTCAAGCTATAGGGAACCTCATCGACAACTATATTAAAATGGATGTGGTGACCTCGGTGTTGACCTGACCATTGGAAATCAAAGTTTGTGTGGAAGTTGATGTCCAGGCCTCGCTTCCATCGACAATCAAGTTAGGTTCCCTTGAACAAAATGAGAAATATGTCATCAAATATGAGGATATCCCGGATTATTGTGCTAAATGCAAAAAACTAAGACATCATGAATCTAAATGTAGACATGGGATGCCTAAAGTTGTTCAAAACTGGGTTAAGAATACTAGTAAAGATAAAAAGGTTCCTCGTGACACCCAGAATGGAACAAATCAAAATGATGATGTTGCTACACTTTCTGGTCATAAATTTGAGAAGCAGATTACCAGGAATGGAATAGAATTCAGCGATATGCCTAAAGTAGCTCATGAATGTTCTGATAATGTTGTTATACAATCTGGCCAAGAATGTTCTACTGCTAATAGTCCAACACAAAATAAATCCCCTAATACTATGAGGTCTAGAAGTCCCAAAAGAAACGAAAAATGGCAAGTAGTTCAAACCAACAAAGGACAAAAATCAGGGTTGAATCAGGAGCAGAAAAAATATTTTCCAATCAGTATAACTAACCCAGTTAAGAACATAAGAGTAACTAATATGGGGTTATTTGATTCAGAACTTTTCGATCAAATGAATATGAAATCTAACCTTAAATTTTCCTGAGATAATATGGAAATAGTTAAGTCAACAATCTCTCCTATAACTGAAAATCAGTTATACACTAATCAGTTATTGAGTGTTGAAAGACATCTTGAGAATAGGTTCAGCATTCTTACAGACTCAGATGAAGAAGGATCCTCCAGCTTTCCTGTAGACTCTCTTGGAAAAAGCAATCAAGATAAGGAAACTAGTGAAGTAAAATCAATCACCCCAGAACTGACAAAATCTCCTGCATGCTCCCAGGTACGGAACTCAGGTAACATTAACTCACTAGCCTAGAATTTAATTATTGAGTTGGAACCATCACAAGGTGAAATTATCAAGACTGATAAGAAAAAGAAAGTCAATTTCATTACACAGTTAAATAAAATAACACTTAGGTCTAATTCAAAAAGCTCTTCATCAGGTTATCATAGTTGATTCTCATAAGAAATTCAATTTCTTAGTCTAAAATGTTAGAGGTCTTTCCACATCTACTAAAAGACTAAAAAGATTGATCAAAATGTATAACATAAACTTCCTATGTCTAATTGAACCAAAACACAAGGTAAATCACATAGACTCCCTAAGGATTAAGCTGAAATTTGATGCCTCAATGACTTTGATGAACTCTAAAATATGGATTTTATGGAAAAAGGATTACAATGTATGTTTTAGAGAAGCACATGAGTAGTTCGTATCAGTCACGACTAATTGTATTCATTCCCAGCTTCAGTGGGATGCAATTTTCGTTTATGCCCTACACTCCAAGGCTGAAAGGCAGGTTCTATGGAATCGGATACAATTAATGGATTTAAACCCTGCTATATTCATTGGAGATTTTAACACAATTGCATCCATCTCTGAATATAAAGGCATTCGCTCCCCAAATGTTAATCACATTAATGATTTTACTGAATTTATTAGCTCCATGAACTTTAAACATATTTCTACTGTTGGTAATCAATTTACGTGGTCTGATAATAGGATACATGGCCCAATGTGGAAAAGAAGATAGGGGTTTGGCAACTGACTTATGGCTAGATTCCTTTCCTGGTTCATCAGTGCATATATTTAATAGAACTACATCAGATCATGCTCATATGCTACTAGAAATTAGGAAATCAGATAATGCTCGGCCTAAGCCATTTAGATTCCAAGATATGTGGACTAACAGGGATGATTTTCTTATTGTAGTAAACAAAAATTGGTCACATCCAATAGACGAATCAGGAATGATAGGTTTTAGTCTTAGGCTTAAAAGATTAAAATTGGAACTAAAGGAATGGAATAAGAGGGCTTTTGAAAACATAATAGAAAATATAAAAAGGGTTGAGGATGAGATTTTGGTCAATGAAATAGACTATGAGAGGACAGGTTCAAACCAGGAACTAATAAAACTAAATATGAGTAGGGTTGTTCTGATTAGGGCATTAACTGAGGAAGAGATATTCCGGAAACAGAAATCTAAGGTGAAATGTTAAAAAATGATGATGAAAACACCAAATTATTTCACAATTCTTGTAAAGAGAAAAAAACATACCTTAAAGATTTCAAAGATGAAAGATGCAAATGGTCAATGGATTGACCAACTTGACCAGGTACAAACCGCGAGGGTTCAGTTTTTACTAACCTGCTTACTGATGAAACGAGACCTCAAGCTGGGATTCATTATCAGGAATTCCTAAGTCATATTCCCAAGATCATAACAGATGAGGATAACACTTCATTAGTTAAACTTGCATCTATGACAGAGGTCAAAGATGCAGTCCTGGATCTGAATAAAAATGCTGGAGCTGGAGCTGATGGTTTTAATGGCAATTTTTACCTCTCAGCATAGGAGATCATCAAAGATGATCTTCTACTTGCAGTAAATGAATTCATATGTGGTGTGCCTATCCCTAGGGCTGTTACCAGTACTTGGATAGCCTTGATTCCAAAGGTTGTCAGTCCTAGTTCATTTGCAGAATTCATGCCTTTTCCCTCTCCAATTTCCTTAACAAAATTTTCTCAAAGATTCTTATGGAGAGAATAAAAACACTGATGCCAAAAATAATTTCAATGGAACAATCTACCTTTTTAAAAGGAAGAGATATTGCTAATAATGTCATTTTAATGCCGGAAATGATGAGGATTTTAAATAAACAAATAGGAAAGGATAATGTAATTATAAAATTGGACATGATGAAAGCATTTAATAGGGTATCATGGTCATTTGTAAACTATGTCATGCTCAGGTTTGGTTTTCATAGGAAATTTGTACATAATGTTTTGAACTCCATAACTTCGGCATGGTTTTCTGTCGTTCTCAATGGCTCCCCCTGTGGTAATAAAAGATATAGAAATTAAATTTGGGAAGTCCTTCTGGGGAGAGTCTAAGTATGGGCAGAAAAAAGTTTGGAGGAAATGGAGAAAATTGTCATTCCCTGTACATGAGAACGGGCTTGGAGTTAGAGACATTAGGAGCACGGTAAAATCCTGTTCACTGAAGTTGTGGTGGAAACTACAACAAAGTGAAACTATCTGGTCAAAGCTATTGTGGTCTTATCCTAGAACCTACAGGGACTCCCACACATGGAAAAGAATTACTGAAGTGGCTGCAATAGGAGAGGCTAGTACTCAAATACAGATTTAAAATGGTGAATGTAGCTTTTGGCTAGGTAATTGGTCTGCCACAGGGTTACTGATTGGCAAATGGATGTGTCAAAGACCAGTTCTATTGCCAAAGCTATCCCTAGCACAATTCATAGAGAGAAGAGAGGATTTCCTTACAACTTACCTGCATTTTTTTCCACTTGCACTCCATGCCATCTTGTTTCAGGTACAAATAAATGAGGAAATAAAAGATAGGATGATCTGGATTCATGAGCTTAATGGTAAGTTCTCTTCCAAAAGTGCATATCAGGTTTTCAGACGTGCCTGTACTGAGGCAAGGGCTTTACAGTATGTTTGGTCTCCACAGGTACCTCCTAAACTTGCTACTTTCTTCTGGAGATTGTTAAATAACCTGCTGCCGTTTGATGATAGTCTTAAAACTTTTGGTCTGCAATTTGCTTCTAAGTGTTATGCTTGTAATAACTTGGATTTTGTGAATCATTTTTTCAATGAATGCCATATTGCTTGTGATATCTGGGATAGAATTCTTGATTTGATGATGTTTCCCAGATTAAGGTTTGATAATGTGTAGGAAGATTCTCTTACTATTTCTCAGAAACAAATATGGATCCTACTAATGATGCACTTATTAGAATCTCTCCCATATTTGTAGGATGGTCTTTGTGGGTGGTTAGGAATAAAAAGCTGTATGATAATATTGACTACTCAGCCCCTCTTGTTTGGAAGTTATGCACGGATAGCATCCAAGTCTCCTTATTTGCATATCCTTTAAAGATGCCTAGATTTAATGAGAAATTTTGGATTGATACAGGAATAGTCGGCTCAAGATCTTCTGTTACACTTTTGTGTATCACTGTGTGTTACACCAATAGGATTCTGTCATGTGTCTCTCCTAAATTAGCTAAAATTAGGTTAATGATTTTTATCTAATTTTAGCTAATTTAGGAGGGACACGTGGCAGAATCTAATTGGTGTAACACACAGTGATACACAAAAGTGTAACAGAAGATCCTGAGCCGGAATAGTCCCATTTTTTATGAAAAATCAGAGTAGGATAGTAATTCTTAAATGGGAAAAACCTGCAAATGGTAAGTTTAAGGTGAACACGGATAGCTCATGGAAATCCGGAACCAAAGTGAGTGGAATATCGGCTATATTAAGAGATCATGAAGGAAACCTTATCAGCTGTAGAGTGCAACAGATTTTGTGTGAGACTCCTCTTATTGCGGAAATAAGAGCAATCGGTCTCGGTCTCCTGTCGGCGTTGGAGTTAAACATTAATTTTGAATCCTTAATAATAGAATCTGATTGTAAACAGGCCATCAAAGCAATAAAAGAACCTGAAAAAGGTCCATGGCGAATATATCATACCCTACTTAAGCTGCACTCTTATTCTTCTAACTTTTCTCATGTATGCATGGAATCAAACCAAATTGCTGATCACCTGGCCAAGAGATGCAGAATCGACAAGATTGAGGGCTCCCTCACAATACATCAATTGATACCCAGGGAGAGAGAGGACTCATTCAACTTGATAAGCTTGGATTGCCCAACACAAGGCTGAGTAATCAGGCTTCGGAAGAAAATCTCAATGGGGCAGGATTTTGATCTATTCAAGCTGCATAATACAACCGCGGAAGCTCAACAGAACTAGTTTGGAGCACTCTTTGACAACTATTATTATAAGGTTCGGCCAAGGTGATGATTGACACAAGGGGTGGAGTTTGTTACACTTGGAAGCACCTTAGAATCATAGTTATTTTTAGGACAATCACACTTTCTTGAATGCTTCACATAAATGTCCCATTCAATGAATTGAACGTTTTGTAAAGAATTATTTGTACCACTTTTAGAGTTTGCAAGTTTGGGGTGCTTATAAATTCCCCCCACATATATTGTCTTAATTTAAAAAAATTCATATGAGTCAGTGAAATAATTAATTTCTAAAGCACAAGATAGACCATCATGAAAATGCTCTTTTCTCTCTTCTTATCTTCCGTTTAACTTCACACTATTCACCACCATCATCCTTACCGATAACGACTATATCACGACTGATCCACCACTGATATCATCTCCTCTATAAGCGTCAATGGCGGCTCCACCTCCTGGTGTGAGCCCGCCCTCTTTTGCCCAAACCCCGATGAACCAATCCAACCTAAACCGGATTTCTTACCACAATCAACGAAAACCTATGCTCCACCAGTTGTTCCAATACAAAGGAGAAACAACATGCCTATTTCCGCAATCTGAAATTGAAGAAATTGAAATGTCGTTCAACCATGCTCTGATTGGTAAATTCCCAAAAGGCAGACCAGCTTTGGAATTCATCCGAAAACACATGGCTTCAATTGGCTTTAAATATGATTTCCAGGTCACAGGGATGGATTCCAGGCACATGCAGCTCACTTTCAACCTAGCAGAGGATAAACACAGGTGTTGGAGTAAGTATGTTTGGAATCTTGGTCAGTTTTCAATGCGTATACTTAAATGGGCCACTAATTTTGATTTAGATGAGGAACCCACATTTGTCCCTATCTAGCTTAGCATAGATTACCCCCCCCCCCACCCCCCCCACACACACACCCATTTTTTCCACCCTGAAGCTCTAGTTGCAATTGGTAGCTTAATAGGTAACTTTATTCAAGCATATGCTCCCACCAAAAACCTAACCAGACCAGCAACCATCATAATCTGTGTTAAAGTTGATTTGAGAGTAAAGTTACCTGACAAAATTAGGCTTGGTTCTATTGCAAAGAATAAATGGTATACTATTACTTATGAATCCAAGCCTCAGTACTTTTTTACGTTCTACAATCTTGGCCATAGCTCTAATAACTACAAAAGAGTTCTTCACTCAGATTCCCATGGTATTCCTCCCACCGGTCGTAATGAAAATGCTCTATAGGGTCTCAGTCCAAAACACTCTCAACCTCCAAGCCTGAACCTGCCCATAGCACAACCCTCCACCCCTCTCCCTACCTCCTCCCACACATAATCACTTCAAAACACTGATAGGCCATATGGTTCAAGGAACCATAGTACTAAAAAGAAACATCCTAAAAGAGGCTCTCAATCTAAAGTAGGAACACAAGCTCGGAGTGGTCCATGAGGTCCTCAACCTTGGAGAAATTGGAGGCCAGTCTGATGTCCTCCCAACACCAGGAATCATCCTCTGATGCTCTAGCTCAGCACCATGATTCTTTTTCTAATGCTCTCTCAACAAAGAAACTCATCACTCAGGAAGAAGTTAGCCTTATTGCAGAAATTCAGGAGTCCTCTACCCCTTTTAACATTACTGATAGCAATTCTAGTTGGGCAAAGTATGATTTAATTTTATCTGATTCGCCCAAAATGTATATCATCCCTTATGAAGAACCTGTGAGAATTACCAACTCTTAACCCAATGTGAGTTTTTCTATTTGGCCTTTACCCTCCCCCCCCCCCCGACCCCCGCCAGCCGGGAAGGCCTCGATTCATGCCTCCTTCTTGCTTGCTCATCAAACCTTCCGCATCAACCTGGCAGCATTAGCCGATCCAGTACATCAATTCCAATCTTGTCTAACTTTGCTAACTCCCCCTTCTCAACCCGTATCTTGTTCGTTCTGGAAACACGTCTTCCTATTCCATCTTTTCTCGACTCCGTAAGACCTTTCGTTTAATATGCCTTCTGTATAACCGCAAGAACGCCTTTGAAACAAGCTTCCAGCAGCTAAGTTGACTCCCGCAGGTCGGAAGGCGTCAAAGGAAGGAGGGGGACGCTGGGCGATCCCTAAAACACTCATTGTCTCAGAGCTCAGGATGCTTACTTTCAAATGGTCTTCAATCAAGAGCTAGGGCCTAAATCTATATTTTCTTCGGGGAGATCATAAGCGAGAGCGGTCTCATGAGTGGATAAAAATGGAGTAAAGCTCAGGACAGGGGATAAGGATGGTGAAAGATAGATTCCAAATTCTAAAGTAGAAATTTTTTTTATGATGGTCAGATTCATAGAGATAGAAGTTAAGGTCTGGGAGGTCGTCGCCGTACCTCTCAAAGTTAATATTTTTAAGCCCTTAATGCGTCCTATCCACAATAATGTAAATAGTGGCAAGATGGGGTCGTCCACAGGAAAAGGGATTTTTCTAAGTACTTAAACACCTATATGAGAAAACATACTAAGCATATATATACGGAGATATATATATATATATATATAAACATGTAAACAAGGGGGGGGAAGTTGGTTGGATGGTTCCTAAATTAGCAAGTTGAAATACAACAATTAGCAAATCAAGAGGATGATGCTAATCATGTAAGCGCAAATAGAGATGTGATGAAAATACAATTACGGAGCCTTGGGCGCAATCGACTTTCACTTCCAAACCTTGTTTCCATCATTGAACATGTGACTTATTTACTACTTTCACTACTTGCTGTGAAGACTAAACTTCTGTCCTTCTTAGATAGTAGTTTGCAAGAGTGAGTTCAACATCTCTTGTCAAACCTCACCAATGACTCCCGAGTCGCGACCACGACTCAAGGTATCCCATTAATGGCATTTAGCACGAAGGATCAACAAACTCGGCAACACTTATAACCACTACACCGTGACTAAGCATTTAACCGACCTATGCATTTACACGGGATTGATCAAGAGCGACCACTCATAGACCTCTCCCATTTGCTACAATTGATAAACATGGCAAAGAGTTCAACATTGCACATTTATCTAGCAATCATCAATTCATCAACATAATCAAAAGCTCTAAATCATACTTATAGATCCCTAACAAGAACAGGGGGAAATTTAACCCAATTTCCCCGAACCCTAGCTAGCAATTAATACAAGCATTTCATATCCTCAAGCTTTCAACCACTATGATGAAATCAACAAACACATTAAATTCCCACAAATGCATAATAGCAAGAGTAATAAACAAGCTACAAAGTGTTCTTAGGACATAGGTTTGGAAGCTTAGGTCAATTGCTCCCAAGAGATGAGATTAGCTAATAGAGTTCATGCTAATCTATCTAAAACAACAAATCAAAACACAAGATGAATCAAAGATGAAAGAAATGAAAAATAAGGGTTTAGAGTAGTACAGCAGCCGCAGGAATCAGAAATACATCACAGAGGAGGAGAAAATATAGTATTTATAGTGAGAAGAAATAAAGTTAGGATTCTGGTCAGTCGCCGTCGCGACTCGCGACCTGTTCGTCGCGACTCGCGACGGCTGTTGGCCGCGACTCGCGACGTGTCCGTCGCGACTCGCGACGGCTGTTGGTCGCGACTCGCGACGTGTCCGTCGCGACTCGCGACGGTGACCAGAATTTTTGCATTAACTTTCTTCTTCTTCTTGTGGCATGTAGTCATCTCCATAGTCACTCCTCTCAACTTCTAAGTCTTCAACTGGTTCAAAAGGGATCTTCAATGGCCTCCGGTCTTCACGTCTTCGAAACAAGTCTTCAAAATCTTCGAGAGTGTAGTCTTCAACGGCCTCCGGTCTTCATTACTTTGTTCACACAAAAATTTACTTAAAAGAGGTAAAAGAGCGCAAAGTCGCTCTTACCCCTCCTAAGAGGATTTCATGGTAAAATACAGTCTGTTGGTAATGAAAGAGCACAAAATGGATCCTAAAAAGTTCTAAAATAGGTATATAAAGTGGACGCATCAAACCTCCCCACACTTGAACCTTACTCGCCCTCGAGTAAGAAAGATCCAAGTATGTGGAGAGAATGATACCTCCACATCCTACTACTAATCCCCCAATTCACTACCTCACAAAATTCTCAATATCGCACATCCCAAGGTTAAAATCAAATGAGAATTTTCCCACAACCCCTATTCCTAAATCTACCTAACCCATATCACCCCGTCAATTCATTACTTTCCCTCAGACATCTCCTAATCCAAAACTGACAGTCCCAAATCTACTGATAAAAGATGAAACCAAAAGTATGCATCAAGTTCAAAGCACATGCTTCATTCTATATCAATATATCAACCCAAAAACGAAGTCTATTAATGATCAAGAATTTCATAACTTACTCCGTCTCTTCCCGCTAATTTGTTCATTCCCAAATGTTCCTCAAAAAGTGAAGCTACCCGATCCATCCGTGTGGTCACCGCAACCTTATGACTCCATCGCCGGCAAATGAGTAAACATATCATATTTTTCTTTCAATTTCTCTCGCTTTCTCTCATTTTGCCTAGGATCCCTTTCAGGTTTTCATCCTAGCCACACAATCATTTTTCTTTTAGCTCACACCTCACCTTTTTCCACACATTTGGCCTCTCATTTTTACCTAGGCCGCCCTTTAAGGGTTTTCGACCTATCCGGGCTCCAATGTTGCCTAAGTTGCCCTTTCAGGTTTTCAACTTAGCGGGATTGATCTGATTTTTTTTTTTTGATTTTTTTTTTCACATATATCTATAGCGAATAACTGAGTAAAAATATCCAAATCAATATGAAATATCCAAAGGAAAACAAAGTATCCAAAAGAGAGCACTAATGGAAGTCGTAACGACAATAGAAACCCCTCCCCACACTTAGAAAGCTACATTGCCCTCAATGTAGAGTAGGGCAGAATCATACGAAGCCAAGTATGGGAAAAAGGGGGGAAAGCATGAAGGTCACTCGATCAGGGCTGTGAAGATGAAGGCTCGCCGCTGGAGTAACGCTGCTGATACCGGACTAGCCACTCCTCGTTCCGCTGTCTCCGAGCCCTCCGCTGCTCTGCTCTCGGATCGGGGCCCGACTGGGACTGCATCTCATGGATGCGAGCTGACAGGTGGTCAATCTCCTCATCCATGTCGATCAAAGCCTGGGAGACAAACCTGTTGTGCTCGTCCTGACGGTGGAAGCCCTCCTGTATGGTCTGCAGCATACGCTCATAAAAATCAGGCGGAGGTTGAGAATATTGAGGCGCAGCCTGATCCTCCTGCATGGGATCCGTCTGAGGTGGAGGCTGTGGAGAGGGTTGCTGGTACTGATGATGCTGATGAGGAGGTAGGGTGCTATCGTCTGGTAGGACTGGAGCTGGGCCAAGGTCGTGAAGCGCGCGCTGGAATTCAGCTGAACATGAAGAATCAGGGAAGATCGCCAAATCTCCCAATGGTGTGTCGAATTCCAGTCGGGTCCTGTTGTGCTGAGGGAGCGCCATGAAAGTGACCTTTCTTGCACCGTACAACCAATGATAGAGCCCAGTGGTCCTGGTGACACTGAGCATCTCAAATTTGACCAGTCGATCAACGGTGATGAGATAGGAAGTCCGCTTCCCAAGGCGTGGAAAGTTGGTCGGAGGAACTAATCCCAAGTACTGGGCTAGAATGCTGATCAAACCTCCTATCATGATTTTCCCTTTCTTCTTTCCTGCCAACTCGACCACTCTTTTCATCCAGAGTTCTGCCCACAACCCGTAACCTTGCCCCGCACTTGTTAAGTGCCACAGAAAATGAATGTCATTGTCTGGCACATTCGTCGGCTCCGCGGAGCAGAAGACTGTGCCAGCCAAGAGTCTGTGCACGTAACGGAGCGCGGGGTGAACTATGGAGCTGCTCTTATCATGGGAGTTTTTGGCCCTCATGTTGATGACATTCCAAAATAGCATGTCATCTTCGATGGTTCGTTCCGGGGCCGCAGGATCCAGCCTGCTCCGTATCTCAGCAGTGGCCCAACTGAAGGCCTCCTCCACCTGAGAGACTGTCAGCTGGTACGAATTGTCATCCAAGTGAAAGGCTAGGTACCTCTCACAAGGTTCATCGCCCCTCATACTGCTGATACGGACGGTAGAGAGAAACTCCATTGTGTACCGTCTGTATGTCGGCGCGCTCTTCGTTAAAAATCCCTCCAGTCCCCCCTTGGCGAGGAGGACTCTGATAGGCTGCAAGAGACCCAGGAGATCCAATGTGGGTATGTCAACAAAGCTCGTCTCCTTTAAGAGGTGCCCCTGTAAGCCCTCCCATCGTTCCGCATAAGACCCGGTGATCCGGGTCAAACCCATGTACCTCTCCGCAAGGGGTGGTACAGGGTCTGACTCCGGAGCCGGTTGCGGAGGTGGAGTGGCAGTGTGGTCGGCGGGCTGGGTAGGCCTATACCTCCTCTTTGGGGCCATATCTGTCAATCACCAGCAGAAAGAGCAAACAGGTCAAACGAGTAGAAAATATGTATATGCAATATGACAAGTCAGTGACCACTGTCAAACTAGTTTAGCATCACAGGCTGAAACGAAAGCAGTCTAACTAGTTCAATCCGTAGTTACCATGGCATATACAATGTACATGATGTCGAAGAAGTCCATACCATTGAATCCACGAAATACTCAAAAAGTCTAAATGCTATATTTCAAAATTACAGTTATGTTCCAGTAATGTAGCCATCACTAGCATAGTGACAATGTGACCCTCTTCGTTCCATGGCTAAATTACCGTAAACTTATATAGCATTCGAAGCACACTAAACCACACCGAAACAGCGTATCTAAATAACAACGGCTTAACATGCCAATAATGCATAATCACCACCTACTCCTTAGCCAAAACAACACGAATGCATACATTATAAGATCGAGTAACAACAGGGGGGAAATCAACCCACTTCCCCCAAATTATAACAATAATACATTCGAAACCGCACGAAGAAAATATGCACCCGATACCCATGGAATCAAATTAAAAGCATAGCATATTCAACAAAATCCCCACAACAAAAATAAGAATATAAACCCCCAAACAGCATTCACACAATATACACAATATCAAATAAATAGCACATAAATTCGAAATCACAATTAGGGCTCAAAAGAGGGTGGAGGTGTACCACTATGATGCTTAGGAATGGTAAAAACAGGAGCCCACGATCGAATTACCTACAGCTTCAAAATCCTCCGAAATCTAGGGTTTCGGATTTTTTTTTTTTCGTTTTTTCGAAAGTGAGATGTGAGTGGAGTGTGGAGAGTGTGGGAAAGGGTGGTGTGAGCGGGGGGTGATAGTGGTGGTGCGGCGGCGGAGATGAGGAGGCGACGGAGGGGTGGCGGCGGGGAAAGTGAATTGGCGAGTGGAGAGGAAGGAGAAGAAGAAAAAAAACAGAGGAAAAATTAAAGGGGAAACTAATGTTCATCGGATTTTATAAATTTTTTTTCGTTCTCCCGAGCGTCGCGACTCGCGACGGACGTCGCGAGGTCGTCGCGAGTCGCCAAAAGGTGAATCTGAAAGGCCAAAATTTTCTGATCCCATCGCGACACGCGACGAGTCTCGTCGCGACTCGCGACGGACGTCGCGAGGGTGTCACGAGTCGCGGAAAGTGAAGGCTGAGAAGCCAAAATTTTTCAAAAGTGCCTGATTCCGTCGCGACTCGCGACGAGTCTCGTCGCGACTCGCGACGGACGTCGCGAGGGTGTCGCGAGTCGCGGAAAGTGAAGTCTGGGAAGCCAAAAAAATTTCAAAACTGCCTGATTCCATCGCGACTCGCGACGAGTCTCGTCGCGACTCGCGACGGACGTCGCGAGGGTGTCGCGAGTCGCGGAAAGTAGAATCCGAGAGGGCAAAATTCACTGAGCCCGTCGCGACTCGCGACGAAGTCGTCGCGACTCGCGACGAGGCTGCTAACCTGGACTTAGAAAATTTTTCTGCTTCTTTCTCTTGTCCAAGTTCTTCCTTCTCGAATTCAAGGCTTTTCCCCTTCCAAAATCCAATGCCTGAGCTTCAAAATTGCTGCAAAATCATGGAGAAAACAACCCGTGAAAAACATAAAACAAAACAATGAATCTTAATGATAAAAGCTCAAAAATAAACAACATCAACAGAAAGTCTAAAGTGACGATCCGGATGATCAAAACCCAGTATATTTAACGTCGTCGGCACGACTCACTTCCCTCTACGGGGTTCAATCACAACTCGGATCGAGGAGATGCACGTCTTCCCCTTTTTCCGGTACAAAAGTCTCGTGGTAAGGTTTCAAACGTTGTCCATTAACCTTGAAGGTAGTGGACTTAGCCCGATTTAAAATTTCCACCGCACCATGCAGGAAGACCTTGACCACCTCAAAAGGACCGATCCACCGGGACCGTAACTTACCTGGGAAAAGGCGAAGGCGAGATTGGAATAGGAGGACCTTTTGACCAACGTCAAAATCCTTCCTGATGATCATCTTGTCGTGCCATGCCTTTGTCTTCTCTTTGTAGATCTCTGCATTCTCATAGGACTCCCTCCGGATTTCATCCAGTTCCTCCAATTGCAACTTTCTATGCAGACCGACTTCATCAATATCAAGATTAAACTGTTTGACCGCCCAATAAGCCTTGTGCTGAATTTCTACCGGTAGGTGACAGGGCTTACCAAACACTAACCGGTATGGGGACATACCGATTGGTGTCTTGTAAGCCGTCCTATACGCCCATAGGGCATCATTCAACCGAGAACTCCAATCCTTCCGGTTAGGGTTAACCGTTTTTTGAAGGATGGACTTGATTTCCCGATTGGAAACTTCGGCTTGCCCGTTGGTTTGTGGATGATAGGCGGTAGATGTCTTGTGAGTGACCCCATATTTCTTCAAAAGTGCTGCTATGGTCCGATTGCAAAAATGTGTGCCACGGTCGCTAATCAATGCTCGGGGTACCCCAAACCTAGAGAAGATGTTATTTTTCAAGAAATCTGCAACCATTTTAGAATCGTCAGTCCTGGTGGGTTTTGCTTCAACCCACTTCGACACATAATCAACAGCAAGAAGAATGTACGTAAAACCATAAGAACTAGGGAAAGGTCCCATAAAGTCAATACCCCAAACATCGAAGATTTCACAATACAAAAGAGGTTTTTGGGGCATTTCATTCCTAGTGGAGATATTTCCTACCCTCTGGCATTCATCACAAGATTTGCAAAAAGTGTATGCATGTTTATTCATCGTAGGCCAATAAAACCCACTCTCTAAAACTTTCCTAGCGGTTCTCTTGGCTCCAAAATGACCGCCACATGCATGAGAATGACAAAATTCAAGTATTGAGTGTATTTCACTATCAGGGATGCATCTCCTAACAACTTGATCCGCACAATGTCTCCACAAAAAGGGATCATCCCACACATAATATTTTGCATCACTCCTTAACTTATCCTTTTGGGCTGTGGAAAAATGATGAGGAAATTTACCAGTGACGAGAAAGTTGACAATGTCGGCATACCACGGTTGGAGATCCCTAATGCGATTAATGGTGAACAATTGTTCATCAGGGAATTCCTCCCGTAGTTGCTCCTTCATTGCTGGGCTTACCTCAATGTCTGCCCCCGGAGTCAACTGGCTCAAATGATCGGCCACCAGGTTTTCAGCGCCCTTCTTATCCCGCACCTCCAAATTGAATTCGCTCAAAAGCAAGATCCACCTAATCAACCTCGGCTTGGATTCTTTCTTCGCCATTAAATGACGAAGTGCTGCATGATCAGTGTATACAATAACTTTAGTACCAAGCAAATAAGATCTAAATTTTTCTAAAGAGAATACCACTGCTAGCAACTCCTTTTCAGTGGTGGAGTAGTTCCTTTGGGCTTCATTTAGGGACATGGATGCGTAATAGATGGCGTGAGGTACTCTTCCCACCCTTTGACCAAGCACTGCTCCAACGGCGTAGTCACTCGCATCGCACATTATCTCAAAAGGCAACGCCCAATCTGGGGGTTGTATGATAGGGGCCGAGACCAACCTTCCCTTCAATGTATCGAAGGCTCCTTGACATCTCTCATCCACTACAAATTCCACCTCCTTTTGCAACAATTTGCATAGAGGAGATGCTATCTTTGAGAAGTCCTTGATGAACCGGCGATAGAATCCTGCATGGCCAAGGAAAGAACGCACTTCGCGCACATTAGTAGGATAAGGCAGAGTTTGAATCGTGTCTATCTTGGCCTTGTCAACCTCAATACCCTTAGAGGAGACAACATGGCCTAAGACAATACCTCTCTCAACCATAAAGTGACATTTCTCAGAATTTAGCACCAGATTAGTTTCAATGCAACGGTTAAGGACTTGTGCTAAATTTGCTAAGCAATTATCAAAGGAATTACCATGAATGGTGAAATCATCCATAAATACCTCGACAAAATTTTCAACAAATTCTGAGAAAATGCTTACCATACACCTTTGGAAGGTCGCGGGGGCGTTACATAGCCCGAAAGGCATGCGTCGGTAAGCAAATGTACCGAAAGGGCATGTGAAGGTGGTTTTCTCTTGGTCTTCTGGAGCGATAGCCACTTGAAAATATCCCGAGTATCCATCCAAGAAACAATAGTAGGGGTGACTTGCTAACCTCTCAAGCATTTGATCAATGAACGGTAAGGGAAAGTGATCCTTCCGGGTTTCTGCATTCAATCTCCGGTAATCAATGCAAACTCGCCACCCATTTTGAACTCGGGTGGGCACCATTTCACCCTTCCCATTTTCAACGACTGTCATTCCACTCTTCTTTGGTACCACCTGAGTTGGGCTCACCCACTTGCTATCCGAGATTGGGTAAATCATGCCCGCTTGAAGCAATTTGAGGATCTCCGCCTTCACCACATCCATCATAGGCGGGTTCAAACGGCGTTGGGGTTGTCGGACGGGTCTCGCACCTTCTTCCAACAAGATTCTGTGCATACAAGTGGATGGACTTATGCCTTTGATGTCGGCAATAGTCCATCCAATTGCTTCCTTGTTCTCCCGCAACACCACCATCAACTTTTCTTCTTGCTCCTTGGTGAGCTTGCTCGAAATAATAACTGGAAGCGTCTCGCTTTCCCCAAGAAATGCATACTTAAGATCATCTGGCAAAGGTTTAAGGTCAAGCACCGGGGCTTTCACAAGCGAGGGGAGGAATTCCGGTTCCTCGAGTTCCTCTAAGAGTAGAGGAGAAGGTGTTGAGACACTCGGTGTCATCTTTTCAAGCAAGTTCAAATCTTCAAAGCTGCCTTTCAAGTTAGTGCTCATAGAATATACATTGTGGGCATCATCAACATCACATTGCAAAGCAACCAATAAAGAATCCTCACCATTTAGTTCAAAAACATCTTGCACAACGTCTTCAACAATATCTATGGCATGGCAAGAATGTTCTTCACTAGGATATTTCATAGAATCATTTATGTTAAACTCTACTTTCATTCCATCAAATTCCATGGTGAGGGTACCCTTATGCACATCAATCATCGTCCTAGATGTTTTCAAAAATGGCCTCCCCAACAAAATTGGGGCGGCATGTTTATCATGCTCCATGTCAAGGACATAAAAATCTGCGGGGAAAATTAAGGAATCCACCTTAACCAACACATCCTCGACAATACCCTTAGGGTATGCACTAGAACGATCGGCCAATTGGATTACCACCCCGGTTTTATGCAATGTTCCCAAGTTGAGATTTTCAAACAAAGAATAAGGAAGAACATTTATGGATGCACCTAAATCAAGCATAGCTTTTTCAAAACGAGTATTTCCTATTATGCACGGGATTGTGAACATACCGGGATCGCTACATTTAGGGGGTAGCTCTTTTTGACACAATGCAGAAACATGCTCACTTTTTCCACTTTTCAATTTATTTTTGGCCCTTTGTTTCCTATTCACAACACATAATTCTTTGAGAAATTTGGCATATCTAGGGATTTGTTCAATTGCATTCAAGAGAGGAATGTTTACCTCACACCTACGAAAGACTTCGTAGATGTCTTTGTTATCCTCCATCCTCGTCCTGTCTTTCAAGGCCTCTGGAAATGGGGGTTCCGGAACATATGGGGGGCTCTCCACCATCTTTGCTTTCTTGTGTGGAGGAGAGGATGGTTCCGGGGTGGAGGTTAACTCCGGTTTTGGTGGCAATGTCTCCAACTTGATTTCTTCCTCCTTATCTTTGTTGGCTAGCTCCTTGGTCACCTCCTCATGGATTGCCTCTTCCTCAACTCCCTTCTCAAACTCTTCAATTCTCGTTGGCTCCTTCTCATGGATTGCCTCTTCCTCAACTCCCTTCACAAACTCTCCAATTCTCGTTGGCTCCTTCTCATGGATTACCTCTTCCTCAACTCCCTTCTCAAACTCTTCAGTTCTCGTTGGCCCCTTCTCAACATTTTCAGCCTCCGGTGAAACACCGACCTCTCTACCACTTCTCAAAGCAATAGCACTTGCATTTTGCCTCGGGTTGATCTCTGGTTGGGCAGGTAGTTTACCCTTTTCACGGGCTTCCATCCGGTTCACCATTTGAGCTATTTGGCCCACTTGAGTTTCCAAGTTTTTTATACTTGCTTTAGCTTCATCTTGGAATTGTTCGCCCTTTTCAGCATTCATGCCTAATCGGTGAATAGCTTGCATTACCTCATCTTTGGATAGCCCCGAACCTTCCCCTTGGTTTCGGGATTTGTCTTCAAATCTTTGGAACTGTTGTTGAGGTGGCCGGTATTGTTGAGGGGGTAGCCTGTACGGTTGAGAGTTCTGGCCTCCTTGAGGGTTTCCATACCGGAGGTTCGGTTGATCACGATTTCCCGAATTATATGGCCGGCTTTGGTATCCTGGGTATCTTTGGTATCCTTGGTTACCTTGGTAGCCTTGGTTACCTTGGTAGCCTTGGTTACCTTGGTAGCCTTGACCACCTTGGTAGCCTTGACCACCTTGGTAGCCTTGACCACCTTGGTAGCCTTGACCACCTTGATACCCATAGGTACCTTGGTATCCTTGATTTCCCTGATACCCCATAGCACTTACTTCCTCAACGTAATCCTCTTGTAGAGTGGGGCATGTGTCCGTAGGGTGCGCCAAATAGCAGATTTCGCATGACTTAACATGTGGCGCACTTCCTCCGGGGTGGGTCATCAAGGTCTTCACCATGGATGTGAGGGTCGTGACTTGATCCTCCAATTTCCCACTGTTGGCAAAATCACTTACAGGCCTTTGGTTTCTCCTCCTCAAATCAGCCCTTGAGCTAAAATTCCTCGACTCTTCCGCTAGCTCTTCATATAGTTGCATGGCTTCAGCAGACGTTTTGTTTCCGAGGGTGCCACCACAAGAACTTCTAACCAGCCTTTGGTCTTCATCCAGAAGGCCATTATAAAAGTAATACACTAAATCTCCCTCCGAATAACCATGGTAGGGACAACTTGCGAGGAGCATCTTAAATCTCTCCCAATACTCGAAGAGAGACTCTTCATGCCACTGCAGAATGTTGCTTATATCCTTCTTCAAAGCAGCGGACCTCGAGGCCGGGAAATATTTGGCGAGAAATTTTGTCTTCAAATCAAGCCAACTCTTTATGCTCCTTGGTGGTAGGTAATGGAGCCAATCTCTAGCACCATCCTTAAGAGTGAAAGGGAATGCCTTCAACTTGTAAAAATCTTCATCCACTCCGTGAGGAACCGTTCCGCTACACAAGAAGTGAAACTCGGTGAGATGCTTGTTGGCATTCTCCCCTTGCCTTCCAAGGAATGCGGGTAGCATATTGATGAACCCGGTTTTCAGCTCGAAATGCTTATTTGGTCCAACCACTGGGTATTCAATGCACATCGGTTGTTGCTCCAGATTGGGCGCCATGATTTCTCTCAACAAGGGCTGTCCCAAAGGGATCCCTCTTTGGTGGGGATGGGGATTGTAGGCTTCTTCTTCCCTTTGCTCATCTTCAATCTCAATTCGGGGGTCCATTGAAGAAGATGTGTTCACAAAATGGTCACTAGGAGGGGTGTTATTCACACTTTCCAAAGAAAGCCTCCTAGCCCGTCTCAAATTCAACTCCAACTCGGGGTCGTAGTGTAAGGGCTCTCGTGAAGAGGATCGCGTGCGAACCATACACCAAGAACACAAACAATACGTCTCCAAGCCAAGCGAAAATGGCAAATCTACTAAGAAATCAAAATAAGATAAAATCAAACTAACAAATATTCACAAGTAGCACATAATCACACACAATATGCTAAAGCACTTAAAAATGAACGCCTTTTCCCCGGCAGCGGCGCCAAAATTTGGGAGGTCGTCGCCGTACCTCTCAAAGTTAATATTTTTAAGCCCTTAATGCGTCCTATCCACAATAATGTAAATAGTGGCAAGATGGGGTCGTCCACAGGAAAAGGGATTTTTCTAAGTACTTAAACACCTATATGAGAAAACATACTAAGCATATATATACGGAGATATATATATATATATATATATATATATAAACATGTAAACAAGGGGGGGGGAAGTTGGTTGGATGGTTCCTAAATTAGCAAGTTGAAATACAACAATTAGCAAATCAAGAGGATGATGCTAATCATGTAAGCGCAAATAGAGATGTGATGAAAATACAATTACGGAGCCTTGGGCGCAATCGACTTTCACTTCCAAACCTTGTTTCCATCATTGAACATGTGACTTATTTACTACTTTCACTACTTGCTGTGAAGACTAAACTTCTATCCTTCTTAGATAGTAGTTTGCAAGAGTGAGTTCAACATCTCTTGTCAAACCTCACCAATGACTCCCGAGTCGCGACCACGACTCAAGGTATCCCATTAATGGCATTTAGCACGAAGGATCAACAAACTCGGCAACACTTATAACCACTACACCGTGACTAAGCATTTAACCGACCTATGCATTTACACGGGATTGATCAAGAGCGACCACTCATAGACCTCTCCCATTTGCTACAATTGATAAACATGGCAAAGAGTTCAACATTGCACATTTATCTAGCAATCATCAATTCATCAACATAATCAAAAGCTCTAAATCATACTTATAGATCCCTAACAAGAACAGGGGGAAATTTAACCCAATTTCCCCAAACCCTAGCTAGCAATTAATACAAGCATTTCATATCCTCAAGCTTTCAACCACTATGATGAAATCAACAAACACATTAAATTCCCACAAATGCATAATAGCAAGAGTAATAAACAAGCTACAAAGTGTTCTTAGGACATAGGTTTGGAAGCTTAGGTCAATTGCTCCCAAGAGATGAGATTAGCTAATAGAGTTCATGCTAATCTATCTAAAACAACAAATCAAAACACAAGATGAATCAAAGATGAAAGAAATGAAAAATAAGGGTTTAGAGTAGTACAGCAGCCGCAGGAATCAGAAATACATCACAGAGGAGGAGAAAATATAGTATTTATAGTGAGAAGAAATAAAGTTAGGATTCTGGTCAGTCGCCGTCGCGACTCGCGACCTGTTCGTCGCGACTCGCGACGGCTGTTGGTCGCGACTCGCGATGTGTCCGTCGCGACTCGCGACGGTGACCAGAATTTTTGCATTAACTTTCTTCTTCTTCTTGTGGCATGTAGTCATCTCCATAGTCACTCCTCTCAACTTCTAAGTCTTCAACTGGTTCAAAAGGGATCTTCAATGGCCTCCGGTCTTCACGTCTTCGAAACAAGTCTTCAAAATCTTCGAGAGTGTAGTCTTCAACGGCCTCCGGTCTTCATTACTTTGTTCACACAAAAATTTACTTAAAAGAGGTAAAAGAGCGCAAAGTCGCTCTTACCCCTCCTAAGAGGATTTCATGGTAAAATACAGTCTGTTGGTAATGAAAGAGCACAAAATGGATCCTAAAAAGTTCTAAAATAGGTATATAAAGTGGACGCATCAAGGTCCTGAGAAACCCTTCCTTGGCTGCTCTTGATGAAATCATTACTCTTCATTCTCCCGTGCTCTAGCAATTGCGCTCCCTAGACCACTACCATGTAGTTAGGTAGGGACAATCAATCCGTAGTGACGGGAATCTAGGAATGAATGGGGATCCTTCCAAAGGTGCCTAGAGGACGGGCCAGACGCAGCAGAGCGACAGCCCGGGAGCAGATTCCCCACCGGTTAAAGTTAGACACCTAATCCTTAACTTAAATTGAATTATACCATGATCCGTTAAATAAGATTTTACAAAAGGTTAAAATCTTAAAACGAAAAAACATCTTGCCGTGCGTTTACGAAAAATACAAAACTCATTTAGTTTTGTATATAACATATAATTAAATAATAGGTTAAATGAGACCAAAAAGACTAAAACGAAAGAAAATTATGTATATCAATGGACGAAATAACAATGTGGAAAATAAGACAGTAATTCTATACAATCACACTGTAGAACAATGGAAGGGATGTGGCGCAGCTTGGTAGCGCGTTTGTTTTGGGTACAAAATGTCACAGGTTCAAATCCTGTCATCCCTAGTCATTACTGCTCAAAATAGCAGTAATGGGGGATCACCTTGTCTTTCGAAAAAGTTTTTTATTTTATTCTTAATAAAAAAAAGTGTCCCGCGGTAGTGAAAAATAGATCTTAATTTATACAAGTTAATAGCTTCGGTTTGTGATAATTTATAAAATATATATGCTTGAGACAAATAGGATAAGTCACAAAAAAAGATGTGAATTTTTCTTATTATTATTATTTATCGTAGCAATCGATTTTTTTATATTTGAAATAAAGTAAATTGTATTGTAGTTTTTTTATTAATTCTTTCGTAAGTTGTTTCATTAATGCCTTTATCATCCCTATTTTTTTTATTCAATAAAAGATTGTGTATTGAGTCTGGAAATATTAATGATAAATAAAAAAATATTTATGTATAGTTTTTCGACAAAAATTTTTATAAAAGAATCGAATTTGGAGATCAATCGGTCATTTCGTTTTTTTACTATTTTCAAAATCATTTTGGAAAATTTGAATTTCTTAATATTAGAACTCATTTTGTTAGGACTAATATAGATTCGCGGATTTTTTTTCCGCTTTTGTAATTTTTTTATTTGATTTCTAATTTTGTTTGTTCTATTACAGGTCTTGTTTTTTTTTCTGTTAGCGAAGAGTTTGGCCAATGTGGAAATTTAATTTGACTAAAGGATTCATTAATTCTCTCATTTCTGATTTTATAATCTTTTTTGCCTGTATTTTCATTCGAATCATATACTTTTCTTAATCCCAATAATCTAATTAGATTTACTTTTGAAAGTTCTTTTATTAGTTTTTTTATAAATAAAATTTTTTTGACAAACTATCTTTTTATTTCTTTTGAAATTGTTACAAAGAATTTAGTTTTTTCCTTGAAAACTTTTAAAAATAGAAAATATATCTTTTTGCATTTTACAAGTTTTATTTCCAGTTCCCTAATAACAGGCTCAAAAAAGTCAAAAAGGGAAGATCCCTTTCGGGGAGAACCAAAAGGCACGGTAGTTTCCATTCCCCAAACTGTTAAAAAATAAAAGGATGTTTTTTGTTTTTTCTTTAAATATTTATCAGACAACGGCAGTTTAGATCTGTGCCAGGGTTTCAGACAAAAAGGAAATAGGATTTTTATCTGAATACCGTCTGTTAACCAATTTTTTGGAAATTCGGTTTCTGATAGTTGAACACCATTATAGGTACATTTAATATGCATTTCTTTATTCCATTCCTGGAGATCTTCAGACCATTCGGGAAATTGTAATAATAAGATACGTCCAATATTTTTGACTATTATGTAAAACGGTAAAAAAAATATATTTTCTAAGAACTGATTGTGTTATTAGCATACAACCTCTTATTACTTGGGCGAATGGAATAGTATCCCAGGCTTCGGCTATCTGTATCCGTGCTTGGTCTTTTTTTTTCTTATCCTTTTTTTTGTCCTTCTCTTTTTTCTCTTCCTTTTTATTTTTTTATAGCCCAAAATTTCCAAGTTGGTCTTGGTTTGTACCCAGTTTCGAAAAAAAAAGTTTAATTGGTCCGCGTATATAAAACGCAAAAAAGGGGACCCTTTTTATCCTGTCCAAAAATAGTAAAGAATGCACATTTGCTTGAAAGAGTTCACAAATAATAAGTTTCCGTCTTTGAGCACGTATAGAACCTTTAATTATTCCTCTTCGGAAATCAGATTGTTGCGAATATCGGATCAAAGCAACCTCGTTTCGTTGATCCGTGGTATTGGAATTTGTATTAGTACGATCGGTGGTGTCCTTGTTAGCATTAAAAATCACTACACGCTTCGCTCTTCTTGACCTAATTTGATGATCGATGGCCATGTTTTCTTGATATTCTCCTAATTGTTGTTCTAATTCGGTTATTAAGTTGTATGACCATCGAGGGAGTTTTTTGCTGATTTTATTATTATCTTTTGCTGATTCTTTTTGACCATTTGAGTGTCTTTGAGTAACATTAAATAACATTTTTTTTTCTTTTTCAAAATCTATTTTGTTTTGCTCTTGATCTGAAAATAAAGAAAGACTTTTCAAAGTTAAGTTTGATTTTTGTTCTATATCAAATTCACCAGCTAAAGGTAAAAAATTGTAAATTTCTGTTGATAATTTTTTTTATCAAACAGACCCCCTTTCTGTTGAAATTCTTGGTAATCAGTAAGAATACTATGAATCCGATTTATACCAACTGTCTTTATTAAATTTTCTATCGAATTTTTAGAGGGTAAAAACATTTCTTTGATTCTTCCGCGATAGGCCCCCTTCAAGAGGGGATCATACATTTTTGGCAAATATTTACTTTTAGTATCGTCATTACAAAATCTCGTTTTTATGTCGAGTATATTCAGAAAAAGAAATTCCTTGTCTAGAGCTTCAATTCGATTTTGAAACTCCTTGTTTAAATTATTTCGTTTTTTGTTGTTCGTATAAACCCAATGCTTGTCAAACTCATTAGAGGAAGTTTTATCTAGTGTGGACAGAGATAGTTTTCTTTGTATAATTTCCCAAAAAGTTGACAAACTGGGTAAGTATGTAAAAGATATTCTTTGTTTTCCATCATTTTTGCATGCCTCAAAGAAATATTGAGAGATTTCTTTTCGTACAGCTTTGTTAAATCGATTATTTTTTATGTAACGAAATGGGCGATTCCATCGTTTATAATCGAAAAGAATAGTTACAAGAGGTTTTTCAAAATGGAAGAGTTCCCTTGTTTCAGCAGTTTTTTTATCTTTTAATTTGGAATTTTGTTGATTCCCATTCATAGTCAGATAAGAATCCTCATCATCATAAAATGGGTTATTGTTATAGCCTGTCTCTGTAAATTGAAAATGGAATTTATCCTTTGTTTTTTCCTTTCCCTTCACTCGGATTTCTTCTGTTTCATCGATTTTGTATGGATCCTTTTTTTCTTCCGAAAAAAAGGAAGAAGAAGGATCTTCTTCGGTGGATTCCTCTTGTTCCTGTTTAGTCCCCTTCATTTCGGAAGCTTCCTAGCTAGAACTCACACAATGCAAACATAAATTAGAACTTAGCATAGTCCTCCCTAGCGCACAGAGCAAGAGTAAGCTACTTCACTCGAAAAAAAGAAATACGCTAACAATCGGCTCAGATAAGGATGCCTCATCTCTTTCCAAGCTAGCTCCGATGCAATTGCTATCGAATTAGCTTCGGTTTACAAGGTAATTACCACTTCTATGCTTTATCCAAAGTATCCACTGCCGCAAAATTAAATGTGATCTCCTTCCATACCTCGCAAGCAGCTACCAGTTCAGGACTCCATTTACAAGCCTCGCGGATAATATCACCCCCATCAACAACAAGATCACGCCAGGGCCTTCTTCGCGTGATAGTACATCTGCGATTGGTTTGTCTTGTTTAACGGCATAGCTTCACTCCCATTTACTAGTTTAAACTAACAATCAGTCTGTGCTGGGGAAGAGCTCCCCTGAGACCTAGATTAGCGAGAAAAGGAGGATCTCCCGTTGGTTAATAGAAAATTCCCTTGGTCATTCCTCTGTTTTAATTATCTTGTACCACGAGTGGTGGTAAGCTCGAGGAAGGTAGAAATTGAGTACCACCAGAGGCACCTTGGTACTTCCATCCGCCAATCAAGGCTAGTGGAGCGAAGGGAGCCAAAATGAACACACCTGCTATCTACTTGTATTGGACCTTCGACCAGGCATTCTACCTTTGTCGAATCGGAACCAACACCACTGCATTGCAATCGAACAGTTGAGCGTCCCTACCGTCGTAAAATAAGAGCACCCGGGAAGGGACCGGAGGGAACCGCAGCATGCCCCCCGTCCTTTCTTTCTATCGGTCTCACCCAGCAAGATACGATAGGGCTCAGCCAAAAAAAGGCCTAGCGCGAGCCTTTTTTTTAGTTTAGTAAAGTAGCTCCCTAAAATGGAAAAAATGGGGGACTTCTGCAACGGGCTATGCCACCCAAACCAACTGAGGGAAGTCGCATTCGTCCCAATCCGCTTTCGCTCGCCGCTACTAACGGGGTCTCGGTTGATTTCCCTTCCTTTAGCTACTAAGATGTTTCAATTCGGCCCAATGCACTGGGCTCATCTCATGGAGGGAAAAGCCAGTTTGTCTTGTTTTCCGCCCACTAGATCGATGAATAATCTCTCCAAAATCTGACCATCTGGGTCTAATATATTCGTCTCTTTCTTCAATGGCACGGAGAGGTCAATTTGAGTATATGTGACAATGTCTTGAGTCTCACCTCTCTGAACCATGGTCTCAAATACATCATTAGCATCTTTCATCATTCCTTCCTGATCATTCCGCTGGCATCTCGCATTCACGCCCCCGTTTGACTGCCGCTCGGGGATGTAGTTGTAGATAGGTTAGTTTTAGTGGGTCGTTGGTTCCACCTGCTATCTCCTTCTATGGCCACCTACGACCTTGGCTTTTTAGAGAATCCCGCGAAAGGGTCAAATCTTTGATGATTCCATCATCCACGATTGAGTTGCGAAAACTTATGAAGAACCTGTGAGAATTACCAACTCTTTTTCTCTTTTACAGGATATATAGGAAGCTGGTTACAACTCACAGGACTCTAACCTATAGCAAGAAATGCAGTTCTCCAGCTTAGATTACACGAAATTTATGGATACAGTAATCTACTCATCCACATCAGGCAAGGAAAGCATTGATATGACAGGTTCTTCTATTTCTATTAAAGATAACTTGCCTTTAGCTATCTCAGATTCTAACTCTAAAAACAAGAAACTGAAAAATTAATTTTCAGGCCTAAATATGATCTTAAGATCATCCAATAAGACTAAATCCTTGAAATTTTAAATGTCAAAACACATAACTGTAGATAAATTTTAAATTTCGAATGGTAGAGGATATAATAAATCCCTTAACAGGCTTAAATCTCTTGTGCTCAGACATAAAGTATCTCTCATATGCCTAATTGAACCCATGCATAATGACCAGGACATTGTTAGTTTAAAACTTAAATTAGGCTTAAAAAATCATTTCCAGGATGATAATAAAAGAATCAGGCTATTATGGGACAATTCGATTAAGCTAACCATTCACTCCCAGTATACTCAATTCCTTGCTATGGAAATCATAGAGTACACCTCTACAATTCCCTGGTTAGGATTGTTTGCTTATGCCAAAACAACCATAAGATCTGAGGAAAGATCTCTGGTTCAACCTGAGAGCTTTAAATGACTACATCTCTCCCCAACCTCTCATGGTGATTGGAGATTTTAATGTCATCTCCTCAGTTTCTGAATATAGAGGAAATAATACTCCTAATAGAGGAAGTATTTGAGATTTTGATGAGTTCGTTGACAACTTGAGACTCCTAATAATTAACACTGTTCGATGTGAAGTCACATGGACTAACAATAGGGCAGTCGGTAGGGTTTTTAAAAGATTAGACATAGAACTTAGTAACCAGGAATGGATTAATATATTTTCAAATTCATCAATCCAAGTTCTAAATAGGGTCCTATCAGATGATTTCCCCCTACTTTTAAGCATTCATACTTTTGATGTTAGAAGGCCAAAACCTTTCAAGTTCCAATAAATGTGGTTAAACAGGGAACAAAACCTAGGAAACCTCATTAGCAGTGACTGGAATAAAGCATGCTCTCTAAAAGGAATGGAAATATTTAGTTTCAAACTTAAAAGGAATGGAAATATTTTGTTTCAAACTCTCTGAACATGGAAAAAGAACATTTTGGTGATATTCACCAAAATAATTCTATGGCTGAAAAATTGGTTCTAGAAGCTGAGACAGATTATCTGACTAACCAATCAGATTTCAACTTAGTTAAGCTTAATCAGGCAAATGTTTCCCTCTTAAAAACACTAAAAGAAGAATCAATGTTCTGGCACCAAAAATCCAAGCAAAAATGGATTAAACTTGGTGACAGTAGTACCAAATTCTTCCATATGTCCACTAAAGAGAAAACTGCCAAAAACTTAATCATAAAAATCCAAAAGCAAGATGGCTCTTGGGTTAATAACCAAACTGAAATAGAAGATGAAGGGGTTTCATTCTTCAAAAATCTTCTATCCCAGGATGGTTCAGACCACTTAGCCTTTCATTGGAACAACTTTTTAAAAGTGATGCATTCTCTCATCTCCACTCAGCAAAACTCTGATTTAATCAGACCTACTGATATGGAGGAAGTCAAGGCTACTGTATTTGGATCTAATCCAGACAGTGCCCTGGCTCTGATGGATTCCCAGCAAATTTTTACACTTTTTCTTAGGACTCCATAAAAAATTACCTTTTGGAGTCTGTCAACTCATACCTCAAAGGTCACTCAATTCCCCAAGCCATCTCAGCCACATGGATCACACTTATCCCTGAGAAACCAACCCCAAAAACCTTCTCCGACTACAAACCAATAAGCTTGTCCAATTTCATTAATAAAATCTTGTCTAAGCTTTTAATGAATATGATAGGTCCCATTATGGAATCCCTTATTCCAATTGAACAATCTGCCTTCCTAAAAAATAGGGACATCTCTGATAATGTAATCCAAATGCAATAGATGTATAGGTTACTCTATAAAAGTGCATAAACCAAAATATCATCCTTAAGCTTGACATGCATAAGGCATATGATATGGTTTCTTGGGGTTTCTTAAACTCCATTCTTCTACGATTTAGCTTTTCAGGTCACTTTGTTAAATTAATTTTAACAAACATCTCCTCTGCCAATTTCTTAGTTTTGTTTAATGGAACCCTTGTGGATTTTTTTTAAAGCCTCTAGAGGCATTAAACAGGATGATCCATTGTCACCATTTCTGCATAATGTACTCACTGAATCCTTCTCTAGAGCTATAAAACTATATTTTCAGGCAGGAAAAGTAGAGTACTTTCACTGCTCAACTCACTCAGCTAAAACCACACATCTAATGTATGCTAATAATACTGTGATTTTTCTCAGGGCTGGAAAATAGAACTTGAAAGGAATTAAAATTTTCGTACAAGCCTATCAGTCCACATCTGACTAACTGATAAACTTCTGCAAAAGTGAGTACTATCACCCCACAAAAGCCTATACTATATGTTAGAGACTTGTTCAATCCATCATATGTATGAAAAAAGGCCAAGAGTGTTTCAAGTATCTAGGAGTCCCCATTTTCAGGGGAAAAAACAAGTTGTCTAACTATAATCACCTAATTGAAGCAATAGATGCAAAACTTAATGATTGGAAAAACATCTGGTTAAACCAAGAAGGTAGGCTAACTTCAATCAAAGCATGCCTCATGTCTATGCCTGTGAAATTTTTTCCTACCACAAAACCCCCAAAATCACTAGTAAAGCTTCTTGAAAAAAAAGCTTCAACATGTTTTTGGGGAAAATCTAAGCATGGAAATAAGAAAGTGTGGAGATCCTGGCCAAAAACGTGCTTCCCAATAAAGGAAAATGGTTTAGGTACAAGGAACCTTCACACATTCATTTCTGCATTTTCATGTAAGCTCGGGTGGAAAATGCAAATTAATGACATAGTATGGACAAAATTCCTATGGTATCTCCCTGTTTCTACACTACAATGCCCTCTTTGGTCAATGATTTGTCAAGTCACTGAGTTCTGTAACTCACACTAAAAAATAATCCCAGACAAGGGCAGGTGTAGTTTTTTTAATGGACACTGGTCTGGTACTGGAGCCTTGTGCTATCAATGGCTAGATCAGAACCCTTCATTCCCTCATATCTCACTAGCAAAAATTGTAGCTAACAGGAAAATGTATATGGCCACTATGGATCTGGCTACCAATGTTTTATCAATTCTGCAGGATGTTCAGTTGATCCCAGAACAAGAGGACAGACTCATATGGACCTCAACTGAAAATGATGCTTTCACCATTAAGAGTGCATACCTAGAACTTAGACAATGAGCAACCCCAAGACCATCTCTAGATAAAATCTGGAAGCAAAGTATACCAAGTAATCTCTCTATCTTCATGTGGAAACTCATGAATAATTTCTTGCCATTTGATAACATCCTCCTATCAATAGGCATCAATATGGTCTCTAAATGTTCATTCTGTAATCAAGTTGATTCTCTTGACCCTTTTTTCAATGAATGTTAGTTTGCATCCTCTGTGTGGTCTAAAATTCATCTTCTCATGAACATAACTGGCCAAACATATCCTTCAATGTGGGAAAGAATCAGCTCTTACATATATTTTGACACTCTTTTTAAGTCACAAAAAACTGTAGTCCTTACTGTTGCCTCAGTCACCTTCAAGCACCTGTGGAAAGCAAAAAAAAAAACTTTCCTCTATGATAATAAGGCCCAAACCATTGACTCGGTAGTGCACTGCATAAAGGAAAATGTGTTTTTACATCAGTGTTGTTTTCCCACTTTTTAAGAGCTCAGAATTTGATATTTACTGGATACAGGCAGGTTTAATGCCATACTTTGGAAATAAAAAAGTTAAACCTCCAACACCTGTAGTTTGGTCTCTTTCGGTTCTAGGTTATAAGTGTAACATGGATGCATCTTTCTCCTCAATTAGTAAGCATGGACTGTTATTTAGAAATCATAGAGGGCATGTAATCAAGGTTAGTTTTCTATCCTCTCAGGTTAAAACTCCTTTGGACGCTGAAGTGATCAGTATTCAGTTAGCCATCCAAACTGCAATGTCAGAAAATTTCAATGGATTGGTTTATGAATCTGACTGTTTAAGAGCTATTTAAGTAAACTTTGTGTTTACAACATTTTAAATATAAATTAATGATTTGGTATTTCAGCCCACTTTATTTTTAAGCTCAATCCAGCCCAAAAACATGTGCAAACCCTAGACCTATAAATAAAAGGAAACTGTAAGCACCCTTTACTTCTTTAGATCCCCTAATCCACCCCTGCACCGCCTGTCCACCTACACGTCACCACCACCAAGCGTCCAACTACACCGTCGTCCACTACAACCGATTGGAACCCTACGACCGAGCAGCGCCTCACCACTACCACCATTGAGCGCCCACCGCGTCCAGCAACACTCGAAACACCACCACTTGACGACAGAAGTGAGCGCCTCACCTCACTGCCAGGGTTTCCAGAATTTTCTCCCCCCTCCCCCGCGCTCCCTGCTCCGCCGCGCCACCAGCTCGTTGAACAGGTTCTCAAATTGGTGTATTTAGGTGTGTTTTGTAGATTGGATTTTTTGTATTTTGTAAATCGATTAGGTGTATCATTTGGTGCAAATCAAATTTGGTGTATTATATTCGATTAGCTCAATGAACATGTGCTCGGATCTGGGTATTCTTGCTAGAAAAACTCCTTCTGATTTTAAACCACTGAAACTAGAATCAACATCGATTCGGCTTTTGATGGTTTTTTTAATGTCTGGAAAAAGAACGTGCAATGTCGCACAAGGCTCGTTTTTTTTACTTCGGTCTTACAAGTTGCGACATCGCTACACCTTTGATCCATCACACTTTTTACCTCGGTTATATTTTCAAATAATCAGGTAAAAGTATTTTTTACCTCAGTTTTGAAGTGATCAGTATTCAGTTAGCCATCCAAACTGCAATGACATTATACTTTTTACTCCAACCACATTTACCTCAGTTTTTTTGGACTAATAACTGAGGTAAAATCCCCTGTGGGACCGAGGTAAAATGTCATGTTTCTTGCAGTGATTGCATCCTAGGTGCATGGCCTTAATGACCGGCTTTAAGGAGGTCTGCCAAAATTCAAATAAGGATTTAGAGGTTGGGGATTTTATCCGGTTCTATGAACTGCAAAGTGCTGGTAATTGCGGGTCTAAAGTACACCTTTTGCCCTAGTTTGCCTAAGGTACGCCTTGTGAGAGGTTTCCCTAGTTATTGTGGGTCTTAGAAGGACATGTATATTTTTAAGGATGAAGAAGGTAATAATATGCCTCCATGGAACCCTGCTGTTCAATTTGAATCGAGGTGGGATAAGCTAGGGAAGTTGAGTAAGAAGAGTCCGCTTATGAGGGAACTATACCCACATGCCATGAAATGCAATGAAGATATTCCATCTTAAGGGTAAGCAAGGTGGTTGTTTCTGGTGTTGTATTTTACTATCTCTCTAAAATTGGGGTTCGTTTGGATTATTCTTTTGTTTGATTTGTTAAGTGTATGGATGACTTTGTCGAAGATTGTGTAGAGGGGAAATGAGGAGGAGACTTCCAATGCCTTTTATTACAGCGTCAGTCCCAGAAGATGAAGAAAGAACCCAAAGGGGTTCCAGTGGTGCTACTTTGCACAATGTTGGAGTAGCCCCTAGTTCTGGGCTCTTTCTGCATGTGGGTTTGAAGGATAAAAAGGATAGTGGGGCTATTTTTGTACCCCGTTCTAGTTGTTTGACTGGTGTAAATTCTAGGGATCCTAATGCCTTGCTAGCCCAAGTAAAGGATATATGTTTGGTTATTATTTGAACTTACATCTAAGCTTGTTAAGAGGAGGGTTTTGTGTTTTCAGCTGCAAAATGCAGTGGTGGTGATTAAAGGTGATAATGTCAAGTTTTTGGGGAGAGTTGGAGCGATCGAATGAGAGGTGTGAGTGGTTGAAGATAGAAGTAGAAATTTCCAGAAATTTGGGTTATGAAAAAGAAAGACTTAAGGGCTGAGTTAGCAAGGGAACTCGCTGATCTGCAGAATGGAGGTCTTGTGGATCAAAGGTATCCCCAGTGCAATGGTGAACAAGTTGTTGAAAACATGCGGGGTTTTACAACTTCGCCAAAATGTGTGAAGATTTTGGATGTAACATGGCATGCATGGAAAGGTATGCGCGCTCAGAATCCCGACTTAAATTAAAGGGTTTTCGAACGCTAGCATTATAAAGCACGGCAAGGTTGGAGCCGAGCGGGCATTGGATGAGGCATATAACCAGATGGTTGCAAATAATGCACTTTCTTTTCCCCAACTCGATGAGGTTGAGAGTCTGTTGATGCTACTCATGCTCGGTGAGCTTGATTGATAAGTACAAGAATGACGCCGAAGAAGAACATAGGGTTGATGAGATGGTGCAGAAGCTCCTACAACAGCCTCTCCAGCTTGTTGGGATGCTTGGTTATGCCCACGTTCCGGATGGGGGTAATGTGGAGGCTACTGACTATTATAACACCGGATACGAGGGAGGAGTGTAGGTTAAAAGTTTTAGCTTGTAGTTTTGCCAATGGGGACTTTTTGATTTATTGGAGGTATTTCTGTGTATGGATTGCTTTGTTTTGTGTTTTTACGTTTTCAGCAATTGGTTGTGAGTTCAGTAAGGTTTTTCTGAAAGGGTTTATATTGTTTGTGTGTACTATTGATTCTTGTGATTCAGCAACTTGTGGTTGCACACTTGTGACGCTAGAGAGTGGTTTTCCAAGTGTATGAGAAGCCGTGCATAATTTAAACTTGTTACTTTACTAACGATGTTAGCATTGTACACATCTCCTGGGTTTGTTATTTATTGTGGATTGCTATACCACGCCCTGTATTTTACTATCCTCGCCCTAATACGTATACAGTATATTTTTTTAATTTAATTTCAATAACTGAATTAAAATTAATTTAGATAATTGTAGTTAGTTAATATTAACTGAATTAATTTAAAAGAAATTCCGCCGCCGCCGGACCACCGTGCGCCGCGCCGGACCACCGTGCGCCGCGCCGGACCACCGTGCGCCGCGCCGGACCACCGTGCGCCGCCGCCGGACCACCGTGCGCCGCCGCCGGACCACCGTGCGCCGCGCCGGACCACCGTGCGCCGCCGCCGGACCCGGTTCGCCACGGTCTGGCCGCGAGCCGCCGCCGGTCCGCTCGCCACGGCCTGGGCGCGAGCCGGAGCGGTCTCCGCTCGCCACGGTCTGGGCGCGAGCCGCCGTCGATCCGCTCGCCACCGCCTGGCCGCGAGCCGCCGTCGGTCCGCTCGCCACCGCCTGGCCGCGAGCCGCCGCCGGTCCGCTCACCACGGTCTGGGCGCGAGCCGCCGCCGGTCCGCTCGCCACCACCTGGGCGCGAGCCACCGCCGGTCCGCTCGCCACGACCTGGGCGCAAGCCGGAGCGGCCTCCGCTCGCCACGGTCTGGGCGCGAGCCGGACGGGCTCAGCTCGCCATGGGCTTGCCGCGAGCCAGACGGCTTCCTCTCCCCAACTACCCACATTTAATGTCATTTACTCTATCACACACCCGAAAAAGTTGAATTTTCTGCTATAAAAAGATCATTTCTGCTGTAAAAATATGTGGAACTCCAAATTTTTACTCTCCAAATTTGTACTCCAAGCAAGGGTGTTAGAAATTCCATGTCTTCGGAGGTAATTTTACTAATCAGTTTTCTGTCCATAAGTAATAGTTAAATTTATTATCTATTATTTTTTGAAGTAGAAATTTATGCTCATCTTAGTTTTTTAATTTATGCTCATCTTAGTATTTTAATTTATTAATTGTAACGTAAAAATTATTGTAACGTTAATTTTAATTATTGTAACGTTAATTTTGTTGTTTTGTTAATTTTATTATTTTGTTAATTATTGTAACGTTAATGTTGTTGTTTTGTTAATTTTGTTATTTTGTTAATTATTGTAACGTTAATTTTGTTGTTTTGTTAATTTTGTTATTTTGTTAATTATTGTAACGTTAATTTACGTTTTTTTACGTTATTTTGTTATTTTAATTTGTTGAAATGTAATTACTTTGTTTCATTTTACATTATTCAAATGCAAGTATTAAAAGTTAATCTGAAACGACCCGGTTGCATTTTGGATTCCAAAAGTTCATTAGTAAACATTAAATTCGTTACGTTAATTAATTTTAAACCTTAATGTGAAATGTAAGAATGTAATATTAATTCTAGCCACAATGTTATTTCATTTTTTTTCCATTACATGTATGTTTTAGCTGTTAATGACAAATGGCGGAGTGCACCCTTAAGTCCATTAGGAGGACAGTTTGAAATGGATGAATGTAATTTTAGTTTAGGGAGTTAATTTGTGTACGGGAATTTTATAACTGTAATGGCATTTCATGTACTATAATTTTATCTTTATGTTCTCTTCTTTAAGTATATGTTTTAACGTTTTGACTGTAATTTTATCTTTATTCGTTCATATGTAAACGTTAATTGACGACATCATTGTCGCTGGTATAGCAGTTGAGTGTAACTAATTACTTGATGTTTATTGCTGTTTAAGGATGACAATCAGTCATGTGAAGCTGCTGCAGGGCGGAATGGATACTCTCCATTTGCCACCTCAGCTGTGTTTCCAGGTGTTGCCGAGGCTTATTCCTACCTGCAACGGATTGCTCTGCAGGTGGGATTTGAACTTGTCACGAGGTCCTACAAACAGAATAGGAATGGTCCCCTGAGGTTATATTGCATTTGCAATCGGGGCCGAAAGGATAAGATTGTAGATACGAGCGAATCTGATGTAGTTCGACGGAGTAGCACCTCTACCGGAAGTTGTGACTGCCCATTCGCGATTGTCTTGAAACAGAGAATCACGGGGGATGGTTGGAATGTAGTGCCGTGCAAGGATCCTAGACGAGGGATGCACAACCACTCTTTCTCAGTGTACCCCGAGGGTCATAGACAGAGCTGCAAGCTCCATGCGGACGCGAAGCAAATGATCAGAGATATGACAGATTCAGAAACAGCCCCAAGGCATATCAATGCCAGCCTCAGTAATTCGTTTCCGGACCTGCATCAGAACATTAGGCAGGTGTACAATGAGAGATCGGCATATGTAACAGAAAGGCGAGGCGGGCGCAACACAGCGGAGAATTGTTTGCATCTGGCCACCGCGAAAGGGTATGTCACTAGTCACCGCTCAGCAGGTGATGGTACTTTGACTCATTTATTCATGGCCAATCCCGATGCTGTTATAGCATTTCGCACGTTTCCATGGGTTGTGGCCATCGACTCAACGTACAAGACCAATCGCTACGGCATGCCATTCATTGAGATGGTTGGGATGTCCCCTTGCAACACAAACTTCCTGATTGCCTACGCAATTGTCGTTGACGAAACGGCAGATACCTATGAGTGGGTGCTGAACGCGCTGAAGAACTTGCTTGTGGATGGACCGTTCCCTGAGGTTGTGGTCACCGATCGGGAGATGGGACTGATTAGGCCACTTCGGACTGTGTTTCCAGAATCGAATCATTTGCTCTGCACCTGGCATATTAACAAGGATGTGGAGGCACGTGTTACTGTGCTGACAGGGAATAAGAGGAATGGGGCAGCGTTCAAGAATGGTGCATGGTTCCGGGTTTGCAATGCGTCCACCGTTTCAGAGTACGAAACCGCCTTGGTAGATATGAGGGCTGGATGGTCTTGGAGCGAGGCTGTTATTAGTTACGCTGAGACGACGTGGCTCACCCCCCATAAGGAGAAATTTGTGAGGGCATGGACGAACAGATTTCTGCATTTCGGGAACACAACTACATGCAGGGTCGAAAGCGCACACTCGTCATTGAAATGGTGGTTACAAACGTCGACTGGTTCACTGGACACGGTATGGAGGCGTGTCGACCTGCAGATAGCCCAGCAGATTACTATGATCAAGACCGGCCTGGAGAAATCAAGAACGTGCATTGGAAGATTGCACCGTATGGCCCTTTTCAGCAACTTGATCAACAATGTGTCCAAATACTGTCTGGATAAATTGACGGTCGAGTCCGGGAGGATTGATGCACTCGGAGCACAGGTATATGCTTACTGTGGCTGTGTGCTGCGCTCGACACACGGAATACCGTGTGCATGCGTCATGGCAGGGGCAGTTGCTGAAGGAATCCCCATGTACTTGGACGACATTCATCCGCTGTTTAAGAGCCTGGCATTGGGTGATCACGTGCGGAGCACAGAAAACATTGCGAGGGCCGAACAAGATCAGTCGCGGTTCAACACTCTGTTGGAGAAGCTGGCACGCAGCGACCCTTCGGTCCGCCGACGAGTTTCATCCTACATAGATGCGCAGTTGCGTCCGGAGGAGAGCGGCATTGGCGAGCCGGACAATTGTACTAGTGCACGTGGGAGACCAAGCGAGCAGGTCCCCCGATCAAGATCAACCCGACGTTCACCGAGCTACCACGAGCACGTGAACAGGCGATACGGGAGTAGTTCAAGGTCCCCGGGGCGTGCTTCAGGGAGCGGTCGCCGGCACGGTAAGTACAAGCACCATTCTTCCTAATGAACGCCGCCTGCACAAGATATTTATCTTAATGTGTTCTCCTGCAGCGACATTCCCGTTCCTCGAAAGTGTCCCCCACATTGTCCGGCGTTACATCGAAGGCTGGAACGATGTCGTGAGTGATGGAAACTGTGGCTTCAGATGCGTTGCTGATGCGTTCCACGTAGACGGTGAAGGTGAATGGTCTACAGCGCGTCGGGCAGTATTTAACGAGATATCAACTCATTGGCCTGACTATGTTCCCATATACGGTTCGCAAGATGACGTTGAATTCGCCAGAGCCCGTATACACCACACCAGCGGTCCATGTGGTCAAGAGCATTGGTTTACGGTCATTGCAGACATGTTTCCTGTCGCCACCTACTACAACACGGTTGTAGTTTTATATTACATTTTAGAGAATGGGTCGGCGGACCATTGCTGTACAGTCCTTCCACTGAGGGCAGGTGGGGGCGAGGATGGAACAAGTAGGGAGCTACACATTGTATACGTTCGCAGTGCAAGCCATTTCGTCCGGGTACACGTGAAGGAAAACTGTCCCATGCCCCCCGTGGTTAATATGTGGACCACATTGAGGAAGGCTGATGTCATAGGTTGGGAGTTACCCTTTCGTAGGAGGATAAGGGCTTGGAGAAGAGCATACTCTGAGAGTAATTAGCTGTTGTAACCCAGCGAAACATTTCGGCATGTACGCAACCGTTACAGTTATTATCGAAGCGTCACAATTATTTTGAAAGCGTTACTGTTGCAAAAATCGATGACTTATAAATTTGATATGCACAAACAGTTACCGATTACATAAATGAGCAAACTATGGCAAAATTGTGGGTTCATACATAAGCAAACAGTCGACTAAGGAATGGGTCCATAACCGAGCCTGCGATACTCATCGCGATGACTGACAAAAGTCGTCATCAACTCCCTCATGCAGGGGTTGGCGAGTCCATCAACGGTCGCCGAGTCAAACGGATCCAGGGCGCTGATCATGTCACTCAGCATCTGTTGCACAGGAAACAGATTTTACAATAACGAAACAGTAAAATGTAATATAATTACTCGAAGCAAACAGTTCGAGAAAATTTATCGATAACTGATGATGTGTCCTGTCCGGTCCACTCGTGGCAGCATGTTCAGGATTTGCGATCAATGGGTGCGAATGAGTCGCGTACCAGTCCTCGTAATCCATGGTACACTCTGATTGGCTCGTGGCTATCGGGAACGCTGCAAGCTGACCGTCGTGCCAAGTGTGTGCCATCTCTCATAGGGTCAACTGCAGCCTCCCTGGGTAGGTCACTGAATAGCCGGCTGGATCAGCCGGGCGGGAACAAGGCTCGGGCGCAATTGCAAGACCCCGCGGTATACCCTGTACGAGACCGAACTGGCGCACAACGCGATCTGGCATGTACGCCTCAACTGCGTCGAGGTATCGAATCACGCCGCGGTAGTGAGTCCTCCCCCTCGCAGCCCTAACCACGTCCACTCCATATGGCAACCAATCCACCTGCAAAAAGTTTCACAGACATGTTACGTTTCTATGGAATCCGATCTACCTACTACTGTCAGAATAAGAGTAAAATCATGGAATTCATACCTGGTCGGGCTGTAAGGCATCCAACTGACGCCTGATGGCACTGAGCCTCCCAGTATCCCTCCCTGTTTTATCCCCTGTGTGCCACCGGTTGGCGTGCCCCGGAAGAGCTGGCAATGTACTCGGTCTCGGCCGAAACATCGGAAAGTACTCGTATATCCATGCTTGAAGGAGCGTGCAACATCCGCATAGGCCGCGCGCCTTGGACCGGGACGCAATTCCCAACTGCAGATACAAACTGGCCAACGTCGCCGAGCCCCACGACAACTGCGAATCAAGTAGGGGTAGAAGGTTGGCTCTAACCTTATTCCCAGTTTTATCCACAAAAAGCGTGGATGAAAACAGGGTCAGCATGTAGCACATAAATTGGAAGTTCTCGCTCTGCCCTGCCGCTACACACCTCGCCATCAATGATTGGGCATCTATGTTACCCCCGTTCCAGTTTTCCGCGACAAAGGACTCCACGTCTTTCCCAAACAGTTCAGCGCACGCTTCCTGAATAGTCTCCGCCGAAATGGTACTCGCAACAGCGCCACCAACGATGGGAATGCCAAGAATCATCTCAACGTCGTGCATCAGGATGGTCATCTCCCCAAAAGGCATGTGAAACGTGTTCGTGTCCGGCTGCCACCTCTCGACAAAAGCGGATATCAGTGCCATGTCAAGGAACTGGAACATAATCGCAGGCAGGTGGGCCAACCCGGTCGCACGTATCCGGGCCTGTGCAACATCGCTCAGTTCGGGGAGTGTGGCGACTAGCTGCTTGCATAGCGGCGACCGAGCATGGCATCTCAGCACACCTCGCTCTATACCATTCCAAACGTCAACAGCGACGTGTCCTCCGAAGCTTGGTATAACGAGGTCATCTTGCGGGCCACCAGCCATCGGTCCCCGCACTAGCCACGTCTCATCGGCGGGTCGCTTCCTCCTATTCCTCGGTGCCCTTCCGGTGCCAGTCTCACCGGCATTGCACGATCCACCAGAAGATTGTGAGAATTGACCAGCTCTATTCCTCACGGTGTGCCTGGCTCCTCCAGCAGCATAACGTTCGATCCCAGCATCCAATGGCACACTCGTCCCAGGTTGGCCCATCAGGGGGACATCTGCCGGCAAGTCATAATTCAACTGCCAGTCACTATCGTGACGGATTCCACCAGACGCGAGAATGTTAATCTCCGGACCGTCCCATGTTGGCATGGGATCGAATGCACGAACGCTCGGTGGAGAAGGCCGCTCCGCTCCTACATCACACTCCTGCGGCCGAGGCGACGGTTCATCCTCGACCACGCGGCCTCTAGCCTGTCTCGCCGAGGCACTAACACCTCTTCGTCGTATGGAACGACCATGGCCGTCAGGTTGACCAGCAGTGCTCATCTACAACACAAGATATGTAATTAGTATAACAACAATTGAATCAAACTGATATGATAAGATAAATTAACATACATTTCAACAACGTGTGAACTAATATTTTCGAACAGTGCATAATTTCAATTTACTAATGGAAACTACATATTCTATAATGCATAGGAAAAAGTGGATATAACATAAAAAACCCCACCACAAACAGCAAATTTAATTCTCGTACAATCCCATACAACGAACTACACATTTTTTTAAGTTACAAATTGGAAATTACATTACTAAATAATCTTATTTTTTTACCACATCACACTATTATTAACATTCAAGGAAACAATTGTTAAAACATATCATAATAATTTACTACACAATTGTTTACATCGGATTAATAAAGTTTATTTAAATAGAACTATATTCTATTATGTCACATATACTTTCCAAATTACGGAAATAGTAATCATTTCCAAATTTAAACTAAATAATTTCTAAAAAACACAATTTCTTCGTTTTAATTCCAAAATTCATTAAATTCCTAATATTAGATTTCTCCAAATTATTCTACATCTTAATCTCCTATACTAACAACCAACCGAACATCCATTCTACATTTAACAAAATTCTAACAAACCCCAATTCTAACAATTCCGACAAGTTCAACAAAATTCGAATAGATCGGGCAACAATTCGCACGAAAAGTAAAAAAAAATTCCTCCAAAACTTACGTTTTCCGACGGGTTTCCGGCGGCGGCGGGCGGCGCTGGCTGGGCGGCAGAAATGGAGAGAGGGAAGGGGGAGAGAAATGGAGAGAAAGAAGAAGAAGAAGGAGAGAAAAAGAGAGAAGGGAGGAGAGAAGGAAGGAGAGAAATTGCAAATTTATACTACTTCTCCCAATTTTTATTTTTTATTTTTAAATTAAAAATACGTGTATTTATACGTATTAGGGCGAGGATAGTAAAATACAGGGCGGGATATAGCAACACCCTATTTATTATGCGGCTTTTGTGAAGTATTTGTACGCGTATTTACGAATCTTGGAGATAAGGATCAGCACTTCTGTTGGTGGCTGGTGGTTTCCTAGCACATGGGAAGCTGTGGCGTATCTCCTTGATCTTGTAGCAGAACGTTTGTGAATTTTAAGGTTACGATGGGTTGGATTTTAGGGTTTGTGTCACTATCACAGGAACCCCCATCTAGCACCGGTTTTTTCTCGTTCTAGCACCAATTTTTTCGTTAAAAAAAATCGATGCCTATGTAGCAGGTGAAACGATTTCACCGATTTCTAAAAAACCGGTGTTAATTTAGCACCAATTTAAAAAATTGGTGTTAATATGTACCCTGTTAGCACCAATTTTATTTGGCACCGATTTTAAAAAATCGATGTTAATTGTGTGACCCATTAGCACCAATTTTATTTGGCACCGATTTTAAAACACCGATGCTAAAATTTTTAAGGAGATTAAAAATAATCCCTGCGCGCAACTGCTTTCAGAGGAATGGAAAAAGGCCAAACATTAATAATTTAGTAGGGATTAATTTAACATCATAATAAACGTGAAAAAAAATAGTTCAAATTATATTTATTAACAAAATATTATGTTGTAACTCCAAAATATACGCTACAAGCTTATCAGGTTCCACTAAATCTACCTAAACTCAACTACAATTTTATTGGGCTCGACATCTTTCTCTGATGCCGCTATTTTTCTTCATCCACTATGAATATACCAACTCTAAGAAGGTCCACCAATAAATTATTGGTGGTATGATCCCTGCAAAACATTGGACAGTATTGCACGACATATAATCAACATTATTATCACAGGGAAAGTCTCAGGAAAGACAGTCTATCCATAAGATTAGGGACATTTACTTTAAATGTATTTTTTTATAAAATTTAAATTTTACATTTTATAAGTTAAAACAAGTAATAATATGTATTTGAAGGTGAAAATATAAAAATATATGATATAAAAAATATTTTAAAAAATTTTAAATTTTATATGTAATTTAACAAATACAGTATATAAGGTAAAAAATAAGTGACATGTCCATAAACTTATGGGCAGGCAGCCTGTCAAGAGACCTACTCATTATCACAATGTAAGATTAATAGTCATAATACAGAAGAAATGGGAATCATTTAGCATCATGCAATGGGGTTAGCACATACATACTCCTGTTAACTTTTAATGAACAACGTCTATATTATGAATGGCAACACCCAATGAAAGCTAACTTTCACTACTAAGCATGTAAACATAACCTAATTAACCAAGAAGCATTAGGGGGTCCAATGAGTAAACGAACAAGTAAAGAAAGCAAAAGAAACAAGTGAAGAGAAACATGTAAAGAAACATAGAGCCTCTGTAGCAAAGTTACAAGGTCATGCAGAGACCATGACTGAATTAGTCAGAGACAGCTATGAGCAAGTAAACGAACATGTACAGAACCGAAGTAATTTCAGATAGAGCCTCTGTAGCAAAGTTACAAGGTCATGCATAGACCATGACTGAATTAATCAGAGACAGCCATGAGCAAAGAGAATATAATGATGTAGAGATTTACCCTCAGTTGTTTGTTCCCCTCCAGGCCTTAACCAAGAGCAGAAGCACCCAAAGCACCACCATAGTTGCCACTTCAACAATAACAAGATTATAGTAAGACATAGATAGCCTAAAGTGCCGGGGTGCTGTTCTCCAAAATTAAAGACTATAAAACAAATAAAGGATAAAAATTCACAAACATATTTCGGAATTTTCCATTTTCTCAGTGCATTAATGGGATCAAACATGCTACAAACTAAAGGAGACCTCCACGTAACTACTTACTTGAGGTAGAGAGCATCTAAGCTCTTATTCTCAAGAAGCGCCTCAGCAATACCTGAAAATCCGTACCTCCATTCCAAACCATCAACATCATACAACGGTCAGTGGGAAAAGTGATTTTGTCCATAATGAATCCAAAGTTGAAATTAAATAGCTGATTTGAAGCTATACAGTGTAGTCAGTCAGATTGTTGTTGAGTTCAACAATACGCAAATTTGAATTTGTCTTTAGTAGCTCAGCTACAAACCAAATTTGAATTATAACAACTGCAAGAATATAATTTTAAACCTCAACATCAATAATGAATTTAGCAAGGCAAAGTACATCCACCTTCTCATTGTTCCCGCTGGCAGTAATGAGCAATATTACAAGGACATAGTACAGCTTATGGAAAACCGTATATAATATTACTACAAAAATTCCAGACAGTTATTTTGTGCGATCACTTTTTAGACAAGTATTGTTATATAGCAAAAAAAAGATGAGGTTTGAGGGGAAAACAGTTTTCTGCCTTTTCAGCATAAAGTGAATTACAATGGACCAAAATGGAAAACAATATCCAACGGTTCATATGAAAATTACCTTTAACAAATCCACTGAACTTCAGAAGTAACTTCAGAGTTTGGTTCTTGAGCAAATGCCACACCAAGTAACAGCAACAATACTTCTTTAGTACCTTTTCAACTTACCACAAAGTAAGTCTTTCAAAACTTTAATCCAACTCAAAAGTACTCATAGATAAACCAAATCTAGTACTCTAATGCGTAAAATGAACATAATTCATCATTCCTATGAGGTTCAGCAGAAACACACGGCATATCTCATTTACATGAAGGAAAAGGTACAAAAGCAAAACAAAATTACTAGCTATCAGCAAAAGATTTGGAAAAAAATTTGCAGCAGCAAATTCACAGGCTTCAGAAAAACAGCGACAACACAAACAATATATAGACTGTCTATATGTGTAAAATACTAAGAGACAAGCTTAAGGTAAAGTATGATCATTCCCAAAAACAAAAAACAAACTCACTTGACACTATCAAAATTGAGTCCCATCCCTTTCTGCCCATCCTGCCCCGCACAATGCAACAATACTCCCGTGATACACAATGTAACTTTTCACGATTGATTTAAAACGCAAACACAGCAAAAAAAAACAGAGAGAAGAGAACTAGTGATTATCTGCAGCAAAAAAAATTTCAGAACATATACCTCAGGCTCAATTTATTCTTCCTCCTCCCACTCATCATCATCAATTGGTTCAACGTCCACACCTTCATCTTCTTCTTCCCCTGCAATTCAAGCATTTTTCCTCTATCAGACAAAAATTCGAACACTTGGAGAGCAAGCATAAGAAAACAAAGAAAGGAAGAGGCGCATTGAGTTGGTCACATCCACATTGTGACAAAACACGAATTTAACGACAAAAGTATACTGTATAGGCAAGACACCAATAAAAACATCTGAGAAAACAGGGCAACTTACAGAGCTCCTGCTTCTTCTCGAGGAAAGCGTGTGTTGCGTGAGCTCCACCAATCCCAAATCCGCAGCTCACAAATCCTCAGTCGCCGGCGCAAAAGAGAACTGATCATCGTGAAAGAAGTGTTATCAGAGACACCCTCAGTTCGAAGCGGTCATCCCCATTTTCAAGAACCTGGCAAGAAAACGGCGACCTGAAAGGGTTCTCGTCCGTTCTTCCCACCATAGCGAAGAACATTCACAATGGTAAGAATAAGAAGAAGAAGAAGAAGGTCGCCGTTGTTGTCATTGTTGTCGTCGTCGTTTTCAACTCGTTGGAGGACTTAGAGGAGGAGAACGCCAGAGCACACAATGGGAGTGTGTCGACGGGCAGAGATCCTTCCGTCATAATTCATTCTCCGGCATAGAGTCCAGGCGGGGCCGGTGGTGGCACGGATGACGAGGCGGTGGTAGAGATAGGAAGAAGTGGCGAAGGCGGCAGGGAGGTGGAGGAAAACCCTACGAAGAAGGAAAAAAGATGGGATTGAAATACAGCAGAAAGAAGGAAAACAAAAGACAATTTTTTATGTTAGAGAAATGTGTGATAGGATCATGGGTCAATTAATTTTTAATGTACTCCCTCTAGTCCACTTATATTGGCCCCCATTTTTTCTTACATTTTTTCAAGGCATGTTTGACCATCGATAACTTTTGTTATGTACGATAATAGTTTATAAAATTTTACTTTTCAAAAACTATACGTTACGGAGAATCCAAAGACATCTCACATAAGGTCCATTACTATATACAACAAAAGTTATCGATGGTCAAACATGCCATAAAAAATTGGCTGGTCAAAGGGGGCCAATATTAGTGGACCAGACCAAGTATGTTAAGTGAGTGAATAAAAAAAGGTAAAGTCTTGGGAAAGACAGTCTTTCCATAAACTTATGGAAAGACGGAGTTTAACTAGAATAATAAAAGGTAAAAGGCTTTAGTTGCAATTTTAAAGCTTTATTATACAACGTGTAGTAGGTATAAAATTTATAACCCGATTCATGCAACTCGAAAACTTTATCTTGATTTATTCTAATTTGCACTTTAAACCTTGGTCTTTCCATGACTTATGAAAAGACCGTCTTTCAAGAGACGAACTCATAAAAAAATACATAAAATTAATTTTGGGCTTCACCCACTTAACACATGTTAAAAATTTATTGGTCCATCACCCTATCATATACATTTCCCTAACATAAAAAATTTTCTGGGGGAATGCATGTGTATATTGGAAATTTCAAATTTTATATATTTATATTTTTTAATTAGAAGGGCATTTTGGTCTTTTTAATAAAATCGGCGTTGATAATCGTTGACCATAATTTCATACCAATGTAAGGTTATATATGCACTTTTAAAAAACTGAGAGTTATATTTGCACATATCAAAGAACTAAGGGTTATATAAGCATTTTTTAAATAATGTTTATATACATAAAGTTAATTAAAGTTTGACCGTTGATTAGTTAAAGTCAACCTAGTTATTAGTGGTTATATATTGAAAGTCAAGTAAGCTTTGACCGCTGATTAGTCAAAGTCAACATAGTTATCAGTGTTTATTTATTGAAAGTCAAGTAAAGTTTGACCATTGATTGGTTAAAGTCAACCTAATTATTAGTATTTATATATTGAAGGGATAAGTGTCAATATAACCCTATCTACTTGAATAAGTGTCAATATAACCTTGAGACATTTTTTAGTGCAAAAATAACCTTAACTAGTTAATGAAAGTGCTATTTTTGGCATTGACTTTGATTTTCCAGCATTAACTCTATGTAAATTGACCAAAATACCCTCTTGATAAATTTGAAATTAGGTGGACAATTTTACCCTCATAGTTCGTCGGACCACCACCGGACCACCTTCGGAACAGGTAGGGTTATATCAGCACATTATGAAAACTGATAGGGTTATATTAACACAATCTTAAAACTTGTAGGGTTATATCAGCACATTCCTAAAACTTATAGGGTTATATTAGCACATATTATAAAAGTTAAGTGTGTGTACTCAACTGGCCTTAACTGGCGACCACATAATCATATACATCATTATCACATCATAACAATGTCTTATACACCATAAATTTGACATTATGACACAATTATTCATATTAAACACCATTATCACATATCATAGCCTCATTTCAAAACTTGTCAACTTTAAAAACCCTAGGTCAAAGAATACGGTAAAATAACAGCCACACACAACACCAAACGTCATTCAATAATCAATCCGGACTAAACACAACAAAATACACAAAATATCATTAAAATGTCTATATTCTATAGTGTGTGTTGATATAACACTACACTTTTTACGAATGTACTGATATAACCCTATAAGTTTTACGACTGTGCTGATATAATCCTATAAGTTTTAGGAATGTGCTAATTTAACCCAACCAGTTTTCATAATGTGCTGATATAACCCTACCTATATCGGCGGCCGTGTAGCAGCGGTCCGATGGCGGTCCGGCTATATTGAAGTATTAATGACTCTAATGGCAATAACATCATTTCCTATTTTTTTAGTATTTTAATTTCTTTTTAGAAGGGCAAAAATGTATTTTTTATAAATTCTGGCTAAAAGTTTCTGGTGAGGGTTATATTGGAACTTATACTAACTATCTAGGGTTATATTGGCACTTTCAAACACTAGAAGGTTATATTGGCACTTATGTCAAATAGGTAGGGTTATAGAAGCATTTTTTCTTTATATTGAAAGCCATGTAAGTTTTGACCGTTGATTAGTGAAAGTCAACCTATTTATTAGTGTTTATGTATTGAAAGTCAAGCAAGTTTTGACCGTTGACTAGTCAAAGTCAACCTAGTTAATAGTGTTTATATATTGAAAGCCAAGTAAAGTTTTGACCGCTGATTGGTTAAAGTCAACTTATTTATTAGTGTTTATATATTGAAAGTCAAGTAAAGTTTAACCGTTGATTAGTCAGAGTCAACCAAGTTATTAGTGTTTATATATTGAAAGTCAAGTAAAGTTTAACCGTTGATTAGACAGAGTCAACCAAGTATTAGTGTTTATATATTGAAAGTCAAGTAATATTTGACCGTTGATTAGTTAAAGTCAACCTAGTTATTAGTGTTTATGTATTGAAAGTCAAGTAAAGTTTGACCGTTGATTGATTAACGTCAACTTAGTTATTAGTGTTTATATATTGAAAGTCAAGTAAGGTTTGACCGTTGATTAGTCAAAGTCAGCCTAGTTATTAGTGTTTATATATTGAAAGTCAAGTAAGGTTTGATCGTTGATTAGTCAAAGTCAGCCTAGTTATTAGTGTTTATATATTGAAAGTCAAGTAAAGTTTGACCGTTGATTGGTTAAAGTCAACTTAGTTATTAGTGTTTATATATTGAAAGTCAAGTAAGGGTAACTGTTGCTTAGTTAAAGTCAATTTAATTATTAGTGTTTATATATAGAAAGTCAAGTAAAGGTTGAACGTTTATTAGTTAAAGTCAAACCTTTTTATTCGTATTTATGTATATACTAAGTCAAGTAAGGGTTGAACGTTTATTAGTTAAAGTCAAACCTAATTATTAGTGTTTATATATTGAAAGTCAAGTAAAGTTTGACCATTGATCGGTTAAAATCAACTTAGTTATTAGTGTTTATATATTGAAAGTCAAGTAAGGTTTGACCGTTGATTAGTCAAAATCAACTTAGTTATTAATGTTTATATATTGAAAGTCTAGTAAGGTTTGACCGTTGATTAGTCAATGTCAACCTAGTATTAGTGTTCATATATTGAAAGTTAAGTAAAGTTTGACCGTTGATTGGTTAAAATCAACCTAGTTATTAGTGTTTATATAATGAAAGTTAAGCAATGCTTGACCTTTGATTAGTCAATGTCAATCTAGTTATTAGGGTTTATATATTGAAAGTCGAGTAAAGTTTGATCGTTGATTAGTTAAAGTCAACTTAGTTATTAGTGTTTGTGTATAGAAAGTCAAGTAAGGGTAACTGTTGCTTAGTTAAAGTCAATTTAATTATTAGTGTTTATATATAGAAAGTCAAGTAAGGGTTGAACGTTTATTAGTTAAAGTCAAACCTTTTTATTCGTATTTATGTATATACTAAGTCAAGTAAGGGTTGAACGTTTATTAGTTAAAGTCAAACCTTCTATATTCATATTTATGTATATACTAAGTAAAGTAAGAGTTAATCGTTGACTAGTTCAAATCAACTTTTTTATTCACATTTATATATACTAAGTCAAAACGTTTATTAGTTAAAGTCAGACATTTGTATTTGTATTTATATATATACTAAGTTAATAAAGAGTTATCGTTGATTAATTATTTAAAATGAAGTTTTTTATTCGTATTTATTATATATACTAAGTCAATTAATAGTTCAACGTTGATTAGTTAAAGTCAACCCCCTCTATTTATCTTTACATATACTAAGTTAAGTACGGGGGGTGACCTTTGATTAGTTGAATTCAAACCTATTTATTTGTTTTTATATATACCTGGTTAATTAAGGATCGAACGTTGATTAGTTAAAGTTAATCATTTTATTCGTATTAGTGTTTATATATAGAAAGTCAAGTAAATGTTCAATGTAGATTAGTTATAGTCAAGCATTTTATTAGCATATACAAATTAAGTAAAATAAGAGTTTATCATTGATTAGTTAAAAGCCAACTTAGTTATTAATGTTTACATATTCAAGGAAGAGTTGACCAATTATTAATTAAAGTAAACTTAGTTGACGGATTAAACTTCTAAATTGTTGGATTAATCATCCATCTTTTATGAACTTAATTGAACAATCTTGGAATACACATACCAAGCTTCAGGGAATGAGAAAACTAGTTTTCAAACAAAAAATTTAAAATAGTCTCTGAAACAATGGAATGCCAACATTTTTGGCAACATCTTCACTGAAGTTAAAAAATGTGAAGAATTGTTATTCAAAGAAGAAGAATATCTTCAACATTCAGATAACTCAATAAACCTAATTGCTTTCAACTAAGCAAAAGCTAATTTAACCAAAGCCCTAACCAACCAAGAATCTTATTGGAAGCAAAAATCTAGAATCAAATTGTTAACTAAGGGTGATGGCAACACAAAAAAAATCATCAACCTGTTAAAAATAAACATAAGAAACAAAGAATATCTGGGATTAAGGACAGTAATGTTGACTGGATTTATGACCAAAAACTTATAGGAGATGAAGCAGTTTCCTATTTCTCTGACCTTTTAACCCAAGAAGATACTTACCAAACGGGTATTAATACAACATGTTTACTAGAAAACATACATGTATCAATAACTAATTTTTTTAACCAAAACTTAACCAAATCAGTAACTATGGAAGAGTTGGCTGCCACCATAATGAACATGAATAGTGTTTTGGCCCTGGGACCTGATGGTTTCCCAGGACTATTTTACCAAAAATGATGGAACATCATTAAAGAAGATGTTCTAGAAGTTGTTCATGGTTTTTTAAAGTCAATTGGAATTTCCTAAGACCATAATAGCTACAAAGATTGTTTTATTGCCCAAAAAAATGGTTTGTTCTTTCAAAGACTACAGACCAATTAGTCTTTGCAATTTTTTAAACAAAATCTCTACTAAAATAATAACTAACAAATTGAAACCATTAATGAATGACATATTAACTCCTGAACAGGCTGCTTTCACAGCTGGAAGAGAACTTTCTAAAAATGTCTTATTAATGCAAGAACTGGCAAGCTATATTAATTCCAAAATAAGGGGTTATAGTATGATAATCAAGATGGACATGATGAAAGCATTTGACAGGGTTTCATGGCCTTTTTTATCCGAACTCCATATCAAAATGGATTTTGGCTCAAAATTTTTAAATATGATAATAAATAACATCAAATCTGCATATTTTTCTGTCATTGTAAATGGGAACTCTTTTGGATTTTTTCCAGCCTCAAGGGGTTTAAAGCAAGGTGATCATCTATCTCCTTTGCTTTTCATTCTTATGGCAAAATCTATTTCTAGCGCCCTAAATTTCTTCTTTCAGTATGCAGACATACCTTATTACAAATTACCAAATCACATGTTGAACATCTCACATCTCTCTTTTGCTGATTACACAACAATATTTTTTTAAAATACACAAAGATAGGGCTTAAAAAACTTATGGGTTTCTCAAACTGTATGAAAATGCATCTGGTCAAAAGATCAATTATGAAAAATCTTCATTCCTAATATCCAAAAAAGCATCTCTAAGATTCATTAACCAAATCAAACTGAAACCCAAATGATCCCAGGGAAATTTCCCCTCAAATATTTGGGTTCTCCAATTTTTATTGGAAGAAATAAAAACTCTCATTACCTTAAGAGTCCGTCTCTTGAAATACGCTCTTTTCATAAGTTATGGAAAGACCAAGGTTTAAAGTGCAAATTAGAAGACATTAAGATAAAATTTTTGGGTTGCATGAATTGAGTTATAACTTTATAAATACTACACGTTGCATAGTAAAATTTTAATAATGCATCTAAGACCTTTTATCTTTTATTATTTTAATTAAACCCCGTCTTTCCATAAGCCTATGGAAAGACGGTATTTCCCAAAACTTTTCCTTACCTTAATCTCTTAAACTATTTGAATGCTAAAATATTTCAATGGAAGAATAAACTCTTATCCCAAACAGGAAGGATGACCTTGATTAAACATGTACTATCCATTATCCCTCTGCACATCATAACAGTGCTAAAGCCTACAAAATAAATCATCAACAGTCTTCATAAGACAGTGTTCACATTTTTTTTGGAATCCAAAATTTTCATCTAATCAGTCAAGGAGAACATGGAGATCTTTTGAGAGATTATGTTATCCATTACATGAAAATGGTAATGGTTTCAAAAATCTAAACCTTATGATCCAGAGCTTCTCACTAAAGCTTTGGTGGAAGCTACAACATGGAAACTCTTTATGGGCTAAGTTCATGTGGTCAACTCCCATAAATCACTAAACAACCAGAACCTGAAACAGAATCAAAGAAGTATATGCTTTAGCCATAAAGCATACTCAAATTCAGTTATGGAGGGGTTCAGTGTCATTCTGGGATTCAAATTGGACTGGATCAGGTTTTTTACTGCACAACTAGAATCCAGAAACTAATCTACCATACCCAGACCTCACAGTTGTTGAGTACTTAGCTCAACTAGCTTATTTTCTGAATTTCTTTCTGAATCATTTCTCAGTTGATACCATCCAAACTCTGAGCAATGAGTATCCAATATTCCCCGAGTATGAAGGTAAGATGATATGGAAACCAAACCCTAATGGCTCTTTTTCATTGAAATCAGCTTATGAAGCTATCAGGCCAAAAAAAGCAAAAAATTAAGTCTTTTACTCACCTCTGGTCTAAGCTTCTGCCTAAGAAAATCAATATTATGGACAGGAGATTACTTAACAGACTTGTACTTTTCCCCGATGTACTTGAAGACTTCACATTTGATCTCCCATCAATTTGCTCTTTTTGTAAACAGGATTCAGAGAGTATTCACCATTTTTTCAATAGTTGTCCTTTTTATTAAAATGATTTGGATTAGAACTGAGCAGGTTTTTGGCATCAACTCTTTATCTTTTGATTACTTGTGGGACAAATTATTCTACCATTGGAATATGAAATAGGATATACCAGAATTCAGTTCCCTCATTAAGATCTTGCCATGCCTTTGTATTTGGTTTATTTGGTGTTCAAGAAACAACTATTTTTTTATATCAAACTAAACCAAATGAGGAGATTATTTTCCAAAAAAAAATTGTGGCAATTAAATGACATCTTGCTTGGTTTTAAGATCAAATGCTTCTAGAAATTAACATCAAGATCTCCTAAGTTATTCATCTGCAGGACAAAGAACAACCTGAGAGAAAAATAATCTGCTGGTCATCCCCTGATCATTTCAAAATAAATACTGATGGCTCATTTCTAAAGAACGAAAATACAGATGCTGGTTTCATTATCAGAGATCACCAAGGAAAACTGATATTATCTGTAGCCAAGATGCTCTCAGTTTCAAACAGCTTTCAAGCTGAGGTTAAATCCCTTCTTTATGATTCAAATAGCGTTCAAGCTTGGATCTGTGGAATAAGAAACATTCAAATAGAATGTGATTCTGAGCTCCTAGTTCAGATAATCAGAAGAGTGTTTAAAGTTCCATGGAAAAGTTGCTAAGAAATCCGTCAAATATGGAACTTGCTTCAGCACATGGACTAGACTATCTCACATATTTATAGAGAAGCAAATAGCATCGTGGATGCGCTTGCAAGATCAGCAAGCACTCATCAGGTATCCTCTTTCCTTGATCTTTCAAATTTATCAAATAATATTCAAGGACTGATCTTCCTTGATTCAATCTCATATCCCTATCTTTGAAAATAGTTTAGCACTCTTATGATGCTTCTTGCCCATCTATCATGTTTCTTCAAATTTCTATTATTGGATTTATATCCCCAAGAATGAGTTACTGCGATTTTCTTTTATGGCTTTCAGGTTTTGACTAGGGCTGGAAGAAAGGGATAACCTTGAAGAACATGGAGAATTTTAAAGGGATACAACCAGCTGATGATAAGCACATTTGGACACTTATGCCAACACTGATCATAACAGGAGATGGATTTCAAACTCAACACCTCTTCTTCCAATCACAATGCTCTCCAACGGTGAATCTTTTCCGAGAAGAGATTTGTGAGGGATTTCTATGGGAGGCCACCTTTTTTTGCTAACACAGGGGAGGCAAAAAAGTGGAAGGCCATAGAAAATGTCGAAAAGGGTTTCATGCTATATTCTTTGTCGACACAGGGATTGGAGACAAAAGATATGGATTGTAACTTTTCGTGTATAGCTATTCCACATTTAGCTTCTTGCACATAGTATTTGTTTACACGACTCTAAGTTGTACTCTGATCATTCTATTTCTCAGGGCCTGGGGAGCCCAATACACACCCCTCACCTTCGTGAATTAAAAAAAAATTAAAGTAAACTTAGTTATTGGTTTTTATTTATAGAATGTCAAGTAAGAGTTGATCGTTGATTAGTGAAAGTCAAGCTAGTTATTAGTGTTTATATATAGAAAGTTAACTAAAATTTCAAACGGAGATTAGTTATGTCAAACGTTTTATTAGTATATACAAATTAAGTCAAGCAAGAGTTGATCGTTGATTAGTTAAGTAAACTTAATTATTAGTATTTACATATAGAAAGTCAAGTAGGGGTTTACCGTTGATCGCTTAAAGTCAACTTAGTTTTTAGTGTTTACATGTAGAAAGTCAATTAGGGATTAACCATTGACTAGTTAAAATTGTACTTATATATACTAAATCAATTAAGGGTTGAACCTTATTTAGTTAATGTCACACATTTTTATTCTTATTTATATATAGCTCAATAAAGGTTGATCATTGATTAATTTAAGTCAACTTAGTTATTAGTTAAAGCAACAAAAGAAGTGAACGATTTTGAAAGTTAAGAAAAAAGAATTTAGCTTAGAGCGTCTGCGCGTAACTGCTCCCAGTCCATGAAATTTCTGGCAACACTTTTTGAAATTTTTTGCAAATTTTTAAATTTTTTGGTGGGGAAGATTGAACTTTAAAAAAAATTGGCAAACGTTTTGAAATTTTTGGCTGGAAGATTGGATTTTTAAAATTTTTACCACCGGTTTTTAAAAATTTGTGCTATTTTTTTCCAACACTGGTTTTGGCTCGGTTTTAAAAACCATTGTTAACATTGAAAAAAATGTTGCTATTTCAATTTGGGCACCGGTTTTAAAAAAAGGTGCTAAAAAACCAGTGCTAGAAGGGGGTCTCTGTGGTAGTGTCTATGAGCTTGTAGCTGTGTTTTCGACGTGGGCCTTAGTTTTCAGGTAAGGATGCCATGTGGGTTTAGTTTCCTTATGTGTTTTTTCAGGAAATAGTTCGACATTCCATTTTCCAATACCGATTATTTGACTAGTTGGTTTCTTGGGTGGTGCATTGTATTAAATGTTATAACCGTGTTGATTGTTAGATGCTTGAGGCCGAGTTGTATCTATAAATAGGTTGTTATCCTTGTGTTTTAACGCGTGCCAATAGCATTTTGAGGAGGTGGCTTTTATGTAAAATGGTTATTAAGTATGTAATGAATTATCTTAGCTAGCCCCTGGCTCATAACTAGTTATGTGGTGACTGGGTTCGGTTGGAGTATTTGCTCCATTTGGGAGAGGAATGGTTCCCATGTTTCTGGGTTAAGATGATGGAGTTATACCATAAGTATCTTTTATAGATTTATTATGTGTTGAAATTTTTGTTACTGAAGTGTAAGGTTTTTATGGATTGGCGAACGAGATTAGCGAATGCGGGAGGGGAGGGGTGATGGTTCTATAACATCATCTAAGAGGCTTGTCGAATGGGCATGAGGAAAAACTCACGTGGGATTCGTGGCTCAAGCTTGCTTGAGCGTGCAACGGGAAGAAAGGGAAGCATGTGCATGTGGTAGATTTGAAAAATCTGCCATTTGTTTTTCATTTAGGGAGTTGTAAGTGAAGCAATTTCATTTTTTCTCTTAGGTCTTGGGATGACAGTGTTCCAGGTTAAGGCCACTAGTTATAGAAAAATGGGAGATGAAATAAGCCATCATCATTTTCCCTTTAAGGCTGTATAATCTGGTTCGGGGTTTATATGTGTTGTAGATATGATTGGGTTGTATTCTTTATATCTTTAGAGATGATGTCTTATTCAATTTTTGGTTGTGAAATGAGGTTTATTAGAGTGAATTTGATGGTGTATTGGCCTTGTGAGTTGAGCCTTTTGTAATTTTGTATTATGCCGGTGTAATTTCAACAAAGTGTATTCCTAGGTGTGTATAGAAAACCTAATTTTGTGTCTAAGCTGTACCTTATCACTATATCCTATAACGTATGGGATGAGCATAGGTAATTCATTAGGTCTTCTGAGGTTGTAGATGTGTTTAGACGTACCATTGCCTGGACGTATCTTAGTTAGAATGGCGTCATCCTATGAGTCTGCTGACATGTATTGCCACGATTGTTGTTGGTTAGTGTTCCTGATTTTCTATTGTCTTAATCTTTTCTCGAAGGATTTTGGTTTAATCTTTGCCTGGTTTCATCTAGCTAGTATCCTTGTTCCATCAGTTTTCAGGTGGTGGGGTTCTCTGCTGCCTAAGTAGCTCATTATCACAGGGATCATTTCCTCCTTGTAATTATGTCTTTCTGTGTCTTTGTCTCCAGTGCCCTAGAGTGGTTCCTAACTTTTCCTTGGGGTCTATCAAAATCTAGAAAGAAAAATTAAAAAAAATGATCCCCACAGACGGCGCCACTGGTGTGGGGATTCCTTCCCGATAAGGCTAAATCTAAAGGTCGGCCGGCATATTCCTCTCATTGAGTACTTGCAAGAAACTCCCTCGAGAAGTCCCGGGGGAGAACCTCTGATGCCCAAGTACGACTTAAGGTAATATTGGGAGGTTGTCGCCGTACCTCTCAAAGTTAATATTTTTAAGCCCCAATGCTTTCTATCTACAATTAAGTAGACAATGGCAAGTCGGGGTCATCCACGAAGAAGAGGGATCTTTCGAAGGGTTTAAACATATAAGGTTGATATTAGACTAGAGGTAGATAAATATATATATATATATACATATAGATAGATAGAAAATCAAGTAAAGAAAGAGGAGGTTTGGTTAGTTTTGTCCTAAATTATGAAATTAAAGACAAGCTAACTAGCAACGTCAAGTAACTATGCTAATCATGCAGAAACTAAGAAACAATTGGTAAAAACTACAAAAGACAAAGCCCTGAGGGCAATTGATATCCACTTCCAAATCTAATGTAGATCATTGAACCATTCACTCATTTTATCACATTCATTACCTATGGGGAATGCTATCACTTCTATTTTGAAGATCAATATTCATTTCTTCTTAATAGTTATTCACAAAGACAAACAACGATCAGTTTCAAACCTCATTGATAATCACTTTAGGCAAACCACACCATAAAGGTATTTCATCAATGACATTATACCCGAAGAACCATAGATTTGATAACAACAAGCATTATACCAAACACGTAGCCATTTAACCAAACAAAACATTCATTAGGCTAAACCTAGAACAAACCACATTTAAGATTCAACCTTTCATTGCATCTATAGGATAAATATGAGAACAATCCACATTAACATACTTATCTAGCAAGAATCACATCACATTATACACAAGAAGTTCTAGTTCCATGCTATTGGATTTTCATGTGAAGGGGATAAGAAATCGTACACTTTCCTAACATCCTAACAATAAATTATACAAACACTTCATATACTCAAACAACTCATAGCATAAATGAAGTAAAACATCACATTAAAACACATGAATACTAAATAACAAATGCTTCAAGAAAGAGTGAAATAGAGGTCCTTACTACATTGATTAGGAAGCTTCAATCAATTGCTCCCAAGAACAAACTAACCTTAATAATGAAAATACATGATTAGCCTACAAAAACTAAGAAAAGAAAGAAGGAAAAACTAGGGTTTTATGTCCTAAAACCGGGAACAAGAAGAAGGGGTCAAGAGAGATAGGATAAGGTTGGTACTTATAGTACAAAAAAGTAAGAAAGAGTTGCGACTCGTGACCAATCCTTCGCGAGTCGCGACCGAGCCAAATTTCTGCATCTTGATTTCTTTCTTCTTTTTGTCCCAAGTCCTCCTCTTCACTTCACTTATCTTCAATTCTTCAAGCATTCAAAATCTCAAATGCAAGTCTTCAAATCTTCAAAGGTAGTCTTCAAAGTCTTCAAACAAATTGCCTTGTCACATAAAATCCTCTAAAAAAATAATAAAAGCGTAAATGTCACTCTTAACTCTCCTTAGAGAATTTCAAGTCAAAATGCCACGTCTAGAGCCCAAAAGTGTACAAAAGTGAATCATAAAAGTCCCAAAACAACCATATAATATGGGCACATCAAATATAGCGATTGCATTGTGTTTAGTGGCTTACCCCCAGTTTGTGCTTCTCCTTCCTTCTTATAAGTTTCTGGACCGTGCGATCGCGGCTTGCCATTTGCTCATCTTGTGCTTGACCAAGGACTTAATGGGGCGCATTATGGTAGTAGTGCTTTTGTATTTAGCATTTTTTGCAGGCAAACCTTGTTGTGTTTTGCTTCCATGCTAGAAGCGAGAGGGTTGTAGCGGACCTATGTTGTGCGAACTAGATATATACCATTTATAAACTTTAAATTTTAGAATTGAAAGAGTATTCTTCTTTTTATCTTTTTTTTTTGTTTAATTTCTTTCTCGCAAGCTTTCTTAGTTTAGTCACGTGCATGTTTTTGTTGGGATTTGTTGGGACATGGGCTCGCGTCCTCACGTACTCCCTCCATTCCTCTATTAGTGTCATATGTTTGGATGTTTGGATTTAGTTGGGAAAAAAAAGAGTGGATGAAATTGAATATAGAAAGTAAAATGTAAAATGAATGGATGAAATTGAAATAATCTTACAAAAAATGAAAAGTGTGGCAATATATAAAAGAAACAAATCTAAACGGAAAGTGTGTATATAGAGGTAGTACATTCTTCAACACATAAACTTTTTTGCGCATCTCTACATTCTTCAACACATAAACTTTTTTGCGCATCTCGCCATTCCTTGCAGTTGGGTAGTTTCACAAATAATTATAGGTGTCTTTATATATAGAGGAGGGTTCACGTGTCACAAGATTTATGTGAGAGTAGATAGTTATGCAAGACTAAATCTGAACATTCATATACTTAATCTAACGGTGGAGCTGCAGCTAATAAAAAAAGTAGGCGAGTCTCTCGGAAAGGTCAAATTGGGTCGTGAAGCAAATCCGTTTCAATTTAGTAAGATCGTAGTTTTACTTCTGCACTTCAAAAGAAGCTTTAAATAAGTATAAATTTAAAGAATAACAATGCAAGAAGCCATATTAATCACTCCACTGACTTCCTGTAGGAGGAATATTTAGCAATACTTTCTCTTGTCTTCATTTGCGTTTGGGTGATTATTCCGGTAATTTTCTGACCTTGGATTACATTCTTGGCACTTTTTTTTCCAGATTTTCATACAATCAGATATGTTTTATTTTTTAACTATGGAGGCACGTTCAGGTAACACTTGAAACACCAACAAATTATAAATGACTCACTAAGATGTATAACTTGAATCACATTTAAGTTATATGAGAAATACTTACAAGCTATACTCAAATCACCATATTTTAAGTACCTATAAACTATATTTCAAGCACTTTCATGATATATTTGGAACACTTTTAATGTATGATTTCTTTCAATTAGTTATTGAGGCACCTACAAGTTATGCATGAAGCACTTACAACTATAATTTAAAACACCTATGCTTGTTTTTGTATGTATTTTTCTTGGAATGCTTGTAGGTGCTTTTTGTTAAGGTTGTAGGTGCTTGAAATTATCATCCTTGGTGCTCTAAGGATTTTGTGCTCTAAGGATTTTGTGCAAGTAACTATTTCTTCTAAGTGCTTTGAATGTCAAGTATAGGTGCTTCAACATATGTTTGTCGATGTTTCGAAGGTGTGTTGAAGGTGCTTCAACTTTTATTTGTTGGGGTTTTCGAGTATTATGAAGGTGCTTTAACTTATGCGTGTAGGTGCTTGAAATTAATGTTGTTGGTGCTTTATGAATTTCATGCAAGTATTTGTAGGTGCTTTGAGTTTGAAGTGTAGGTGCTTCAACTTATATTGTAAGTTTTTTGAAGTTGTGTTGAAGGTGTTTCAACTTTTATCACTGAGAGAGTTAACTAATTTTTTTCTATGTTCAAATGCAAAATTGTTGCATTCCATTGTTACAGGATTGTTGCATTCCATTGTTACAGAAGCTTCCAAGTTCACAACAACCAACATAAGCAATTTTCAGCAAAAGATAAATCTTAGCAACCACCTAAAAGCAAATTTCAGAAGTGCATCCTTGTAATTCCCGGCAACCAGCAGTACTCACAAGTGCTCCATCAGATTGAATCATACCCGGGAAAATTCCCAGAAACGTACCCTCGGGATTCCAACAAAATACCAACAAAATTTAATTCCTAGGATTAGTAGCCGAAACCTGCAATTTATCTGAACCTTCAGAAGCAGTTCATCAGAAACCTCTAAATCTTGAACTACCATGCTTGAGTACTCAAGAAAATTCGAAGCTTTGATATAAATATGTTGCATAGTGACGGGCACGGGCGGTCGTCGCGCCCGCGCGCCAAAAGATAATTTATAAGCCCTTTCTGCTTACTTTCTACAACTAGGTAGATAGTGGCAAATCGGGGTCGTCCAATGAGAAGAGGGATCTTCCTAAGCGTCTAAGCACACAAATGGTTGATACTAGGCTAGGAGTAAATATATATACACACACTTAAAAGCAAGTAAAGGGGGGGTTGGTTTGTTGGTTTCCTAAGTTAACAAAGATAACTAGCAACGTCAAGTGACTATGCTAATCATCAAACGAAACTAAGAAAAGGGGTTTTAAACTACAAAGATAAAATGCCTTGGGGGCAACGGATATCCACTTCCACATCTAATGTAGTTCATCAAATCATTCACACATTCCATCATATAGCATTCATGACCCAACACTCACACACCCCATCTAGCAAGTACCACAACACACACACCACAAGGAGTTCTAAGTTCATGCTCATAGATCTTCATGCAAAGGCGCTACGGAATTCGTCACGTTCCTACACCTAAGCAATTCAACCACACAAGCACTCCCTATGCTCAAACCACTCATGGCACACATGCAGTGAAACACACCGTCAAGAGTACATAAACGCCAAATAACAAATGCTTCAAGAATGAGTTTAAATCACCTATTCAATACTTCAACTACTTGTCGTGGAGGCTAAACTCCTATCCTTCTTAGTTCGTAGTTTGCGAGAGTGAGTTCGACATCTCTCGTCAAACCTCACCAATGCCTCCCGAGTCGCGACCACGACTCAAGGTGTCATTGGTGGCATTTAGCACGAAGGACCAACAAGCTTGGCAATGCCTATGACCACTACACCGTGACTAAGCATTAAACCAATTCATGCAATTACACGAGATTGGATGAACGTGCAACGCACATTCATCCACGAGCATACGACTCTCTCGTTTGCTACACAAACGAACATGACAAAGAGTTCGACATCAATCACATTCGCCTAGCACATTGTCAATCCACTAACACAATCAAAAGCTCTAATTCACACTCATACATTACTAACAAGAACATGGGGGAAATTAACCCAAATCCCCCAAACCCTAGCTAGCAATTCATACAAGCATTCATATCATCAAGCTCTCAACAACATCAATGCAATCAACAATTAACATTCAAAGCACAATAAATGCACAATAGCAAAAACACCAAATAGATAGATATAAATGAATCTCAATACATAGAAATGGAAGCTTCAATCCTTGCTCCCAAGTACAAAACCTACTCTAGAACAAGAAAAGACATAATTAAACTAAGAGAAAGCTAAGAAAAGAAAGAAGAGAAAAACCTAGAATTTTTGCCCAAAACCAGAGAGAAAGGCGGGCTGGGAAAGCTGGGAAGAAGAAGGAAAGAGAGAGTATTTATAGTGCAAAGAAAATAAGAATGATTTCTGGCCGCCCATTGGTCGTGACTCGCGACGAGGTTTGTCGCGACTCGCGACGGTGTCGCGACGGGATCGCGACGGCAGCCACAGTTTTGCATTGTTTCTTTGTCTTCTTCATAGCCATCCCTCTCACTCTTCAAGTCTTCAACAGCTCCAAAATGGTCTTCAACGGCCTCCGGTCTTCATGTCTTCAAAGTGAGTATCCAAAAGTCTTCGAAAGTATAGTCTTCAATGTCTTCCGGTCTTCGTTGGTTCCGTGTTCTTCCCTTGTCACACAAAATCCACTTAAAAGAGGTAAAAGAGTACAAAGTTGCTTTTGCCTCTCCTAAGTGAATTTCAAGGTAAAACACAAGCTCTCGATAATAAAAAAGCACAAAAGTGATCCTAAATACTACTAAATAATGCGCCTAAAATGGACACATCAAACCTCCCCACACTTAAACCTTACTCGCCCTCGAGTAAGAAAAGATTTAAGCATACGAAGGAAATGGCATATCCACATCCTAAAACCCCCAAAATAACCACACAAAATGGACATATCAAACCTCCCCACACTTAAACCTTACTCGCCCTCGAGTAAGAAAAGATCTAAGCACACGGAGTAAAAGATATATCCCAAAACCTAAACTAATCCCCCAATCAAAGCCTCACAAAAACTCTCAATATCAAAAATCCCAAAATAAAAGCTCACATGAGAATTTTTTCACACACACATCCCCAATCCTAAATCTAACCAAACCTACCACTTATCAATTCACTACCCATAAAACATATTTAACAGCCCAGAATTGATATTCCCGGAATCCAATGACATAAAATGAAGCTAAAACCGTAGAGGAAGTTTTAAACACATGCTTCACTTAATGCCAATATATCAACCAAAAACGAAGTAGAAAGAGATAAGGAAATTCATAACCACACTTCGTTTCCTAACCCACTAAGCTACCCAATCCCAAGAGGTCTAAAGATATTGAGCTACCCGATCCATCCGTGTGACAACCGCAACCTTATGACTCCAACGCCGGCAAATGAGTGAAATCATAACATTTTTCAATTTCTCTCAATTTCTCTCATTTTGCCTAGGAGCTCTTCCGAGTTTTCATCCTAGCCACACATCATGTTTCTTTAGCTCACACCTCACCTTTTTCCGCACATTTTAGCCTCTCATTTTTGCTTAGGCCGCCCTTTAAGGGTTTTCGACCTATCCGGGCCCCCAATGTTGCCTAAGTTGCCCTCTCGGGTTTTCAACTTAGCGGGTTTTCTTTTTCTTTTCTTTTTTTTTTCATATTTTTTTTTCATGTTTTTCCAATGAAAAGTAGCAAAAAGCATTCCAAAACAATGTAGCATGCATGTGAATCCTCTAACCCCTCCCCACACTTAAAACATTACATTGCCCGAAATGTAAACACGTAAGGCAAGAACAATAAAAATCAAGGTAAGGGAGTTAGAGTGACACCCGTGTCTCCACAATTCGCCGGTGATATGGCGATATCCAAGTACTTGGATGGTCCCGAGATAGGTTTCGGAACCGGAAGGGTGAGCAAAAATGCCGTAGAAGAACTCACCCCTCGAGAAAAGCATTGTCTCCATGGCGTCGTTTGATCAAGACTACACCACGAAGAACGCATTAAACTCACAAGTACATAAGGATATGTAATACTAGGTTTAGCATCAAGAGTTAATAACCATAGTATTTTCAAAGAACAACCAAATCACACTCAACCAACACTATAAGAATAATCATGAAAAATATCCAACATATATTGACATGTATACAAGCATTATTATAGGATATGCACTTACGATCACAATGATGTAGTCGGCATACTACAATCAACAAATGTACTATAAAGATGCAAGAATGTTCATATGCCAATATATGTAGGACGGTTGAGAATGAGTGGAGATGTGGTAGTTCTTGGGAGTGTTGGGTGGAAAAGAAGGAAAGATCATGCAATGTTTAAAATCATTTGGAAACTTGGAAGCTTGGAAACTTGAAATCCGGGCTCAAAAAATTTTCAAAAGTTACTGAGCACGTCGCGACTCGCGACGAGGTTCATCGCGACTCGCGACGTGCCTCGCGACGTCATCGCGACTCGCGGAAAGTAGAGTCCGGGAGCTCAAAATGTTCTGAGCTCGTCGCGACTCGCGACGAAGGGCGTCGCGACTCGCGACGAGCCTCGCGACGCCATCGCGACTCGCGGAAAGTGGAGTCCGGGAGCTCAAAATGTTCTGAGCTCGTCGCGACTCGCGACGAAGGGCGTCGCGACTCGCGACGAATTGCGTCGCGATGAGCCTCGCGAAGTCATCGTGACTCGTGGAAAGTTGGCGCTGGGAGTATTTTTCTCCCCTGAGCACGTCGCGACTCGCGACGAAGCCCATCGCGACTTGCGACGGCAGGGTATCCCAGGCTTAAAATTTTTTCGTTTTCTTACCAACTGTCCAAGCTTGCTTCCCTCGTTCATTGATCTCGTTCCTTCATCTCCTTCATTGCAATGCACTTCATGTTGCTACAAAATCATAGAAAAACATGCCATAAAAAGAACAAAACAAAACAACAACAAAAACAAACTAAGAAACACAAACTAAGAAACAAAAACTAAAAGAAATGCCGAATTTGGTTAACGTCGTCGGCACGACGAAGCTCCGTATTTTTAAGGTCGTCGGCACGACCCTAACGTTATCCGTATGGTGAAGGCGTGAAGCTCGTCACCATGAGCATCCAAAATAAGAGAGGTGGGGGCACAAAACTTTCAAGAGGAAAGTCTTGTGGAGGTGGAGATGGTTCAAAGGGAATGAAGTGGTTAGGGAGCTTAGGATAGTCTTTTGGCTCCTCTCTCGTTTCCCTCAAAACTTCCGAAAATATTAGAGTTGGTTCACTAGGTGGGAGAAGGGGTGACAATGCTAATGGATGACGTAGCACTATCACCTCTTCCTCCATTTTTCTATCCTCTACAACCAACTCCTCATCCCTTTCAAACTCAAAATCATTTTTATTGGTGACTTCACTCACCGAATCATCGAGTTCAAGTTGGGATGGTGTGTTTTCAGAATCACGAGCTTCCATTCGGGCCAATACCTCTAATATGTTCCTCACATGCCCCTCAATGGCCTCAACACTAGAGGAGAGCTGGGTATCCGGCTCTTCACTAGTAAAGGAGTTCAAGTTTGCTATGGTATTTAAGACATCCTCACGTGTCAAACTTGAACTTCCTTGTTGGGCTTGGTTTTGGGGTATGGTATAGGGTGGTGATGGCCAACTAGGTTGCTCGTAATATTGGTTTTCTGGCTCATTCTCATACCACAAATCCGGACTACCACTCCATTCCAGATTGTAAGAGTTGTGGTATGGATAGCATTCATGAGCTTCTTGCCCTTGAAAACCAATATCTCCTACCTCTTGATAGCACTCTTCATAGTACCCATGGTTTTGGAAACCAAGGGTTCTTTCTCGGTCATCGTGCTGTTCCCACAACAAAGAGCAAGATTCGGTAGGATGGTCGGAATGACACATCCTACAAAACCTTGCTTGTTGAGCCTCTCTTCTTATCATGAGTTCCCTCAAGGTGAGACGCTCCATTAAAATTTTTTTTTTTCAAAAGTTCGGAATCATAGTGCAAGGATTCTCGATAAAATAAATCACCAAGAACTCAAGCAATACCTACTCCGAACAAAAACAACCACCAAGTAGTGGAAAATAAAAACAACTAGCTAATACACAACCAAATACACCTAAATACTTAAGAATAAATGCATCTTCCCCGGCAACGGCGCCATTTTGACGGGCGCGGGCGGTTGTCGCACCTGCGCGCCAAAAGATAATTTATAAGCCCTTTCTGCTTACTTTCTACAACTAGGTAGATAGTGGTAAATCGGGGTCGTCCAATGAGAAGAGGGATCTTCCTAAGCGTCTAAGCACACAAATGGTTGATACTAGGCTAGGAGTAAATATATATACACACACTTAAAAGCAAGTAAAGGGGGGGGGTTGGTTGGTTGGTTTCCTAAGTTAACAAAGATAACTAGCAACGTCAAGTGACTATGCTAATCATCAAACGAAACTAAGAAAAGGGGTTTTAAACTACAAAGATAAAATGCCTTGGGGGCAATGGATATCCACTTCCACATCTAATGTAGTTCATCGAATCATTCACACATTCCATCATATAGCATTCATGACCCAACACTCACACACCCCATCTAGCAAGTACCACAACACACACACCACAAGGAGTTCTAAGTTCATGCTCATAGATCTTCATGCAAAGGCGCTACGGAATTCGTCACGTTCCTACACCTAAGCAATTCAACCACACAAGCACTCCCTATGCTCAAACCACTCATGGCACACATGCAGTGAAACACACCGTCAAGAGTACATAAACGCCAAATAACAAATGCTTCAAGAATGAGTTTAAATCACCTATTCAATACTTCAACTACTTGTCGTGGAGACTAAACTCCTATCCTTCTTAGTTCGTAGTTTGCGAGAGTGAGTTCGACATCTCTCGTCAAACCTCACCAATGCCTCCCGAGTCGCGACCACGACTCAAGGTGTCATTGGTGGCATTTAGCACGAAGGACCAACAAGCTTGGCAATGCCTATGACCACTACACCGTGACTAAGCATTAAACCAATTCATGCAATTACACGAGATTGGATGAACGTGCAACGCACATTCATCCACGAGCATACGACTCTCTCGTTTGCTACACAAACGAACATGACAAAGAGTTCGACATCAATCACATTCGCCTAGCACATTGTCAATCCACTAACACAATCAAAAGCTCTAATTCACACTCATACATTACTAACAAGAACAGGGGGGAAATTAACCCAAATCCCCCAAACCCTAGCTAGCAATTCATACAAGCATTCATATCATCAAGCTCTCAACAACATCAATGCAATCAACAATTAACATTCAAAGCACAATAAATGCACAATAGCAAAAACACCAAATAGATAGATATAAATGAATCTCAATACATAGAAATGGAAGCTTCAATCCTTGCTCCCAAGTACAAAACCTACTCTAGAACAAGAAAAGACATAATTAAACTAAGAGAAAGCTAAGAAAAGAAAGAAGAGAAAAACCTAGAATTTTTGCCCAAAACCAGAGAGAAAGGCGGGCTGGGAAAGCTGGGAAGAAGAAGGAAAGAGAGAGTATTTATAGTGCAAAGAAAATAAGAATGATTTCTGGCCGCCCGTTGGTCGTGACTCGCGACGAGGTTTGTCGCGACTCGCGACGGTGTCGCGACGGGATCGCGACGGCAGCCACAGTTTTGCATTGTTTCTTTGTCTTCTTCATAGCCATCCCTCTCACTCTTCAAGTCTTCAACAGCTCCAAAATGGTCTTCAACGGCCTCCGGTCTTCATGTCTTCAAAGTGAGTATCCAAAAGTCTTCGAAAGTATAGTCTTCAATGTCTTCCGGTCTTCGTTGGTTCCGTGTTCTTCCCTTGTCACACAAAATCCACTTAAAAGAGGTAAAAGAGTACAAAGTTGCTTTTGCCTCTCCTAAGTGAATTTCAAGGTAAAACACAAGCTCTCGATAATAAAAGAGCACAAAAGTGATCCTAAATACTACTAAATAATGCGCCTAAAATGGACACATCACATAGTTGATTGAATGCATCATCTAAGACAGCCTAATGACATGCAAAATTTATCGCCACTCGAAATGCTTGTTCTTCTTGGAGCTTCGGGAGGACAAATCATTCAGGAAGGAGGGGAAGGGGAATTCTGCGGACCACGCTACAATGTAATTGACATTCAAACCTGGCAATTGAAGAAAGAGAACACAAATTGTCTTGAAGACGAAGATTGAATCTTCACAACAATCAAGTTAAGGTACAGACAACACCTCTACGACTCCATGTACTCCCTCAAAAACGAAAAAAGTTCAGTCTTTGGAATTCAGATTCTTTGAGGCTGAGCTTTTGCGACTTAAAGAGAGTCTAAGATGGCTTAAGGATCATGGCTTAATGAGCTCTGATTATCCTCAACATTGGCTTGATGATCTCGTTGGAGGTCTTCGGCAAGAGTGACCTAGCAAATCTATCCAGCAACTCTAGTCTCTTCCTTCTAAGCAAAAAGATTCATAACTTCCTATTTGTTTCATCAACAACAGAACGAAAACATACTTAGTTTATCAACATCCATTAAATCACAAAGCAATTTGCAGCCATACTCAGGAATTTGCTTCAGTACAAAAGAATCCTGTTGAAATGCAACAAAACCAAAATAATTAGGAATCAAAACCATATCAATCAACAAGTAACAAGCTTGTTTTTCATTATGAAACGGACATAAAACTAATATTTAAATAGTTAGCGAATAAAAGAGGCATCTATCAAACCTATATCGAGAAATGAGTTTTTATAAATCAAAACACCAAGCTTAATTAGAACTCATCAGCCATCGCCAACACTCTTGCGATTTCAACAGGGATTAAATCCATATCAATCAAAAAGTAATACGGAATAAACAAGTTTTTTCATTATGAAACAAAACTGATGTCCAAATAAAAAGTGAAGCAAAAGTCATAAATCAATCTCTACCCTGAAACTAATCACTCAGCATTGAAACATCCAGCTTAATTAGTAATTTAGTACTCATGCCAACACCTGATTACAAATTTCTTATTACTCTACCGATGAACAAGAATATTAACACAAACAAGTGACTATCTATATCTTCCCGAACAAGCTCACTCGTTGCCTCTTACAAGTTTCATGGCTGACCTCGTTTCATTAGATGATTGGTCGGATGATAAAGGAAGCAAAGATCAAAACCATGAACCACCTAAAAGAAACCCAACTTAGAAATCTAAGTCTTTGACGTGTACCAGCTCAGAAGATGTGCTTCTAATGAGATGCCATCACCAAGATTTGCAACCAAACAACAATTATGAACTTAGCATCCTGTAAAAAGATCTCAAATCATGTATAGGGTGGTACCAAATTAATTTAGTGAGCCAGCATTGAAGGAAGTTTGAAATTGATGAACTAAGGTGGTACTGTTGATCATCGCAATTCATATATACATATGTGTATACATACGTACGTAGACACACGTGTGTATACATACGTACGTAGACACACGTGTGTATACATACGTACGTAGACACACGTGTGTATACATACGTACGTAGACACACGTGTGTATACATACGTGTGTACATATGTATACGGTTGGTCATATATTGATTATATCATACGGAAAATCAAATAACAAAATTGAACGAGCAATTAATATATGCAAGAATAATAAACTTTTATTAACTATTCAAGCATACAATCGAAAAAGGTTAAATTACAAATAATCAAAGCATTAATCATGTTTCAAGTAATCACAAATTGATGGAGTTACGAGTAACACTCGCTGCCCTTGAAACGAATGAGTCCCGTCGTGGACATCGTTCCCTAGGATAAAACCATCGCATGCAACAATTAACACTTAAGAATTACCTGAGATTCACGTAAGGCTCGAAGGACTATCACCGACAGAGACAGAAAGACAGAAAGAAGTGAGACTCAAGTTCAGAATAAATGAGGAACTTGAGAATGGTGCGAGTTTTCTGACTGACATAGATGCTCTATTTATACTACTCTAAGAGACCCTAATCATGGAAACATGATGTTCTGATTTTCTGTAATTAGAGAAGAATATTCTCCAATCACCAACTCACCAAATCCGAGGCATTTCATGAATACTCAAATCAAATCTGCTGGAAAAGGAAGAAATATTTGCACAAATATTCTTCGTCGTATTAAACATGATAAACCACATATTTATTTAAGACAAGATATCTCTCAAAATATGGAAGTATTTTGTTCTTATCTCTTAAGAATTACACACAAGCAATTCCATATATACTATGCGGTTGGGTCTTCCAGAGACTTCCATGCGGTCCATACGCATTGAAAGGAAATTTTCCAACTTGATCTTCTATTACCATTTACAAAATAATATATAGATGTTTACATGTGCAACATACAATGAATCTGGACTACTTCTAAATATAGACAAGATAAATCTTGATTAATTAGAAATTAATCAAGATCTTCTAAATCTTCTATTGTTACACCCCCCTCAAGCGAAGCGTCGGGTTGACTGAGATGCAAAGATTGGACCTGAAGAAGTCAAACAATGCACGATTAGGCCCTTTGGTGAAAATGTCCGCAACTTGCAGCGAAGTGGATACATGACCAACACGAAGTTTTCCAGCAGTTACCAATTCCCGTACAAAATGATAGTCAATATCAATATGCTTGGCCCGTTTGTGAGCAACAAGATTCTCAGCAAGAAAGACAGCATTGTTATTGTCACATAGAAGCATAGGCGAGCCCTGCAGCGGAAAATGAAGATCGCGAAGAATATGCAACAACCAAACCACCTCCGAGGCTGTGTTAGCAAGAGCTCGATATTCGGATTCTGAGCTCGAGCGAGAGACTGTAGGTTGCTTCTTGGCACTCCACGAGACCAAGTTGCCACCAAGAAAGACCGCATAGCCATAGGTGGACCGACGTGTCTCCAAGCAACGTGCCCAATCAGCATCCGAATAGGCGATAACCTCCTAAATGCCACCAACTCCAAAGGTTAGACCACAGTGTAACGTGTACCGAACATATCGTAGAATTCTAGTGATAGCAGAAAAATGATCATCACGTGGATCCTGAAGAAACTGACTCACTGAATTGACCGCAAAGGACAAGTTAGGTCGAGTAATAGTAAGGTACTGAAGGGCGCCAACAAGGGAACGATACAACTTAGGGTTGTGAAATGGTCCACTCGTACTGCTATGAAGCTGGGACAGCGGCAAGAATGGAGTAGAGACCGGAGAAGAATCCAACATCCCAGCTCGCTGAAGAATATCCCTAGCATACTTGGCTTGGCCCAAGAACAGCCCTGTAGAGGTAGGGGTAACCTCTAAACCAAGAAAATAGCTGAGAGAACCCAAGTCCTTGACAGAAAATTCACGGTCAGCACGGGCAATGAACTGCCGAATAGCAACACTGTTGTTCCCAGTGAGAATGATATCATTAACATAGACCAGAAGATAAATAACAATAGTGCCCTGAGAGAATACAAACAATGAAGGATCGGAAAGACTGCCAACAAAATCCAACTGCCTGACGAATAAACTGAACCGGTAAAACCACGCCCTGGGTGTCTATTTGAGTCCATAAATGGCCTTCCTTAAGCGACAGACATGATGAGGGCAAGCAGGATCCTGATAACCAGCCGGATGAGCCATGAAAACAGGAGTATCAAGAACACTATTAAGAAATGCATTCTTGATGTCCAACTGATGTAAAGGCCACTTCCTCATGGTGGCAATGGCAAGGACAGTACGAACAGTAGCAGCCTTAACCACCGGACTGAAAGTATGATCAAAGTCAAACCCTGGTATCTGAGAATATCCTTGGGCCACTAGACGGGCCTTATAACGATCAATAGAGCCATCCTGATGGTACTTCAGCCGATAAATCCACTTAGAGCCAACAATATTAACATTTGGAGGATAAGGCACCAACTCCCACGTCTGGTGACGGCGAAGAGCAGCCATTTCCTCATCCATAGCAGCAACCCATCTTAAATCTTTCACCGCGGCTCAAAAATTACGTGGCTCCTTCTGCTCTAAAAGTTCTGCAACCAATCCCATTGCCACAAAATCAGGGCCAAGATTACGGGCAACAGGTGTCCCATCCTGTAAACGAGTGGTCATGGGATGAGGACGGGACACCTGAGGAGTCGGAGAAACACTTCCAGAGGAACTGTCCGAAGATGAGGAACTGGCCGATGCTGAACTGGAACTGGGGCTGGAGAGGACATTCGAATCACTAGAGGGATCAGTCAGTGTGGTCAAAGAAGCAGGAGATCGTGGTGGTGTAACAACCACATCCTCAGCAGGGGCAATCGTCGGTGCTGCAGTCTCAGATGTGGACGAGGAAACTGGACACACCGAACAAGGCAAAGTCGGTGAAGCTGAAGCAGGATCAGGGATGGTGATGGATAAGGCTGAATCAGTGGGGTTCAAAAAAGATGAAACATCCAGGGATGAAAACTGAACCTCCGAAGATGCAGAGGAAAAGGGAAAGTGAGACTAATCAAATTGAGCATGTCGAGTCATGTAAGTACGTCCGGAGGTCGTATCCAAGCATTTGAACCCCTTATAATGTGCACTGTAGCCAATAAAAACACATGGAAGACTGTGAGGGGCAAGTTTGTGAGCTGTAGTCGGTCGAACATATGGAAATACACGACACCCGAAAGGATGAAAGTTGGAGTATTCCGAGGGCCGATCAAATAGAACCTCAAAAGGAGAGATGTTATCAAGAACAGGAGTGGGTAGGTGGTTAATAGTGAAAGCTGCAGCACTAAAGGCATCATCCCAGTATGAGATAGGTATGTGAGAGTGGAGAAGCATGGACAGCCCCATTTCCGTTATGTGTCGATGTTTTCATTCAGCCCTACCATTCTGCTCTGGAGTGTATGGACATGACACCTGATGATGAATGCCACGAGCCCCAAAGTGTGACTGCAACCTGTTATTGAGAAACTCGGTGCCACCATCACTTTGAAAAACTTTGATGCGGATGAAAACTGATTATCTACAAATGCTTCGAATTGGAAATAGATGTCAACAAAATCTGATTTGCGACGAAGAGGATAAAACCAGGTAAATCGCGAGTAATCATCCACAAACACAGCATAATAAGCAAAACCACTTCCAGATAAGGCTGGAGAAGGCCCCCATAAATCACAATGTATTAAATCAAGAACATGAGCAGCGCGCTTAGGATTCTCAACAAAGGACAATTTCTGACCCTTTTCCATAGCAGAAGACTCACAAATACCAGGTTTAGGAAGCACAGAAGTAAGAGATAAATAACCATTCTTGTTCAACAAAGAAACAGTGCTAGAGGACACATGTCCTAATCGAGCATGCCAAATCTCAAAAGATGCTCTATTATTATTCTGTCTAACAAATGAAAGAAGTGCTTCTTCATCACGGTCCAGCATATAGAGGCCATCCTCAACGTGTCCCCGCCCCAGAATTTCCTTGGTGACCTTGTGCTGAATGACAAAAGACTGATCATCAAAGGCAATAATAGCACACATATCACGAGTAAGCTTGCTAATTGATAAGAGATTCTTAGTAATTGCAGGCACAAGCAGCACATCAGATAAATGCAAGGTAGAACTAATACGAGCATTACCAATACCAGCAATAGCAATAGAAGCACCATTACCAACAGAGACATGAGTGTTACCATTGTACGGAGTGACACTTGATAGGTTGGAAGCAGAAGAGCTCATATGATTGGTCGCTCCTGAATCCATATACCAATCAGGGATCGATGAAGCAATACTCGGGGCAGAAGCAATTGATGGCTGAGTGGGATATGCTAAAGGAGCAGAATACTGAGGTGCTGCAAAACCCGGTGGTGTAGGAGGTGCCTGAAGCATCGGAGGAGCATACTGTGGATAGTGATGAACAAGATGAGCCTGAACTGCCTGAGGAGCATGACCAATATAAGGCGAGTACTGCTGCTGAGCATAAGGCTGAGGAGCCGAAGCCATAGGGCGAGGATTGGCCGAAGGACACTGACTAGCAATGTGACCGAAGCCCTCACAGGTATAACACTGAATTGGAGACCCGTATGCAGCAGATCTGGACCAGGACCCACGGCCAGAACCCTTCCAGGATCCTCTGCCACCACGTCTGCCGCCAGAGCGGCCGTTTCCAGCTGTGCGTGGGGCCTACGCGCCACTATCACGCGTGGGTTCCGCCGGCACGTGAGGCCACGCGCCGCCCACTGCTGGCTGCTGATCAGAACCAGCTTCTCCCTGCTGCTGTACAGAAGCCACAAAAGCAATCAGACTAGAATTTACATGCCCCTGGACACTATTCAACTGTGTTTTCTCCACATTAACAATAAAATATTCATATCCCTTAGCCTCTTCAACCACAATCATATAATCAGGAAGAGGATTACGAGCAGCAATAGGTGCACTAAAATGCTTAAAGTCAGCCCCCAAAGCATTAAGAAACCAAATCAATTTCTCACGATTACTAGCTGGTTCTCCCATGATAAATAATTGATCAAAAATTTTCATGAATGAAAGGTGAAGCTCATGAACAGTACCATTTTTGCGGATGATGCCGGCCTGTTGGCGGAGACTGAAGGCTGCAATGGCAGTACTGTGTTGATATACCGTGGCAAAGGCATCCCACATCTCCTTCGTGGTGGTGCATTGCGAGATTTTGTTCTTTGCATCGGAAGAGAGAGAAGAATAAAGCACACTGCAGACTCGTTGATCATCAGCAACCCAATCATCATAGGTAGCCTTGGCCTTATCAAAGACCTCTCTAGCTTTGAGAACTGCAGCATCATCAGGCGGAGAAGAGGAAGAGGAAACCGGTGTCTGCACCACTGGGAAATTTTGGCATGAACTAGAACCATCAAGATGACCATACAATCCCTGCGGTCTAAACACATATTGAACCTGCTGCTTCTATTGAAAATATGTGTTGGCATCCAACTTCGTATTGAGTAAATGGATCATGATGTTGAGGGACAACCTGTCTGAATTCTTGTTGTCAGCCATGATCGATCAACGGAAAAAAAATGTCGATTGAAGGAAAAGAGAAGGCAGCGGCCGAATAAAGAAGAAAGAGGGGAGGTCGAAAAAAAATAACACTCTAGGGAGAGAGGATCAGCAAAGCTCTAATACCATGAAAGGAAATTTTCCAACTTGATCTTCTATTACCATTTACAAAATAATATATAGATGTTTACATGTGTAACATACAATGAATCTGAACTAGTTCTAAATATAGACAAGATAAATCTTGATTAATTAGAAATTAATCAAGATATTCTAAATCTTCTATTGTCACACGCATTTTGGACAGTCCAGAGAAAATTACTCGGGCCAATTTCCACCCATTTTTCTCCTCCCTCAAGAGTGATATTTCAAACATCCATATCCCATTCACCCTTGATCCATTTTGAGAGTTTAAATAGTCGATTTCATAGTACTTGCAGAGGAGAACCCAAAAATGACATCCATTTCCCCAAAATCCGTTCAGGTCCCACTCAAAATGATGCCCAAAAGTTGATGAATTTCAACTTTTTAACCATCATTTTCCAAAAATCCCCCACATGAATAGATATTGATGTAGGAATCAGATAAATCACGTCAAACACGGAGTTTGACTTGGTGATAGATTCATTTTGACGGCATAGATGCTGCATAGGATAAGTAGGTGTTACCCTTTGAACTTTCCCTTGAGAGAGTACACTTAGCTCACTGGTTAGGAAGTAGACGCGGTGTCTTTGAACTTCCCTACCGCTTGTGTGAATGACAATGCACTTCCCACAGACATCTTTCCTAGCCCTTGCACTTTCCTCGGTTGTGTCCATTAATCAGGCCATGACACACGCCTAGTTCTATAAGGTTTCTAAAGAATTGCATCCCAACAATTCCCTTTCGAAGCGGCCATACTTCTCGCTTACATAGGTGATTCTTGGCATAAGAGCAGTTCCAAAACTACGCGCTCTTTCAAGTACTACACACTTGATGCCATGAATCATTAAAAATAACTTAATGCTTAACCTCCATTCACATCACTGTTTCATCAGGCGGTATGAAACCCCCACAGTGATCACAATGGGTCTTTGCAGTTTAGTTGTCCCTTTGAACCTAGATCTTGGGATCTCCAGTCACATAGGTTGGGTGTCCACGTACGTAACCCATCATTTATTGGACTTCAGTCCCATTCCTCTCGATGATGTTTCAACTACATCTCGATTCAACCCTTTAGTCAAGGGATCGGCTATGTTGTCTTTCGACCTTACATAGTTCATTGTGATCACTCCAGTTGAGAGAAGTTGTCTTATGGAACTATGTCTTCGTCGAATATGATGAGACTTTCCATTATAGAGTATATTCTGAGCATTTCCAATAGCATATACACTATCACAATGTATACATATGGCTGGCATAGGCTTCGGCCATCTAGGAATGTCCTCTACGAATTGAAGGAGCCATTCGGCCTCCTCGCCCGCCTTGTCTAAGGCAACAAACTCCTATTCCATCGTGGATCGAGTAATAACTGTTTGTTTAGAGGACTTCCGCGAGACTGCTCCTCCACCTAGTGTAAATACATACTCACTCGTGGATTTCAGATCCTTTATATCGTGTATCCAGTTTGCATCACTGTATTCTTCAACTACAGCTGGATAACTCGAATAATGTAGGCCATAATCACGAGTATAACGTAGATATCTCAGTACTCTAGTTATTGCTTTCCAGTGAGTCATACTGGGGTTACTCGTGTATCTACTCAACCTACTTATAGTGCAGGCAATGTCTAGTCTAGTACAACTCATCAAGTACATCAGACTCCTAATGACTCTCGAGTACTCCACCTAATTAATAGCCTCTAATTTATTCTTTCGTAAATGCGAATTCGGATCTATTGGAGTCATCGCCACCTATGAGTCATTCTTGTTGAATTTCTCAAGGATTTTATCTACATAATGAGACTGGATTAAGGTGATACCGTCAGAGCTTTGGATGATCTTTATCCCCAAGATCACATCTGCCAGTCCCATATCCTTCATGTCAAAACAAGAATTCAACATGTCCTTGGTAGATATGATCACCTTTTCATTACTACCCACAATGAGCAAGTCATCTACATATAAACATAGGATTACATATCCATTTTCTGTGTTTTTCACGTAGACGCACTTATCACACTAATTTATTTTGATACCATTGGCAAGGACGACATGGTAAAACTTCTCATGCCATTGCTTTGGTGCTTGTTTGAGACCATACAATGATTTCACTAACTTGCAGACTTTTCCTCTTTGACCGGGAGCCGTAAACCCCTCAGGTTGCTCTATGTAGATTTCTTTTTCTAAATCTCCATTCAAGAAGGCAGTCTCCACATCCATTTGATGAACCTCAAGCTTACGCAGTGCGGCGATAGCAAGTATCATTCTAATGGAGCTTATTCTCGTGACTGGAGAATAAGTATCAAAGTAGTCAAGACCTTCCTTTTGTCTATAACCTTTGATTACAAGTCTGGCTTTCTACTTGTCAATCGAGCCATCTGCTCTCATCTTCTTCTTGAAGATCCCTTTGTAGCCCAGTGGTTTACACCTTGAAGGTAAGTCCACTAGCTCCCAAGTATGATTATGTAGAATCGAGTCGATTTCGCTTTTAATCGCTTCTTTCCACATAGGTCCCTCGGACGAATTCACAGCTTCTTTATAGCTTTGTGGCTCACTTTTAAGCATAAACATTAGATAATCAGGACCAAATGATTTTTTGGTCCTAATCCATTTACTTTGTCTAGGTTCATCCACTTCCTCCTCTTTATTCTCGAGATCGTCGGGAATTACTATGCCTTCGTCTAGTGACTCAATGGTCCTCTTCGACGATTCAGCCATTTCCTTGGCAGGGAACACATCTTCAAAGAAATTTGTATTTCTTGATTCCATGATCATGTTCTTGTGAATCTCGGGATAATGAGATTCATGTACAAGGAAGTGATAAGCACTACTCTTATGTGTATATCCTATAAAGATACAGTCAACCGTTTTAGGTCCAAATATTTAACTTCTTGGGGGGTGGGATTAATACCTTCGCAAGGCACCCCCACATTCACAAGTACGTAAAGGATGGCTTCGTGCCTTTCCACAACTCATGAGGAGTTGCTTTCTAATCCTTACGGGGTATCTTATTGAAAAGATAGTTAGTCGTAAAAATATCCCCCCCACATGCTCTGTGGAAATCCAGAACTTATCAACATCGCATTCATCATCTCTTTAAGAGTGCAATTTTTACGTTCAGCCACACTATTAGATTGAGGCGAGTAGGGGGCAGTGACCTCATGAATAATGCCATGTTCAGAAAAATAGTCCCTAAATGGCTCTACATATTCACCTCCACAGTCACTTCTAATCACCTTGATCTTCTTATCAATTTGATTTTCAACTTTCGTTTTGTAGAGAACAAATTTCTCAATTGCCTCATCTTTGCTTTTCAGCAAGTACACGTAACAGTATTTCGTACAATCATCCATGAAAGTGATGAAATACTTATTACCTCCTCTTGTTTGCATGAACTTGAGATCACAGATATCGGTATGTATCAACTCAAGAGGGTTCGTGTTTCGTTTAACTTGTTTGAAAGACGTTCAAGTCATCTTAGCTTCAACACAAGTTTCACACTTATGATTTACATCAATTTCCATGTTAGGTATGCTCTCCATTTTAATTAATCTTCTTATCGAATCATAATTAACGTGTCCTTATCTACCATACTATAAATTGGAAGACTCAATCATGTAAGCAGAAGAAGAAGCATTCATTTCATCTTTCTTAGGGGGTACAACCATGGTGTTCAACTTGAACATACCATCTAGCTCATAACCTTTGCCTACAAACATACCTTGCTTTGACAAGACTAACTTATCAGACTTAAACACTAGCTTAAAACCATGCTTGATCAACACAGAACCAGACACAAGGTTCTTGCGAATGTCTGGCACATACAAAACATTCTTCAAAGTCAACTCCTTCCCAGGCGTCATCTTCAGCACCACAGTGCCACACCCTTTCACCATAGAAGTTGCAGAGTTGCCCATGTGGTCTCTCTATCTTCAATTGCCTTGAAGTTTGAGAACACTTCCTTGACAGAAAAAAATGTGCTTAGTAGCACCAGTATCAATCCACCATTCCTTTGGATTGGAGTCCACCATGTTGACTTCAGAAATCACAGCACATAGATCGATGTTATTCACATCTAGTGCAAGATTTTCAACCATGTTGGCTTCATGCTTGGAATTCTTTGGCTTCTTACACTCGGAGGAATTATGGCCAATGAGGTTGCAGTTGTAGCACTTGCCAGTGAACTTTGACTTCTTCGAAACTCCACCCTTAGCTCCCAACTTGGATTCCTTCTTTGCTTTGGCCTTCTTTGACTTGGAGCTCCCACCAACCTCCACGAGATTGGCCCTTGCCATAGGCACAGATCCATTCATCCTCTTTTCAGAGATGCGGTTATCCTCCTCAACACAAAGCTTTTGGATCAGATCCCTCATGGTCATCACCTTTCGCTTGTGTTTCAGATAACTCTTGAAGTCCTTCCAACTTGGAGGCAGCTTCTCAATGATGCAATAGACTTGGAGAGTCTCACACATTGTCATCTTCTCAGCAATAAGCTCATTGATCATCATTTGAAGCTCTTGAGCTTGACTGACCACAGACTTGGCATCAACCATCTTGTAGTCGAGGAACTTGCCGACGACCCACTTCTTGGATCCAACTTCCTCACCCCTGTACTCTTGGTCAAGAGTTTCCCACAACACCTTAGAATGCTCCTTCACCTGATACACATTCCAAATGGCATCGTGAAGGCTATTCAAAATGAGGTTGCGGTAGACATACTCCTTAGAGTTCCACTCCACTGCAGCATCTTGAACTTCCTTAGCGCTTTTATCATCCACAATGGGACGATCTTTGTGAACGTAACGTTCCAAACCCATAGTGGACAAGTAGAAGAGCATCTTATGTTGCCACATCTTGAAGTTCATACCATTATTGAACTTTTCAGGTTTCTTAGAATGAGGAACAACCAAAAGAGGCATCTACTCAGGGGTAGTTTTCATAGCATCATTGCTCGACATGGTTCTGGGATTCATCAATGTGTACATACAAAATTATTCATCATAAAATATAAGTACACATCAAATATCGTAGTATAATATTTTAAACAATTATACATAAAAAATTACTCAATATGATTTTGTTATAAAATTACCAAAACCCATTAGCATGCAATCAGATTCTCACAATTATATTTCCGCATGCATAACAAATGTTGAGAATTATGATAATACATAACAAATTCAGTTGAATACCTCGAAGATTATACATAACAAATGTAGTCTATGTGCATTTACGGAAAACATGTCAACATGCAATGAATGCAATCCGTATGTAATCATGCAATATATATGGTAAGCATAATTTACAAATTCTGGATCATATATTCTGGATCGCATGCAATCTATATCACATAAAATTTCCGCATTAATATAGATCAACAAATATCATTAGTTTCAAGAATGTTGGTCATATATTGATTATATCATACGAAAAATCAAATAACAAAATTGAAAGAGCAATTAATATATACAAGAATAATAAAATTTTATTAATTATTCAAGCATACAATCGAAAAGATTAAATTACAAATAATCAAAGCATTAATCATGTTTCAAGTAATCACAAATTGATGGAGTCACGAGTAACACTTGCTGCCCTTGAAACGAATGAGTCCCGTCGTGGACATCGTTCCCTAGGATAAAACCATCGCATGCAACAATTAACACTTAATAGTTACCTGGGATTCACGCAAGGCCCGAAGGACTATCATCGACAGAGACAGAAAGAAGTAAGACTCAAGTTTAGAATAAATGAGGAACTTGAGAATGATGCGAGTTTTCTGACTGACTTAGAGGCTCTATTTATACTACTCTAAGAGACCCTAATCATGGAAACATGATATTCTGATTTTCTGTAATTAGAGAAGAATATTCTCCAATCACCAACTCACCAAATCCGAGACATTCCATGAATACTCGAATCAAATCTACTGGAAAAGGAAGAAATATTTGCACAAATATTCTTCATTGTATTACCATGGTAAACCGCATATTTATTTAAGACAAGATATCTCTCAAAATATGGAAGTATTTTGTTCTTATCTCTTAAGAATTACACACAAACAATTCCATATATACTATGCGGTTGGGCCTTCCAGAGACTTCCATGCGGTCCATACGCATTTTGGACAGTCCAGAGAAAATTACTCGGGCCAATTTCCACCCATTTTTCTCCTCTCTCAAGAGTGATATTTCAAACATCCATATCTCATTCACCCTTGATCCGTTTTGAGAGTTTAAATAGTCGATTTTATAGTACTCGCAGAGGAGAAGCCAAAAATGACATTCATTGCCCCAAAATCCATTCGGGTCCCACTCAAAATGATGCCCAAAAGTTGACGAATTTCAACATTTTAACCTTCATTTTCTAACAACCCCCCACATGAATAGATATTGATGTAGGAATCAGAACAATCACGTGAAACAAGGAGTTTGACTTGGTGATAGATTCCTTTTGATGGCATAGATGCTGCATAGGATAAGTAGGTGTTACCCTTTGAACTTTCCCTTAAGAGAGTACACTTAGCCCAATGGTTAGGAAGTAGACGCGATGTCCTTGAACTTCCTCTACCGCTTGTGTGAACGACAATGCACTTCTCACAGACATCTTTCCTAGACCTTGCACTTTCCTCGATTGTGTCCATTAATCAGGCCATGACACACGCCTAGTTCTGTAAGGTTTCTAAAGAATTGCATCCCAATAATTCCCTTTCGAAGCGGCCACACTTCTCGCTTACATAGGTGATTCTTTGCTTAAGAGAAGTTCCAAAACTATGCGCTCTTTCAAGTACTACACACTTGATGCCATGAATCATTAAAAATAACTTAATGCTTAACCTTCATTCACATAACTGTTTCATCATCGTAGGAGTAAGACAGGCGGTAAGAAACCCCCACAGTGATCACAATGGGTCTTTGCAGTTTAGTTGTCCCTTTGAACCTAGATCTTGGGATCTCTAGTCACATAGGTTGGGTGTCCACGTATGTAACCCATCATTTAATGGACTTCAGTCCCATTCCTCTCGATGATGTTTCAACTACTTCTTGATTCAACCCTTTAGTCAAGGGATCGGCTATGTTGTCTTTCAACCTTACATAGTCCATTGTGATCACTCCAGTTGAGAGAATTGTCTTATGGAACTATGTCTTTGTCGAATATGATGAGACTTCCCATTATAGAGTATATTCTGAGCCTTTCCAATAGCATATACACTATCAAAATGTATACATATGGCTGGCATAGGCTTCGGCCATCTAGGAATGTCCTGTACGAATTGAAGGAGCCATTCAACCTCCTCGCCCGCCTTGTCTAAGGAAATAAACTCCTATTCCATCGTGGATCGAGTAATAACCATTTGTTTAGAGGACTTTCATGAGACTGCTCCTCCACCTAGTGTAAATACATACTCACTCATGGATTTTAGATCCTTTATATCGTGTATATAGTTTGTATCACTGTATTCGTCAACTACAGCTGGATAACTCAAATAATGTAGGCCATAATCACGAGTATAACGTAGATATCTCAGTACTCTAGTTATTGCTTTCCAGTGAGTCATACTGGGGTTACTCGTGTATCTACTCAACCTACTTATAGTGTAGGCAATGTCTAGTCTAGTACAACTCATCAAGTACATCAGACTCCTAATGACTCTCGAGTACTCCACCTAATTAACAGCCTCTAATTTATTCTTTCGTAAATGCGAATTCGGATCTATTGGAGTCATCGCCACCTATGAGTCATTCTTGTTGAATTTCTCAAGGATTTTATCTACATAATGAGACTGGATTAAGGTGATACCGTCAGAGCTTCGGATGATCTTTATCCCCAAGATCACATCTGCCAGTCCCATATCCTTCATGTCAAAACAAGAATTCAACATGTCCTTGGTAGATATGATCACCTTTTCATTACTACCCACAATGAGCAAGTCATCTACATATAAACATAGGATTACATATCCATTTTCTGTGTTTTTCACGTAGATGCACTTATCACACTAATTTATTTTAAAACCATTGGCAAGGACGACATGGTAAAACTTCTCATGCCATTGCTTTGGTGCTTGTTTGAGACCATACAATGATTTCACTAACTTGCAGACTTTTCCTCCTTGACCGGGAGCCGTAAACTCCTCAGGTTGCTCCATGTAGATTTCTTTTTCTAAATCTCCATTCAAGAAGGCAGTCTCCACATCCATTTGATGAACCTCAAGCTTACGCAGCGCGACGATAACAAGTATCATTCTAATGGAGCTTATTCTCATAACTGGAGAATAAGTATCAAAGTAGTCAGGACCTTCCTTTTGTCTATAACCTTTGATTACAAGTCTGGCTTTATACTTGTCAATCGAGCCATCTGCTCTCATCTTCTTCTTGAAGATCCCTTTGTATCCCAGTGGTTTACACCTCAGAGGTAAGTCCACTAGCTCCCAGTATGATTATGTAGAATCGAGTCGATTTCACTTTTAATCGCTTCTTTCCACATAGGTCCCTTAGATGAATTCACAGCTTCTTTATAGCTTTGTGGCTCACTTTCAAGCATAAACTTTAGATAATCAGGACCAAATGATTTTTTGGTCCTAATCCGTTTACTTCGTCTAGGTTCATCCACTTCCTCTTCTTGATCCTCGAGATCATCGAGAATTACTACGCCTTCGTCTAGTGACTCAATCGTCCTCTTCGACGATTCAGCCTTTTCCTTGGCAGGGAACACATTTTCAAAGAAATTTGCATTTCTTGATTCCATGATCGTGTTCTTGTGAATCTCGGGATGATGAGATTCATGTACAAGGAAGTGATAAGCACTACTCTTATTAAAACTTTATTTTACAACTTGCAGTAGTTATAAATTTATAACCTGATTAATGAAACCCAAAAATTTTATCTTGATTTCTTCGAATTTGCAGTTTGAACATTGGTCTTTCCATAACTTCTTTCAAGAGATGGACTCATATATATACATATATATATGTATGAGTTCATATATATATATGTGTATATTTTTTTATCTGTACTTTACAGATGATCATCGTAACAAAACTGAAGAACTCCTAAGGCGATGATCATCAAATCATGTATAAGGTGGTACCAAAAACCTGTAATTTTGATATAGAAGTTTGATATTGATGAACTAAGACCTCTCTCCACACTTAAAGCATTGACAGGGGCTGTAAAAAGTGCAAAACTCTTCCTTAGCTCTATAAGCTCTAATGTCCCAATTCACATTCCACTCAATTCTAACCCTTCAGAATAAGAATTTTGATCCTCTCACCCTCATACAACTCTTCGAATTGGAGTCCTACCAAGTCTGGCCGCCACTTAGCTCGAGCTAGAAATTAAACCCAAAGAATGGAGGAAACAGAGACCTACCTCGACTCTATGATGGAAAACTGAAAAATTAAAGATGAATCGGGGATGGAACATTGAGGATGGGGGAGTTGAATCGGCCGGCGCAGGCTCCATTTAACAGGTGGTAAGCAGGATAGAGGCGGTTGCGTTTGAAATTTGGTTTTACCTAATTAATTCAATTATCACTACTGTGTTCCAACATAACCTATCTAACCAAGTATGCAATAAAGTAAAGCATAAAAGACACAAGACTTGGTTACGTAGTTCGGTGAAATCCACCTACATCTGCGGGGCCTGGCACAGTTCAGAATGAATCCACTAATCTGAAAGATACAGTACAAAGTACACCATACAATTATACTTATCTTATCTAACTATAACGTGAATCCTACAAGCTCCCCTTGCTACCGATCCGCCTTGATCAGACTCCCTCTGACCTTGAAACTTGTCGACATTGGATCTACTCCTCCCGAGGAATTAAGGTATACGATTCTGAACTTTGAACAGCAGGTTGTTGGAATATAGAATTCTGGCTCTTTGCACTTCTCGGAAGATCAAAATCTGTATGCAGGTTTTTCTATTAAATTCGTCAATCAATGCAGCCGTGTTTGTCCTCTATATATAGTCCATGAACAGATCTGAATTCTCCATGATTATCTCCATAATATTCCTATTCCAAATCTGCTTCTTGAAGAATATCCAAATCCCATAAATAAAGGGATTTTCCTTATCTCCATATATTCGATAATAACAACTCCATATTTATAGAGATTTTCCATAAATCAACTATGCTTCCATACACCTAATATATAGAAGAATATTCAGATTTCCATAAATCACAAATGCCATAATATTCTGTCTTCTTTTTCCGTAAACATCTTGGCGTAAATGTGCTGATTTTCGCATGCACACATGAAGTTTATTCCATCTCCAATTCCATAACATTAATCCAATCCCACATATACAGGAACTGATATATTCTCCAACTCAAATACAACTTGGACGTGATGTATCCTTCTCGAATTCAGTCTTCAACCTTTCCTTATTTCACCAAAATTCCTTCTTTGATGTTGCAACTCAATAATACCATATTTGCATAATTTCCACAAATTGCCAACTAGATAAATCTAGACTTTACGATCTCCCCCTTTGGCATTTTGTGGACCAATCACCTTTTGGCATTTCATCACAAGAGTTTATGCAAATAAAGACATCAACCTTGAAAACCCTTTTGGATGTTGGAACATAGAAACATAGCATCTCCCCCTAAATTCCAGATTCCCTCAACATCCAGGAATAATGATCATGTTGGAACATCAACCCAACATAGCCAATAAAGTCATCCAAGAAATCCAAAACATCTCCCCCTTGGGAACATAAACATGCCAAACTCAACAGACACAGAAAACCAGAATCTCCATTAAATGCAGCTCCCCCTGAAGCAAATATCTGGTCTATGTTGGAACATAGCCATAACAGAACCTTTAAACCTCTTCAGGAGCAGCTATCTGTGCCTCATCTAATCAGGCATTTTCTACCTCCAAATCTACCATCTAAATGGATTGAGCTCTCAAATTCACACTCTTTCTCTATGTTAGAACATAAGATCCTTTCATTGCTTCAGAATCAACACATCACCTACTCAGCTTCCTGGACTTCATCAGTACTTTCTCCCCCTATCTGGTGTTGGAACATAGACTTATTCACCATCCAGATCATAATCTTCTCCAGCCACAGTTACTGATGTTTGAACATCTGAATCTCTAATCCATATCCACATCTTCTCAACCTGTCTCCATACTCTGTGTTGAAACATGACCAGCATCATTGCCTTCCAAACTTCTCATCATCCTAAACCAGAATACCAGGAAGAGCCATCTCTCTGATCTATGCATCCTATCAATCACCATAATATCTTCAACACCAACTTCTAACATGTCCAACTACGCTTCCATTTTTTTCTCCTTTTCAATTTTTTATTTTTCGAATTGTCTGAAAAAATAAAAACCTAAGGCTAAATAAAAGCTTTAAAGAAATACCTCAAATCTGAAAAACACCTAAGTGTTGTCTGAGGAGCTCAACCGTAGCAGTGTCCAACGACTTTGTGAAAATATCAACCGTAGCAAGGTCTCGATGTTGGAACATAGGCTACCACAACTTTTCTCTCAACCCGAATTATCCTTTTGACTTCATTCAAGTGAGATTCCTTAAGATCATCCCGAATTCTTACAAATACTCCCACCATACTCATATTCAATTCAGCTTGCATCAAAGTCACAAAATCTTGTACCAAGGATAGTGAAGTAGACTCAAAGATCATATCATCAATATAGATTTGAGAAATCAGTGTATTTGATGATTCTCGAAAAACAAGCAAGGTGCAATCTTCTCCCCCTCGACGAGAACCTTTCTGAATAGGAAAGGTTGTGAGTCGCTTATACCACGCCCGTGGTGCTTGTTTTGATCCATACAAAGCCTTCTTGAGTCGATGATATACTTCCACATTGACCACACCATGTAGGGAATCACTCTTGACAACTTTTTGGTACATCATAAAATTCATAGTGCACGCCATAACAAGGAAAATGCGAATAGATTCTAACCTGGCAACTGATGTGAATGTCCCATCAAAATTAAATCCTTCATCCTGACTGTGGTCCTAAGCAACTAATCTTGCTTTATTATCACTGGGTTCGATAAGGGAGAGAAACCATTTTAGGCCAGTAAGTTCCCTGTAATTAATTTGAGGGTTCGATCAAGTCCTTCTTCTGCTTGATTCAGCTGGCACTGATGTTGGAACATGGGAGAGTTCTAGAGAGGACGATGTTCCAACATTGTTGAAGATATAAGAGTCACCAGCTTCATCTTTAAGATCTGTCTCATCTGATGTTCCAACATCATTACGTCCCTGATCTGAGAAATCAACCGATGTTGGAACATGGTCAGCCGTGCGATCTACATCATCACAATTGATACTGTAGCAGTTCACTTCTTATTCCAATAAGTAACATTTGTCTGATGACTGAATACTAGTAAGCACTTTGTTGTTGCCATGTTTCACTATGCACTTTTCTTTATGGAATTCCACGGTCATATTATCATCACATAGCTGGCTGATACTTAGGAGATTAGCCTTTAGATCTTCCACCAACAAACATCAATAAATATGGGGAATCCTTCAATATGCAGTCCACCTTTTCCAACCACTCGACTCTTTTTTCCATCGCCAAACTTAACAAAACCACCATTATATGGCTGAATGTTTGTCAGTAATTCCTGAGTTCCAATCATGTGGCAAGAGCAACCACTATCAAAGTACCACGAGTCTCTAGAATATGCAATAGGAGACATATGAGCAAAAAGGCAAGTACTTGTGCGTTTAACAACCCATACCCTTTTTACCATTTTTATCGCTGGACATCGTCTATGTTGGAACATACTGAGAGTTGTCGCCCTGTCATGATATCTCTGAGCAGTTTTCAACATTGTTCCTCTGTATGACCTTGATACATGCAGTAGCTACAGATGAGAGGTTTACTTTGATGGGTCTTGATAAACTTTCTTTTTACCTCTCGAATCTTCGACTTGAGACTGACCTTGCTCCCTGATAAATTGTCAAACCCGATTCCATGTCGATCTCCAAAGTGTTTTCCCATGATCAGAATGTCATCAAGTTTTGGCTTTCCAGTGTTTAACTTGGTAATAGCTGCTTCGGCCATCTCAGCTCTTTTAGTTGTTGAGCTTAGATTCAAATTCAACTCTTCAATCTCTCTTCTGAGTCCACCAACTAGAGCTTGCAACCCCTTTTCCTTCTCAGCCAGATGATTTTTCTCTTCCTTCAACGATTTATTTATGTCAACAACTTTAAGCCACATGTCATACATTTGCTCATATGTAATGTAGATATCTTCATCACTCACAACTAGTCCGCCATCATCACTGGACGTGTCATCAGGACCTATGTTGGAACATACAGCTTCAGCTTTCTCTGACATGTTGGAACATACCTCATCTGATCCACCGTGAAATTTTGCTCCAAATGCCATATAATTTCTTACAAGTTCCTCTTCGTCTTCTTTATCATCTTCACTCCATGAGGTGATGTATGATTTTCCTTGCTTCTTTAGGGTATTAGCACATTCAGCCAGGATGTCGCCGTATCCTCCACATTCTCGACATTGAATTCTTTCAGACTGCCTTCCTTCACCACTTTGGATTCTAGAGAATTGCTGACTTCCTTGTTCCATCCTAGTTCTACGATTACCAAAATCTTGAGGACGAGTTTTGTTTCCACCAGATCTTTCATGTGAATTCTTGTTTACCACCTTCTTCAGCATTCTCGAGAAATTCTTGGTGATAGGAGCAAGTTCTTGAATTCCATCATCACTATCAGATTCATGGATGACCCTTGATGAAGAGGATTTGAAGGCCAACTCCTTCTGGACTTTCTTTGCAGGCTGTTGCATTGTCATCTCATAGGTCTGTAGTGATCCTATTAGTTCATCCAAGGTCATAATGGCTACATATCTTGCTTCTTCTATTGCTGCTACTTTCATAGCAAATCTTTTAGGAAGAGATCTCAAGGCCTTTTTCACCAATTTTGTTTCCTTGTAAACTTTCCCAAGTTGATACGCCATATTGGAGATGTCTCTGAGTTTCCCATTGAATATAGAAATAGTATCCTCCTCCTCATACTCAGTTCCTCAAACTTTGTAGCCAACATCTGCAGTTTGGATTCACGTACACAACTTGTCCTCTCATGTACAGTTTGTAGGATATCCCATGCTTTCTTTGCTTGTTGGCATGTAGAGATGAGTTTGAACTGATCTTCATCTACTACAGTAAATATGGCATTTAATGCTCTGGAGTTTGCCAAGCTTCCCATTCTTTCACCTGGTGTCCACGACTCTTTAGGCTTAGATTCTCCTCAACATGGTACCAAGCCAATTCATCCAGTGAATTTATGAACACCCGCATGCGAGCCTTCCAGTAGTTGTAATTAGTTCCTTCCAACAATGGTGGCCGAGACACATAAGCTCCTTCTCTGGTCGCTATTGGTAAAACCGGATCACAGTTTCCTTGTCAAAACCAAGGTAAAACAAGTGACTTAGCTCTGATACCAATTGAAATTTGGTTTTACCTAATTAATTCAATTATCACTACTGTGTTCCGACATAACCTATCTAACCAAGTATGTAATAAAGTAAAGCATAAAAGACACAAGACTTGGTTACGTAGTTCGGTGAAATCCACCTACATCTCTGGGGCCTGGCCCAATTGAAAATGAATCCACTAATCAGAAAGATACAGTACAAAGTACACCATACAACTATACTTATCTTATCTAACTATAACGTGAATCCTACAAACTCCCCTTGCTACCGATCCGCCTTGATCAGACTCCCTCTGACCTCGAAACTCGTCGACGTTGGATCTACTCCTCCCGAGGAATAAGGTATACGATATTGAACTTTGAATAGAAGGTTCGTATATTGGAACATAGAATTCTGGCTCTTTGCACTTCTCGGAAGATCAAAATCTGTATGCAGATTTTTCTATTAAATTCATCAATCAATGCAGCCGTGTTTGTCTTCTATATATAGTCCATGAACAGATTTGAATTCTCCTTGATTATATCCATAATATTCCTATTCCAAATCTGCTTCTTGAAACATATTCAAATCCCATAAATAAAGGGATTTTCCTTATCTCAATATCTCCATATATTCGATAATGACAACTCCATATTTATAGAGATTTTCCATAAATCAACTATGCTCCCATACGCCTAATATATAGAAGAATATTCAGATTTCCATAAATCACAAATACCATAATATTCTGTCTTCTTTTTCCGTAAACATCTTGGCGTAAATGCTGATTTTTGCATGCACACATGAAGTTTATACCACTCCAATTCCATAACATTAATCCAATCCCACATATATAGGAACTAACATTTTCTCCAACTCAAATACAACTTGGACGAGATGTATCCTTCTCGAATTCATTCTTCAACCTTTCCTTATTTCACCAAAATTCCTTCTTTGATGTTGCAACTCAATAATACCATATTTGCATAATTTCCATAAATTTCCAACTAGATAAATCTAGACTTTACAGCGTTTAAAATTCAACGCAGTAACAAATAAACCGCTTTGAACCAGGCCTAGATCTGCATCTTTTGTATCCTTCAATCTCAACCTTTGATTCATCTGTATTAATGGTTATGATTAGTTCTCACATAATTAGGTGGTCTCACATAATATAGGTTTTCTAACATGATCCCAATTATATATATATATCAAACGGGTCTCGACCCATTGGACATCCAAATGGATTTTCTTCTTGAATTTCTTCTGTCTTAATCTCTTTGGTCTCTTGACTTTTGAATTGCTTGTAAAATGCTAACACTTTTTTGAAATCTTCATCATCTTCTTCTTTTGGAATTTGTGCTGTTGGAGGTTGAATACCTAGGGCCTGTTGAATTGGGCTCCTAACTGTTGCTTGAATTCCCAGAACATGTTGAACTGGACTTTTGGTTTTCATAGGGCTAATACTATTGTCTTTATTGAATGTAATTCTTAATTTTTCTCATATCTGTAAGTAATGGGATACTGCTTTTGTAGAGCAGAATTCTATCTTGTAATTGTTCCACCATTTGATTTTGAATTGTCTAACTAATGAATAGGGCATATTTGAATGTATGGGTTTGATCTGGAAGCTCCATGCAAAAATCCATGGAACTTTGAATATTGAATGGAAAAATAAGGTTTTCTCAAACGGTTTGCATTTGCTGAGTTTATTGAATGTATCTAATCTTTCTAATATTGTCATAGGGAGTATTTCTTTTGATGGTCCTAACTTTAGCCACCAATCATAAAACCACATTGGATGCTGGTGAAAATTGATGAACCATGAATGATCAAATGACCTAATATAGAAAGTTCTATACCAGGCTTGCATATAGTCTGCATAATTGAATCCTTTGGGAAAATAATTGACTGAAAAATTCCTGGTGGAATGGATATTTTGAAAGTGGCTAGGATGGAGGATTTGTTTAATGTATAGTTTTGAGTAGTCAATTCTGCTGGGATCGTGTTTATTCTGGACATGTTGAATTTCTATAGATTGGGTGTCTACTAATATAAGTTCATAATAATTTTGAGTTTTGTGAATATCATCTGCCATCCACTGGCATGTTGGCATGAATATACTGGCTACAAAGGTTTTGAGTTGAGGAATATCTGGCTCTGTTTGGATTTGGGTCAAAAGTATATTTTCTGGATTTAGCTTATCAAAATATGAATGGCTAGGGTTTGAGGATGATGAAGTAGATTTTGTACTGGAAGTTTGAGTGGCTGGTGTTTGTGGAGTAAGCACTGTATAATTTGAGGCTATAATTGGAGTATGGATTAATATCGAATATGGGGTTTGGGCTGCTGTTGAATATGTAAGTGGAGGAAAATGTGGAGTAAGTGTTTTAGGTGTCAAGGGTTTTGGAATTTCATAATCTTTGGATCATTTTGAATTTGAAGAACTTGCTGGACTTGAATACTTACTCATGACTTCCTGTAAGGAATTCACAAGTTAAAAAATCTGGAAGGGAGTTATCCTTCCCTTTAATGAATTCGATATCAAAATCAAATACTAATAAAATAGCTTGTCATCTGGCAAAGATCTGTTTTGAAACTAAAATTTTAACATCTTTTTGTAAAATTTCTTTAGCTGACTTGCAATCTATTTTTAATAAAAATTTCTTGTTGTACAAATCATCTTGAAAATTTGAAATACATAAATCAATTGATAAAACTTCATTTTTAACTGTTGAATAATTAACTTGTGCTCCTGTCCATAATCCTGAATGATATCTAACTATCGACTCCTTTCTAAATGTAATTGTTTTAATATGCCTCCATATCCTAGATCTGATGCATCTGATGCATCTGTTTCTATAATCATGAATGCTAATGGATGTAGAATTCCCAAACATAGTAATGATATGGCTTTTAATTTTATTGCCTTTATAATCTGAGTATGTTTTTCTGTTCACGTAGGTGGATTAATTTTTAATCTTTCATATAAAGGTTTACAAATTATTCTTAATTTTGGGAAGAAATCTTATATATAATTTAAATAACCCAAAAATCTTTGTAATTGATTTTTATCTTTTATTTCATCTGGAAATTTGTCAACAAACTCAATTGCTCTTTGAATTGGTTTGATTTTCCCTAAATGAATATCATAACCTAAAAATCTTATTTTTGTTTGGAATAATTTCATATTTAGTTCTGATATTACTAATCTATTTTTCTTTATGATATTTAGTAATATATTCAAATGTTTGAAATGGTTGTCTATTGAATCAGAATAAACACATCAAACTCTTCTTCTTTTGAGTCAGAAGAAGAATCAGAATATCAAATAGAAAATCAGATAGACTTAATAGAACAACAATTTGGAGATTACCCAGAACAATCTAATGATAAACCACAATTACAAATAAATAAAATGATGGTTTAGAAAAAATTGGAGGAACAATAGGACAAAAAATTATTATCCTAGACTTACTCCACCTGATATTCAATATGAAGAACAAAATACTACATTAAATAGTTATGATGGATTATCACTATATCAATGGAATATAGATGGAAAACCATAGTATCAAATACTAAATATATTACAGGAAGTGGGTATGGTTAGAATGGCATACAAAGCTAAAATTAATATAACAGAACCAAACATTGTAATGTTATTAGTAACAGGGTTTACGGGACAATTAAAAGGATGGTGGGATAGTTATCTCACATTAGAGGATAAACAAACAATTATAAATCATGAAACAGAGAAAGTTCAAGGTGAAGGAAATAATGTAGAATTTGTAATGGTTCAAGATGGCTCAACATATTTAATTTATGTAATATCAATGTATTTTTATAGGAAACCCAGAAGAAGAGCTAACCAGTTCAAAAATATGTTTAACAAATTTAAGATGTCCGTCTTTGAATGACTTTAAATGGTATAAAGATATATTTCTAACTCAAGTATTAAGAAGAACAGATTCAAATTCTTCATTCTGGAAAGAAAGTTTTATTACGGGATTGCCAAATTTATTTTCCCAAAGGATAATTACTAATTTACAAAAAATATTAGGAACAGAAAAAATAGATTACAACACTTTAACATTCGGTCAGATATTTGCCTTTGTAAAAAAAGAAGCTTTGACATTATGCCAATATTTAAAAATTCAACATAAGTATGGTTCAAAAAGAAAAGAAATGGGAACATTTTGTCAACAATTTGGCATAATGGGTATTAAACCACCATCATCTAAACACAAAAAGATATTTAAGAAAAACAAAAAGTATAGAACTAACAAATATTATAGTCAAGATAATAATAAGAATTTTTACAAAAAGATTAATAAATATAAAAATATTCAATGTTTTAAATGTAAGAAATTTGGTCATACAGCCTCACACTATAAGACAGAGAAAAAGATCAACTCATTATTTTCAGAAGAAAAAGAATTAAAGAACAAATTATTATCATTATTAATAGATAATTCGGACAGTGAACAAATGGATCATGAGTCTAGCTCAGATAGCTCCAGTAATTCAGATATATGTCAATGTAAGATTTCAACAATTAATATGCTAAATAGTACAACATGTAATAAGAAAGCATTATTAGATATCATCGATAAATTAGAAGATTCGAAAAATAAAACAGAATATTTACAAAGATTAAAAGAATTAGTAGAAGAAGAAGAAAAACCAAAAATAGAAGAAACATTTAGTTTGAGTAAAATAATTAAAAAATATTCTGAAATAGATAAAAAGATACCAGTAAAGTCTGATGACTTAATAATATAAATTAATAAATTAAGAACAGCGATTAGTTCAATTAAAAATGAATTAAAATTCTTAAACTAGGAAGATGGATCAGAAATAGAAAATTCAGAAGATATAAAATTATTTTTTGGTCCCCAACATATATTGCAATACCATCTTTTAGTTTCCAAAGCCTATGCCACGTATGTTCAACAACCAACAATTACAAAATGATTTGTTTGGTCCCCAAGGGTGGTTTTTAGGGGTATTTTTGTAATTTCACTAATTAAAAACATACTTAAAATTTTATTTTTGAGGGTTTTAATTACAAAAATACCCCTGAAAACCACCTTTGGGGACCAAACAAATCATTTTATATTTGTTGGTTGCTGAACATACGCGGTATTGGTATCGAAGACCAAAAGATGGTATTGCGACATATGTTGGAGATTAAAAAATAATTTAGAAATATTTCTTAAGTAGGTCAACTTGGCACGAATGTTAATTATATAGACGTTGAAAAAAATAAAATGCGAAGCGAGTTCTAAATACAGATTAACAATACTTCTTCTTACCTAAAGATGACATAATTCTCATTCTTTTTTGTGAGTGGATGTGTGGCAGAATATAAGTGTAAAAAAGTATAGATATTTTTAAAATTAGTGAACCCAAACTGAATAATATGAATTAAAAAAGATCACTCATGTCATTTTTTGTGAGAACGGACGAAAAAATTGTGATATTTATATTGGAACGGGTAACGGAGAAGTATCATATTTAATTTATATATAGGTATTGAATAGTTAAACTCCACAAAAAATAAATATAAATAATCTTTATCTATGAATTAGACAAAGATGTTAATACCATGTTTATTGTACAAAGTCTTGTATAAGATCTAAGATCGTCTTACATCGAGACCAGAGATTAATTAAAGTGTAAAGAATTCAACATAAAGTTTCAAATTGAAGTTTTAAAAGTTCAGAGGCTAGGTGTGTAATTTAGTTAATTTACATTTAAGTCCAGACATAAATAATAAACTTTTCACCTTTTTCTCTCACTTTCCCCTCACAAGATTCCACCGCCTTCTGCAACATCTATCGTCATTTTCTTTGAGCTCCAAATCTCAATCGCACACATGCTCCTTTCTTTCCAATTAATTGCACATTCTCTCCATTTGCCTTCCTCCTTTGTTGCACGCAGTGGTTCATAGAGATCTTTGCAATTTTCCGACAAATTTTTCGACGAATTTCCCATTTTTCGTTTCGGCATCCGGACGATCTAACACAATACGACCATTTTTTTTGTTTATGTTCGAAGGTAATGTCTTCGCTAAGGATTATGTTCGAAGGTAATGTCTTCGCTAAGGATTATGTTCGAAGGTAATGTCTTCGCTAAGGATTATGTAGGTTATACCGAGTATTATTATCACTACTGGAAAATAGGTACATATGCACTGATACCTAACCTAGGGGGAATAAAAATCGGTGCTGACATTATCAAAGGTACAAGCATGACTAACCAAATTATAGGGAACCAGTGCTATAATAGTGTATCAGCACCGGAATTGTGGAACCATGCCATAAACCGGTTCCATACTAAATAACTAGCCCTGAGAACAATAGAAACGGTGCAATGTACCGATGCTAAAAATTCTTCCCATAAGTAAGTAGTGTTTTTGCGCAAAAAAAGTGGAAGGAAAAACTTAGCACCGGTACAAAACTGTCTGTAGGTTCTTTTGTAAAACTTAGCACCGGATATGAGTACACCAGTGCCTGAAATATGGAAACCATATGAACAGTGGAAGGTAGTGTTGACCATACTACACCGGTTTTAAAAAAATAAATCTCCCAACCGACGCTGATAATGATGAAATGGACAATTTGGTGGGTAAATATTTGGAGGAAAATTTCCTGGCACCGGTAAGGAGCCATGAAACCGGTGCTAGAAGAGCATTTAATGCTCACCTACCAGTATTCAATGATGGGTAAAAATGGGTTTTTTATGAGAGAAAGTCATTTATGGTGTTTTTGGGAGGGTTTTGACATTTAATGCTCCAATGAATACCCCACAAAGGAAGATTTCAAATTGTTTGACATGTTATTAATGATCTAAATGATAAATATGGTTTGTATGCATATATTTTGTGTGTTTGATCATGATTTTGTATGTTTCATCTTGTTCATGATACTTCCATTCATGGAAGAAATTTGATTGTTTTCTAGATTTGTTGATGTGATTAATACCTTGCTTAGGAATGTGATAATGTTGGTGTAGTTTGGAATGTTATGATCCGAATTGTACGCAATCTTTGCCAAATGGAATTTCCATGTTTAGGATCTTGTGTAGCCATGATCATTTTGTGGAACTATAATAGTCCTATTTTTGTGAATTTGTAGAGATGGTATGTGCAATGGAGAGGCGTAAGCATTTGTATTGCAACGTTAGTTGGTTGAGCAAAGAATATGTTGATTTTGTGGAGGATTTTTTAGAGCACGCCTTTGGTTGTGAGAAGCGAGCATTATGTCCTTATCATGATTGAAAGAATCGTAGCCGTAGTGGTGATATAGACCTGATGAAACTTCACTTGGTTATGAGAGGGTTTGAAAATGACTATTTGGTTTGGACTTTTCATGGCGAGAAGGCACCGCCGGAGGTGGTTGTAGGTAGTGGAGGAGAGTGTGTTGGAGACTTAAATTTAGATGGCACGTGTGAGGAGGTTGTCGATAAATTTAGGGGGAGACCAAAGGTTTTGTCAAATTTCTTAGGTGAGAAAGACATACCGTTGTATCCTGGTTGCAACAAGCGGGATATGGTGATGTCATGTTTGATGGGATTGTTTAATTTGAAAGGCCTTGGTGCATGGAGCGACACTAGTATGAACAAGTTGCTGAAGTTCATGAATGAGAAGCTTCCCACTGGTAACAGGATACCAGACAACCTGTACGGAGAAAAGAGGATACTATGTTTGATGGTATTGGAGTATAAAAAATACATGCTTATCCCAACGACTTTGTTTTGTACAGGGGTGACTTATTGAAGGAGGTGGCATGCCTAGTATGTCGCGTGTCATGCTACAAGAAAATGAGTAGTGCGATTGTCGATGGAGATGTTGTCGTGAAGCTAGGGAAACGCATTCTCGCGAAATGCATGTGGTATCTTCCAATTATTCCGAGGTTGAAGAGGTTTTTAAAGAATGCCAATGATGCAAAGAACATGAAGTGGTACATGGGTATGGGTTCTATTAAGGACGATGTCATTCATTATCCAGTTGATGCCGATCAATGGAAAATATTTGATAATAGGTATCCGGATTTTGCAAGTGAGCCAAGGAACTTGTAGATGGTTTTGTGTACCGATGTAATGAATCTGTTCGGCAACATATCCTCTAGGCACAGTTTATGGCCGGTAATATTGGCCATATACAACCTTCCACCGTATTTGTGTATGAAGAGGAAATATGTGTTGATGCCTTTGTTGATTTTTGGGCCAAAACAGCCCGGAAATGACATCAATGCATATCTGGCACCTTTGATACAAGATTTGAAGGTTCTGTGGTCATACGACATTAATGTGTTTGGTGGTTTTAGGGGATTGGAGTTCAATTTGAAGGCAATGTTTTTCTGTACCATAAATAATTTTCCTGCATACGGAAACCTTTTGGGTTATGTGGTGAAGGGGCACAAGGCTTGTCCGGTGTGTGAAGAGTCTATAGATTACCAACAACTGCAGAATGGTCACAAGATTATCTATTTGGGTCACTGGAAATTCCTCCCGATGAAGCACAAGTTGCGTGATAATGCATTTTAGTTTGTTGGTGAGAGGGAGGTGAGGAAGGCACCAAGACCATTGAAGGGGGTTGTCATACACAACAAGGTGAAGAAATTGAATGTTGTTCTTGGGAGGAAGATGAAAAAGGTTGGTACAGCGCCTGATGGACCTTGGAAGAAGAGGTCAATTTTCTTCGATCTAACTTACTGGGAGCATTTGGAGGTTTGGAACTATCTAGATATGATGCACATTAAGAAAAATGTGTGCGAGAGTTTGATTGGTACCTTGCTCAATATTTCGGGGAAGACTGTACTAGCGCTTTACCTAATTCCATGATAACATGAATTTCTTTTGAAAACATTGAACTAACCCAAGAATACATAATTTGAAATAAGTAGGATACGAGAAAGACAGTGTAACTCAGTTTTGGGAAACAATGATATTTTAACAAAGTTCTGGTACGAGCATTTTTGAGTCTCCATCGGGCACAATATCAAAACACGGGATCTATTGCATCGTTAATTGTATATATCTCAATCGTATTGCATTTAAAATAAAAATGACAAAATGTTCCAACTTATTAGGTACTTATATTAATTATAGGGAAATAGTGGAGAAATAACACAACACCAGTATAACAAGAACCAGTGCTGTGTTTTTTAAAGTAGTTGAAATTTTAAAAATTTTGATCTACTAATGGAGGAAAATTCAAAATTTTCGACATTTGGGGCCAAAACTATTTTAGCCCAGAAGTGAATAAATAGGCACCGATTTGTGAAAAAAAAGGTATCAATGTTGGATAAGTGTTCTTATAATTGAATGGTAGTCGGGATCAAGCAGCCATATACAACTGCTTCAATTGATTCTTGGCACCGGTTATTGTATGACAGCACCGGTTTCTATACCGGTGCTATGTACTTAGACAATTTTTTCTTCTCCTGCTCTCGGGTTGGGAAATAAAAAAATACAAGGCAGCCTGTCGCAGTTGCATTTTGAAATGTTGGAACCATTTTTAGACAAGAATAACATCGCTTTTTGACCAGTTTTTTGACCGGTGTTGTGTACTTAGAAAATTTTATTATGTCTATAATCTCGAGTTCAAGTAATGAAATACCAACGCATCCTTAGGCATTTGCGTTTCATATCATAGGCACCAGTATATCTGATGTGGTACCGGTGCTGAAACAGTTAATATAAAAGGGGACCGATTCTCTTCCACACATAACGGTCCCCTTTGTCTTTTCCCTCCACCTTCTCCGATTGTTTTTCCCCACGATCTCCACGCTCTTCACCATTCATTCCGCTAACATCCACCATTTCCCACCTTATTCCTCCAGATCCAAGAATTTAGTATTCGCACACACGAGATTCTCCATTTTCCCACTCGACTACGGCAAAGCATCAGTAACTAGGTTTCTGGCCGCAATTTGAAGTGGTAAGCCATGATTCCATCATTTTTTGTTTGGGAAAAACTAAAACTTTCATCACTTTGAATAAAATTAGTGTCGAATTCTATGTGTTCGATGAAATGCTTCAATGAATATTTTTTAATGTTTACTTTTGTTGGGTTGTTTATTGTGCAATGTTTGAGTATGATGTTGTCCATTTGATGTTCAAGTGTTTTCCTTATGGGGATGTTGGTATTTTTTAGTGCTATGTAATGTTGTAGTGTTTATAATACAGTTAATGATTAGTAACTTGTAATGTTTCTAATACAGTTGATGTTTTCTTTTTAGTTATGTAAAAGGTTCTTATTCGTTCTATACTATTTTGATTTGTAAATACCTCCAAAAGAAAAAAATACGGCCAGAAAGAGGAAGAGAGGTGCCCAAACAAAAAAAAGGTGGAGGACACACAAATTAATGCCGCAGAAGAGAAAGGGGAGTTATTAGCCTCGGTTCCCCTCAAAATAGTGTTTGAGGAAGATGGAGTGGATCCAACAGGGGCTCCTGATGAGGAAATTCCAGAAGATGTTCCTAAGGAGCAAGTTCTAGAAGAAACAATGGGTGACAGCGAGGACAAGCCCCATCGGGATCTGAAGAATGATGACCTACGAAAGTAGACAGGCATAATGGGAAGGATTTTGACAAATTCAAGAGAGACAACTATTGTAGGGAACATGGGACGGCTACATGATGATTAGTTATGTTAGCCAAGGAGGAGAACCCCATCCCCATCGCATTTGAGGTGGTTGATGGTCTGTTAGTTTGTAACATGAATTGGAGTGCCTAGACCGCATATTGCAATTACGCTTTTAGAAGGCGCATTAGATTTGGTACTTGGATACATTGGCCCAGCATGCCAAAGGATGTTAAAGAGTAAGCTTGGAAGGACATTAAGGTAATGATAAAATTTACAATACTTAGTTCATCAATGCATACTTGTCAATAATTATACATTATGCTCATGTGCCTGATATTTAATTCTAAGTAATCGTTCCTCACAAATGAGTTTTAAATTTGAAACCAAGTTGACTGAAAAACAAATGAAGAGTTTGAGGAGGACTGTGCAGATTAAGGCTGGTGATGCACACCGCAATTGGAAGTCCAAAGATAGCAAACAAGTACATCTGGCTACTCTCGGACGGCAAAGTTCCTAAATATAAACCCTGAGAAAAATACAAGTGGATGAGTAGGAGTGGAAGAAATTCAAGGAGCACAAAAGAACTGAGGAAATGTTAGTAAGTACAGCTAAGACATTCTATAGATAAAAATATATCATTATCATATTGCCATATATACTGAGATTTTATTAACTAATTAATATATTTAGTTTGTAGAAAAAAGGGGGAAAATAGCAAGAACTCAAGGGAAAAGAATTATGTTCACCACATCGGACCACATGGGAACAAGGCGACAAAAGAAAAGTTGGTGGAATAGATGAAGGAGAAAGAGAGGAAGAGGCTAAGGGACCTTGGATACACGAAATATGAGGTCAAGGAGGAAATAAAGGCAAGGGAATTCAAACCGGACAGATCCCTAGTGTACTTGGAGTCGAACAGGGGAAAAAGCAACGATTACACGACCCTATAAGTGAAAGCCATAGCGGACAACATTGTAAGTATACGATTGCATAATTTTCTATTTTTCTATTTTTGGTCAACTATAATTTTAAATACTAACACGAAAAAATGAACCACGGTTGAAGATGGACGAGGAAAAAGAAAAGGGAACTCTAGTCTTGGGTCCGGGGGAGGACATCTTCATAAGAGCGATGGAGAAGAAGGATCACCCAGGACAGTATAGAGGTACCCAATCCCAACTTTTGGCAGTTGTTGCTATTTCGAAATTATCATGAAGCAAATGCGGCGGCAGCTCTTTGTCCCAGAAGAAGCCTGCCAAGAAACCCTCCGTTGATCAGTCGGTTATGAACGCGATGGTCTCGTACCTCAAGCAGTTCATCAAGATTATAGTTGCGGCTGGGGGAGTAGATATTCCTGAGGACCTAGAGGACCCAAAGAGCTTCATTGAGAATGCAATGATCGGAGGTATATCCATCAGTCTCGGCGGCTTGAGCCAAGACCCCCCCATCGACGGAGAAGCCGATGAGGAGGTAAAAATCCTCTACACCTAAAAAGTTCATAGCATTTGGATTTTTTCTAGCAAACTATTTCAAGCACTAACAAAACTCTTATGCCCTTTGTAACAGGATAGTGAGTTGGTCACCTTGTACATCAAGGGCATTCAAGGGGAGAGGATACAGGTTGCACCAAGCTTAGCTCCAAGGTGTCCAGAGCAAGTACATGGACCATTAACTTGTGTTTGAGTGACCGAGCCAGTCTACCATCCAAGAGCTGGATCGCTGTCTGCCAGCCACCAATCTAGTGACGTGGGAGATGCTCTGGGGAGTGTGATAGATTGGCCGATGACTTTGGTCTCGTTTGGGGTTGACACTCAGATAGAGGAGAATGAAGAGGGAAAACCATAGGCGTGTAAGTTTTACTGTCTAAATGTGAGCGACAATGAGGTAATAAAATGTAGTAATATAGCAACATCTTTTACATTTTTGATAATCATTCAAATTAATTACATTTCCTGCATAGGTATCCAACTCTAAAAATTTTGGATCAACCAACTCATTTCGTCCCTCGGAGTAGCAATTTTTACATGAGAGGCCTCTGAAATAGGTATTTCTCGCTAACAAAAGTTACTTGTATTTTATATCTTTCATTATGATGTTGCCTAATTTTGTTACACTTATGTAATTTTAGATTGTCAACAAGCGCCAATTCAAGGCATATCCCAACATGGGAGAGTATATCACATACTACAACGAGCTTCTTATGAGCATGCAAGAGTCGGGGTTGGTGGCTTTATTTTCGTAGTACGGACATAGCTTATTTTCCAGACTTCATAAATCAAGATTATTTATCGAATGCTTGGTTGAATTCGGGAACAAGCTTGAAACCTAATAGGAATGAATTGACTATCGAACTCAATGATAAATGTCTGGATGAGGTGAGATTTACTTGTGCACAATTTCTTAATGAATTTGTACACTTATATGTTTCAAAGATTAACTATTTTTATTTGTCAAGTCACCTCTGGGATCAAGTCTTCGAAACAAACAATGGTTGTATCCAATTTGTACCATGTTGTACGCGAGAATACTTCACATAAGTATATGAGGCGGAGGTTGAAGGTCATGCTGAAGACATTCTCTCAACCATGTTCGCTGCTGAAGCCCTGGTTTATGTGGTGCCATATATTAAAAATTAGGTGGCACTTTATAATATTTCACATTATTTATAGGCGATTAAATTTTCATTCATGACATACATTCTTTTGAAAACAACGATCATTGGTACTTAATACTCATCCGTTCTAGTATGGAGGAAGTTTTTACCCTTGACTCGATGTCTGGAGGAATAAATCCAAATAACATCAATGAAAACAAAATCATTGCTAGGTACGTACATTCATTTCATTGGTGTTAACTTGAATGACTTAAACTAGGAGTTCACTAACATTTATAAGTCCAACATTACCATGATTGCATGCGAGTATCAAAGGCAAAAGTTAAAGGTGGAGCCCCCTCCGGACTACACATAGAGTATCACAAACATCGATTCAAGTCATACAATCCGAGAGTCCCTTCGTATCCACCATTATTTAGTTGTAAGTCATACAATTACGTTTAACGTGATATTTTCATTGCAGTACCGATTGCAATTCAAAGGTTAGGAATGCGGATACTACGTCCTACTCTTCATGGAAGAGTTTGTGCTCAAATTTACCTCTAAATATTCTACAGGTTTGTTGACACATTTCAAATTAACCATTTGTTCTTCTTACTTACTAAACACTTTCATGTATTAACTCATTTGCTTGTTTTCAATGCAACAGTTGTTTCCCTCTAAACAAGGAGCATACAATGAGAAGGAGATATTATTTGTAGCCGAGAAATGGTGTAAGGTTTCGGTGGACACGTATTCCAAAGATTGCAAGACTTCGACAGACATTGACGAGTTTCTTGAAGTGTAGAAAGTGGAATTCTTGTACAGCTTTTACTTGAATTTGTTTGTTGATGGATTATGTTCCTTCACAGTCATATTCAGTTTTTCATTCATTCTTTACCCCCATTCAAATTTTATTCTTTTTTGTGAATTGGTTTTAACTGTTGTGAAATACTTCAATCATCACTGACCAGGTTTCGATCAGGCTGGGCAGGGAAAAAATAAAAATTAGGATTGCAAAAATAAAAATCAAACCAGCACCGATCTGTATAACCCATACCGGTGCTAGAAAAATGGAAATAAAAAAAATAATAATAGCATCAGTATTTTAATTTTTGTTGTTCATTGTGTTAATATTTGGGGATTTTTTTTTATGTTTAGTGAATTGTTCTTACGGATTTGTGCTAATTTTTGTATTGCTGGTGCTATTTCTTAGATGTCTAAGAAGACTTGCCTCACTGCTGCTGCAATCAAGAAGGAAGGAGGATTTGTAAGTTTTTTTTTTTCAGTTGCAATGTTTTAGATACTGTTGGTCATCTTTCTGGTTTTCTGTTTCATGTTTCATTTTTAGGTTTTAAGTATTGTTATCTTTGTTGGTGTGATGTTTTAATTTAATTGTTTGATGCTTATGGTGTTTTCATGCTTAAGTGTGCATTTGAAGTTCAGTTTTGATTGTGTGTGCTATCTTAGAGTTTTGTTATGATTTGTGCTAAATTTTGTTTTGTTGATGTTTCTTAGATGTCTAAGAATACTTTTCCACTGTTGCTGCAATCAAGAACGAAGGAGGATCTGTAAGTTTTTGGTGAGCGTCGTTTTACTCGCCAAATAACCTGCAAATTCAGATTAATACTAATTAGTACAATGATAAGCAGGGTCGATCCCACAGGGAGCAAAAGCAATAATCAATAATTCTTATTTTCTACTACTTTCAAAAACCTTTTTGGTGACGCCACCACGCCTTAAATATAGTGATTTAACTAACTCTAAAAATGCAAATGACGACTCTAAAAATATGAGAAATAAATATATGAATGAATGATATCGGCTAAGAATAACTTATGCTAGTTAATATCGATCATAGGCGCAATAATAAATCAATTCTTACATATCTACCGGTTATAGGGAAGTAGGTACGCTTAACCCCCCCAATTCTTTCCTACTTTATCGACAGTCAACTAATTATGATTAATTAACTGTTTCCCTTACCAAAATGTTCCCAGAAAGTATTCGCTAAACCAGAACACATTTTGATAGCATTAAGTATTAAAAGAACCCGATATAGCAATTACCAAAGTAAAACCAAATAGTAATGCACACTCAATTATCCCCTATCTTGCTATTACAGTCTTAGCTAGTTAGCTGTTTTTCACAAGACTGTGCTACTTACTAATCCCATCCAACAATTACGTATTGGCGGAAATTAGATAGCAGTATTCTAAAAACATTTAAGTTGATCAAGCCTAAACATATTAGAAATAAATTCAACCAAGGACAATCAAGAACATGCAAGAATCAATTATAATGCAATTAGGGCTCACAATTTATAAACTAACATTTGTTATTCTCTGCCGATATATGAATTAGCTACTCATGATAATTATACTAAACAAATAAAAAATATAATACATGAACATTGTTACTGAAATCAAATGAATAAAGGGCAAAGCAATTAAGCAACCATGACCACAGCTTGCGCACCAAAGGAAACAATAATGTATATCACGTCTGCAGAAGGAATGAGCAAAGAGAAGAAAAAATCAAATGCCAAATCAGTCTGCTCCCAAAAGTAATTTTTTTTAACTAACTCTTTTCCGTTCAAAACCCAAAAAAAGAAAAAGATCCCTTCTCTGTCTTCATGCGGACAATTTATAGCCATTACAAAATCATGTCCATATTGGACTCTTCCAAATAAAATAGAATTCTTGCCAAAATTAAATTCTGATTTTGAAGAGATAAAATTCAATCTTCAAATTATCTCCAAATATCTTCAAGGATATTTCCAAGAATATCAGTCCAATCTGCTCCAAATTAACTGCTACGATTCTGCTCTACATTTGATTGCTTCATTTGCGATAATTGCCCGATTTTCCCTACTCTCCTCCAAATTCCTCTCGAGCCCAAAAACTGTGATCTGTTACAAATAAAACATTTAAAGTGCACATTAATCACGTAAAATCACAGTTAATCCCAATAAAATAAACAACATAATTATCACACATCAGTTTTTTTTTCTTCAGCTGTGATGTTTTAGATACTATTGTTGATGTTTTTGGTTCTATCTTTGATCTTTCAAGTTTAAGTACTAGGTATTGTTATGTGTGGTGGTGTAATGTTATAATTTTAGTTGTTTGATGCTTGTGGTGCTTTCATAATCAAGTATGCAACTGATGTTCATTTTTGTTCTTTTGATATTTGAGTGTCGGTTGTTGATATTTTAAAATTTTGATATTCATATTTTAAATACTCTATTTGATGTATCTCAATGTAGTTTTCAGTGATGTTATGTGTCCTATTGAGATTTTTTAATTTCAGATGTTGATATTTTTATTATTGTATGTGATGTTTTATGTTTATTTCACATAAATACTTTCCAAGCCAGAGCTCTAAGATGTCATAGATGAGATAATAAAAAAATGCTATGAGTAAACATGCTTTGAAGGTGTTTCCTTGAACAGAGGATTGAAGCCGACCTTTGATCTTGGTGTTAATGGAGTAGAAGAGTCATCCTCTTTAAAACCAGTAGAAGAGAAGGCAAGTTTGTGAATAAGCAAACAACGAAGGGAAACAAGTCGGGGGAAGAAAATAGAATTTGATTGTTTTTGACATATTGTTGAGAAATATGTTTTAAAAATATTGATTCATTTGTTAGAGGCGAGACATTGGATTGTTATTGATGTTTTAGTTTGATTTGGATTTTTTCAGATTTTATGTTAGCGATTTTTAGGGCATTCGGACCCTTTTGTAATGGATGATATTTAATGGTTCGATAGTTATGACAATTGACATTTTCACAGGCTGACGTAAAAGTTAATTTAAAGGTTTCCACTTTAGTATGCTAATTTTATATGTTTTTTTGTGCCAATGATAATTCGTTGAATTAATTCGATTTGAGTTATCAGTGTTTTATGTCCTGCATAAAAAATTATTAAAATTACTTGTTCGTCTGTAATATACATAAAGTGATATGAATCACCTTACATCTGTAAATTAGAATTTATTTTGATTTTAACTATAATTTAGTGTACTTTTAGTGTATTTATTTGATGTTTAATTATTTTAATTTGATGTTTAACTTTTCTTATTCGATGTTTAACTATTTTAGTTCAATGTGTACTTTTTGTGTTTTTAATTTGATGTTTCATTTTTTTATGTGTATTTGTAGTGTTTTATATTCTACTAATTTTATATTGATGTGTTGTTTGAGTTTTTTATTTGATTTACTATTTTAATTTGATGTTGACCTTTTCTTATTTGATGGTTTAACTATTCTAATTTTTTGTAAAAAAATCTAAGTTTTAGTGTTTTTGATTTGATGTTTCATTATTTAATTTTGATAGGTATATTTTATGTTCTATTTGACGTTTTAAGCATTTTAAATTGATTTTTAAAATCTTTATTGAAATGTTTTTATTTGAATAATTTTGGAAGTTAAATTCAACCCGGTCCATTGCAAAATCCGCCCCAATGTTCACCTGTTCATATGTCCAATAAAAAGTTCACGAGAAAGACCTAGACTGTCTCACTATAACTTATGATGGGATAAAGTGTAAAAAAATTTTAAAAAAATTACTACCAAAAGTACTCATATTATCTCTCATCCCTAAATAAATGCAATTAAAACTTTCGCCTCATCATGATATTAGAAGCGACCAATTCACCCGAGTCTTTGTATAGAACACATATACGGAGCTTAAACTTCTTTCGTCGGAGGTTAGGAAACTGTCGACTGTCGTCATTGCCGTAAAACTTAGACGCCATTACCACTACTGTCTGCATCTCATTCTCCATCGCCTCACCCAGGAAATCCAACGGCATCCTCTATCATGAATTTCCGGCGAATGCGACGAGCTCTTCTTCCAACTTCAGTGATTTTGACGACCTCTTCTTCCATCTCCGGTGAATTCGAAGATGCTGAAGATTTGACTAAGACGGAGGAACCATTGATGAAACCGGTGGTAAATTCCGATGGAAGTTTCGGCAAGAGAGCAAAAGAAACTCCAGAGAAATCCGATTGCAGCTCAGGCGAGAGGTAGAGGAAGACGTACGAGACCAGGTTTCAGTTTTTTCCAAATTTTGCAATCCAGACCCTGGAGTTTACGAACTTTTCTAAAACATACGCTGGGAAAAAATATTTATAATGTGACCCCCCAAATTTACCCAGCTCTGATTTTATAGTCTATTATATATAACTAGTGGGAGTCCCACCGCGCGTTGCATGGTGTTCTTGATTAAATATATTTAATTTAATTAATATATAATATTTACATGTCACATTTGAATTGAAATAAATAAATAAATTATAAATATATTCATCTAAGAATAACTATCTAAATTGTAAAACAAATAATAAATTTTGTCGGAACTTATTAAATAATCAGAAAAAAAATATTTTTATAACCTTTCAAGAAATCTTTCAATCGTTTGAAAGTTAGAAAAAAATCTACCTAATTAATGAAAGTGCCAATATATAATCCTCTGGTAGACTTTCGGGCGTTGACCGTGCTTTTTCAACTGTTGACCCACCTTAAAATGACAATAATGTCATCAGACCAAAAGCTGAATTTGGGTGGACAAGTATAACCTTAGCCACAACCATCGAACCATCGTCGCCGATGCCGTAACAGGTAGGGTTATATCAGGACATTATGAATTTGATAGGGTTCGAGTGGTACTGGATTCGAGTGGAGAGGTTCGAGTGGTACTGGGTTCGAGTGGAGAGGTTTGAGTAGTACTGAGTTCGAGTGGAGAGGGTTCGAGTAGTACTGGGTTCGAGTGGAGAGGTTTGAGTGGTACTGGGTTCGAGTGGAGAGGGTTCGAGTAGTACTGGGTTCGAGTGGAGAGGGTTTGAGTAGTACTGGGTTCGAGTCGAGAGGGTTCGAGTGGTACTGGGTTCGAGTGAAGAGGTTTGTGCGGTGAGGTTCGAGTGAAGAGAGTTCGGATGGTGAGGTTCGAGTGGAGAGAGTTTGAGTAGAGAGGGTTCGAGTGAAGAGAGTTCGAGTAGAGAGGGTTCGAGTGGAGAGGTTCGAGTGGTACTGGGTTCGAGTGGAGAGTTTCGAATGGTACTAGGTTCGAGTGGAGAAGGTTCGAGTGGTACTGGGTTCGAGTAGAGAGGGTTCGAGTGGTACTGGGTTCAAGTGAAGAGGTTCAGGTGGTGAGGGTTCGAGTGTAGAGAGTTCGGGTGGTGAGGTTCGAGTGGAGAGGTTTGAGTCGAGGCGGATGGTTGATGTTCGAGGGGTGGCGAGGTGGATGGTTGATGGATCGAGGGGTGATGCCTCGATGAGGATGGTTGATGGTTCCAGGCCCTCGAGGGCTAATGAATCGATGGAGAGGTCCGAGTGGTATTGGGTTCGAGTGGTAACGGGTTTGAGTAAAGTGGTTCGAGTGGTATTGGGTTTGAGTGGAGAGAGTTCGAATGAAGAGGGTTCGAGTCTAGCGGTTTGAGTAATAGGAGTTTGAGTGGTACTAGGTTTGAGTGGAGAGGGTTCGAATAGAGGGTTTTGAGTGGAGAGGGTTCGAATGATACTGGGTTCGAGTGGAGAGGTTCGAGCGAAGAGGTTCCAGTGGTGAGGTTCGAGTGATGAGGAATCTAGTGAAGATGTTCGAGTAGAGAGGTTTGAGTGATACTATGTTTGAGTGGTACTGGGTTCGTGTAAAGGAGGTTCGAGTAAAGGAGTAGCGAGGTTCGAGTGATACTATGTTTGAGTGGTACTGGGTTCGTGTAAAGGAGGTTTGAGTAAAGGAGTGGAAAGGTCCGAGTGGAGAAGTTCGAGTGGTGAGGGTACCATCCACCACTGGAGAGAGTACTATCCACCCCTCGAGAGGGGTATACCATCCACCACTGGAGAGAGTATTATCCACCCCTCAAGAAGTTTGTCAACCACCCTTCGAGGGTACACCATCTACCTCTCGAGAGGGTACACCATCCACCACTGGGGAGAGTACATCTTCACCCCTCGAGGGTACGCCATCAATGTCTCGAGAGAGGTGTACCGGCCCTCGAGGGCACACCACCCCTCGAGAGGTCACACATCCACCCTTTAGAGTACACAAGCCCGTGAGGGTACACCACCCCTCGAGAGAGTATACCACTGAGAGCGTCGAACTATCAACATTAGCTCTCGAGGGGCACTGGATTCGAGTGGTAATGGGTTAGCTCTCGAGGGGTACTGGGTTTGAGTGGTAATGGGTTAGCTCTCGAGGGGTACTGGGTTTGAGTGATAATGAGTTAGCTCTCGAGGGGTACTGGGTTCGAGTGGTAATGGGTTCGAGTTGTAATGGGTTCGAGAAAAGCGGTTTGAGTGGTACTGGGTTTCAGTAATGAGGTTCGCGTGGTGCTGAGTTTGAGTGGAGAGGGTTCGAGTGGACATGGTTCGAGTGGTGAGGGGTCGAGTGTTGAACATTCGAGTGGTGAGGGGTCGAGTGGAGAGGGTTCGAATAGAGGATTCGAATGGAAAGGGTTCGAGTGGTACTGGTTTGAGTGGTTAGGGTTTGAGTGGTGAGGGTTCGAGTAGAGGTTAGAGTGAAGAGGTTTGAGTCGAGGGGTGATGCCTCGAGGGGGGATGATTAACGGTTCCAGGGCCTCGAGGGTAATGAATCGAGTGCAGATGCCTCGAATCAACACCCCTCAAGGAGGATGGTTGATATTCAAAGGGTGGATGGTTCGAGTGGTAGGGAGGCCTCGAGGTGAATGGTTGATGTTTGAGAGGTGGATGGTTCGAGTGATGGCATGGTTGATGTTCAAGAACTGATGGTTCGAGGGGTGATGGTTCCAGGAATGGATGGTTGGTGTTCGAGGGATAGGTGGTTCGAATGGTGGTGTCGTGGATTGTTTGAGGGGTATATGCCTCGAATGGGTCATGGTTCGAAAGCTAATGTGGATCGTTTGACACTCTCAGTGGTATACTCTCTCGAGGGGTGGTGCACCCTCGAGGGCTGGTGTACTCTAAAGGGGTGGATGTGTGACCTCTCGAGGGGTGGTGTACCCTCGAGAGCTGGTACACCTCTCTCGAGACATTGATGGTGTACCCTCGAGGGGTGGAAGTTGTACTCTCTCCAGTGGTGGATGGTTTACCCTCTCGAGAGGTAGATGGTGTATTCTCGAAGGGTGTTTGACAAACTTCTTGAGGGGTGGATAATACTCTCTCTAGTGGTGGATGGTATACCCCTCTCGAGGGGTGGATAGTACTCTCTCCAGTGGTGGATGGTACCCTCACCACTCGACTCTCACCACTCGAACCCTCACCACTCGAACTTCTCCACTCCGACCTTTCCACTCGAACCCTCATACCTCCTCTACTCGAACTCTTTCCACACGAACCCAGTACCACTCGAATAGAGTATCACTCGAATCTCTCTACTAGAACCTCTCCACTCGATTCCTCATCACTCGAACCTCACCACTAGAACCTCTTCGCCCGAACCTCTCCACTCGAACTTCTCCACTCGAACCCTCTCCACTCGAACCCAGTATCACTCGAACCCTCTCCACTCGAACTCAGTATCCCTCAAACCCTCTCAGGAGCTTGGACATTTATATGAAAACTATTTGATTTCGTACCCAAACCATGCACGAGAACTCTTAATGTATAGTTGTTTCTACCACCCCAATTACTTAAATTTTCTGTTTATTATATATGCCTTGACTTGAAACCCCAACATCTGGAAAGAAGTACTAAATTCCTACAGTCTACAAACACAAGTCACTAACCAAAAGATAGAAAGTAACAGGAAATGAGGCATACTGATGTCGGACAGACAACATTCAACTATAAAACAAACAAACAGAAGTCCTTCAAGGACATCTACTCTGATTATACAGAAGACACTATTTAAATGTAGTTCCTCCAGCTCAAAAAGACCATCACAAAGTCTCATCACACAGTGATAAATACACATAAATTGGGGCATTAATTTTCTTCATCACCTGACACAAATCTATTGCAAGTAAAAGTATTATTACAAGAAAACACAACAGTCACAACATATAGAATAAACAGAAAATTCAAGTAATCGGGGTGGCAGAAACCACCATACATTAAGAGTTCTCGTGCATGGTTTATGTATGAAATCAAATAGTTTTCATATAAATGTCTAAGCTCCTGGTGGTATTAACTAAATAGGAGGTATGCAACCCATGTATAACACCAAAAGGTTAATAATTAGACCTCCACAAAAGCAGTTGACTTACAACAAGTATCAAACTCTTAAGCTACAACTCTTGAGAGTCGGAATTAGAAGTGAAAAATAGGAAATAAAAGGCAAGGACAAGTCAAGTGGCACACAAATATGCAGAACGGGCACGGAGAGTCAGAAATAGACAAAAACACATAACAATACACAGACCAAAACCCATAATTTCATCTTATGGAAGCTTTTACTAGTAAGAAAGCCAAAAGGGCTTTCAGGAGTAAAGGAAAACAAGAAGTAAAAGTTAACGTTAAGTAAGTAGCTCTAGAAAAATGTAAAAAATGTAAGTTGATGTTAAGCAGCTGTTAATGTTGTTCACTTCATGTCTGAATCATTCGAGTTGAAGAGGTCGATATACATACCAGTTGAGGGGGTCGATAAATCTTCGCGATTCTGAGAGATGAAGTACAGTTTCAGTGGGGAATCGAGAAATTGTCTTATTTATTAAGTTAAGTTAACATAAGTTCTCACAAGAACATACCAATGCTTCTTTTACAACGTCTGACTCGTGAGTCATATCGAGGATAGTTTCTCTTGATCTGGGAGTTCTGAATTTGTCATTATCTTGCTGATGACACAAGGGGAAGGATTTCTGAAAGAGCATTAATTTTTTTAGCTTCTCAAAGGAGAAAAATTAAGAAAATGTATCCATTGCAATGTTTATTAGATAGACGAAGCTTACTATGCGTACCACCTTCCTAGGAATCACCAAAGGCTTCGGAGAATCCTTAACATACTCTTCCATGGAAGCTAGGAATGATTCGGGATGCTGCAATTCAAGGTTTAGAAAAATAAGAAATGCTAAACTAAACTAAATCGAAATTATGCTAGAATGGAGTTTAAAAGATGGTACTTGATCAATTTTAGCGTAGCTTTGTCCTCGTCCAAATTTAAGGCTTTTGCAGATCTCAAAGAACTCGAATAGCTATTCTGTCTTCACACATTACAATTCTAGTTTAAATTTGAGAATATTCAAACAAAGTTAGTATCCGTAGATGAAATCAGGAGCAATGACTAAACCCGTTTTCCCAACTTCTTGTAAATTTTGAGTGCTCTAACTACATCATAGCACTGTATCCCGAAGAACTAGCAAAGAATTACACCAAAAATACGCTTTGTAGCGCATAAAATGTACATACAAAGGAAATGATGTAATAACATATGAAATCTATACCTTGTAAACCATATTTACAACTCCATCTGTAATCACCACGTATAACCTCACACTCTCATCAGCAACCTCAATCACTATGAACGTTATAAAAGAGAGTAAATTTGGACCAAATAAAGTACATTTCTTGGTTTTCTAAAGTATATATCAAATAAAGCACTTAACAATCACTTATTTTTGAAAAAAAACATGTTGAATCAAGAACTTGTTTTGTACTTCTAGAATTGGCTGTAAACTAGCAGCAAACATTTCTCTTGAGGTAGAAATGATATCTGATTGAAATACAAATGAGGCCTAACCTGACAATCTAGAAGACGAGAAAGAAGCTGTTGCAATCTAGGTAATTGTTCAAGCAAATCTAAAGTGTCGAGACCACACCAGCACAAGAAGTGTTACCAGAAAACAACATAACACCAAACTCGTTATGTACCTTCAACCTTCTGCTCCAATCATAATGTATACTAAACATGGAGTTTATACACGGGGTTCATATACTCCTTAATAGACATACAACAACAGCTAAGCACGAGGTTCATATACTCCTTAATAGACATACAACAAAAGCTAAACATGGGGTTCATATACTCCTTAATAGACACATGTAGTACAGAAAAAAGTTACAGCTCTCCCTATTTTCATCTTCTACCAGCAGAACCTTAGGTGAAGTCCTGACCACCACATGTTTCTACATCTAGAGCTGCGTCAGAATTTCCATTTTCGACACACCTACAAAATGATTAAAAAGATGGCTGTGACAATAAAATAAGCTACAGAAGAAGATAAGAGCAAAATGGAGTTTAAGGTTGATGTGCCCATTTTATACGGTTATATTAGGACTTTTGGGATTAACTTTTATACACTTTTGTGCTCTAAATGTGACATTTTACCTTGAAATTATCTCAGGAGGGTTGTTTAGTTTTTGTTATTTAGTCTTGTTCTTTTTATTGTTTGTTTCTCTATAATTTTGTATCAAAGTGTAGTGTATTGCATTGGAGGATATGAAGGAATAAGATCCGTAAGAGAGGGAAAAGAGCTTGGTAAGAAATACTTTTCCAAGTGCTGGGAAACCCTATTGTCGCGAGTCGCGATGGCCTCGTCGCGAGTCGCGACGAACAGGGGAGTAAAATCCATTCCCAGCACCAGCTTTCCGTGAGCTGCGACAACATCGCAACGGCCCATCGCGAGTCGCGACGTGATCAGAAATTTTGTGCTGAAATTCCACTCCCAGCCTCAACATTCCGCGAGGCGCGACAACGTCGCGACGGGGAGGTCGCGAGTCGCGACGTGATCAGAAATTTTGTGCTGAAATTCCACTCCCAGCCTCATAATTTCCGCGAGCCGCGACGGCCTTGCGACGGACCATCGAGAGTCGCGACCAAGCCTTCCATGCCCATCGCGAGTCGCGATGTATACATCGCGAGTCACGACGTATACATCGCGAGTCACGACGTATACATCGCGAGTCACGACGGCGTGTTGCTCAATTTTTTTAAAACCTTCAATCTTCTCCATTTCGCCGCCACTCACCATTTCACCTCCGCTCATTCCTCCACCATCCTGCATATATCGACATATGAACATTCTTGCATCTTTATAGTACCTTTGTAGTATGCCGACTACATCATTGCGACTGTAATTGCATATCCTATAATGATGCTTGTATATGTGCCGATATATGTTGGATATTTTTAATGGATAATCTTGTAGTGGTGGTTGCTGGGTGGATTGGTTGTTCTTCGAGAATACTATGGCTATTAATTCTCTATGCTAAACCTAGTATTACAAATTCTTATGTACTTGTGAGTTTGATGTTGTTCTCTGTGGCATAGTCTTGATTAAATGGCCTCAAGGAGGCAATGTTTTGCTCGAAGGGTGAGTTCGTCTACGGCATTTTGGCTCCCCTTTCGGCTCCGACACCAATGGCGGGACCGAGTCTATACAAGTGCATGGGATTGCGCCATATCACTGGACACATTCATATAATGCGTCCTCTTAATTTTCACCAACAAAAAAAAATTAACTAATTTGAGGACGCATTCGTAGAATGAGTCCTTTGAATTTTCAAAAAAAATAATTTAGCAGACTGAGGACTCATTCTACGAATGCATCCTCTGAATTTTCAGGAAAAAAAAAAGCGAATGCATCCTCCATCCTCACGTCCAACTCTCCCAACAAGCACACCTACATCCAATTTTTAAATAACATGCATATAAAAATCAAGAACTCATGTAAACACCCTTGTATAAAAACAGAACAATACTAGTATGATGGGAAACAAATAAATGGGTCAATTTATTAAAGTGGTTTCATCACTACAACACCACGAATAGAAAATAATCTTGATGAGAATAATTAATGATGGGAAACCATACATAAGAATACATAATTATTACTTTCACTTAATTTATTTCCATCCCATTTAAAGAATTGATCAGCTAAGAGACGAGAGTCGGGTAGATTGCCAAGAAATGACTGCAGCCGTTGAAGGGCTTTGTTCCAAAACCACTTCATATCCATCAAACCACCCCTCCATTCCTGGAGCCATCACCTGCCAAAACACCGCTCCTCCACATGCACCCGTTGGGGTTTTCGCGTTGGAGTAAACGGTGTCGTAAATGCCAGACAAGTATGCATCTCTGACGGAAACTTGATAGCCTGAAGTCCTTGAAGATTTTCCGAACTCAGCCAACACCACGGGCTTTCCCAGCACGGTTTCTGAGTCCTCTATGTGGGATTTGATCCATTTCTCCACGAACTCGGCTTGCCCCATCTCGTTCGCACTCGGATCCCTACAGTTTTGTAACATTCAATCGTTATATAACAAATCAGTTTTGCACAACATGTAATATATAAGGAGCTAGTCCTGTTCATAGAATCATTATTGATATATTTAAACCATTGATCGGGGTAGAGGTGAATGGTGGCAAAATCTACTTGTGGAATGCGATTGTTCGCGATGAAATCAGTTCCAACTTCGTAACCAGGATTGTTAACCCTTTTTTCAGGCATCGACTCTCCATAGAATCCTTCCATACCGATTTCGAGAAGATGGTTCGAATCAATTGACTTCACATGGGTTGCCATTTCTTCCACCCAGCTCTGATCGATGCACATACGTACGAGGTTAATCGTCAATTATACATGTACCCATTGTAATAAGTTGTAACCATGCTCAAAAGTATTGATCAAAGTATTCATGCGTGCATTTCTGTGTACCTGAATAGATTTTCCGGAAAGATCAGACTGACAACGAGGTTCATTCATGAGTTCCCAAGCAAATATAGCGGGTTCGTCCTTGTATGCAATCCCAGTAATGGTGTTAACTCTTGTCAAAATAGCCTACATGGTTCAAATTAATTTCCATAATTAAGTTGGAAAATTCAAGAAATTAATTTCCATAATTGAGGATTGATAAGACAAATATCCCCGTACTTTTATATGGTCTTTGAAGTAGCCTTTCACAACAGAATCAGTAAAAAAATCATCATCGCTATTCAAGTAATGGCCGCTATCCCTAGCCCACTGAACGTATTGTCTTTTGCCGCCATAACCTTCCCAGTTATTCACCAAACTGAGTATGAGATAAACTCCATTCTTCTTAGCTTGGAAGATCACATAATCCAATCCCTGAATTTATTAGTTAAGTTAGATATTTTGTACATACTATAATTGCATGCATAACATAAGTCTATGTATATGTACCTGGAACATGTCCTCATTATAAACACCTGGAGAGGCCTGCAGAGACCTATAACCGCCATCGCTGAAAGCCCATGTTCTGACAACATTCATACCATACTTGGACTTAGCTTCCTCCAACGTGGTGGATACCATGGCTCTCGTCGATGGGTCTGCCGCCTGGTACATCATCCAGTAAGCGTTGAAGCCATTCAGGAATATCCGCCGCCCGTTCTCAATGAAATGAGTTTCCCTTCTTTGGACAAAGCTGTTCCTTTGGACACCATGATGATGGTGATGATGATGCTGTAGACGCGATGCTTCGCCTCCATGGATGAAACCCTCTTGAGCTCCGAGGAAGAGGGCGAGAATGCTGATTACGATGGAGGACAAGCTCTTGTTCCTCGCCATGTTAATTCTGTGAACTGATGGTGTTTATATGAATGAAATGGAAGATGGGTGTGTTTGATTGAAGGATGTGATGGTACTACTATATGTAGGTGGAGGGAAGAGTGTCGTGTGGAGGAATAGGGTATGGACTGTAGGTAGTAACGGCCACTTTTCCTGCAAATGCAAGCAAAATAGCAATTACTTGACGATAGGTTTTTTTCCCTATTGCAGTAACGAGATTTATGACGTTACTCCGTTTATTTAAAAATTATTCATGTGTTTATTATTTATGAAATTCAGTTCCACCTAAGGTCTATACTGTTAAGCTAAGTTGTTTAACTGTTCGGTGTTAAAACACAAAGTAAAATACGCAGTACACACAAAACTTGTTTACGCAGTTCGGTGCAAATACACCTACGTCTGCGGGGCCTTGCCCAGATCAGAAACCATTCACTAGAAAGCAGTCTTTAGTACAAGAAGCTCAACTTAAATACTAATCCATTGCTAACCTATTGAGTGAATGTTGTGAGATCCCCTCACTACCGATCCTACGTCGTTGAACCCCCACGATCAACACGTCTCCCTGGATCTCCTCCTCCCGAGGAATTAAGGCTTCCTTGTTTCTGATCTTTACGGACTTGATTGATTGATTTTCCAAACCCCAAACCTCCAGACAGACAGCTCCCAGAATGTATCTCAACGTAGAGATGAAAACTCGGTTACTTCCGTATTCGATGTCTCTTCTACCTTTTATCCCCGCCGTGCTTCCTCTATGTGTACAGCTCTTTCCTTGTCTAACTCTACCCAGAATAGACTTCTAGACTAAGAAAAATATCTCATTCTAATCTGGTATGGACAATCCTTTATCAATAGGACTTGTAGCATAAATAAACTACTTAATTAATTCCTAACTATTACAAGGAATATTCATTTACCCGAAATAGATTGCCACGAAATCACACATTGATCTTCACAATATTCTGTTCTGATCGTATAATTCTACTCCATAATTTGCTCCATAAATCGTGGCTAGAACCTTGCTGTCTGGAAAAAACTGGATAGCGATGGTGTTAAAACACCACATCACTTGTTCACACAATATGCCACAACTAAGTCCAACTCCCGAGAACTTTACAATTTATTATTTTTTTATTCAAACTGAGTTTATAAAGGTCATCTTTAAACCCATAGATATTATCCAACACACATTTAATTTCTACTAATTAGAGTGTTCGTCAAAAATAATTAGACTGTCATAATAAATGAGTATATAGAAGATATTTTGTTAATATCTCCTGCAATATTATTGTACCTTAGATATAATCATTTTCTTTTAATAACTCTGTAAATACTGCATATATATTGTACTCTTGTACCATCAATGAAAACATACGTTCATATTTTACATGGTATCTGAGTTTAAATCTTGAAACCTTAAAAAAATTTCCTTACTCATAAAAGACTGCCACCGCCCTCACTTCTTCGTCCGCCGCCGCCGTGCTAGTCACCGCTGCTGCCGCCACTGAGAAGCCAGCGCTGCCGCCACCGTCGTTTAGCAGACACTGCAGCGTTCCGTCGCCATCCAGCAAGCACCACCGCCGCATTCTATCCATCCGCATCTTCATGCACCGCCACTCCACGCGTCGCCGCTCTATGCCTTAATGCACCGCCACTTCGTGAGTCTAATGGATCCGATGAATCAAGTTGTGATTGAAAATCTTGATGCCGAGATTGAGGCTCCTGTCATTCCCATCGCATCTTCCACCACCTACCGCTCCAGCCGGACGCTCCGCCAAAGGCAGGCGACGGCGACGACGACGTTCTCCGTCGAGCCCTCCGCCAGCTTCTACTCGGCGCTAATGGTTCGGCCTTTTCCAATTCTCAGCCAGTGGCCGCCGCCATTCCACATGTGGGCGCAACCGCCGCCATTTTTTCCGGACTCTGATCGATCCGCCTTTGGCCTGACTCTGTCCAAGGAGCAATGGAGTACGGTTTTAAACATGTTCGCTAAGTTAAATACTTCTGACAATATGTTAGGCCAGACTACTTTACCTTGGATTCTTGATACCGGTGCATCGTATCATATGACCGGCGATAGAGATCTTCTTTATGACATTGAGCATGCTGCAAATGTTGATGTTGTTCTCCCTAATGGTTCTATTTCAATTGTTGTTGAACATGGAAAAAATTTGTTTTGGAGATGTTGTCATGACTCATGTTCTTTTTATTCCGGCATTACGATGCAATTTGTTATCGTTTTCCAAGTTAACTGATGCTTTAAAATGTCTAGTTTTGCTTACCAGAAAATTATGTGTACTACAGGATATTAGCATGAGGACAGTGATTGGCGGGGATGAACAACGAGGAGGGGTTTATTGGTTGCGCAGATTTGGAGTTTCCAGGTCTATACAACCGTCCTCGTCCGTTGCTGCTTCACTGTCTTCGTCTGCTTTGTAACATCAGTGTTTTGGGCATCCGTCCTCATCGATGTTATCTTCTATCCCAAACATTTCTTTAAATAATAGTGATTTTAATAAATCTATTCCCTGCTCAGTATGTCATCGCTCAAAACAGTCTAGAAATAGTTTTCCCGTTAGTCCTGCTAAGGCTAGTAATTTGTTTGAACTTATTCATTGTGATGTTAAGGGGCCTTATGGTTCACCCTCTTCTAATGGATTTTTTACCTTAGTTGATAATTATTCCCGAGCTGTTTGGGTTTATTTACTAGTTTCTAAGTCTAAAGTACCATTGAAGATGAAGGAGTTCTTTGTGTTTGCTCAGGCACAGTTCCGCCGTCCCATTCAACGGGTTCGGGCAGACAACGGAACCGAATTCCTGCCTTTCAGATCATTTTTTTCAGGAGAAAGGTGTTTGTTTTGAGACTTCCAGAGTTTACACGCCTCAGCAAAATGGGCGTGTGGAACGGAAGCATAAACATATTCTTAATGTTTCTTGTGCTCTTCATTTCCAGGCTCTTTTTCCTATCTACTTTTGGGGAGAATGCATTCTTACATCGGCTTACCTCATCAAGCGCACGCCAACACCGGTGTTAGATGGCCGAACATCTCATCACTTCCTGTACGGTCGCGCACCAGATTACAGCCATCCCCATATGTTTGGTTCTTTGTGCTTTGCCTCTCAGCTTCCACAACCGCGTGATAAGTTTGCATCCAGAAATCGGAAGTGCATCTTTCTTAGATTTTTTGTTGACAAGGAAACTTGGCGTTTGGAGTCTTGAACTGTGTTTGACAGTTGGTATGTGATATTTTATGAAGACTGTTTCCCTTTTGAACCTATTTCTGCGAAGACGGTACATGTTGATCCTCTGCCATCTCCGCCTCCTGCCGTATTTGACGACCTCATTCTCGAGCCGTCCGATCCGATGGAGTCGCCCAGTCTCGATCAGCCATGGCTAGCTCACTCCGAGCTTCTATCGCGGCCATCCATGGTGCTAGGCTCGCAGCCGTCTGAGATCGATCTGCGGCCAGCTCGTTTCGAGCTCCAGCCGTGGACGCGTGTGGCCGCTTGACCGTGGGTGCTCCTGACGCGCTTCTCCAACCACAGCAATCCATGGTCGTCCCTCCAGAGCGGGCGACTCCTGGCATGCCTCTCCAACTGCGACTGTCCATGGCTACCCCGCCAGCGTAGCCTCCTGCCGTGGCTGCCCCGCCAGCGCAGTCTCTTGCTGTGGCTGTCCCGCCAGCATGGCCTCCTGCTACACCCGTCACGTGGCCATTTTTCACTGAGCCCAACACGCGACTGCCTCCTACCTAACATGTCGCGTGGTCGCCTTTTGCTGAGACTGTCTCACCACCAGCAGTTCTATCTGCCGTCCTCCGAGCATTCGTCTTCGTCAGCCTTTAGTTAAATTACAAGATTACATCTGCACTGCTACTAGCTCTATAAAACCCTCCTTTACTGATCCCACATTCCCTGATTCACTGTCCTCAGGTACACATTACTCTATTGCTGGTTATGTTTCTTGTAATAAATTTTCGGTTTTGCATTCTAGACTTTTGGCTGAAGCGACAGATGCTGCTGATTCAATTATTTTTTTTAGATGCTTATCGCCATGACCATTGGCGTGCGGCTATGTTTGACGAGATTGATGCGCTTGAGCGAAATAATACATAGGTAATCGTTAGATTAAGGGGATTGACTTTACTGAGACATTTGCTCCTATTGCTAAGATGAGTTCAATTTGTCTTTTCTTGGTTGTTGCTGCTATTTGTGGTTGAGATCTTCATCAAATGGATGTTCATAATGCATTTTTGCATGGTGATCTTGAGAAGGAGGTGTACATGCGTCCGCCTCCTAGTTATACACTTCCGGCGTCTGGGTTGGTTTGCAAGCTTCGTAAATCTCTTTACGGTCTGAGACAGGCTCCGCGAAATTGGTTTGCTAAACTTGCTGCTGCTCTTTGCCTCTTTGGGTTTGTTCAAAGTAAAGCAGATTACTCTTTGTTTTCTTACTTGAAGAATGATGTTTCTCTTCATGTATTGGTTTATGTTGATGATCTTATCATTGCTGGTTCCTCTCCTGAGATGATGTCCGAGTTCAAGAAGTATTTGTGCGCATGTTTTCATATGAAGGATCTTGGTGCCCTGAAGTATTTCTTAGGCATTGAGATAGCTCGTCGGCCTGATAGGATGTTTCTGTCTCAGCAGAAATATGCTTTGGAATTTATTTTCTGATATTGGATTATTGGCAGCTAAACCCACATATTTTCCCATGGAACAGCAGCACAATTTGGCGCGAGATGATGGTAATTTGTTTAACGATTTTGTGCAGTATCGTAGACTAGGTGGGAAGCTCATTTATCTCACCATCACTTATCCCGAGCTTAGCTATTCAGTTCATACCTTGCCCTACTTCATGGAGGAACCGCGTTGGGTGCATTGCATGCAACATTGCACGTTCTGCATTATTTAAAAAGTCATCATGGTCAATGATTTTTCTATCGGCTAAGAGTTCTCTTCAACTTACAACATTTTGTGATTCAGATTGGGCGGCTTGCCCAATTACTAGGAGATATTTTTTGATGATTGGTGCATCTCCAATTTCTTGGAAGACGAAGAAACAACCCACTTTTACTCATTCTTCGGCTGAAGCAGAATACCGGGCTGTGGCAGTCGCATGTTGTGAATTGTTGTGGCTCGAGTTATTTCTTCGTTCGTTGAGAGTGGCACATCCTACTCCAATGCATTTGTACTGTGATAGTTAGGCTGCTCTTCATATTGCAGTCAATCCAGTTTTTAATGAAAGGACAAAGCGTATCGAGATTGACTGTCATTTTTTTCATAATTTGATTCAGTCGGGTGATGTGGTTACTTATCATATTCGTGCGGCTAGTCAGCCATCAGATTTATTTACGAAGACACTTGGAAGATAGACATTTCAGACTTTGTTTGGAAAGTTGGGCATTCGAGATCCACATGCTCCAACTTTAGGAGGAGTGTAAGAGATATTTTGTGAATATCTTCTGCAATATTATTGTACCTTAGATAGAATTCCTTTCCTTTAATAACTCTATAAATGATGTTTATATATTGTACTCTTGTACCATCAATGAAAACACACGTTCATATTTTACAGAATAAGTACGTATGACTTTAATCTATAAAAGTTAAGAGCATCCACAATGGTAACTTCTTAAACTCACTTTTCTTAATAAGGAGCACTCATTGTTTAAGGAGTACCATTGTGGAGTTTTAAGGACCACTCCTTAATAAGGAGTTGCTCCTTAGTCAAGGAGTTGGCATCTCATTCTTTGTGCAAATGATAACCAATCAATGAATGCCATTTAACATGACTTGTTTTGTATTTTTAATTAATTATAATTTAAAATCGAAAAGAAGTGCATAAGAAGTGCTCCTTAGGCGATCAAACGGCTCGCCCTCAGCCGCCACAGCCGCACCGACACCACAGCCATAACCGGAGAGGTAAATCACAGCAGACACCCGGCCAAGCCCCTGGACCCTCGACTGTACTCGCTGCCCACAAGGGATCCCTCCACTAGAGAAATCCCCACACTGCAGCTGGCGAGAGTCGAACCCGAGGTCAATGTGAGTAAGATCCAAAGGCCTAACCACTGGGCCGATCGTGTGGGTGTAAGTGCTCCTTAGGTCCACTACCATTGTTGGTGATTTATTCTTACTTAGTTTTTTTAATTAAAATTCATTATATGATAATTAAGAATTGCTCCTGAAATCCACTACAATTGTGGATGCTCTAAGACATCCAACAAAGTTTATATGCTCTTTTAAATCTCGGCATAAGTGTACACCTTAATTACTAGTCCTTGTAACACGTAATATTAAATTTTACCTTTTCTATTACATGGGTTAAGTTGTAACCCTTATTTTATTTTATTTTTAGTCTCAATACTACTCGTATGAATAGGTCCGTCAAGTAGGTTAATTGAATCAATCCATTATCCAAACCCAATTAACCCATTATCCAATAGGTCATTATCTAATTAACCCATTTATTAATGGATCATAATGGGTTGGATCATAAATGGGTTGGATCACAAATGGGTTGGATCATAAATGGGTTGGGTCATTAAATGGACAACCCATTGGATAACTCATGAGATAACACATATGGCCAAATGGGTTAAAATATATTATCCAACAAGTCATTATTTAATTAACCTAATAAGTTATCATTCAACATTTTCTTCCGATTTGGGTTTCAACCATGAGTTACCAGGGACAGGTTATGAGTTAGGGCTAGTCATATTTAGAACTTTTAATCTGGGTTATCAGGATGTGTTCTAGGCCCGAGTTGTGGAGTCGGTTCTAGATCGAAAAATCTTTAGTTTCATCTCGACTCGTTTAAAATATCTCGACCTCGAGCTTGGATTGAATGAGCTCAACGTCAATCATATCTCTCAAATTTTTATCCGAGGTCGGGCTCGAGTGAAACTAATTTCGCTTGAGTTTGTGTTCGAGTTCGATCGAGCCTATAAGATCCTGACTTGAGTTCGTGTTTGAGCTCGAGCTCAACCATAATTATATATATTTTTTCATATTTTTTAATTTCCTATGTACATTATAATATATTATATGATGAAAATAGTGATAAAGATTTGAAATTAAAATGTATAGCAATACATGTCCACATTTCCGATCCATATGCAACAAACGAAGCAAATGTGATTGTTGGACTTTCAAAATATGATGAGTCTTATTTACCAACATTATGATATGCAAGATCAAAGGTACGATACTCCTCAATAAACACTAAACAGTAGAAACAAAGTGTCCAATACCTTCTCCATTTATCCACCTCTCTCGAAGCTACATCCACCTCCTCCTTAGGCATAATGACCATAAGCATATCGTTCTTCACCTTAACTTCATTCATCTTTGCATTCTCCGATAGGCTGAACCTCCTCGTGAACTTCCCGGTGCTATGCTTAATTATGTGTCACAATGTTTGCTTAATACATTATATACAATATGAGAAAAATAAAATAAAACTGAGCTAATATGCATTTTTACCTTCATTGTGCAATTGGAAATATATCTTGCTCACTAATAAATCGAGTTATATCAACTCCAAGTGCTTTTTCTTCCGCTTGAAGAGAAACTCTACCAATTTCATCATGCAATGCAGCTACAAAACAAAATATTTACAGTAATTTTACAGTTAAAAGTATATTAATGTATGTTATGCAAACTATAAAAAGAAATGAAGAAATAACCAAATACCTCTTTTGACACTCCTCCAACCACGATAACATACAGTTGCTTCCACATTTTCCGGAAAAAGTGAAGTTCAGAACGTGCCTAAAATTCTCCCCTTGTGACTAAAAGAAGATTCAGAAGGCACAGTTGTAATTGGAATACTCAAAATGTTTTTAGCCACAAGAGACAATTGAGACTATCTAACTGCCATATCATTCCAATAACCAAGAACATCAAGATGTGGATACAACTTTTGATCCAGTAGCTTTTCACCAAGATATGTGTCTAGCTTTGAAGGTTGGCTAGAACTAATTCTAGAATACTCATCAAACAAATCTGTCAACTTTCTTTTTTATCTGCTCTACTTTTTCTCTCTTTGTTAAAGAATCCATCATGTTGAAGCTAAAATCAACGAACTGAAGTTTGAAACGAGGGTCTAGAATAATGACAAATGATATTTTTTTTAATGAAAAACACCTGAGGGTGGGGGAAGGTATATTAGAGGTTCCCCAAGCCTCCATCAAAATAAGTAAGATTTACAGACAGAACAGATTGGCCTTAGTTCGTGATAGGCAACATGGTTTCACCCAAAAGTCTTACCAATGCTAAATGAAGTACTTGTGTAACAACTATCCTAACAAAAGGATAGATGATGAAGTTGCGATCCGAAGGCGGGAATCTCCACCCCTTGTGTTAATTCTCGCCTCCAGCCAGGCAACTTCAATTACAAGCAGTGATATTATAAAGTTAAAAACTTCCTGAAACTGAAGTCCCCAAAAGCAGTTTAAGATCCAGATCAAATATGTGCAAAGCTTGAGTTTTGAGAGTCCAGAAGAGTGTAACTGAAGGAGTGCAATATCACAACCCTCGCCCGAACCGTTGTATCAGACGAGTTTCCACCATGAATACCAGCAGTAGGTTTCCAGTAGGTAAAGGATGTGCATGGTCAGCAGAGAAAAGAAACCCCGAGCTTCGGTGAACTGGCAGAAGATGATAGGTAACAGCCATAAGATCAGAACCTGAACCTGCACGAAAAGGTCTTGATTAGCAGTATCAATCCTTATGCAGAGCATGTTAGTGCATTCTCACTTGAGGTATATGTGCCCTATCTAATGCAGTCAGACCCTTAATGTGATGGGGAATGTTATTAAGATGAAGACATTGAAGATGGCAGTTGTGATGCTTTGCAATTGCATTAGCTACAGAGTTACCCTCTCTGAAAACATGATTAAGATGAGCACAACCTAATATAGCTTTAACTCTATAAGACAAATAAAAAAGATTCCAGTTTGCAGAATAAAGGTCATTGATCATGTTAATCGCCAACTTACAGTCGGTTTCAAAAATGCAATTTTGCCCTACATCAAACAAATTATCGCATGCAAAAAGCAGTGCCTTAATTTCGGCTTCCAGGGGTGAAGCAGCAGAGATAGAGGCAGAAGCTATATTAATCAAAGCACCCGAGCTATCTCGAACAATTATACCAGCAGCTGCCTTATTTGGAAACCAAGAGGCATCTATGTTAATTTTGATTGACCCCGATGGAGGTCTCTCCCAAAGAACAGTAGCTATGTTAGGCTTCAGAGGAGGTCTAATAAAAGGAATCCAATGACTGAAATGTGATGCAATAGCAGAATGTGAGAAATAAGTCCTTGGGGTATGTAGAAAAGCTAGCTTAATTAAGTCATGTACTTCCTTGGAAATTAGCTCCGAAGAGAATGGCTTATTATCAAATATGAACCTATTTCTAGCTTTCCAAAGCGACCAGCAGGTAAGAGATGGTATGATTTTACAGACGAAGTGTTTCCAGCCAGCTAAATCATGTGTATTCCAGAAAGTGAAAAATCTTTCAGTAAGGGAATGATTAGAATTTAGATGGAAGTGGACTAAAGATGCTATGTTACTCCAGACAGCATAAGCAATAGGGCATGAAATAAAGAAATGCTGAATTGAGTCTATGCTAGAACAAGCCGGGCACTTAGAAGCTAGACTGAAACCACAGGTAATAAGCACATCATCAAAGGGAAGAAAGGATTGCAGCATTTTCCAGGTAAAAATTGAAAAAATTTTTTGTAAAACATTATTCCAAATGAATTTGCAAGCAGGAAAATTACCTATTCCATGAGTAAGAGCCCTATAAGTTGACTTAGATGTGTAGTTACCCGAGGCTTCAGCTTTCCAAATCAATCTGTCTTCTCTCTCTATAGTCAGTTCTGAATCCTGAAGAAAAGACAAAGTATCATGTTCCAGAAAAGAACCAATCTGAGTTAATATAATGGCCTTGTTACTAATGAAATCTGCCACTGACAAATATGGCATTGCAGCTACTATATGCTCAGGGATGAGATTACACAGAGGACCCCGAGGACACCAATTAGCAGACCAGAAACTGCAGGTACCTTTTCCATGAATAATTACTGAGTTATGCTCTGCAAAAGAATTAATGGAGAGAATTCTCTTCCAAGTTACAGATTTCCTATGAGACAAAGGAAGAGCCCAGAGGAGCCTGGACCAGAGAGTGATTCCTAATTGACTCTTCCACCAAAGTTTAGCTGAACAGGTATCAATTATAGCCTTAATCGATCTAAAGCCAAGTCCATTGAAATCGGTTGAAATCGAAATGGCAGACCATCTTTTCCAGATTTTATTATTTTTACCATCTGATTCCCCCCAAAAGAATCTTGCTAATCTTTTTTCAAATGTTCGAATTATTATTTTAGGGGGATTAGTAACTGCCCATAGATGTTGTGGCAAAGAATATAGGCAATGTTTAATTAAAACCAGCTTGCCCCCAGCACTTAGCCACCTATTCTTCCAACTTTGAAGCTTAGTATCCAGGTTTGCCATTAATGGTTGGAAATACCTTTTAAGAGTTCTTCCCTGAAAAATGTGACAGCCAAGGTACTTAAATGGAAATGAGCCTTTTTTCATTTTCAAAATGGACTTAACCTGAATATTCTTTAAAATTGAGGCCCTTTTGCTAAGATAAAAATCAGATTTATCGAAATTAAACTTCTGTCCCGAAGTAACCTCAAATACATCTAGGAAGGCTTTTATTCTTATGAGATTAGCCTTAGATGCTTGCATGAAGATAATGGTGTCATCTGCGTACATTAAGTGTGAAACAGCAGGGATTGAGGCAGGTAATTGGAAACGAGTAAGACTATTATTTGAAAATATAAAGGATAAACTTTTAGAGAAAGCTTCAGTAAAAATATTAAAAAGAAAAGGAGAGAGTGGATCGCCTTGTTTAATCCCTCTAGTAGCTTTGAAAAAGCCTACTGGATTCCCATTAACAAGAACAGAAAAATGTGCCTGAGATAAATTACTCATAACCGCAGTTAAAAAGGTCCCATTAAAACCAAATTTAGTTAGAATCTTCCTAAGAAACTGCCAGTTGACTCTATCAAAAGCTTTCATTAAATCTAATTTCAGAATACAATTAGGGGATCTGTTCCTCTTATTTAGAAACCTGACCATTTCCTGTAGATACAGAATGTTGTCAGAGATGTCTCTCTTCTTCAAGAATGAAGATTGGTTAGGAGAGATCAGGGTGTCCATATAAGGCCTTAGCCTTTCCATTAGAACCTTAGAACAGGTTTTATTTAGGACATTAGATAAGCTGATAGGTCTGAAATCCCCAAAAGAGCAAGGTGTTGCTTTCTTGGGAATTAGTGTAATCCATGTACTAGAAATTCCTTTCGGGATGTTAGAACCTAAGATGAAGTCATTGACAGCCTCCATTAGATCTTGTTTAATAACAGACCATCATTTGCTATAGAACTTAGGTGTGAAACCGTCTGGCCCTGGGCTACTGTTACTGTTTAAGCTTTTAATGACAGCTTCTAACTCAGATTCTGTCACAGGAGCAGCTAAAGTTTGATTATCCGTGTCATTTATTATTTTGGGGATTTGACTAAGAAAGTGAGAGCAGTATGTATCCGCAGTATTTTGTTCAGGCTAGTTAATAGATCAGAAAAAAAAAGCAATTGCCTCATTCTGAATATCAGTTTGTGTGTTCAACCATTGACCTGCTGGATTTTTAATTTTATTAATCTGCATCTTACAATTCTTTTCCTGAACTACTTTATGAAAAAATTGAGTATTATTATCCCCCAATTTATGCCATTTAAGTCTCGCTTTCTGTTTCCAAAACTTTTCTTTCTCCTTCGAAGCCCTAAGCAATAAAGCTTTTTTCTGGTTTAGCTTAACAAGTTCAGGCAGAGTTGGACTTAAATAAAAAGCAAGTTCCTGGATTCTTAGGGCTTCCTCAGCTAGTGTTACATTAGAATCAATATTGCCAAAAGACTCTCTATTCCATGTTTTAATCACTCTTTTAAGCCTAATTAATTTTAAATAGAATCTGATCATGCCTTTATCTTGAATTGGTTTTTCCCAATTTTCCTGAACTAAACCAAGAAACTCTGTCCTTTGGAATCAGGCATTAATAAATCTGAAAGGCTTTGGATATGAGGGCACTAAGTTGGACAATTGGAGGAGGAGAGGAGAGTGGTCCGATGTATGCCTATTACGAATCTGGATGGATGAAGAAGGAAATTTAGAGCTCTATGATAGGGTACAAAGGCCTCTATCTAATCTTTTAGAGGTAGGGTTTCTCAGCCTAGAGTTACACCAAGTAAACAGATTACCTACAGTATTAATTTCCTGAATACCAGTGGAATTAATCCAGGTATTAAAATCTCTAATGCTTCCTAGAGCAGGGTTAGAAGGACCTCTATATTCAGACACATTTGTAATTGTATTGAAATCCCCTATGAAAATAGTGTCACCCTTAGAAATCAGCTTTAATTCTTTCCATAGAGCCTTTCTACCTTCTCTATTTCTTAAAGCATAAATGAAAACAGCCTCCATACAAAGATTTAAAGATTGGTGAGATATATCAACATGCATAAATTGTTCATGAGAAGTCAGTAGTGAAACATAAATGATATTGGACCACATTAGCCAAATTTTCCCATTGGGAAGGAACAGAGAGTTGGAGAAATTTAGAGCAGTCATATAGGAATGAAGTTTTGAGTTGTCGTGCATAGGT